>CP144695.1:27512798-28837173 GCA_036885675.1 Vigna mungo | reverse complement strand
AGGGTTTTGTGTTTTGTTTATGCAGGATACAGTTAGGACTAGAAGCAACAAAAATTCTGAACCTCTTCTTGAAGGACTCGAGACTAGCAGGAGGCCAATGAGAAATAGATTATCTAGAGAACCTTCTCTAGAGAAAATTTCAATGGCCTCCCAAACTGATGAGGAAGGCGCAGGGAACAAAGTTGGCAAGCGCACCTTGGCTGATTATACAACAGTTGTTGGCCCTCACCATTTTAGCAACATTGCAAAGCCAAGGGTCAACGCTGTAAATATAGAGATGAAGCCTACTCTGATCCACCTTGTAAAGAGCAACCAATTCAATGGTCTGTCACATGAAAGTCCATATGAGCATCTGACCACCTTCATTGAATTGTTTCAAATCTTAATCTCTGCTAGAAAGTGAAAAGCTCCAAGAACTCATCAAGAAAACTGTGGTGATCATTCTTTGGGAGTTGCTTGACGAGCAAGTATTGGAATGCGCATAGACTACTTGATCATTCTGCATTGAAGGTGTTTCATACGTGATCAAATACTTCTCTCAATCTTATGAAGATTATGGATGCCCTATTGTGATTACAGGAAGAGGACGTGTTGCGTTCTAGGACTTTGAGGATTGCTTAAAGTGGTTGAACACTGTAGGAGAGGGGATATATTGTTGTTGTCTTTTTTTTGTATATTTTGGTTAGAGGGTTAGATAGGTGTTTTACATTTTGACGTGGAAGTCTCTGTAGAAACCTTGTTGTAAAAACCTTGACCATTATAGTGCATTTGCTTCCAGTACAAGAAGGACACTGGATGCAAGCAGTTTGACCGAACCAGTGTACAAACTACGTTTAAATCTTCTATCCCTGAACTCTTTAAATTTCAAGTCGACTTTATATTCTACACAGTCAACTATTTTCCGGTGCACTTGATTTATCTTTTTCATTGAGATTCAAGAAACTTTTGAAAGTTTTATACTTTACGAAAAAGATTTTGAAAAGACTCTGATTTTTGTATTTCACCAATTCACCCCCCCTCTCTTGGTGTTGAAACTAAGTCATTCTATTTTCAACAAACTTGACATTCTAGTATCCAAATACAAGAGTAAACTTGATAATCTAGTGCTTGAGTACAAGACTAGCTTGATGTTTTAGTGGCGAGTACAACACTTGAGTACAAGAGAAACTCGACTTCCCAATAACTAAGTACGAAAGCAACTCGGTGATCCAGTGCCCAAATACTTCAATGTTCGAGTGACCGAGTATAGGAGCAACTAAGTGTTCCAATATAGGAGAAACTCAATGTTCCAATACTTAAGTACAAGAAGAATTCAATGAGTACAAGATCAACTGACCAATACAATACTTAAGTACAACAACAAACTTAGCATTCTAGTGTACAAATACAAAAGTGAACTCAACAATTGAATGTCCGAGTACAAGATCAACTTGGTGTTCTAGTGTTGAGTAAAAGAGTACTTCAATAAGTACGGGAAGAATTCAGTGAGTACAAGAACAACTCGACATTTCAGTGGTCGAGTATAGTAAAAGCTCGACCTTCTAGTGACCGAGTACAATAGAAACTCAACTTTCCAGTGTTTGAGAATAGGAATAACTTGGCGTTCTAGCTCCTGACTATAGTAGTAGATTACAATCCAACATTGCAATATCTAGATCAAAGAAAGAATGGTGTAGAAGGAAAACCTAGTCTAGAGAAAGTCTACTTATAAAACAAAAAGAAAGCTTGCACCCAACCGAGACTAATCATATTTTATTATAGATATTTTCCATAACATAACCTACAAGGTAGGAAAACTTAATGAAAAGTTAATCATTGAGATCAACTCAAGACAAACCTCAAGAGTAGATAGGCATGAGGACAAACATCTACTGATAGAATGCCTAAAATGGCACAAAGACAAACGTCCAAGAGGTAAGCAAAGATTCTATTTCCAAAACCTTTACTTAGGATCTTTATTTGTTTAGTTATTCGTTTATGATCCTTTATGATAACAATGACAACAGACTAGCAGTACCACAACTATAATCACATATTGCATAACTATGCAAAAGTAATCACAAAGAAAGGAAGGCAAAATAAAGAAATTTGAAAGACGAAAAGACTTGCAAGAGAAAGAAAGACATCAAGCGCAATGAGGGTTTCCTTCCCTAGGCTCCTCTTGCAGTTGCACAAGGACAAGCGTTCGCTATTATAAATCCCACGCATGTGGCACCATAAGCACTCAAACGAGGCACATGAGTTATTAGACGGTAGCATAAAGACCATGGAGGTGGCAATGATAAAAGAACACAGAGGTAGCAACAATAAAAGACCATGGAGTTGGAAACGATAAAAAATCACGGAGATGGCATGACACAAGACCATGAAGGTGGCAATGAGAAAAAGATAATGAATGTGGCACTCAAGCCCATGAACGAGGCATTGAGTGACTAGATTGTAACATGGGAAGAAGATCACGAACATGGCACTCAAGTCCTCGAGCGACGCATCAAGTTACTAGATTCTAACATGAAATACCACAAACTTAGTACTCAAGACCTCGAATGAGGCACCCGAGTTACTAGATTTTAACATGAGAAAAAAAACACAAGCGTGGCTTTCAAGCCCTCAAATGAGGCATCGAGTTACTAGATTGTTGATTAAAGACTATCTCCTAAACATGTATGAGAAGAACTTGAGGAAGAATGTTTACAATTCAAATAATCTACGATAAGGTTAAAGATCAAAACTTGTTTCTTTGAATCTTATCATATTCCTTGGGGGAAACTTAAAGAATATGAAGATCATAAGCACAATTGAAGAATAATTTAGGAAAATAAATAAATTGTAATTTTACTTTAATTTTACAAAATGCTAAATTTGCTATGTAAGCCAGTTTGTGTTCCCTGGGCGAGCAGCCCTCGCTAGGCGAAAGTATGTGTCTGTAATTTTTGTTTTGTTATTTTTTTGTTTTAGACTTTAGGTTTTATTTTAGGATTTATAGGTTTTCTTAAACTTGTGTGCGTATATAGAGGTACAAAAAACATATGTAAACACTTTATAGTCATATTATATGCATTTGCATTATTTGAGAGTGGATTTTCTTGGTTCTTGGATTAGAACTCTAATTTTTATCAAAGATTAACATCTTTGGGCAAATCTTCACTTGAATTATCAATATGTTAGATTGTGGCATCCCCATCTTTGTCTTATTCCACATTCTTTTGTGATTTATTTTTGTTATGTCTCTTGAGGATTGAAAGTGAAAAATATCGTACTATTTCCAGGATAGGATCATATCAATTGTAACATGAAAACCCACAAATGTGGTATTCAAGCCCACAAACGAGGCACCCGAGTTACTAGATTTAATATGAATATAATTCCATGAATGTGGCACTCCAACTACTTAGACAACAAATTTCATCTAAAGGACCTTCATATGAGGCAAGGCATCAACAAACTGGAAGAGATACCGAGCTAAAACAGAAAACTCAAACCACTAAACCGAGCACAAAATAAGCTCAACATTCCAATGCCCAAGTAGCAATTTGGCATGTATCCAAGTACAAGAAAAGCATGAAGTACAAAAGAAGCTCAACATTTGAGTACCCGAACACAAAAAAAGCAAATTTGGCGTGTACCCGACTATAAAAAAAGCTCAACATTACAATACCCAAGCACATAAGTAAAACAACATACAAGTGTTAAGTTGAAAGGAACCCAGCGTTCCAGTACCTAAGTACAAAAACACATTGAAATCTTAATGCTCAAACATAACAGGTGATCCAGCGACCAAACACTAATGCAACTCAACATTTTGGTGCAAAAACAACTAGACCCGAGTATAGAGAAACATGACAACAACTGGGTACATGAGTTACCTACAAGAGCTACCATCATCATAATTTGTTCTTTTAGTTTTGGCCCAACCTAACAATCATTATACATACTAAAAAGCATGACCCAACAAGGTCTATTAAGTCTTTTCATTCTGGAATAGTTCAAACATGTGTTTATTGATGAAAAATACACATATCATAGCTAATCTATACATTTTAATATTATGGTTATTATTTATGATAAGATATCACTCTATTATTATATACTTGAAGTAAGTATTATTCCAATGATATACCATAGGTCCAGAACATGTGTTGATTTTATAAACACAACTAGTATTCTCTGAAGGAATACACACTTAATAATGACTCATACTCATTATATTCATAAATATTCAAACTCTCTTGTTGACTTAAATGTTAACAGATTTTTTGTACATGGATATTTCCTCTTTTGATAACAAAAGATTTGAAGACGCACAAGATCCCAGTAAGATCAACTTATATTATGCGATAAGATCAACTTATATTATGCAAATGTGTGCTTTTATGATAACAAAAATTAATAAATTTAAAATTATTATGATTACAAAAGTATATGTAAATATTTTTTATAATTTTATTATAGTAATTTTTTATCATAGATATATACATTTGAGTTAAAAAATATAATTAAATTAGAAAAAGTTCAGAAAATAATGATACTTTTAAAATTGGTAAGACAATTATTTTAATTATGAAAAAAAAAATGTTATGAGTACACGAAAAAGAATAGATCTCAATGGTATAGATAATTAACGATAAGGATGTTATTTTATTATATTTTAAAAAGTATTTATAAAATGAATAATTTACATATTCATCTTGAAGTTAAAACAAACATGTAATTTTTGTATTGCGAAAATAAATAACCTGGTTAATATTATTTTTACGTGAAGCAGAAAGTAAAACTTATTTTATTCGAATTCTTTACAAAGGAAAGAAGTTATATGTACTATGTATGATAAATTTATTAATTTTTACAAATTACTATTTATAATTAAGCTATAATGTTAAATGTTTTTGTTTTATATTGTTGACTAATGAAAATTATTTTGTTTTTACTGGTGGAAAGATTTAAAGCTAACTACAACTACAATAAACTTAGGAGAAAATGTATAGGAAGCAATTGAACATTCAAATATATTTTACTTTTTATTCAGAAGAATGGGCAGTCCAAAAGAGTTGTGGTCAAACACGGCCTAGTCTGTCGTAAGTTGGTTTGTCCAAAATTAGTTGAACTAACAAATGCACGAACTAAGATATCATATCAGTGCCTTTGAATAGTGTTTCATGGATATTGTTTGGACTTTTGTTGCAATGCATGTATCATGATTTATGTTATATTTGTACACTCCTCAAAGTACAGATGCATAAAAGAATTAATGTTATACATTTTTACACTATCAAATTTATCTATAAATTATCAATAAATAGTTTTAAGCTTTATATTAAAAAATTCTAATAAATTTATTATATAGATAATAAATTTTATTATTAGATGGCACTTAAAGTAAAGCATAATATTTTAAAGAAAAATAATGTAATAGAAGGGGTAGAATGCAAAAGCAATAAATATAATTTAAAATTGTAAATCGTAATTGGTGGATGATTGTTACAGAGGAGATAATATAATATTGTAACATTTGACATTTTTTTATGAGTATGACAATTTCTCTTATCAATCGCTAAGTCATGTTAAAAGTCATTTATATATTAATGATGTTTTTTGGTTAGACATTGCAAGAGTTTATTTCTTGTAATAAAAGATATCTTATATATTTAGAAGTGTCAATTATTTTGGGAGATCCTACGTTAGTTTCAATTTTTTAAATAAAAGAATTTTTTTAGTCCTGTGGGTTCTTTTGACCCAAACTCAAGTTAGGGGCAAGTCCTATAAGATGAGCTAATTTGATAAGCCTACTACTCAATGTTAAATGGTCCATCTTATGTGGTTCTAAGTTAAATGGTAGTTTGCATGTTATTAATATTCAGATGGAGTATAAAGCCTATATGTTATTTTAGCTTAGGAGTTTGCTTATGAAAAAATGACTTGGACTAAGCTCATGCTTACTTGAGTTCTTAAGTCTAAGTATCAAAAATATATTTAAATCATCATCAATTTGCCATGGTATTAAGGATGCATATAGGTACCTATGTAAGGATTATTGTATTAATCTTTGAAATGATCATTGATGTTCTGACATTTGGATATGTAAATTAGCTATAATTCCTTATTTTGATAGAGTAAGGTTATACTTTGTTGTTAGTTTGGCATGAATAAGTACTCAAAGGAACTTTCCTTCTTTTGTGGCTAGTTTATGTGATTTTTCTTCTTTAATGATTAATGAGAATGATGGTGTGCCTAATTGAACTTTAGACAACACAAATGTGTTTTATAAAAAAAAAAATTTAAAATTACTCTTTTGGTATGTGTTTCTGCTGAATTGGGACGAGGACCACTGCCTGTGCTAAGTCCGTGTCGAACGTCATTCTTGCCTCGTGCTCCAGCCAACCGATCGGGTAGGTTACTACCATCCTTATAGTCTCGCTAGGGTGTCTTCAATAATCAATCTTCGCCCCATAATGGGCGCCAAAATGTTTATGCTAAATTGGGACGAGGATCACTGTCTGTGCTAAGTCTGTGCCGAACGTCCTTCTTGCCTCGTGCTCCAGCCAACTGATCGGTCCAAAGGGGGGGGGGTGACCTACAGAATACATTTTGACGCTCAAGTTAGAATTTTTCTTTGAGGTCTTTAGTAAGTCAATAATAATTCTAAAGTAAGTTTACCTAGAAAGTAAACCCCTATTTGTAGAGTTTATAAGATTTTGACTAATTAATTTACCTCTTAATGATCATTAATGCAAACCTTAATTGTCTGAACGTAGTCGTTATGATATTAATTACGCCTTAACCTTGCTCAACGGTTGTCGAAACTGAACGGTCGAGAGACGCTTTCATGCACATCCACCTGCTCGGTTTTACCCCTACTACATGCCACCCTACCCGATCGGTTAGCCTCAAGCCCATAATAACAGTATGGAACATGCGGATTGGGAAAACTTTGATCTGGCTGGATGAGGTGCCACCAAAACTCTGGTTCTTTAAAAATTATTGTATGAATGTTTACCTATTGATTTAGAGATTAAAAAAAGCAATTATTTTATGCTTTATATGTTTTTTTTGTTGTGTTCAATTTTTTCTCATTTGTTATTTAATTATTCTTTTGGTAGATGAATATAAAAAGTACACCTATTCACTTAAAAAACATTAACAAAAGAATCAAAATTTGAAATTGTTCATTTTAGTTGATAAATATAATTAATGTTGTTATTTCATTTAATAAGTATTATTAATACAAAGTAAATATCACTTAACTTAACAAATATCTTTCATAAAAATATTTTTTTGACACCATCCGACAATCCAGTTTTTGAGATATTTTAGTCATTAAAAAAATTTAATTTTTGTATTTGTAAAGAAAAAAAAGAAATTGAAGAATAAAATAATGAATATAAAGTGTGTTTAAAAATTTCTTGGGTACCAAATTACATGTGGTAAACTCAACTACACTAAATTAGTTAAAAGAAAAAAAAATATTGGCAGGCCAATTTTTAATAAAGCAAATGCATCAAAAATATTAATACCATATAGTTTTGTTTAATGAAATTATAATATCAATTATACTATAGACCTATTAAATAATTGATTAAAAACTTATATCAATACAAAACAAAAAACATAAATACAAATATTTACAAAGGTTAAAAGTTCTTTTTGGTCTCAGTTTTGGTTAGAAAAATTCGAAATGGTCCCTATCATTTTTTTGTGTTCAATTTGGTCCCAAAGAACGTAATTGGTGTTCAATTAAGTCCTTTTTCACTAACTTCGTTTAAATTGTTAACGGCGACCTGTCCAGATGTGCAACCAGAGAGTGAACTGTCATTTATGCTCTGACGTGGACTAGATCAGTCATCTTCATAGGGACCACATTTGGAAATAATTAACAGAAATGGGGACTAGATTGAACAACTTTCATTCATTACAAAACAAATAGCCACATCACCATCTTCTTCAACCTTCAGCCCAACCAAAAATTGAAAACCTACTTTCTTTCTAGCCATCTAACCCTAGTGCCGCCACACCTAAACCCTCAGGCCGCCACCACAATTATAGCCCCAGAGACTCCAAAAACTTTCATACAAAGTGACCAAAATCGCATTCATACACCCTTTTTATCAAAACCCTGTCAACAGTTTCAATCACAGCATCAACAACTCTAACTTTACAATTGAAGAAAACCAACAAGGAAAAAGAGGAAACTTGGACATTGTTCAGGACTTGGGTTAGTAAAAACTTTAACTTGTTGGGAGAAATAAAAAAGAACCCATTTATTGCAACAAGAAGAAGAAGATTGGGAAGCACACATGGCTCATTAACCACCAAGATTGGGAAGAAGATTGGTTAACCTCCAACATCACTTTGGCTTTCATAGAACAAAATAAAAACCCTAATTTGAGAATCCACCCCTTTTTCACCTCAATCTCGCAAATCTGATTTCGCAAACCTGATTTCGCAAATTTGATTTCCCAAAGATGATTGCTTCCAATTGGAACAACACGTTACTGGTGTGGAATCCCAAAGTTGTTCTTCTCAATCTCGCAAGTATCACAAGTTTCCCTCCCAAATACTTAACTTTAATTTATTCCCAAAATAACAACCCTAATCAGAAATACAATTTAAAAAATCCTAATTCCAACTGAAAAGGACTCCAAGTCAACAAAAAAATGCCACCTCAGTTAGCAGTTGCACATTTGAACAGGTTGCCGTTAACAATTTAAACGAGTTAGTGAAAATGACTTAATTGAACACCAATTACGTTCTTTGAGACCAAATTGAACACAAAAAAAACATGGGGACCATTTCGAATTTTTCCTACCAAAACTGAGACCAAAAAGAGCTTTTAACCTATTTACAAAACATAAGTCAAATTAAAGTTTTATATTCTATTCTAGATGTTGCTTTTACACCAATACCTAGTGTACATAACATAGTAATTGCATGTCACATCACAATAACATATAACATATGTAAAGATAAGTTTTTAAAAATAAATTTATTTAAAAGTTATATATAAAAATACATTTTAATTAACTAGTCACAATAATTCACTTTCATTTAAAAATAAAACATATAATAATCGCATAGACCATACATAGATATATTCATAAATATTTTCAATAAGTGAAATATCACTTGACACCTTCCGAAAGACACTAAGTCTGTCCTATTAGAGACTAATACATAATTTAATCAAAGATATAAACTTACTAGCGAATCCACGAATCATAAAATTAAAGTAAGTTCATTACAACTTATGCCACACATATACACATGTTGCAGTGTAAGAACTTTCATCTATTTCTCACCACATGATACTCTATCTATGTGACTTAGGTCATCGGTGAAGCAAGTGATTTCTATTATAACAACTCACTTACATAACATATTAGTAACAACAAATTCATGTAAGGTCCATCATTTTCATGTGAGTTTCAAATAATCACATATTCTACGTATACATTTTGTCTGAGTCAAAACTGATCATGTATCATTAACCACATATACTTAATCTCAATTTTAATGCTAATAAATCTTCCACTGTATTAATATAATATCCAAATATAATGTAATAATCAAATAAAATAAAACAATGAAAGATAAACTAATTTTAGCATTTTAAAATATTTAAACTCATTTATTTAGAGTTCATAAAATACTCTCTTAGTCAGCATTTGGTTTGTAATTAGAATTTTACTCACTTAACCAAAAGCCTTAGCATAAAAAGTGAATTTTGGATTGCTAAATGAAATTTTGCTTGCCCAACAACTGACCTCAATGATATTTTATATATAAAAACGGTTTCACTAATTGAAAACATGACATATCTAATGATTATAAGCGAGAATATGACTCTCTTAACCACCAATTTTCTATAAGCTTTTGAGTTTTTTAAAAAATTAATTTCACTTGGAGAGAGATTTGCTAAAATTAAAGTTATCTCTTCATTTCGTATGCCAAAATTGATACACATATTTGAAAAACATCAAACTAAACAATCTTACTTAAATAATCAAAATGTAACCTATAAAAAATAATCAACATAATACAGTAATTCAAGTATATAAAATTCAATCAATCTACCAAACTTTCATAAACAATATTTATTAACCATATCACTTCTACTATAAAGTATAATCAAGATTTTTTAAAAGAGACCGAGATATAAAAAGAAAACTTAAAAAAAAGAGGACTTACAAGATTACATTTTTTTTTCTAAAAGGTTAAAGTGAATAATTAACCCAATCATATGCCTTACACAGTCTTGCATTATCCCTAACATTACAAACAAATATGCAAATCCTACTTATGTCACTTACCCGAATTTGAGTATTGTTGGAAAGCTTCAATTTCATGTGTCGAAAACCACTTTGAATCTCGTGTACATTGCTAACATTACTAAGAAAATCTCTTCAAATTCAAATATCAATTTTCAAGTTTCACAGATTTATTTTATATATTTTCATTGATTTTGAAATCAAAATTCATACACTTGGCTCACCATTGACACAAACACAAAAGACAAATCTCAATATTTATTAGTTTAATGATATGTTTGATAGAAACACGAATAGTGAAATCAGTTTAATGAATAATGATAAAAAAAAAGTCATAATCAGAGTAAATATCTTTCTAAAGCCAAAAGCTAAATTTACGTATTTTCTTAGTTTAAAAATGTAGCATGCAAGTGTTTAAAATTGAATTAAAACCCATTAACTCTAGTCAAAGAGAATTTTGCTTTTTGAAATTTTTTGAAAGGTAAAGAAACTTACTAATCCTCTAAATATGTTCTTGATAGAATTGCAAAGAAAAGCAGACAAAATAATTAAGAAAATGATATTAATACTAGTTATAATTTCTATTAATTGATAAATAGAACAATACATAAAACTAGATTGAGTAAATATTGTTTTGAAAGAAAAGGAAAAAAAGATAGTGTGGAATTAATGATTTGTGATGGATGGAAAAAGGAGATAATGTGGTAAGGGTTTTTGTGTGTTCACATTAAAGAAGGAAAAAAATAATAAAAAAATGGATGAAAAGAAGATTTGGAGAAGGAAGTATTTATTACTTGATCCGTGGAAGGAAGATAAGAATAAGAGGAAGAAGGTGAAGAGAGAGAAGAAGTTGAAGGGTTGGGTTTTGTAATCCAATCTTGCTTTTTCCTATGCTTTTAAGGCACAATTTCTTCTACCTCCTCTCCTCTTCTTTCTTCTCTTCCTGACCCTTATTATTCCTTTTCTTCACCCTTTACCTTTTGCCCAGAAAGGAAGGGAAGGAAAAAGGAACAACCAATTGTATTATTATTATTGTAATTATTTTTTATTATTATTATTTATTAATATTATTATTATTAAATTAAAATTATTACTATCGTTGTAATTTTTCATCCATGGATTCGTCTTGTCTCTCCAACGATTCGGTTTCTGGATTCAAAGACAAGGAGTCAATGGTTGACCCCTTTTTAGTCGAGGCTCTCCAGAACCCTCGTCACCGCCTTACCAGTTAGTGTTTTCTTAATTAACCTCCTTTTTCTCTTTTTATTAATTGTTTTTTCGAATTTTTGTTTCTGGGTCGGGATTCTTTCTGCTATTCTTTTGTTTCCGCGTCGTGGGTATGCTTCAAAATTGTTGCTTTAGCTCGATTTCGCGTTGACCCCTTTGTCTTCTTTTTTTTTTGGAAGTTTTTCGTTTATGGGTTTTGCGTGTAGGTTTTTATTTCGAGAATCTTTGTGCTTTTTGATATTTTTAGTTATGTTTGGGTTAATTGAAGTCAGATCCGGGATGGCTGTGGTTTTTCCCTGCTTAATTGTGATAATTTGAGATTGAGTGTCTTATTTTTTATGTGTGGGTGTTGAGGTAGCTCTTTGGTAATAATTAAGTAATAGGTTGGTCATTTGGGGGCTTTATTGAAATTACGTTCTCGTTGAAAATGATGTGATCGTTGGCCGTGTAGGCATGTATGTTTCTGCCGAATAAAATTTTAATTTGGGATGAAATAGGGTAGCAGCTTAATTTCTTCCCAGAGTTCATAGATTGTATTGTTCTGTAGCATTTTTATGCGTTTAGTTCTTAGTCTTTAGATGGAGTTGTTGTGCTATTTGCTTTGATCAAAATTTCATCTGTCACAAGTTTAAAGTAGTTTTCTAGCTAATGGATGACTTATTCTTTGATGATTGTGTTCTGCCTGTAATTTCCCGTTGCCAATGTTGATTCTGATCACATTTTTCGATTTTTTCTTGGTCGTTGTAGATCTTGATATTTTTCTTATTATTTTGTACTTTGTTTTTGTCCTTAGTTTTGCGGATGGAGCTGGACATTCAGAGGTTTATGAATAATGTTGATCAACAGCATTTTGAGTTTCCACATTTCCCGTCTTCCTATCTCAGATTGGCTGCACATCGTGTTGCTCAACACTACAGCATGCAAACAATGGTTCAAGATATTGGCTTAGATGGTCAGGGAAGTAAAATTCTCGTGAGAAAGTTACCAGAGAGCAAGTATCCCATGGTTAAGTTATCTGAAATACCAGCAAAGCAATTGGAAAATGATAAATCTGAGCTGAAAAAAATTGTTATTAGACCTAGGCCTAATAAAAACCATTTGAATGATGCTAATGGAGTTGGGATGAAAGGAAATCCTGTAAGAAGTGTGGAAGAGAGGAAGGAAGAATATGACAGAGCACGAGCTCGTATCTTTAGTAGCTCTAGAATCCCTGACTCTGGTGATATCTCATCTATGGTTCCAATGGATGGGAGAAATTCTTCAAGTAGCAAGGATGAGAGTGAAACTAGCAAGAACCCCGTGGCTGCTGATTCAGAAAGATTTATCAGTGTCAGGGATATTTGTTCGAATCGAGTTGCCATATTCAGGGATAGGGAAAAGGACCGTAGTGATCCAGATTATGACCGTAGTTATGGAAGGTGAGTCATATCACTGTACCCTGTTAACTAATTGAGAGCTTTCCAGCAATTCAGTGCTATAGTTGCAGATGTATGATAATATAGTCATTTTTCTGCTATACACCTATAAATTGGAGTTGTATTTGCATTTGAAAACAAAAGATTAAAAGTTGTCACTTTGTGAAAGAGACATAGAGTGGGGGAGGGATCAAGAGTAAAAACTGAATAATGGCAACTTTTTGTTATTTGGCCGGCACATTTGATGGATTTAAGAATTTATATAACTTGTGATGGTTTTGTTTCTTCAGTTTTTTGTGGTTATTTGTACTGATTTAATTTATAGTGTACATTTATCAGACTGAATTAAGTTATCGGTGCAGGTATGCCAGGAGTATTCCAACCTCTGCTGTTAACTTGGTGCCATTTAACTTGCTAAAAGTTCAACCTTCATTTGCTCAATATGACGCTACATTTAATCATTTGGGTCAGATGTCACAAACTCAGGCCACACATGGCTATGCTCCTTCTACCCCCATAATGAATCCTTTTTGCACCACAGGATTGAATCAGACACCTACTGACGGTGCTTACATACAGTGGCCTAGTGCTACTATGATGTATGCACATTCATATGACCAATTTAGACATGCTGTTTTCCAGGTAACTAACATTTAAAAGTCAGTTTTATAATTCTGAGTTAGGTTGAAAGACCATTTTTATTCTCAAAATAAGGACTAAATTTGTGGGGTGCTAGATGTCTATAACCATACCCATTTTAAGTGCTGTTGATTTTCCTGATATGTGATAATTATGCTTTGTTTGGGTTCTACTTTCTGACAAGGATAAAATGATTTTTTTCCTTTATTTCACTATATCTGCTTTTACTTGTCATTTTATGCTTTTCATCTCAGACTTTTTACTGTTTTTGCAGGCTCCATTTGGTCAACAGCCTTTGAGCTTTGACTATTCGCAGAACTATTAGGTGACTATTGAATTTGGATGAAAAAGTTATGTTAGCCTTTTAGAATTTGATGTTAGGTTCATTTGTCAGTGTTGTCATAGACCCTTGTTGTAGTATCATGTCTTTTGTTTCAGTTTTGATGGTTATAGTAAATCGTTGGGTACTTCTCATGTGACAGTTTATAAAATAGTGAATTGTAGTGCATTACTGGATTTACAGTTATATCATAAGGTTTCTGGGCTGCTTTTTATACTAACTTTCTCTAATTTGGAGGTTACACAGAGAGGTACTTGTTTCATTCCTATGTTTTAAGATTTGGGAAAATTAATTTTGATCCGTTGAATGTTATTTTTATTGTTTCTTTTAATTAATGTAATGCCTGTTTTAATTTTTCTAAAACTGAGTCTCAATTGATATAAAAAAAAAGAAGTAAAAATGAAAAAAAGACAATTAAAAGAAATATACTATAAGTTAATGTTTTTCTTATTAAATTTTAGGAGTAAAAAGGAAAGACAGGTTTGTTTGTGCTGTATCCCACCCAATAAGGATAAGGACACCAGTTGGACGGTGGCCATTGAAAACCCAAATTGAAAGATTAGGTTATTTTAAATACACAACTGAACATTCTAGATCTAAGTTATTTTTTTTTATTTCATGAGATCCAATCCAACTCAATTATTTATTTTAGTTTTTTTTTTGAAAAATTAATCACTGTAAAAGGTAGATGTATGAAGAGATTTTTTTTTTCAAAGTTGAATGCATGCATATTTTTAATATGGATAATTATGTATCATTTTCTGATTACGCTATAATAAATAAAAATAATGATAGATCAATAAAAAAATAACACATAGATGATGATGATAAAATATTGTAAAAAAATGTTATCAATTATCTTTTTAATATATAAATTATAATAGTATGCGTGATAAATAAATGTATATATTACTTTAGTTTTAAATTATGATATAATATTTTTTTTTTTCACAACAGGTGTCCCTTTTTGCAAAGGAACCATGTTTAAGATTAATCCTTAAATGTGAACACATAAACTTGAACCTTTTACATAATGTTGTTTTTAATTATTAACAGTTTTAAAAGATTTAATTTCAATTTAGAGATGTAAGCAATGAACCATTAAGAAAACCAAGTTTATAAAAAAGTTAAAGTAAATTATTTAAGATTAAGAAAACTTGTTTGGCTAATTATAGAAAAAGAATATCAATATAAGAATTGAAAAATCTGAGAATTAAAAATCAAATCAAATGAGAAAATATGGAATAGGAGAGAAAAATTTGTAACACCCCACTTGAATTATATTTAATATTACTGTAAGGTTGAATTATACTATAAAACTCATATTCACAGTGAATTTTTTAATTTATTCAAAAGTTGTGTTACAATGTAGATACTTTTATCTAGAAAGTCTAGGGAGGTTCAATTCACACTACGAATTTATTTTAATACCATTTCCAAAAAATTTCTTATTAATGGAAATATCTTATCTATATATAAACTTATGTTTTTTTTTAATGTGAAACTGTATGTACCCAAAAACAAAGGAAAACATTCCAAATCTAAATAAAGAAAACATATTCTTTTTATTTCTGCATTCATTGCATCACAAACTCAAACTCTTCTTATGTTTCCCCTTCCGCTGTTAATTGATAGAAATAGATTACATAAAAAATCAATAACAAATGTCAAAATCTATATTTTTCTCATTTAAATTATTCATAGTTCCATAAAAAAAATGTATTTGTTTCGGTATAAATTGGG
Source organism: Vigna mungo (assembly GCA_036885675.1). Taxonomy (NCBI): domain Eukaryota; kingdom Viridiplantae; phylum Streptophyta; class Magnoliopsida; order Fabales; family Fabaceae; genus Vigna; species Vigna mungo. The sequence continues at coordinate 28,821,547 of CP144695.1, read as the reverse complement.
GGACCGAAAGGTCAAACCTTGATCACGTCACTTTCTGCTCTTCCGTCTGCTTCTTCTTCTTCAGGACCGTCCGGCTGGTATCCGCTGCGACCGGCCGGTGATCTTCAAGTCTTGACCGGAGGGGGGAGGTACCTGAAAAGGCGCTCCGACGCTCAAGTTAGGCGTGTGTAAAGAGGGTTGAGAGAGTTCGATAGCAAAGAATGTGCTAAGGAACTATGAGTAGAGTGTACTGGGGGAGTGTAGAACTCGTACCTTGTTTGGAGTCCTCAGGCCTTTATTTATAGGCTTTGGATTGATATAAGATGAACAAAATATAAACAAAATAATATAATCTTACTTGGCATATTTCTGAATAAAATATCTTTGTTTGGATTTTGTGCTTGCAGTATATCTGGTTGATATATTTCTGTTTAGAATATATATGATTGATATTGCAATATATCTGGTTGATATATTTCTGTTTAGAATATATGATTGATATACCTGGGAATCTTTTATTCTGGTGCTGGGCTTCGAGCCCAATAACTATTGGCACTGTGATGGGCCCCTGTAAGGCCGGTCGTTTGACTTTGGGGATACACCACCGTACATCATCCCCCCCAAGTCCGAGGGAAAGGGAGGGGTTTGCTTCCTGCCTGACCGAAGGACTTAGTTTTGTTGGCGCTCGGTGTATCTTTGCCGCATTGTTGTGCCGGTCGGACTGTGTGTCCTGAGAGTGACGGGCTTGTCGCCCGGTGGGACGTTGTGTCCTGAAAGTGCCGGGCTTGTCGCCCGGTGGGACGTTGTGTCCGCAAAGTGGCGGGCTTGTCGCCCGGTGGGACGTTGTGTCCGCAAAGTGGCGGGCTTGTCGCCCGGTGGGACGTTGTGTCCGCAAAGTGGCGGGCTTGTCGCCCGGTGGGACGTTGTGTCCGCAAAGTGGCGGGCTTGTCGCCCGGTGGGACGTTGTGTCCGTAAAGTGGCGGGCTTGTCGCCCGGTGGGACGTTGTGTCCGCAAAGTGGCGGGCTTGTCGCCCGGTGGGACGTTGTGTCCGTAAAGTGGCGGGCTTGTCGCCCGGTGGGACGTTGTGTCCGCAAAGTGGCGGGCTTGTCGCCCGGTGGGACGTTGTGTCCGTAAAGTGGCGGGCTTGGCGCCCGGTCCTGCAGTGTAAAGATGAATTGCACATAGAATTTTGAACTGAAATACTTCGTTGAAAATAGAACGAATAACATTGTTTATGAGAATTAAAGCATACAATAACAAACTAAGCAGTTTAACTGTAATAAAATTTAAGGTGAGTTGCATTCCATGTGCTGGGAACGGCCGTTCCGTCGAGGTGTTCAAGGCGATACGCCCCATTTTTCAGGTCGTCCTTGATACGAAAAGGTCCTTCCCATTTATCAGCAAGCTTTCCGTGCGTTCTGTCCTTCCGAGCCTCACCGCGTTTGCGCCAGATCAGGTCTCCTTCGGTGAAACCGCGCGGTTTGACCTTAGTGTTGTAACGCCGGGTGATAAGTCTTTTTTGGGCTGCATTCTTGACGAGGGCCGCTTCACGGCGTTCAGGCAAGGTGTCAAGATTATTCTTCAACTGTTGGTCATTGAGGCTCATATCTTGCATATTCCGCCGTAGGGAAGGTTCTCCAACCTCGACCGGTAGCATAGCGTCCGTCCCATACGTGAGATTGAAAGGAGTCTCACCCGTGGAGCCGTGCGGTGTGCAGCGGTAGGCCCATAGTATTTCCGGGAGTTCCTCCACCCAAGAGCCTTTGGACTTCCCCAAGCGTTTCTTCAATTCAGAAATGATGGCCTTGTTGGCCGCTTCCGCCTGACCATTAGTTTGCGGATGTTCAACCGAGCTCGTAACATGCTTGATACCTAGGCCGCGAAGGAATTCTTCCAGCGCTCGATCGACGAATTGCCGGCCGTTATCTGTGATTATTTTCTGCGGAATGCCAAATCGGCATACTAACTGCCAAATGAAGCTTTGTACCTTCCGGGCGGTTATGGTAGCAAGGGCTTCTGCTTCAATCCATTTGGTGAAGTAGTCGACCGCTACAAGGAGATATTTTCTCTGACCGCTGCCGACCGGTAACGGACCGGCTATATCCATTCCCCACTGGGCGAACGGCCACGGAGAGATGATTCCCATGAGCTCCGATGGGGGAATCCGGGTGTCCTGTCCGTGAGATTGACAGGATATGCATCGTCTAACGAAGTCCTCACAATCCTTTTCAATGGTAGGCCAATAGAAACCTGCTCGTAATATTTTTGCCCGAAGCATTCGTTTTCCTGAGTGTGTGCCACAGATCCCCTGATGCAACTCTTGCATAACGTAGTGTCCTTCATCTGCCGACAAACATTTCAGCAAAGGGGTAGTGTACCCTCGTCGGTAAAGATCATCACCAATGAACATATAACGGGCAATTCGTCTGGAATCAGAGGCATTCACGAACCCTCCTTGTTCCTGTTGGATCATTAATTGTGTGATTTCATGCCGCCAGTCGGTCTTTACGGGCGGACGGTCAACGGAACATGTTTCCAACAAAGGTTTATCCAGCGTGGCTTTGATTACCGAAGTTAGTTGCGACTTATTCCGGCTGTGCGTCAATTTAGACAACATATCCGCCCGGGAATTCTGTGCCCTGGGTACGTGTGCGATACTGAAACTAGAGAATGTCTTGATCAAATCTCTAACTTTGTGGTAATACCGCAGTAGATGGTTATCTTTGACTTGAAAAGTACCATTGATATGTCCGACGACCAACTGAGAATCCATCCGGCATTCCAAACGGTCGACCTCCAACTCTCCGGCCAAAAGCAGTCCGCTGATAAGGGCCTCATACTCCGCCTGGTTGTTGCTGAGTTGGAAGTTGAAGGATATAGCCTGCTCGAGCACCAAACCGTCCGGTCCTTCAAGTACGATACCTGCACCGCCGCCTTTTTTGTCTGAAGATCCATCCACGCTCAAATTCCACGTGAAGGGAGTGGATTCCGGGGAGAATTCTGCCGTGAAGTCGGCCAGATGTTGACCTTTGACAGAGCCCTGAGGTTCAAAGCGGAGGCCGAATTCTGACAATTCAATGGACCAAGTCACCATCCGTCCGGCTAGATCTGGCTTCCGGAGAATCTTGGCGATCGGATGGTTTGTCCGGACTACCACCTGATGGCTCTGAAAGTACGGTCGGAGTCTTCTGGCCGCCATAATTAGAGCTAGAGCCACCCTTTCCACCTGGGAGTATCGTTCTTCAGCTCCACGCAAGGTCCTGCTGACAAAATAAATCAATTTAAAAGTAGGAGCCTCCTGAACGAGAGCTGCACTTACTGAGTGATTAGAAATTGACAAGTATATTTGCAAATCAAAACCGTCCGCCGGACGGGCCATAACCGGAGGGGATGCCAAGATGTTCTTTATGGTGGAGAAGGCGGCCTCACATTGATCATCCCAGTGCCGAGGTACATTTTGCTTCATATTTTTTAGTATGGGCTTGATGTGGTCCGAGAGTTTCGGAATGAATCGAGATAGGGCGGTGAGGCGGCCGACCAAACACTGTACCTCCTTCAGCTTTGTCGGGCTTCGCATTTCCAGAATCGCCCGGCATTTATCTGGATTGGCCTCTATTCCCCGGTTAGTCAACATGAAGCCTAGGAACTTTCCTGCCGGTACACCGAAAGTACACTTCAAAGGGTTCAACCGTAAGCCATACCGGTTGAGTTGTTGGAAGACCTCAGCTAAGTCCTGCAAGTGTTGCTGATGAGAGGAGCTTTTGACTACCATGTCATCGACATACACCTCCATGCACCGTCCGATTTGGTCCCGGAATACCTTATCCATGAGTCGCTGGTAAGTTGCGCCGGCATTTTTGAGACCGAACGGCATCACCTCGTAACAGTAGTTGGCCCGCTCGGTTATGAATGCTGTTTTTTCCTGGTCAGGCACATGCATTGGGATCTGGTTATATCCCGAGTAAGCATCCAAAAAACTCAAAACCGTGTGCCCCGACGCTCCATCCACCAACCGGTCGATGCTAGGAAGAGGATAATTATCTTTAGGACACGCTTTGTTGAGGTCGGTAAAATCAACGCACATCCGCCATTGTCCATTCGCCTTCTTTACCATCACCACATTCGCGAGCCAAGTAGTGTACCGGATTTCCCGCACGAATCCGGCCTTTACCAGCTTGTTCACTTCGTCCCGGACGGCTTCTCGCTTGTCATTGCCGAGTCGCCGTTTCTTCTGAGTTACCGGACGTGCCTCCCTAAATACAGAAAGTTTGTGAGTGATCACACTGGGGTGAATCCCCGGTAGGTCAGAGGCGGTCCATGCAAAAAGTTTACTGTTTGATCTCAGAAACGTGGTTAGGCCCTTTTCCTGCTCCGTAGTCAAATCAGCGCCAATGGAAGTGGTCCGGTCGGCACTCTTGCCCAGGGTGAATTGTTTAGTCTCCCCCTGGGGCAGAATGCGTTCATCAGTGTTGGTTCGAGGATCCAAGTCAACCAGTATCGTTTCGGAACGATTCTCCCTCGAGTGCGGTTTGGCTTTCAAAGCGGCCGCATAACACTGCCGGGCGGTTTTCTGATCGGCCCGAACAGTGCATATGGTTCCATCATCAGAAGGGAACTTCATCGCCAGGTGTGGAGTGGAAACAATAACGCCGAAGGCATTCAAGCAGGGCCTCCCTATAAGGGCGTTGTAGGAGGTGTGAGCTTCTACCAGCAAAAAACGTGTGCGCATCTCTTTGGCCTTATCTCCCGTTCCCAAACGGGTTCGGAGATCAAGGTAGCCCCGAGTATCAACCCGCTCTCCTGCGAATCCCACAATTTGTTCGCTAAAGGGTGTTATCGTGTCCTCAGACAATCCCATCTTCTGGAAGGTAGTCCAGTATAGGATATTGACGGAGCTTCCTTGATCTACAAGAACTTTACTTACATCAAAATGTGCTATGCGGGCGGTTATGACCATGGGGTCATCCTGGTCGGGATCCGGAGCATGGAAATCTCTATCTGTGAAGGTGATGTCCGGCATCGACAAAGGATTACGGGTTACATTATGTACACTCCGCAAACTCCGCAAATGTCTCTTGCGGGCGGATGAGGAGGCTCCTCCTCCTGCGAAGCCACCAGAGATAGTGTCAATTCTTCCTTTTGGAGTTGAATCACGCTTCCGAGATCTACTACGGGAGCGGTCACGAGAGCGACCCCTAGACCGGTCGGCTCTTCTTCCCGAACGTTCAGGACTCCTTCGTGTTTTTCTGGGCGACCGTTCTCGTTGATGTGCTTCCGCCCGAACGAACTCCTGTAAGTGCCCATCACGAATTAGCTTCTCAATCTTATCTTTGAGGGCCCGGCAACTCTCAGTACTGTGCCCTTGGCGGCCATGATATCTGCAAATCACCGCCCCGTCCGCTACATTCGGCGCTGCCTGCCTGACGGCAGATATAAGATTGGCCTGTTGTGCCCTTTCAAATATCCTCTCCCTCGGAGCCGTGAGAGGAGCATACCGGTCGAATTGCGGGTTATGGGAGGCGTTGGTGTCCCTGCGGGATGATTTATAATTGCGACCCTTGTCTCGCGGTCGTTTGCGTTGATTTTGCTGCTCCAGTTGAAGGTTCTGTTGTTCCAATTGAGCCTGAAGACGTCTCAGCTGTTCCGTAGGGTCCACGCCGTCCATACTTCTGGTGGTCACCATAGGGAGTCTTCGCTTTCGGCCCCACGGTGGGCGCCAAAATGTTTCGGTATAAATTGGGGGACCGAAAGGTCAAACCTTGATCACGTCACTTTCTGCTCTTCCGTCTGCTTCTTCTTCTTCAGGACCGTCCGGCTGGTATCCGCTGCGACCGGCCGGTGATCTTCAAGTCTTGACCGGAGGGGGGAGGTACCTGAAAAGGCGCTCCGACGCTCAAGTTAGGCGTGTGTAAAGAGGGTTGAGAGAGTTCGATAGCAAAGAATGTGCTAAGGAACTATGAGTAGAGTGTACTGGGGGAGTGTAGAACTCGTACCTTGTTTGGAGTCCTCAGGCCTTTATTTATAGGCTTTGGATTGATATAAGATGAACAAAATATAAACAAAATAATATAATCTTACTTGGCATACTTCTGAATAAAATATCTTTGTTTGGATTTTGTGCTTGCAGTATATCTGGTTGATATATTTCTGTTTAGAATATATATGATTGATATTGCAATATATCTGGTTGATATATTTCTGTTTAGAATATATGATTGATATACCTGGGAATCTTTTATTCTGGTGCTGGGCTTCGAGCCCAATAACTATTGGCACTGTGATGGGCCCCTGTAAGGCCGGTCGTTTGACTTTGGGGATACACCACCGTACAGTATTCTTATATGATGTAGATCTACTTTTTTTTTTTCTTTCAAGTATTTCATATTGTCTATTAATTATGCTAACAATTTATCATTATTGTGATTTTATTATTATGAAATGGAAAGAATAGTAAATTATATTATAATTGAGTATAAAATTTATCAATCTTAACATTTTTATTTTCAATTACTAAGTATTTAAATTATTTTTCAAATAACGAAACATATGATATTAAGACTATTCATGAAGTCATATTTAGTAGAATTTTCATTTTCAATTTTACGTTTAGTAAATGTAGTATTGAAATTTCAATATAAAATTGAAAAATCACGTGTGACGAAATTTAAAATTTTAAAAACTGAATTGATTTATTTATATAAATATTTGAAATTCTCTAAATGTTATTTTATTATCCAAGCTCTAGATTCTATACCAAATCCAACAAATAAAGGTGATGAAATTGATTTCAATTATTTATATAAAATGGTCAGTTTTATTCTCCAACAATGAAAATAATCTTGCCACCATTCATATATAAATCATAGACGTCATTTATTCACCAATAAGGTTTGCTGAACCAAAGAAATTGAATAAGATCAACGAAAAAGGTGGTGAGTTGGACTATTATTAATTTTTTTTATGTTGATCTTACTTATATTATACATTATTTATAAAATCATATATTATTTTTATTGGAGCAAGATTATCTGAATTTTATTCCATTCCTTTGACCCTTGTACTGGAATCCACTGCATCATGTTTACGTCACCGAGCCCAAATCGCAGCCAATATGGCCCATACTTAAATAACAAAAATGGGGCAAGATTTGGTTGGCCCACTTAAAAGTCAATTGTGTTATTTGAATGAGATATCTATTGGGCCACAAAAGAAATATATAAATGACTCACTTTTAACATTCTTTGTCTCAACGCACTATTATTAATTAGTTTGCTTAAATTCTATTGAATAATGCAAATTTAACCTTCAATTAAATGAGTTTCATTTACGATTGGTGTGAGTTTTATCTGAAAAAAAAAGTGTCAAGTTTATACAAAAATTAATTACTAATAGAGAAAACAAAGACACAAGATTTTTATTTTTGCTTGGTTTCTTCTCTACATATGGCCCACCTAATCCATTCCTTTGTAAGCAAATAACAAATATGGTCTCTTATACATAGAGTTGTCAAAATGGATTAGAACTCACAGGTCAATCTGACCCACCAACCACTCGAGCTAGATTGAATTTGAAAAAATTGTATTTTTTTCATGTGAGTCCGGTTTTAACCCGACTCATTTAAACTTGGTTCATCTGGATTGAACCCGTGGTGGACCAGGTTGGTCCACCAACCCACCTACCTAATTTTCTTTTATTAAAATTTAATTTTAATTTTATAAAAAAATATTTATTATTTTTTTTTCTTTAAAAAATTATTTAAGTTTCCAATTTTCAAAACTAATTAAACACCTCATGCTGAGAGTAAAAATTATTTAGATTTGAATTATAGAAAGTTTGTAATTTTTTTATTTTAAAAAAATTGTAATTAAATGAGTCAATGAGTCAACCCGTTTACCAACTAATCCCTAGTGGGTCAGACCGGGTTCAAATTTTTTAACTCGCTAATAAACCAGATTGGATTGACTCACTGAGTAATCAATCCGTAATGGGTCGAGACGGATGACCCATTTTGAGAGCTCTACTTATATGCATGTACAAGAAAAAAAAAAAAAAAGCAGAATTGACTATCTTCACTTTTTTCATTGTCATAGCCTAAGAGGATAAAGCTGTCTTTCCATTGTGGTTATTATCTTATCTTAAGAATAAATAATGAAGATGGTTGTTGCTGTGAACACTTTTAGGTATAAAAAATGTAGTTCATGTTGAGTCTTGGGATGACATTAGTCATAAGAGATTTGACGGCCACCAAGTGCACCATTCATACAATTGATTAGTTGGATGTGAACAAAATGACAAAGGCTCTGCCCACAAACTTAGTGACTGCTGATGTGTGTACAACCTCTGCTTTCTTCCAGTTTTCAATAAGGACTTCAACTTTTCCTCTCTCAAGGGTAAAAATATCGATTACTTTGCACCAAATGTCAAACCCACGAAAATTTCATTAGGATTTTACTTCTACAACCTATTCTACCTGTCGTAGCTGCTAAGAAAACAAGACACAGTAACGTGACCACTAAGAAAACAAGAGACGGTGATATGCCATTATTGTCATAAAACCATTTATAAACTAGTAAACTGTACCAAACTAATTGGCTCTGCAGTTTTTTTTTCCTTCTACTTAATGTTTATTTCCTCTTTAACTTCTATTTACAAATAAAATCTCTAGTTAATTTTTGCAATAACTCTTTTCTTCTTCAGAAAAGAAAAAACTAACAGCATGAAACAGGGCAAGACAATGCTTCAGACAACGTACGAAAAGAATTCGGTACTGAAAAATTTAGGTCACCCATAAGAATCCGTTATACGTGGCTCAGGAGAATGCCACATAAATGTCTACAAGTTGTTTACCGATAACAGGAAAACTAAACAGTAGTTTAGTTACACATGACAAGGATATTCTTCACATGGAAGATAGAAAGAAATTTGTAACGTTTCCAACTCTGACTTCAAAAAGGACATTGCTGTTGGGTGGTGCATTGTTTATGAAGAAAGCATTACAGCTCGAGTTCATCATAACAAATATGTGCGACGTCATTTGTTAATCAAAATTAATATATATACAATAGATAACAACAGTAATTAAAATTTGTTTATAAGCTTTTGCAAAAATAATCTTGTCCATGCTAAAGCCAAATCCATGTTTACTTAAATACATGAATAATTTCAAGAAAAATTACTAACACAAGAAGAAACTCTAGAAACTGGAGAAGATGCAACGAATAACGAAAAAGTGACGTAGACCGCACCAAACTACACTGTTAGGTCACTTTTTGTTTAATTTGACATTGAGAAACTGCAATTAACATAAGATAGATAGAGGAGATCACTCTTTTTAATTTGACATTGTGAGACTGCAATTAAGATAAGATAGATAGAGGAGACGATGACCCAAAAATACACTGGACAGATAACTGGTTGTTAATTTTCAAACCTCTTGACCTTACTGTCAGTCTTAACCATAATGTGTGGCTATTTCTATTAAATTTTCAACTCATACTGCTGCTATGATATGTATACATATATTTTTCTAGTGCAAGATCATGATGTTCATTCCTTTATCACATAATAACATATATCATATAGGAAATGAACTCAAACAGAGTATATATTTCTTAGTATTTCAAAAGCACCAGTTGCACCCTTACCATGCCATTTAAAACTAGAAAAAGGATCTTTGTGAACAGTTGGAACATCATCCCTGGTGTCTCTAAAAACATAATCATCAAATTAAAAGACTTCAGAAGAATGCCGGTACAAAAGAAAATCAGAGAATTCCAGTCAAATGAGAATTACATGATTAAGTAAACATGAACTTATTGTTTTCGTAAGCAAGGTAAACCTAGAAATTATGGAAACTGATTTACTTGAGTTCATCTAACATATAGATCCCACGCGGCAGTAAGATTAGAATATTAAAGGATTGCCTCACATCAGGCATTCAAGTCTTCTATAGAATCAAACAATGTACAACTCACCTCTACGCAGCACAACAAACTCAACACCAAGGAGACAAGTCTTTCGCAATAGAGGTTCTCGGACATAGTCGAAGAATTCACAACCAAACACGCCAATGAGTTTAGCTTCCATTAGTTTCTACAAAGTGTAACCCATGTTTACTACCACCTGCAGACACAGATACCAAATTGACATCTTTTGTCAATCCTTCCATGAATACCAACACAAATCCATCCATTCAGTGATCCTCCGGATTTCATCCAGCCAGAGACCAATTCCCAGAGAATCAGAGGAAGCCTCAACACCAGGAAACCACTGATTGTCATCCAGAATTACTGGCAGTTGCATTACTATTGCCGCTCAAAAGTGACATCATGATGAATGTCAGTCACCTGAAGCTGACAGAGAAGTTAACCCAAGCAGCAGCGGATATTGGTACCCCACAAGGTTATTAATTAATTACACCATACCCACTAGAAGTATCATGACTGCTGGAGCTTTTGAATCTGCAGACTTAAACTCTAGACTCCAATATCCCCAATTAGCAACACCAAACTCATTAACAATAACCCTAACACAAAAATACCAATTAAGACCTTAACCAAACATAAACTTCACATTCAGAATACAACAAGGACACAGTGACACATACCAAAAGACCAAAGAGTACCATACTATTACCATCATCATCATCATCATCAAGATCATCATCGTCATCATATACGATGAATATTCATTCAATCAATCATCCCCAGTTGGAAACAGAGTAAGAACCTTTCTACCTCCTGAGGCAGCATTAGCAGATTCCATATCCTCCACATAGCCACTCACAGGGTGGTGGTTATGCACAGGACCACCTCCACCCCCACCCATCCTCTGAAGATTCGGCCTAGAAATGAACGGGTTCTCGAAGTGCCCATTCGGCGGCGACCCGAAATGGCTCACCTGTCTATGGTACTGGGCCGCCGCGGCCAGCTGCTGCTGTTGCTGCTGGTGGTGGTGGAGCGCCGGCACCGGCACAAACGGAAGGAAATGATCCGAATTTGGCCTCGTCGCGGGGTGCAGGAAATGCGCCGGCACCGGGGAGCTGGCGAAGAGGTGGTCAGTGGCGGGGTCCGCGACCGCGCCGGAGGCGCCGCCTCCGGGACCACCGGGTCCGGCGGCGGAAATCCCCTGCATGCGTTTGAGATAGAGACGGTACTTCTGCAAGTGACTGGCCACGTTTTCTCGGGTCAAACCATCGACGCTCATGAGCTGCATTATGGTCTTGGGAACGGCGTTTTTTATGCCGAGGTGCGCGACGGCGTCGACGAAGCGCTTATGGAGCTGCGGGGTCCACACAAGGCGGGGGCGCTTGAGGGTTCGAGCGGGCTCCTCGCCGGCGGTGCCGGAGCCGAGCTCGCCGGAGTCGGCAAAGTCGTTGGAGGTGGGTTGCTGGGGGTTGGGAAGCGAGGAAGGGTTGGAAGGTTGTTGTTGTTGCTGCTGTTGTTGTTGTTGTTGCGGTGGGTGTTGTTGGTGTTGATGGTGTTGCGCGGTGTTGGGGTTGGTGGTGGTGTGGGGGTTTCTGATATCGAAAGCCATGGCTAGATCGGGCGTGATTAGGGTTTGGGATAGGGGCATGAGTTCCTCTGGCGGAGGGAGCTCGTCTTCCCATCGAGAAAACCAATTGGAATCGTCTTCCCTCATTTGTCGAATCGGAGGAAATTGTTGTTGTTGTTGTTGTTTGTTGTTTGGAAATTGAACGGTTTAAGGAAAGGGTGTGGATGTGATGGCGAAGATTGGGATTTGATTCGTTTTGGGTGAAGAATTGGATTAGAGGGTGTGAGAGTGGTGGTGGTGGTGACGAAGGGTGGAGTGTGGAGAGAGGTTCGAGGTGGATCTTGTTTTTCTCTCTCTCTTTTCAGCTTTTTATTGTGGGCACTGTTGTTGATGCTTTTCCTTATGATTTTTATTTTTCCGGGATTTGGGGGTCTTCTTACTTGAGAGTGAGTGTTACAAGATCGCTCCAGTATTTTTCTTACTTTTTTTCCGCGGCCAGGGCGTGCGACAAACGCGCCTCCCTTGTCCACGGTGCAATTCTTAAATGTAATCTTTTTTTAAAAAAAGTCCTTTATTTGGCAGGGGTTGATATTAAAAAATGTGGAAAGTTTTAAAAAGAATTGAGAGGTTTTGATCTGGGAGAGAGTGGCGCGTGGAATGCAGGGAATGGGGAGGGAGGTGGGGGAGAAGTGGGATGTGGGCAATAAGGATGAAATGTACGGGTATGGTATGGGAAAGATTTTTGATCTGGGAAGGAATGTGGAGAGAGAGAGAAAGAGAAAGATGCAAAGATTAAGATTGTTGGGTTTTGCGGAATTTCTTTCCTGTTTGGTAGATAGGGAATAAGTTGAGCTGGTGTTGGTTTGCCTCTCACGATGTCTCCGCTTTGAAAGTTAAAATTCGATTTGACTGAATTAGGGAATAGGGATATATGCAGAAAAAGAATAGAAGGTTAAGGAAATTGACGGGTGAGGTTATTTAATTAATTAGGGGGAAAATGAAAAAGGAGGAAGAGGTATATAAAATAATTGAAAAAGGTTAGTGGAGGAAAAGGAAATTAATGGAGTTGGAACAGAAAGCATGAAATGCCCAGAAAGGAACTGTTGGAAGTGGGATACCTGTGTTGTTGCAGAAATGGATTTATACCGAATTACTCATGATGACTCAGTGAGTGAGTCATAGATTGTAGTGTATTGCATTTGCAGCAGCACTATTACACAAAAGAAGGTGAGGGGGAAACACAAGAGGCATGAATGGTTAGGGGTGTTTGTCTACCTATTCTTAGTAAAAGAGGATGGTGCAATTATTGTCCCTAGAAAGGCATGTTTCCTCGTGCAGTATTGCCAACAGTACTGACTGACCAATTGAATCAAAGTAATATGATAAGGGTACCCCCATGTGATACCCATGTTTGATGTTTCAACAAAATACCAATATCATGACAGGTGTATCTCTTCTATCATTAATGTTTTGGCATTTATCACACAATGCCCTCCTATACTATTCTTCTCTTCTGGTGCTACACTTGTTTCTCCCTCTTTTCTCTACCAGGAATATTCATCAAAAATACCCACCAATCCAAAACTATTTACATGTCTACAATTAGAAATATCGAACACCCTGTCTTCATACCTCCTCTTCGTCTTTCCCTAATATAATATTACCCACTTCAATAACTTCCTCTCCATCATAAAAAATATGCATCCTATTTTATTGGAGGACTTCCGATATCAAATCCAACAAAATACAAAAACCAACATTTTCACATACTTTCCTTTTTATGGGTTTGTAAAAATAAAACATTACATTAAAGTAAAATGAAAAAAACGAAACAACTTTACCGCGGATTTTTTTTTTAATTACAGATAAGTGACAAATAAAAGTACATCTTTTGTCAATTAAATAGTATTTTACACTACGACAGAAAAGTAACGAGCTGACAAAAGTTTGTGGCGTCGTGTTATTGCTAGACTGTTTAATATTCACATGAAAATTTGACAGCCTAAGAAACTACCAAATGGTAAGAATCTTAAATTCCTGATGTTTATCCAATCATCGCAGACAAATTATTCAGATCTAACTCAGTTGGCTAGCTGAAAGCTGAAATTATATAGACAATATGTGCTAGCAGTTTAGAAATTCAAATCTCACTGAAGACACGTGGCTAAACATAAGTCATCAAACACCAAGATAACTATCGTGCCCGAAAAACCCTTTGACCAAAAAAAAAATCTCATAACCAAAAAGTATGCATCATTCATGACTGACGGGAAACGGGGTAGAGATGTAATTTTTAGCGGAGAAATAGATTCTCATTAAAAAAACGTACGAAAAAAAAAATCACTTGTACATTTCAATCAGTAGATTCAGTGAGCCCGTTGCAGCCATCCAACAAAGAAGACTAATAATGATAATAATAATCTAATGATGTGTCAATAATGCAGCATCTACAAAAGTTAACAAAATCAACTTTTCAGCTAAGAAATTTTTGACCAATTTGCTAAAAAAATTGCTAGTAAAACAATTTCATCTACAATTGTTATGACGCATTGAATTGGCCAAAACAAGGGTAATCTGTATATGCGTTGCTCTCAGCTAATTTACAACATATTCCTCAAGCTATGTAAGTTTTATCAACAAACTCCATAATTAATTATTTTGTGTGTAAACCTATGTGGTCGAGACCTTTAGAAAATTGGCCTGCTGAAAAAGACACAGATTTGAGTGACCGTTTCCTCAGACAACGTCCTTGCTTCTCTCACCTTCAAAAGTAATAAACGTTGAAGCAAGCAAAACTTCCAAGCAAGACCACGTTAGCAATCATTCTAAAAATATATCCATCTTTCACCGGAAAGGCTGACCATGATTTAGTCAAGGGGGTTTTCAGCACATATTTCAGCAATCGCACCCTTTTTTTTTCTGTTGGTGTACGCATTGATCCTCATGATTGTGCTCCATAAGCAAGTAGACCCAGCCTCAGAAATATAACAAACATGAAACTGCGTTCATACGTAATAAAGGCTCAATCTAGAGTTTGCAGTGCAGATGATCCTCAATTAATGAACATGAACCCAGCCATGGGAGGAATATGACAAACATAATAGTTCTCTGAGGCCTGTAGTTAACTACTTCGAGCAGTTCTTAAATTGAAGATGGAAGCTGGAGTCTGATATAGGAACAACGTGCAAGATTTTATGAACTTCCTGCTTATTCAGAACCATTAAAAGAAAAACAAAATAATTTAGTTTAAAGCTGTAAAAATCAGTTTTCAGCTGAGCTCAGCAAAACCATTTTCAATTTCTAATTCCACCTAGTGGACCCCAAAAAAACAAATGAATTCTAATTATCACAGGATGAAACAAGACATGTTTACCAAATGTTGAAGTGGGTAGATTTAATGTCGCACTGCATAGGATTGAATTCATCCTTTATATCACTGCACTGGACGGCCCTTTGAAATTTTGTTGACAGCTTTTGGTAGGAGTGAACATCTGATGGCTGGATCTGTTTGATTGCCATCTTTAAATGCTTCATTGTTATAACTGAAGCATCAAGGCTCTCCTGGTAGCATAACATCAAAACAAATTTACTTTGCAAAAAGTGACAACACATCCATCAAAAAGTCATGTTGATTGACACACCTCAATTGCTGCAACAGCTGCCTCACGACATATCAAATATATGTCAGCCCCAGTACAACCATCTGTGAGTAGAGCTAGTTCTCTAAGGCTAACATCAGAACCGCATGGGATTTTACGTAGATGAATGCGAAATATCTCTTCCCTATCCACCTCAGTTGGAGGTCCAACATATAGCAGACGGTCAAAGCGTCCTGTAAATGTTTAACTTCAGTCATTTTAAAATTTATGCTGTTAATACAACTCATCCACCATCATGCATCTGAATGGGCATAGAACACTTGGAGAACAACATAAGAGAGAGGGTACCTGGCCTTAAAAGGGCAGGGTCAATCTTGTCTGGCCTATTTGTAGCAGCAATGACAGTGACATTAACTCTTTGATGTAGACCTGACACAATTGTCAAAAGAAAAATATAATCCCAGTCCAAACTTCAAAACTAACTGATTTAAAAAAAAAAATCATTTTCTGGCCACAGATATCAAATCAACATGCTTTGGAGCCACACACAAGCTGAATAAGCCCCAATTTATCTTACATCTTAAGCAATATGTATATAAGCAATAATTCATATTTACACAGCCCAAGATTCATCACTAACCATCTAACTCAACAAGAAGTTGACTCATGACCCTATCTGACACTGAAACACCATCACTTTCCTTCCCACGAGTTACAGCAAGACTGTCTATTTCATCAAAAAATACTATTGATGGGGCATTGGCCCTTGCTTTTGCAAATAATGATCTGACGGCCTTCTCAGATTCACCAACCCATTTGCTGAAGAGTTCAGGACCCTTGACTGCTAGAAAGTTCAACCCTGCCTCAGAAGCAACTGCACGTGCCATGAGGGTTTTACTACAACCTGGAGGCCCAAACATCAATACACCTGTAGGAGGGCGAGTTCCAATACGGTCGAATGCATCATGGTGTTTCTGTGGCCATTCAACTGCTTCCATCAATTGAGCTTTGACCTCCTTTTGACCGCCAACATCTTCCCAATTAACCTTTGGAACCTCCAGGATTACCTAAGCATTCACAAATTTGATAACAAAAGTATTATGCTTCACAATCCCTTTTCATAAAAATTTTGAAGTAGAAAATTCTTATCTGTGCATATCTAATCATGTTATAAACAACGTTACATGAACAGAACATCCGATCTCACCAAAGGATTGTGATCACAAGTTCAATAGTTTGTATAAAATAAAGTGTAGATAAAGAGAATACAAAAGGAATGTCATTTTATTTAAAAGAAATTCCATAGATATAATTGACTAAACTGATTGCAGCGAAGAACAGATCACAGTTGAACGGGGGTGGTGACAAGAGATGGCATTCCTTGTACAAATAATTTTAATGAGCCAGGATATGCCTGTTGGAGCCACTAAGGCAACGCATTATGATGAAACTTGAAAGCGATTAGCAAAAAATTATGGAATACCAAAATAAGCCAAATAAGACAAATCTTGGCTCACAGATAATATACTTTTGTAAAACAAGTTCGCAAAAAAACCTACTCATGGCATCAATCATACCTCTCTCATGGCACTTGGTCTTATTTTCATCCTGGCCTTCTGAAAATCTTCAAAGCTTACTTTCAAAAGCTGCTCTTCTTTAACACTATCAGGAATTATATCCGTAGTTTCACAAGTCCTTCTTACCATGCAAGAAGGTAATACACAACTGACGGCAGACATATCTGAAGTAGATGAAGTTGCCTCATCCAAATGATCTATTGAGTTTGTTGCACCATTCATCATAACAGGTTTCCCGGTTATATAATCAGAACAAGAATCATAGGTCTTCTTAAAGCTAGCATAATGCCGTAGACAAATCAAGGCTGCCTCATTGCAAAGTGCAACTAGATCAGCACCCACAAAACCATGAGTGACTGTACCAAGCTGTTCAATTTGTAACGCAGAGAGACAATGATCCATTTCATTGAGAAGAGTGAACAAAATATCTGAACGTTGTTTGGGGGATGGCACACCTGCATATGGATTTGACATGTACATTGAATGAGTTACTCTGTTAATCCATTGAAGTATTTAAAACAGAAAAATTGATCTGTATCCCAAAATGCTTGCTTCAGACTAACATTATTTTACGAGTCAAAGTCACTCATGAACATGTAAATAACCACTACACCATAGTGGCATTGGTAATTTTCAAGGATCAAAATGGAATTCTAATTTCCCCTTTCTTGACTCACGGAATACAGAAGTTGCACAACAAAGCTTGTGGTGATTATACCCCGGCCCTAAAAATAGCACATATTGCATTTGTCTCTTTCACAAAATAAAAGGACAACTATATGCAACTTTACAGATTTCTAGTATGCCATTTCATAAATAACGGAGAACCAATTGAGATTATGTAACTACCCATGACAGTAATAGCTAAAAGCCTCAATTTGATATAACACATTTGTAAAATAATATTTAACTCAAAGAAAGACCATGATAATGTATGTTACGTGTTCTTTTAATAAAAAGCCTCTAAAAATGAATAGTTACAATAAACTTCATAATGTTAAGGGTAGTGGGTGTTTTTTATTCGACACCATACTCTAAAACTCAAATACTATGTTAAAATAGGGACACGAAATCCAAAACCCAACATGTACAATGAAGCACAATTTTATTATCAAGTCATCATTGAATACCAAATCTGGAAATCTCCCCATTGCGAAATGGCAGTCTTATAACAGAATATAATCAACAAAAGAGGATATTTATAGTAGTAAAGTAATAGAAGTTTAGATATTGGAATGAAAGGAGAAACAGTACATTATGAACCTATTTTTTCTATTTTTGATAAAAGTACACATACACATGTGCAGAAATTGCACTCTGTTTACATATCAAACTAGATCATGCTTACAATAACATGTGGAGGCAGAAGTTAAGTGTAAAATTCACAGTTAGGCAAGTATTCATTTATTTTAAGATAATAGCATGCTATTCACTGGGAGGTACTAGCATAGGTAATACCAATTTCAATTTCCTTGTCAAATCTTCCAGGTCGTCTGAGAGCTGGCTCAATATGGTCAGGGCGGTTAGTGGCAGCAATTACAAGTAACCCATCAGTTCTACTAATTCCATCCATCATATTCAATAAAGTTGCAACCAATCTTTGAGATAGCTCTTCACCTCCTTCTTTCCTTGCAGGGGCAATTGCATCTAATTCATCAATGAATACCTGTACATAACAGAAATCACATATTCAGTCAATTGGGAGAACTTTGAATATAAACATCAGTTTTAGAATCAGGGGCACTATTCTCATTGAACCTGAAAAATATAAAACTAGAGTATCAAAAGCTTGGAGAAAAATGTCAAGATTGGAATGTTTCAACAAATCTAAGAATATTGAAGAGAAAGTGTCATTGATTTAAATATATCTGCTTTAACAGTGTAACACTCACCTGAATATTTTGTGGTGAATCTCACACCAGACAAATTATAGATACAAGAATAATTTCCCATATAAGACTGTCTTTTTACATCACTAAATAATACAATTAGAGGCTACCATCAATAACTTCCTGAAGTTGTCGTAAAAAGAACTATTCATGAATATATAACAATTCAGGAAACTTTTAAGGATTTTTAGATCATAGAAGAGAATTAAACAAAAATATAATTATCCATAATTTTCTCACCAGAATTTAAAATAAAAACCAGAGCATCAAATGAAAAAAAAAAAAAAGCTTAAATTTTAACTTTATATACTTTATAATACTATTGCCTGCAAATCTCACCAATATACAAAATTAACAACATTTAGTAATTGAATGCACCAGAAAATTCAGAAATCTTCATATTATACCTCCTTTAAATTTCACTTGATTTATTTAGATCACCATTCTAGCAGCAAAATTCTTGTATATTCATGAAGCCTCAAAGTGTCAAGTGAGTTACTGACTCCACAAATCAAGTAACATATACCATATTAAAGATATTACTCCAGAATTATTTAAGGGTTTCTTGATAAATGCATTAGTTGTATCACAAATGAGAAAAGGGAAATCACAATTAGAAAATCCCCACTAACCTACATGCATACTTGCAGTATTGCTCATGGTAAGAGTTAACCCTAAAGGTCTGAAACTATAATGTAAAACTTCAACAAATTCATGTGATATGTAGCTTGTAGAAATATTATTTAGCACAAACACAATGGAACGGAAACACAATATTTTGACAAAATCTAACCACAGCAGGTGCAGCTTCAATGGCGGAATCGAAAACTTTATGCAAAGCTTGCTCACTTTCCCCATAATATTGGGTAACAATTTCAGGTCCATTTATTGGGAAAAAATTGACTCCAACATCATGAGTACATAATTGAGCCAGGGAAGTCTTTCCTGTACCGGTTGGACCATGAAGAAGGACACCTCTTGTAGTTCTTAGACCAAAGCTACAGTTTGGAAAAACAAAGAAGCATGAGCATTTAGAAGTGCATGTCCGAATGCAAATAAGTATGTGAGAACAGATGACCATGATCATTGAGTTAAGTACTTTGAACTATAAATTTAATCATTGACAGTTATAAACTGATACAAATGAACAGCAAGAAAATGTCAAAATCCATGCTTCTTATAAACTGACTAGATAAATCAAAGAATTAACTGAATCGTATGAAGTTTAAAAAATAAAATCATAATATATGCAAATTAAATCCATTAAGAACAAGAGATAACTTGAACTTTATCTTGTTCAAAAAAATCATAATATATGCAAATTAAAGCTATCAGTAAGTGACTTTTATGAAGGACATGGCTTCTCTTATGAGTAAAATTTCAATGGTTATCCATTAATTAAAAATAAATAATGTTCTTCACACACAGTGAAGTGTACAAGAAGAATTAAGTGATAATTAATTCATCTTTGTCCCAAACTTGGATTCAGTTTGGTTCCCAAATTTTAAAAATGAATAGATAAAATCTTTCTAACCCAACTAAGTTAAATCTTTTGGACCTGTCAAACAATGTTTCAAGTTGGCATTTGAGTTGTTTCCCGCATTTGACACGTTTAAACTCAAATGTCAACCTAGAACACCATTTAACACGTAAAAAAAATGAATGTTGCTAACTTAAAAAAACTATATTCATTCACTTTTAAAGTTTAAAGACTAAAATTTATTAAAGTTTGGGATAGGAACAAATTCCAATTTGGCATCTAAGCTTAGGGACCACAAACATATTTAACCATAAAAGTATTCATTATCAAGTATTTAACCCAGATGTTAAAATATACCTTGATAAAGCATCATTCACAATCTACTTGAATCCACCAAAAAAAATTATGCATAGAACAACACACAATCTACAGCAAGGAGATAAATAAATAAAAGTGTTCATTATTAAGTGTTAAACTCACATGTGAAAATATGCATCATACAAGACCTACCTTGATAAAGCATCATTCACTGACGAAGAAATTATGTCCTTTAGAAGTGTATATTCTTTGGATAGACCACCTAATTTAGAGATTTTATCTGGTAAGCTAACATTGGCAACTTTGTGTTCTAGTTTCACACAAGGTATATCCCTTTGAATTGGCTCTTCAGATGCTGCATTTGATGGCAGAGATAGAAATACCTTTGTTTCATAATTAACAGTGAAAGCCTGATATACACTATCTGCTATATCAGAATCCTCAGGATATAAATCACTGCTTCCATTTGATGGATAATGACCAGATTTGGCAACTGGTTGCTTCTTAGCTCCTATCACTTGGAAAAAACACTCTGAAAACATTGGAACACTGACAAGATTCCCTAGAAGTAAAGATCGAGAATATAACCATGAAGTTGCCCATGTCTCAAGTGACTGCTTAGAACTTTCATCACTTAATGCTAAGCTGACATCAGATGAAATCAGTGATTGACTCTTCTGATTTGGCACACTAGATGCTGAATCCTCAAATTGTGGAGAAGACAAACCACTAGCATTAGAAAACTTTGATACAGAAGAAGGTGTTGCAGGAGAAGCAACAGTGTCATTCTCAAATTGGACATTAGATTTCACCTTAGACACGTCCAATGAGGGAAAATTATTAAACTTCAACGGTAGCCCACTTTTAGAAGGAACCAACTGAAGATACAATTCCTTGCAATTATTAATAGGTAGACAACTATTTTCCATATAATGCTGTTGTTTGCTCCCACTGGCAGGAGTAGGCAAGAGTTGTTTCTGTAATGCACAAACAAACACACTTGAGCCCATAGGAGGACATCCCATAGTATAATAAAGGTTTGAAGACAGGCGTACTCCATCCTTCGAAACCTATGTAAATGTCAAAAAATATAGAAGTCTGGTAAGGATAGATGCCGCAAGGTTATAAATATAAATACATACGTTCACTTACATATAAAAAAGGGTCTCCTATAAGTACAGCTCATAAGAAACAATTTTATGAAAAAAAATAGTAACAGGACAAACCTTACTAGCAGGAAACACCGTTGCAAGCACAAAGTAGTTCCCCACATCATCATCATCAACCGCCTTCCCGATTTCCAGTCCATGGCATTTGGCACACTCATTAGCTAATGACACGAGGGGAAAACTATGCAATTGTGAACTTTTCTCGTCTGAAGATGGAATAGACACCTAAAATTCAATCAAAATGGTGAAAGAAGTATAGCAGCATTACAAAGAATCCAATTACAAACTGATACGGCAACATGAAACTAGGACTGCCAAAACAAACCATATTGACATGCATTAGCTAAAATATAATTTTTGCTTTCATAGGTTTCAGCTTCGCCTCATGTTTGAAAAATTTCGCTCTGGCAACTTAAGTTACTTTGTTAAACCAATCTTTTACTTTTTTATAGTTCATATAACTAATTTGGTAATAGGTGTCAAACTGTGAGAAATGACAAATCAGCATAATTAACACAGTTGGTGCCAAAACTGACATAAAGACCAATTTGCTTTAAACAGAATATTATAAGAACCAAAGTTAAACTCTTTAAACTTGAGGGAAATGAACTGTATCAATTCGAACATAATTTGGGACTAGATCCGGTATCGATTCATTGAACTTCCAAAAGAGTAGTTAGCTCGACTTCATTTACTTATAATTATTTTACATATTTTTATTTATTAATTTCACATAAAAATACAATTAACTATATAAGTTCAGTAATACAAAACATATTATCTAATATACATGAACCGAACGAGTGGAACTATACAGTTCAAGCTCAGTCTAAGAAGGCACCAAAATGCTACCTTAGGTACATTAGTTTATACAAAAGGTAATTGAACAATATAAAACGTATGTGGAAGAAAATGTGATGATAATCATAAATGTGTTTGTGAAGGTGATGGTGATTACCGACACAATCGAACCCGGGGAGAGGGAGGAGGAGAGCATCGACGGTTCGGAGAGCCAAATTCTGAAGCCCTTGAAAAGGGGAACGGTGTCGTCGACATGGATGATTTTAGCGACGATCGCGGATTCAGCGATGAGAGAAGGGAACTTTCTAGAAGCTTCTACGCATAAAGAGGCATGCTCTTGTGCTTGTTGTTGCTGCGTTTTGGAAGGCACGGTGGTGGCATTCGACGACAATGGTGAGTTTTGCAGCTGCGCTTTCAATTGCTTCCTTTTCTGCTTTGAATTCGAGCTCGAAGGCATTGTTTCACACTGCTTTGTGTTGTGAATCGTAATGCAAAACCCCTTTCAGCAGAGAGGGTTTTACCGTTTTGGTGGGAATAGTGTAGCATGCAAAATAAGAGGGTTTTACCCTAAACTTTTTATAAATATTTATAAGAGAGACAAAATAAACTTGTTCAATATTTATTTGAAAAAGTTAAAATCATTTGCTAAAAAGTCAATTAAGTTTATTCTACGTGAATTTAGCCTCTACAAAACATTATTTTAATTTATTTTACACAATATTTTCAACTTAGAAAACTTATTTTCTTATTTTTGTTTTTTATAACTTTACAGAAATATAGTCAATTGAAATGTGTCACATTCTTATTAAAAGATTGTCTATATCTATTCGGTTCTATTCACATTTTTACTCCAAAAGCTCCTAAATTAAAAACTTTATATATATATATATATATATATATATATATATATATTTAATTTGATAATCTTTTTAGTTAGATTAAGAATATATAATATAGTGCTAAATTATATTTTTAACCAATTGTTAAAAATACTTTCTAGTGGTATAAAACAATAACTCCAAATAAATGACGATTTAGATATAATCATCATTAATTATTGCTAGTTAACATTTTTATAATTTATTCGAATTTGTTATCACTACTTCATTTCATTGTTTTGGAACATATAATCATTGTGCTAGTTATCGCTGTCATTGGAAGTCTCGTGTTGGGATCCAACATCTTGTTATTAGGAGGATGCTATGAAGTGGTTCTAGGTGAAATACAAAGATATTATCCTTAACAAGTCAAAGGCAATTGTTTAATTAAATTAACTAGTTGTATTGAGGAGTTTACAAGTTTTGTTATTTTAAATTCAATGCTTCTTCATTTAAATAGCTTGAATTATTGGAATGTTGATGTGAGTAACAATGAGTTCTTTACAAGTACATGTTTTTAACATCCATATGCCTTTATTTTGTCTTTCCTCTAGCCATTTTTTTAAGAACATATATTCATTAATAAATACAATGGTTTTGTCAAGCTTATATCAAAGAATTATGATGAAATATAAATGAAATGAACAATGTTAGGAATAATGTGTAGTTAAAGCTAACAAACACATTATATACAGATTTATCCGTAGGTAATTACCTACAAATTTATTATATATAATTACTTACTGATTTTATCTACGGATAAATATATAGGTAATTTATTTATGGATAAATTTGTAAGTAATTTACCTAAAGATAAATTTGTAGGTAATATTTGCTACCATATTTTACCTACGAAATTTTTTTTGCAAGTAATTCATAGGTAAAATGTATTTTACCTACTGATTTTTGCTGCAAGTAATGGTTTTTTTTTCTTATAGTGATTATTTTTGTGGTCATTGACAAGTTATTAAAGTATGCATATCTCACTCCCTTGAAAACACATTTTACAAATGTGTCGGTGGCAAAGCAATTCATCCAACACATTAAATTACACGAGGTATCTGAGACCATTGTGTCTGATTGTGACAAGATATTACGAGTCATTTTGGAGCAATTGTTCAAGAGTCAAGGCACCACTTTTGAAGTACCTGAAAAACACTAGAAAGGGAGGGGGTTAAATAGTGTTAATGGAAAAACTTTTCACAACCTTCCTAATATAACATTGTCGTCGAGTACGAGATTTTTCAAGTAGTTATTAAACGCTTGACATTGCAAATGATTTTAAACAATAAATGTTTTTCACGTGCTATTAAGAATATTCACTATAGTGTTTGTAAGAACTTCCTTTTATTGATAAATCATTTAGTATGGAAGCTCTTGTGATCAAGGTTAAAATGCAACTACAGGTTCTATAAGAGAAATGTTAAGATATAAGTAAACAATAAATGCACAAGTATTTTTATAATGGTTCACTTCAACTAAGTTGCATTCAATCTCCTTTATCCTTAGAGGGTTCCACTATAATCTTCAACAAGATTACAATTGAGTATTCTCACCACTCTTGGTATCCCTAGGCACTTCTAGTATCCCTTGATATGTTGTCTAGTTGAGTTTCACCCACTCTTGGTTGTGCAATATTCTTCACCACTCCTAGTATATCCCTAGTCAACAAGTAACTCTTTTTAACCTATACTAGTTGAGTTTCACCACTCATTGTACTATACAATCTTGGTATCCTCTAATACGTTGCCTAGATTTCCTTAACTCACCTGAGTTTCACAATAATTATTTTAATTCTCTTTAGAATTGCAATCAACTGATTGTTTACAAGTCATTTAGATGATTACTCTCATAGAGAGGATATGTGTTCAATACAATAAAGTATATAAACTTGTTGGGTGTTTCTTTTTGTTCTCTCTTCTTCTAATAATAAGAAAATATTACAATGAAACTTGAGAGTATTGATTGACTTTTCTTTTTGTCTTCACAAATATTTTCTTTGAGCTTGAGCTTTTATGTGCTTCTATTTTAAACGTTTTTCGTAGGATTAATATTTTCGTTGTAAGTTATCATCTTGATTTTTCCTTTGAATGATCTTTTATTTAAAGGCTCTTTTAAAAGGTATCCGTTAGACTGAGCTCTTTAGCCTTAAATCTTATGTCTTTTCTGTCTTACACGTGAAACAGTTGTTGGTTAAAGTCAATCAGTCAGAACATGTTTGTTTTTTCAGGTCTTTGCTCGAAGTAAGTTGTACTATCTTTTAGACATGACTTCTTATGAAGAGAACATTCTGTGAATATCTTCTTTGTCTCTAACGTCCGCTTCTGATATATTTCAAATAAAGTGTGTGGTTGCGTGTAGTAGGTTATCTGCATAAAATATAGTAGATTGTACATGCAGTAGATATGTCTTATCTTTTATTACTTTTGTTGTTTTTGAATGTTGAGAATTTAATGGCATTTAATGCTTGTTCAGAAGAACAAAGTGCTTTTTACATTTTCTACTATTGAGGTAGCATTTGTCATTTAAGCTTTTCTTTAAGATACCAAACGTTGAGTAAGAACTTCATCATTGGACAAAGTAAAGGTTTTACCTCATGGTATCGTCTAGTTTGTTGTAAACGCTTTTTGGATGTTTCCTTTTTATAGCAAAAGCATTTGTCAAGTTTCATTTTTTACGTGTTTGAATTTTTGTTTAAGACTTTTATAGGTTTTAGTCAAAGACATTCTCTCGACACCTTTTCACTTCTTGAGAGTTCAACTGATTACCATTAGGTACAGTATAGCTTACGCGTTTAGCATAACAACTTTAGACATATAAGTCTTATCGATAATTTTATCTTAATAACTTGTGCAATAATCTATTATCCCCTGTTGATAATTGATTATCTTGTCCCTTAGAAAATGTCATTACATTCTGGAATAATCAATTATGAAGAGAAATAATCGATTATCATAAGTTCTAGGTTTTAGATTTTGGAACAAAGTAATCGATTATCTGAAGCAATAATCAATTATCGTAAATTCTGAACATTAGAAACTCAAAATATAGTTGTTGCAACGGTCATAAACGACTATTTTTAAATTTATTGTGCGTTTTTGGATCAGATATGCATATATAAGGGTTCCTAATCGGTTAATACATCATCTATTGTGGTTTTTGTGCATTCCTATTTATTTGTGTTCATCTTCCAATCCACCCCTCAATTCTTTGATCCATATCTTCTACAATGGTTGATTCCTCAAAGAGAAAGCTTGCAACCAAGATAAGCTCATGTCTTTCCTCTCCGATCCAACCTGAGGATTGCAGCAACAACCTTAGTGGATGGATTTCGGATACGAAGAAGTATAGAGAATTTACCTCTTTTTGGAAGGAGAGAAAACTAATTTCTCCTAAGTATATTTATTTGAATTGGTTTCACATCTATGGTTTTCAGTTTCCTCCACACATCTTTCACCAAGGTATTCATTATTTACTTGAGATGCAAGGTCGTTGTTACCCTTATCTGGTTTAGGTATTTTATTTCAATTTGAAGGTTCGTGATAGCATCTACTCCATAGGGGTTAAAGAAGTGGATATTGTTTTAGATGTGGATATTTGGACAACTGTGGTAAAATTACAGCTACTGCATGAGGATGTAGTGAATCTCTCTCAAGGCCTTAAAGGTTTTAATAAGATAATGGCCTTTATATCGTTCTTGAAGGATCCCCATATGTTGGTTAATAAGAAACATGTTCTTGTTGGTGATCTCAAGAAGGATGGGAGACTTATTCATTTCTTAATCGTGTGGATGTTATGTCTATGTGCTTCCAACCACACCCAGTGCTTTGAGGCAAACATCATGATAATCTATGGGATTATCAATGATATTTTGATTCATTGGCAAAACCGTATCTACGACACCTTGATGAAGGCTAAGAGGTATCCTCACTACCTTTTACCCTATGCACTTTTGGTATCTAGAATTTGTGAGTATAAGGGGTTGATATTCTGGAGAAACCTCTTAGAGTACCCATAATGGAAGTGAGATAGGGGTTACTTCTTTGCATCAGATCGGCTTCGTCTTGCAAGGAAATACCTATGTCAATCGTGATAATATCGGGAACCCAAAAGACGAAGATGAAGATCAATAGATGGCAGACACCCTAAACATAGTTGGACCTTCTAAACCTGCTCCTACTAGCTCCTCTTATAGTTTAGAGAGTATTTCTAGGTAGCTTATAGAAATGTCCACTCTTCAGGCCTTTAGGCATGAAGAAGTTTGTTCCCTCATTAGAAATCTAGACATCAGGGTCCAAGTTTTAGAAGATTACATTAGTCCTATAGATGACAGAGATAGTGATGAATTCTAGATTGTCTTGTATTGTTCTATGTTTTGCATTGTGCCCCTTATTTCCAATTAATAAAATTTTGTTTTGTTATATTCAGGGGGAGTATTATTTTTAGGAGAAATTTATTCTTACACAACTTTTTTTTTATAATGATAAAAAACAGGAAGGAATATTTTTGTTTAAAGGCTTTTAAATGATTATCTCTTTTCTACTAATGATCTCTCTTCTTTAAGTCGTGTATGAGTTATAGATTCTGAATACAACTTATTACAAAAGGCTTTAAATCAAATAAGTTTTTATCATCATTAAAAAAAGGGAAATTGTTATCAAAATCATGAAGCATAGAAGTTTTAATGATGCCCAAATCAAGTCTCAAGTGCTCATTTTGCAAGAAGACCTTCATGAAGACTTGTGTATGTGTTAAAGCTTTTGTAATAAGTAGTTCATGTATAAGGCTTATTATTTTGTTTGATTCCTTGTAATTTATGCTTAAAATTCTGTTTGGAGTCAGATATACTCTGTAATAATCAATTAGCTATTTAAGAAAATCGATTATCACAAAAAAGTTTTCAAAATGCTAGTAACTTTATTTGGCCTATGGAATAATTAATTACTAAAGACTGATAATCTATTATCCACAATCGATTATGACTTACAATAATCAATTATCACAACTAACCGTTGGAGTTTTTAAACACATTTTTTACCGTTGTGCATTCATTAAATGCATAATTGATTAAGTAGGATAATCAATTATCATGGAGAAAAGGATAACAATGGATTTTTGGAAGTGTCCTTGAGTGAGGTCTTTATAAAGATGTACACATAACTACAAGTTTTAAAACGAGTAAAGTGTCACCTAGAGTTTTTTTTATAACTCTTGTGCTTTGGCTTTGAGAACTCGATGTTGGTAAAAGAGAGAACTTTCACTAGGAGTGTGATTGAATGTTGTTGTTGTTCCTAAGCGAAACTTGTCATCCTTCGTGAAGCATTCAGAAAAGGTGTTCATCCTTCTTGATATTCAGGGGAAGTGAGCATCATCTCTTAGGGTAAAAAGAGTGGTGTTTTTAAACCTTAAATTGTTTTTGAGTGTCATTGTAACATTTTAATAGTTTTGTGATAGTGGAAAGTTAATCTTTGTTTGGGATTAGCAACTAGATATAAGATCCTTGTGATTTAAACCAATATAAAATCATCTGTGCAATTATCTCTCTTCCCTTATTTTATTTTAATTGTTTAATTTATCTGCTAAGTAAGATAAAATTTAGAAAAAATTATAAAAGGCGCATATTTACGAAAAGAAACCAATTCACCCCTTGTTGATTTATTTGTTCATGCTAATCAGCGGGTTCATTAAGATCAAAGTCTATAAACATTGTATAAATAACACAATATACGAACTAAATTAATTAATTTTCATTATTACAACATTTAATAGTGTGTGATGTATTTAATTAGTTAAACGTTGAAGTGTTTTTTTTAATCAGAATCTTTAAACTAAAACTTAAAATATTTCGACTTAAAAATGTTAGGATGAAGTTGAAATTCAAAATATGCTTAAAAGAAAGATTAAAAATCTCTAAAATGAATATTCAGTCTTAAAAAACAATAATATGAATTAATACTTGGAGAACCTTTTTATCTCTAAAAAATGTGTACGAAAAAATAAAGAAAAGAAAAAATAATTTAACTCTTCTCTTCCAAGTCTCCACTTTAAATTTTTTTCAAAAGAGTCATATTGAACAAATTTAAACCATTTATGTTAGACGGTCTTATTTCTTAAGTTTACATATGAAATACCATTTCATCCACGCCAAAATTCCATCGTTCATATTCTCTCTATATTCTCCTAATCATTTTTCTCGCATTTACTGACATTTTAAAAATTGATAAGTAATATAAAAGGAATAACTGATATTATCGATTTTATAAATAAACCCTAAAATTGACAAGGAATATCTGCAAAATGATATATATTTTCTTGTCCATATATGGCAGCCTATTTCTCATTGCCAAATTTTTCTTTCTGATTCATACCTACCACAACTATTTTTGTTTTTATATCCTACTTATAGTTTTCTCAACCAGAAAGACACGCAAAATATCTGTAACAAGGTGTATGACAAAAGCAGAAAGGAAAAAGAAGTGGAAAAATAAATTTAAAATAAGTTAATATCAATAACATATAATATGTGTGTAATAATAATAATAATAATAATAATAATAATAATAATAGTTAATGAAAGTAAAATTAATTATTTTTTGTATATAATATAGAATATTTCATATATAAACTTAAAAATAAAAAATAAATAAAAGATAGAAGTTTGAAACGATAAAATTAATTTAAACGATGATGAAAAATATAATTATAGACAAATAAAATGTAGTATTTAAAATGTAATACTACATACCATTTTTAACTTTTACATTTATAGGAAAAACTTTACTTCTCATTTATATATATTTATGGAACATTGTTTTAAAGACGAATTAACAGAGTAATTCTAAAAAAGAAGTATGCTAGCACTACAGTTAGGTTTAGAAACAATGTTTTGAAAAAAGCGAAGTATATTTTAAAAAATATGCAATTCTGTTGGTAGTTTGCAGCAATATGACATTTTAATTTTCAATTATGGAATTTGCAAGTGCAAAACTTGCAACTAAAATATAAACCAGAGTTTATAAACTAGTACAATGAAAGAAATAAAACTAGAACGGATTATTCTGAAATCCGCATAAAAAACTCTATAACAGCAGCTTCTTCATTTACTTTTTTTTTTAACTCTATTATTGGGAGGCTGAACCTTCAGGCAGAAGATAC
Source organism: Vigna mungo (assembly GCA_036885675.1). NCBI lineage: Eukaryota > Viridiplantae > Streptophyta > Magnoliopsida > Fabales > Fabaceae > Vigna > Vigna mungo. The sequence continues at coordinate 28,791,208 of CP144695.1, read as the reverse complement.
TTAGCCGGTGGGAGCACAGCAACAGCTCCCTTCTGAGGATCAGAATACTTTCTGTACACTACCTTCAGCTTTTCATTTCCAGCAGAGGAGTGCAAGCTCGCCAATAGTTTAGCACAATCCCTGTTTGCAATAAACAGTCCAAATAAATTCAAGAAACAGTTCAATCATAAATCCAAACAATATTTAACAACACCGAATCTATTTTTTACATACATAAGTTGTTCTTGTGAGTAGCCAGTATGCAACTTAAGCGTGTCATTCCAAAGGGGAGTCTTATTCAGAGTGCATCTAGCTGCGAACACTGCTGAGGCAGCAAGCATTGATGGGCAATACATTAAGGTCGCGTAATTCATCATTCCCAACTCAGACAGAAAATGGGTCATGTTTTCCAACTGGAAAATGCATAAATCCAGAAAGACATTCAGACAAGACATCGTCAAATGAAAATAAGGTAATACCAAAAAAAAGAAGTTCACACACTCACTCACCTCCTGATCTGGGACTGATGCCTTGATAAAACGCACCAGAAAAACAAAAGGTGTGGGAACAGTCAAAGTCCATTCCAACTTTCCCAGTATAACTTTCTCCATAACAAGTATCTGTTCATGAGTGTAAGCTCTATCTGAGAGGTGGACAAAATCATTGACCTGAAATGCAAGACAACGTGTCATGTTATTCACCATTTTTTTTTATTATATCAAGGAAGCAACAAAAAATATATACCTCTGGTGGCCAGATTTCTTCATACTTGGATGCCATCAGCATGGCACTGATGCCTACCAATTGCAGCTCCCTCCTTGGAACAGTCTTAACTGCTAGGAATCGATCGATAATATTGATGGTCAGGTAAAGGGTCTCGAGTGAAAGTTCAAACTTGCTGTGGACATCAATCAGCCAATCAACCAGAATAGCTCTCATCTTCTCATTTATCTCAGGTTGTGAGTGTATGTAGTCATGGGGGCGGCTTTCGTGCTTTATGCATCAAATTTACATTCACAATGTTAGAATGCCATCACATCAGACACAACACAGAAAACCACATCAGAAACCATGTTTGATACCTCAACAAGTTTATAGAACTTGTAAATGTCGTCAATGTACTCCACAGCAGCAAGTTCATTGTCAACATCACTGGCATCGATGTCTATAATATTCTCCTTTGGTTTGTTAGTTATACCACATGCAGCCTATAACATCAAAAGGAGGAAAGATGGCATGAAATATTAGTGATACGATATTGATTCAGACAAAAGCTTGTTTCTTTTTTCATTTTATCTATCTTTATCTACCTTGCTTCTGGCCGTGAGAACTGATGTAAAAGCTTGTGAATTCTTCTTGGACTTGCGATCTCCTTCCTTTTTCTTGTCTTTCAGGACATCCTTATCTGAACTATCTTCAATGTCAATGACTTCCTCAGGCTTTGGTTTTACAGTAACTTTCTTCTGTCCCGGCTTGGGAACTCTTTTGGCCACAGCGATAGGAGCAGGACCAGCAACATTAGCACAGGCTTGTCTCTGCAACTCCAAAACCAGAAAACAGTCATGACTTGATAACATAACTAAATTATATTGAACAATAATCCACCTATGTTAATGAAACAAAGTAGAATAAAGAGTAGTTCACCTTGTTATTCTCGACAACTGCTGCGGCTTGTGCTTTGGCAAGTAGTTGGGCACCAAAACTCCTAAAAGAATCATAATAGTATCACATCAATATTAACCTCGAAAACTTCTTCTAAACAACAAAATGAAAAAGTGGCTGAAAAAGAAAGAAAGAGAGAAAAGAAAGTGAGAGGGAACCTAGTGATGGGGCGATGAGGCTTGGCTTCAACAACTCCTCTTACATTGGCCAAATTCCCAATATCACCCAACGCCTTGCGATTCTTTCCATCCGCTACACCGTTCTTCTTCTGCTGTTTTTCTCCCCCTATTACTGCTTCACCTAGGAAAATCACAACCAAACCGCTCATTCAAAAGGTGGCAGAATGCTTTTGATCTAAACACACAGATTCACAAGATAGTCCCAACAACAATAAAAATACCTACAATAGAAAACTTTTTGGTCTGAAAAGATTGATGAGTTACGCAAAGAGATTTATATACAAAGATCGGGAAAACTGAAACTTGTCCGTTATACAAATAGATTTGATTTCAAACAGTATCTTTCATATTTTCATCCGATACAAAAGGAACGAACCCAGAAACAAAATCCCAAGACATAACTTGAACCAACTTCCCTAGGGGAATCATAAAATAAAGATTCGCTCAAACAAGAAACAGACATTGAAAGAAAAATACAAAGATTGAAAAGGACACTACCTCTGGCTGCTTGTTGTTGAACTATTGCTCTTGACGCCATTTGGGATATCCTTTTGTTCTTGAAAATGGAATCAAAGTATGAAAAACAACTCTAGGTAGAAGGGTGGATTACCTTCCCCTTTCCTCCCTCTCTCTCTTTCTCTAGGCGCAGAATGAGCTTGAATGAAAATGGGGGTGAGAGGGACAGTGAAATAGCCTTCACATTTCAAGCTAAGGACACAACGCTTCTCCCTTCAACGGTCAATTTCTGGAGTCGAATTTGGACCTTTGGATTTACATTCATCCGACGATTGAGGTTCGACTATAGACAATAGCCGTTGGAAATTCAAAAACGAGAACGTGCCTGCAGAAAAAGTATTATAATGGAAAAGGAAGGAAAGGAAAACAATAATTAAATAAACAAAAATGTTACAGGCAATAAAATGTCTTCTTATATTTTATATCTGGAAAATTAATTTTATTTATAATTTAACGATTTCTTTAAATTTCTGATATAATTTTTTATATAATATAATATTATATATATATATATATATATATATATATATATATATATATTTATATATATATATATAGAAATTAGGTGTATAGTCAGAAAATAATAGTAACCTAAAAAAAAATTCAAAAAATGATAAAACATAGTATTTAATTATAAAAAAATATATTTATTGGTAATGGATATTTCTCATATCTATTTAGTCAGAGATATAATTGATTTTTATTTAGTTATATAATATAATTGGTTAAGAATAGTTTGTTTTGTAATAATAGTTTTTGGATGTGTAAAACGAGTTCAAGCCACTGTTTTAACCTTTCTAATTTATTATTTATGTCGCAAATTAAAGTTCAGATGCGTATTAATATATGGCTTGTAATTAGTTAATTATATGTGATAAATAAAACAGAATTTGAACGAGTGATAAATGGATGCATGACTTATATCTATTACAAAAAAAAATCATTTCATCTTCTTTTATCTCAAACAAATGTAGTACCAACAACTAAATAAGCATTGACGTTGTTTTATAAGAAAATAAATAAACAAACGAGTTTTCTTTCCATATATTAAACTAGTTTAATTACTCTTATTATATAAATTTATCTAATTTTTCAAGATTTTTAATAAAAAAATTTCATAAAAAGAAAAATACATCAAAATTTGAATTATACAAAAATTTTACAGCCACTTGTTTAGTCACTTTTATTACATAAATTTCTCTATTCTTTCAACTTTTATAAAAAAATTTCACGAAAAGAAAAATATATAATAGTTTTAATCATACAAAACTTCGTACACTCACTTATTTAATCATTCTTATTATATATATTTCTCTATTTTTTAAAGTTTTATAAGAATCTTTTCTAAAAAAAAATACATACGAGTTTGAATTGTACAAAATTTCATATATTAATTAACTTTTATTAGACAAATTTATCTAATTTTTCAAGTTTCATAAAAATCTTTTACAAAACGAAAAATACATAAAAGTTTGAATGATATAAACCTTCATACACTCGCTTGTTTGATCACTCTTATTACATAAATTTATATAATTTTTCAAGTTTTATGAGAATCTTTCAGGAAAAGAAAATTATATAAAAGTTTGAATAATACAAAACTCCATACACTCACTTGTTTAATCACTTTTATCACACAAATTTCTCTAATTTTCTAAATTTTATAAGAATATTTGTCGAAAAGAAAAATACATCAAAGTTTGAATCGTATAAAACTTCATAAACCCACTTGTTTATTCACTCTTATTACACTAATTTCTCTAATCTTTCACACAAAAAAAAATACATAAAAGTTTGAATTATACAAAACTTCATACACCCACTTGTTTAATCACTTTATAACATAAATTTTTCTAACTTTTTAAGTTTTATAGAAATCTTTCACGAAAAAAAAAATACATAAGAGTTTGAATGTACAAAACTTCATACACTCACTTTTTAAATCACTCTTATTAGTCAAATTTATCTAATTTTTCAAGTTTTATGAAAAAATTTCGAAAAAAAAAAATACATAAGAGTTTGAATCATACCAAACTTCATATACCCATTTAGAAACCCTATCACCAACATGTTAACCCTTAATCCAAAATATATTAACTGAATTTCTAATTATAAAATCATTGCTTTAATAGCATAATTCTAATAATTATTTTGAACTAATATTAATTAAAAAAATTTAAACAACTAAAAACTTTTATTTTTTAAATTGGTTACTCAAATGTATGCAAATAGAAAAGATTAACTAAAAAATGTTTTAATTTGTGAAAATAAACTTTTTGTCGTTTGTAACAAAATTTTAACATATCCATTTTCTAACACTTACATTATTATATAGACATCAAATATTCAAATTAATATTTCAAGTTCACTTTAAAGTTGTATATCAACATGATATTAAGTAATTGGAACACACTCACATATAAAATTCAATCTTATTATATTATATAGTGTAATATTTTTGGGACTGTCAATGACTTTCCTTTCAAATAGTTTTCACGTTAAAGCTGGTGCAATTTTTTAATTGTCTATTGGTGTAAATAATGTCAAGAAAATCTCACTATCAAAGTACTTTTGTTCTAGATAAATTAGTTTATCAACGCTTCATAACCAACCTGCAATGAATAGGGAGGGTATAGTAATGCTATGAATAATCCAGTATCGGATACTGGTAATAATATCAGCAAAAGAACGTTCTCCTGTGCTTCCAGACATCTTGAACTCCACATATTCTTGTACAGTCAAAAAGGGGGGGTCGAGTCCATAAAAGACAAGATCAGTAAGGCAAAATTTACTGAAATATAATTCTTGTTAGATCGTCCATTTTGTACCAACGGTGTCTTTTGAGTATACCGAATCAGTATAGCTATCCTTCTTCTAACAGAGCAATGAAAATTAACAATCAGTGTAAAAATTGAGTACTAGATTTTTTTCGTCTTTTTATATAAAACTGATATTAAGAAATTCCGTAAGTGTACAGGCCCATAATATACATTTGTTCATTTAAATTTAATCAATATTAATTATATAAGAAAAAACATATAAAACTTAGAAACAAATAAATAAAAACACTAACTTTTTTTAATAAGAATTTAATTATTTAAAAAATATATATAAAATTACAAGGACATAAAATTATATTTTTGTTAAAATAACAAATTTTATTTATATAAAAAACTTATATAATTGTTTGTACATGTCAACTTCTATCATCATATATATATTTAAGTGAGATTTACACCTCATAATTGATTTTATTTTTAGTTTATTTGGTTTAACAATTTCATATATCTACACACAAACACTTCAATTATAAACAATTCAATTTTCTCTTAACAACAATTTAATTATATCATAAAAAATTAAATAAAAACATATAACATAACATTTTTCTTGATGTATTAACTTCATCAATCATACACCATTTCTTTCTTTATAAAAATATCATAGATACACAAACCACGAAAAAAAAAAACTAATTTAAACACTTTCATAAAACAATAATAATAATAAATTATAAATTTAAACCTACACCATAAACACGTTCATCAAAGATAATGAACTCTATTTGTTCATAAACTCTCTTCTTTGAAATTTTTTATTTGAGTGAAAATTGAGTTACATCAATCCTCTTTTCTTTGAAAAAATTGTATTTGAATGAAAACCATTCTAGTGGTTGCATTTCACTTAGGCGAGAGGTCGTTTAAGCGAAAAAATATAAATTAATTTCAAATTACAACTATTAACACAATAGTCTAAAATATCCAATAAATTTTAATATACAATTAATGTAGTCAAATATTCGAACCAAAATCTAGTCTCATTAAAGTATAGTTACAAATTTAAATTATTTTATTACAATTCTAAATAATTTCCCTATACCAAAATATAATGACCCAACAATTTCACGTAAGCCATCTCAAACACAAAAACGTCATTTTGACAATGCTAGATCTATATATTCCAAATATTTTTCCATAAGGTGCTATCAAAATTTTGTTTTAACTTCTTTACCTAAAAACTACAGTTATTCCAATAAAAGCTTTTCTAAGTTTTAATTTTTTTACTCTATGAACCAATTGGTCTATGACTACCAATTAATCTCATAATAAGCCAACTTTAGAAAAACATTGAAATTGAGTTAGCTGAGCGATTGATCACAACAGTCACAATCAAGCAGTCCAAAACTTAACTTTCACGATTAGCAAGGTAAAAATATAAAACATACTTAGACAATATTGGACCTACATTAATCAAAGGCTACTCAGAAACTTATAAATACAGAGGTAATCTAAGACGTTAGGGTGTCTTTAATAGGTACCAACCATTCGGATTTGGACTATGTAATGAGAAAGACGACTAGTTTGAAGAAGATAAGAGGATTAAGTGAAAACTAAGAGTAGAGTTAAATTGAAACTAACTTGAGTGTCCTTTAATAAGTACCCACTGTTTGGATTTAAACTGTACAAAGAGAAAGACGACTAGTCTGAAAATAAGATGATTAAGTAAAAACATACTAAAACAGTTTTAATACAAAATCCTAAAATCTACTCACAAAAAATTGGTACCAATATTATCCTATAAAGATTAATTTTCACCCAATAAACCTCACATGCAACTAGAGATGCAAACAACCCAACATACAACCATCTCATAAAAGAAAAGTTAAGAGAAAATCACTTTACACAAAATTTTGATCATTAAGGCTGTGTTCTTTTTAATGGATTTGAGGGAGATGATTTGGGGGAGATGATTTGAGTGGATTTGAGGGTAATTTTTTTGTTGTTTTTTTGAGTAGATTTGTGGGTAATTGAGAGTGGATTTGAGGGTAAAGTTGGTGAGAATTAGTATAGGATTTGATTGATGTGATAGAATTAAAAAATTTGTTTAATGGATAGAAATGAAAGATTACCAAAATACCCCTAATTATTTTAGTAATATAAAATGTTGTTTTTTAATGTTATATTTAATTAATTGTATAAATGTTAATAAAGAAAGGAAATTAATTAATAATAATTAAAATTAATTTTTAAAATATTATAAAAATTATAATATAGTAAAATAAATATTTTTTAAAATGTAATATATTTTGTTGATTGTATTATGTGCTGAATCTTCATCTCTATAGACAATCACAAAGGTTCTAATGGGGTGCATCAATTCTTCATCTCTAATCTAATGATCACTAATCTCCCCAACACCACCAAAAATTCATCTCAGACTTCACTATCCCTTCAATCAATAGACAACCCATCCTCCTGCATTCAACCCAACAACATCTACCAATTACTCTCCGGCCAACACACTCAATAATCGTAACCACACCGGCATCCACAAATCACCATCATCTCCGATTATCTCCAACCAACCTCTTACCCCTTTTGAATTCCTCCATTCACGCAACAACCAAATTCCTCCTCATAATGGACGCTGCATGGATTCCAACATGATATCACACATCTTCAATCTTTATTGTTGCGATGGAGCAAAGTCTGAAACCACCGGCAACCGCACCGCAAACAGCCCCTGCCATCCAAAAACGGAACGTGGAACAACAATACCGTATCCGGATAAGGTACCATCTACAGAACGTTTCCCGGATCCGGTTACGGGAACTTGTATCCGGATAAGGATCCCTCTCCATTCTTCTTCAAAACGTGGATCCGGATACGTTAACACTGTATCCGGATAAGGCTCCCTTCCTTCAGTTTTTACTTCAGCTGATACAATGCGTTTTAGTCTTTTATTATTTACTTTAATATTAGGATTTTTTATTATTAAAATGGGTTGGAATTTTTAAGATTGGCAGAGGGCATTTAGGTATTTTAAGTGGAAATCAGCTCAAATCTTTGCATATTAGAGAGATCCACGATACAGTGTAAAATATGGAACATCCACTCAAATCAGCACATTTCCGCTCTCTGAAATTGGCTCAAGCGAACACGATTTCAAATTTCATCCGCGCTCTCAAATTTGCTTGAACAGTGTTATCTGTTCAAACGAACACAGCGTAAGTTATCTTCTCCTCTTTATTAACTTCATTAGAACATAACTGTATCTTGAAAAAATACATAAACTTTATTTACACAAGAATTTAAAGAGAATACAGAAAAATAGTATTTTTAAATATATTGAATTTTATAAATAAAATTTAAAATAATTAATTTTTCTATTTATAAAATTTTCAACATATATATATATATATATATATATATATTTATATCGACAATTTAAAAGAAAATTTTTTATGTTGGGAATAAACCTTTTTAATTTTGTTGATTATTTTAAGAAAAATGTTTCAAATATAGTTGTCAACTTAATTCACATTTCTTAATTAAATACCATTTTAACCTATTTTATTCTCCAGAATGTTATCACATGACTATTTGAGGGTGGGCAGATGCAACCCCCAATTTCATAAACTTATAATGAAACATACGAATTATTTAAATTTTGTACCTTACAAACTTATATATTAACCCCATAATTAAATGATGGACCAGTGTCCATACAAAGAGTGTACAATCATTCAGATTTTTTTTTTCTCTCCCATTAATTTGATTGGGTTTTAAAAGCCACTGCAATAAGGTTTTCTCTTTGCTTTTGGATCACATATTGGGTTGTCCAACAGAAGAAAAACAGAGAGAAAAAAAGAAGAAGAGTATTTCATCCTACACTTCTAATATCTTATCCTCTACTTCTTAAAATTACCATTTTAACCTTCTGACAGTTAATTTGTCACTTCTAACTTTTTTAAAAATTTCACTTAATATTTTATCTATACTCCAACACTTCATCTTTCTTACACTTTTAATTTTTTTTTAAAATTTCTTAATCTTAATAAATATTTTTTAACTTTTTCCATTTTTTACAATTCTTTAATACTGTATCTTTCTAACAAATTTTTAAAACTTTAATTTTTAATTATAATTTAACAACTATTCAGTTTAATTTAAAAATATAATATAATTTAGTATTTTCATATTTTAATAATTATTAAAAGATAATTTGTATTATTATATTAAAAAACTTAAAACTAAAATAATTAAAATAAAAGTAATACAAATAAAAATAAAAAGTAAATACAATAATATAAAATCTGATTTGATATATATAAAAGTATAAAATTATTAAAATATTAAATTAAATAAAATTATTATTAAATTTTAAATAAAAAATAAAATTTAAAAAAATAATAATCATCGGATATTGATGTCTGATACATAGTTATCGGATTTCCAAGTCCGATAAAAAAGTTTTTAATTTTTTTTTGTTTATAATTTATTAACCATTTAATTTAATTTAAAAATTTTATATTATTTAATATATTTTATATTTAAATGACTATTAAAATATAATTTATATAATTATAATAATATTAAATAATACTATTACTTTAATTTTATTTTTTTAATAATATTATTATAATAATATAAATTATATTTTAATATTTATTTAAATATAAAATATATTAAATAATATTAAATTTTTAAATTAAATTAAATAGTTAAAAAATTATAAATAAAAAACAAAGTTTTAAAAACTTTTTTATCGGAATTGGAAATCCGATAACTATGTATCAGATAACAATATTCGATGGTATTATTTTTCAAAATTTTATTTTTTATTTAAAATTGAATAATAATTTTATTTAATTTAATATTTTAATATTATTTAATATTTTTATATATATTATTATTTTTGCTTTTTTATTTGTATTACTTTTATTTTAATTATTTTATTTTTAATTTTTTTAATATAATTATTATAATAATAAAAATTATATTTTGATAGTTATTAAAATATGAAAAAAATACTAAATTATATAGATTTTAAAATTAAACTAAATAGTTATTAAATTATATTAAATTAAAGTTTTAAAAAATTATTAGAAGGATGCAATGTTAAAGAGTATATTATTACTGTAAAAGAAAAAAGAGAAAAAGTTAAAAAATATTTATTAAGATTAAGAATTTGTTTTTAAAAAAAATTAAAATTGTAAGAAGGATGAAATGTTGGGGTGTAGGATAAAATATTTAGTGAAATTTTTGAAAAAATTAAAAATAAAAGATTAAATATCACACGGTTAAAATAATAATTTTAAGAGGTGTAAGATATTGAAGATGTAGGATGAAACCATACACATAACCAAAAACTCTCTGGCTGAATTTCTTCCTGCACCCTGATGCTTTTAAAAAAAGAGAGTCTAATTTTACTTTTTTTTTTTTTTTTCATTTTGACTTCTGGAATATAACCTGAAAACGTTTCGGAATATGTAATCGGAGACATAAAATTTTGTAAAATTCAAAACTATTTCAATTTTGCTACAATCTAGAATATAAATATTCTGAAACATAAAATAAATAATACCTTCTAAATTATCCAATTGAAAATATAATTTTTTACTTCTGCATGCTGAGATATATAATTCAAAACACTGTATTTTTAAGTATAAAAATTGGAAGTTGTTCTTCATTCCAACAATTTCCGCATAACGTATTTGTTCAGTTACCACACGTCATCCAAATAAAGTCACAGAAAATAAGGTAAAATACCTTTTTCTTTTTTCCAGTTTTGGTTACGAATATTAAAAATATCCCCATTTTATTTTTTGTTCGTCTTAAAAGAACGTAATTGTAATTGTGTTCAATTTAGTTCTTTTTCTGTTTACTGTAGTCTTAAAGAACGTAATTTGTGATCAATTTAATTCTTTTTTGTGATTCAAAGAATTTATAAAAAGGACTAAATTAAACAGAAAAAAAGATTAAATTGAACACAATTGCGTTCTTTAGAATAGAAAAATAAAATAGGAACCATTTCGAATATTCATAACTAAAACTGGGACAAAAAAATGTATTTTACCTAAAAATAAAAATAAAGATAATGATATTTTGAGAATATCTTTTAACAATATTTTAATATCATCATAATTAATCTAAAATTGTTTCACAATCAATAATAATAATTATAAAAAAATGTTACCAAAGTATTGTTACCGTATAAATAAAGTCAAATGTGAAGTCGTCACATGACTTTTTGTAATATAAAGTCATGTGAAAATTACACCCTATTTTCATAAATTTTTAAAATTTGCTCATGTACTTTAAAAAAATAATAATTTTGTTTATAAATAAATTTGACTAGGATAAAAAAAATGTCTTTATATACGAGGTATTTTTACCATACACCGTAAAAATTTGCCTACATTTTTAGAAAAATTCCAGTTCAATCCTTTTCCGAGATGTGTAGCGGGTTTGAATTTTATTTTGGATAGTATTATTTTGATATTCAACCAACTTTACACACATTTTACATATATTATTTTACTTTTTAAATATCTTATATAAATATAAAAATTATTTTTTTTAATGATCAAAATACCTTTAAAAGTTTGTCATGTGTTAAAAAATATTTTCAGATCTCTTAAAAAGGCAATTCAGTTTTTCAAATCCAATAGACTAGAATTGAATGAAATACAAATTATTAAAAATGATTTCCCGTTACTAAATATGTAATAGCAATCTGAAAATGTTGGTAAAAAAACAGACACGTAGGTTAAAAAGTAAGTTGTTTCAAGATGTTTAGGCAGCAACATACGATAGAAAGATGTTGTTTTAACATTATGTTGGCAATAACAGTTAGCAAATCGAGAAGTTCATTAGAAAATACACTGTCAAATTGCACTTAGTGAATTTCATAAGGCGACGAAGGAATTGACTGTGAAAAAACTAAAGGAGTTGTTTTTCGTTAACTCTGTTGAGAGACAGGCAGAAGATTTTTAGCTGGTGGGAGCATAGCAACAGCTCCTTTCTGAGGATCAGAATACTTTCTGTGCACTACTTTCAGCTCTTCTTCATCCCCAACCATGGAGTGGAAACTCACCAATAATCTAGAACATTCCCTGTTTGCAACAAACAAAACCAAATACAATTAAAATTAAAGAAGGATTTTAGAAATACAATCCAAAAAAAGTTGGTATGTCCAATTCACGTACATAAGTTGTTCTTGTGAGTAACCAGTGTGCAACTTAAGCGTCTCATTCCAAAGGGGAGTCTTATTCAGAGTGCATCTAGCTGCGAACACTGCTGAGGCAGCAATCATTGACGGGCAATACATTATGGTTGCATAGTGCACCAATCCCAACTCAGACAGAAAATGAGCCATGTTTTCCAACTAAAAATGCAGACATTCAGCAACAAATTCAATAGCAAGAATCATAGTTTAAGAGATTTGAATAAAAAAAAAGGTCAGACATACTCACTCACCTCCTGATCTGGGATTGTTGCCTTGATAAAACGAACCAGGAAAACAAGAGGTGTTGGCACAGTCAAAGTCCATTCCAGCTGATATAGTATGGTTTTCTCCATGACCAGTATCTGTTCATGAGTGTAAGTTGTAAGGCAGACAAGACCTTCAACCTGCAGTTCAACACAAGTGTTATTCCCTTGATATTCATTGAAAAGGTCAATACATCAACGTAGTAACAAATGTATATGTACAAACACATATAAATACACACCTCAGGCGCCCAGATTTCTTCATACTTGGATGCCATCAGCATGGCACTGATGCCAACCAATTGCAGTTCCCCACTCCTTGGAATACTCTTAACTGATAGGAACCGATCAATGATATTGATTGTCAAGTAAAGGGTCTCAAGTGAAAGGTTAAATTTGGTGTTGACTTCGATCAGCCAATTAACTAGTATAGCTCTCGACCTCTCATTTATCTCAGGTTGTGACTCTATGTAGTCACGAGGGCGGTTCTCATTCTTCATGTATCAAAACAACGTTTACATATATTAAAATTATCTCACTTCAAACACAGCATACAAAATGGGTCAAGGGAATCACGTTTGTTACCTCAACAAGCTTATAGAACCTGTAAAGGTGATCAATATACTCCACAGCAGCAAGCTCATTGTCAACATCACCAGCATCAATGTCAATAATCTGCTCCTTCGGTTTGTTTGTTATGCCGCTTGCTGCCTGCAATAGTTTCATAAGAACTTCTTGTACAACAAAAGAGGAACGGTGGCGTTCTTGTACATAGCAAGGTTCTTAATTTACGTTCATTTTTTTTTTACTTTGATTTTCTCAACTTATACCTTGCTTCGAGCCGTGAGCACTGAAGTAAAAGCGTGTGAATTCTTCTTAGAGTTGTCATATCCTTCCCTTGTCTTGTTTTTCTGAATCTTCTTATCTGGGATAGCTTCCTTGTCGATGGGTTTCTCAGGTTTTGGTTTTACAGTGACTTTTTTCTGACCCCGTTTTTGGACCACTCTTTTGGCCGCTGCAACTGCATTAGAAACAGGTGGAAGTCCAGCCACATTGGCAGAAACCTGTTTCTGCAATTCCAAAACAACACTTAGTCACAACCTTATAGGATAATTAAACAAGTAATGTAAAGAGTATTTCACCTTATTATTCTTATCAGTAGCTGCGGCTGCTTGTGCTTGGGCATGTAGAAGAGCTCTAAAACTCCTACAATTATCATAACAATGTCACCTTAATAATAAGTACGCCAGAGAGAGAGAGAGAGAAGAAGAAAAAGAAGAAGAAAAAAATTACCTTGTGATGGGTCGATTAGGTTTGACTTCAACTTCTCCTACATTGGCCAAATTCCCAATATCACCTAACGCCTTGCGGTTCCTTCCACACCGCTGTTTCCCTCCTTTCACTACTGCTTCATCTATGGATTAAAGAAAAGCTACTCATTCGAAAAACTTACGTAGCATTGAATCGAAACACACAGATTGACATGCAACACCTATGATAATTCCAAGAACAGGAAGATAAACCCTTTCATGTTTTCATCCAACGGAAAAGAAACCAACCCGGAAACCCCCAAGATCCAACTAAAACCAAAATTTATACCGAGACCCAGAGGATCAGACAGAAAAGACTGAATCAATCTTATTTTGACAAGAACAAGAAATAACCCAAAGAAACTAGCAGGGCAGCATCATCGTACGATCAAAGAGTACTATAGTGTACATGCAATGCAATGATTAAAAAAAGGACAAATAGAAACATACCTGCGCCCTGTTGTTTAACGGTGGTTCTTGATGCCATTCGGAAAACTTTTTTTTTTTTTCTTAAGTTGAGACAAAGTATAATCTCCTATAGGGTAGAATATTTGGCCCTCTCTCCCTTTCTCTATGATCACTGTCAATGATACGAGAGCGAACCCTTTGCCTTCAACGGTCAATTTTTTTTAACCACTTCTTCAGCGTTTGGTTTTGCATTCATATGATATATACACATATTATATAGCCGTTGAATATTTAAAAATAATCGATAATAATTAATGGAAAATAAGGATAAAATAATATGGGGTTGGAAGGAAATTCCAACTTTGTGTAAAACAAAACATGAAATATGCTAGAAAAATAGTGGATCTTCAGAGAAATACAAATGCATACGTGAGTAATCATACTCTCAATGCAATTTTTTTGTATACTCATTCAATACAACAAATATTTTAGGTGAGAATATAAATTTTTTATATAAAACATATTTATATTTTAAAAAATATTTAAAACTATATATTAATTTAATATATAAGAAAGAAAATTGGGAGTTAATATCATCCTTCTTTATCCCTCACTTATTTTTTTCTTTACAAAATATCAAAGTTGATTTTCTTATGACAATTTTATCCATATTTTGTCAAATGAATGTAACCTGTGTCAAAATTACTCGTGATATAGAAAAGTGAAATATATGAATAGGAAAAAGTCTTTTTAACAACTTTTTTTTAACAATTTTTTTACAACGCATACGTGGTAGTCTATGATTAGTCCGTTTCAAATATTTTTTTAAACATAAATTCAAACATACCAATAAAATGATGACTTGTCAAAAAGTTGTTAAAAAGAGTTATCAAACTATCATCGTCAATATGAATAAGGAAAAAAAAATAAGTAAAAGAATATTTATAAAGAAAATACTTTTTTGACACCATATACTGAGTTCATGTAAGAACCTGAAATTGAGATTAAAGGGCTGATCAAAGTATTGTGCTAATTGAACCAAATTTTATAATTAAATTACCTCAGCAAGTATAATTAGACTTATATTAAAGTGTTGGTTCATTATGCTCAAGTACTTTATCTCTCTACAATCCTGTTCATCAAATTTCTCTACCTTCTCTCTAAATTCCCTCTTCCCTAAGCCATCTATTCAATGATTCAGGAGGCACTTGAGCAATCCTAGCGTTGTGAGCTTCATTTCAACCGGTTAATTCCCTGTTCTTCCACTGGTAAGCTGTTTTCTTCTCTTCCGTACAAATTGGGGCTGTAGGTCTACACCAGATCATGGTTGCATGTGTATTCTTCTTTTCTATTTCAAATTCTAGCTCCAATTAAGCTCTAAAATCTTTCTCTATTTCCTAAATCAGTGAACTGTAGCTGATTCTAGAATTTCCCTATGGTGCAAGGAGCAGTTAAATCATCCTTGAGTTGAGCAGTTTAATTCAGAGGTAAGGGGAGCTAGTAATTCATATCTTGGATTATGAATTTGAAGTTTTACATGCACTGTGAATCTTGTGTGAAAATCTATGAAATAATAGTAGTAGGCAAGCTCTTGGTTCATTATACTGTTTTGAGTTGTATTTAAGTGACATGAGAGTATGAGACTTTGTGCTGTTAAATTCTGGAATGATTTTGAACATAACTATTGATGATTGATTATACATGATTGTAAAGCTGGATTGTGATTTGTGAGATGGTTTATTTGATTCATTGCATCCATAAACAGAAAACTAGTGAATTAGGTAAATTAGGCTGAAATTTAGGAACTAGAGTAGCTATAATTTGAATATGGAAAGAGGTACTGTTTTGGTCAATTTATAACCCTTAGACAAGTCACATATGACTTATAGGATGAGTCAAAATGGTCTAAAATAACTGGTAAGTGGTAAAATCAGAAATTGCTATCTAAGTTCATGGAATTAAAGTTTTAGGAATTAAATTCATGCATAACAGTTAAGGAATCAACTTATGATTAGTTAGGAACATCTAAACAAGTTCAATTCATCATACAGATCAATTTAAGAAGGTTAGAAGTTAATAAAAAGGTCTAGAACGAATTTTGGGTGTGTGAGTTCCTAAAATCTGCAGAAATTCGCTCTGCAGATTATGCAGAGTCGCACAGCGCACTCTGTGCGCTCTGCGAATGACTTTTGGCAGACAAAATTCGCTCAGCGCACCACAGGGTGTGCGCTCAGCGAATTTTGTGCGACAGGTTGTGTCTTTTTGATGTTTTTGACGTTTTTGGGAGCTCTAGACGTCCGTTTTGGACGTTTTTTAGGTCGTTTTGGGGGGTTTTTGACCCTTCTGGAGCCATTGGTGAGGGTCTCCAAGCCAATTGAATTACTTAAATATTGGTAATTAAATATTATAAAGATATTTGTGTTAATAAATGATGTTTCTGTAAAGACATGTAATGTTTGAGTATGTATGAGCTGTTTTGAGGATTTGGTTGATGTTGTATGATGTGTATATGACTTAGTATAGCCTTGGATGATGTTGGTAAAGTGAAGACAATGTTGTTGTGAAAAATCATGAACTTTGTGAACTTTATTAAGATCTCTAGGTGAGATCAATCTAGTGTATGAATGAATATTGAGGCTCCTTCAAGGGAGGTTATCCCTAATACTCTAACGGTCAGTCATTCTCAAATAGAGAGGATTGACGTAGGTGGTGAGAGTAGTGGGAAGTCCTAGGGTAGACGTTTCCACTGTAGGTCTATTCCGCGGTAACAGACTCGCCTTGTGTGTGGTCGGGTGAAACCCCTCGGCAATGGCTTTACAAAGCAGTAGAGTCCACCACAAGTGCAACACCTGCCCAAGATCAATATTCATTCCTAGTCCGGACGAGTCTAGGTCAATTAGGAAATTATATGTTTGATTTGTGGTTGTTTATATACTCTGTCTATTAAAAATGTACTGAACTTGTATGGTTTTCAATACTAGCTCACCCTTGCACTTGTATGTTGTTTGTTTTGTATGTTCTGGTTCTTCCCTTTGCGATGATCATCCTTTTTGGATGTGAGCAGATGCAGCAGATGACACCTCTCTAGAGCAGGCCTTGGACAACGATGAGCCAGCCCCTAACACTTAGTAGCTTATTAGCTTAGTTCATTTAGTTTTATTTCTATTTCTTATTGTTCTCCCTTCTTTTTTATATTTTGAAAGACTTTACGATTGAGTAAAGCTTTTGAAATTACTCATTTTATGGATGACTGTATATATTTATACTAGTACCATATCACTCTTACTGCTTTCTAGTATTACATCTGTGCTTGCCATGCTTATATACTTGCTATATAATTTTGGGACGTTACAATTGTGGTATCAGAGCAGTTTTGTCCTTAGGATGACCTATGTGTTACAGGTTTATTGTGTCTTCTCTGTGAAAAAATGCGTCTAAATGGTATGATGTACCATTTATTTCTAGTAGATAGTAAAATTATGTATCTGACTGGAGGTTTTGAGAACAGAAAATGTCTCTATAGAAGGAATGAGGGTGCACACTCATGACTTTTACCAGAGATGATTTTCCTTTCTTAATTATGAAGGTTTGGGGTAAGAAAGAGTTAGGGCTCCAGTGTTGTTTCCGATATAAATTTCTGTCTTGTTCTAGCCTTTGTGGTAGTGTACTATGCTCTATAGTGGTAGAGGAATACAGATTCAAGGACAACTTGACCTGTATACCTTTATTAGAATTGGTTTTAGCCTTTGAGACAAATTCTTGCCTCGAAGATAAGGAGTTAGAAGACCAGAGTTTGTGTTTCAAGGAATGGGTGAAGAAGTTTTCAAAGACGAAGTCAAGATATCAGATATTGTACGTTTAGCCAGAAGTGTCGAGTTCAAGAGGCTAGAATAAGGAGAGCTGTAGATAAGCATTGATGTAGTAAGGTTTGAGAAACCATTTGGGATAAGTGTATTAGTAACGTCAGAGGTTAGAAGAAAGGAAAGTATTGGTGATCAACGGAGAAGCATTGGGAGGGGTTGGCAACTTGATTGGTGTATCAGCAATGACTGAGATCTGAATAAGAAAAGTGGTAAATGGTTTGAAACTTAAGTTAAGAAAGGAATATGAATTATTAAATGGACCAAGAAGGATAGGTATCTAGAAAGGAAGTAGAAGAAGAAAAGTTTGACCGTGGGCCGAGACAAAAGGTTTCAAGTGTTGACGGAAGAACTATATCAGAATGCTAGTTTTGTAGGACAAGGTAAGGTTAGGGAATTAGGAGTGCGATGATTAAGGAAATGGGAGGAAAGGTCTCAAAACAAATAAAAAGGGGTGTTTATAATATAAGTTGTTAAGTGATTTTCAAGATGATCAGAGAGTTGAGTTGATTGAAAAAACAATTTCAAGGATATGAAGCTGCAGATTAAGTTGAAGTCAGTTTTCATCAGGTATGGTTTGTGGTGGGCTGAGTTTAATCAAGAGAACATCATTTGTTAAAAGATGGGTTGTAGAAGACAACGAGACTGTGAGATTCAGAGCGGGTCAAAGAGTTTACTTGAGGGAAATGATACTTTATGGTTCAGAAGTTCAAAGGCAAGCTTTGTGTTCCTGAAGTTCCGAGTTGAAGAGGTAATTCTTGAAGAAAGTTTGAGGGTATGTGGGCAATGTTCGTTATGGTAGAGGTTTCATGAAGATTTCTTTGTTATGTGGCATCTGACGAGGTGGTCAAAGTGCTTAGGTTGAAGGCTTATGTGAAGTATTTTCTTTGCAAGTTTGAAGCTTGATCTTATGAGAGAATGGGTTGCTTATAAGCCTTGTTATAAGGGAGTTATAGTCTTTCAGAGGTATTTATAGTTTGAGAGAAGAAAACAGTGGTGATGCAACAAGGGTGTATTAAGATATAGTTGATAATAAGTGTTATGTGAAACAGGGAAGTTGGAAAATGCAAGTGAAGGAAATATGAAGTTGTTTCTTTGTTTTAAGATAGGAGTGTGATCACAAGAACGATTTGGTTGTGTTCCACTCTCTTTTCTGGTGGTTTTGATCTTCAAGAGAAGTGTGATGTTTCAAGAAGAATATCCAGGGGGTATACGTCAAGCATGGATCAAGTCAGAAAATGAAGACATGAGTGGAAATGAAGAGTAGGTCTTTTTGATGTAAAATTTTTTCATTGGTACTCTGAAGCAGGTACTAGAATTTCCACATTAGAGTAGTGGGGTTCACTATTACATTGGTGTCTAAAGTAGAACCAATGCTAATAATTTGTATTGGGATAGTTCTTGTTAAGTGTAAGGTTGCAAGAGGTAGGAGGCAGATTGGTTGGAACAACGATAGTTTGGACTCAGTTCAATCTTTTGAAGAACTATAAAGTTAAAGAATCTTAGAAGAGAACAGAGGACAAGTTGGTATAGTATGGCATAATTCTTAGTAGTTAGTAATTGGTTCAGGCATGTATGTTTTCGAGGAATGGAAACAGTGTTAAGGAAACAAAATGACAAAGTTATCGTGGAAGAGAAGAGTTCCCAAAGCTTTGGCGAGTTCCTTTGAGTTTTGAAGAAGGTTCTTCAAGGGTGATTGTTTTCTAGTTACAGTTGTCAGGAAGGAAGGGTTCTTTTTAGTAAACTGGTGAGTAAGGGAGTTTGAGGATCAGAGTAGTGCAGCGAATGATGGTGGGCACGTTATTATCATAAGAGGTATGCAGAAGAAGCTTTCTTAATCAGATGTTAGTGATTGGGTACCGAGGTCGTTATTTGAGAATCGTTTGAGAGTATTCAGTAATCTTTAAAAGATAGAAATAGGATAAGGCATGGGATAATAAATGCGAGATACAGAGAATAAAGGGAGACTATGGTTTCAAGTTATGATGGCAACTCGGAGGTGATAAAGTGGTATAGAATGCCGAGCAAGGAAAGTGGGTCAAGGAGATGAAGAAGAGCAAATGAGTGATGGTTTCAAGTCGTGGTAAAAATCTAGAGGCAAGGAAATGTTAACAAGTGGTTTAAACAAAGAGAAGATTCAAGTTCTTAGTTTGATGAGGGTTGATTTAGAGATGGTTGAAGAGTATGAGGACGGGGTTCTGAAGTGATGTTATAAAGAGATTTCATTAGTATAATTAAAATACTATAACTAGTGGGTTTCTCAAAATGGTTGAGAAAGCGCAATTTGGACAATCCTAGTTTGAGATGTATCATAAGTTAACTTGATGTTGATCAAGCTAGTGGATCAAGAATTGCATATGGTTCAGGTTAGTGAGATAACTAAGTGAAGATAGAGTGCCCAAATTGGTTTTGCTGCTGCAGTGGAGTAAAGATTTAATTTGGTAATGGGGTAGTATAGTCGAAAACTAAGCTACTCAAGAGTGGAGATCAGTAAGGCAATGATAAGTCCTCAGAATGAGTCTGGTGGTAGGTGATCAAGAGCATAACAGTTGGTAGTTAAATCAGAAATGACAAGTGGTCAAGCTAGTTGTATGGTGGTTCTTAGAAGAAACAAGAGGAGGAAAAAGGGTATCAGTCAAGGGTTGATCTGAAGTGAAGACTAGTGAAAGTTTTAGAGGAGAATTTTAGAAAGTAGTGAAGGATTGATGAGTGGTTATCGGAGTGGCATACACAATAGGATTAGTTGTGCGAAAGAAAGATTCTAAATAGCTGAAGTTTAGGAGTTCAAATTGTCTTAAGAAGATATGGCTAAACCAATCTACACTATTGAACACTAGAGCATTTAACTCAGAGGCAAGGTTTTCGTGTTAGTAAAAGTTGAGGGCAGTTGTATTTGTGTCAAAATAGACGGTGGTTCTAGAGACTGTGATGAAGATAGATTGTTCCTTCTATATGATAAGTCTAATTTTCGAGGACGAAAATTTTTGTTGTTGGGGAGAATGTAAGAACCTGAAATTGGGATTAAAGGGCTGATCAGAGTATTGTGCTAATTGAACCAAATTTTATAATTAAATTACCTCAGCAAGTATAATTAGACTTATATTAAAGTGTTGGTTCATTCTGCTCAAGTACTTTATCTCTCTACAATCCTGTTCATCAAATTTCTCTACCTTCTCTCTAAATTCCCTCTTCCCTAAGCCATCTATTCAATGATTCAGGAGGCACTTGAGCAATCCTAGCGTTGTGAGCTTCGTTTCAACCGGTTAATTCCCTGTTCTTCCACTGGTAAGCTGTTTTCTTCTCTTCCGTACAAATTGGGGCTGTAGGTCTACACCAGATCATGGTTGCATGTGTATTCTTCTTTTCTATTTCAAATTCTAGCTCCAATTAAGCTCTAAAATCTTTCTCTATTTCCTAAATCAGTGAACTGTAGCTGATTCTAGAATTTCCCTATGGTGCAAGGAGCAGTTAAATCATCCTTGAGTTGAGCAGTTTAATTCAGAGGTAAGGGGAGCTAGTAATTCATATCTTGGATTATGAATTTGAAGTTTTACATGCACTGTGAATCTTGTGTGAAAATCTATGAAATAATAGTAGTAGGCAAGCTCTTGGTTCATTATACTGTTTTGAGTTGTATTTAAGTGACATGAGAGTATGAGACTTTGTGCTGTTAAATTCTGGAATGATTTTGAACATAACTATTGATGATTGATTATACATGATTGTAAAGCTGGATTGTGATTTGTGAGATGGTTTATTTGATTCATTGCATCCATAAACAGAAAACTAGTGAATTAGGTAAATTAGGCTAAAATTTAGGAACTAGAGTAGCTATAATTTGAATATGGAAAGAGGTACTGTTTTGGTCAATTTATAACCCTTAGACAAGTCACATATGACTTATAGGATGAGTCAAAATGGTCTAAAATAACTGGTAAGTGGTAAAATCAGAAATTGCTATCTAAGTTCATGGAATTAAATTTTTAGGAATTAAATTCATGCATAACAGTTAAGAAATCAACTTATGATTAGTTAGGAACATCTAAACAAGTTCAATTCATCATACAGATCAATTTAGGAAGGTTAGAAGTTAATAAAAAGGTCTAGAACGAATTTTGGGTGTGTGAGTTCCTAAAATCTGCAGAAATTCGCTCTGCAGATTATGCAGAGTCGCACAGCGCACTCTGTGCGCTCTGCGAATGACTTTTGGCAGACAAAATTCGCTCAGCGCACCACAGGGTGTGCGCTCAGCGAATTTTGTGCGACAGGTTGTGTCTTTTTGATGTTTTTGACGTTTTTGGAAGCTCTAGACGTCCGTTTTGGACGTTTTTTAGGTCGTTCTGGGGGTTTTTGACCCTCTGGAGCCATTGGTGAGGGTCTCCAAGCCAATTGAATTACTTAAGTATTGGTAATTAAATATTATAAAGATATTTGTGTTAATAAATGATGTTTCTGTAAAGACATGTAATGTTTGAGTATGTATGAGCTGTTTTGAGGATTTGGTTGATGTTGTATGATGTGTATATGACTTAGTATAGCCTTGGATGATGTTGGTAAAATGAAGAAAATGTTGTTGTGAAAAATCATGAACTTTGTGAACTTTATTAAGATCTCTAGGTGAGATCAATCTAGTGTATGAATGAATATTGAGGCTCCTTCAAGGGAGGTTATCCCTAATACTCTGACGGTCAGTCATTCTCAAATAAAGAGGATTGACATAGGTGGTGAGAGTAGTGGGAAGTCCTAGGGTAGACGTTTCCACTGTAGGTCTATTCCGCGGTAACAGACTCGCCTTGTGTGTGGTCGGGTGAAACCCCTCGGCAATGGCTTTGCAAAGCAGTAGAGTCCACCACAAGTGCAACACCTGCCCAAGATCAATATTCATTCCTAGTCCGGACGAGTCTAGGTCAATTAGGAAATTATATGTTTGATTTGTGGTTGTTTATATACTCTGTCTATTAAAAATGTACTGAACTTGTATGGTTTTCAATACTAGCTCACCCTTGCACTTGTATGTTGTTTGTTTTGTATGTTCTGGTTCTTCCCTTTGCGACGATCATCCTTTTTGGATGTGAGCAGATGCAGCAGATGACACCTCTCTAGAGCAGGCCTTGGACAACGATGAGCCAGCCCCTAACACTTAGTAGCTTAGTTCATTTAGTTTTATTTCTATTTCTTATTGTTCTCCCTTCTTTTTTATATTTTGAAAGACTTTACGATTGAGTAAAGCTTTTGAAATTACTCATTTTATGGATGACTGTATATATTTATACTAGTACCATATCACTCTTACTGCTTTCTAGTATTACATCTGTGCTTGCCATGCTTATATACTTGCTATATAATTTTGGGACGTGACAGTTCACGTCCTACTTTTAATAATATTTCGATTATTAAAAATATTAACTTTTATATTTGTAAAAAAGGAAAAAAAATTAAATGATAAAATAGTAGATGTGGAAAAATTTGTTGGATGTGAAAATAATAATGTCATACTCATAAACTTATAAAATATATAAGTTATACTTTAGCAAGTCAAGTCTGGTAATGGCAATTTTAACTCGTCTCTTTTGACCTTGATTATTATAAAAACAAGTCTTTATTCTTAATTATTTACTTTTTTTGTATAATTATGCAGTCCGTGATCTCAATAATCTTTGTCTTAATAAAAGTGATTTGAGATTTGGTGTTATTATCATCCATTCAATAAAAGAAAAGCTAAAAAAAAGTTTAGGAAGTTCTAACAATCTTCGTTGGCATTGTATTTTAATATTTATTATAGTTATACGGTTCTGATCTTCGACCGGTCTAATAGGAAGAATTAGGTTTTTCAATTGTATTTCAATGTGAACAAAGCTTCAATATATATACAAAAGAACTACATATAAATATTTTATTTAGAAATTACAAAAATTATTGAGTACAATAGACACTCAGTTCCTTTTTTTAAAAAAATATTAAGTTATTGAACCAAAAAATTAATCATATATTAAATACTTAAAACTTATTTATTTTTTTAAAAACATTCTATCTTTCTTCTCCTTCTGTCTCCTTTCTTTAACAATATACATTTAATCTAATTACATAAATAAGAGTTGGGTTAAATATGTTTTTAGTCCGTATTCTTTGGGATAATTTTGAGTTTAGTTCCTCTTTCAAACTATGATACAATTTAGTCCTTCAATTTTAGAAAACTCTGGTTTTAGTCATTTTTACCAAATTTTTTTAACTTAATTTATTGTTTCAAACGCGTTTTTCAGTTAACATTGAAGCAAAAATGTGTCAAAGTGTAAACAATCCAAATGCTATAATGAAACGTGTTTGAAACAACAAATAAAGTTAAAAAAATTTGGTAAAAAGGACTAAAACCAAAGTTTTCTAAGGTTGAAGGACTAAATTGTACTATAGTTTGAAAGAGGGACTAAACTCAAAATCGCCCCAAAGTATAGGGACTAAAAACATATTTAACCCATGAGAATTTTTTTGCTAGCATTTCTCTTAATTTTAGTAGATGAGCGCATTAACTCCGAATGCATTTTAAAGATAACCATAACTACAGTTTTCTAATATATGATGTAAAAAAAAGTGAGCGTATTTATATATGTTGTAAGGATTTATTTTGGAGAAAACCTTTCTCATCATTTTTCAATATACACATTCGTATACTTTTCTTAAAAATTAAGTTAAGTATATTATTCGTTCTTAAATTATAAAAAATTATATTTAATTTGTAAACTAAATTATAAAGTTAATTCCTCTAAATATTAACAAATAATATGTAAACTGTTCTTTTATGTAGTAATAAACTAATATATATATATATATATATATATATATATATATATTTTCTCAGGAGTATGTTTCATGAAGTTTGAGAACAAAATACTTTGTAATTTAATTTATAAACTAAACACAATGTTTCATAATAATTTAGAAACACGAGCATTATTAATCCAAAAATTTGTTATAACTCTAAAAAAACAGGAATTACTTATAGACAAAATTTATTGATAATGTCAAATATTTATCGGTAATATATGATTATTGATGAATTTTTGACAATCGAAAATCCATGATAAATACTTTGTCAGAAAATATTATTGAAAGATAATGATTGTTAGTAATGAAGTATGAAACATGCAAACATTACCGAGTGTTGGGATCGTCGATAATGCAATAATATATGTTTTACTTTACTGATAGTCAGATTTGTCTACAATGTAATCAATATGTTTTGCATTACCAATGAATATTCGTCGGTAAGTCCGTCAATAATTACTAAAACAGTTTCAAGTATTATATCTAATATTTCTTACTCACCACAATATATACATACCAAGTAAGCAATCATTGAACTCAGAATTATCAACTTAGACAATCTGCTCAATATCATGAAACATAAATAAATATCACTGAAACAAATAGTTATTGTATGATTGTATCATTCAAGCAACATATAAAACAACTTAGTTTAAAATAAAAAGTAATACATAAATGTTTTAAGAAGTTCATCAACTCCTAATAGTCATTATAATCATCGGAATCATCATCGTATTGTTCTTCTTGCAAAGGCAATTGCTGGGGAGGTGGTTGTTGCTGGAGAGATGGCTGCACTGGGGTGGGCTGCATTGATGGACATTGTTGCTGGGACAATGATGGGAGTGGACTAATTATATCCTTGTTGAGACAACAATGTCATGACCAAATTTTCAAGATTCTAAAATCTCTATAGAAGTGCATTATAAGTCTAATCACCAGCTTCTAGTTTTTGTCTAAGGACGACATTGCTCTCATCAAAAGTGTTAGATGCAGATGGTTATTGTCTCAATATACCTCTTAAGCATTGTAATTGACATCAAGTTATCCTATCCTATATAGTCGTCTTTTCTTCTTTCCACCGACGACATCAACCAAACACTTGGTCCATATTAATTTTTGTACAACTCTCCAAATGTCACTATTAATTCAATGTATTGTAATAACATTGTGTTGGACAATTACATGTTTAAGAGGAAATGTTATTTTAACAAAGTTGCACTATGTAACAAGATTTTTGACTCTATCCAATTTCTAAATAATTGTTTCACGATATTTTAGCATTATGTTTTAGTCGAGATGTTATCGTTTTAACAATGAACTTACAAAACAGCATCTGGAAGCACTTCGTGACCATAGAAGGAAACTTAGAAATTTTATATATTAGTTTGTTCTGAATTCGTATCTACCTTTCATAAGATAAAAATGAAAATGTAGATTAACATATACTAACAATATAAACTCATAAATATATTATTTTAAAATTTTAAGTTTAGTTGAAAATGATATAATTTTTTATATGGATTAAATTTTTTATATAGATTAAAATTTTAAATACTTCATTAACTTTACATGAAGGCAAAACCTTCAGGCACAAGACGTTTTGCTAGTGGGAACACTCCTTTCACAAGAACTACAGTTCCTCTTTCATTTTCGATTTCTAAAATTCTCGTCATTAAACTAATAAACTCATACAAGTTATCCGATGTGATATTGGAAAAAACATTGTTTTTTTTTTCTTACGAAATTTTTATATAAATTTAATTCTTATTCTTTTACAATTCCTGCTATCATTATCTTACCTTTCATTTCTTTATTATTGTTTAAAAAGTACCTTTTCTATTTTATTTTTAGTTTTAATTATTCTTTGAATATTTATTGTTTAAATAAATTGATTTACTAATACCAATAATGGTTTGCACAAACGAAAAAAACTTGTGTGATTTAAAATTTGAATGAGTTAAAAGAAATTGACTTATCAATCTATCATATAAAAATTAAAAATTGAACAAAAAAATTATAGTAAAATTTAAAAAGTAATTTTTTTAAATATGGATTCGATAACTATTTAGTGAAAAAATAAGTGATTTCCTAATTTCCCACCTTGATACTTAATAAACGATCATAGTTATTATTACCTTTTCTAGTGGCTAACAATCTTATTTATTTTACATCTCTTATATTTGATTAAGAGTTTAATATTTATGTTTTTTTATACCATCAACTAGTAAAAAACCATTATGATTATAACTTTCAAGATAATTGTCATAAAAGTAAATAAATTTATATATGATTGAGTAGACGTGGAAAAAGTGATTAAATTAATTTTTCTTTGATTGATCAAAATCCCAACGACAAGTTTATCAAGAAAATAAGTATTATCAATGATCGATAATCCACCAATGTTATTGTTAATCCCTCGCTGTTACCACAAAAATAGGTATCAATGTTCGAACAAGATGAAGCATAAATATTTTTTATTATATAATTTTGATACATTTTAAAAACATAATTTGATTACAATATTTACGTTACATCTTAGTGTTTTAAAAGTTTGAGAAATTAAGGAGAACAAAAATAGAGTATGATGTTTCATTTTGTAGTGTTCATGTACCAAACACTACACGTGTACAAATTTTACTTATCCACGTATGATATAATGCTAATTAGTCTTAGTAGTAACTAATGAGTCATCAAGATATATTGTTAACGATAATCTAGAATCACTTTAAGAATGATTCTAGATTCTCACTGTCTCAAAATTTCATTACTTACAACTTCAAATTTATTATTTGTAGCAACAATGGAATTCATTAGCTCAATTGGTTTTAGTAATAAGAAAAGAATAAATCTAAAGATAAAAGTTCATTTTTATCCTTAAGCAATACTCACTTGAGTGTAAATCACTACTTCCTTCCCAATAAAAGGAGGCATACATAGCAGATTTACTTGGCAATGATCATTAAGAAATTTTGGTATATACCATGTTTGGGATGTGCTTTACATTACAAAACAACTTGCACATGCAAATTAGCCACAATGAACAAATGAACTAATAATTATAAAAGGTTGAGCTAGAAACAACATGATTAGGCAAATAAAAAAACATGCCTAAAACAATGCAACTCAATTAGTGGAAACCCAATCACAAGTATGAAATCACATCTTTCTTCAACAATACAACCACACATGTATACTCACACCAAGAATATGATAAACCTCACTTTTGTAGGAAGAACTCAGTCAGTTAATTTTGCTTCTACACTAGATCATCTGGCCCAGCAAGCACCACCTGCATTTACAAAACAAATACCCGTTTCAACAAGGACTTTTTCCTCAAAGCGTTTATTTTTTATAATTAATTTGTTTTCAATGTCATTTATTGAGAAAATTATGTACTTCAACAAAATTGTTTCAGAAAGCTATATTTACTGCTGTTCATGATCTGTGTCAACAAACCTTAAACCACACTGATTGTGATAGAGGAAGTAGTACTTTCTGTGCCTAAATGGTAATAGTTTAAGGTTTTTTCCAACACAAATTAATGACAATATTAAATATAACTTATTGAAACAATTTTACTAAAATAACTTCACTCTTTCAGTAAATGCATTACCTTTTATCTCCTACAAATACATAGACAGCAATTTATTTGGAAGCAAAGTACGAATAAAAATGCAAACATTTTGGATAGAGGTAGGGTCTAAACAATGAGACAAGAGAGTCAACATATGAATCAGTAACAGGTAAGATAAGAAGGGTGCATACATTGCAATCAAGAGCATATTTCCTGGCAACCATGATGGCTACATTTCTTTCTCTCTCTGATTCAAAGGTTAATACAAATGAGAGACCTTTTCTAGCTTGCCAAAACAATGCCTTCGCTGCGTTACTGACATCACTTCTAACTCCACATAGCTGTAGTTAAGAAAAATGTTAGTTAAAGGGTAGTCAAATTGAGCACTTAAAAGATAATAAACCATAAAAAAACAGTACAAATGAAACATTGCACCTCGATAAAAACATGTTATTCTTTATCTATGTTGTATGTGTTAAATAAAGAATAGAAAGGAATAATTCTGTACTGGGAAGACATTGACACTGAAAGTGTCAATTCCCACGTGTGAATTTATGTGTCCGGGGGCAGATGGAGAGCCTTTAACTTTCATGTTTAACGTGTTGGACTCAAGAATAAGGACTGATTGCTAAAGTAGTACCTGCATTGATGGGGAGTAAATCTCTCTAGCTTTTGTAATCCAACCTCTGCATAGCTTTATCCTCATCCTCCCCACATTAAATGAATGAGTAGAATGAGATGAGTGGTCTTTTCCATTCATTTGAGAAATAACTACCTGTGATAATCCAATACAAACCATGAATTATTCTCCCAAGAAATGTCCAATACCAAAGCAAAACTTCCTCTCTTTTGCAGATAAAAGGAGTGTGTAAAAATGTGGAAGTAGATAGTTAGCTGCACATATAAAAAATGAAACAGTAAAGCTGAGTTATATATAACACATGTACAAAATGTACTCAGTTAGACCACAATGGTTCAAGAAAGGTAAGGCTCTTTTGTACGCTACAACAAAAATAACTAAAACATATAGCATCCATCTTTATTACCCAATACTCAAAACTTGCTTGCAAGTTTGCAACAATTATAATACAGGGTGGGAGGCGACGATGAGAGTGGAAATAGGAAAGGGGTGTTCCATCTTAGGGCCTGGAATCCCGCATCAAGAACTTATAAGCAAATTTCTCAACCAAGTAGTAAGCAAGGCTTATAATGTTTGTTGAATTATAGGACCAAGCAGAATTTAACTCTTCTTTTAAACATCATCTTCAGAAACTACTCAGAAGACAAACAGATATTTTATAATATTCATTGAATTAAATGACACTTTTTCTACAGCATTTTCTGCCAGGATTTAAATCACTGAATCTAGAAAGGATGTTGGAAACATACATTAAAATCGGCATTAGATTTTCGTAGAAGTGACTCTACAAGGCTTCCAAGTCCTGAAACTGTTACACACAGATAGGTAGCTGTTAGCCTTTGTTTTCTACTTCAGGGTGCATCAATAGTTAATGTCAGGTACAAGATATGCACACTTGAAAACAGAAGTTATTTTCTGGGGAAAGAAAAAGGTAAAGGCCCTTAAGAAACTAACCAGGTTGAACGGGATTAGTTGTAAGTGTAAGTTTTTTCCCATTGGAGACAATATCTACTTGTAAGATTCTCCCTACATCGGAGGGGTCAGGAGCATATATTGATTTGATGGCACCTGAGAAATGAAGGGAAACCAACTTCAAACAT
Organism: Vigna mungo; assembly: GCA_036885675.1. NCBI lineage: Eukaryota > Viridiplantae > Streptophyta > Magnoliopsida > Fabales > Fabaceae > Vigna > Vigna mungo. Next base: position 28,760,887 of record CP144695.1, on the reverse strand, counting down.
TATAAAAGACAATCAAGATCAACTAGTTGTTGGAGGCCAGTCAGCATAAACAAAGTCAATAAGATATGTAAAACATTATTCATTATGAAGGTTACAAATAAAAATTGATTCCACCGCCATATTAGAGCTAAATGGTGCAGAAGTATATTTGAAAAATTACATTTGTTGGATTGTAAATATAGGATACATTATTAAAGAGGATACATATTCAAATGCTCCAATCATTATTTATAGAAAGACTAAGAATAAATAAAGGCATCAAACCTTTTCTTGACATTTACATCTCAATTATAGATCTAAAATGGAAAGCAAAATGGCCAATTTGTATAATATACATAGATGATATACTCATTGAAAAACTTCCAGACCAATGTCAAATAGACAGAATCAAGTATAAATGTTACTCAAAAATATCAATACAATACTGTGATCTGAGCAATCTGAAATACGATTGAAAATAAACTAAAAGAGAGGTACCTGAAATAACTTCTCTCCAGCTCCCTTCAGATGACAAGCGATACCACTGAATCGAACATTTAGAAACATGTGGCACTTCATCTGAGCAAGGCCGGACTTGAAGATATGAACCCAAAGCTTCAGAACCATTTAACATGTATAAGCGAGATTTATTTTCCTCGTCCCTCTTGCTCATGGTTAGCTGGCATAGATGAAATGAAGTTATTGCAAGAAAAGTAGATTTGAGTGCATTAGATCTTAGTATTTATAACATGTATAAATTATAGTTTGCAAACCATAGTTTTATCCGATAGACACGAGGGTTTTATTCGTTCCATTCAAAACATGGTTTGAGAACCAAAATCATGTTCAAACACGACCAAATCAAGATTTTGCCCAACATGTTATTTATGAGTTAAAATTTGGTTACTATAATCGAAGCAAACAATTTATGATTGATTCAAATGGAAAAAAAAATATATGAATAAACTACTATTGTCCTATTACCACATGCGAAACACAAGACTGCCCAATCAAATCTAGTAAAATTGATTATAGCTTTGATAGATAATTTGAGCAAATAAACATGAAATCAACAAACCTCTTTCTGAAGCTTAATTGAAAATATAGACTTCTCTCGAATTTGGTCCCTAAGAGCACGTAATTCATATTCCATGGCCATCACCTGAAATCATACAATTGTTATATTTCACCATTATGAAGATATTCAAATTGTTAATGGGTCCTTAGATTAAGATGTGCCTGATTGCACATGCAATTCCCAAATGATATGATGTAGAGACATGGAAATTTAACTATAGTTAGGATACAGGCATGGCAGAGTATATTAGTAAACAGTAGTAATATATGTATACACACACACAAACATAAGGATTAGAAAAGAATGAAAAAGGATATGCGTTGACAGTGTAGAGTATTTTTACAAAGTCATCGAAATAAAAAACTACCATATATAAGTTTGTTTACTTTGACAATAATCACCCTAGAAGTCACACTAAAGCTGATTTTTATTTGGTTAACAATGTAAAATCTTTCCACACTGAACATACATATCCGTTAAACTCAAAATGTTAATATTAACATGTAATATACCAAAATTCTTCAGATATGGTATGGTCAAATTTACACAATTCAAACCAAATTTCAGCATTTAATTACAATTATGTGCATTTCATACATTTCAAATAAAAATTTTCTTATTTTCAAAGGTTTAAGGTGAAAATGTTGTATCTAAGCATGGTGTATGATATGTTTAACAATGTAACTACGAAATTATAGAAAAATTGGTGTTAGTGCTTCTTGTCAACATCTGGATTATTTTTATTACTATTATAATCATTATTATAAAATGAAGTACAGTGAAGTTAAGCAAAAACTACCCGCTATAACAGTATTGAGGAAGAAGAAAGCAATTCACCTTGCTTGGCTGATGTAACAGTTTGATTCTTCTAGCCTCTTGAACCTCTTCTATCAGTCCATCCACATCCTAGCAATGAGGGACAGTAGATATTATATACCACTAACGCATCTTTAGAGATTTTCCATATTTATAATGAAGGATGATACAACATGATATGAAATACTATGTAAGTTACAAGCAAAGAACTACAAACAGAGTATTCAGAAAACAGAAACCTTATATTTTCCTTTTTACAGTTCCAGCCTGAGTATTTTTATGCATTGAATTTTTCACATGAACGAATATGAAAATTTCTATGTCAAGTTTGTATAGTTGATGAGGAAATAAAATTCATAAGAATTCTTCAGCATATACAATTTCTATAGGAAATGTTATCTTCAAGATGTGCCCATCGTACCCCTCTTTTCTATCCTAAAATTATAGTATTTGGTAATCTTTTGCCTACACCCAAACATATGATTCTCATGTGTACATTGAATATCATTATAGTGTAAAGTAATGCTTCATTAAAAATTCATTAATGCAAAATTATACACATATAATTGTGAAATCAAACAACACTTTAATACCTGTGGTTTAGAAGCTTGGGATGTTTTTTCTTGTTCTTCAAGAGCCTCCCCAATTCTGAGCACCACTGACCTTGCGCTTTCTATTTCGGCACAAGCAAAAGACTTCTCTTGATTAACTAACTTCTTAGCATCTTCAGAAGCCTACAAAACCAATTTTCTTGTCAAAACATATTTAAATCAAAGAACTAGAAAATCAAAACTATCAATCTTTAAGTCAATTGTTCAACAACCTTTTCATTTCAAAGTTTGATTTCTTATTCTTTATCTTTATTTTATCTCTTTATCTTTTACTATTTATTTTTACTTTATTTAAAACAAAAATATTTAATTTTTCAAAAAGAACAAACAAATTGATACTGTGGGAGTCTCTTGGATTTCAATACTTGGACTTAAAAATCCACTTAACCACTCCTGGGCTTAGTACACTTGCCAAAATCCTTACCATAGTATAGTTTGAAACAATTTATTTGCAAACAATACACAAACACATGTCAAACAACGAATTCATTATTGCTTTACAATCTGTAAAAAAATACCCAAATGAAGTTTGGAATTTGATCAAAGCATTAATAGTGAAAATTCATAAATTGTTCAAGTAAATTAAATTATGAATTGGCAGAATGTTTTGGAGGAGATTGTGTAACAAAAAATTCAGATATCGAAAAAGACCTGTTTGAGAAAGTTTACTAGCTTCTTCACTTCAAACTTCTCTTGGATCAATTCTCCTTCATTTTGAGTCAACTTAACTGCTAAAGCTTCCACCTGTGAGGAATATATTGTTAAGTATGAATGTTTAGCATCATTAACATGGATTGAAGAGCTAAATAATTTTCCTCATGCATTATGAAATAGCTTTGCAGAAATATGCGGGGCTCAGAAAAAGGAAATGAAAACACGCTCCACAAAAGTAAGCCAGAAAACTTAAAAAGATAGTGAATCAATTGGAATGAAATAACATTTCCAACTTTGAACAATGTAGTGTACTCAACATGAAATAAGATAAAATAACGAACCATAGATATAGCTTTCTCCACATCCTCTTTGTTTCTTCCTGCAAAACGACCTCTTAAAGATTCTAGTGCATCTCTGAGTTTTTTCAAGAGAACATGTCCCTCCAAAGATGCAACGTCTCTCAGTTTTGCCTGAATTTTTCACACAGAAAGGAGGATGGTAGAATCATCAGAAATTGAGAAAAGAAACACGACTCAGATTAACAACCAAAAAAAACACGGATGAACTGCGATTTGAAGTCAATAACAAAACTTTATTTCAACAATGGCACTCCTGATTGCCTAAAATGTAAAAGAGATGTAACTTGAACCAGCTATTGTATTTTACTTTTGCTTTGAACTAATGTGTATTTGACAGAACAGGGGAATGTTGAAAAATATTGGATATTTATGTTAAGTAAAGGAAAATAATCAAATAGTAGACCATAAGCAAATAATTGAAACAAAAACCTCATTAGACAATTTAGCAGCTGCAGCCAAGTTCTTGTCAAATTTACTGGCAAGGTCCCGAACTGAGATCCGCTTGTGTTGGTCGGACAAATTGGAAGCTTCTTGTTCAATAACATCCTTCAATGAAGGACCTTGGTTTTCCTCAACTGGCTCTTCCAGAATCTGATTATCAGCTCCCAGTTTGTACTTTGGAAAACTATCGTAAATAAAGCTCACGTCAGCTGAAACTGGCGGAAATGCCTCCATTGGCATCTTGATTTCAACTTCCGGACTTATCTTTGTCATGAGGAAAATTGTAGTCTGGTAAAAAAACATATTACAATATAGTATGAGGCCTTCGATAGAGAATATAGCAGTGAAGAGTCAAAAGTTAAACAAAGTTAAAGTACAGAAGACTCCTGTCTTCATCAACAACTACAATTAAACCCAGCTTAGACAAACGTATTGAGGACACGTGACATGTAATTTAGAGAAGGTGAAGTCATGAAAGAATGCCAAAAACAAGAAAGCGTGATGGAATAGGTATGGTTGAACTTCTAGGATCTGTCTACTACTCAAAGCTCCTTTTACGATATGAGACAAATCAATAGTAAATAAATGTCTTCATGAACTTTAAGAAGCATCAATCATGTTTGATTATGCGAGAAAGAGATCCCAAATTCATGTTCATGCAACTTGGTGATCAAACTACAATCAAAACATAAACAACATAAGTTCATCACGGTTGCTGATGATCTGCCAACTGCCAATTATGAATGACATTGTAAATCAAACATCCTCATTCTTATAAGAGAATATAAATACTTAAAAGAGTATTGTTACCAAAGATTAGACTTTGAAGGAGGATAGAATCTTGAAGTGTTATCAACAAAGATTAGAATTGAGGCGAAGATGGTTCGATTGGTAAAAGATGCCAGATGAGTTCAGACTAAAATAACCATCTCATTTGACTCTATTTAGTTTGAGCAGAAAAAGTGGCCGAATACATCAAGTGTCAATTAATTCATATACAACTAAAAAAGGGAAAAAGAAAAGGATGGAAGAATTAGTACGGCATTTAATTAGAAGAAAAATTATGTAGCAGCTAGCATTAGTAGTAATAGTCAGAGGGAAAGATTAGAAGCAATAACATAAACTAACAGCTATGTTGTGGTTGAATATTAGTCTCAAAACATCAAAGTGATTTATTTCCTATATCTAGTAAAAAGAGAGAGATCAAGCGTAGTCACCGTGCCAACAAGCCTTCACTTACCAAACTACATTATCAAATTAAGTTTCAAGTTAGTGCAGCGGTTCCTGATATAGAAACAAAAACCAGATTAAAAAAAACAAGGTTTCTCCTACCCCCAACAAACACGCAAAACCATGAAACCACATAGATCTAAACAACAAAAGTGAAATACTGTTGACAATGACGCAGGCACCTAATACATGATAAATCAATAATAAGAATTAAGAATAAAATCGAGAGAAACAAAGTAAAAGCATTGATAATTCGAGATCAAACAAGATGATTGTTTGTCAATTACATCAACATCTAAAAATGCATTCCTGAACATCGTCAAACCAACCCACATTCCACAATTTTCGGCCTACTTCAATCACAAATGCAGAAATAAATAAAAAAGTAAAATCTTACTTTTCACTCAGCAACACTTGTAAGTAAGGCCACTGAAGCAAAGAATAGAACGAATAATGAAACGCAAAGTGAGAGTGAACGGAGAGCAAAGAGTTGCATGCACCCAAATGGAAATGCCAGAGGGAGAGAGAGTGAGTTTACAAACTCCAAAAAACCCAAAAAAATAAGAACAACCCAAGAAAGAGAGTGATTAAAACAAAGAGTTACCACTGCTGAAGCCGGTTGCAGGTAAGCAAAAAGTGAAAGAGACAAAGAGGATTGAAGTTGAAGAGTTACAAGAAGAACAGCAGAAGAAGGATAAGGGGAGGGGGTTGAGAAGAAGAAGAAGAAGAATCTAAAGGGTGGCCATTAGCGTTGCTTTATGAAAAGGTTAAAAAAGAGAGAAAGAAGAAAGAAAAGAAGAGTGAAAGGAAAAGCTTGCAAACCTGACTCATTTGTCTCCCCTCCCAACGACTTGAAATCAATTTGTTTTTCGCTAACTGCATCATTGTTACGCCCTCCCTCTAGGTGGGGCCACCCTCCAACGTCCCACGCGCCGTCCCCACCTCCACCGTGCCCATCTACAGCGGGAAGGCGTGCACACGCGCGAGTGCGCGCGCGCTTGGCCATATTATCGGACCGTACCGTGGTTTTTCTTTTTTATTTTAACGTTGTTTTACAGCGGGGACTGCTGTTTGGCGGGTGTTGTTCTTTTGACTCCCTTTTACCCCATAATGCCCTCCATCTTTCTCTTATTGACGCATATGCCACCACCTGAGACAGTGGATAATATAATACGTAAAAGAAACAAAACATTAAGAAAATCTTCAAACCCAACTTTCTTTAAGTTTACATTTTGTTTGATAATAAGAAGTTTCGGATTTATATTTCTACATGAAAAATAAAATTTACTTAAATAGTTTTTAATAAATAAATTTAAATTTCATTTATATCGTGGAAAATCAACATATATTAAATTAAATAAGAATTTACCTCGATATTTTTTAAATAAATATTATATTTACTGAAAATATAAATTTTAACTAAATTTTATATTTTCACTATCCTAATTTTTAATTAGTCAATATTATAATGAAATTATACTAATAATATGCTGAAATTAAATTCTATTTTTTTTTATAAAATGCAGTAAAGAAATAGCCTAATCCATATAAAAAGACTTACAAAGTAAATTTATTTCAGATTGATAAAAACAAAATTACGACTTACAGTATTCGAACACCAATAAGTAAAAACAAAATAAAAAATTAGATACCACTCATCTCTATAAAAAAAATTAAATATTAGTGACATTAAAAAGAAACACCAATAATATTATAATTACAAGGAAAGGTTTCCTCGCTAATCCAAGTGAACAAAGATAATTACTTTACCAAATTTGAGTAAGATAATCAGAGAATGCGTATTTACTTTGAGTTAATTTAAAGGGTATCGTGGGTTTAATTAATTATTCAAAACGATACCCATAATAGAATTGTTTTCCAAAAAAGAATTTATATTCAAGGATGAAAATACAAAATAAAGTATTTAATTTAAATCGTAAAGGAAAATGAGTTTCAGAATTTTAAAAAGAAGAATGCATTCGGTTTAAAAGCTAGAAGGTTTTGTTTTTCCTGAAATTAATTTTGCTTTTCTAAAATTAATTTTAAAACATTAAAAAAAAAAAAACCGAGCAAAAGCAACTCGTTCACGGCGTGGTGATTTCTGGGTCAAAATAAAGTTCGAAAGTGGCCCTTAAAAAACAGTATATGATAACTACATGCATAAAAGAACATCTACACCAAAAAAAAAACAAAGATAAAGTGTTGGTTTGTTTAGTTAGCCAACAATCAAATTGAGTTATCCATGAGTAGCTTTTTCTTTTTCAATTATTATTAATTCTTAAGATAAATATGCTAAAAAGTATGTTTTAAGCTTAACTCAATTCATAAAATCAGCTTAATAAATATTTATATATTATAAATTTACTTTATCTTTCAATAAAAATATTTGAAAGTGTTATATTTTTTTTATTGTGAAATTTATAATTGAGCCTCATATGTGGGACCATTTCTGCCAATATGAAAAGGAATTTTAGTTTACGTATTTTTCGTGTAATAACTCGCTGTTTTAATATTTGGTATATAGATTTGTTTTCGATTTTAAGAGGATGTTATTGAATATATTTGGAGTTTTTATATCAACTTTTTGTGTGGAAGGAAATAGATATATGAAAATCCTGTACAGAACAAGATCTAATAATATAGTTGTAGATTCACGTGCAATATCTTTGATGATTGCATATATAAAAGAAAAGGAGAGAATATAGATAATTTCGTAAATATTCAAAAGTTTAATTTATAAATAGATGATTATTTATTGTTGATTATAATTTAAAATTAAATTATATTAGAAATTGTTTATCTAAAAATTAAATTGTGTAAAGATTATATATTGTGTAGGTGAGATGACAGTGCATGGAAATTAAAGCATGCATGTGAGCGATGAGAAACTATGCAATGACGAACCCAGCTGGGCCTATAAGTGCGTTTGGTTGCTTTGTCTATTTTTCAACATTTTGTTACTTTTGTTATATGTCCTTAAATTTTGGGATTAGCACTCATAATTCATAATATTATAAAAGGAAAGTTTTCTCTCTTTGTGACTTGTCTTGATGGTGAAAGAGCACCAAACAGTGTATAAAAGGCTGGAGATATAGGTCTTATTTTAATCATACATCTAATCACTAATACGTAATCTTATTAAATCATGCTTATGGAATACTCTAATTCCAAATCCAGATATTTTCTTATATTAAACCTCTATTTAGATTTTAACACTGTATAGGCTTAATTTAATAACTTTTGGCTAAAACACAAATTATTTTTCAGCTTTCTGTTAATTAGCGATATACATCACTTTAAATTTATGATGAAATTGAAAGAAAAAAAAAAACACAATGAGAAAGATAAGAAGGAATTATATTTGAATTTTTTTTCTTAATTTTTAAAATAAAATTTTTAATTAATATTTACTAATAACCATGTAAAAGATACAACATTTATAGACAGAAAACTTTCAATATACATCAATTTTCACCAAGAGAAATAGTAAGAATATTTGACACTGAGTGATAAACATTTTATATATTAAAAAAAAAAGGTAAGACACAATTTAAAATCTTGAAATATTGTATATATGAATAATTTTTTTAATATGTACTATTATTTAAACTTATTCCACGACTTTTACTCTCATTTAATATTATCCTTTACTATCACTCATTATTATTTTTTTTATAAATTCAAAAAAATACATTTTTTTTGGGACCATTTTATGATTATGAAATAGTAGTAATGGTACCAAAGAATCTTTTCCTATTCCTTGTGAAAGTAGGACCAAACTCACTCCTAATCCTAACGCATAAAACTAAAGTTAAAAAAAAAAAGTGATTATTCTCTCTCTATCATTATTTTTGGGTGTATTTTGCCATTAAAGTATAGTGAAAGAGTTCCTTAACTAAGACTAAAACTACTCCTGGTATGATAATTAAGTAGAGAAACTAAGAGTATTAATAATGATATGATAATTTAGTGGAGTAAGAAGAAGCATAAAAAATGGATTAGGGTTGAATGTTCTTCCATACCCCCACATGCACTTTTGGCATCAAAGTCATCTGTGAATACATCCAACCCTCACTTGGATTATATATTGCACTTCCTCCTAACTCTGCATTATTTTATTATGTGCATATAACTTTAACTTCATATATATTATATATAGGCGCGTCTAGATGAAGGAATCATGGAAATGATTACAGTTTTAGATAAATGATACTTTGGTTATGATAACAGCCATTTTGGTCACACTTTTGCATTCTTTCATTTTCATTCAGTTGTGGTGGGGGAGGATTTGGTGGCAATTAACTTAATTACTGTCCTTAATCATTGTTAGGAACTGATGCCACCCTTGTCCTTTCATTTTAGAGATCCCCCACCAAAGATTAATTCACATTATAGCCAATCAATTCAATAAGAAATAGTATTATGTAGCTCAATAGAAAATAAAATTGTTGTCCAATAGTTGGAATTTCATACTCAGTATCTTCATTTCACCTAATTTTAATTTTGTCTTTATTAAGTTATTTTTTATTCCTTTTATTGCGTTTCAATTTCTCATTTATTATGTATGTTTCCTTTTCATTCACAAACATATTTGCAATATTAACAAATAATGTGTGACTTTGTCCCAAGTTAAAGACAAACATTTGGAACTCATATTGACTCAATGTTTTAACATGTACTGTAGTGGAGACTACATCATCATCATGGACACTCTGTCTCCCTTGCTAGAAATTTCAATTTCAAATTAGTGAATAATAATTTTTTTACGACTTTTTATTAATCTACAATTTTTTTGAAGAATATATCCATGATTAATGCAAATTGTTTTTCTTTATATTTTCTGGAAGGAATGTAGATTAGATAAATTTTGCATTTGTGAATGCCTAATTTACCTTCTTTTCTTTCTTTTCTCATTTTAATTTTTGTTCTTTTTTTATCTCTTTATTTACTGTCTCACTCTTCTATTATTTCATTTTTCTAACACCAACTCATTCTTTTCACTCTCATCACATCTGTTTAACTACATCCTCTTCTATCTAATGTTGGCAATTATAGTAGTGATATAACTTTATATCATTCTTTAGGATAACTGTTTTTTTTTTTTCAATTGATCCATTGAAGTCTCCAAATTTAAAAAAGAAAAAACCAGAATGAATTTTTTTCCAAAATAGACACAAAAAAATATCATATATTATTGATAAAATTTTACCCATAAATATTTTAATTATAGAATAAAAGTTATTCGCAAATTTTAAAAATGAATTTTAGGATTTTATTTCCTAACAAAAATATCCATAAGTAATGAATTTGTTTGTAAAATTCATTAATAATTCAAATTTTTATTATCGATAGATATTTTCGTTAGTACATTTTGTCGATAAAATCGATATCAAAGTTACCGTATTGGCTTTAATTATGTTGTGATAAAATTCCTCGATAAATCCTTTGGAAATGATTTTTTTAATAATTTTTCAATTGAATTTTTTGAAAATATATCAATAATTGAATTTTTAAAAATTAATCAATAAATTCATTGGTAACTGTATTTTTAAAATTCGTCGATAAAATGGATATCAATTTCCCCATTAAATCTAAAGAAATATTTGTTGTGAATTAAATGGAGATGGATGACAAGAAGAAGAGAAGAAGGAGGAGAAAAAAGAAGATAAGTAAGAGGAAAAAGAGACAATGTGTAAGACCCGTAAGACCCATTTAAGATGTCACTAACCTCTTAACAGTTTATTTAATTTATCCTTGATGCCGTTGTTTTGAACGAAATATGAAATTTAGAAAAATTTTGTTATTTTTCAAACTTACAATCTGTTAAAGTTTTCATAAATGAGTATCATCACAATCCATTAAAGTTTTCATAAATGAGTATCATCAAAGTAATTCAGTATTTATGAAAACATAAAAAATGTTATCACTATTTTGTGTGATGTATTATTTTATATAAGTAGAAATTGTGGAGTTGACATTTAGTATGATTGTGATTATATGTATTTGTTTGGAATGAGGTGATGACTAAAAGAAAAGTGTTGCACTATGTCAGTCTCTAGTGGTGAACTTAAGTGTTGGTTGTGTCGTAAAACTCTTAGGAGATAAGTGGGGAGCGGTTTTCACATAATTAGTAAGTCTCTTTGGGAGAGTAGTAGGAAGGGTAACTTTGTGTAATTATACCAAAGAGGAATTTCATCAGGGAAGCTCTTGGGGAGAGTGATGGGAAATGGCACCTATGTACTTCATCGATGAAGCTCTTGAGAATAGTGATGGAAAGTGACACTTTGTGTGCTTCACTAGGGAAGAGCTCGAGGAAAATGATGGGAAGTGATACATGTATACTTTATTGGGATAACTCTCAATGAGAGTGATGGGAAGTGGCACATGTGTACTTCTCTTGTAAGACTCTTGGGAAGCAGGAGAAGTGGACTTTGTCCATAAGGCTTGTGAGAAGTAGGAGGATGTGGCTCTAGTAGTGAGCGATTATTGGTATGCTACACGCAAGATTTACAATTGAAACCTGGTTCTTGATGCTAAGATCACTGGTGATTGTATTATTTGTTTGTGATGATATATTTTGAACTATTGTGTGAGACAACTGATGAAATTGAATGGTGTTATGTGACCTAAGGATTATGAAAATATGTTTTGAATTGTTGTGTGAGACAAGAGACTTTGTGAATGATTATGTGAAAAAAAATCGGTGAAATTGAATGGTGTTATGAAACACCAGGGTTATGGAAGGTTTAAATGAGTTGTTAAGGTTTCAATTTGATAAGTCAATATTACATTAAAGTGTTGAAATCCTTGACCTGCATGAACAATATGTTGTTGCAAAAGAAGCTTAGTCATTTACCTTGTTAAGGTTTCAATTTGATGAGTCAATACTTTATTCTTTGCTAAAATGGTTTTTTAAGTAATAAGGTCAACAACTCATTTTTGGTAAATTGATTACTTGTTATGTTGAGCTTAATAACTTGTGGAGGAAAAAACATTCGTTATTTTTGTCGCTTGTTATGCATCAATAGACATTTTGTTCTCTCAAATTGCTACATTTAAAATAATTTCATATTTGTTAAATTGGGATACATCTTCAATCCCATGATTTAGGCATTTTCTAAGCAATGACTTAAACCTCTCCCATTCTTCACAAAATGATTCATGTGCTCCTTTCTTGAAAGTAGAAAGGTCAAATTTAACACCGATACACCGATGCACTTGAATGGTGGAAAAAACTAATTAAAATATTTCTCCTTTACAATATTTAAACTAGTTAAGCTTTGATTTGGATGTTGAAGTTAAAATTTAGCTTTTTCTACCAAAGAAATTGGAAATATTCAAAGCTAAATGAATTTTTATTCTCCTTCTAAAATCTTCACAATGTCACACAATTCATATAATGTAGATAGGTAAGTATAAGGGTGTTTATGATTCATTCCTTTGAATTAATGAGTCCTAATCAAGCTAAGAAGTTAGACTCATTTTCATTGTCTTGGTTGTAGGTGGAACAATAATATTAATTAGTGCAAAGGCCTTTGCTACATAACATAGTCTTAGAGAATATTTCTAGGTGATTTGGTTGGCATTAACGTTGATCCATTTCTGGTTTAGTATTAGAAGAAATGAGTTAACGATATGAAAAATTGTCTTGTTTTTTTTTTCTTGTTTTTGTTCTTGTATTGTTGATCTTTTCTTTCTTGTTTTATTACTATTTTTCCCAAATTTTCTTTTTTCATTTTTGGATAAAATTGTAGCCTATATGATGTCTTTCCTCTCATTGAATAAAAAAACGTACACTAAAGCAAACAAATTAGAACAAGATGTGAATTGAGGGCTTTGTTAAGAATTCTCTACGGTAAAGAAATGCATTCACTAAGTAACAAGTATATCTATTAAGCACCTTCTTGATTAATTTTGCCATGCTATATTGACCATCTTTGCTCAACACTTTTTACTTCGCTCACTCAATTGTTAAAATATTTATTTCCTTAATTTCCTTATTTGCCCAATGTTGCCTTTTTAATAAAAATTAGTTACAACTTATCTATAAAACATACTTTCATTATTGGTTTAAACTGAATATGGAAAGTCTATACTTTTTATATTATCTTAATCATGATTGTCACCTGATCCAATCTAGAAAGTCATTATTAATCGATTTTAAAAGTTTATTAGACTACAAGAAAATTGATATTTAGTTTTCATTACAAGCAAGAATCAACGTTAATAATGTTGAATTTTTTTCATCACATATACAATAGAGTCTAAAAGCATGGTCGCCTTCACTAGTGTTTTCTTTTGAAGGCTAATTCTCTGTAGCATCATAAGTCGATTCCAAATAATGTCAAAGTTGGAGTTCTCCTTGTCGTGAAGCACATACTTTCATTTCAATGAAGAAGTTATCATTCACAATTTTTCCTCTTTTATAAGAAGGTCTACTAGTTAGCTTCTAATGAAACCAATATCCTTAAGCGCACGATCACTTATTCTTCTTGCACTTAATTCTCATAAGACACTTTTCACATAACAAGTCAACACAATGAATCAAGAATAAAGAACATGGAAGAAAGTGGTGATTGCCACACCTAGGAGGAGGAAGAAGGCATACTCACACAAGATATGATTGATTTTTTCATTTTTTTTATCAACAAAAAATTAATAAATAATTATAGTAGAAGACTTATGGTGTGCTCTAACCCTTTTAAAAAAATACTTGATAACCATTTACACAAGAGATACAAAACATTTAAGAACATGAACCATTACAAAAGAAAACTTTATACAAGATAAACAATACATATACACTCACATAAATTCATTGTCTACCGTGGATGAAAAAACAAAACAATATACATCTTTATATGTAGCATACTAATTCACATGACACAAAGGTGCGATAATTATACACAAAGGATATGTCAAACAAAGTCTAAAAATCGTGACCATAGTCTTATTACCTTTCAAGCAAAAAGTACATAAACCACACAAAAGTATGATTTGTTCATTTTTATTTATTTCAGAATACAATAATTACATATCTGTTTTTTATTTCTTCTGTTACATTATCTCTTTGTTTCTCCTTTTCTATATAAAATCTATTTTCTTTTTGCGCAGATAGAATACACACATAAGTGAAATATATTTCTTTCTTCTCAAGTAGATTTCTTTGTTTCTTTCTTATTCTTTGCCCTGTGAGTTTACTTTCTTATACCACAATGCTTGTGAATGTACACTTACATGAACCTTTGCATAATCACATTGCACAACAACTCACACTGCGAATCTTCTCATGATAGTATCAGAGCCATGTTTGTCTTCTCCACAAATCCCTCTATGGATTGAAACAAGCTAACAGACAATGGTATGACAAGTCATCATCTTTTCTTATCTGTCACAATTTTTCACAAACATCCGGTGATCACTCTCTCTTTACCAAACATAACGGGGACAATATCACTATAATGCTTGTTTATGTTGATGATATCATAATTATTAGCAACAACATTTATGATATTGATACAATTTCCAACATGCTCAATGACCAATTTAAAATAAAGAATCTTGGTAATTTGTCTTACTTTCTGGGTTTCGAGGTTGCTAGAAGCAAAAAGACATCCTTCTATCACAGTGAAAATATGCCCTATATCTTCTCACGAAATCGGGATGCTTGATGCAACACCTGTTAGCACCTCAATGAATTTCTCCACCAAAGTATCTTCTGAAAGTGATCCTTTTGATGATCGTATACTACATTTAGAAGGTTGATCGGTAGACTTGTTTACCTTACCAACACTCACTCGGATATAACCTATATTGTCCATTGTTTAAGTCAATACGTTGTTGCCCCTACCAAGCTCCATCATTAAGCTGCCTTTAGAATCCTACGTTATATAAAGCAAACCCCTTGTCAAGTATAATTCTAACTGCAACTAACAATCTTAATTTGAAAGCTTACAGTGATTTGGATTGGGTTGAATGCTCTAACTCCCACAAATCAACAAGTGGATACATTGTCTATTGGAAAAAATTGCTAATATCCTGAAAATCCAAAAAAAATCAACGATCTCACATATATTGGGCTCTTACATAAACTGTTTGTGAAATTCAATGGATTAACCTTATGAAGGACCTAAGTCTTCTTCTTTTCAAGCAAATTTATCTATTTTTGTCTCATTGTTCTATGAGTTTATTTTCTTATACCACATTATTTGTGAATGTACACTTACATTATCAAATATAACTTAAATAAATATATATTAAAATTAAATAAAACTGATATTAGTTAAATCAGTACTTAATTTTGATAAATATTAAAATAAATTAAATTAGTGCTAATTTAACTAATATTAATTTAAATAAACGTTAAAAAAATAAACAATGTTAATTTAAATAAACATAACTTTGTAATATTAAATAAGATTTACACAGACTAACTCCAATAATTCAATTTTATTAAATATCTTATTTTAGTTTGAAATTAAAGTCAACTTTCACCGACCTTACATTAGTGCATTATTATTTGTTATCTAATTAAAAATTAATTAATTAATTTAAGTCTACCTTTTAAATAAACTTTAACTTGTTTCTTATGAATTTCAAGTTCATTGGAACTTATTAGTAAAAATATAGAAAATAAAATAAATTTTTAGTTGTTGCACCAATAAACTTTTTCCTTTTTCATGTCTTTTATCAATTATGTATTGGCTTCTTCCCAAAGTAAGCTGGGGAAAGGTCAAGCTCACATAATGTATATATATAATATAATAGTACGAAGGAAATGGGGTATGCCGTGTGCTCTCTAATTCGGAACGATACGCGGGCCAACTCCTTTTATGTATTGGCCTTCAAAAAGCATTCTCGTTTTATTTTTATTTTTAGTAAAAGATTATATCAAATATCCTCTAGAATTAATTATTTTATCTTTATATTTAGTCCTTTAAAAAATATAAAATAAAACTACCACCTATGATGTTTGGCTCTAATAAAATTGCTCGTGTAAGTCATAATAGAGTTAGGTGAAAAATGCTTAAAGTCAATTAATAAGTATGAGAAGTATCAAATTGTAGATTATTTTTATCTAAAAATGTAAATAATAAATTTAATAGAACAAATTAAAACAATTACACTAGTTTTGTTTAAACTCTGTTAATGATTAATATAAATAATAAGATATTTAATAATTACTATATGTATTTATTAAAAAATAAATATTGATATGTTATTAATTTTATGGTTTATTTTTTAGTTAGTTTTTTAATAAACACGTGTAATTATTAATAAAAGCCAGAGATTTATTTAATCATTTTGATCATTAAAAAAGTTTAAGTCAAATTAATATTTTCTATTAAAATTCTGATTTTTTATTATATTTAAAAGGAATATATAATATTTGTTATATTGAAACAACTATGCAGGCGTGTTTTGTATTAATTTATAAATATCCAATTTGTGAGTAGGCATAGTAATACCTTATCTTGTTCCTCTAGCTTTTTGTAGCTTTTTAGTTGTACGTCTTTATTTGAATGCATGCGATTATGACACGAGTGTTTATATTAAAAGGTATGATATAGAGAAGCTTGGGTGGTATTCTCACAGCAACGTTGAAGGCATGCACATGGTAGGGTCCAATTTAGGGTTTATAGGGTACGTAGGGGCCATTTTCTTTGGATTCTTTAACTATATCATATACACACCACTCTGCTTCTCCAAACATAACCCATTTACCACTTTTGGTAGGGCTCATTTCATCTTCCATAATTTCTGCAACACACCTAATCTTCCCCACCAAATTTTACCTTCATTCACCATTCAAACAAAAATCAAATTATCAACTGTTCCAGTGGAATGATCCGACTAATCATCCTCACCTACACAATTTTTCTAACACGTCTGGTCGTACCTTTTGTCTGGTGTGCAAAGTGTATCGGTCTAATCTTAAGTTCTCTCCTCTCGACAATTCCGGTCGGATACCTGTCAAAGGTGTTCCGATGTTCAAGTCAGTGTACGAATTAATCAATAAAGATAGAGATAGAGAGAGAAAGTGACATAAATGTTCTGAAAAACCAACATCTACCTGTTTACCTTTGACCTATATTTATAGTTTTCCGACATGGGCCGTGATTAGCAACTTTGTAATTATGGCCCAATCACGGCCCAGCGTTGTTAATTACAGATTTACCTTTGTCGTGATGGAGTCGTCGGCCGTTCGTCTCTTCCGTACAACTCATTCCTAGATACCGCCTGTCCTTAAATATTGCAATGGAGTCATTAACCGTCCGTCTCTACCGTATGCCCGGATCCTTCAGCCAGAGTTTCACTGCCAAGTGTAATTCTTTGCATGTTAAATTCATGACCGTCCGGCTTCTTCGAACTCCCAACCTGACCTCTGGTACATCAACTATTATATATATTGGGTCTTTCGAGGAGGAGGTTACCTATGGAATATACAAACATTAATGATATCTGAGCCCAACTATATAAGGATTGACACCACTTTTTATCCAAAACTTTAAGACAATGAGTTAATGAGTCTTTCACTTTTATATACTGTTCTACTTTCTCATTTCTATTTAGACTTATATTTGGATTCTAAACAATATTATATCATATGCAATTTCATTTCTTGGTAGGGAACAAATGCCATGCAAGCACATGCGTAATTCTGATTATTTTATCAAAAACAAAACTTCATAACTACATCGCATGTGTAGGAGAAAGATTACAAAGTATACGACAACATTTGTAATTCATAGGAACATGTTCAACTTCGCGAGGTCATTATTTAACAACGGGGATTTTAAATCGGAATATAACAATCAATACGGATTCTTAAGTATTCCTTATCCACTTGTTTTATTGTTTTGATTATTAAGTAATTAGTAAAGGACAAAATATAATATTTTCTTGCAGTGAGTGATGAACTGATATAAGGATAAATGATTCATATAAAAAGCTTGTAATAAATAAATGCGTCAGACCCAAACTGCCTAATTACTACTGATTAATTATATCTGAGTTTATATTATTAACAAAGTTGTTTGTATTGGAGGCTACCGGTTCATTCGCCCTAGTTGATGAAATCCATACATCACTGAAGTTTTTTTGTTTTTTTTGTGGAAATATTTACACATTTTCAATAAAAAGAATTACACGACCATTAGATAACAATCAAATTGCATATGCATTGTCTCATACTAAAACTTAAAATAAATAAAAAAGAATAAATGCGTAAGAATCGGAATATGCCAAATGAAGAAAATAGCAAAAGAAATTAGAACAAGAACTTATTGTCAAAGCCAACTGCCATGGACAAAGACTTAAAGGATTGAGGTTGCGTGCTAAGAATCCATGAATGGCTATATTCAAAGAATGTGACGACCATGCCATTTTGAAGAGAAAGTAACGCATAGAACGCAAAAATTACACGTTAATCATGTTTTAAGTATGCTCTCAAATATCTATTCGTTGTAGTTTAAGGTGATATATACATATATATTCAAATTAAATTATGAGTGGAGTACATTAATCATTCTATAAATAATTTTGTAATTTTGTTATTATTTTTCATGACAACGACGGAGATATGCAAATTCTACTACAAGTTTTACAATTGAAACCAATGAGGCGATTGTTAAACTTTGTGCAATATATGGACGCTATTATGATGAATGTATGTCATAAGAAGATTTTTTTTTTTCCAAATGTTTTTGAGGTAATAGAAGCTTTCTACTATTAAGAAAATTTTAAGGAAGCCAACCAAATGCAAAATGAAGTGTAATCATTTGCTATAAGGGTTTGTCTTATAAACTTTGAATTATATTTTTTTTTTCTTTTTTTAACATGTCACTACGGTGACAGATATATTAATGAAATTACCACGAAATTTCGCATGATGTCACCATAAAAGAAAAGTATCTGTCTTAGGCGAGTTAAGAAATAATGCATAACCCGAAGGCATTTTTAATATATTTTTTTTCAGAATGACGATTGCAATTGTTTCATCAAAGGGATGAAATGGTATCAAATTAATCCTGAACATGTTGCATGGAGACAGTAATAAAATTGTAGTATACGATAAGTAGGGAAATACAGGGATGAACAGTCGTTAATGAAACTCAGTTTGAGGGAGAATGGTTTAAACATGGGAGAAACATAGTTAAAATGATAATAGAAATTTTTGAACCAGTTTTTATTGAGATAAAATAATGACAATTTGAGTTTACAAGGGAGGTATTTGGACAATTCACTAATATAAAATAGAGAAATAACAATAAGATATTAGATTGGTTGCAAAGGAAATGATATAATTAAAAAGTGATGACATATTGAAAATTATATTATATCAGTTGTATTTTCTAAAACATTCTTGATTTAAAAGTGATAAAGGAAGTCCTTTGTATCTCTAATACATACTATGCTATGTTTAGATGTCACTTAGGTTTGACAATGAAATTATTAACTCGGACATTGTTGCAAACTAACTATTGTTCTTATCAACTGCTTGCATATGTTGGTTCCTTCATCTTATGTGATTAATTTTGTTGTAATAGTTGACAAAAATTACAAAAAAAATTAGATTTCCTAAGATGTATAAATTCATTGACTTTTATCTTTGGTATCTTACGCAAGTTTTTAAAATACAACAAAAAAAATTCTAGATTCTCCAAGGATCTCAGAACTAAAAAAAACTCTTTAAAATAAAAAAGTAAACTATGACTAAAAAATGAAAAAAATAAAGAAAAGAGAATTCGTAAGAATAAGAGTGAAAGGTATGAAGTGAGTTTCCAAAAGAGAGTTGGGCATTATTTAAGGACACTTGAAGGCTTATGATTACAAGATTTTGCAACAACATTCTCCGCATATCACAAAGAAGCATCTACATGACTTTTCGATGAGTAACTAGACAAAAATTGCTTATGATCCTTACAGTTGAAGCCCATCAGGTTGAGGATTGAGATCTGCATCAAAAACCTTAAAGCTGAAGCAAAGGGTAGGGTTTCTCTAAATAAGGAAGGAAGTAGAGATATTTGTTATGATACTCTGTTTTCCAACAATCCCTCACATATTACAAAAGATGGAAAAAAGTCATGTGTCTCATGTAAGATGTAATGCATTAGAGCTATTATAGCATGATATATAAACTTTCTTGATTGAGAAACTTAACACACAACGTAGTTAATATAGCAAGATACATGAACCAAAGACATTGGTATGTGTTAGTGGTTTACCAATCTCAATACACTCTCATAATTCTTATTGTTATCAATGTGTTGTGCTTACTAGGTCATGCATGTGCACGATATTCATTAGTGTTCTAGAGATCTTACCAAGATCTAATGCAAGAGGTCTCACTCAACACTCTTATAGGTGATTTCATCAAGTGTATATGTTGCATATCATACTACACCCATAAGGGATATGAAAGTTATTATAAAAATTTGTTTTAAATATTAAAACTATTACACCACAAAAAATTAATTGTAAAGTTTAACCTCTTAATAATAGTTTCTAGCACTTTCACACACATCATAAGAATGAACATAATTGATTTAAAATCAATTTAGTGCTATCAAAACTTACAAGTGACTTGTTTTTACTTATATGAACCTTATTCACGGGATCTCCAATCACAAAGGTTGGGTTACCATCATTTGCTTATTTGCAAGTGGCTTAAGTCTCATTCCCCTTTATGCTTCTAAAATCATATTTCTTTCCAAGGATTTTGTCAAAGGATCTGCTAGATTTCGTTTTAACTTCACATAGTCAATGTAAATTGTTTCACTCTTTAACAACTACTTCAACAAATTATGTCTCGATTGTATATTTTTGCTATTTCCATTACAATTCTTGATTTTAGCTATAGATATTGTCAATTGAAAATCACAGTTTATTGACATGTATACTAGTGGAATGTTTGCTAAGAAGTTTTTCAACAACTCAACTTCACTATTAACCATTTTTAGAGCAACAAACTCATATTTCATTGTCGATCTTACAATAATTGTTTACTTGGATGATCTTCATGTTGTCGCACCACCCCTAAGTATGAATACATAACCAATAGTGGATTTTTTTTCTTATATTAATCAAAGATCTAGTTAGCATCACTATACCATTTTAGTACAAAAAGAAAACCACTATATTCAAAGACAAAATTCATTGAACCTCTTAGGTATCTTATAAGTCTTGTAAGTGCATCTCAATGTTCTTGATTAGGTCATTGAGTGTACTGACTCAATCTCCCTACAACGTAAGCAATATCAAGTCTAGAAAAGTTCATTAAATGCAGTAAGCTCTTAATCATCTAGGCATACTAAAATTGAGAAATAAATTATCTTCTATTTTTTTTTAATTTAGAATTAGCATTATAAGAGGTACTCACTAGTTTGGAGTCATAATACCCAAACTTCCTAAGAAATTTTTTAATATATTGTTCTTGATATAGTAATATACTATCTTCCTTTCTTCTAATTTTAAAACCTAAAATCACATTATTTTCACCCATGTCTTTCATATCAAATTTATATCTTACAAACAACTTAGTTTTAAAGACTTTATCAATACATGTACCAAATATTAACATGCCATGCACATACAAACATATAATGACACAACCATCATTTTTCAAATTTAAAATACACATATTTATATTAGCATCACTAGGTGAAAAATCTCAAATTCACCTTTTTGGATTTTACAATTTAATATGTACAAAATTATCACTAACTACTTATGAATTATGTAATTCCTAACATTTATGAATTATATATTCTGAATTATATTTCAAATTTATGTCACGAATTTTATAATATGATATTTGAGTTTATATTACCAATTGTATAATCCATAATATCAATTCACCTTTTAAATTAATTTTGCAATTTAATATGTGCAAAATTATTACTAACTCATGGATTGTGTAATCCGTAACATTTATTAATTATACTATCTGAAACTATAAAAAAAAACGAAATAAATCTTACACAGATGTATAACACCACGAGCACTACACACCCTATCACTTACTAAACACCATCCAAATTAGAAAACACCACAGGAAAACACCGTCATCACTTATGCAAGATGGACTCACAACAATTACGAATATTACCTATCCAAAACCTTAACTAGATATCACACTCTCATATTTTATAACTTTAGAGCATAGGTATTTTTGGGATTTCAAAAGTATAAGGGTGTAGGAAAAAAATATGGGGGTGCAGGAAGAAAACTAAAAAAGGTAAATTCAAATTTTATAGTTTTAACAAAATGTGATTCTGGACTTTATGGTAAGGATTGGGTTATGATTTTACACTCGGGCTTGCCCACATACGTGTTCACATGTTCATCTTATTTTCTTTAGAAATTATACAAAAACTTGTCTCAACGATACTCTAATAATTTTATTTATAAAAATAATGATTTTTGAAAAAATAATAATACATCATAAAAATTTTATTTTATATATATATATATATATATATATATATATATATATATGAAGTATTAATTTATATTATTAATTGTATATCTCAACTTTCAGGTATAGGCTTAGAAGTTGGACCTCTAAACATATTTGAACTACTTGGCTTCAAACCTTCGGTTCAACGGACATTTTTTTTTAATAATAAAATAGTTTCTTTCTAATTAAAGATCCAAAATATCATTTTTACCTTCTGTGAAAGTGAATTTCGAATTATTTGTTTTAGAAATTTTTGGGAAACAAGATTTTTAATATATTTAGAATAGGAGTTTTAAAATGAGCTTTTTAAAACGAAATTTTCAGAATAAATTTTATAAAATGTATATGATACTTTCGAAACGAATTTTTTAGAATAAATAAAATATTTTTCAAAAAGAACTTTTTTGTAATGAAGTATTTTTTTACGACATATTTTTTTTTTCTCTGTAGTGTATTTCCTCTTTTCTTTTTCTTCTTCTCCAACGATGACAAGTGAGATGATGGTAACCATTGTATAATGAAGTGGTATAGGATATTTTAGTCTTTTTTTATTAATATCAAGTGTAGTTAGTAATGATTGGATGCAAAAGCAAAATGCCATAAATGGATTACCTATATTTTGCTATACTGAACTTGAAATTTAAAAAAAGAAACTTTACATTAGTCATTTAAGAAAACAACAGCTAAATTGGTTTTGAAGGATATAATTTGAGAACCAATATAAATGAAGAAAAAATTGCATTTTCTATAATTATTACATTTTTGAGTTAGGACTAATTTATCCTCTTCTTAGGAGACACTTAATTTTTAACATTTTTCTTTCTTTCTTTTGCCTAAATTCTCTATATGTTCTTTGTTTCCTTTTTATGTGAGAATATTATCTTATATAAGACGAGTGTTCTCTTTTATGGTGAAATTAAGTAGTTATCCAGTCAACGATCAGATCACTAGATAACCACCTCCATGTCTTATTGTGTAAATGTAAGAAGTGGTGTTGGTGGATCGAGCCATGTTGCTCCTTTACTCATATCAACTCAAAATTGAGGCCTTGTCCTACATCCAATAGATATGCGTTGTTTCTTGACATTGTTCTCGATCTTGGCCAATATACTGACCACAGTCGTCCAGACTCAAACTTTCATTAAGTATGGATCCTCGCAAAGGCAATTTCAATAATCTTTGTTTGTAATAAAAAAATATGACAATTTTTTTTCTTATCAAATGGATTAAATATATATAATTTTATTGTCAAAATCATCATAGTAATATAATTTAAAATGAAACTCCATTATAATTTAATTTATATTACTCAAAATTTATAATAGATTACTACTAAGAAAGTGATGCCGAAGAAAGTGAGAGTGTTAAAGGAAGACATAAGGTATTTAGTTTTAAAGAAAACAAAAAGTTGGTACTACACTGAGAGGGGAGTTCAAGCAACTATAAATCAAATGATGAAAAAAGGATACAAAGAAGAAGTTGATGCTCAAGTGGCTGAATTCTTTTACATTAGTACCATTCTTTTTAATGTGATTAGAAATCCAACATTTGCAAAGATGTGTGAAATGATTGGTAAGAATGGAGTTGGATATAAACCACAATCTTATCATGACATTAGAGAGAAGCTCTTGAAACAAGTTGTGAGAAAACAAGCACAATCCTTGAGGATTATATTGAGGATTATAAGGAGTGGAAGAGAACTAGATGTACAATTATGTCTGATGGTTGGATGGATATAAAAAGACGTTCTATTTGCAACTTCTTGGTGAATAGTCCTAAAGGAACGATTTTTCTTTATTCACTTGACACTTTAGACATTTTAAAAATAGCTGATAAAGTTTTCAAAATGTTGGATGTTGTTGTCGAGTTTGTTGGAGAAGAAAATGTTGTTCAAGTTGTCACTAATAATGCTACAAATTTCAAGGCACCCGGAGTTGATGCAAAAGAGGAAAAAAAATTGTATTGGACTTCATTTGCAACACATTGCATTGATTTGATATTTGAAAATTTTGAAAAAAAATTGAAGGTCCATTGACCATTAAGAAGGGAAGAAAGATTACCATTTACATTTATGGAAGATCAATGTTGATTTCCTTGTTGAAAAAGTTCACTAAAGGTAGAGACTTGATAAGATTGGGTGTGACTAGATTTGCCACGACTTATTTAACTCTTGCTTGTCTTCATGAATTAAAGGCATTGTTGTTTACCATGTTTAGCTCTGAGGAATGGAAGACAAGCAAGTTTGGAACTTCACAAGATGGTAGAAAAGTAGAAAATGTGGTATTAGATAGCCAATTTTGGAAGAATGACTCCACATGAGATAAATCTTTTAGGACTAGGACTACATAGTTATGGTTCATTTACACCTAATTAATTAAAAAAAATTCACAAATATTGGGAACATTTTTTAGAATAAGAAAAAAAAACTCCCAATAAAATGATTAAGATGTCTTAAGATTAGTTGACTAAGATGTAAAACCCACAATGGGTTTCATTTTAGAAGAAATGGATTGTGCAACAAGAGAGGAGATTAGGTCCAACTTTAACAATATCAAAAAGATGTAAATTTTCAAACTTTTACTCATTCAATGCTTAAGTACTTATGTGTGAAATTATTTCTGATATACCATAATTAATGTAGTTATGAAGAGGAT
This sequence comes from Vigna mungo, assembly GCA_036885675.1. Classification (NCBI taxonomy): domain Eukaryota; kingdom Viridiplantae; phylum Streptophyta; class Magnoliopsida; order Fabales; family Fabaceae; genus Vigna; species Vigna mungo. Next base: position 28,735,604 of record CP144695.1, on the reverse strand, counting down.
GAAGAGGTTTGGAGAATAATTGATGCTTAATGGATAATCAACTTCATAGGCCTTTGCATGCAGTTATTTTCAGAACCCCCATTTTCATGATGAACCTAACTTTAGATGTGATGATGGTGGAGAGGTGAAAGAAGGATTGTATATGTGCATGAGAAGATTGATACCAGATATGATAGAAAGAAGAAAAATTAATTTACAAATTATTGAATTTTATTATGCTAGAGGACTTTTTGGAATGGAAGATGCAAAGGAGTGGAGGAAAGAGTTAAATCCTGGGGAATGATGGGAGGACATGTTTGGTGATGGAACTCCGGAGTTGAAAAGATTGCTATTCAAATTCTAAGCTTGATTTGTAGTTCTTCTCGATGTAAGCATAATTGGAGCTCATTTGAAATGGTAATTTAAATTATTTTTGATTTATAAATTTCTTTATTATGTTTATACCTTCACTAAAAATATTATATTTCATTTTAGGTTCATACAAAGAGAAGGAATCAGTTGCATCATAAAAAGATGAATGATTTAGTTTATGTGATGTATAAATCCAAGTTGAAAAGTAGACAAATTTGAAAAATTGTAGCTCTTTCATTTGATGACATTGAATCAAATGATGAATGGATAACTGAAGAGACAAATGATGTTGTTGAGATTGAGCAAGTTAAAGGTGAAAATGTTCACTTAAGGTGGAACAACATCAAATCCTGCTCTAGATGCTCTTGATATTGATAATATAACATTTAGAGACAATGGAGATGCACAACATTTATTAGAGGAAGAGTTAGATGAAGATGATGATGGAGATAATGATTCCATTATTAGAGGATTAGACATAGAGACTTTGACATTTCAATTTATGTTTTACAATATTTCTATGAACTTATGTATTTGAATTTATATAATTTTATTATCTTATTTGAATTAGGATGTTATTTATATATCTTTTTTCATGCAACTAGTTTACAAGTCGAGTTTTCTAAACTCTCACGAGATTACATAAACTCTCGAGTTTGACCACCTTAATTGTATCTAAAGTCTCGTATGAACAAAACATCCTTTAGTATAACTTCATGACAAAGTTTAATAGTCCTTTTATGTGTTGCTTTGGTTTTAAAGCCATTCGAGATTAACAACAATGTCTTTTGTTTCCTCATAAGAAAAAAATTTATCAAGATTTACGTTAACATGATATATAGCTCGTGAATCAAGATCCAAACACTATTATTTTTGACTTGGAAAGTGTTGATGAAAAGAAACTTATTACCTTGTTAAGTGTAGTTCGATATTGCTGATCTGACTCACTTGTGTAGGTGTTGCAGTATCATTCGTTTACTTTATCAAAGTCATCAGGTCCTGATATTTTTGTTTTCAGTCTCACTTCTTGTTTCGTGTCACTCTTAGATTCAAAAATCTTGTTTTTGCCATTAAACATCTTATGACCCGGAGGAAATCCACACTTCTTGTAGAACACGTCCACAATGTACCCGATCTTACCACAATGGGAGCATAGTTTTTTATTACCATTAACTTTGTTTTCAGGAAAACCATTCTTTTTGAAGCACACAACTTCAATATGCCATTCTTTTTGAAGCACACATTTTTGGTTCAGAATTGGAAAATAAATTGTTTCCCATTAACCATCTTTCTTGTTAAACAACATAAGGAAAAAACAAAAATTTAAATTGGTGGAATAGGATCCATTAAGAGTACGTGAGATCTCTGACATTACCATATTGCTCATTTAATCCCCTCAAGAACTACATTGTATGATCCTCAATCTTTCTTTGCGTAGGGAAGTTACCTTACATGATAATTTTTGGTAAAGTATTCAATTACCTGCTTTAGAATGTTGCCTCCATTTAAAGGTCCAAAATCCTCAGCAAGTCTCCCAGAAAGAATATGGATTTCAGTCATTCTAGATTTGTTTTGCCTTCTCCATCCATCCATGATACCACTGTATTATTATAGCTCTCTACAAGCATTGTACGTAGGGTAGGGTGTGTTTGTGCATGTTCTCTGATCCATCAATGAATTAAGCCTTATTGACACATTCCTGTTTTAAGAAAAAGTATTATCGCTTTTGAATCTGAATTATTAGGTAAGACACAACAAAATTAAATCAAGAAAAAATACCAAATAAGATCCAAATGTTAAATGCTACAATCTAACTAATTATTAAGTTAAATGAAGATTAATTATAAAGATATTAATATTTAATAAAAATAAAAGTTCTAGTATAAAAATCAAAATAATTTTCTCTAAAAAAATATAAATGTATATAATATGATTGAAAAATGTTTACATTATTTGATGTATTTATATATACACATAAATGTTTAAAGAACTGAAGGATTTTAAAAGAAAGCTTAAAAACTTCAGGTCTAAAAATAACTTAAAAAATTAAAAACAAAAACAAATGGTTTATAATTAAAAAAAAATTCAAATATTTTGAATTGTTTAAACTATTATATAATTATTCTTTAAGTCAAAATCTTTATCTTTAATCTTTATGGAACATCATGAAAAAATTCGTTCTTTAAAGTATTTACTCTTAACTTGTATTTGAATTACAATAACTTTTTCTCAAGTTTTTCTTTAGTTTTGTATTGTTTATTCTTGGTGCTCAATGCACTAATAATGGATTTACTTCATTAAGTGATAGTTGGTCGAATATTTTAACGCATGAGAAACTACAATAGAAGTAGGGTTTTTGCCAGAATGAAGATATATGTAACTGTCGTTCGATTGAAAAACACTTTCTTCTTTATCTATTTCACAACACTAAAACAAACTCTGATAGATATTAGATATCATGCATGTCATTGTGGTCTTGTTAGTAAAATGAGTCCTTCATGAACATATGCATGATATGATATGTGAAAGAAGAGAGAAGAAAAAAAAAATAAAGCAAAATGTAGATCAATTTATTATATTTGTATAAAAAACATTATATCAAAATATCGGATTTAGAGGATTTAAAAAAAAAAAAAGTTTACAACAAAAGCGGTTAAAATGAAAACAACTCTCAAGCGGTAATATTATTTGTTCAGCCAGATAAACTTCTAATACTTTCTTTACTATTAGCATTCGTTTTTATATTTTTATAAATTTTTAAATCATGATATTAATATTTGAACAAGTTGTAGTTGAAAGAAGAGATGTTTTGTGATCATATTTTCAATAATGGTTAATTGTTGACAAATTATTTTAATTTTTAAAATTTCTCTTTATTTTTATAAAAGATAGGCCTTTAAATTTTTGGTTTGTCATTACCATTATGTGATTATTGATGGCTAGCATTGTCGGAATTGATATAGCATTTTTTTAATAAACGGGTTGCAATTAGGTAATATGTTGCTTCATATTAACATAAATTTATTTAATTTGATTATTTTATCTTATAAAAAATGAATTTATCCCTTTTATATCTTTTTGACAAAACTTGCAAGAAAACTTATTCCAAGTGTCATATCATAAAGAGAGAGAGGGGGCAATGTCTCCACCAACTTCTTCTCTAACTTTAAGCTTAAAAAGTGGGCACGAGGAGACAAAAATAAGCAACCATATCCAAGATTAAATTGCTCTTAATAGTAAGTGGTTTGTGACACTAATTTATGTTCTGTCTTTTAGGATTCCAAAAATTCTTATTTTCCAAAATAATGCCACACAATGTCACCTATGACATATGATTCCAAAATTATCTTCACTCACAAAAACACAACCCTTAATGTGTTTGTCTATCTGAATTTTTATCATATTATTTTATTGAGTTTGAATTTAATTATTTTACATATTAATGTGTATGATAATTTTATATTTTTATACAAATTTATTTGAATAATTTATTTATTTTTGTGTTGGTTTGTTTAGATTTGAGATATTATTTAAGAGATTTAAATTTAGGATGAAAAAATTTGAAATCAATATGAAGGGTGTGGGGATGGATGTTTTAACTAAAAGGCCATGAGGTAAAAGAAAATAAATAAAATAGTTTTATATTGGCAAATAAAATGTAACAATGAAATTCTTTATACATGGTTATAAATATATAGTTATATTATAAATAAGAAGTTGAATACCGTTTTTCTTTGTCCTATAATAAAATTTTCCTTATAAAACTAAATAATTAATTTTTATTTTAAAAATTCATTAAATAAAAATCTAGTTAAAGATTAAAATTTTATCATTGTATAAATTAAATGAGAAATCACAACAGTAAAAAGAATATTGTATTTATGAGGGTTAAAATAGATTTTAGAAGGTAAAAACTGTGTTAGAAATGAAATTTCTGACAATTAAAATAACTGTTAGAATTATTTATGTCTTTGCTTTTACACAAAATCTCCACTTTTCATTAACTATATTGAATCTGAATCTAGAGTTTCACCTATTAAATTATATAAGGTAATTTAAAAAACATTAATATTAATTTTACTAATTTACCATTTATTTTCCACTTTAACATTTTCTTATAAAATAAATAAACTTAATCATTAATTGTCTGATTGATAGAATGAGTGTTATGAGGATGATCTGAAATAAATTAATCAGAAAAATAAAAAATAATATTTAAATTATTTTTCTTAATGTGTGTATAAAACAGTGAGAGGAGCAACTGGTAGACATGATAATGTCTTGTAGTGTGTCTGTAATTGGAGTGTCTTTTCAGAAGAGTAAGTGCTTCCATGCTTAGGCCCACATGCAACCCACAAGGTCAAGATGTTGGATTTGTTGCCTCATTATATAATAAATAATTTAATCCATTTTCATTAGCCTAAGTATGTATAAAATAAGTATTAGGCATATATGTGGCCAATCGGTTGGGTGTAAGGAAATGATATTAATTTTAATTACTGAATCTGTTTTGGATTAAGAGCGCTAGAAAAGGCCAAGGCCGAAATGAGAAAGAAAATGGATGATAGAAATTTTCTTGAATGAATTCACTAAAGTGAAAGAAATAAAATTGGACTATTAAGAGTTATTAAAATTTTGAAAAATCATCCATTTTAATAATTTTTCCTGTTCTTCTATTAAGTTTTGCTTTTAAATTTATCATTTAGTTAAAATGATATACTTTATAAATATTAAAAAATTACATTAATATGTATTTTCTTAAGAAAAAGATACCAATTTCATTGAATTGTAATTAATTATATTCTTTTGGAACACCTTTAATTTAAGCAAAGAAGATAGTTTTAATTAAAATTAACCTTTTAGTCTATATTTTAAATAGATTTGTTAAAAGTATTAAGTAGTTTATAAATATTTAAATTCTTAATTGAAGTTTTTTTTAAAAAAAATCATTTTAAAAAATATTTATTTATTTTCATCTAATCTAACTACTTTTATATTTGATTTTGTTATTAATAGAATGATATGATCGTTATTTTTATTTTTCTATATTTAACTTATCAACCAATCCTCAACTTCCTTCTTAATTATTTAATCTCCTTTTTCCAATGAGAAAATGAACTGGATCAACAAATTAAGAACAATTAAAAAAAAGAATGAATTTATTATAGTTTGTTAGATACAAAAATAAAAAAACAACAATCATAACATTGACAAAAGTGAAATGATTAATAAATACATCTCTATAACTTATAAAAAAAAAGTTTACATTTTTTTTTTAAGTGTGGTGGTTCCTTATTGTAATTTGATTGTTAAGATGTTCTCTCTGAAAATAATGTTCGACTGAGACGGAAAGATGACATACCTCAATCACTCTTGTTTATTTCTCTACCTACCCATTAGTTTTTCTTCTCTTTTTCTAATGAATTCATAGTGCTTCTCCCAAGGAATTTCGATAGAGACAATACAAATCCAATTCAGGTACTTTTGTTTCCTACTTCCTAGCTAAGTGCCACTTCTTTCGACACAAAACAAAAAAACAGAGAATAACTTGGTTCACTCTCAGAATTAAACTACCTAAAAATTAAGTTTATAAAGCGCACATACACATATACTTGAGTTATTTTTATTATGATAGTATAATAGTTTCTTATTAGTGAAAAAAAAATTATAAATATCAGAGGAGACACTAATGTTGTGTCAACCCATATATTAAATATGCTACATAGTTTATTTATAAAGTTAGACATAGTGATAGTGGCTTAACCGATTTTTCAACAAGTATTGTTATTACTATATTCAATTGTCTTGTATTATTCAAGAGTTGGGGTAAAAAATGATTTAAATATTTATTTCTCTCTCCACTATATAACGTTTTAAAGACAAATCTAGGTGAATTATCAAGACAAGCTCTTTTATTATGACACAACAAACATTTTAAGTTTTTTATGTAATAGATCCTACATCTAAACATTGGTATGTAGCTTTTCATAGCAAAAAAACAAATTAATGTGCTTTTTAGGGCAAAAAACAAAATAATGTTAATGAAGAGAATATGATTAATCTTCATATTGTTGACATACATACATGTAATTCAGAAATATCGATCATAATGAGGGAATATATATTTGACCAATCCATAAATGTATGTATGAATTTCATATTCTTATATAAATTTACGTGTTTTGTTAAAACCTTTTATGCCATATGTAAAATTTACAATCATTTTGTGCTAAGTTATGAATTGAATGATTATTTTTTTAATAATATAACATAAACATTGCCTCTAATAGGTAGAAGCGAAAATGGTAGTTGTTCAGCTCCACCCATACCAAGGGATGACATAAGCGACACTTATCCATGCTAGCTATATAATTTGGATTATACAGGGACGCCATTAGTTGCCTGTGGAACAATATTTGAGACAACCACAATGTTTGGAGCTATTAGACAAGGAGGTTAAGGTCATGAAAGAGGAAATTTTGGTACTAGATGCTTTAGTTTTTATGTCAATAAATGATGTATATAATATGGCACATACATTTCAATCTTTCCTCGCCTGACCTAGAGATTTGGCTGGTTTTATTTCTGATCCCTCGGACAAAAAACCCATCATACACTTCTCAATTTTTAAGTTTACATGTTATTTATGTTCATACTTAAATAGTTTTCCATGTAACAACAGACATGTCGAGAGGAAAGTCCTAAAGACAAAAAGATTCATCTATTTGTAGACGATCCTCTCAATGCATTACACCAACTTACTGACATAATAATTGATGAGTTGATGCTAGTTCCATGGGATTCTAGTGTATTTGGGAGAGACACTAACTTCCCATTGTACTTGTATAAAGAAGATATCTTAGAGTTTGTGTCAAGGAAAGAAGAATTGAATATTACTTTTATTTAGTTATGGATGATGTAAGCCTCTGAATTATTCTTTATATTAAATTGATTTGTCTAGTTACTTATATCAAATAAATGTTTTATGTTCAAGTATATGTTTGGTGTCAGTAACAATACAAGATTGAATTATATATATGGTTTCATAAACCCCCTACTCACTCATGAAGACAATAAATTTGATGACATCCAAGCATATGTCACCAACTATGTTGCATGGGAAGAAAATATATTTTTTTTTATATTGTTATAGAAGTGCAGTTTGTTGACTTAATAGTTTAATTTGTCATTTTAAGGTATATCAATAAATTTATTTTCAATTCAAGGGTTATTGACAACTACTTGTGGTTTCCTTGACGAACAACATTTTTGTGTGATTTTGTTCCTTGCACAAGTCTCTCCCAACCATTTCAGACAAGTAATAGGTTGGTAAGAACCTCAATGTTATGAACTTTATTTGTTATATATATGTATTTCATAGTTCAATTGCAGGACATAATATGTTGTAAGGGAAATTAACTACTAAGGTAAAAAATCTTGAATGGTTGTCCCCTCAAGGTTTGGTATTTTGGTCCATATATTTATAATTGTTTGATTTATTTTATTCCTCAATTATTTACAATTGTGTAGATATGTTATAGTGTAACAAACAAATCGATTCATATGGGTACAATTATTACGTAATACATTCGATGACAACTATTGTTTGTGCTTTAATTACAACTAGTTGAGAAGCAGTAATAGTTGCATGTTTAAATAAATACTTTGCAACTTTGTCTTTTTCTATACTAATTAAAATTATTGTCTTTTGCGCATATATTCAAGAGTCCTATACCAATTCCTGATAAGTTCATCCATTATTTAAGAAAAGTTTGTGCAAAATACATAATACAGATGTACAATAGTATTTAACACATTTACTTGTTATAAGAATAACATATTCTTAAAGATTAAGCACAAATGTAAGAATTACATTTAGCACATTTACTTATATCTAGATTTCAGCTAATCCGGGGGTGTGATGAATATATAAGTTTTTTTTTCTCTTATCTATCTTTGGTCGGTTTTGTGTCTGTTTAATATATAGGATGAAAAAAATATATTTAACTTTGATTATAACCAAAATCAAAGTAGAAAGGGATATTCAACTTCGGTTAAGGTTATAACTGAAGCCAAATACCCTTTTAGAAAAAAAGAAATATTTTAAAAAAAATACATTAGGCTTCTCTGCACAACCGAAACATAAAGAAGATTTGGCTCGGTAGGAGATTTGGCCTTGTTATGAGCATAACCGAGATCAAATACTCTTTTTTTAATTTTTAATTTTTCATTATTTATTTATGGTTTAAGAACCAAAGCAAAATACTATCATTTTTGTTTCAGTTTATAACTGAAATAAAAATTCATCTTTTTTTTTTTATCTCATTTTGATATGCTTCAGTTGTGTAATGGAAAATCAATATCTAAAATAATCGTTACCATATTTTTTTTTTAGACTAGAGTGAAATCTTTGTTGGATAGGATTAGAACATTGAGTGATTAAGAAACGTGTTCTTCAAATCATATTTTCAAGTTTCTAGTTTCTTTATAATACAAAGAAATTTAAGATTATGGGAGCTAGTTTTGCTTAAATTTTCTAAATTAAAATATAATTTAAAAAGATACTCTAGCATATATAATATACAGTTGGATTCAACTAAAATTTCGCTAAATTTCTTGATTTAGAAATTGTAAACGGTTTACTTGATAAATTAATACTTAGTTATAAATTTGGAATTTGGTTTAGTTATTGAAACCATGTGTACGATTGAATTACTTTTATACTTCCTGATTTGGTATAAGAATAAATTGAACTTCTGAATTTATATATCTTTGCTAAAATCTAATTTGGTTTATTGGTTCATCTATGCTAGTGTCTAAATAAATGAAATGTAATATCTTATCATATATTTTCTTATATTTGCATGCGTCCACCAATTCATTATAAGCAAATAATTTAGCAAAACATTATGCAAAAGTGACCTATAAAAACTCCATTCTTTTCCTCCACTCAAATCCTAAAATCAAAACAAAAATCATGAATGCATCAAAGTAAGAAATAATAGGAAGTGAACCACAACTCAAAATTAAACTCAACTCTTCATGATCCATCAAACCCTAACATGTCATTAAATAAAAACTAGAGAAATACAAATGCACTTACCAAAGGGTTTAATATGGTCAACCGATAGTGCCATTAAACGAGAGAAATACATATGATAATAAATAATTGGTGTATTTTAAAATGTCAATTTAGTTAAAATGTTGTATAGTAGTATGAATTTTTTAAATATATATATATATATATATATATATATATATATTTATTTATTTATTTATTCATATGGCTATTATGCATATCTCTACCCTTTTCTTCTACGCGCAAAGCTTGTATATTCTTTCTTTGGTCTTTTATTTTTGGCTTAATACCTCTTTTGGTCCCAATTTAAGGGATGAATGTTTAAGTGCGTCCTATCTTTTTTGAAAAGTTCAATTTTGTCCCAACTTGTGAAAAAAGTGTCCAATCAAGTCCTTTTTGGTCACGACGTTAAATATTTAACGATTTTGCTGACAGCGTGGAGGCATCTGTATAACGTGGCTGTTTTTGGTTCAGAGTGTGGCTACCTAACTAAGGGTAAATGTGTTATTTTAAAACAAAAATTGACTTGGTTAGTTAAGGTTAAAAAAATCTGAGTTAGGGTTTGGGTTGCAGAAATCGTGGAAGAGAGTTCCTCCAAATCGTGATTCGCTTTCCCTTTTCCCAGGAAAAAGTAAAAGATAGACAAAGTAGAAAATTTTCAGTCAGATTCCCCCTCACTCTTTTGATTTGATCCTATACCCTTCACATGGTGTTTCAAATCCTTTATTTGTCTCTGCAGATTTAAGCCATAGGTGAAGTTACCCCCCTCCCCCTGCTCTCTCTCTCTGGCATTTTATGCGCTGATTTGTATGAAACACTGCAATTCAATAGGTAATTTTTTGTTGTTGGGATCTTTCTTAGCCATTTGGCTTTATTTTGTAGAGAATCCTTGCTTAGCCATTTGGCTTTATTTTGCAGATAACACAAAGGGGAAAAAGAAAAGAAAAGAAGCGGTTTTGCTTTCTGGGGTTGGGAATTTTTTAGTTGAGGGTTGTGGAATGTGACTTGCAGGTAGAAGCTGCTCTTTTCTCTTGGTAGGTTTGCTCCTCCTTTGCCCCCAATTTTAAAAGGTTTTGATTTGGAAGAGGAAGCACTATTATAGTGGAGATCTGGGACTTGTTTTGTCTCTTATGCCCTATGAGGATTTTCTTCATTGCGGAATCATGTAAAGAAGCGCATCCTAATGCTTTAAACCCACAATCCTGGCTCCAAGTTGAATCTTAAATCGCGATTTTTGCAACCCAAACCTTAACTTAGATTTTTTTAACCTTAACCAACTAAGTGAATTTTTTTTTAAAATCACATTTACCCTTAGTTAGGTAGTCACGTTCTGAACCAAAAAAATCACGTTGCACATATGGCTCCACGTTGTCAGCAAAATCGTTAAATATTTAATGCCGCGACAAAAAAGAACTTAATTGTACACTTTTTTCACAAGTTGAGTCAAAATTAAACTTTTCAAAAAAGATAAGACGCACTTGAATATTCACCCCTTAAATTGAGACGAAAAGAGGTATTAAACTTTTGTTTTTCTTCTACACAAAAAATAAAGTAGTTTCCGCAATTCAAGTTGATAATGAAAGTTCAAAATAATCTTTTAACGATGTCAAAAAAGAGACAGAATTAGTTTTGAAAGTTGTAATAATGAAAGACTAAAATATTCAAATTTATTCATGTGTCAACAAAAGAGGCCGAGTCACTTTGGTAAGTTATTTAACTTAAAAGTTGTATAGATAAATACAAAACATATATAAAAAGTATTCATATAAAAATTTGCGTAAACAGCCTAATTAAACATTTACCAACCAACAGTACTGTAAAAGCACTTTGTTTCGTACGGATTTTAATGTTGCAGCCAATCTTGCATCTTCCTTCGGAAACTCAGTCTTCATTGAAAATATTTCACTACTTCATGTTCTGATTACCACGCATGCATCAACCTTCTGTTTATGATCAGGTACGGTTGAATAAGGCTGTCTTGTCCACTTTTCATTTTCTCAAAAACAAATTTTCATTTGTAAATTATAATAAACGAATATTCTTTAAAATTACAAAGGATATCATTTTACAAACTAAAGAAGAATACATATAGAACGTTATCAAATTATTGTTTGTACAAAGAAGTTCTAATTTTCGAAAAAAATTGTCTTCATTCCTTTGTGAAATCTTATATTCTTAGCTTTTAGCCAAGGAAAAAAGAACGAGAGTAGACAATGATAGATTGCAGTATATATACAATTATATCCTAAGTTTACTTGATTTGTTGAAAGTATATGTGTCGATTATTCAACAAAGTACTTATTTTCAATAGCTCCACCAACTATACAATAATATAAAAGAATAAAATTATGGGCCATCTGTCAAACTTAGAAGGTGAACAGCTCAAAGTTTGTACGAAATGGCAATTAAGACGAGAATGACCTAATTACAAGATTGTGGATAAAACCGTGACCTGAATTTGGTCATAGATGTCTAATTAGGTGGTGTTCATCCTTCTTACGTTGTTAATATAATTTTGTTCACATAAATTATAATGTGAGATGCAATTCTATTTTGGGAAATTTCTTATGGCAGATAAATTACTAGAAATAAAATAAGTAATGTATTGTTAAAACTTGTTAGGCATGTTTAATTTGTGGTGATTATTTGATTTTGTTTGTATTGAGTTTTGTGAAGTTTAGGAAGTGGTTAATAGCTAGTGGTGGTGGTGATGGAGGTGCCACGTGTCAGAAGAGAAAGTGACTCTTTTTTGTCCTTTTCCATCAGTTCCAGATCATACCTTGGGAAGTTCAAACACACGAGAAAGTACTTTTTAATGTGAGTGGGAATCAATCAGATAGATATAGGAAGCTCGAACAGCTCCATTACACTTCACCTAAAATATCAAATATGTATTATATATATCTATGAGAAACTACTTTTTAATTTTAATTTATTTTCACGTTACAAATTCTCGAAATTTATAGCTTCTCATAAGAAACTGAGTAGGAAATTTAGGTATAACGTAGTTTCACACTTTTAATAAAAAATTGTTTTTATTTAATGTCTTACCAATGATTGTTATTTTCTTTTTTTTTTATCTTGAACAAAACATGTTTTATTTGTTCGTTTTGTCAAATAAAAAAAATGGAATGTTTTTTTTTTTCTGGAGATATTGGTGGAGCCCGCTGATATAGAAGCGTACATCTAGATGAAAACTTTACCACTGGTCTGCCACGTTACGTTGCAACTCTGAAGATGGAAATAATATACATTTTGATAGATATTTTTACACTTAATATAAAATTTATATATAACCATTTAACAAAAATATGGAGTGAACTTAGAGAAGAATAAGGATGTTAATAGCATGAAGAGAGCTAACCATATTCTCCATTCTTCTTTATTTTTCCTCCAATCTTTCTCGATGTCCTCACCTAAAACAAAATCAAAATTTCTCTACGTTTCTTTACATTAATTTCGTGGTCTACAAGCTAGTAATTTATTAAAAATGTAAACATTAATGAAATGGAGTCAAAGTCCTCTTAATTTAATTACACACACTTATATTAAAGTCTACTTAAAATGTTAATACTTTAAATGTCATCAATCATGCACACATGACACTTATTAATATAATGAAATCTCATTAATCATGTATATTATACATATCAAAACTTATTGAAAATATTGATAATATTTTAATGGAATCAAATATCATCAATTAGATATACTTTATTAATATCGAAAGGTAACTCATTAGAGTCAAGTGTTTCTTTTTACACATTTTAGTAAACTATGCATAAAGATCTTCTTTTCTAATGTGCATAATATTCAATATTAAACCACATAAAAAACAAAAGTTAAACATTACATTACCATTTCACACTATAAAAAAGTAACGAATTATAGTTATCTATTATAGCATCAACCCAATAAAGCATAACGTAAATGACATTAGTACAGAAAAAGAATTCGACACCAATTATTTTTAAGGTTTTATTTCAATTCTCCAATTCAAAATTTATAACAAGGTCAATGAGTAAACACTTGGAAGAACAAATCTCCTCAAGACCCATGATATTTAATAAAGCTTTAAACTTAAATAAAATAAAAATCATGACTTGGAGCACCCTTATAAAATAATATAAGCAATTAAATGTTTTATAATTTTATTTTAATTTTGTAAGTTCGTTAAGCAAAAAAGGTGGTTTGCTAGTCAAACATTTCATTTCTCTTTTTAAAATTTTAAGTTATATTTGGGTATAATGTCCTTAAGTTTTTTTTTAGGATTTCTTAAGTTACTTAAACACTTTGTTTATAAATAGGGATAGCAAATACATTTGTACACACCTTGGATGGACATTATATGAAAATTAACTTTTCATTTAGAGAGAATTATCTTGGTTTTTAGATTAGAACTCTAATTCATATTAAAGATATAGATTTCTTTCAGAGCCATATGTACACACCTTTTGACATATCAATCTAGTAGATTGTGGCATCTCCAACTCTAATTCTTATCAAAGATGACAATCTTTGTGTAAAATCTTCACTGACTTATCAATCTGCTAGATTGTGGCATTTCATCTTTATCTTATTTTGTCTTTTTCTCAAATATATTTTTGTTTGTGCCTCTTGAGGATTCAAATTCAAAAACAATAATACTATTTACTGGATAGGATTGTATCATTTGGCATTAGAGCATATCATCTAGTATTTATATTGTAACATTTGGTATTAAAACTTGATTTCCGGTTTGATTTACTCTTTTATCTTATTTTCTGTCATAAGAGGAAAACATAAAAAAAATGTTGAATGTTTGTATTTTGTGTTTTGTTTTGAAATTCAATTTGGTTCATTATACTCAAAATTTTATAAGGAGCAAAACCCCTAAGGTTTTATCCAACTTTGTTGAGTTTTTAACTTTTTGTGTTCTTCGTTTAAATTGTGGATTTCTATATTTTATTCTTGAAAATTATCTACTTTTGGGTTTTTTTTGTTAATTGTAGTCTCTATTAACTATTTACTTTGATTTTGAATGAGTTTTGGTGTTTGAAGGGCAATTTGTTTAATTTTGTTTGTTTGTGGTTGAACTTCAAAATTGAAAAGAAAAGAAAGAATAGTGGATCCAAGTAAAAGAGAAACAAAATATATTGAAAGAAAAAAAAAGGAAAAGATAAGGATCCAAGAGCAAAAAATAAAAATAAAAATTTAAGAGTTCAACACAAATTTTTATTGCAATTTTTATTTGTGGTTTATTGATCTTTTGAATTGCAATCAATCATTTTATTATTGTCTTCACATTGGCTCCTTTAACTTTTTTAATAGGCCTATTACTTTCTAATTTTTATTGTTTTGGGTCTTTTAAAATTCTTCAAAGTTTTGTTTAGAGTTTTGTATTTTCTTTGACCGCTTGAATTAAGATTTAGATATCGCAACGCTTCTCACATTGTTTGTTCACTATTTACTTAAGCTATTGGAGTTCTTTGTCAAACGCTTAAGGGAATTTGAATGGAAAAGACAAGAGAGTACATTCAAGAAAAAGCCTACAAGTGTGATACATGAGTGAAATTTGAGTGAAACACTTAGAAGAGTGGTAAAGTCCTACATCTATTTTTATTATTAATAATGCTTTCTTGCAAGACACAACTTCTTCACTGAATAATGATATGTCATCACCTAAGACTGCAATAATTATGGTTGCACTCGAGAAGCTGATAAGTGCCCAATTTAAGTGAATTTCAAGATAATTTTGACACTTATTTTGTTTTGATTATTCTTAATTCACCCCTAAGTGCAAAATTTGTGTGTGCCTAAAGGATCATTGAGAGAATTATTTATCAAAAAGGCCTATGAAATGGGGTTAATGGGACATTTTGGGGTTCAAAAGACTTAGATATTTTGCATGATCAAGTTTTTTTGGCCTAATATGAAACATCATGTGCATTTATTTTGTGATAAATATGTATTATGTGTAAGCGTGCTAAATCTAAATCTATGCATCATGGAATATTTATGTCTTTACCTATCTCCGACTCTCCTTAGACTGATATTTGTATGAATTTTGTTTTGGGCCTTCCAAGGTCAAAAGGAGGAAAATATTTTGATTATGTTGTGGTTAAAAGGTTCTTAAAGATGGCTCACTTCACTCTTTGCTACAAGAGTGATGATGTCAACTATGTGGCCAACCTATTTTTCAAAGAATTCGTGAGACTACATGACATTCCAAGGAACATTGTGTCAGATAAAGATTTGAAATTTGTTAGCCATTTTTGGAAAGTCTTATAGGGGTAAGTTAGGTACTGTAGGAAGTCCCACATCGACTAGAAATAAGGCCAATTTATAATATACAAGTGGGTGCAAATCTTACCTTACAAGTCGGTTTTGTGAAATTTAGTTAGGCTTAAATTTCACTTTTTAACATGGTATCAGAGCTATGGTTAGAGCCTATTCTAGCAATATTTGTTGTTTGTTGGGCATGTTGTTCCACCCGTTATTGGGCCGTTATCGGACCACCAATTAATGTCTAGTCTTACGCTCAAGATGACGTCTATACCTCGACATGAAAGAGCTGTGTTGGAAGTCCCACATCGACTAGAGATAAAGCCAATTTATAAACGTTGAACTTGAAGCAAAGAGTGGCTGGAAAAATCTCAGCAGCATTTCTCTATATCATTCAAGTTGAATTTACAATGGAATGAGTCTCCCTTTTATAGATGAAGAGAGGACTCTAAAATGTGCATGACAAGCTACTAAAAGTACGTTCTGGAGAAGCTACAAAGCTTGGGAAGCTTGGGTTGCAAGTTTCAGATGCTAGCTCAGCAGCACGTGCATGAAGAAGAAGACTGATCCACTGCTGCTGAGCGGCAATAAGAAGTACCATTGAGCGCTGGCTGGCAGGCACCTAAAATGCACTCTTCTTTGCCTCATTTGCTCTCCCTTGCTTGGCAACCTTCCTAGGATGCATAGGCATAGTTTCCAACCTTTTATTGGTGACCTACAAAACAATACAAATGTATTTAGTAAAGAGAACATGCTAAGACTTAGAAAGAAAAGATCAAGTCCTTATTTAACTTCTGTTTCTTAGTCTAAGTGTTATGTTGATACTTCTTTCGATGGGAAGTCGTTAATGAGATTGCTATCACAAGGTCAAGGAGCAAATACTAAGAAGAACAAATGTCATCAGGGCTTAGGATGCTTCGTGAAGCTTGGAACTTAAATGAAATAAAGATCATGACTTGGAGCAACTTTATAGAATAGTATAGAAAATTAAAAGTTTTATAATTTTATTTTAATTTTGTATGTTTGCGAGGAAAGAAAGTTGTTTCGTTCGCGATGTCTATAGACTTTTTCTTAGAGTTCTTAGATTACTTAAGAATTTGTGTCTATATGTAAAGACACCAAATACATATTACATAAATTATATTTTTTAATTTAATTTAATTTACAAAAGGGAAAAAATTATTTACATAAATTTAACAAGATTAGTAGTTGTTACTTTTTTAGGACAGAAAAGATCAGTTACGTCCATAAATGTGGTTAAAATGATAAATTTATCCATAGTAATGAAATCTAACTCATGTACAAGTTTATCCCTAAGCATGTTTGATGAAGTTAAAAGCGATAGTGTGGTACAATAATTGAGCAAGACCATGAAATCTTCATACTTTCTCTTCCACATATTTCGGTATATAAGAAATCGAATTACGAGCAGTGAAACCAATTAATGATAAGCAATAAAGCAAAAGAGAAAAAAAAAATTTAAGCACAAAATTAGGTAGCACAACTAACTATATTTCAATTGTAACAGTTTCATGATATTTCAAAAGAAACTGTTCATTTAGAAAAAAAGTTTGCTTTGTTTTCCCAAGATAATTTTAATCAGATTAAATAATACTATTCGTCCTTAGTTTTATTAGAAAATATTAAATTGATCTCTTTTTTTCATACGTTATAATTTAGTTTCTATTTTAAAATTTTGATAGAAAAAGATCTTTTCCATTAATACTATATTAATATTATTAAAAAAGTCATGAGACGCGGTTTTCTTTTTTATTTTTATTTTTATAATATTTTTTAATTTTTATTTTTAATTTTTAATTTTTAATTTTTTTAAGAAATGTCACGTAATATAGTATCACGTCAAATATCATTATTTTAATCTTATTTTTATTTTTAATCAATTTGGTTCTAATTCTTAAATTAAACTATTTTAACTCTCTTTAAATTAAAATGAAATTTTGTTTTATAAATAAATATTATGCAAATATTTTATTAAATTTGATATTTTTATTAAATATTTTTAATAAAATTAAATTTTTTTATATTTATTTTTATATTTATATTAAATTTTATTTAAAATTGTTTTAGAATTAAAGTAATTTTAATAAAGAAATTTCAAAATTAATTTCAACTAATGCGATAAACTTGCTTATACATTACATTTCCTAAAATAAATTAAATTTATCAACTTTTTCAATTTTCTAAAATAATTATATATTTTTAAAATGAGTAAAATTTAATAATTTCTTTGAGTTTGTTTAAAAATAATAATTTTACAAATTAAATTTAAAATTGTAAAATAACTTTAAACAACTTTTTAACAATTTGAAAAAAAAATAGTATTAAACTTAATCTTGTTAAAAATAATTAATAAAAATATCAAATTTAATAAAAATATTTGTATAAAATTTATACAAAGTATTAACTTAGAAAGAAACTAAATTGTTTTATTTAAAAAAATAGACAGAATTGACACAAAATAAAAATACATAAATCAAATCAAAATTAAGACAATAACATTTCACATGATAATAACATGTGAGATCACATCACATTGTCATTACCATGTAATATGACATTAACTTGACACATGACAAAAAAATTTATTTAAAAAAAAAATAAAATATGACCATCAATTTACACATGACACGTCTTTAATGTTAGTACAATATTAACGAAAAAGAAATAATTACATCAAATTTATCAAAATAGAGAATAAATAAAAAAATGACTAATTTAATATTTTTCTATAAAAAAATAGGACAAATAACATTATTTAACATTTTAATTACGTCATTAGTTAACTCGTACGATAGTTTTTGGGTTTTGTATTTGTAGAAAAAGAAAAATTAGAGCTTCCTTTTGAATGCGTTCATGATATAACAGCTCAATTTTTTTAGCTTTAATTTCCGAATTATTAGTGTGGTTTTGTTTACATATTCATTCTTTTATAGCACTGTTGTGGTTCTGAATTTTCAGGACCCTACAGTTTTGAAATATCTATTGCTAATTTGCTTCAATAGATAAATAGCAAATGATTAAATATAATCTAAAAAAATATTACATTTAAATACAGGACCCTACAGTGCTGGGAATCCTAATCCATGTTTGGTCGGGCATTATAAATATTTCAAACGTGCCTCTTTCTATACCATAATAATTCAAATGTAGTTTTTATATTTCTCAACATCTGTAAAATAAATTTATTTTAACATCTAAACTAAATTTAATCTGTTTTATATTTGCTATAAATGTTTTACGGTTTTTTGTTAACGTGCGTTTCCTTTACACATTAACTTATGTTTGGAAAATACTTTAAAAATTGAAAAGTGAAAGTATTTAATAACTAAAAATTTATTTTAACGTAAATTTTCTGTTTAATTACACACTTTAACGCAAATTGTTTGATTGTAGGAAAACATTGATAAATACGATGTCAAACTTCATTTTTCTTTATGCCTTCTCTCTTCACGGTCAAACCGAAAGAAAATGAAAATCGTGAGACACTAATTTTTCCGCAATATCAAATAAAATATTTAAAAAAATGTCCATTCTTTCAAATTGATGTGATCGTTTAAGTAACAACCCATAAATTAAAGAACATCAATCAATAAGCAATACAGATAAAAACAAAAATAAAAAGTTTACAAAAGTCAATATTAAATACAAAAGAATTTTACAAAAACGAAAAAATTATTTAAGAAAGTAAAAAAGAAACACTCATCATGAGGAAGAGTGTTAAGGTTATCATCAGTATTTCGCAAATTACAGTATTAAATAGAACGTATGTAATAAATGAATGTTATTAGTTCTATTAAATAGAGAATAAAATTTTGCATAGAAGCGCATTTATTTAACGTGTGTAGTTATTTAATAAATAATAATGTTAAAAAATATTAGAAAGAAAGGAAAAGGGTGAAATGGGAAAGATTTTGATGCATGGAGTGGATGAGGCGGCGTGACAGAAAACTTGGCGTAAAGAAATGCAGAGAATATTCGGCGAAACAAAAACGAAGGAAGATGGGTGAGAAAGAGAAAAGGGAAGGGTCAAAATTGACAGCTAGAAATTGTAATGTGTGTGTGTGGCATTAATTAACACAAGTATGGATTTTGAGTTTAATTTGTGATACACGCAAATCGCAGAAATGTGAAGAGGAACAGTAACAGGAAGAGGATTCATTGGTTACTGCTAAAAACAAAAGAACCAAGTAAAGAAAGTCAAGCCGACAAGCTAAAAAAATCCTCCAACTTTTGCACGTTCTCTCTCTCTCTCTCTCTCTTTTTCAGGGTCATGCATTTTTTTAAATGGTTTAGACCAAACCAAATTCTCCATTCTCCTATGGCCAATGACATTCATCAAGGGTCACTCTTCTCTTCCCTCCTTAATTCTATTCTATTCCATTCTGTTCTACTACTATCAAACCAAACCCACACAAGAAGAAAACAACACAAAAAGTTGTCATTTTGACTGGGACCAACCTTTTAGTAATTATGCTAATAAAGATTGAAAAAGTAAAAGGCATGGAAAAAATGATTCAATTGTTATTTGATATTAAAATTCTTGTACACCTGCTACCATAATCAAATCAAGGAGTTTAAAGACCAGCACTTTGAAATGGTGTATATGTATGTACTCTAACTTAGATATGACAAGAAAACTGTCCAGAAACAATAGAGAGTTTTCTATAGACAATCATTATGGAAGCAAGTCAAAAGTATTAGGGTCCTCTCTTCTAAGCTAAGATTAACAAAAACTCTTATGTACCACCTTAACTCCTAAACTCCTAAGCTCCTCCTATAGCGCGGGAAATAAACACTTTTAAGGTTTACTTCCTTCTCAATCTGAAAACTATGAAAAGACCAAATTCTGAATAGATGCTGTCATTCTCTACAGTCAAGGGGACCAATCTTCAATCCGCAGAACAAACAGGTTGGTGGACATGCTCTGCTAAATCTCCTGGTCCACCGTATACAATAATATCTCTCTACCTTCGAGTATTAGCCCGGTTCCTATTGTGGAAACCGGGCTTCGAATGTGGATTTCGGTAGTTAACATTCTTCGGGAGATCATTTATCTCCATAACTTGGATTGTTCTCTGTCTCTTGGCTGCATGTAAGAATTAAATGTCAGTTTCATCAATGAGGAATCTGCACAGAAAAACTTCTAATGTATGTGATTTATTGTCCCGAGCTCTAAGTTCTAAAAGTTGATCCACCAAATCCTAAACACTTATGGCAAGTAAATTAACTTCTGTGAATAGAAACTACAGGACATAGATTTTGGAAAAGGAATGACATACCATTTTCAGCTTGTTGATAACTCTCCTGAAGTCTCCTCTTGGTGGCTTCTAGCTTTACTTGGACAGCCGCATCATCTGAATGCATGGGTTTCTGATATAGAAAGACAAAAAACAAGGTCAGAGAGAACAGAAACATACAAGTTTGATTCACGGAGATATTTTTCTTACATCTAGATGACCAATGGGAGGCCTCCTTGTGATTGAATTGTTCTCTATTTTTTGCTGCATCTTTGGCTCCACATTGCTTTTTCTCTGCATATTATTAGATGGGAGGGGTCTGCCAGGGCCAGAATCAGAGCTTACTGGCTTATTTGGCCTCACTGGCACATCAGCCACATTTCTCTTTCCTTGTTCACTCTTATCCTCCCTGTTAGGGATGACTGGCTTTCTGCCATTATTGTCACGATTCTTGTGGGATGGACCACTTGGTCGAGGATCTGAAACAATATTTGCCAATCAAAATCATTAATATAAGATCTGGGGCAGTAAAATACAGAACACAAAAGATAAGTGATAATAAGTTCAACTTACTTCCATCATCATCCATGCCATCAAAGAACTTTACAGCATTGAGGAAATTGACAATCAACAGAGAAAAGTACAAGTCAGTCTCTGTATATAAAAAAGGTCACAACAAAAGACAGGCAGGTAAAGCACAAGCAAATACCTGAGAAAGTTCCATGGAACCAGTTGGAGCAACAAAGAAGGCCCCTTCATCCATAGGAGGCGATGGAAGTCCTTCTTCTTCTTCATCATCAACAACAGATGGATTAACTGAATCGGGTGTGCCTTCATCTGAAGCTACAAAACATAAATGAAGCTATTATCAAACATGAAATAATTTATAAGTATACAAAAAGGTTGCAGGGTGATTCTGATTGTAAGGCAGATAAATATTTGTACCTGCAATAGCTGTGGTAGCAGTGGCCTTCACCCAATCATCAACCATTCGTTTCCAGCCACTACATATGCAGGTGGAAAGGTTTAGAATGGAAGTTGTTCAGCACACAAGTGAACAAATTAAACAGCTTGCAAATCAACACAACTTGGCTAACTTAAGATGATGAGACGTGCTAGCAGAAATATGATTTGCATGGAACTTAATCGACTATTCATCTATCTAAAGATCTTTATCAAAGCTAAAAAGTCATTCCCTGTGAGATGAACTAAGAAGCAAAATAAGAAATACATCTAACAACTAGCATATAAAATAAACCAATTAATCAAATGATACAAAGAGGACAAACAAACATCAGCAAAAAGACTAATACGTACTCGATAAGAGTTTTAGCAAGTTGACGAATTTCCTTTGATCCTCGTTTTCGGAGAGGATTGACAGCCTTTCCAATCTCAGTTGCCTGGCAAAGTTAATCCATAAGAGTTAGAGGAGTGGACTAGGGAGGAACAAAACAAATTGTCCAAATTTTCAATTGAATGAGTAACAAGGAGAGAATCAAATTCGAACCTTAAGACAATCCACTGTTAGCTCCATCAGCTGAAGCCTCCTTAGGGATTCAAATAAGACAGACTCAGACTGAAACAACAAGAAACAAAGAAGATTCAGCAAAACTAAAACCTTCAAAGAAAAACCAAAATGTCATCGGACAAAACCCACATTTGTTAGAAACAACAAAGCATCCCAGACAAAAATAAAATCACAAAGAAGAAAAGAAAGTGAAGAGTGAGAGGGGGTGAGAGTAAGACAAACCTCTTCTTCACGGTTAAGCAGAACATCTTTGATCCTCAAAATCTCCCCCATATACTGAGTCTCTTCATCCATCTCATCAGTTAATGCCTCAGCCTCACCAAAACTGTAGTTGCTAACACCATTCACATCAATCTCTGCATCCTCATTTCCACCTTCATTGACCTTGCTCTCTTTGCTTGCTCCTGCCAACTCACCCTCATTTCTTTGTACCCCATTCTTGCAGCCTTCATCATCACTCTCTTTACCAACTCCCCTCGCAGCCAACTCCACACGGTCACAACCCGCACAGCGAGTCAACCTGGAACAGAACAGCCTCTCTGCAATCGCATCCCTCTTCACTTTAAACTCCTTGGGACAATCCGTAGCCGCCACGATTATAGCGTTTTCAATTATCTCAAAAATATCCGAATTCGCAGACACAAAGTACTCCCTCCACTCGTCCACTGACCAAGACTTCATCCTCACAGATCCGAAACTTGAACACGAAATCGACAGTTCAAATTCCGCTTCTCATCAATGTGATCGTCACTCGGATACTGCCGCCTCGATCCCTGCGCACACCAATCACGAACAAGGGTCAAAAGGGTAATAAAAGATAATCGGCAATCAATGAATAAAGATTGCAAATTGAAAATTGAAAACTGAAAATTCATTTTTCACTAAGTCTTATTTCTAAATTTTGGGGCATGACCCAGTTTGGAAAAATTGGATTGGATTAATGTTTGGCAGAAGGGGGAGTGGATAGGCATGGTCTAACACAAACCAACAGGAACACGCATGCGGGCGTAAATGACAAGAAACAACAACGTTGTGTGTTGCCCTGGTTTGTGTTGTTGTTTAAGATTCCGGCAGTTGAAAAGTCTCGGGGTGAAATAAAAAGAGAAAGAGAAAGACCCCTTCTTTCTCTCAGAATAAGAACAGCAAAGGAAAAATTGAAGGCACCCAGAAATCAATGAAATGAAAGAGTGAAAGGAAACAAAACAAAAGAATCCGAAAAATGTTTGTGTCTACCTATGACAGCAGTAGTGTTGTTGTTGTTGCACCGAGGAAATAGAGATAGAGAGAGAAAATAAAAATACCGCGTGCTTAGGAAAGTGGTTGTGGAGAGGAAAAACCAGTTGTGTTGAGAGAGAAAGAAAGGATATAAAGGGTGTGCTGTGTATCGTTGTGGTCTTTTTGGGTGGGTTTTGACTTTGATCAGAAAGACACGATGGTTGAGTTATGGAGAGAAAGCTCTCGCTCTCGCTCTGCTTCCTCTTTTTCTCGATATATTTTTTTTATCTTCTCTCCCTTCTATATTTATTTATGCAAAATATTTAAATAAAAAATATATCTATACTATTATTACGTCAAGATTATTTTATGGGATTCTATTATTCATCTAAACACAAGAAAATCATAAAAAGATAAAAGATTACATAAAGAAAATCTATATTATTATCATATGTACCAAATTTACTTACAATTTTATTCTTTAATAAATAATTAGTTATAGATTAAAATGATTACATCATTAATTTTACTATTTAAGTTATCATTTTTAAAATTAACTGCTTTTTTTTAATTTAACTATGTTTTTTAACTTAAATATTCTATTTATAGTAAAAAAAATTTACTTACAAAATAAACATAAATTATATATATTTATTTTTATTATTATTATCATTTAAAATTATGATCTTATTATTTTTTATTATCATGAAAAATATAAATAGATAATTTGATTATTTTTTATTTTTATAAAGAAATGGAGATAAAAAGATAAAAAAAAAATGAAGAAATTAAAAGTGGTAAGTAGGTAGTGAATGTAGCACGATATAGATAGGACCAAGGAAGCGGTTCTCAGCGAGCGAGTTTCGTGGGGCCCACCACTCAGATATCAGACTAATCCCTTTGTCTTTCACTTTCACTGTTCTTCCTCTATCTATGTTAAAAAAATCTTTTCCCTAACAATGAAGATTTATTATTAACCATTTTCACAACAAAATTAAATTCAACCATAGAATAATTCCCGAATAAATATTTTTAAAAGATTTTATTTTCTCCTCTCTTTATTAATTCTTCTTATCAATTCTCCTCGCATTTAATATTTATTTAAACATTTTCCTTAATTAAGATATATCATCAAACCAAATCTCTTCTGTATTTATTTATTTTTTTTAAATCTGTGTGTTGAATCCATTTTTCACTTTCAACTTCTTTTAAATTTCCGGTTTTACTATAAAATATTAATACAAGTAATGATAGCTTCTGGTTAATGATACGTAATTAATTAGTTAATATCCTGAAATTAAATAATTCAATGATTGTTTTCGGAATTTTATCTTTCCAAAGATATTATTTATTAAAAGTAAATTATCTTATTAAAAACTTATAAGCATTTCTCTTCTCCAACTAAAACTCATAAATTGCATTGCAGTTTGAATATTGCATTCAGTGCACTAGTATTGCAAAAGTCAAATATTATCTTTAATATTTATTTATAATATAATTATCACGATATTATATTGTTATTTTGATATACATATATTTTTTAACATTTCAATTTTTGTTTTGGTGAGTAATTTTTTTAATAAGTGATTTTGACTAAGTACTGATCGATCTTCTTACACTTATTTTATTTTATTTTGCAAAAAGTAAAAAGTTAGAGACATTTCATATATCTCTTTCTAGAATTTTCTTCTTTTTACATATTTTTAACCATAACTAACTAAATATTTCATTTTGTCTATTCTGTTGTCAGTTTCTCTTTTAACTTTCACGTAAGTTTATTGTTAAAAATATTTATGATTACATAAATTGTTATTAAAAAAAATACATAAAATCATACCAAATTAATATTAAAATTATACAAAAAAGAATTATTATGAAAAAATAAATTATTTTTTCATTAAAATATTCTATATATAAAGAAAAGGATAAATTCATGAGAATATTACAATATCTATCATTAATCAATCCTATACATTTAAAAAAAAATCTTTAACTTTTAGAAATTTTACTTTAAATATTTAATATTATTTTTTTTATTTACTTTTACTAAATTTCTTTATAATTTGAATAAACTCATTATTATTTTTATATTAAATTTTTTTCACTCATAAATAATTATTTAGAAATTATTTTCAATTTCTTTATAAAACGAATTTTTTAAAATGTCAGACAGATTGTCACTTAATATCATTAATCCTTAAGTTCTAAATTATTATTAAAACTTATGTTGTAAATAGTAAAAAAAAAAATATTTTTTGATAATTTATTTTTTTCTTTATTATGGATTTTTTTATGCATATATCCTTGAATTTACTTAAAAAGGATAAAGATTTATATGGGCAGATAGAGAACCATTGTCTGTCTTATACTGTTAATATAGTGTTATTTCTTTTTATAAAAGGCTAAATATTTATTTAATTTTCCCAATTAGGTCATTATTAAATAAATTATGTGAAACGTTTACTGATTTAAAACTATCTTTTATTCATTAAATTCTTATTTTGTTTTTTAAAAAATGCACTTTAATTTTTAAATATCAATCACACAGTATTTAAAAATATTAATTACTCTATCTCTCTCATATTAATTACTTAGTTTAGTGTTAAATACAAATTAAGTAAGAGAAAAAGAAGACAAAAAACAAAGTTAAGTTTTAAATGATTAATTAATACTCACACATTATGATTTATTTACGACATTTTGTCATGTAATATGTTTTTATGGAATAAAATAAATGTGAGTTAATTGTTAAACGATAATTGCATTTAATGTGTTTAAACTTTATTTATTAGTCATTTAAGTTATAGGGTTGAAAATAAAAATTTATGGGTGGGTGTAATAAAAACACTTTGGGCCTTGAGTGGTTGGACTAAAAACCAAAGAATAAAAGCAATAAAAAGAGTGGGAGTGAATTTAGAAGTTTGTAAAGAAGTTTGACCTATTGAAGTGTGAGTGTTGTTAATTCATTATTCTCTTTCAAAATAAAGAATAGCTTAAAGTCTAAAGAAAATCAAATAAATAAAGATATAAATTTATCCTAAATTTTTATTTATTTTAGGATATATTAAATTAATTTACTTGACTGTATCTAGTGAAAAATGAGGTTCAATTTATGTATGATGTAAATATGGAATTTTTAATTAGAATTGGGTTATTTGTAATGAAGATGGATTTGAAGATCCAAAACAATTTTAGAAATTGTCCAATTATGAACTAGTGCAGAGATTTATGTAATTATTATTGTTATAATATAATTATATTTTAAGAGTATGAAATTAGGTTTGTGATTTTCATTGATTTTGAGCATAACTAGAAATAAAATCTAGTAAGCTTTTATACTTGTGTGACTTATTCACTAGTACAAAAACGTTGTTTAACGTCAGTTATTTTGGACTTTTAACGTCTATTAATAAACCGGCGTCTAAACTGGTGATGTCAATGGGACGTCCGACTTCCTAACCACAGACGTCTATAATGACGTCAGTTAGTACCAGAGACTGACGTCAATAAACATCGGTTCTGGTTTAACTGGACGTCTAAAGGCAACATATAGACGTCGGACAAAGAATTAACCGACGTCTACGAGGCATAAAGACTTCGGAAATGACACTGGCTGACGTCTAAGAGGTACTATAGACGTCGGTGTGTACATTAACCGACGTCTAATACAGTGGTTGTGTTTTAGTGCAGTTTTGTTCCTGTTTTTGGATAGCCTAGTAGCACAATCTCCTTTTGCTAGTTTCCAAAAAAAAAGCTTGCGTCTTTTGAATTTCTTATGGTCTCTTCAACTCAAAACCGAACCTGGGTGGTTGCTTAGTTCCCTTTTTCATCCGCAAGAGGCAAAAATCATGGTGAAACAAAAATGCTAGGGGTGGATTTAGACCATTAGTACAACTTAATCAAGTTATTTCTGACTTGTTAGGAGCTTCAAACTGACCTAAAACAGTCTATAACCGGTAAGATCCAACTTGAGGTCCTGAGTGAATGAAATAGTTAAATTTGATCTTGATTCTCTGCATAAATGCTAGGGATTAGTGTTAGGATTAAGTTTCAACCCTTAGATAAGTTAGGTTCCCCATATACTTCGAATAGGGAGTGTCACAAGTTCATCAAAAGGCCTAGAACAAGTTTGGAGTGGTGGAGTTCTGCAAAATTGCAGAATTGGGAATCTGCAGAAGTGCAGATTCGCTGAGCGAGGGTTCTCGCGAGAACCCAAAATTAATTGGATTTTCCAACAGAAATTCACTCAGCGAACAGCAGGATTTTCGCTCAGCGAATTTTCTGCGACAGAATGAGTATTTTTTATGTTTTTGACATTCTAGGAGTTCCGGACGTCCGTTTTGGACGTTCTTTAGGTCATTCTGGGGGTTTTAGACCCTTCCGAAACTGTTGGTGATGGTTTCAAAGTCATTTTCCTTGTCTAAGCATGAGTTCATTTGATTTTGGATCGTTTGTAGTTTTTTTTGAAGTGGAATTAATGTTATATATATATATATATATATATATATATATATATATATATATATATATATATATATATATATATATATATATATATATATATATATGTTTGTATGCAAAGTGAAGTTGAAGAGTTACATGTACATGGTTTTATATGGATTCAGTGAGATAATGTCATGGTATTTGGTGGTTCATGTCTTGAGTTAAGTTTCAAAGTAAAAGTATGGTTATTGGACGTAATTCCATGATCCTCAAGGGAGGTTACATGGTGGTGCCACTATAGTTTGTCGTGATTGACCGTATGAATGGCCGGAGTTCAGGATGTGGTTTACCTTGACATTCTAATGACCATCCATGCTCAATTAGAGAATGATGAGTCATGTGGTGAGAATAGGAGGGGGTCCTAGTCTTGGGTGTCTCCATTTTATATGGGCCAAGATGAGTTTGGTTGGACTTACACTTGTGTGTGGTCGGGTGAAACCCCTCGGCAATGGCTTTGCAAAGCAGTAGGGCCACCACAAGTGCACAAACTCCTGGAACTCGACATTTCATACTAGTTCGGACGGTCAAATCACGTGGTCTGTCCTTGGTATCAATAAAATGCATTTAGTTACAGTTTGTGTTGTATTATTGTCATTACATGCTTGATATACTTGATTGATAACATGCTTTTTAAATCTAGCTTACCCTTGTTTTGTTTGCTGTCTGTTTTGTATGTTCTTGTTTTATCTTGCAATGATCATCCAATTGGATGTGAGCAGCGGCAGGAGAGGCCCCTCTGGAGCAGATTCTAGTTGTCCCAGACGTTCCAGATACTGCAGATGCTGCAGAGTAGTATAATTTAGTTATTATCTATTGTATATAACTTGGTCTTCTTTCCTTTTCTTCTTTTTGAAAGACTCTATGACTATATGTAGAGCTTTTACATTTCATTGTAGATGACTGTATTATATATACTTCATCTGACTCTACTCTTGACTGCTTTATTTTATTAAATATGATGCATTCCACTCAATATGATTTATACATATATTTTGGGATGTTACATTTGTGGTATCAGAGCAGTTTTTATCCTTAGAGAACCTGTAGGTTATGTGCATCCGTTGTTTGTGCTTGTGTACTCTTAAATGTACAAATGCATTCATTCTAATTTCTTTGAGTAAGACTAATTGTTTTACTTTCTGATCATAAACAGAATATGGCGCAATGTTATTCTTAGGATGACTTGTGTGTTGCAAGTTTATCGTGTCTTCTCTGTGAAGAGTTGAGTCTAAATGGTACGGTTTACCATTTATTCCATGTCTGGATAGTAAAATTATGTATCTAACTGGAAGTTTTGAGAACAGAAAATGTCTCTATAGAAGGAATGAGGGTGCACACTCATGAATTTTACTAGAGATGATTTTCCTTTCTTAATTCTGAAGGTTTGGGGAAAGGAAGGGTAGTGATTCAAGCGTTAGTATCTATAGTATTTTCTGTCTTGTTCTTGCCTTCACGGTAGTGTACTGTGCTCTATAGTGGTAGAGGAATACAGATTCCAGGACAACTTGACCTGTATACCTTCATTAGAATTGGTTTTAGCCTTTGAGCTAATTTCTTGTCTCGAAGATGAGGAATTGGAAGACCAAGGGTTTAAATTTCATAAGTGGGGTGCAAATATTGGCGTTTTAAGTTATGTTTTTGGGTGAAGTAGCTTCCAAGGACGAAATCTGGTGATCAGAGATTTTGCGTTTCAAAAGAAGGGTCGAGTTCAAAGGCTAGAATAAGAGAAGATTTGGGCAAGTATTGGTGTAACAAGATTTGAGAATCAGTTGGGTTCATCACATCTGTAGTATGGGAGATCAGAAGAAAGAAAAAGGAGCAACAATAGTTGAAGCTAGAAACATGGTTCGAGGTATCGACAACATTTGAAATTTAAATGAGAAAGTAGTGGAGGGTTTGAAGCTCATGTGCAGGAAGAAAGAGAAATTTTGTAGTGGACCAGAGGGACTTAATATTTGGAAAGGAATTATAAGAAGAAGAGTTTGAGAAGTAGTTGAGAGTCATAAAGTATATTTAATGACTGTGCATTAGAGGTCTGAATTTTCCGAGTTGAGAGAACATGAAGTCTTTGAATATAACTGAAGTATCCTAAGAACTCTGAGTTAAAGGATAATTAGAAGGGGATGGATAGGTCTTATCAACTAGTGGATTTGGTATATCCAAGTTTAGAGTGATGTTGCAAGATCTGTGCTTCGGCTAGAAGAAAGGTTTGATTATCGGCTGAGAGGAAAGATTTCCAGTATTGAAGGAAGGGATAGATCAGGATGTCAGTTTGGTAAGAAAAGGTGAGGAATAGAGAATTAAGAGCACGATGAAGGAGGAACAAAGAAGAAAGGTCTTAAAATATATATATATATATATATATATATATATATATATATATATATATATATATATATATATATATAACAAAGGATGGTTGCAGTATAAGTTGCTGGAGAGGGTATCGAGAATGATCAGAGAATCCGGGTTGATTGAGACAATCAGAGTTTTGAAGCAGCATGTTGTGGTACAGTCAGTTTCCTTCGGGTGTGATTTTATGGTGATGTACAGGGATCGACGGAGTTTAATCAAGAGATAATTGGATACTAGATGTTGAGTTACAGAAGGCAGTAAGTTGGCAAGTTCAGATAAGGTCAGATGATTGGTGTGGCTAGCTACGAGTGTTTTGAGGTTTATAGACGGTGATTCCTTGGCGGGGAAGGAAAACAGAGGTAATGCATAAATTGCAGTTGAGAAAAAGATGGATATCAAGCGCCATGGGAATTCAGTGTGTGAGTTAACCGCAAGTGAAGATGATGTAATGTTGTTTTTCCTAGGTTTGAGGTATGACCAAAAGAGAGGTTTGATTATTTCAAATTGTTCTGGGTAGTTATGGCCATCAAAAGAAGTGTTATGTTTTGAGAAGGAGAACCAATGGTTATGTATTAGAAGTGGATCAAGTTATAAATGAAAATCTGAAGAGTTGTAGGAGTCAAAAGATTTTAGCAAGGATAAGTAGAGGAGAGGAGGCAAATCTTTTTGGTGTAAGGATTTCGGTTGATGTTTAGCAACAAGTATGAGAGGTTGTACTTTGAAGAAGTTGTGTTCACTTCGGGAATGGTGTCTAAACAGAACCGGTGTCAGTAATATCTTTATGGATGGTTCTTGTTGAAGTTGTGTAGTATAAGAAAAAGGTGGAAGTTGGTTAGAGCAGTGATGTATTGGACTCGGTATAATTATAAGAGGAAAGTTACAAGTTTGATGAATCTCAAAAGAGAAATAGAGGTCAGGTTGGAACGATCTAGTACAAGTGTAATAGCCAGGGGTTGTTTAAGGCATGTTCGTTTTGTGGAGTAGAAAATAGTGTTGAGGGAAATGGAATAACAAGACTATCCGGTAGGAGAAGAGTTATTCAGGATTTGCAAGGTTATGGAAGTTTTGAAGAAGGTTCTTCAAGGGTGATGATCTTCGGGTTACAATTGTCATGAAGGAAAAGTTCTTTCAGTAAACTAGTGAGCAAGGGAGTTTGAGGATCAGAGTAGCGCAACGAATGATGGTGAACATGTTATTATCAGAAATGGGTAACTGGCAGAGAAGATATGTATGATTTCAAGCTACAAGGTCAACTTTAAAGTGAGGAAGCGTTAATGGACCTGGAACAGGAAGAGTGGGCCAGTGGACGAAGGAGATGATTTGAGTTATGGTTTTGGGTTATAGTGGTAATCTGCAGGTAAGGAAATGTCAACTAATAGTTTGAACAAAGAGGAGATTCAGATTCTGGATTTTTTAGGATTGAGTAAGAGTTGGTCGAAGAATATGAAGATTAGGGTCTCCAGGGAAGCTGTAAAGTGATTTCATTAGTATAGTTGAAATACTATAACTAGTGGGTTTCTCAAAATGGTTGAGAAAACGCAGTTTGGACAATCCTAGTTTAAGATGTATCATAAGTTGGCTTGATACTGATCAAGCTAGCAATCTCAAGTCGATGAGGTTACAAATCTAAATATGGTTGCAGTCTAGTGAGTCAAGGATTGCATAAGGTTTAGGTCAGCAAAATAATGAAGTGAAACTAGATTGTTCAAGTTGGTTGTGACGTTGCAAAGGAGAAGAGTCCTACTTTGGTAATGGGATAGTATAATAGGAAAATATGATGCTCAATAGTGAGGATTAGTAGAACAATGTGAAGTCTTCAGAATGGATGTAGATAAAGGTGATCAAGAATATAGTACTTGGTGGTTAACTTGGAAATTGTGGTGATCAAGTCAGAGGTATGGTTGCTTTTGGAAGAAACAAGAGGAGGTAAAAAAGTGTCAGTCAAGGGTTAATCTGAAGGGAAAACTAGTGGAAGTTATAGAAGAGATTTACAAGGAGGAGCGGAAGATAAATGAGGGGTTGGCGATGTTGCAGACATAATAGGGTTGGTTATGTGAAAGCAAGGTTCTTAAAAAGCTGAAGTGTAGGAGTTCAGAGTTGTTTTGAGGATAACGGCTAAACCAATCTACACTATATAACACTAGAGCATTTTAACACAAGGCAAGGTTGTCATGACTAGTAAAGTTGTGTGGGAGTAGTATCTTAGTCAAAATAAGCGATTATACTAGAGAATGTGATGAGAGTAAGTTGTTCCTTCTCTCTGGTAAGTCAAATTTTCGAGGACGAAAATTCTATTTGATGGGGAGAATGTAATAACTTGAAAAATAGGATTAGAATAGTGATAAGAGTTTTAAGTTAAATAAAACCAGTTTCAAAACAATGATGATTCATTAACTTAAAAACATCATCTCTCTAAAACCTGTTCTTCAAGTTTCTCAGACTTCTCTCTACAATATCTCTGAATTCAACAGTTCAATTTGTAATCAGGAAGTTCCTGAGCAATCCTTGAGCTGAGAGCTACGTTCTAGACCGATCAATTTTCGGTTCGGTGTAGGTAAGTCATTTTTCCCTCTTTTCCATGAGTGATTGAATTCTGATCATGCAATTTCCTTCATTGCATGTTATGAGAAATCCCTCTCGCACTTTCTCAGCTCAAGATTCTTACTTAGGAACTAAACTCTATCATCAATTGATGATTGTAGGATCTTGTGCAATTTTCCTTGTGAAGAAAGCTAAAGTCTAGGGTTCTTGTGAGTGGAATTTCTTCAATTCCAGGTAAGGGAAGCTAGATTTGATTCTATAATTGTGAATGGTAGTTTGTTTGATTTAGTTTGATGCAAAGTTAATGGGATTGATGTATGTAGAAAATGTATGATAATTGTGTTACTGTTTGAACTGTAGGGCTGAAAATGTGTGTTGGGATGTATGTTTTTGGATTCTGATTTGTGTGATTTAATATGGGATGAATTAGAAATCTGTATGCCTAATGGTATGATATGAATTTAGGTGTTGAGAGGTTGAAAGTTCAGTTATGCAGATACTAGTTAGATAACATACGTTAATGTTAGTGTTCAAGCCAATTTTAAGGAAGTGGGGTAGTGATTTCGTGAGTTAGAGGCTAGGGGTGGATTTAGACCATTAGTACAACTTAATCAAGTCATTTCTGACTTGTTAGGAGCTTCAAACTAACCTAAAACAATCTCTAACCGGTAAGATCCAACTTGAGGTCCTGAGTGAATGAAATAGTTAAATTTGATCTTGATTCTCTGCATAAATGCTAGGGATTAGTGTTAGGATTAAGTTTCAACCCTTAGATAAGTTAGGTTCCCCATATACTTCGAATAGGGAGTGTCACAAGTTCATCAAAAGGCCTAGAACAAGTTTGGAGTGGTGGAGTTCTGCAAAATTGCAGAATTGGGAATCTGCAGAAGTGCAGATTCGCTGAGCGAGGGTTCTCGCGAGAACCCAAAATTAATTGGATTTTCCAGCAGAAATTCACTCAGCGAACAGCAGGATTTTCGCTCAGCGAATTTTCTGCGACAGAATGAGTATTTTTTATGTTTTTGACATTCTAGGAGTTCCGGACGTCCGTTTTGGACGTTCTTTAGGTCATTCTGGGGGTTTTAGACCCTTCCGAAACTGTTGGTGATGGTTTCAAAGTCATTTTCCTTGTCTAAGCATGAGTTCATTTGATTTTGGATCGTTTGTAGTTTTTTTTGAAGTGGAATTAATGTTATATATATATATATATATATATATATATATATATATATATATATATATATATATATATATATATATATATATATATGTTTGTATGCAAAGTGAAGTTGAAGAGTTACATGTACATGGTTTTATATGGATTCAGTGAGATAATGTCATGGTATTTGGTGGTTCATGTCTTGAGTTAAGTTTCAAAGTAAAAGTATGGTTATTGGACGTAATTCCATGATCCTCAAGGGAGGTTACATGGTGGTACCACTATAGTTTGTCGTGATTGACCGTATGAATGGCCGGAGTTCGGGATGGGGTTTACCTTGACATTCTAATGACCATCCATGCTCAATTAGAGAATGATGAGTCATGTGGTGAGAATAGGAGGGGGTCCTAGTCTTGGGTGTCTCCATTTTATATGGGCCAAGATGAGTTTGGTTGGACTTACACTTGTGTGTGGTCGGGTGAAACCTCTCGGCAATGGCTTTGCAAAGCAGTAGGGCCACCACAAGTGCACAAACTCCTAGAACTCGACATTTCATACTAGTCCGGACGGTCAAATCACGTGGTCTGTCCTTGGTATCAATAAAATGCATTCAGTTACAGTTTGTGTTGTATTATTGTCATTACATGCTTGATATACTTGATTGATAACATGCTTTTTAAATCTAGCTTACCCTTGTTTTGTTTGCTGTCTGTTTTGTATGTGCTTGTTTTATCTTGCAATGATCATCCACATTGGATGTGAGCAGCGGCAGGAGAGGCCCCTCTGGAGCAGATTCTAGATGTCCCAGATGTTCCAGATACTGCAGATGCTGCAGAGTAGTATAATTTAGTTATTATCTATTGTATGTAACTTGGTCTTCTTTCCTTTTCTTCTTTTTGAAAGACTCTATGACTATATGTAAAGCTTTTACATTCCATTGTAGATGACTGTATTATATATACTTCATCTGACTCTACTCTTGACTGCTTTATTTTATTACATATGATGCATTCCACTCAATATGATTTATACATATATTTTGGGATGTTACATGTATAATTATTTTTTCTTTATAATTTGATCTGATTGAGCTAATCTAATCCAGTCAACATGTGGATTTCATATGTTATTTGGATATTAAATTTAAGGAAATAAGGAAAAAAAAGTAGTTTACTAGTTTAAAATGGTAAAGTTTTAATTGAAAAAAAATAAAATATTGTATAAATTTTTTCTTTGACTTTCTTGTATCTTCTTTCTCATTCTTTATTATTATTATTTTTTTAATTTTCTTCTCTACCGTCTTCTCTTTTTATTTCATCAAGCTTTACTCACTTTTTCTTTTATTTATTGTCTTTATTATTTTTCTCTCGCATGTCTTCTACGGGTACCACCATGTCCCTTTAATCTTTATTCTCCCTGTTAATACTCTTTTACAAATCATAAAAAAATTTACTTTTATGTATTAATTGCTATTTCATATTTAGTTAGAATATATTTATAAAATTTAATATTAAAATTTTAAATGTATAATATATATATATATATATATATATATATATATATATATATATATATATATATATACATATATATATATATATACATATATACATATATATATATATACATATATATATATATATATACATATATATATATATATATATATATATATATATATATACACATATATATATATATAGATACATATATATATATATATATATTAATTTTGTTCTATATTTTTTCTTTCCCGAAACACTTTTTTCTCCTATTTTCTAATTATTTACTCAGTTTATATCAATAAAATACATTCAAGATATTTTTCTCTCTTTATCATAACCTTTTGTTTGGTTATGCTCAAATATTATATGTGAAACAAATAGTTTTTAGATCTTATATTTTTTTTCTATTCCTTTATATTACTTTTATTTATTATTTATATTTTTATATGAGATGTTTGATTCTTAAGTATTTAGTCATATAAATCTTTAAAGAATATTATAAAAAATAATATTTAATGGGTAATATAAAAAATATTTATTTATTTTCTTATACATTTAATTTTTGTTTTATTTGAAGAACTTTTCTTCTGGTAAAATAATTTGTTAAGAAAAGATTTTTTAAGTAAATCTTGTTTTGAAATTTAATTAAACGTCTTAAACAAAATAGAGTGTAATAATCTAGGATAATATATTAGAAGCACTAGATGCTACACTTTAAAAGTGTCTAAACGATCTAGAGTGTCAAATAACTAAGAGTGTCTACCGTTTGTCTAATAAGCACTAAATGATATAGAGTTCATAAGAGAGCGTTTAATCGCGAATGCGTCTGATAAAATAAAATTAGATTGTCTAGGATACAATCTAGCTAAATGCAATATCCTAAATGTTTTAAAAGTTACTAAAAACAGACAACCGCTAAAAGCTAGTAATAGTGTCATGCCTAAATGTGTATATCGTCTAAGGCTTTAATACATGTAGGTACAAGTACTCTTTTGTTTATTGTGATTTGCTCTCTTTTTCTGCGTAGATTATCAACTTTATAAAAAATCCTGCTCAGAATCAAAGCAACGTTAATAGATAAGAGGATATTCAAGGAATGTCTCTTATATGCTTGATGTCTGCTCTTTTCGTATGCTCAACATAGTTGCTCTGCCAGGATGCAACATAGGTTCTGAAGCTATCTTAAAGGCTACACCCCTAAAAGAAAGTCAAAAGCTCTAAGTAACAAATTTTGTTTCAAAGAAGTGTATATAAAGGAGTTTGCTTGAAGAGAACAGAAGAACTTTTGCCATCAAGAATATTTGTACGCTCTTTGTTCTCTTTCTAACCTATTAAGACTTTTCTTGAAAAGATCTTTTTACAAGTTTTCAGAAGTTCTATGTAATATTTTATATCTTCTTTAAAAGAGTTATTTTCTATCTTATAAGATTTCAAAAACACCATTTTGTATTAGATTCAGAAGTGAATTCAAACACTTGTAAAGTTTAACTCAAAAGAGTTAAACGTTCTAGACAATTGGTCTACTGTTGATACCAGGAGTGGTTAAACTTATCTAACCAGTTTGGTTAGTTTTATAAACCATGAGTGGTTAAACTCGTCTTAGTGAAACCCCTTAAAAGTTTTTTTAAGAAAGAACTAAACGTAACTCAAATTGGGTGAACCAATATAAAATGAAAGTGTTATTTTCTGCCTTTGTGTTTAAATAAGTTTTCCATTCAACACTTTCTCTAAACCAAAGTGTTTAACTACTATTGTAAACCGTCTAACACCTATAAAATAATATTAAACAATATTTGCGAAAAGTTTTTAAAAACACCGTTCAAACCCCTCATTTCTATTGTTTTCCGTGTTTCATAATTTTCATTATTTTATAAAGATTTTTATCTAAAAAGTTTTCTTAGATTTATAAGGTACTTTTCATCTTATCATATATATATATATATATATATATATATATATATATATATTTTATACATTTTTTTTCCTTTGTGTGATTTCATGTATTGATGTATCAAATTGTTTCTAAGACATGTATATGATCATATTTATTTCTCTTTAATATTTTTATTGTTTTAATTACTTTTATCATCTAAAATACTAATTTAATTACTTTTAATATAATTATTTTTATAGTCTAACTCATTCTCAATTTTTTTACTGCAATTGTATAAAAATGTTTAATTTATTATAATATTATAATTTAATGTCATCGTAAGAACTCTTATGTTTATCATCATCTAACATAGATTGAAGTTTAAAAGATGAAAAATATATGCTAAATTTAAATGATTATTAGTTTAATCTTTGTTCTTTTTGTGATTTTTTTAGGTGTAGTATTATAATATTTATTAATGTATGAAAAAAAGATTTCATTAGAAATTTTGGAAAGGAAGTAAAAAGATATTTGAAATATTTTTAAACTTTTTTTTTTGTTTTCTTTTTATAATTTTTTTTTTAATTTTACCAACTTTATTTGATTTAAATTGTCATGAAATTTTATTTGTATACAATTATGTAATGTCTTATATAATTCTTTCATTTTTATCAAATTTTTATTTAGTATTTTAATTTAAAATTTATATAATTATAATTTTTTTTAAGTATTTGATATCGTAAAAATGAGAATACGTGTTTTTATATTAAATATTTGATAATATGACTTTATTTTGTTGTAATCTTAATTTTTTTATATAAAAATGAAATAATTTATATTAATACAGCAATAAGGTAAGTATAAACAATAATACAAATATACTTATTACTTGATGAAGGAGGATGAAACATCTTTTATATCCCTTAGATATGAATATGGGATGAGAATAATGGATATGAGAAATCAAACTACCTATCGGATCACATCCTTATTTGCATGTAATATTCAAATCTAGAATTTAAAATTTTAAAAATTTGAATAAATTATCCAAACAAAAATTATAAAAATTTAAAACTTTTTTAAAAAATTTAAAGTTTTTCCTCCAAGCACAACATTTAATTAGCATTGATAATGTTAATATAATTACTGTGGTTATTAAGGGATGCTAATAACTTTTTGAAGAATGGAAGGAGAATATTGTATGATTAGGTAGAAAATGCAGAAGCATATACATCATTCATCCAAGAACAATAAAATTCCTTATTCTATATGGCTTACAATGTCGAAGGCATCAAATCTTTTGTGCTAAAATACATAATATGGAATATAGATTTGTGCAGTTAAATTCGCATGACGTGTTTTTGGGGTCAATGAGTTATTTAGGCATATACCATATCTTCATTCTTCTCTTCTCTCAACTTGCCTTATCTGAATTCGTCATATCATAAGTAATTTAATAGTAGCCCATATTTAGATATATCAACTTTCGGAAGCATTTATAAAAAATTAAATATTAATAAGTTCATCTCATATATTTAAATTAACTTATACATAAAAATTCTTTTATTTAACTTTTTTTTTAATTTTACTTTAGCTTATAAATAAATCAATTTTAACATGTATGCAAACTTTCGTATGAGAAAAACTAATTATTTCACTATTCCTAATAAATAATTTTTCTTTATTTTATTTTTTCAAATTTTATTTTTTTAAACATTATCTTCGGAAAAATTATTTTTCTTTAAAATTAAATTTTTTCTATATTTATGAAACTTGACCTTATTAAAAACTTTGAAGAGATAATAACATGACAATCAAGATACATAATTAGATTTTTAATTAAGGTAAGCGTTTGGTTCTCTATTGACATTGATACATTAAAGTTAATTCAAAGTTCAGTTTAAAAGTTTTAAGAGTATATAGGAGAAGTTTTGCCAATAAGTACACTGCCCTGAAATACATATAGTTACTTTTAGTATCTATTGTTGGATACTAAAATAGAGATGTGCAATGTAACGTGTTTGTATGGATTTGTATATAAGCATGACCATTCTTGTATATGCATTATTGTTGAAAGTTCAAATTCTATAAGAAGCTAATATAATCATATTCAGATTTAAAAGTGGAATTTTGAAATGATTTTAAGCATAATGTTTGTGTTGGAATTGACAATTTTTTTTGTGAGATATATGTCTTTTTGGGCTATTATCGTTCAAGAAACTCAAGCGATGCACTACTGCTTAAGCAACACTCAACTAGTAAGTCATCGTCGTATGCATCGCTCAACATTGCTCAAGTCTTAGCATGACCACCCAATCAGCAAAACATATAGTTTAAGCTTTAAGCTAGGATTTCTACTTTGAGTGAATGAAATGTCAAGTTTATTCTCTCTCTCCTATGGAATGATAAATTATTCTCTCTTTTGTGGAATTACTGATGTGATGAGGGAAGGTAGGCAAAGAGTGTGGGAGAGTGGGTGTGTGTAAGAGAGAGAGAGATATGATGTCATTTTGTCATTGATTATAATGATAAGATGCAAGCATTTATATGATGTACATGGTGTTATATGTTGTATGTGATATCATATGTGGCCTTTTTGGGTGCAATTTTCCTTTTTTGGGTGTCGTGTCCATTTTATGGACTTGTGGTAAGAGATACTTGAGATGATAATGTGGTCACAAGAGTTAAGCACAAAAACATTTAAGGAAAGAAGATACCTTATGGTTCGATAATGATGTCATCACATATATTAAGATTTTAATAAAGTAGGTGAATAACTTCCTTAACATAGAAGTTGAAGATCAAATTTCCTATTTGACAACTCTGCATATAATTTCTTTTCTCTTAGAATGTTCTAGCTGGTTCTAAGATGCTTTGCATGTTCTTCATGAGTATGAGAGTAGATCATAATATTATTTATAACCATCACTACAAACTTATCAAGGAAATTCTTGAAGATTCGATTCATATAATCCAC
This sequence comes from Vigna mungo, assembly GCA_036885675.1. Classification (NCBI taxonomy): domain Eukaryota; kingdom Viridiplantae; phylum Streptophyta; class Magnoliopsida; order Fabales; family Fabaceae; genus Vigna; species Vigna mungo. The sequence continues at coordinate 28,694,996 of CP144695.1, read as the reverse complement.
AAAAATTGTCAGAGCATTGGATACACCAAAAGGCATAACCAGGTACTCATATACATGAATCTAATTGGAGCATCTTCAACTTTAAGCAATATCCGGTGATAACTTGAGTGTTAATCTATCTTAGAAAAGATGATTGTCCCCATGCAATTGATCCATAAGATCATGAATTCTAGGAAAAGGGTATTTTTCTTGATCTTAATGTGTTTAATTGTCTATAATTTACTAAGTTTAAAATTGTCATCCTTCTTCTTCGCCAAAAGGATAGGTTCCCCCCATGATGACACACTTGGTTAGATGAACTATTTTTCCAATAATCCCTCTATTTATTTCTTCAGCTCTTCCAACTTAACCATTCTATAAAGAGCTACTAACATTGGTCCTGCACTAAGCATCTTGTCAATAGAAAACTTTACTTCTCTTTTTAGAGGTAATCCAAGCATTTCCTTTAGAAATTCATCCAAACACTTCCTCAACACAAGTATCTTATCCTTCTAATTATCACTTTTAGCTTTCACATGAGATAAAATTACATAACATTGTGTCCCTTCATTCAACTCACTCCATACTTGTTATGAAGATAACAACACCATTTCCCATGACTTTGAAAACGCTAAATTCTTTTGGTTGTAGTCAATAAAGATATTATTGGAAAATAAACAATCCTTACCTAGCATTACACTCAACCTTGGTACAGGTACATAAATCAAATTGATTTTGATTTGTCCTACCTTTATAATGACCAGACATTGAAAACAAACTATTAATGTGTACATTTGACCGATGACTATAGTTGACACCATTAAATCAAATGGTAGCTCTTTGATTTGTAGAGCCAAATCTTTCATACAAATACTTGATATAAAAGAGTGTGTCACCCTAAAGTCATAAAATACACACAAGCACCTATAAATAATAAAACACTCGCCTAAGATCAAATTACTTTATCTAGACGTCTTTATTCCCGTGATAACAAACACTCTCCCTACTTCTTGGGGTTTGTCACACCTACTTCCGTTTTGCAATTGTTGTTGTAGTGGCCATGTTAGAATAGTTAATCATTCTTTGTTGGGGAAATCCTTAGTATAGTGCCCCTTCCTTCAATAAGTGAAACATCTTACCACACAAGTAAACTAGGAGTAGTCCCTCCTCAGATGATGTCCACCACACTAATAGTAATGTAGAGCTGTCAAAACGGGTAACCCGGCCCGACCCGACCCGGCCCACCACGGGTTGGTCACTTAGTGAGCCAACCCAACCCGGCTCATTTATTAGCGAGCCAGAAAAACTTGAACCCGGCCCGACCCACCACGGGTTGGTGGGTAAACGGGTTGGCTCACTAGCTCATTTAATTACATTTTTTTAAATAAAAAAATACAAATTTTCTGTGATTTAAATTTAAACAAATTTTACTCCCAAAAAAATTATATTAAAGACAACTTAAATAATAATAAAAAGTACAATATAATCCAAATTCAAAGATATAAAAAAAGAATCAGTACTCAACAACATCAACAAAAAATTAATAGTTTAATTTGTAACATAATTTCCCAAATTCAAAGATATCATCAAATAATGTATACTCAAATTGTTTAAATAAAATGAACAAACTTTAATACAAGCATGTCAGAACAGGAAAAAAAAATCATTCCATGTCTTCAAATCTCCCACAACAAAAAACATTCGAAACCCCTATTTTTGTCATGATAGGGTTTTTGAAAACAAAAAGAAAGAGAAGTGAGAAAACAAAAATGTGGAGAAAAGAGAAAAAAAAGGAAGGTTGTTTTACCTGCTCCTTGAATAATTTTAGTGAAGTGAGAGTCAGAGCACCGTCAAATGAGAGCAAGTACCGTGAGAGTGATTTGTGAGAGCAGAGGTTACTTTTTTAGTATATTAAGTGAGTGAAGAGAGTATTTTATTTTTTAGGGTTTCATAAATAAAATAATAAATTAAAAATATAAAATTAGGTAGGTGGGTAGGTGGGTCAACCCGGCTCATCATGGGTTCAACCCGCATATGCCGGGTCTAAATGAGCTGGGTTGAAATCTGACCCGCATATAAATGGGTTGTATTTTTCAAACCCAACCCGACCCGAACCCGTGATGGGCCGGGTTGGCCCACGGGTTGTGGCCTATTTTGACGGCTCTATAGTAATGGATTCCTTTTGGCTACCGCTGTTATGTCTCTGAAGATGTTATACTCCTATGATATTGAAATTTAGAAAAAGGCTTCTACCTCTCTCCAAATTTAGGCTTACTTATAGAAAGCCCTCCTATTTGGGGCTCTAGGGTTTTACTACTATTCTTCAAAATTTTCACCACTCTTGTTTTTTCTACGAGACCTTGAAAATATCTAATAGACATTAGGATAACCACCTCCCCAATTTCCTATCTCAATCCATGCTTAAACTTTTTATACCTCCAAGCCTCCGCCATGGGTCTATGTGCCATCTTCTAAACACATAAAGGATTATGTTAGAAACTAACTAAAACTTATAACGATGTCTTTAGATTGAACTAAAACAAACACCTATAACATGTAAAATGCTCCTCGAAAACAAACTGAAACATGTTACATAAACTAAATCATATGGCCATCATCAAGTTACTTATAATATGAAACTTTCAAAATTAGGATAAATAGTTATATTTGACTCAGTCATGAGGGTTCACCCTCATCACTCCATCAAGATTCTTTCTTTCTTAATATATTTATTTTCACAAACCTTGTATACAAATCTATACTTAAATAATTATACATAGTGAAGAAGCACAATTAACTCACATCTCTCAAGTCATCCTATGAACAAACGAATTCGATACAAAAAAAATGTAATGACCTAGATTAACAGGTAATATACCATTAATTCCATCATCACATAACTAATAATAGATAGTATAAAGTATAAATATATACATATATATACATAAACATAATGTATTTAGAGTGGATTTACATTCCTTTAAAGTATTATTCAAATTTTTTGAAAGGAAATGTAAACACTGCATTTATATGAGGAATTATAAAATGTTGGTATAAGAACATATATATACAACCCAACTCTAATATCTTAAAACCCTTACAACCTCACTACTACTCACCTCCAACATCTGCACAATCCTAGGTTCACATATAACATGATCATAGGAAGTTGCTAACATAACATAATAAGAAAATGGTAAGTTATCAAAAATTAAAACATACAACACTAACATTAGCATTATAAACTCAAAATCAATAAATCACATCCAAAATCACATGTCTATCACACAAAACAACTCTCTTTGTTAACCCTTACGACTCACTCATCACATAAACATCTGACTCAGCTTATGACAGACTCGTTTATTGAATAAACTTAGAGATCTTGCACCTATCATAATCCACTCTCACATCTCAAGAGTCATAGCTATATCAATATCAGGACAAAAGTTTATCTTGAGTATAACCATGTTAGATTCATATATCTATGAGATACAATTCTGTTTCACACTACACATTATACAATAAGTTCCTTCGACTCTCACAACTATATATATTTCTCTACATGAGTCCAATAATAGCATAACTATAATGATTTCAGGGTAGAATTAGTTTTCAATACATTACATAACACCATCTTTATGTGGTACTCCTTTCCTAGGAGTCATTTTCATCCACACAATACAAATCACATTTCAAAACTTTAATATAATTTAAAAGAAAATCATTTTCTAATATTTTTCTTACTGAACTCCTCTCCTTGCACAACAAAAAGAAAGAATGGAGCTCTTTGGTTTTAAATTAAATATTTTTTCTTAGTAAGACCTTTGCTCATTAAGTGAGAAAGTACTTAGAACAAATTTTTCAAAATATTGCCTTTCAAACTCATCGGCCTAGTGACCAAGATCACCCTATTATCTGAATTTTAAAGAAAATATTTTTTTTTTTCAAATGAATCTTTTCTCTTGCCTAAGGACTCAACCCTTAGAAGCCAAATTCGCTTAGCGAACCCAATAAGGGATGACTCACTCAATGAAATGAAAGTTAAGCGTTGTATTAAATGAAAAATTTCCATACATTAATCATGACATATGATCAATAGGATCCTGGAACATAGTCATAAAATCCTATAAAATTGTTATTTTTTTTTTCCATTGCACCACTTGTTCAACTTCTTAGGTAAATGTAGTTAGATCAAATAAAACCTAAACTTAATTAAAATTTGATATAATTAAAAATTATTACGTGTGTATTATCAATCACAAGACCATCCAATTAAAAATAAATACAATTAAATTTCACATTTTTTTTTGGCATTTAACCTAATTATAATATAATAAATTAAAAACTTACCTTATTGGATGGTAGGTGCAGCATCACCCAACATTCAAAGTTGAAAAAAGTTTAAATTAAAATAAAATCGAATGAAATCACATAACATTTTAATTAAAATATAGGACGACTTTTGCTACACAATTCACCTTCATTGAATTTCAATCAATTAAACTAAAACACTTTTGTTTTTGTTACAACCTTAAAATTCTTTGTTAGAATTGTAATGGATTTACAATGTGCTTAATTTTCTAAACTTAAATTTGACGAAGTATTTTATAGAGAAATTGGTTGTTTTAATAATTTATCATTTTTATTATAGAAAGTAAAATCTACAATACAATTTTATGATTTTATAAATATTTTATAACCCTAATCATATTCTCGATTTTAACATCTTGAATACACTGATATCTTATAGAAAATTTTCTGGATTCTCATATATTAGGAAAGTTTCTGTTTTGTGTAATGACTAAATCCATTTTTTATTATTTCAATGATCAGTTCAATCGTGTAAGGATAATATATTATTTACTAAAGACGTTTAAAATAAGAATTGAAAAACAGCCTTCTTTATTGTTTCTTAATTAAAATCTTAAGCTTGGTTTTTGTAGTATCTTATTTTTTGGCTATCTACTTAGCATGAGGTCATGCATTTGTTATTAGGGATATTATTATCATTTGTAATCCAACTAACATTCACAACCATCACCACGAGGATCGTGCAATGCAATGTTATTCATTTCTTTTACTTAAAAGAAATCACAATTCATCTATTATGCAAGAAAAAGGTAATGTACATTTCAATTCCATAAATGCCAAAAGCCTAAACCTTTTTTTTTTTTTATTTGTAAGTAGTTTGATATAATTGGTTTTATTTTCTTTTTTGTTTTTTATCAGAAAATTAATTGTTAGTTTGGTTAGTAAGAAGATTTAAACTTACAATTTTTTCATTTTTCCACGAAATTCTTCAAACCAATATTATATTTTCTAAATATTAATAAGTGATTTGAACTCTTATTTGACCCTTATTTTAACTTTTATCCTCCTTTTACCTTATAACTAGACCAACCTTTTTTATTAAAGCATGCAATTAGTGTTAAGGATATTTTATCTTAAAGAAACAGCATGCAAATGGTGTGGTGACATATATCTAGACGTTTTTGGTGTTAATTATTTACAGCCGTAAATGAAAATATTAATCATTACAAATTATCATTCTTAGAAAATAAAAGGTGTGACCGGTGACAAGGCTTACGTAACTAAATTTAGTTGAATATTTTTAAATGAAAAAAAAATTAAAATTAAAGAGTAGTTCGGACAAAAAGAAAGAATAAGAATTAGAGACACGAGTGAAACGTGCATGGCAATGTAAAAACAAAGTTGTGTTGATGTTATTTTGGATAGACAGAAAAGAAAAACATGTGACGCAGCTCTGCACAGCATGTGATAAAGTGGGACCCACGCGGGATCAGAAGAAGACTGCACCCAAAATGTGTTGAATCTTGGACAGTTCTTACGTTGTCAAATGTCAACTCAGGAAATCCCACGGCGGAGCTTTCAAAATGGGACCTACGTACCTCTGGATAAAAACGCTGGTCATGTTCCACTTTACAAAACTACGAGGCAATCTGATAATGTGAAAATTTTATAAGCAAGTATTTATGACTATAATTGATTACCATATTTTAAAGATGTACATACATGGGTTAATTTAAATTACATATTTTATATTTTTATTATTTTCAAAAATATAACTCAAATTAAATGTAAAATATTTAGTAACAAACTAAATATGGATATATTTATTTAGAAAAAATAAATTATATTTAATTAATTAGATGCTGCCTAATTTTTATTATTATTTACATCTCACTATCCATATTTTTTTGGTTCATGTAAATTTTATGTTTATATGGATTTCAATTTTTCTGTTTTTAAAATGAATACTTTTTAAACATATTTGTCGTAAGATGTTAATTTTATTTTTAAATGATTTATTAAATAGTGTATTAATTTATGTTTTAAAAGAAAGACTCAGTTAAAGATATTACACATATTATATATATAGAGAGGGAGAGAACGAGGTAAAAGTACATAAGAAAAGGTTTGATGGTATCTCTAAAAATTTACTCTTGGATTTTTTTTACGAAAAAATAAAAAAATTGTAAACTAATTCTTGAAATAAAAAATAAAATAAAATGTTCTAGGTATTGTGGTATTAATTTGTATCCATCGCTAAATTATATTTAGTTATTGAAAATTTTTAAAATTGTAAATGTAATGCTTGTACTTTGGAGTCATATTATCATTAATCAATTTATATATACTATACGTGTTTGATTACATTTTTTGTTATCCAAGTTGAGATGTATTTCACTTAAATATATTTGGTCAAGACAAAATTATATTGGTCATGTCATTAACATATGCTTAAATTAAAAAGAAAGCTAAAGTATATTAGCTTAAGTCAATCAAGATAATTGGGCCATGTAGACCAAACGCATCTAAGTAAAGGCTAATAATTATAGGAGCATGTCTAAAGTGGAGTCGAAGTCTTTATAGGATATATTTTGCTTTGTAAGAATAATTGGTGTCTACAAAGAGAATGATGGTTGGAGCAAAAGAAACAGGACCCTTTTCAACTAACATAGTCATTATGTTAGAGGCACAAATAAAAATGCAACAAGAGTTTGTGAGTTCAAGAAAATAAATGTTGAGGAGACGGATGCCTTAAGACGAGAGAATGCTAGTCTGAAGAGGAAGGTAAATGTTGATGACAAGGGGTAGGTGAAAGAAAATACTGAAAATGCAACTTTAGTACATAAAATTGAGTCGCACCTTCGCACAGTTAAAGAAAATACTGAAAATGCAGATTTTTTCTTGACAACAAAATGGAGGTTCATGTACCCGTCAACTAGAAGTCCATGACTATGGGTAGGTACGATAAGACCGTGTTGCACCTTCACACAGTTAATGAAAATAAGGGAGAGAGTGATTACTATACCACTCTCGCAACTAAAGGAGCAACTAATGCATATCTCATGATAGGAGTGAGTCGTCAACATCTCTTTCTTGACAACAAAATGAAGGTTCCCGTATCTGCCAACTAGAAGTCCATGATTGTGGATAGGTACGATGATAGCACTAACCTAGACAAGCACATAAATGTTTATGTTTCTCAGGTCTGTTTGTATTCCACTAAGACGTAAAAATGTGCAAGGTCTTTCCTACAACCTTTAAGAGATCAACCCTTAACTTGTTCACTCATTTGCCTTTTCATTCCATAAATTGTTTTTCCACCTTGATTTCATGCTTTGTAATACAGTTTGCCATAAATTAACCTCATCTCTTTACCTCTTTGGAACTTGTGAATATGAGACAAGAGAAAGGAGAATCTTTGTGTTCTTTTATGGAGCGATTTAGTAAAGTTTTCCTCAACATCAGGAATCTGAATCCTGAAATAGTCCTAGATCACATGGTCATAAAACTAAGGTTGGGGCCTTTCATTGATGATTTGTGTATGATGCTAGTTACCAACTTAGTCGAGTTAAGGTAGTGTGCTGCAAAGTTCACGTAGTTGGAAGAACTAAGGGAGTTTAGAAATGAGATGAGAGAGTTAAAACCATGCCCTTGGAAAAGAAACCTTCTTATTACAATCTTTCTTTCTTGTCTTCTTGGTTTTCTTTGTTTTGTGATACACAAACTCCTTTAGAAAAGCCTTTATATTTTTAAGACCTTTTCTAGGTTTTTCCTTGGTTCTACTTCTTGGTTTTGGTGATTTCCTTGTGGTGTAGGTTCTCTTGGAGGTGATCCAACATCTAGAGATAGTATCTTAAGTGGTGAAGGCCTTGTGGGAGCTTGAAAGTCTTGTGTGGTAGCCAAGAAGAAAGTAAGAGAAGCACTTGGGAAGAAAAGCAAGTTTGTGTGTATTTATTTTGACTTGTAATGTTGTTTCTCTTATCTTTGTAATTCAGCATTGTTAGGTGTCTTAGGGGTGTCTTTGGTGCTCAATCCCATCTCCTAGCAAGAACCTCTAAAACATAATAATTTTCTTCTCTTAGTTGGTAAGTTTGAGAGATCCAAAGTTCCTTCTAACTTAACCATTCGGCTACATAGCTTAATTTACTTGCTTTCTTTAATTATTTGTAGCTTAGTGTGTGTCTACTTTTATTTCAAGTCTAGCTCCCCTTAAGAAGTTTGGTACAAGAGAACTTGAGGTAAACTTTAGCTAGGAAAGGCTTGGTTCTTAACCAATTCATTATTATTCACTTCACTTTCCTGGAAGTGAACTTAAGTCTCTTTTTCCTCCTTAAGTCTCTTAAGGAACACCTTTTGAAATACTAAGTAATGTACATGTGTATAGCATCTTTTTTTGAAAACTTTAAGAATGTCTAGGACTCCTTCTTACCAAGTTTGTAGTGATTTTAGTGAAGAGGCCCGACCAAGTTTAAAACATATGGTCAAAGAACTAAAATCACTATAAATTTAGCAAAAATCAAGAAACCCTCCAAAAAGGAAAAAGAAAGAGTTGAAAAGGAAAAATATCTTGCTTCCTTATAAGAAGAGCTTAGAATTCTTAGTGAAAAACAAGAGAAGATTAAAAGAAGAAAGAAAGAAAAGAAGGATAAAGAGGAACAAGCAAAAAGAACGATAAGAGGCTAGTTCAAAAAGAAAAAAAGAAAATTAAAAGAGAGACCTAACTTGCCATTTTAGAGGAGGAACTTGCAATTATAAAACAAAAAGGATGAGAGGATAAAGAGAAAAGAAAACAAGACAAAAGAAGGAAGGAAGAACAAAGAGAGGAAAAGGAGAAAAAAGAAGAGAGTATGAAGAGCAAGGGATGAGAAAGAAATAAGAGAAAAAAAAAGAGATTAAGATAAGAGAACAAGAAATGATTGAGAAAAGAGAAAAAGAGAAAGTGCTACTAAAGGAACCTACCACTCCCTTAAAAATAATTGAAACTAAGATTATAAAGGGAGTTTTTCAATCTATGAAATTTTCTCAATTTGACATTAATTCATCTTTCTTAATTCCAACTTCTAGTCATAACAATTTTTCAATTCTATCTCTTTCTTCCATTGTTTTAAATTTCTCTTTGGATAGTTCAAAATCACACTTTGAGTAGATATTACCTTCTAGATTACAATTAACTCAAAGAAGACAAAAACACTTTTGTGAAGTAGGCCTTGAAAGTTTTCAAGGAAATTCTTTCAAAATTAAAATAAGGCATTCTTTTAATTTTTCATTGAGATATATTTTTTCTATGATACAAAGATTTAATGAAATATTGTTTGGTCATTACTACATGTGGATCTTTGATTTCGAAGGAATGATACACAAGTTGACCAATAATAAGAAAAGGGTTTTTTTCATGAAAAAAAAAACCTGAAGATTTGGGAACATATCCTTCTCAAGAGGGAGGGAATGATGACATACCCCTTAGCCATGGCTAAGCACATTCAAGAATAGTTGAGGAAATTTATGGGAAGATGGACCTAAACTCTTTCTCATGAGCCATCTTGGACCATCATGAAGCTTTGAGTAGAGTAAAAATAATTTGGACCTTGTATTTTAGGCCAAGTAATATAGGATTTATTTGGACTTTGTATTATTGGCCAAGTGGTGTAGGATTTACTTTAGGCCTTATATTTTGGGCCAAGTAGTGAAGGGTTTTTAGACCACTTCAAAGGTCAAGACCCAAAGTGGATGTCCATGACCTTAGGTTGACCATGTGGTCAAGGTGTTAACCTAGCTTAGTGAACAAGGGTGTGTGTAACCTCCCATGTGAGAGTGGTCATGTGTCATGCTCACATTGGAGAGATTTTCACATGGTTAGTGGTCACATGTCACTCTAGGAATGGAGAGGATTCTCCATAGGTAGTGGCCACATTACTCCTCCTATCGAAGAGAATTTTTGCCTTTGTCTCCAAGTTGGATCAAGGTAGTGTTTTTAGGGTTTTGCTTCTATATTTTGGAGACACCCTTAGCTTATAAATAGAGGTGTTTCCACCTTTGTATTCATCTTTGATGTTGAGTAATATTATGTTGTCCATTTTTTTGCCATACTATTCATTTTAGATCAAGATTAGAACAACCCATGAGGCCCTTCTAGTCACATTCCTCTTAAAGTTGGCCTAACCTCTCTTTCAGCCACCAAACACAACACCACCACATATCACCACCCTAGGTCGTGTTCTTCTAACCATAGCTTCCGCATTCCATGTCCCTTTGCCCACCATAGGTAAACATTAAGGTATTGTATCATTAACTTGGCATAAGAAAATAAACTACGGATTTGTTAAGATGCATTTACCAATACTTTTTCTTTTTCCTTAGTATTGAACAAACGTAAGTGTTTTGAATAATATAAATAAATATTGTTATGTGAACATTTGTGTATTCACCGTAATGATGTTAGTTAATTTGACATTATTGTGTATGTGAAAGTAGTTAAAGGGGGTTATGTTTAATTTATTACATAATTAAAATATCAAAGTTAAATTTTTTTATTATCATATTGACATAACCAATTTGATTAATGATTATTAATTTAGCCTAATTTAGGAATTTCTAAAGACTTAATATTAATATGGAAAATAAAATATAACACATATAAATATTATGTTATTTTTTAGTATTTATAAATTAATAAAAAAATCCTTAATATTAAGAGGGTAATATACTCATTCTTAATATGATGATAACAAATTGTAACAGGTTGAGAGTATTAGATTGTAATATCTTTTATAAGTAAACCTTGAATTTTGATGATAAAAAGGATCCTACACTATAATTTGAATTCCAATGATAAAAAAAGACATATACCATAATAATTTAGTGAGGAATCGCTAAAGGCTTTTGAATATACAATATTTTGACGTTTATTGTGTGACTTAGTGAAGCATTTTTCAACATATTTAGTATTATTCATCTTATTCACTAAGATTATATAAATTTTATGAAAATACATGTGGTCATGGTAGAGTTCACATAGTTAAATACCTTGTAATGATATTGTTTTTTTTTTCTTTACTCCAACCATGGGAGGGAACTACTTTGGGAGTCAACAACATAAACTGTTTTCTTGAGTTGTTGTTAGGTCGTCTCTTTTCGCTAATGGTCTTTGACAATACAAATACATTAACTCAACTTTAGTCATGCTAAATTGGTTTTTCCACCTACAATTATGATCGTCACTATAAATTTAACCTCTTTAAAATCATCACATATATGATAAGTTATGCTAAAGTAAAGTTTAATGTTATTTTTAAGACATGAAATAAGATGTTATGAGTAAATACATTATTAGTCAAAATTCGTAGGGAGACAATAATTTTAGTCATACTTCTTTCTTATAATGTTTGATGAAAACAAAGTATATAAAACAATGAAAAAAAATGGAATAAAATGTTATAAGTAAATACATTACTAATCAAAGTTGGTAGTGAAACAATAACTTTAGCCATATTTATTGCTTTTAATGTTTGAAGAAAACAAAGTATATAAAGCAATAAAAAAAAATTCACACACTAGTGCAGAAACGCTATTTAACGTTGGTTAATTTGAGCTTTTAACGTTACTTTCCCAACCGACGTCTAAAAGGGTGACGTCTATGGGACGTCGGAATTCCTCCAACCGACGTCCATATACACGTCAGTTAACGATATCCACCGACGTCTATATAGACGTCTGCTTATACTCACAACGACGTCTATTTACTCTATATAGACGTCCACCTATGCTTAAACCGACGTCAACATGAATATATAGAGGTTATATCCCGACGTCTATGTCCTTATAGACGTCGGACCATGCACTAACTGACGTCTAACAATGGCGTTGTGTTTTAGTGCAGTTTTGATCCAGACTTTCGGTAACATTGTGTAACACTCTCCTCTCGCTAGTTTCCCCACAAAAAAAGCTTGCGTCTTTTGAGACTTCTATGACATTCAACCCAAAACCGAACCTGGGTCCATGACTACTTCCCATTATTCAACCGCAAAATAAAAATATTACGGTGACACGAGAACTAGACAAGAACCCGAGTTCCATTTTGGGTCGGAAGTCATAGAAAACTCAAAAGATCGCCACTCTATTTGTGAGGAAACAAGCAAAGGGAGAATGTTACACTATGTTACCAAAAGAGAGGATCAAAACTGCACTAAAACACAACACAAAGAAAAAAAAATTTAATCAGTTGAACCACAAGATAATCGATAAAAAAGTAAAGAAAGTTTAAACGGTAAGCATTAAAAAAAAACACGCACATGGGATGCAAGAGAGAAAAAGGAGAGGACGAAGACAATGACATATTGAGAAACGACAATGCAATGTCGCAAGAGATAAAAAATAGAGGTTCGCAAGCGAGTAAAAGAAGAGGAGAAGCAGAGAAAAAGGAGAAGAGATGAAGACGCGATCAGAAACTGAACGAAGACGCGTTCTATTTAAAATGAAATGGGGCGTCGGTTGTTCCTGAAACCGACGTCTATAGACGTCGGTGTTTCAGGGGATCGGACGTCTATTAAGCTGAAAAGATTGACGTTTGGATTTCTGTCAGGGTAGTTCACGTCGGTGCCCCTCCTAGCCGACGTCTAAATTGAAGAATTTTTGTCTTCCCGCCTTCCAGATAGGCCTTAGACGTCGACGTTTGACTATGTGACGTCTAAGCACCTGGAAATTAGGTGAACAACATTAATTGTAACCAAGCCGACGTCGATTTTTCACGGGATCCGACGTTTATGCGATGTTTAAAGCTGAACCGGTTTGACGTTTGATTTCCTGTCAGTGACTTGAACGTCGATGCCCTTTCTAGCCAACGTCTTAGCTCCTGAGAATTTGGTGAGCAGTATTAATTGCAGCCTATTAGACGTCGGTCGCCGTGAACACCGACGTCAATTGACTGTCTTATCACATACCTCAGGCAATTGGACGTCGGTTTGCGAAAGGTGCGACGTTTAAGATGTCAGAGACGTCGCCTGACATCGAAACCGACGTCTAGTTTTCCAATATATTTACGGTAATGCCACCGTGCAGAAATAGACGTCGGGGTTTCACGAAACTGACGTCTAAGGGGTAACGTTAAACAACATTTTTTCACTAGTGACAATATTATTTAGTTTAATTTTGATTTGTTTGATTGATTATTATTTGAAAAGAAAAGGAAGTTGTGATAGAAATTTCAATTTGAACATGAAATTCAATTTGATTTGATTCAAATCAAATATAAGATTACTTAAAAGTGCAATAGTGTATCTGGATAAGAAACTTTGAGAATGATTAATATGTTTTTAAAGAATTTAAAATAATTTATAATAAATGATGATCTTCTGATAAATAATTTTAAAAGAATTTAAAATTCTATAACTTAATGGGATTAATTAGATTACCATTAAATAATTTTAAATTTCATGTACAAGTTAAGAAATTGAAATTGACTGAATCAATTTTTTTTTTTGTGTGCATTTGTTATATTTATTGTTTGGTGCTAATGGGATCAAATGGTTGTAGAAAAATCTCTAACTAAGTGATAAAAAATCTTAATAAATGTGAATTTAAATAATTATAATTGAAAACAACTAAAATCAACTTCTTGACAGCCATATATAAAAAAACGTTTTGTTAACGTTAATTAAAAAAAACATAATGAATTTTGGTATAAAAATAACATCAAAGAAAACTAACTAAACATTATTAATATTGATATTTTTTAATCATTAATAATTATTTGATATTTTATATTTATATTCAATAGTAATTAAAATACTTCACCTTTAAAAATTAAAATTTGATAAACTTGAATTATCTTAGAAAATAATTTATTTTTTTATTAATTTAAATTTAATATATTTATATGATTAAAAAAATTACGTAATTTTCTATCTAACTACAAAGAATATATTATATCATGTTAACATTATAATAATAATTATTTTAGAATTGAAAATATCCAATAATTCTTTAAAAAAGCAAAAGATAATTTGATGAATTTGAATTTCAATCATACAAATACCTAAATAATATAATCAATAGTTGGTAATATGTGTCCACGTGTACATCATTATATGTTCTTTTTCACCTTATATTTAGCAATAATGCATATGTGCAATTCCACGTGTCGAGTGAATAACTTCCTTGTGGGTTTCTCTTTCTTCTTACACTTTTTTTCTTCTAAATCACTTACTCTTTTTAGTTTTTATCTCCATTTTATTTGTCTTGAACTTCCTTAAAGTCAAGAAATAAAGGTAATTGAGATAAGAAAAAAAAAGAGAAAATAGATAAATAATGAAAGTGAGAAGAGTAAATAATAGAAATTGAGTAAAGAGCCCACACATGGAAACTACGGAATGAAAATAGGATCGCATATAGATAATGGAGTGTTTGTTATTTATGAGTGGGGCGTAAGAGACAAATTGTAGAAGGCCACGTGTGTGCGTCATAAGATTCTTTCGGGACAAATTTACACCGCCCATATTTATGATCCATCTGTAGTGTGATGATTGGTGGTCTGATAGGTCTTGGAATTTATTTTAAAAATAAAAAAACCCTAAAAGGACACGTGTTCTGAAACAGACACACAGAAAAACACGGGTTTCAACCCGCACATGTCCCATTGATTTAGATAATGTACGATGCTGCTTGTAGTCTCAATCATTGTATATTTTATTTTGGGTTGCATTATTTTTACACCCAACTTTTGACAGTGTTAAAGTTCGTTTTTTTTTTTTTTAAATTTTTGTTTGTAAAATAAAAAGGGTTTCAGAATTTTTGCTTCCAATTGTACTCTTGGCCAGTTTCATTATCTTTTCTATGTCAGATTTCGTTCTCTCTTCGTGTTCTCCCTTCGTCCTTTTCCTTTGTCTTCTCCGTTACGTTCTCTCGTTCTTCTGGCGTTTTCATCCTTTCCATTGCATTCTCTTATTCTCCCATTGTCGCAGTTTTGTCGAAATTGGAAGTTCCAGATTGCAACTTCGTTGGAGCAAGGTAAGTGTCTTCTCAGACCATTTTGTTGTAGGTTTTGATATTGTGTTTTACGTTTGGGTATTAGGTTTCTTGTCGTTTCTTCGACCCCTTTTGGTTTTTAGGTTATTTCCTTTGATGTTTTCATTTGAGTTATTTTCTTTGGACAGTTGGGAAGAACCATTACTTGAGTATCGTTCACCGCAACGTAGTGCAGGTTTTTCCACCAGAAATTTGTCCTCCATCAGTTGACCTGGTCAAGGAAACGCTAAAACCTGTCATTCGACTTCCGATGGCAGAAAATAATGTCAATTTAGATGTCATCCTCCGCAAATTTGTTCTGCCAACTGACCAACCATCATCATCATCCAAACAACGAGACCATTAATAAATAATATTACATATGGTTTAATTTATCTTTTGTAGTACATGTGAAAATATGACTTTAATGGATAATTGTAATAGTATATTATGAGTTCTAAAACTCCTTATTGGATGATTGTAATTTTATTAAAGTAGACTTTTTCAATGTTGTTATTCTGCACTTTTTAATGTTGTGACATGTGATGTAATGTTCTTAGTGTAATCATTGTGTTGAGCTTAATGAAATCATCCATAGTTATTTTGTCAAGTACAGAGCAGTCAAATTGCCTTAAAAAACACACAAAATCACCAGTGGTCCTCCACGTTACCACTGGTGGTTCCTTCAGTGCAACAGGATGTCCAAAACACAAAACAGACTCGCGTAAACGATTACGAGCCCCTTGTAAACGATTACAAGGCTCTTTTTTGTGCCAAATCTTACAGGACTTCACCAAAGTGCTCCTTATCAGCCTGGGAGGTCCCCTACCCTATCATGGTGTTTCCCAAACATGACCTACAGCCACACACTCACACTTATACAACATGTACAAGTACAGACCACTCAAATTGCCTTCAAAAACACACAAAATCACCAGTGGTCCCCCATGTTACCACAGTTGGTTCTTTCAGTGCAACAGGATGTCCAAATCACAAAAGAGACTTGTGTAAATGATTACGAGCCCCTTGTAAACGATTACATTGTTTTTTTTTTGCTGCACAAATTGCAGCACTTGTTCTAAATTGCTAAGGCACTTATATACATTGCACATAAACAAACCTGGACATCAATCATCAATAAAGAATCATTTGTACATTGCAGATAAACAAACTTGAATTCAATCATCTTATTCCAATAATCATTCGTACATTGCACATAAACAAGCTTAAAATCAATCATCTTATTCCAATAATCATTTGTACAATCTCTTGATATATATTAAAAATACAGTGTCTTCATATACATTATTGTATCTTATAATGTTCACTACATTTCTAGACAGGACAATTATCCTACAACAATCCATACACCTCTAGCGCATCCAATATTCTTATGTTCTCATCGTCCAGGATCCAATCACATACATATTGCTTTCTAATTGCAAGCAATTCCTCCTGAAATGAAAAGATTGAAATTCTAAAATCAAACCAATCATCAAACAATAATGAAAATAATCTTCTGACCTACAATATGAAAATAATTTACAGTCACCCATATTTTACAGCGTAGCACATTCTATTCATTCAATTAAAGAACTACAAAGAATTTTACCTGCAATACTGCACATTTCCACTAAGACCCAGTGCGCTGGTGATACCTATGACCATTATTTTTTTCATACATTTATTCAAATTATCTACAAGGTGTTTATGTACACCGCTTGCCCAATCATATAAACACAAACTATCTAGATCATCTAACACTTTTGAAGGCATGTTAGCAACAATCTTAGACTTCCTAGGAAAGAAAAAAACAACCAAACACACAAATATATACAACTTACAAACAACATCAACGTCTATGTTTTTGTCCAAGACAAAGACATTAAACATGTCAACCAAATCCTTCAAAGTTGTGCTTTTTTTATTAAACATTTCTCCAACCAAACCAACATATATTCATCAAATGGGATTTCTAAACCACCTATGTCTAAACCAGTGGTCATGAGAACATCCAAAACAGTAAATGGAACCAATTGATGACTGACCTTAAAGCTAACATCATGCCCAGCCCACCGACATACTATAACCTTCAATAATTCACAGTTAATCTCCAAAGCCTTACGTAGCTGCAAACACCAACAAAACACTGTCATACCAATTTGTTCCACATGTACTTTTCTTAGTAACCCATTCATTTCAATAATGACAAATGAATCCACAGACATTCGAACCAGCCACTACAAAACATTAAAAATAAATTTTGATTACTTACCATAAAACATCACAACTATAACTAATACCTAAACTTCAACTTACCTTAGAGTTACCGGACACCATTTCAACAGCACAATAAATCAATGGTACATTAGGGTTCACAACACACAAAAACCTAAGATCAAACAACAATAAACTACGGTTCCACCCAAAACAAAAAACAGAACCACATCGCAAAACACACCCAAAACGCCAAACGCGAAAGAAAATGTAAAAGGGAACACACCCAAAACGCCAAACGCTAAACACACCCAAAAACGCGAAAGAGAACTTACCAATACAGAGTCAATGAAAAAGACCACTTTTGCTTGAGATGACGCCTTTCGATGAGCAAAACCACCCGAATGGAGAGACGAAAGATGCACAGAATGGGAGAGACGCGAATGGGACAGGCGAATGGAGAGAGGTCGAATGGGAGAAGCGAATGGAGACAGGGCGAATGGGAGAGATGCGAATGGGAGAATGGGAGAGAAGAACAATACTCAAAACGAAACTGAAAGAAGATGAAAAATGAAACCGCCAAATTCAATTTTCATACCATCAGATTTCCAATTCTACCCTTCTGTGCTTTTTCAAATGGAATTTTTTAATAAGCTTCAGTCATCCAATACAAATTTGACACGTGGGCCGGTATCAAATTTGTGTCAAAAAATGGTGTTAAACAAACATTTTTTATTTTATTTAGCACCACCACTCTCATTCCTGCACTTTGTATTTATATTAAAATCATAAGTTAATATGACATACAGCTAAAAGATATAAAATCTAACATAAGATTGTATTATTATTAATGACAAAGGTCTCATTTTATCCATGATAGTTTTGTCACTTGACATTTTCTAGAAGGCTCATACATGATTCAACAAAAAGACTAACATTTGACCCATTGCAAACATCAACCTTAGTTTTCTATGTCAAGGTGGTTCTTTGCATATCTGCCGTAGAAAACAATGGTACAAGATCCCTCCTTTAATTTCTCACAACAACCTAATTACTTATTCGAGAATATTGGTGAAACATAAGATATATTGTTTTAGTAATGAGTTTTGTACATACTATGCAATGAAGAAACGGATTCAATGGCAACCCTAAAGCCAATGCATTCCTTTCTGCTACACTTCTTCCCCAAGGAAACCACTCTCTGCTACCGAATCATCTCAACAGTACGATCACCCAGACGGCACAAGAGTTTAACAGCTGCATATATTCCTCACCTCTACTCATCCTGCTTTCTAATATCCTTTTGATTATTAAAAATAGATATGCACTTCTGAAGAGTGCAAGTGACTGTATAATATATTGTTCACAGTTTTTGGATTACCTTCTTTCAGTTGCACATTATTTTTCTCACAAATACATGTTTGTTCTTTTCTAAGAATATTCTGTGATAATATTGTCATGCTTGTTTATCTGGTTTGGTAATGTGTATTGAAGAAAAGATATAGGACATTAATTATGCTCGCTACTCGGAGGGATGCTTTTCTTTTCCTGCAAAAATTAGTGGCAAATGACTTCTTTTTATATGAAAGTAATTGTGTTGTGAAAGAGGTTGAGTGTAAGGGATTTGGTTTGGCTTATTCTATTTCAGTGAAGTGTCATCAAAAGTCAAAGAAGAAATATGAAACAGTAATACTGCTTTGTTCAAAAGAGTGACAACCAACACCAAGGAATTCATATGAGCTTAACCTCCATATTAGTAAAATAGGACAGACATATTTAGTAAATATAAAACAACATACCACTATTATTTCATACAATATGTACATATTACATATAATAAAAGTTATGGTTATTAATGTTTCCTAAATAAATAATAATATTATTGATAAAAATCTTTAAAACATGAATAAGAATATATATATATATATATATATATATATATATATATATATATATATATATATATATATATATATATATCATAATTTATGATGGATTAATTAAAAGTCGTGAAAGAAAAAAATGCTATTATTATTTTTGATGAAAAAAAATCTGTGCCAAAATGTTTGTAACACTTAAATTTTTTGAAAACATTTTTTTAGCCACTCACTACTTTGTAACATGAAACAATTCACTGGAAAGATAAATGATTGATTATTTTTACTTCAATTTAAAATAAGAGTAAAAATGATTAAATTAATTAAAATTGGACTTTATATGTTAGGTCCAAAATCAGGATAGAGTGTGAATTTTCTGTGACAAATTCGTTATAGAAAATATTTTCTACCTAACAATAAAATTTTCTGCATTAGTGAATTTTGAAATTTTCATAAAAGTACTTCTAATTGAATTTATATTATTTTATTTAGTTTCAATACTTTTTTATGTTCAATTAACTATCTTTTGCATAATTTGAATGTTAATTTCATTTTCCGTCATTATTGACATGTTTTCAAATGAAAAAAAAAATTAACTAAATTTTAAGTTTCTTATAAGTGTAAATATTTTTAATTGGGTTTTCATTAAAAAAATGTTTTATTAAGTATTTAAAATAATTTTATATTTTAAATGACTATTTATTATTTGATTTTATCAGAAACATATGTTTGTTTGATTTTGCAGTTTGAAATGAAACAATTTGAATTTAAATAATAATAAGAAGATCTAAAATACTAATTATCTTTAATAAAATTGAAAATATTTCATTATTATTGCTATCCAAATTTATTGTATGTTTGAGACTTGTAAAATTGAAAGGATCATGTTATCAAAGTAAAATCAAATAAAATAAATTTAATTGAAAATATAAATTTTATTTAATTAAACGATCATACTTCGCATAAAGGAGCTCCCTCTTGAATGTTTCTTGGAGCTGCACGAACCCTACAAAACACAAAAGATAAGTGATAATAAATTCAACTTACTTCCATCATCGTCCATGCCATCAAAGAACTTTACAGCATTGAGGAATGTGACAATCACCAGAGAAAAGTACAATTCAGTCTCTGTATATAAAAAAGGTCACAACAAAAGAACGGCGGGTAAAGCACAAGGAAATACCTGAGAAAGTTCCATGGAACCAGTTGGAGCAACAAAGAAGGCCCCTTCATCCATAGGAGGCGATGGAAGTCCTTCTTCTTCTTCATCATCAACAACAGATGGATTAACTGAATCGGGTGTGCCTTCATCTGAAGCTACAAAACATAAATGAAGCTATTATCAAACATGAAATAATTTATAGGTATACAAAAAGGCTGCAGGGTGATTCTGATTGTAAGGCAGATAAATATTTGTACCTGCAATAGCTGTGGTAGCAGTGGCCTTCACCCAATCATCAACCATTCGTTTCCAGCCACTACATATGCAGGTGGAAAGGTTTAGAATGGAAGTTGTTCAGCACACAAGTGAACAAATTAAACAGCTTGCAAATCAACACAACTTGGCTAACTTAAGATGATGAGACGTGCTAGCAGAAATATGATTTGCATGGAACTTAATCGACTATTCATCTATCTAAAGATCTTTATCAAAGCTAAAAAGTCATTCCCTGTGAGATGAACTAAGAAGCAAAATAAGAAATACATCTAACAACTAGCATATAAAATAAACCAATTAATCAAATGATACAAAGAGGACAAACAAACATCAGCAAAAAGACTAATACGTACTCGATAAGAGTTTTAGCAAGTTGACGAATTTCCTTTGATCCTCGTTTTCGGAGAGGATTGACAGCCTTTCCAATCTCAGTTGCCTGGCAAAGTTAATCCATAAGAGTTAGAGGAGTGGACTAGGGAGGAACAAAACAAATTGTCCAAAATTTCAATTGAATGAGAATCAAATTCGAACCTTAAGACAATCCACTGTTAGCTCCATCAGCTGAAGCCTCCTTAGGGATTCAAATAAGACAGACTCAGACTGAAACAACAAGAAACAAAGAAGATTCAGCAAAACTAAAACCTTCAAAGAAAAACCAAAATGTCATTGGACAAAACCCACATTTGTTAGAAACAACAAAGCATCCCAGACAAATAAAATCACAAAGAAGAAAAGAAAGTGAAGAGTGAGAGGGGGTGAGAGTAAGACAAACCTCTTCTTCACGGTTAAGCAGAACATCTTTGATCCTCAAAATCGGCAATCAATGAATAAAGATTGTAAATTATCATATGTACGAAATTTACTTACAATTTTATTCTTTAATAAATAATTAGTTATAGATTAAAATGATTACATTATTAATTTTACTATTTAAGTTATCATTTTTAAAATTAACTGCTTTTTTCTTTAATTTAACTATGTTTTTTAACTTAAATATTCTATTTAAAGTAAAATAATTTACTTACAATATGAACATAAGTTATATATATTTATTTTTATGATTATACTTTTATTGTTATTATCATTTATAATTATAATCTTATTATTTTTTATAATCATGAAAAATATAAATAGATAATTTGATTATTTTTTATTTTCATAAAAAAAAATGGAGATAAAAAGATAAAAAAAATGGGAAAAATTGTTTTCTATTCTAATATCTTAAAATAGGAATTATGGAGAAAAGGAATTCAACCATAAAATTTCTTTTATCATTTTAATTTATTTGAAAAGCAATGTATAATAAAAATATTTTAATTTTTAATTTTACTATAAAAACATTTTATAATTTTTTAAAGTACCTATAACTGTCGAAGATCCGGAAGCAAATTAGTCACACAGTCTACAAGAACTGACTGATTCCGCGTATTCTTCTTCTTCTTTTTGCTGTCAGTTTGACAAAACACTGTTCCTTTGAAACATGTGAAAAATGTTTTCCCTTCTTCTGGTCAAAGTATTATTTAAATTAGGATACAGAAAAAGTCAAATTAGAGTTAAGTAACATTAATTTGAGTTGGGACCAAAGTAAACAAGAGAAACAAAGTAAATTAAAGATTAGGTTTGGACAACCCCAACATTACTCTAAGTGCAAAAGGTTCCCCTCCTACAAACAGAAAATTAATAGCATAACTGAGCATGCAAATTCTGTCTCCTTTATTCACATGATTTTATATAAAAATTTACTGTTTTTATCAATAAATTGCAATTTATATATAAACATGTATACTATTGACATTATTTATTATGACAAGTGCTAAAAACATTATGTAAACATTAAAATGTATATATAAATGAAGGCTTTATGAATGTAGACGAATTGCTAAAATAGGAAATCGTTTTTTTAAATTTGTAGTTGAATGAGTTATGATTTCTTTGTAAAAAAATGGGGTAAGTATATATCATATATGTACTCAATTTTTCTTTTTTTTTTTAAAAAAGTTTTGCAACAACCAAATCAAGTCTTAACCACTACAAACGGAAATATAAAGGATGAAGATTTGGATGTAAATGATTGAAGATTTGTAATTGATCCATGTTGGTGTTTATGATTATTATTATTGATTGTGGAATAATCTTGGACCAATCACAAAACGTAAATAATGTTAAAATATTGTCAAAAAAATGTTTTAAAGTATCATTATCCTAATTTAAAAAACATTCTCTAAACATTAAAATGTATATATAAATGAAGGCTTTATGATTGTAGCCAAATAGGATATCTTTTTTTAAGTTTGTAGTTGAATGAGTTATGATTTCCTTGTAAATATTTAGTTATAGTATTATTGACGCAAAAAAGGGGGTAAGTTATGAATTTTGAGCGTATAAACTACTTCATCGATTCAATAGACTTATCATATATGTGTTCGAACACTTTTTGTAAATTTTGCAACAACCATATCTAAGCACGCTTAATCATGGAGTTCTTATGGGTTAGCCTAGAGTAATTTGGGATGGGCGACCTCCTGGGAGGTTTTCTCAGAAAGTGTGCGAGTGAGGACAAAGCACACTAAAAAGTCTCGTGTTGATGTGTAGGAACTGCCCCTGTAAGTTGTCGGAGCGTTACAATTTGAATCTTGTCTCAATTTCCTTTTTCATCTTTCTATCCTCTTTCGAAAACCTAAAAATTAGAAAACCTCATCCAATTCAAATTTAAGATTATTTAATTTATGACATATATTTCTTTCTCTCGTCATCTAAATTAATTTTCTTCCATATATATATATATATATATATATATATATATATATATATATATATATATATATATATATATATATATATATATATATATATATATATATATATATCACATTTACTATTTTTTTTTTTAGATTCGAATAGTTGCAAACATAGTATAGCACTAGGAACACAGTTAACATCATTTAATATTGACTTTAAGCTTCTCCAAAAGATGAAATGGAAAGAAAGAGTCTTGGAAGGATGAACAAGGTTTGTAATTTATTTTCTTTGATTTTAACAATTCGTTACTCTGTTTATTAATATTTGTACAATGCATTTTACCCATTGCCTTAGCATATGCTGTGCTGCACAATTTTTCCCTTTTCCTTGGTTCATCTTAAATGTCTCTCCTTACCTCTTTTAGCATACCTTTTTGTACCTCTTTGCTAGTGTTGTTAGGACATGCCAATCAAAGTCTCAATGTAAATATAAGAATTTAAATATAAGCTGAAAGTTTTATATTAAATAAAAGAAAAAAGTAATATATCAAAGAAATAAAACCATTGAACGTTGAGTTTAAAATTTTATATATATTAAACTACAGATGTGATCGAGATACTCTTTTATATTATGATATTCATGTTTTTAGATAAACTTTGTGTTCTAATTCTTTATGTTCAAATAGAAATTAAGTTGTAAAGCAAGAGTTTGAAGTTTGAAGACATCTTGGCCTTTAGTCCTTCTTGTGTAAAATGTACATTAATTAGTTTTGTTGACATTTTATCGAGTTGAATATGGTAAATTAGTTACGTGCTTAATTCTTCATCGAATTACGCCTCCTCTCAATGGGCAACAATTTCATCAACCTGGTCATCTTTAAGTGTCTTGCAATTAAAAGATAAAATGTTATTCTTTGTTATATATATATATATATATATATATATATATATATATATATATATATATATATATATATATATATATATATATATATATATATATATATATATATATATATATATATATATATATATATATATATATATATATATATATATATATATATGGGGTTTGTTAATTTGCGTACACCTGTTTTTCAGTTAGTACATTTGGTGTAAGTTGTACCCGTCGGCTGTAATATATATAGTAAAGATAATGAAATTAAAGAGATTTTGAATGAATTTTTTTCTGAAGGTAAATATGTCAATGACTCAACTCTTTACAAAAGTAAATTGTTTAATAATGAGTGTTTTTTTAGTTGGGGCTAGTGTAGAGATGAAAGAGAAAATGTTTAAGTGAGAGCGATGAAGGAGAAAGGGTTGAGAGGAATGAAGGAGGTGAGTAACGGTTTGAGGTTTCTTTTTTTAGTTTTGAGAATGAAAATTATTAAAATAAGGCAAGTGTTTCTGATTTTTCAATTGGAGCTAGAGTAAGGATGAGAGAGAAAAGGTTGGAGTGAAAGAGATGAAAGAGAAAGGGTTGAAAGGAATGAGAGACGTGGGTAAGGGTTTGGGGGGTTTCTTTTTTTTATTTTTTTAATTTTGATAATGAAAATTATTAAAATATCCTTAACCTTAAAACTTAGAATTCATGATATAATGGTATTTTTCTCTATTGAAATCCGATACACATTGCTAAAATGTACCAACTGAAAAATAGGCGTACGTAAGTTAGCAAACCCATATATATATATATATATATATATATATATATATTAAAACTAATATTTATAGTATACATTTGAGAATTTAAGAACTTATATGATTGAAAATTCTATATCAATTAGTAATAAAAACCAGTTTACAATATATAAATGAGTATGCGCCTCATTTTATAAGTTGGTCCTGTGAAATTAAGTTAAATTTAAAGTTCACTTCTTAACACATCTTTTAAAGAATTATCTACTTTACTTCATAAACATATCTAAATACAATATTCACTAAATTGTGTGTGCCTTAGATATTGTAACTCAATTAAGAATTTAATTTTTAATTAAAGAAGTGTTTGATGAAGGTATACACAAAAGGAAAGAAAGTTACTTGAATATGAATATATTGTTTCATGTTGTCAAGTAATAATCCCATTTTAATTACTAAGTTCAACACAATTAATTGAACTCTTTTTTCTTCATTTTAAGTTAAATCTTATTATTCTATGTGTTCTTGATATCAACGGTCATTAAAATTTAAAATGCTTCATAGTATCGTCGTAACGGTAGGATAATAATTTCTCTAACTAGTTAGTAAACTCTTACTTTGATGGTGATTAAGTTATTCACAATTGTACTTAACCTATGAGATATAGTTTGTCCTTCAATTTTGTCAGGCCTCTTACATGTTGAAGGACATCTTGGAACATAGACAACAGGGAGGAAGGTGCTAGATTATGCATTTTAATAGCCTACACATCTAAGAGATGCCTGGATGGTCTCTTTAACATCTACTCAATATAAAAAAATAGTTGCAGTCATTTCTAGTAGACATGTTGCCCCAATAACCTATTTTGCGAGATCTTTTATGTGTAGGGTACTAATTTTATGGGATCATTACATGTTTCCTTTGGTTTTATATACATATTTTTTATTATGGATTATGTATCCAAGTGGGTGGAGATTATTGCCACAAGATCTAAAGAGTTACAATTGTGAATTTTGCCAAGTCTCATATATTTCTCAAATTTGGAATACCTCTATCTCTTGTAAGTTATCAGAAAATTCATTTTTATCAAAGATCCATGGAAGTTTTACTGAAGAAGTATAGGAAGGTTCAAGTTAAGATCTCAAATAGGAAAATGAAGAAAATTTTGGAAAAACTAGTTAAACTTGATAGAAAAGATTGAAGCAAACTTCTTGATGGTGCTCTTTTGACTCATAGGACTACCTAAAAAATATTATTGGGATCTTTATATTCGATAAGCTTTATTCATGTAGGATTGGACCTTCTCTTACTAATAATGTTTATCCTTATGGTGTTGTAGAATTGCAAAGTGAGTTCTTAAACAAGACTTTTAAAATGTTTAAACATTCGTTCAACTCTTGAAAATTTATTTTACTCACATATATATACATTATTTATTATCATATTGTTAGAATCATGTATCGAAATATTCACGTTTGGACAAAAACCAAGAAGGGAATGAATTGAGTTTTTTAATAAAACTATGCTTTTAAAAAAATCTCTTTTTATAAACGGTCTTTACAATTAAAATTGATTTCTCCAAGATTATAACAGATAAAGAAATAGTGTACGGAAAGAGAGATTTCCATAAGTAATTCTATACAAGTTTGGATCAAAAAAACTATGCATCTACTTGTTAATCTCGCTAAAGAAGGGTTAATTAATCACTAAAATAAACCATAACTTATAATCACAAAGAAGATAGTTTAGGTTTAAAAGACATGTCTCTTTAATCACACAAGAAATGAAGAAACAGCTTTCTTAAATCCACAAGAAATGAACAACTTCTTTCAATCACACAAACGATGAACAACTTCACCTAGCAACAACAACAATAGTCAATCACACAAGAATCCACTTGGTGAAAGTTAACACTCTATCTACACTAGGTTTTTCAAAGTCTTTTTTCACTAACGCAAAGAGTTTCTCTAGTAGTCATAGTTCTAAGTCTCTTAGTGAAAAATTTATTTTAGAAACTAGGTTTAGCCAAAATATATAAACTCTTACTTTTGAAAATTAGGTCAAGAAACCAAAAGAGTCAAGTCGTAATTGCCATTAATAACTTATTATCTCAAGTGACAATTGATTATCATAGAAAATTTTCAAAAAACTTTTTCTCGACGTGATAATCGGTTATCAAAAGGTGATAATCCATTATCATAAGGTGATAATCGGTTATCACATCGACTTTCCTAAAAATTGTATTCTCTATGTGATAATCGATTATCATAAGTAATAATCAATTATCACAAAGAATTTTACAAAACTTCTAAAATCATTTGGATTATTGATTACAACTATGTTAATCGATTATCACAAAGTGTTTTTGAAGCATGTAAGAGTGTTCTGAGGGATCTTGTGCAGAGCTACTTTGTAACTCTCTAAACTAAGTCCTACACGCAATTTGTTCATGATAAGACTTATTACAAAAGCCTAATTTCCAAACATACTAAACTACAATTCTTTTAATATCTTTTGCATATTTGACTTCTGGGACTTGTTTTTATCATCATCAAAATATCTTGATCTTCATCATCTTCTCTTTTGCTAACACATATTACTACATGAATCATTATCAATAAAATAAAGGGTTAAGTATGTTTGTAGTCCCTCAATTTACATGTGAAATTGAAATTCGCCCTTATTGAAAAGTTCACCTAAAAATCATACCTATAGTTTTGTAGTGCATGAAATTCACAATCCCTATTGAAAAAAAAAATTCTAAGGTCTATGGAGATGTTGAGAGGATTAAAAGTTTTACTCACGTGTCTAATATATGGCTAACAAGAATGATTTAAAGCAAAAACATTTTTTCTAGTTTTTATTTTATTTTCTTCTATATCTGTTTCTCTTTTTTTCTTTCCCTCCTTCATCTTCTTCTATGCAGCCCTCAATCCCAACACTAAAGGTCTCACCATTGCACCTCCTCCATCCAACCAGACTCACTGATGACAATGTCGACAACATCTAGAGCCCTTATCGATGTTACCGGTATGCCTCTTTCTTTGCTCTTCTTTATACACACATGGGAAAGGATTTCTTTATGTTAAACCACTATCAACATCAAGACACGCGACCG
This sequence comes from Vigna mungo, assembly GCA_036885675.1. Classification (NCBI taxonomy): domain Eukaryota; kingdom Viridiplantae; phylum Streptophyta; class Magnoliopsida; order Fabales; family Fabaceae; genus Vigna; species Vigna mungo. Next base: position 28,666,679 of record CP144695.1, on the reverse strand, counting down.
CGTGCTCCACCTTCGTTCTTGACTACCATCAATGACGCCAATTGTTGTTGGAGTCATTAGTGCTAGTGATTTCATTATGAAGGGTCCATACTAGTTGTAAATATATTGTTACAATCTAATCCTACACACTTTCAAGCTCAATAATGACAACAACAACCTAAACATTTCAACCAACAGACCCATCACCCTCTAAATCAATTTCCTCACCCTATAATCAACCTTGTGATTGCAATGTTTCTCCTTTATTTTCAAAACATGGTCGAAACCATAATCAATGGAATCAACTTGCCAAAACCTCAATTTTCAAACACACACTTCTCAAAATCTTAAGTTTCAACCACCCATTACCCCAAATTGGTGAAACTATTAAAATCATGCTAGTTCCAACCAATGATATTTAGAAAGCATCATGAGTTATAAGCAAATTCCACAATACACAATAGACCTTACACCAATAAATTATAAGTAAAATTCATCTCTAATATCTCCAATAAATAAACAAAAGCAAATAACATTAATCCAACCACATAAGCACATAACAAATCAACAAAAGAAAGATGTAAAAGTTATTCCAAATGCAGCTTGTGTGGCCACCAATGAGTGTGGTTGGATGGAAATGGTGCAATGGTGAGATCTTTAGTGTTGGAGTCGAGGATCACATAGAAGAAAATGAAGGAGAGAAAGGAAAAAAAAGAAAAAAAAAATCTAAAATAAAAGAAAAAATATATATTTATTATTTTTAAATACATGTGTCAGTCTTGTGCAGACTCATATATAGATTATTTTAATCCACTTATTGTCGTCTTTATAGATTTTTCAAAAAAATTTAAGGTTGTTGAATAAGAGAGATGCATTTTATGTATTACTAAAACATATGGAAGAGTTTTATATGAACATTTTTAGAAAGACAAATTCTAATTTCACATATAAATTTAGAAATTAAAACAAAAAATTATAATAATATATTTAGTGAAACAATTTTTTTTTATAGATTCTTTGTAATTATTTATAATACAAACAAGAAAATAAAAAAAGAAATATATGTATAAAATATTTTGAAGAAATTATATTAATTATTTGAAGACATGATTTTCAAAAGTTGCAATGTAGTTTCATTATAAATGGCATATGGGGTTTGGAGAAGACTCATCATTGATCAATAAATTTAAACAATTTTTGCTAGAGACAGAGTTGGAGAAAGAGTATGAAGACTTTAAGATATAATTAGAATCTTAGTGTAGATTATCTTGTATTGGAAAACAGGTCAAACCTTCTTGTTTAGACTTCTTCAAAATTATATGGAAAGCAAAAATAAGATCAAATGTTCTTATCTTTTTTTGGAATGTGACTTTAAATAGAATTTAAACTAAGGAGGCAACTTTTCAAACATCATACTGTTGCATGAAATTTTTGTCCATTATGTGGAAAAGCTTGAGAATCAATTTCTTATTGGTTTTGGTTGTAAGTTTATTTATTGTGTCTGGTAAAATTGCTATTCTGGAAAGACAATTTGTATTTCCTACTTAGTGCATCAATAATTTATGATTGCATGTATAAGAAAGTATGCTTAATAATTTCATAACAATTGTAAAATGAAGTGATTACAAAACGAATATGAAATGTCACAGACTTATTCTTTCTGCAACCTAACAAATTTCTTCCTGCACCACTACCAAATAGGATTTTACTTTTCGGAACACGACATATTAATTCTGGAAATATCTTCTCAGAAGACACTCATCCCCCCTCTTGTTTCGGATCAAGAAGTTTATAATGGGGTGCTAGAAGAAATTTAATAAGGGCCAAGAAGAAACACTCAATGTCACACTTTACAAAATTTAGCCCAAATCACTCAAAAAAAAAGTAACAATAATTAAAAGACTGGGCTAGTCCAAGAATCATTAATCGTTTCTCTTCTTGCACCCCATAATTTTAAAATGATTATTTTATTTTTGTGAAATTTTGTAAATTTTGAAACGAGCTTTTTAAACTTTTTACAGTCTAGTTTTCTACTATCACACTCCCCTTCTTGTTTCTTTCCTTCCTTTTGAAAACACTCACCTTCTCTTTTTCGTTTTTCCTCCCTTTTTTTCAAATATAATCTTATTGCACTACAATTTTTTAGAATACTACTTTTAACAAGAAAAAGAAAATGTATTCTGAAAGCAATTTCTCAAGTATGGAAATTTTATTTTTCTTACCATTTGAAAAGTAGATTCCAAAATGTTAAAAATTAGTTTTTTTTTTCCTTGCATTCTGAACTGTATTTTTAAAACAATTTGTTTAACATAGGTATTTGAGGACACGAACAAATAGTTATTTTTCTTTTATCTCTTTGTTCATAACTCCGTATAGAGATAGAATAAGCACATAATGGTGCATGTAATTTGATTCAATTTACCAACTTGATCTTTATAGATAAAATGATTTCCATACCTTGTTGAAATTGGTAAATGAAATTATATTGAATGGCTCACTAAATATTTATCTTTCATTTTTTTAGGGATCCCAAAAAGCTTTTTACATTTCTAAATCCTAATACACTACAAAGAATATGAATTGCCATTATGATTACTTCATCAGCTCATAGACGATGGTACATGATATTTATTTTTGTAAATATCAAAATTAAGATTTTGTTAACCAATCTACCATGACTTTAATTGATTTATTATGATTTTATGCTATAAAATTAAATAAACATGTACTCATACGAAAAGATGGTCTGTTATCATCTAATCATATAATCATACAACAAAAATGTTAAATTTATAATAATTATTTTAAATTTTATCTTTAAAACAATTAATAATAAAATGTTTACTTTTACTCCAAAAATATGTCAAAACCAAAATTATTAGGGTGTTGCTCCCTCCACCTCCCCAAGTGCTCCTGCACCTCTCCATTATTTTCATTTATTTCAAAAATATTCTACACCTCGACACTGTTTTTTTTATTTCAAAAATACCCTACACCTCCCCACTTTAACAATATTTCTCTTTCTCTCTCTGCATTAATAGGACATTTACATGGTTCAGATTTGAATTTGTGATATATTGCAAAATATAAAATTCAGATAAAACTTCAATATTAGTGCTTATACCACTTCCATTTTATATTAATTGTAAATAATAATAATAATAATATATTATTATTATATACTAAGTTTATAATGACAAAAAAACTAAATAAATTCCAAATCTTTAACAAATAACTTTTCTTTTATATTTTAAGTATTTAATAATATTTTTATATTATTTATCTAATAAATTAAATACGTTATTCAAGTTATTTGAATCAAACATGTCGGTAAATTAAAACATAATATAATGTTAAAAATTATAGATATTAAATATAAAAAAGAAACACACATATATATAAATATTTTTCTAGAAATTTAGAACAAAATTTTACCATTTATTAAGTAATTTGAAGAAAAAAAATATATTGAACAATAAAAGTAAGATTGAATCAAAGTTATTTAAGGAAATATATGACAAGTTCAAATCTGAGTCATGTAAATGCTCCATTAAAGAGCTATATAAATGCTCCATTAATGCAGAGAGAAAAAGAGAAATATTATTAAAGATAGTGAAAAAGTGTAGGGTACTTTTAGAAAAAAAAAATAATGAGAAGATGTAAAATATTTTTGAAATAAATAAAAATAATAAAGAGGTGCAGGAGTACGAGGTGGAGGAAGCCAACACCCGAATTATTATAACATTATTGAAAGATGAATATATTCAAGCCCATCCCGACTTGGATAAAAGATTCCTATATATTAACTCACTAGGAATTTAAGTAATATTTTATTTTCTACATTGAATATGGAGACAAAAATTAGTACGTACATATTCACTGTTTTGGTGTCCATGTATCCATTTCCATCCACATTAGATATTATGAATTGTGCTTTATCCAATACTTATAGCTTTTTTCTTAATAATAACTATATATTACATCTTTATTATTTTGTAATATAAGTAATTGTTAAAAATTATGTAGATATTTATATTATTTGGACACGTACTATGTTGATTAATGAATTTCAAGAAATTTCATTAATGAATACACATTATAATAAATAAAGTAATATATTTACAATAATAAATTTATTTCAATTTTAATAGTATTTAATTAATATGTATTTGGCCATTTTGTTATTAGTTGCATCAATTATGAAAAAAATAGATAAAACTTATGATGTTTGATTGTAACTCTCTTAATAAAAAAATATTTAATTAATATTTTGAATCTTTAAATTGTTAGGTATAGATGTGAGTATAAATTTATACATTTTTCTAATAGAAACAGGGATAATAATGAATTTTTAATATAAAGATGAAAATAGGATAATCAAACATAAACTAGCTTCACATCCTTTTCATCCTTAATATTAATATTAATTGTGTAAACTAATTGAGATTATAATTAGAAATAGTAAAATAAACTAGTCCGACCCATATTGGCCTGTCTATTGTTGGTTCTCCAAATTCTGGCCGGGCCAGTGCAGCTCGCTTAGGAAAATTGAGTTGAAAAGTTGAGCTTGTCCCATGGAAGAATTGGCAAGTTAGTCTCTAGCTTTTTAATTATTTTTTTTTTTCAGTATATTATCATATTAAATGGACTGATCACTTTAGAGAACTGTTCCATGTATCTCCATTGCTTTTTCTCCATGCACCTCCACATTCCATAAATGTCTCCTTCCTCCTGCCTCCTCCCGTAAAAAATTAAATGAAGGTGGTTATGTTTGATTTATTGCACAACAAATTAAAGAAATATAGATATCCAACTGCGACGAGCTCTCAACCGTACTTCCAAGTGCGACAAGCTCTACAATCACACTTCCAAGTGTGGCAAGCTCTGCAACCACACTTCCAACACCGGCGTGTTCTCAATCGCACTTCCAAGTGTGGTTAAGGCCTCCAACCTTCATCCCATAAAAGATCCAACCTAAAAATGCATCCAAAAGTACATAAAAATACCATATATAAACAACACATACAAACGAATATCAAGCATTCTACCGCACCTCAACCATCCATCATATTATCTTTCTATCATACAAAGTTTAAGAAAATAAGAACCAACTTGGACACCCAAGCAAACGGAAGAAAAGAAGAACCACCATTGCAAGCGCTCACCATGACACCACCACGATGGCTACCGAGGAGAGGTCTATGCGCGACAACAAGTAAAGTGAGGGAGGAGGGGAGAAGCACTGCATGAGAACAGTGAAGAAAGGGGGTGTACAGTTTGAGAATATGAAATGCGGCAGAGGAGTAAGGGGTGGGTACTTGTTTTTAATTGTTGAATTGGTCAACTAAAAATAAAAGCAACCAAAAGATTCATTGTGGTTTTGTGGTTCTGACAGGGGAACAATTGGAATAATAGAAAAATAGGGATGTGCAGGATGAGACCAGTGAGGTGCAGAGAAAAACACTCTTATTAATGTAGATATAAGGATGAGATAATCAAACTCAGACCAGCTCCAGATCATTGTCATCCCTAACATTAAGTGTATAAACTAATTTGTTAGAATGGCTGCAGCGGAATTGTTAGCGTGGAATAATAAACCAAGAGGGTTTTTAACTCAAACGTGTGCCTTTTAATTTCTACTTAATTTATCTTACTACACAAATAATAAATATAAATAAAAGAGTAAGGTTGAGAGAAATTTGCACAGATGATTTTTATACTGGTTCGGATCTTACCAATCCTACGTTCAGTAGCTTATCTCAAACCGAGATAAACAATTCACTAAGCACAAAACAATTACAAATTACAATCACAAAAAAACAATTTGTAAGAGTTTAGAAACCACATCTCTTGACACCACAAGAGATGAACCTGCACCTCCTTTGAATCTTCACAAAGGATGAAACATCTCCTCTGAATACTTCACGAAGGATGAAACACCTCCTTCGAATACTTCATGAAGGATGAAACACCTCCTTCGAATACTTCACGAAGGATGATCCTCTTCCTAACACCTCCTTAGACGCACCAAGGATGAACCGGCTATTTCCTATGTCACCGTAGCAGTATTTCACCAGCTCCACAGACAAGAGTTTCTCAAGCCAAACAAAAACACACAAGTCTCAATGATTTCTGAGTACTAGAGCGCAAGGGAAGAGTTGTTGTTGAAGGATAAAGGAAGCCTATATATAGACTCAAGCAAATACATTTCCATTCTTCGAAACTGGCTATTTAACGCTTTTAATCGATTAATATTAGTGTTAATCGATTAAAATGAGTACAACGGCTAGTTTTTCAAATTTGAAACCTCCAACGTTCACTTTTAATCGATTAAAATGAATTTTAATCGATTAGCTAATAGATTAAAATGAATTTTAATCTATTAAAACAACAAAAGTTGAGTTTTCAGCTTTTACTTGTTTTAATCGATTAATACTAGTTTTAATCGATTAAAACAGTACGATTTTGACTCTTAACACTAATTACAGTATATGAAAGTATATGGAATCAAAACCACAGAAAATCTAAGTCCTAAACAATTAAACTACAATTATTGCAAAAGCTTTTCAAAAATAAGTCTTCAAAGGATCTTCATGAATCTTGACTTGATTTGGACATCATCAAAACTTCATCTTCATCATTTTGCTAACATTCTCCCCCTTTTTTATGATGATCAAAAACTCCTTTGATTTAAAGCTTTTGATAATAATATGGATAAAACACAACTTATGGAGGAAAAGAGCATTAGTTAATAATAATAAGCTTTAAGATATTTTATCCCCCTTTTTTATCATAATTAAAAAGCTGTGTTTCATGTTCTCCTCCTAAGATAATACTCCCCCTTAATAAAAGCATGTATGCATAAAATATATTTCAAATTTAAAGATACATTCAAACATATAATAGGAGATTTAAAACATATAATTTTGGGATAAAGAACTTTTCAAAAATCCATTTTTTAAAAAAAAAAACATACATTGAATCATACCATATAGGAATTTTAAAGAAAAAAAAATTATGGTTGATTTTTCAAAATGCACAAAATGAAAAAAAATGCAATCCTAAGAGATTTCTAAAATATCCTAGATCTCTTCTAATGTTTACCCCTTTAGATATATCTCCAAATTCGTAATGATATTTTGTAGAGATCTTTGTCTTGAGGATTGTCATCATTCTTCTCTTCATTTGTTGTCTTTGTCAAATCTTCAAAATTACCTGCATTAGATTCATCTGACTCAAGAGGTTTTGCCTCAAGGTCCACAATTTTATCAAAGACAATATGTTTGGAATAAAATTTTCTTAAATTTTATGTTCCAAAAATATTTAAAAAATTATTAAATGATAAACATTGTCCTTTGGGTTATATAAAAAAAAGATCATTTTACAACCCAAATATATCTACCACTTGGAACACCATAATGCTTAATTTTACATTTATTTGAAGTATGACCCTTTTTCATACAATAAAAGCATGACATAAAGTTTGTGTTCCTATAAGTTGTTCCTTTTTCTACCCATGTTCTACAGGTTCTATTATTATGTTTATTTTTAATTTTAGGAACATACTTATTTTTAACAACCTTATTTTCATTATTTTTACTGCATTCTCCTAAGGTTGTGTTAGTTAGTAGTTTCTTAAAATTTTCACAAAAAACACATTCATCACTACTAATATATTTACTTTTTTCAAAAAATAAAATTTTATTTTTCAAATTTTTATTCTCTTCAAGAATAGTTTCAAAATTTGATTTTAAATTTTTATTTTCCTCATAAATATTTTCAAAATCTGATTTTAAATTTTTATTTTCTTCTAAAATGTTTTCAAAATTTAATTTTAAATTTTTGAAATCCTTTTTCAATTTCTTATGAGCTTTATCTAATTTTTCAGATTCTTTTATCAAAGCAGCATAAGTTTCATGCAATTCACTTTCACTAAATTGACTATAATTTTCAGAATCGCTGGATGTACTTACTTGGCTTCCAGCGTCGTCTTCTGCCACTAAACACATGTTTGCCTCTTCATTAGATTCGCTCGAATCAGAAATTGTTTCATTGTCATCATCCCATGCGATGTAGGCTTTCTTTTTCTTAAAGAACTTCTTTTCTTTTATTTCTTCATTCTTCTTTTGATTTGGGCAGTCCGCTTTTAAGTGTCCCTTTCTCCGCAACCATAGCATTTATAGTGTGAGGAAGATCCTTGATTTTCTTTCTTTTCAAATTTTAATCTTCCTTTGTCTTTTGATTTCATGAACCTATTAAGCCTTTTTATCATGAGTCTCGAATTTTCTTCATCTTCTGAGTCTTCATCTTCCATTTTGTTCTTGCTCCTTTCTACCTCAGATTTTAAGGCTAGACTCTTTTTCTTGGTTTTGACTTTTGCTTCTTCTTCATCAAGTCTTCCAAGATCAAGCTCATGTTCCCTCAACTTTCCGAATAGTGCCACCATAGTCATTGTGTTGAGGTTTTGTGACTCAGAAATAGCAGTCACTTTCGGTTGTCACAACCTGTCTAAAGATTTCAAAATTTTTATATTAAGTTCATCATTTTCAAATGACTTACCTAGTCCAATGAGACGATTAACGATGTTTGTGAAGCGTTTCTGAACGTCTGATATTGTTTCTCCTTGCTTCATCCTGAACATTTCATATTCTTGGATCAACGTATTTTTTCTCGCTCTCTTCACATCATATGTACCTTCGTGGGTTACTCTCAGCATTTCCCACATTTCTTGAGCAGACTTACAAATAGATATCCTATAAAACTCATCAACGGTTAAGGCAGATGAAATAATATTACGAGCTTTTACATCGTTTTGAAACCTTTTCTATTCTTCAGTAGTCCACTTAGCACGGGACTTTGGTTCCTGCAAATCGTTAGTAGGAATAGGCGAACCAAATGCAATAACATCTCAAATCTCACAATAAATAGACTCGATAAATATTTGCATTCTAACCTTCCAGAATGCATTGTTTTCACCTGTGAATAAAGGTGGTCTATTGATAGAGGCACCCTCTGCAAAAGTTTGATATGATCCTGCCATTTGAATAACTATCAAATCGAGCTCTGATGCCAATTGTTAGAATGGCTGCAGCGGAATTGTTAGCGTGGAATAACAAACCAAGAGGGTTTTTAACTTAAACGTGTGCCTTTTAATTTCTACTCAATTTATCTTACTACGCAAATAATAAATATAAATAAAAGAGTAAGGTTGAGAGAAATTTGCACAAATGATTTTTATACTAGTTCGGATCTTACCAATCCTACGTCCAGTCGCTTATCTCAAACCGAGATAAACAGTTCACTAAGCATAAAACAATTACAAATTACAATCACAAAGAAACAATTTGTAAGAGTTTAGAAACCACCTCTCTTGACAGCACAAGAGATGAACCTGCACCTCCTTTGAATCTTCACAAAGGATGAGACACCTCTTCCGAATACTTCACGAAGGATGAAACACCTCCTTCGAATACTTCACGAAGGATGAAACACCTCCCCCGAATACTTCACGAAGGATGATCCTCTTCCTAACACCTCCTTAGACGCACCAAGGATGAACCGGCTATTTCCTCTGTCATCGTAGCAGCACTTCACCAGCTCCATAGACAAAAGTTTCTCAAGCCGAACAAAAACACACAAGTCTCAATGATTTCTGAGTACTAGAGCGCAAGGGAAGAATTGTTATTGAAGGATAAAGGGAGCCTATATATAGACTCAAGCAAATACTCTTCCATTCTTCGAAACTGGCCATTTAACGCTTTTAATCGATTAATATTAATTGTTAATCGATTAAAATGAGTACAACGGCTAGTTTTTCAAATCTGAAACCTCCAACGGTCACTTTTAATCGATTAAAATGAATTTTAATCGATTAGCTAATTAAAATGAATTTTAATCTACTAAAACAGCAAAAGTTGAGTTTTCAGCTTTTACTTGTTTTAATTGATTATACTAGTTTTAATCGATTAAAACAGTACGATTTTGACTCTTAACACTAATTACAATGTATGAAAGTATATGGAATTAAAACCAATGAAAATCTAAGTCCTAAACAATTAAACTACAATTATTACAAAAGCTTTTCATAACAAAAATAAGTCTTCAAAGGATCTTCATGAATCTTGATAAATCTTAACTTGATTTGGACATCATCAAAACTTCATCTTCATCATTTTGCTAACATAATTGAGATGATAACATAACTTACATTGACAAATCTTATTAGATTTTAGCACATTACATTAAATTAAATCTATTTCGATTGATCAAATTGTTATAAGTTACGTATTATGTTATTTTGTGAATTTCAAAAGATTTCATTAATGGATATACATGTTGTAAGACGCTTAAAATTTTAAGGCTATTGGGCCTCAGGAAAAGCAGCCAGGCCCATAGAGTTGGCTCTTGGCCTTGAGAGGGGTCTTTCCCTTAGTCAGCATTTTCATTCTTCAGAATTTCAGTCTCTCTCTAGAAACTCCATAACCAAACCCTAACTCTTCTCCATCTTCTCTCTTCTTTTTCAGAAATTTAAACCTTACAAAACTCCAATTGGTGCCTTCAACTCGTTTCTGGTGTCGAGGGCTTCAGTTTGAGCCTACCATATTTCTATTTCACTTGGTAAGTAAGTTTTCCCCAATTTCCTCCACTATTATTGCCCTAAGTATGTATTATTTTCTGATTTTTATGAGTCTTGTATAATTTGGTATTCCATTCTTCACTGTTTCAACTCAACAAGCTAATCAAAAACTCCATCACCTAATCGGTGATTTATAGGTCCGGTTTTGTTCAACACAGTGTAAGGATTTCCTTAGGAGCGTTCTCTGATATTTTAAAACTGTGGGCTTTCCAGGTAAGGGGAGTTAATTTTATAAATAATCATTTTAAATTGTTTCTGGATATTTTAGAAAATATACTGAAAGTATGGTGTATGGATTTGAACCTGTTGATGTTCTTACATATGATAAAATCTGAATTTCTTTGTATGTGATTTATGAGATTGTATTGCCACTGTTTCATGTTCTCGGATTTTAATATGTCCTGAACTATGTTCAATTGATCACTGTGTTTGGACTGTTGAATATGATGGTTATAATCTGTTGCATTACTATTATCATATTTATTATTGATTTTGGATGGGTATGAAGCTAAACTAGCTCTATTTGACTTAATGGATAATGGAACGTATATATGCTGAGGTTGTTTTGGGTGACTGGAAATTATGTTGCACTGTTATTTTGATGGGGGACTTGGGCTGTATAGAAAACCTAGGTCTGTGGGTGGAAGTGAGACACTGGGAAGGGTACTGGAGGACTAGAACACAGTAGCTCAATTCAGATAAATTAACCAAGCTAATTTCAGACCTTAGGATACCTTGAATGAGTAAACTGAACTTTTTAGGATACCTTCTCTGTTGGTAGGATAGAGGGAACCTAAAAACCAGAGCTGGCACGTCACTGATCATAGAACAGCCCTGGCCTGGTCCAGTACGTTGTGACTAGTCATACGTGTTGGTGACGAAGGTGAGTCCGCTGCGGTGGACATCTGTTCCCACTCCGTTGACCAATTCGGGTATGAGAAGGTGGGAGAGAGTAGAACCTCTAAGCCATGATCAATAGCTGAATTTGATTGCGTTTGGTTTGGGGAGAGGGAATTAGCATATTGAATTCGAGTATCTGTAGTTGGGGGTGGTTGGGTTGTTTAGGCAATCTAGTTAAGTTACATGGAACCTGTGTGAGGCATAAAACTGAACAAAAACACTTTAGAAGTGGTCTCTTTGATTTGATCCCCTAAACCATAGGACTTTGGAAATTTTAGTAGAGAACCAACCTAAATTAACTTAATTCCACCCTAGAAATAAATTAGGAGCAAGCATTCTATAAAAATGAATAATTTAACGAGTAATTTCATAACTAAGGAAACATTGTAAATTATTTTGAGAATGTTTATTATTTAGATTACGTGTATGTTTATTTTGGCAAAAAGTGTATGAGTACAAAGTGACAAAGTTGTGATCCAAGTTAAGTAACAAGTTCTATAAGTTCAAGATCTCTTGGTGAGATCTTTAGTGTTTTAAAATGAAAGTAGGGGCTCAGCCTTGGGAGTCATTCTGACGCTTCAATGGTCAATCAAACTCACTTAGAGAGGTTGAACTATGTGGTGAGAAGTAGCAGGAGGTCCTTAGTCTTGGGGGCTCCCAGTATGCCTCAAGGCGCGGAACGGACTAACCTCGTGAGTGTGGCAGGGTGGGGAACCCAAGTTTCATAAGTCACCACAGGTGCAAGACTCGCCATAGCCCGACTCTCATTTTAAAGTCCGGACGAGTCAAGTCTAGAATCTCACATGTTTAGGTTGTTTGTTATAAAATGTGTTTGCTATCCATGCACTCTCTTATGATCAAATGTTTAATCTGTTGCATGATGTTTATTTATATAATTAGCTCACCTTTGCCTTGTTTTGTTGTGTATGTTGTATGTCTTTCTTTTGCAATGATCATTCATTTTTGAATGTGAGCAGAGGAGAATGAGCCCACTTTGGAGGATGTTCTAGAAGATTCTGAAAACACAGATGCTGCTGCCTAGACCTTTAGGGATTTTATTTTGCTCTTCCTATGTTCTGTATTTTTGAAATACTTAGAGTTCCTTCCACGTTTTTAAATTTCCTCTTGTTTCTAGATTACTGTAATCACAACCTGATTAACTTTCCTACTCTTAAATTGCTCTCTTTTATTATCTATGTGGACATCTTGATTTTTATAGACTTGTATGATATAAAATAGGGATGCTACACATATTAGAATATAGTAATATACTTACACTCTGATAAATTTATTTCAATTTTGATGGTATCTATTTCATATGTAATTTGATCTTATTGTCATTAGTTGCATCAATTATGAAAACTCAGGTACATCAAATTATGATATTGTGTCGTAATTCTCTTAATAAAAAACATTTAACTAATATTTTGAACCGTAAATTGGCAAATATGGATGTAAGTATAAATATACTCATTCTCAATAGAAATGAAGATGTTGAAGGATTTTTAATGTAGAGAAAAGAGATTAAGATGGAATAAACAAACCCCCACTAGTTCCACCTCATTATCATCTCTAATATTAAGTGTGTAAACTAATTAAAATGGTAACATAACCAACGTTGATAAATCTTATTAGATTTTAGCATATTATGTTAAATTAAATCTATTTTGATTGACCAAACTGTTATAAGTTAGGTATCATGTTGTTTAGCGAATTTCAAAAGATTTAGTTAATGGATAAATTAGATATTATAAAGTAATATGCTTACACTAATAAATTTATTTCAATTTTTATGGTATCAATTCATATGTAATTTGATCATATTGTAATTAGTTGAATCCATTATGAAAACTTAGGTACATCAAATCACAATCAGATTGTGATGTTTGGTCGTAATTCTCTTAATAAAAAAACATCTAATTAATATTTTGAATGGTAAATTGATAGGTAAAGATATGAGTATAAATATATTCATTCCCAATAGGAATGAAGATGATGATGAATTTTTATTCCAGACATCAAGATGGAATAATCAAATCTAGACCAACTCCACTTCATTGTCACCTTTAATATTAAGTGTGTAAACTAATTGAGATGATAACGTATGTAACGTTAATAAATCTTGTTACAATTAAATCTATTTTAATTAACTTTTTAGTGAATTTCAAGAGATTTTATTAATGGATATACATGTTAAATATACTTACAATAATAAATTTATTAGTTTAAATATAATTTTAATCCTTCAACTTTGATGCAAAATTAGAATTCTTTGACGTCCAAAACTTTAATATATTTTTAAACTTAAAAAGTTAATGGACTTAGTCTCTTTAACCTAATCATACTTTACTTATCAAATGGTTTTCATGTTAGCATTTGAATTGTTTATATTGTTTCACATGTTCCTTCTTTAATACCAATTAAGAGGATGTGTTTGACATGTAAAATTTTCTACATAATTTGATTAAAAGAATTATATCCATTGATTTTTAAAGTTTCGAAAACTAAAATTTATTAAAGTTTCAAGAAAGATGAATTTCAATTTTATTTCAAAATTTAGAGACTAAAAATATTTTTAATCTTAAATTTATCTCAATTTTCACATTATCCAATACATATGTAAGTTGACTATAGTGTCATTAGTTTCATCAATCATAAAAAATTAGCTATATAAAATCACAATCAAATTATATTTAGTCTTAATAAAAAATATTTAGTTAATATTTTTAACCATAAATTGGTAGAATATACATGTTTTATACTTTAATAATAAATTTATTTCAATTTTGATTATATTTAATGCATATATAATTTAATTATGTTGTCATTGCATCAATTATGAAACATTAGTACATCAAATTACAATTAAATTATAATGTTAGATGATAATTATCTATTGCTAAATATAAAAAATTGTCAGATATTACTGAGTATTTGAATTAATCAAATACGTTGTTTTGTGTCAAAGGCTTAATCATTTCATAATCATATTATACTAAAGTCATTCCAAAATAAATATTTTACTAAATTTTGTTATGTGATATATATCAACTTTTAATTTAATTTAGATATGAGTCCGCGCAATTTTTTAATTAAATTTCGAGTATTATTAGCTATTGTCAAGTTAATTACTAGAACTTGCGCAAGTGTCAGGGGCAGTGGTAGAATTAATATATTTTTGGTATAAATTGCCAATTAATTTACGTCATTTTCTGTTTTTTCTATTTTTTAATTCTACTAGTTATTAGATATGATAAGCATTATTTTCTCTCAGGTTTCTATCATCGGTGAAGTTGTTGAACATGCAAACTCATGCATGGAGTTTTGAGTACCCTTTTGGAATCCAATGAACCGAAAATCATACAGAAACTTTAGCTGTTCACAATCATTCAAAAAAGTAAGTTCAATGGATTTAATTCTGTACACAAAAAAGTAGACACCTTCCTTCGTTGTTCAGGTCAAAAGTTTGAGGTAACAAAACAGACAAAAAAATCAAATTCATCTCTAAGAATCTAGAAGGAATTTCATATCTCGATAGTCAATGCCCTTACTTTGCGTCGCATATGGTTCTTTGGACAGTCGTTTCCTCCTTTCCTGCAACACCAACATTTTCTCCTCAAAGCTGTTTTGAGCAATGAATCGAACAATCTTCACGGGCTGCTTCTGTCCAATGCGGTGGACACGGTCCATTGCCTGTTCCTCAACTGCATGGTTCCACCATGGCTCCATAAAGTAGAGTCTAGAGGCAGCTGTCAGATTTACACCTGCACTTGAAGCCCTCAGGCTTGCAAGCAGAACAGTTGGACAACTATCACTTCCTCCGGCTTGAAACTGCTCAACAACATTGGCTCTCTGTTTAGCATTCATTTTCCCATCAAGACGCAGAGTCTTGAAACCAGCTGCATTCAGAGGCTCTTCAAGTAAACACAGCAACTTTCGAAATTGTGAAAATACAACTGACTTTACACCTGGATTTTGGTTTCTTGATTCATAGAGACATTTTATCAGAGTAGAAACCTTGGACGATAGAGGCATTTCTGAGGCTGAGCTCAGTTCCGCAGTGTATGTCTCTGGCTGGGGAGGGGGTGAGAATATATCAGATTCTGGTGAGAGTTTTTGCCGACAAAGAGGACAACCATTTTTTTTCCTCTCTTCTAGAGATCTCAGTATACACGGACGACAGAAAATGTGAGCACAACGTGTGATCACAATTTCCATTGGAGGAGATAAACAGATTGGACATTCAAAATCTTCACCTTCTTCCAGCTGTCCAAGTAATTTTTGCAGCAATTCGGGATTATAAGATATAATTGATTCTCCTGTTAGTGCAATAAAACCTTATGTCAGACATTCTTCGTAACATAACTCACCTCAACAAATACACATAAAAGCAAGTTTCACAGAGTCTATAAAAGATCCATATGTATAGTGACATGACAGTCAAAACATATTTTCAAATCTATGTTTGCTGCATAACAAACTTACCAACAGGCGTCATTTTGCAAATGGTCGAAAGCAAATTCCAACAATAAAAAGGGACAAAATTAAAGATACATCTGTTAAGGCAAAATTTTACCTTCACTATCTCTGATGATGCTGCTGCTGCTATCTGACTGAAATTGACACAATTTCAAATCAGCACAGATTTGACGGAGTATTAGAAAACTATTTAGCACTTCGCTATACTCGGCAAGTGGATTGCTCTCACGGGTATATTTTCTTCTCAACAATGCCTTTATTTTCTCTTTCTCCCTCTCATACAGCTGCCGTTCTTCCATAGAAAGCTCAACATAACAAATCTCAACGGTTTTAGGTGGCAGACACGTCAATGCCAAATCTTTTGTTCTTCGCAAAGCAATTGCTCCCATCAAAATCTACAAAATAAACCACAAATGTAACCTTACACAAAAATACAAGACAGAAAAATACAATAAGAATAATTGTTAATCTATCATTAAAATTACAAAAAATTCAACTGCATTTCAACATTTCACGGCTACATATAAACTAGATAAAGACTAAACTAATGTTACACTACAGCTTATGTCCACTTGCAATGGCAACCATATCATATTGTGAAGAAAAAGACTAACCATACATTGTATTACCTGCAACCGTGTGAACCCGTTTTCCAAACCCAGATTAAGAGGGGTTTGCACCAAATTTTTCCAATATCTTCGCTCCGAAAACGGCTGAAACCGCAAAAAGACCATAAAAGAATACAAATCAATGCAACCACTTTGAATCGGTGTCCCTGTGACTGCCCATCTGTACTGACCTTTCAACCCGAAAACCGTCTTACTCTGGTTGGCAGTGAAATTCTTGATGGTGTGTGCTTCGTCCAATATAATTCTCCGCCACTCCATTTGCTTCGCCGGCATCTGGTCCAATTCATTGGACAAAGTAGTGTAAGTAGTCAATACCAAATCATACTTCTTTAGCTCCTCAGTGTCCTCTGTCCTTCTTTCCCCGTAATACAAGTAAGTCCTCAATGCACCAGGTACAGTGTGATCCTCTAATTGCGTTATCCATGCCGACATAGCAGAAGGAGGACACACCACCAAGGTTGCGTTTGTTCTCAATCCGGTTCCACAATAGCCCTCAATTTCATTCCTGCGTCGCTTCTCTAAAGAAACCCACGTTCCATCCGTTCTACATTTCATAGAGACACCCATTTGGCTCATTTTATCAAAAGCAATCAGAGAAAGCAGAGTTAAGGTCTTTCCCAACCCCATCTCATCGGCGACGATACCACCTCGCAAGGGGTCAGGCCTTTTATCGGTCTGATAATCGGTTAAAATATTTACGAACTTCCCATCGTTTTCTTCCCAAAAGGGTGGCAAGTCATCGGTTTTTTCTCTGCGAAAGAGCCACGCGAGACCCTCCTTCTGGTGAGGGAGAAGCTCGGTTCTGATGATGCTCTTCGGAGGCTCCAAGAAATCGATGGCGCGGTTCTTATTGGCAAGGTTGCTGTTCATGAGGCTGAAAATGGCGTCGACGGTCATGGTGTTCTTCACTGCCTTGGTGGCTTTAACGGCGGCGGAGTCAGAGAGGGTGAAGGCGGCCTCGGATTCGTTGATGAGTCTGCAGGGGCAACGGGAAAGGGCACATTTGACGACGTCAAAGTCTTGGAGGCGAGCGAAGATGTGGATTTGGCAGAGGATTCGGTAGGTCTTGCGGGCGTCGGGTACGATGGCTGCGACGGTGATAAGTTCGTTGTCGATGAGAGGGGTGAGGACGGCTGCGACGGTGCGTTCAATGTAGCCGACGTGGTCTCCGTGGATGTTGGTGACTTTGATGGCGTTGGCGTCGTGGATGTTGTCGGGCTCACGGTGGAGAACGACGACGGCGCGGCCGCTGATGGTGGCGTGATGGTGCTGCACGCCGACGATGTTGGCCTCGATGAAGCCGAGAAGGAATAATTCTGACGATGAGGAGGCTGAAGCTGTCTTGTCGTCTCCCGAATCCATGGTGTTGGTTCTTGACTTCTTGGACTTTGCATTCACCCGTTGGGGGTTTTTCATTTTGAATTTAAGAGCTATTTAAACACCAAGAAACTTCTACACCTGTCTTTTCATTTTTTTTAGTACAGTTTTATTTATTCCCCTAATTCTCATAATCAATTAACAGTTGTTCTTTGCACAATTCTTTCATGTTTTTTAAAAATAAAAATAAAAATTTTATGTGGGTTTAAATTTTCAACTTTCCCGCTCTGAATTATTTTATTTTATTAATATATTGGATCATCTTTCCTTCTCTTTCTATTATACCAAACATAATCTTAACCTTTCATTTGAAAAAATATATTTCACAAATTTAAAAATACTCAAATGCATTAAATTTGGATTAATGTCATTTCAAATATTTTATTTTGAATTATATAATATAAATTTACTAAATTTTGGTTCATTTAAATAAAGTATTTTAATTATTAATAAAAAATTATTGAAATATTAAATAGTTAGTATTAATATTGATAAACTTTAAGTCCCTCTTAATTAATTTTACTTTTCAGTTATTTTTGTCTTCTAAAAACTTAGAATTAATGTTAAATAGTACTAATAGTACTATTTTTTGTCAATAATATTAATATTTTTGTCTACTTATTGAAATATTAAATAATTATTAATAATATTATTTTTGTTGATAATATTAATATTAATCTTAAAATTTAGAATTCATAATATATAAAGTATTTTTATTTACTAAAATTCGGTACACATTATTAAAAATACCGACTGAAAAAAAAAACACAGAAAAATTAACAAATCTTTTATATATATATATATATATATATATATATATATTATATATATATATATATATATATATATATATATATATATATATATATATATATATATAAACATCAGCACCAAAATCTAACCATATAAAAAGAAGTTATCTTCTTGACATTAGTAAAGAAAACATTAACTAATATAAAACCAAAGTGTTGTGGTCCTCAACAACACAATGATCCTAACAATTTAAATAAAAAAAATTGCTATCAACATTAATAGAAAAAACCGTAATTAACATAAATTGAAAGTAGATATTCGTACAATATCTAAGCCAAACCAAATTCTTTCGAAATTCTTACCTAAACATCACATTATTGTCTTAAAGTATTTCAATTCCTATATAAAAATGAATCACCCTCTTAATATTATCTATCCAAATACACTATAAAGTGACGTGAAAAAAAAAAAAGTAAGCAAATACATATGTAAGCCAATAACCTACAACTTTATCTCATACCACATTATATTTTTGTAAGTTTGAGTTAAAAGGATTAAGTTATACATTTTTAGTACACTTAATCAAAACAAAATATTCACTATCTAACGAATTTATTTTAGTTTTCTTATGTTTTATCATATAATTACTCTTTAAGTACATGTTATAAACATTTAGAGATGTTAATTAAATCAGGTTATTAGACAATTTAACTCACTTAAATTGGGTTTAGTTTCATTTATGATTAGATCAAACGTGACCTAATCAAAAGTAACTCATTCTTGTATTGATTAAGTGATGAGTTTAGTATGATGGACTAAAGACTTAATCCCAAACATAGTATTAGATTGTGTTATGTTTTTCTTTACATTTTATAAATTAGTTTATTTTTTCAATTAGTTTAAACAAATTTAAATGACTTAAGCTTATTGGCTTACTTGAAACATTGGATAAACTTTTGTAAAGAATGTGTTACTTTTTAATTAGGTTGATACTTAAAAATTATAATGTTATAAAAGAATAAAAAAGTATTAATCCAACTGAATCTAACGAGCTTAAGAATGAGTTGAGTTTGGTTGGATTGTATTTAACATAATCTAATCCAACCTTACTCTTTATTTTTTTTTTAGTGGATTGAAATAATAGATTTATCCAAATCCTACCCAACTCAAAACATCCCTATAAATAACAATGTTACTTTATAAAATCAAAATTATTGAATAATATTTATTTAAAATAAATTTTTAACAATCATTTAAATATAAATTCAATTTAATCCACTTAAAGGTAATTAGGTATATAAAATGTTACAATAAATTAAACCTAATTTGGATAAATTACACATATTAAGAATATGGTGTCTCTTATTTTCCAATACAAAAATTAGTGATCTTGAAAGCTTATATCTCATTTATATGAATCCAAGTAATTTTAAATTATTGGCTTAATTCCAGGTTTTCTAATTTGTTTGAAAATTTTAATTGAAGTTGTAATTCTTATTCGGTGTCATTAACTCCTCTGGTTTTTTTAAATGATCCAATAAGGTATTTTTTTATTATACTAGTGTTAACGTCATATTTATATATGTCATTTATCAGTTTTTTCAAAATTTTAATTTTATTTTTATTTTTTCAGTTTTTTTTTTCCAATGTCTTAGGCCACATGTTAAGTCATTGTTACGATAAGTAATAGTTGCATTGTCACGTGTTAGGTCGGTGCTACTTATTAGTATCAGTGTCACATATTTATATTAATGTCAATTGTCAATGTCATGTTATAGTGTCATGTGAGAGTGTTTTACATTTAATATAGTCCTTATATTTGATATGTTAACTCAATTTAGTTTTATTTTTTTTTAAATTGAACAATGTCCTTCTCGAAAATGAGATCTCTAAAGTGAGACCAAATTAGTAACTATCTTAATTATAGCTTATATATACATGTTAAAATAATATTTTTAAATTTATATATCAAATCACTCCACCTAAATATTGAAATTAATTTTATTTTATACATATTTAAACTTATAATTTTTTAAAATATTAAAAATGTAAACATATAAAAGAAACTTGTAATTTTTTAATTTTAATATTTGAAATAATTAAAAAAAAATATTTTTTGTTATTGTTTATTTATAAATTTAATGTAACAAATACATTTACATGTTTTAACTTAATATATAATAAGTTTAAAATAGGAATTTCTTTTATTGAAATTAAAAATGTATAAAATAATATTAATTTCAATATTTGAGTGGAGTGATTTGATGTATAAATTATAAAAATATATTTTAACATGTATATATAAGCTATAATTAAGCTTAATTAGTAATTTTGCCATACTTTGACTAAGGATAACATTGTTCTATTTTTAAAAAAATAAGGATTAAATTGAGTCAAAATTTCAAATATAGGAACAAAATTAAAATCAAGACAGTGTCATGTAACAATAACATTGACACGTGTCATTATATAAACATGTGGCACGACAATGACCTGACACGAAGTAAAAAAAATTAAAAATTAAAAAAATGAAAAAATATGAGAAATGACCTTATTTGATCATTTTATAAAACTAGAGGATTTAATTGTATCACTTAAAACTTATGAGCTTAATTGAATTTTCCAAAAATAATTAAAGGACTAAAAGTTTAATTAAGCTTAAATTATTGTAACAAAGTAATAACATAGTTGTTCAAATTTTGAAATTTATTCCTTGATTAAATAACCTACAGTGTTCGAGATTGAAATTTCAATAATAGTTAAAATAGGTCTATAATGACGATTTTATAATCGTCGTAGTTTCAACCGTAGTTGAAAGATGAAGCAATTGATGATGGTTTTAAAGTCTTCATTAAAAGTATACAAATAGCGATGATTAAATAAGGACTACCGTTGGAAATAAAAAAATAAAAAAAAAATGTTTTGAATTAAGATATGACAATTTCTAAAGATCGAGTAGCAACGCCAAAATTTATAAACTCCTAACTTCATTTCTATCACAATCGTAGTAATAAGCTATTTTCTTAAATGATTATTCCTTTATTTGAAAGCCACATTTTGCATAAATTTCTAAATACAAATTCATTTTGCAACTCGTCAATCCACTAGTAAAAAAGTGACTTTCTAAAGCTCATATTATGCTTCGGTTTATGAAAAACCGAAACATATCATGGTGCGATGACATTTTTAAATTTTTTGCGAATGTATGTCTCGGTTAAAATATAACCGAAGTAATAAACCATATATAGCCTCGGCTCACTAAGGAATTGCTGCCATAGGTTAAAAGAATATCCAACAACATCAATTTTAGACGAAGAAATTGAAGAAATTAAATTTCTAGTGATACTAGGTACATAAAAAACATCCATCAAGTCGTGACATCTAATGTTAAGGATTAAATGATAAGTCTCAATTAACAACTTCCACTAAAACTTTCTCTCTATTCCCCATGAAGACAAACTTCTCATTGGGTTTATGGTTGAAGTTGAAAAGAATCTCTACATCACATTAAAAACATGAGTCATCTAGAATTAATCCACCAAGCATTATGGGAAACTTCAATAAAGTTTGATTAAAAAAATATGTAAGCATTATGCTCACCTTTCTTTTCAAACCAAGCTCTACACTTTATGCAGTCCGTCTGGAAATGTCCAAACTTCCCGTAGAAATGAAATTTCTCATTTTTTTTTTTGGATTTTGGTTGATCGTTAATCTTTAATGATTCTTTACCCTTTCGATGTTTCTTTACAACTTTCTTTCCAGCTCATTGATTCTTCACATAATGAACGAAGTGACTTCCTAAGTTTTTCAGTCTCGTCTTCTCCTAAACTAGCATACTTTGCAATTCATGCACATTCCATTTGTCTTTCATGATCTTAACAATTCATACCATACTCAAACAATAACGATTTCAAAATGAAGTGCACAAGAAAACTTTCATTCGTTATCATTCCTAGACCTTGAGTCTTACTTTGATGTTTGTCATCTTGATCACGTGCTTGTGCATAGTATACGAATCACCAAATTTCATGGTGGTCAAGGTATTCATCAATGTCTTAACAAGAGACTTGTCAACAGTTTGGAAACGCTCTTCCAAATTTTTTATAAACTTTTTGGCATTCTCAGCTTTGGAAATAGTAGACTTAATGTTACTTGTTATGCTCATTCGTATAAACATCTAGTTAAGTTTGTTTGGCATTTCCCAAGTTTTGTAATGAACTTTCTCTTCATTGCTAATAGCACCAATGATAACAACATGATTTTTAACTTGAAAGACCAAATCAAGATTCATTACACCTAAGTGAAATTGGACTTGCTTATTCTAGTTATGAAAATTCAACATATTAAAGATTGGAACAAATGTAGAGAGCAAACGTAAAGATAAATAGAGACTACAATTATCATGTCTAACATTAATGCTTGGAGTCATAAAAAATTAAACATAAATACAGATTCAAACATAAATAATTATTCTATACATACTAATGTTCTTCTTTGAGAGATCAAGTAATTCAGAAACATAATGATGCTAATCATATATAACATTAATAATAATTAAAATATATATACATTATAATTACCCACTACTTTGAGTATATAAATAAAATTAATGGCACATACATAAATCAACTATTCATAAAATTAAATAAAAAATTAAAATCAAATAACTTTTAAAATTTTGACAAAATTTATCATGCTTGATCTCAAATAAATAATATCATTAATTAGCATTTTCCTTAATTTTAATAAATATACAGTATTCACATAATAAATTATTATATTTCATAAAATTGAAACTCATAATTTCAATTTACCTTATAGGATTGATTTTTCAATCCAAGATTTTCATTTCGCACAACAGTGAATTTTGTCATCCAATTCAAGAGTGTTTCATCCTGCACCTTGAAGTATTTCATCCTGTATCTCCAATTTCCTAAAATATCCCTAATTAGTAAATGATTTAAAAGTTTAATTTTTTATTATTGAGGATTTCTGTGCACAGCATTGACTCCACCTCCATTTTCTTCCAATCATCAATCATGTATTCCTGTTGCACCTGGTATCCATTCACCTTTGCACTCCTGCACCCTACCCTGCACCTCATTTCATCTTTATAAAAAAACTTACACCTCCTTTGCACCTCATTTCATTTTATATTAGTTTAATTTTTTTGGCATTTTATGTATGAGTTTATAATGTATTATATAATTTAATTAATATAAAATAATTTTATGAATGTATTAAAATTAATAAAACTAATTTTAAATAAAAAAGAAATTGAAAATGAAAGAATCAGATATAAAAATTTGAATTTGTAAAAATCGGATGTAGAGATCCGATATGATAAAGCTTTAATTATATTACAGTTTTAATTATTTTATTAGTTTATAATTTTTTTTAAAATTATATATAATTTTTTATATATTCATAAGTAGTGATATAAACTTTAATTAATATAAATTAATTTATATGAATTTATTAAAATTAATAAAAGTAATTTAGATTAAAAAAATTACCGTGTAACCATCGGATATACTATCCGATGTATTTGGATTCGGATATCGACATCCGACGTTTCGTTTTCTTTTAAATTCATAATTATAATATATTAAAATCATTTTCTCTTTATTTAATTAATTATGTTCATAAATGTTACTAATTAACAGTTTTTTTTACTGTTTTTTAAAGATTTATATAAATATATATTTTTTATTTTTAATTGATTTTTATTCTTTTAATAATTTGATTAATTGGTTTTTATTCTTTTAATATAAAAGAAATAACTATAAAACAAATATTAAAACAGAAAATTTCAAATCATTCAAACAGAAAATTTAATATTTTAGAAAAAAAAACCAAAATATAAAAAAATTTAAAACAATTGAAAACAAAATAATTTAATGAATTTAACTAATTCCTTAATATATTATTCTGGAATAAATAACTATAGGTTCTATAAAATTTATTTTCATTAAAAATAAATAAATTAAATTCAAATACTTATATAAATAAATAAATTATTAAAATATAACAATTTAATTAAAATAAAATTCAAAAATAGGATAATCGAAAATTTAAAATAAATTATTTATTAATTAATTAAAACCATCACAATTACTTTAAAAAAATTAAACTGATTAAAAAAAATTTAAACAGAACACCACACTATAACAGTACATTAAATATAAATTTAATAACATTAAAGTGAACAAAAAAAACCTATCTATGTTGTATCTCAAAATCCGATGAGGGCTGAATCGGTTATGGACATCCGATTCAGTCCCATCTGTTCTCCATAGCTGAATCACATCACAGTATAAATTCACTTTTCTATTTATCATCTTTCATCTCGTAGACCACCAAACTTTGAGTGGATGAACTTCAAAGTCTAAAATCACCGAAACCAGATCCAAACACAGTGAAATATTAAAAACCCACCTTTGAGGGGTTGGGTGTCTACTTGCATGTACTCGAGAAAAGAAGACGAAAGCAAGATGGACAGGGAAGCTCAAAAATGCCTGGACAGATACCGATGTGCAAAGTGGTCTGCGAGAATGGAGAGAGGAAGAGCAAACAGGACTGCCTGTGTGCAAAGTGATCTACGAGGATGGGGAGAGGAAGAACAAACTGAGAATGCCTGTGTTGTTTGTTGTGCGAGAACAAATAGCAGAATGAATGTATCTGAGAGAGAAGGGGAATGGGAGAAGGAGAGACATGAGACAGTAACGAGATGAGAAAGAAAATATCTATGTTGAAGCACTCCAGCCTAAAAAGGAATATTTAACCAATTTTAATTTTTTAAATATTTATATCATTTAATTACGGGATAAATTAGGTATTTTTGAAAAATTTAGAAGTGTAGGATGAAGGGCTTAGATGTACGTGATGAAACCCTCCCAATTCAAATACGGGTTTTACTAATCCACCTCACTTCATAACTTTTAATTTTTTAATTAAAGCACAGCGAAAAAAAAAAATTCAATTGCACATTCACGTAACACGGTTTACATAAGCCATTTCAATTTGCAATTAACTTCCAATGTCACACAATTCAATGTGCACAAGGAAATAAAACCAACAATTCAATTCAATTATTTCAAAACGAACATATTGAATTTTCTCATTTTCCTAACAGGATTTTAATTATATCCTAATTCTATATCCCAATTCATGGCTTTCATTAAATTCGAATTTCAATCACGATCAAAATCCCAGTCGTGACGTGGAGGAAAATTCCAATTAAAATTGGAATTTAAACATTTGATGACAGAAAACATGATTACACGTAGGGGAAAGACATAAAACTTAGGTTTCCCTCAATTTTAGAAAAGAACTCTAAAATCATAATTAAGATTTATCTGAGAACAACATAAATTAGGATTCATATTAAAGTTGAAGAAAAACTTAAACTGAAGAAACATTATAATAGAATAATCATATATTTAACAACATATGTTTTGATACCATGTAAATTAATTTGTAGTTTTTCTATGTTTCTAATTCATGCTAAAAACTACTTTAGAATATTAAGACTTATAATTCTCATACATTCGTATACATAAATCATAGGATATCAACTTTGATCTAGATAGACTGAAAATGCGTTTTTCAATCTGTTTTTCAACATTCTTTTTTTAATATATCTTTTTATCTTTCTTTTCTTCTCTTACACTTTCTTAATTGTTTATTGTGAAATAATCTTATGACCAAACACAAAATCCTAATTCCTTTTATAAATCAATGTCCAAGTTGGTTTTTATTTCATTTTATATAACTTTTGATAATAACCAATAGTTTCTTACATTTTATTAAATTATATCATCATAATATTTCAAATGAGTCAAATAATAAAATTAATTCATCAATTAATTCTAACAAAAACATGATTTAATCCCATCTTACACTCCACATTCTTTATCTCTATCACGATTTTCTATAAAAACGAGTCTTTTTCTTGAGATTTCTTAATTATCATAATAATTTTGATTTTTTAATCTTAAACTCCACGCATTCGTGTTGAAAGTCCTATATTAACTAAAAGTAAAACTAATTTATATTATATAAATGAGTGCAAATCTTATTTTACAATTTGATTTTATAAATTTTAGTTAGTGTTAAAGTTCAATTATTAATATTTGACCTCTAATTAATCAACTTATTCAACTATAATGATCTTCTTATGCCTATAATATAGGTTAGGTTATCTATATATTTCTTGATTTAAAACATAACCATAAAAATTACTTATTAACATTTTATCCTCTAATAATTACATATAATATGCGTATAATGTGGGTTAGGTTACCAATATATTCCTTGCTTTAAAGCATTTTAGCCTTCCCTCGATATTAAGGAATGGTAAAATCATTTACATCACATTACCCCCACAAGAATGAAGGATGCATTCTATTTTCCATTGGGTACCCTTGCTCGTTCCCCATCTCCCTACAACTATTGACAAAAAAAACAAAACAAACATAGGTTTTTGCAATTGCGATAACTTTTAAAAAGAAAATAAGTGTTCCCAATTAAGGGGACCATTAGTATTATAGAGTTGTAAGGCAAAGGTTGTTGAACTAACCTATGGCTATGTCTATCTTAATGGACTTCCATTTTCTTACTTCGCTTTAACCTCTCCAACAGGATCATACTTACTATAATTACAACTTTCATGATTTGTTTTCTGCTTATGCGTAAGCCTTAATCTACGGAACAAAAAATGATTTCATTACTATAAACAGCTGAAATGTTTCATCAACATAACTGTATAATCACGTGAACGATTTTACAACATCTATGAGCAGTGAAATACATAATAGAGGGTACACGACGTTGGAGCGTACGACTATAATAACACTATTCCAATGATAAAGAAAATATTACCATGAAATCTGGTTCTTCTTAAACAATTTTCTTCTTCTCCGTCTTCATATTTTTGGCATTATTAAAATGATTATAAGACAGGTAGAAAATACCAAATTCAACTGCTTATTTGCGAAAGAAAATAATAAGGAAATGACGTTATGGGTTCCAAATATAAAATTATTTCCTCCCTGAATGAGACATGCAACAATAGAGAGAACAAGAAAAGCGAAGGTTGTGTTCTTTTAAAATAGACAATAATTTACGTTGATGGAAAATGGGTTTTTTAAATTTAATTTACTTGTAATTTATATAACTTATTTATTGACTTCGAGGAAAAAAAGTTTCTTTTCAATTCCCATATTTTGTCTAATGTTAGAAAGCTCCTTCAAGCAATGATTGTGTACTACAGGATGAACAAACTTCCTACAGACTTACTATAAAACCATTGTCTTAAATTCATCTTACTTCACTTACAAAGAACTAAACAGTTATATTAAAACAATGACAAACTGTCCTTACTAATCATGTTTTTAATGAGAGTGTTTAAACCTTAATTAGGTCTGTATTAAACCTTCAAAACAACTTTTCCCGCTTCTTTTTCATTTGAGTGTTAAATGCAGTGGTTTCATAGAGTTCATGTCTGAGTAATTCCAGCTATAATTATGAAAGAATCAAGATCAGCAAAGATCCTGCTTAATGTACCTATTTTTCATGATAATTATTTTTTCGGCATTTATTGTTTGTTCATCCTTCATGGTAGGGAACTGTTTTCTCTGTTATTGAAGAACAAGGTAACTGACGTACGTTATAGTAATTAAACATACGATAAAATTATAAATTTATTTAGGACTAGAAACTGAAACGGTCACTGACTCTTTTAGAGGCAGCTTCAACGACAAGAAAATACAAGATGGAATCACGGGAGATATGATTCTTATGACTAAAATAGCCTAAAGTGCCATTGCACTAGCAATTATGTGTGACATAGCACCACGTAGTACTACCAGGGATGCTGGAAACTGAAGATGTTGGTTGATGAAAATTAGAAAATCAATTTGTTGTTGTTGTTGGCTATGGGTCACTGGAGGTTCAAATTCCTCAGTCTGTCAAAAGGAAAGTAAAATATCAGAGTCAAGAAGATCTAAAAAGTTGTTGGTTGGTGGATATCATTTTAACTATTGCAAATAAACTTCTTCTTTCTTGATTGAGAGATTATTCTTTGCCCTCTATTGTTGTGCAATCACTGTTTTCTTTTTGTCACAAGTTTTTCCTAAGTCAGATAAGTAAAACGAGTTTTTGTTGATTTATTATTATATGATGAACTAATCATACAGTGATTAAAGTATTTGTAATGAAAGAGAATGGTACCTTTTCTCCTCTTGATCAGAGGATGCAGTTTTCTTGTAATTTGGGAATGGCACTCGTCCAGACTCAATATGTTTAACATCCTGGACAAGGAGTTCATAGTGTCTCTTCACTTCCTCTGGAGTTTTGCCACCAACAGCATGGGCAACATTGTACCAACGGTCGGGGGTGTCCTTGTCGTAAACAGCAAGAGCCTTCTCAAAGGCCTTGTTGTCCTTGACACTCCAGGAGCCTGAGGCTGACATTGAACTTGATGCCATTTCTTTCAGGAAGGAAAAGAAATGAAGACGGTAGCAAAGGTGTTGTGAAGGCTGAAGAGTGTGTGTGTGTAATGATCAGACTCAAGGAAGAGCTGATATGTTGAGAGGTAGCAATATGTGTGCTCCTTTTATAAGAACAATGGAAGGTATTAGGTGGGGTAGTGCCAGTTGGCATCAAAATCTTGCCGAAATGAAATAGAATTATTATGATTTGTCTTCTTAGTAACCATGGAATTCAGCTGGCCCAAGAAATTGGAGAATCAGTATCTTCACACAGTAAAAACCAGTGGATGTATTGATAAGACTAGCCAAGAGCTTTTTATAAAACTTTTTTTTAATTTCTTCTGTTTTCCTCTTACCCTTCACCTACTTCAGAGAAGAAATACATATTATAAAAATTTATATATTCCTGAAACTTTATTACAACTTAGTCCAAAATATTGTAATTAAGCATGTCCATTTTTACAGCCAATGAAAACTGATTTGTAAGTAGTTTTGGTTTGGCAGATATGAAAGGGTGCTTGTTTTAGACAACAAAGTTGGGTTGTGGTTGAAAACATAAGAACGTATGCAGAAGAACACTCTATCTGATAGGTCAGCTAATGCCTTTCTTTATTTTATTCTCTTACTCGCAGGGTCTTGGGTGGGTCCTGGTTCAAATCCACTGAATCCAAAACGGGTACAAAAGGGAAACAAACTATGTGAGATATGTGCATAATTTGGACCGCTTGAAAAAAAGTTAAAGTAGGGCCAGTCTTATCCAACGGCTTGCATGTGAGTATGTGAGGACTATGTAAGTCTGTGTGCATGATAATTAATCGGTGTAAAAACTTCCACGCATGCCTCAAACAAAACAACCACAATATCTTGTTCAGAACAGTTCGATTGCATATGAAAAGCTCTTGTGTTTTCATGTTTCTTGGTGGTGGTGGTGATCTTTTGTATCTGTACTTTGTCCTGAACAACATTCCAACACTCTTGCTTGGCCACTTGTGTTCTACAATTATTGCTGTTTTTCCTACTTTTTTTTTACTCCGAGGAAAGCTTATTAAATAGGTTACTCACTCTTTTTAGCTGTTGGGGTCCCTCTTTTTCTTTACTCGATTCATGGTTTATGACCAATATTTTGCTTGATTTGAGTTGCAGCATAAGCATTTATGTTATTGTCATGGCCATGTAGGAAAACAGATGAGCATGTCATTATATGCAACATCCATTATAAGCAGTCTGAAAATCATGTAACGTGCAAGAGGTCAAATAATTCCAATTATTAACATTAAGAGGAACCAGCAAGTGGGAAGCCGTTTGACCCGGAAATAAACTATAATTTTATAATTCTTCCATTGTTATTATGTCAAAAAATAGTTTCATAGATTATATCACTGCATCAAATACCAACAAAATAATTTTATAATTCTTCCATTATACGAAATATCTTTCATGATACACTTCTTTGTCTTTTGCTGTTACTTTAGGCCAATGCCATCAAGCAAACTACATAGCTTCAGCAACTGCTCACATACCCTTAAGGCCAGTTGTAGTGTAGGTTATAGGCCAAGGCTCATCAAAAGAACAGGAACACTTTGGAGTTTTACCCGTTCTGGATTAGCACGTGGGTTGAGTCTTGCAGGTCTTTTCACTGGTATGGCTTTTACAATTGTTAAGTAAAGAACATC
The DNA here is from genome assembly GCA_036885675.1 of Vigna mungo. Taxonomy (NCBI): domain Eukaryota; kingdom Viridiplantae; phylum Streptophyta; class Magnoliopsida; order Fabales; family Fabaceae; genus Vigna; species Vigna mungo. The sequence continues at coordinate 28,635,760 of CP144695.1, read as the reverse complement.
CACAATCATATCTTTTTAACTCATATATATTGGACTTGGGCAAGAGCAAGACAATAAGGTGACAGAAGCCATCATTAACCTAGTTTCTATAAATGATTATAGCTCTGCATTTCAAGATGACAGACCAGAACCTTGTTCTCGAAAGGCTAATTTGTACGCCATGATACACGAGGAAAAAATCGTCAGATTTATGGCCCACTTATTTGTTGGGTGGGGGATAACATAAAGATGTGGCCTTTTGATGACAGTAAAGATAAGAAAAAATATACCATGATGGAAGAGTAAACATTCATTTTAGTACATCATATATTGCTAGTGTCGGTTAAAAAACCCACTGGGTTTTTGTCTACTTTTCTTAAACAAAATATAAAGTCAATGTTATTCTGTAAGGTGTGAAAAAGTTCTTCTGATATCACATGAAATTAGTCTTTGAGCTGTAGGCAGAGAACAACTTATGACAGAAGGGGAAAAAATCAGAGAGCAAACTTTTGTTTTTGATTCAGTTTGTTAATTTTGAACTACAGAGACGTGGTGCGGAGAAGAATGTAAAATCACAATCACTCTACACCAGAAACTGTTGAGTGTGTGATACGTGCAATGAATGTGAGTAGTAACGTTGTAGACCACAATTTTGAGGATACTTGGTTTAGGTTTATGGTTGTTTAAATAAGAATGTAATGCATATATGTTTGAATTTTGGAATTTGGAATAAGAGTAAAGCATATAAAAGCACACCGTATTTTTGAGAGGTCGGTGTAGTGATGGCACGGCTACAGTATCAAATTGGTTTAGAGTGCCCCTCCCTATGGAATTGTTTTTGTTTGCAACATCTTGCAAGTAGGCTTTGGCCTCATGAGTGTAGTATATTCGCCAGAAGAACCCAAGATTGATGCTCAATATATAGGAATTACTTGCAATAATGGTTCATATAAGAAATTTGTACTTAACTTTATATAGTTCACAATTCTTTTGAAGATCTTTTTGATGCTGTACTGATAAGGATGGTTATCCCTTGAAAAGGATAAGACATTTGTGTGTCCAACTCTTCTTCATAGATGTAATTTTGGGAAATCGTTTCATACTTTCTACAGTTAAATGTAACAAGAGGCATGTCAATCTTCGTTTTGGTTTAACTTTTCTAACCACGCAAGAATCTTCATACACAACTTAAGATTTAATTTTTAAAATTTAAACTGTATATGAGTCTTAGTGTTTTATTACCTTTCAATCTTAATTAAATCTTGTTTTATTTTAAGCTGGACTTTAATGTGTTTTTAATTCTTATTAAATTGGAAAGTTTTCAATTTAGTATTTATAAAAGAGAAGCTTTGGTTTTCATCCTTAAAACGTTGACTTTTATTTTTATTTTTTATTTTACTATCATGTGTCACTTGATATCTCAATAATATTCCTCAGTATACGTGGATACTATGTCAACATATGTATACCTAATAAAAAATTTCTACATTACTAAAATAAATGTTGCTTATTTCTCTTAAAGGAACTTTAGAAACCAAGATAATGTAGATTTTGAAGGTATTCCAAAGAAAAGTATTTTAAGAGATCAAAACCAAAGTTTGTTTGTTTTTTTTTTTTTTTTTTTTTTTTTTTTTTTTTTTATAGAAATTAATTATGATCAATAATTTTAACTTTTAAGAGAAATCACTACTGCAAAAACATTGTTTAACGTCACTCAGAAAACGTCGATTTGCGGGTAACCCGACGTATATGAGTGGACGGTGGTATTATCGTAAATAGCTTGGTAAAGTAGATGTCGGTTTTAAGTTAAGGCGACGTCTATGATATTGTAGACGTCCTCACTGTCGCAAACCGACGTCTAATGACCTGAGGTAGGTGAGAAGACAGTCCAGTGACGTCGGTGTTAATGGGGGTTGACGTCTACTAGGCTACAATTAATGCTCTTTACCTAATTCTCAGGCGCTTAGATGTCACGTAGTCAAAAGACGACGTCTAAGGCCTGTCTGGAAGGCGGGAAGACAAAAAATTCTTCAATTTCGACGTTGGTGTTGAGGGGAAGCAACGTCTATGTGCCTATAATTAATTATGTTCACCAAACTCGAGGGCCTTAGACGTCGGCTAGAAGGGCACCGATGTCTACGTTATTATAGACGTTGGCGCCCCATCACAACTGTCGTGAACATCCCTGATAGGAAATCAAACGTCAATTGGTTCAGCTTCTTAGACGTCGGCTCCCCTCGAAACCGACGTCTAATGGATATTCAAAAAGTCAGTTTAAATGTGAACTTGGACATCATATTAGTGAGATAACCGACGTCTAGGTGACTATAGACGTCGGTTTCTAGAGAAATCGACGCCCAATTTCATTTTAAATAAACCGCAAACTCTTCGTGGCATTCAGTTTCTGATATCGTCTTCCTCTTCTCCTTTTTCTCTTGCGGTACCTCTTCTTTTTCTCGCTTGCGGCACCTCTTCTTTTTCTCTCTTGCGGCATTCTATTGTTGTTTCTAATATCTTTATCTTCTTCCTCTTCTCCTTTTTCTCTCTTGCGGCATTGCATCCTAGGTGCGTGGTTTTTTTTATGCTTACCGTTTAAACTTTGTTTAGTCTTTCATCAATTATCTTTTGGTTCAACTGATTAAAAATTGCTTTCGTTGTGTTGTGTTTTAGTGCAATTTTGTTCCTTTATTGGGGGTAATGTAGTAACACATTCTCCATTTGCTAGCTGCCTCCCAGAAAAAGCGGCGTTTTGTGAATTTCTTTTGGTCGTTTCAACCCAAAAACGACCCTGGGTTGCCTAGTTATCGTTTCACCGTGATTTTTCCCTCTTGCGGATGAAAATGGAACTAAGCAACAACCCAGGTTCGGTTTTGGGTTGAAACGACCCATAAGAAATTCAAAAGACGCAAGCTTTTTTTTGGGGGGAAACTAGCAAAAGGAGATTGTGCTACTAGGCTATCCAAAGACGAGAACAAAACTGCACTAAAACACAACCACTGGATTAGACGTCGGTTAATGTATACACCGACGTCTATAGTACCTTTTAGACGTCAGTCAGTGTCAATTTCGAAGTCTTTAGTGCCTCTTCGACATCGGTTATTGCTCAGACCAACGTGTATATAATGTCTTTAGACGTCCAGTTAGTCCTACTCCGACGTTTAGTGACGTCACCGAAAATGACGTCAATTGTTTTGTAGAAGTTAAAAGCCCAAAATAACCGACGTTAATCAGCGTTTTTCCATTAGTAAATGAATTGCAAATAAATTTTTATGGGGACAAACTTAGAACATTTTTGTCTTGTAAATACTAAAAGCATTTTTAAACTTTTAAATTTGACTTAATTAGTAATTTAGTTCTTATATTCAAAGGTTATCATATAATTGTTTTCCTATTTTTTTTATTCAATTGACTCTATAAAATTTGGTATTAAAACATGAGTTATATTTTATTTTTAGAATTTCTTCTGACTTTTTTAAGGCTTTTTTTCCCCTCTTTCTCTTACTCCACCTTCCACCTTCCACCACCCTTTTCATCTTTCTCCCTTTCTTTTCCACCATCCTTCTTCCACCTCCTTTTTCCCCCTTCCTTCCTCCCTCTATTATGGTTTCTATAATTCATGGGTTGTTTAAATTTAGAGTGGAGTTGGATATGTTTGTTTACATTGTGTTAGCCATTACCTACTCGAAATTTAGGTTTGTGGAAGATTTACATGAAGTGTTTAAAGAGGTTTTTGATGGTATTTGGAAGGATGATGTGAGATGGGATGATTCCTTATAGATGGTAAAGGAATGTAGTAAGAGGTAGAGGAAGGTGGTAAAAGGATGATGTGAGATGGGATGAACCCTTTAGTTTACCTAGTTATAATTTTTCTAAGAGTTGACTTCCTGTATGGTTGATTAAGCAGTAGGCAGTGATCAGTCAGTCCATACAATACACACATGTTTCCATAACAAACAATTTTGCTTGAAAAAAGTGATAAATCTATGTCTTTTTATAAAATATGAGTTTTTTTGTTATTTGTTTAAGTAATGAGTAAATTAAAATATGTGATAATCGAAAAGAATGACGTTAAAATGAGAAAAATGAATAAAAAGATTCTAGGAATGAAATTTATAAAGGTAAAATAAAGTTAAATATATAAACTTATATGTGAAGATGGAATTTATTTCTATTTTAAATTTTAATATATTTTGGTTATTATTTTTTAAAATAGATACATATAATTTATTTCAAAAATTTTTGAGTTAAATAAAATTTTAGATTGAGATTTGAATTATAACATATAAATGATATAAAGAACTCAAATATTAATCTAAAATATTATTTAATATGTCCAAAAAATTTATATAATTAAATTATAAAAATTATATGAATTTAGTTTTAAAATTTAAAAACTAAATTATATTAAAATTTAAGATAAAAATAAATTTTAATTTCGTTGTAGAAATTAAAAACTTAAAAAAGTATTAAAAAGTGGTTTAAGAATTTTAGGTTTGTGTGTGGATGTGAAGTAACATCAATCATGGTCAGTTGGATAGTGGTGATGATTGGGTTAAAATGAGTGGATCCATTGAAAGTAGTATATGGAATCCTTATCACTCATTTTATCTTAAGTACCTTCTTCCCTTCACGATTCCTTCCCCAGTGAGTGCTATCCACTGCTCCTTCATTGTCATAAATAAAGTTCTTCAGGTCCAACCTATTTGTTCCCCTTCTTTGGTGCTTCAGTGAGAAATTGTTTCTTGTTTCTTAGTACATCATCATATATGATTATCATAAACCAAAAAATACAATACCTAGTGGTGGAATAAACTGCTGCATTAAAACGGAAAAAAAAAATCATATATCAAAATCATGTTTTTCTCACGTTGTAACATACAAACAGCTGCAATGAAGATCTTACACTATGGTTATTGTAAATCTTAGGCTACGCTTAAAAAATCATATTCTTAAAGTATGTTATTACACGGAAGCATAACTTATTTTTATTCAAATAGACTATGGTTTCAAATAAGATATGCTTCTTAAGTGTAATTATAGTCTATTGAAATATTATATTGCTAGGTTCTTGAATGTAATAGCTTATTATCATTCAAAAAAATTTGTCACACTAGGCTTCAACATCATCCAGAATATGGAAAACCAACGTTAAAAATGACAAGTGACATTTTTGTACATAGATGTGCAATTTAGATGTCAAAATTTATACTTTGCTGACATCATATGCTCATTAGACGTTAAAATTTTGAATTTCACACATCATATTGGGTAAATTTCATGAATATGTTTGGCGCGAAGGTGAAAATATACCGATGTTTCACCAAATTTCATGAATGTCCTAGTTAGGGATGACAACGGATCGGATCGGGTATGGATAGTGCCTACCCACAACTCGACCCGAAAAAAATTCACTCACTATCCGCATAGATACTGCTTAAAAAAATATCTTTAAAATCCACGGATATCCGTAAATACCTGCAGATACCCACAAATATTTAAAAAAATATATTTTTATAAATTATTAAAATAAAATTTAAATAAAATTTAAAAAATATAAAATATAATATAAGTTAAATTAAACATAAATTAAAATTTAATTTTAATTAAATTTAACCTTATAAAATATAAATTAATTTTAATTTTAATTAAATTTAACTTAACAAAATATAAATTAAATTTTTATTTTTATTTTTCGCCGGTAGCGGATATCCGGGGGTACGGATAGTATAATACCTGCACCCGACCCGTTTATAAGCAAGTATTAAAATACCTGCTACTTGTAGGTAGTAAATATTTGCGAGTACCAACTATCTGTCGTGAATTTTATCTGCAGATACTTGCGGACGCAAATTTTTTTGTCATCCCTAACCCTAACTTTAGACATTAAAGAGCTATAAGACATCGAAATATCACTTTCCTGACGGTACATATTAGTGAATTCATTAAAACTTTGGGTGGGACAGTGAAAATTTGTTGCGCAAAACCTTCTTCTCTACTCAAACCCTTTCCGAATGAAGCTTTCGGTGACCAACACATGTAATATTTCTTGAACAAATGCACATTGATTAACTACTTTAGATATGATTTTCTTTCATTTTGACCGATTGGTTTTGTGCACGAGTACTCTTTGAAGTATAGGCACGTTCTCATTTTTTCATCACTAATGACAACATTTATTCTAACGGCGAACCCACCTTTAAGAAGGTTAGTTTTGTTTTGTGTTTTTGATAAACTTTCATTTTTGTTTCCTTTCTTTATGGGCTATAAATTGGTTGAACTTGTTGGTATTGTTGATATTGATATTGTTGAACTTGTTTGTTCATAATTGTATACATTCAAACTTAGATAAAACTGAGAGTATATTCAAAAGAACTCCAAATGGCTTGAATTTTTTTTCAAAGCACCAAAAAATTATTAGAACCCCACAAAAAGTTTTAGTTCAACATTCAAAGTCTAAGTACGTGAAATACTTTTGCAAAGTTTTAAAAACACAAAATAAATTGACAAAAAAAGAAAATGGGATTTTTTGAAAATCTAGAAGGAATAACCAACTAAATGGCTGCTACGACTTTGGAAATTTTTTCCTACCCCAAATCAATATATAATAATGCCAAATATGCCAACTAGAACAAAAGTTATGGCTGTTTAAGGATCTAAAACAACTAACTTTCTAAATAATTTTTAAACTTTAGACAGACCCAAAGTAAGGGCTCGTGGGATTTTTCCCATGAAATAGGGGTTCCAAGGAGTGTTAAAAAAAATTTCAACCAAAAATAGTAACTATAGCAATCAAAACAAAAAATCACAAGTAAATAGTCAATATACAATGCTCACTATAACATCATTCACTTATGATAACTTTAGTTTATAGTTTATAGTTCATAAATATTTGAAAATGAGTTCTAGATGTATGAAATTTGCTGATTTTCTATTTTTTAAGTTTGGTAAAACTGTAAAAGTTGATCATTATTTATTAAAAAAAGGGTAGGGACATCGAAAAATGGCCATTTTCTTACATTAATTAACGGAAAACAAATGGTCATTTCCAACGTCAATCAACATCTCAATTAAAGTGCCATTTTCACATTGAAGTACTTTGACGCATTTAATGTCTTTGGCAATAGTTAAGTTTTTCTCAAATCTCTCATTCTTTAAAATGTGGTTTTCAATTTCTCATTTGTACTCAACCAACTTCACTTTCAGGTCACCATTTTTTTCTTTCAACGATTTAGTTTCGCCTCTCAATGATATCAAATCATTTTTCAATGATTCATTTTCTTTAAAAGACTTTTTATTCATCTTTCTAATTTGTTTAAATGCTTATGATAGTTTGGAGGAATTATATAAATGTTCATTGTAGGTCTGAAAGATTGAGTGTGAGTTTGTGAAGTTTATCTCCTTATCAGTGTTGTTTGATGTGCATTCGAGTCTATTTTCCATGAGGTTGAGATTCACTTTTTCTTCTAGCTCTTCGTCAGATTCAGAGGTGTCTAGGTTTTCCCATGTACTCATAAGAACTTTCTTCTTTTCCCTTTTAAGGAAGATCGCTTTTTTCTTTGACTTTTCCAGATTAGGACATTCTGATCTAAAGTGTCCTGGCTTTTTACATTTGTAACAAACCACCGGTTCATCTTTCTGTTTATCCTTTTGGTCATTTCTTTAGGTACACACAATGTGTCTTCCTCTGAACAAAGTGTTTCTTTTCTTTTTCCACATGGAATGGATTTTCCTTGAGATGAAAAATAGTTCTTCTTCTTCTTCTTCATCTTCATTTAAATCTTTCTCGTTATTAGATTCTTTAGAATGTTCTTCAACCTTAAAGGCCTTTGAGAGCGATGCTTTTATCTTTTCTCAGCATATCGTCCTACTGTAGCTCAAGCTCATGAACCTTCAGGATCCTAACCAACTCTTATAAACTCATATCATTATGGTTCTTGGATGTTTTAATAGTTGTGACTTGCGATCTCCATTGTCTTTGGAGGTTGTGCAGAATTTTGTTAATATTATCAAAATTATCATAGACCTTACCTAGAGATCTTAGCTCGTTGAGGATGCTCTGAAATCTGCTGGAATGGCTTGAATGTTCTTGTTGTCCAACATGGAGAAAAACTTGTATTGTATAATTAACAGACTCAACTTGTTTCTTTTGACTTCGTTTGATCTTTCATAGGTGATGAGAAGAGGGTCTCAAATCTCCTTGGCCCTTTTTGAAGGCGTGAACTTTCTTATAATCTTCTTCAAACAAAGCACACATTAGAGAATTACGGGCTTTGGATACCTTTATTTTTTTATCATTTGACCATTTTCTTCTAGCTGGTAACTCACCCTCTTCATTTAGGGGTATATAAGTTATGTTCTCGACTATATCCAACATGTTAGATTCAAAGAATGTTATCATTCTTTGTTTTCAGTAATCGAACTTTTCCCGCTTAAACAAACGAGGGCGGTTAATGGCATAGCCTTCGTTTTCCATTGTAGAAAGGATTTTTCCTCACTTTCAACCAAGAACTAACCCCTAAGGTTAGCTTTGATAACAATTGAAACATAGGAAAACTCTACAAAGTGGAGGTTTGAATAGAGTTTTAAACTTTTCGAAAATCAGTGTTTAATTTTCTTTGCAGTGGTTAAACAGTCTACAATAGTTGCTAAAAACTTAAGTTTATAAAATAATGTTTAATGGAAAACCTTTGAAAAACAAAATCAATAAGGCACACTCTTTTTTATACCGGTTCACTCCAAAATGAGCTACATCCAATTCTTCCTTAAATTCCTTTAAAGGGTTCCACTAATCACGAATGATTACAAATGAGTTTAGTCACACCTGGTGTACAACCCACTGGTTAGATATGTATAATCACTCTCGATATCACTAGTCTATATGATTAGATGGTCTAACTCTGTTGCGTTAACCTTACAAGTATTTTACTTCACTTTTGAATAAAAACACAAAAGTGTTTTGAAAGATTACAAGAACAAAATGTATAACTCTCTTAAAGAGGGTTTGAAATCAATACAAAGATATTCTAAAAACTTGTAAAAGAATTTTTCTTTTCAAAGACAAGTCTAAGAGACAAAGCTTAAAGAAAGAAGTAGCGTGAGCGTATTGCAACAAGATAATTCTTGTTGTTATTGTCTTCTCTTTATGCAACTCTCTTTATATAGACTTATTTGAAGAATATTCGTTACTCAAATTTTGACTTTCTTTTAGATATGTAGTCTTTACAATACCGAGTTAAAAGCGATACCGCATCTTGGTAGAGCAATTACGTTGTGTGTACAGAAAGGACGAACATAAAGCATGAAGTAAACATTCCTTGATATCTTCTTATTTCTTAATGTTATTTTATTTTGAGTAGGCTTTTGAATAAAGGTAGAGATCTACACAAAAAAAGAGAGTACAACACAATAGACAAAGAAGTACTAGAATGTACATGTTTTAAAGTGTTAGATGATCCTAAGTGTTTAGGCATAACTCGAGTACTATCGTTTAACGTTGTCTGTTTGAGTAACATTATATCGTTTAGGATATTTAAGTTATAGGGTTTAACATATCTAAATTTTTGCTAGATATTGTTCATATTATATGCTTTGTTAGAATTCCTTATAGCACTTAGCGCTTATCCTAGAGAGTCAAACATTCGTTAACCGCTCTTATATCTCTTAGGTACTTAAGACGTAGCATTTAATGCTTTTTCTTTTATCCTATATGATTAAACAATATGTGTTTTGACGTTCTGTTAAACTTCAAATCAAGATTTTCTTATATGATCTTGTCTTAGCATCTTAGTTCTTTTACACTTGTTTTATTTATAATCTCTCTGTTTAAGTGTGTGAAATAAATGAATATGAAAATATTCTAGTGGAGAAAAACAAGTACTCAAGGGAGTATATTTTGGACAAGAAAAAATCAATTTGAAACAAACACCCACGTTGGGCGTACTAGAATCACATACAATGTTTCAATTACAAATTATTGTCAAACTACATGGGTCGAGTACCACATTTGTAAGGTTGAGCGCCACCTGCCCTTGCATAGGTAGTATTGAGTGGTGGAAAAGTGGTGTTGAGCGCTAGTTAATGTTGAAGAACTTCCATTAAGCGATGAAAAATGACGTTGAGAAGTGGTTTGACAGAAAGCTCCTTTCATAGTTTAATTGATGGCGTTCAATGGTGCTCAGATGGTGCTGAGTGGTCATGTTGTTGACATGTCAAAATTTGGGTATTTAATCATATTTATCGTGAGAGTTTAGGGCATTCCTCACTTGCACGAATAGAAATCACTTTTGGGTGCTTGGGAGAGATTTTTGGAGGTTGTTAGGGGTGTTGGGAATCTCTTCCTCTCCTCCTTAGGTCTTCTCCATCATTCATGGTGATTTCTCCTTTTTGAGGTTGGAAAGGAAGATAGGTTGCGATTTAGAAATGTAAACGTGAATGAGAGGTTCAATTGAAGCATGTAGCAGCTGCTAAGAATCTTGGGAGAGTACTTGCATCTTCTCTTTGGTTTCCATTTCTTCCATATCTCTTGAATGTCTAAACCTTAGGTTCTCTACCATGGAGAGCTAAACCTATTTTTTATATTAGATGTAATAATCTAAATCTTGTGTATTTTGTGATGTTAATCCATATGCTTTTCTATTTCTATGTTAGAATTTGATTTTGATGCTTAATGTTTGTTGTGGCTTGATCACCCATGACTTGATTATTGATTCTTGAAATATTGGAAAATGTCTTTTGAAACTACAACTGAAATTGATTACCTAATGAAGCTTGTATCTAGGGATAGAACGTGATTCATTAGTAATCTTAAGACTTTTGAACTTAATGCATGGTTGCTTGTTGACGATCCATGATATTTGACTTTCATGAGTTATTATAGGCTCAAAGTCACTAGAAATAGGATTTGAGTATGCTTATGAGTTAATTTTAACTTGAATATTGAATTGAGATTTTTGTAAATGGATGAGAATGAAGTAAATGAAATCTAGTCTTAACGATTCTATATATTTTATCTTAAATTTCTGTTGCACACTAATTGTTTGGTAAAATACAAAAAAAAAAAAAGAGTTTCTTAGCTCTTTTGTGAGTTTTGTTGTCTAATTGGGTTTTGAATTGTGAGAGTTGTCAAGTGTTGCACAATTCGTTGTGGAAAGAACAATATTTATTACTTGTTACCTTGACGAGTGCACTTTTTGTTTTCCACTAACAAGTTTTTGACACCGTGGGCTTGCGAGAAGAGTAATGGGAAGTATACATGTATGCTTCGTCGGGGCTTCCAAGGAGAGTAATTGGAAATGACACATGCGTTGGTAAGCTATGTGCAAGAATTACAACTTAGTTTCCTTATGTTGAGTTCACTGGTGGTTGTATTATTTACGGTGATGGCATATTCTGTGTGACTGTGTTAAATAATCAGTGTAATTGTATGTTGTTGTGAAACACATGGCTCTGTAAGGTTTAGATGAGTCATTATATTATTATTTATGTGTATTCTAGTTATGAGGTTTCAATGTTTGTATGTTACCTCACCTACCTGTTTTGGTTGTGATTTTCACATGTAATGATCGTTTTATATGATAGCACATGATTTACAAAAGTTGAGGAAGATGCACAATAATAGAGAGAATGGTCAAAATCGAAAGATATTTGAGATAATTTTTGAGTCTTATGTTTTTTACTTTTGATAAAATTTGTTTGTAAAACCATGTATTTTTTTTTGTTTATTGAAATTTTTAACAAAATATGAATGATGTTTTATCTTAAATTATGTAATTTATATTAATTATAGATTTTAAGAAGAAAATTTTGGAATGTTACCCAACATAGATTAATATCAAAGATTTATTAAAGAACACGCTAAAATTATTTTATACCAATGCACATTCTTAATGTCCCATGTCAACTCTGAAAAACTAGCTGTTTCATACAGTCTTATGTTTTAATTCAAATAGGTTGAAAGCCCCTGGTCGAAACTTGATAAATTATGTCACTTATCAATCACTTAAAGAATAGATAAAGATTTAATGTTACTTAAAGTGCATTTAATATATCTTTAAATGAAGTATAAACATATGAAACTTAATGATAAAGTTTGAAGTGAAGTCTATCAACAAATAAAAAATGATTTGCAATGCCTATTTCATCAACTTTGTATTTAAATAAATCTTTCAAGTTGAAAAACAAAAGTCACCAAAAATCTCTTTTATCTTTTCTTTTATGCTTTGGGTGTATTATTTTAAAGTGTAATTAAATGGCATTTATTTTTGTATTCTAATTTTTTTATTAAATGTTGGGAAGAAAATTTTATGAAATTCTATTTATCAATAAAAAAAGTTTTAAAAAGACCAATTTACCCCTCTTTTCATTTCATGGTGGACAGCTTATTTTTTCTAGTGATTATTGGATAAGTATATTAAGCAATAAATATGGTGGAAAAATTAGGAATTTTGACATTATTGCAGTGCAAGGAACGTGGAATATGAGACTTCTAAAAGAGATGCAAAATGCCTGGCATCTATAGTTTGGTCCTACAATGGCCGCAAAAGCATAAAGAGAAAGCTCCAAATAAATGGATGGAATATTTGGTCAATGAAGAAGGTTCTGCAATTAAAAATTGGTACGCAGATCTTTTGTTCGCTTGCTTTTAATGCTAACCTTGTATAAGAACATGCAGAAAATATATGCTACTAGCTAGTTTTAACTCGGTTTCATTTCAGAATTAGATTCTATTGTTGGAAGACACATATACCATGGCCTTGACAACATTCAATTTGCATGTGTTACTGCATGGGAATGCAAATTTCATGGATTTCAGCCAAGAAACGTTGGAGTTTCAGAGACTAATTTATATATAAACATGAATTGCAGGTTTCATTGAGGAAAAACAAAGACAATAATAAAATACATAGCATAGGTTTTCCATGTTGGACCCTTTCGATTCTCCTGTGTTTGCACTTTTGTCGTTCTTACAAAAGATGAAGCTAACACTTAGATCCTGTCTCCTTGGCGAATCTCCCAAACCTTGATTATATTTTTTGATTGTTAACCATTTCTGGTGAGTCAAAGGTTGAAGTTATATATACTTAATATTCAGTTTACCAATCATGAGGTGAGCCCTCCATTTATTTTGGCTCTATTTTGAGAAGTTTTAGAAGTAGTTATATGAAAATAAAAATAGGAACTAATAATATCCCATAACTGTAACGTATTAACAAAATATTATATTATTTATCTCCTTCTTAAAATTTATAATTAGCATAATCGAGTAGTCCATTTATAAAAATCTCCTATCTCTTTATCACTTTTTTTTTTCTTATATTTTAAGGTAAGGTAAGTACACTCAAAGTCTATTAATTTTAAGATTTAAAAATAAAATGGAAGAATCAACTGATCAAGTGTGAATAGATAAGTTTAAGTTTATTATTTTTAAAGAGTTTTGTAAAAATGATTTATGTATTCACTAAAAACAATGTTATTTAGTAGAAGTTATTTTGCAAATTGCAAGATGATTGCACTCGTCTCTTATCAAAATTATCTTCTGTGGCTACACAATTCAAACTCACTCGCCAAACAAAGTGTAATTCAATAGTGATTGCTTTTAATTTCTAAATAGTTTTGAAAAAATCAATTTGTTCCCAATTACAATTATTTTGCATGATATTGTCAGCTGACAGAAAGATCTTGCTTTTTGTATTGCTTTTGATGCCATAATCTACTACTTGTGTGTGAGGCTGAATAGAACCAAGTATCCCATGATTTATTGAGACTTGTTGATGAGATTTATGGTACTCGAGGAGCTACGACAACATTTAGTGTGGTGAACTATATATTGTAATAAATTCAATGAGGTTGTAGGTTTCACTGCTAGTGTGGATGATATAGACTAAGGAGTCAAGTGGTTAACAATTGATGAAGGGATATTGGAGAAATGTCCTAAGAGTACAATGAGGTAAAACAAATTGGTGTCTACTATGATCAGAAGTAATGGTACAATAGTCAATCATATGTGTTAGTCTCTAAGTTTAGGTATAATAACTAATATGCTTTTGAAATTTGCCTAGATTTCATTATATATAATGTGATTGATGTGATGAGTATAATGAGATACATGTGAATTGATTATAAACACTTAGTTATGCTTCTATATATGTTTGAAACTATTATGTTTTGAATTACATATTATAGTTGATATGTTACATGTGAGCATACATCTTGAACAACTTTGGTTGAATTATTTTCCACCCCTTCTCCCCTCTCTCAACACAATAATTTCCTTCAAGGCTCAAAATGTTTGTGTGTTGTCTCAATAGATATGTGTGGCCACCTAATGATGCAAAGATCCTACCACTTATTATGATCCATGTTCATGTCTCTAAGTCACGTTCTTCTGAATTATTTGAGCATACACACTCGTGATATCTATCAATTACACATGTTTGTGTGATACCTAGCCTATGTCAGAATTTCATCAGTTATTCATCCACCACTTACTTGTTTGTACGAGAGATATTATTTTAACTGGATCAAGACAGATATTGATCTATCAGTTATGATGCAATGGATCAACTTCAATAGTTGGTGAACTGTTTGCTGAATCACCAGAAAAAATTGTGGTCTTACCCTAGACAACAACAACATTGCATTGCAGAATCATGAACTAATTAATGAAGTGGGTCTTAAAATAATGTAACTATTTCAGTACAATAAAATATGCTCACTAAGAAACTCACTAGAATTTCGCGAGGTGTGTCTACATTGTCCACAAGTAAGAACATTATTTCAGTCAATTAATTCTGTGGGTCTGACTAATTTTGTGAGTCTACATCAGAGACCAAATGCATCACATGAATGACACTACAAAAGTAAACAATAATTTCCGACCAAACATAATGATGATATGATTACACTGGTCTTTTGGATTCAGCTAATCAGAGGGAGACCCCTTATCCAAATTTCTATAGCAATAGCCAATGATTGTGTGTACTGAATCAGATAAGTTTTCTATGATCTACGTTCTTCGGGACAGTATTTCTATAATGACTTCCTTCACTTCAGGCATATGCCCTTTAAAAATTCATGGCATTTGGATTGGTTATTGAAAATAAAATGGTACCTTTATGATCAGGTTGGATAAAAAGAATCTTTAACATGACATGAAAGTTGGTTTGTGCTTCTCCAAAGTAAGGCACCTTGTCATTGGACTCAATGCCTTTCAACGTCCTTAACAGCCAAAGTAAATTAAACTAATAAAAAATTAAAGAGCCTTTCACTATTCGAAAGTAGATGCAAAGTTGTATGTAACACTCAGTTTCTGCTTTCAGTGAGCATGAATTATACAATTAAGAACTGCCATTAACATACTTTCTCATACTACTTTTAACACTTTTTATCATCTGTTTTAAACTAATGAAAATTTATAAGTTAACTGTGTGTCAGTCACAGTATTTTGCTAAGATAATGATACTTTGACAACATTTTAACATAATTTACTAGTCATTCTGTGATTGGTCCAAAATTATTCCACAATTAATAATAATAATCATAAATATCACCATGGACCAATCACAGAATGACACGTAGATGGTGTTAAAATGTTGTCAAAAAAATATTGTTAAAGTATCATTATCCTTCTTG
Source organism: Vigna mungo (assembly GCA_036885675.1). Classification (NCBI taxonomy): domain Eukaryota; kingdom Viridiplantae; phylum Streptophyta; class Magnoliopsida; order Fabales; family Fabaceae; genus Vigna; species Vigna mungo. The sequence continues at coordinate 28,620,151 of CP144695.1, read as the reverse complement.
CTGTATATTCTTAAAAATTTCCAAGAACTTAATTAAGTAATCCCTCTAAATGTTTACACTGCATATCAAAGTTACATTTTTGTACAATCATATCATTGGACTTGTCCACTTATTTAGGGCAGGGTGATTTAAAATGACAAGTTTTTGAGTTGGTGAGATATCATAACAGAGACTTGACCCTACGTTGTATAAGCTTGGAGACATCTTAAAGTTTTAGCTACTGTTTTCTCCTCCTCCGCCATAAAGAGAATGGCCCCAGTTACAATCATTTTGTCTCATAATAAAATAATGTCCTCACTTCCTACAGTATGAAATTTGTCAAAGATGAATGAATTAAGGTTGTGAACAGTACTCTACTCATGTACCTAATAATTTCTAAGATAATAACCCCAAACTGCCACTAGATCTTCCTCTATTCAAAATTCTAAAGTCCAACCACTGTTTTTAACTTTTGTGCATTTATAATTAAAGTGATATATGGATCACCAAGAAGTCCTTTTCTAATTAGTTCTAGATTTACTTGGAATAAATATGTCAAGTTATAAATTGCCTCCTATGTTGTATGTTGGGAAGAAGCCAACATCTCAGAAATTATAAATTTCGAGAGATCCTGTCGGGATAATTTCCCCAATGCCATAATATCAGTGGAGGAAGCCAACATCTCAGAAGTAATATCAGCAAAATTTGCACAACCCAACTTTGATCCTTCAGCTGCTATAAGCTTAGCGTAAAAGCAAAACCCATGCTCAGCCACAGTGGACATCATTTGTTCGTTAGAAAGGAACATTGAAGGTTCCATTCTATCCTGCATATGCATATATTATCATAGTTTAGTGCCAAATACAATAAGTAAGAAAAATTTCAAAGTTTTATTTTCAGCTGAAAAAGACACTCACCCATTTAGGAAACAAGTCAGCATCTGAAATTAGATTGCACAGTCCACTAGCAAGTTTAACAACATGAAAAGCACCAAACTCTTCTGAGATAGAATGCTGTCTTAAATCCACTCGGCGATCACGGAGATCTCTCCACACGTTTTGTATCTTTTCTGTCTCGTCTAATGGATTGGACTGCAACAATGTTGGCTTTGGTTTGAAATCCATTCGACTGCATTCATCCATCACTTTAACAAGTGTCTCTGTATGTTCATCTTGAACATCAGGCAGAACCCCTTGAAAAGAATGATCTGGAATTTCAGTATCTGCCAACAAATCTGGATTCTGTGACAGTTTTGTTAAGCGCCTACGAACATTGAAATTGAATGGTTTCAACTCATTATTTACAGATACTTTTGGAAGACTAACAAAAGGGAGAGCAGGACCAGAAGACACGGCTCCAGACAATGTCTCTGTTCCGTTTTCAATTTCAGTTTCAGGAACAAACGTTGATTCTGGCACACATGATACATCTAGTGATTTACATGTTTCATTCAAGTATGCACCATCAGCCATTTCTGAATATTTAAAATCTTCGTCCTCTGCAGGATATCCACAATTTGAATTGTCATCCTCAGAGTCAGAGGACATGACTACAAGTTTCCGTCGACCATTATGCTTAGAGGATGCAAGTGGGGAACCGGAAGAATTGGAAAACTCAGAAATAGTGCTACGTTGAATTTCAAGTTCACAGTATTCCATCAACAATCCATTCCTATTAATCATCTCCGCCTCCATGGCCTCTATATCATCAGTCTCCGTATAATTCACATTTAAATCTTTTTGCCGTTCACTTATGTGAAGCTTTTCTCTAACCAACCCTTTGGAGTTTTCTTCCATTATATTTATTTGTTTAGCTATTTTTTCTCAATTAGATCGGAAATCCCTGAGGGGAAATCCCAGGGGTTAGAAATCAAGGAGAGGTTTTACTTGTTCGAACTGGGATGAGTGGATCTTATTTTGGGAGTGGCAATCAATTGGGAAGACTTAACCATGAAATTTAGCCAGAAAAATGAGGAAGTTCTTATCAAAGAAGATCCTACACTAATAAGAAAGGTAGTGTCACCACAGATGTTGTTAAAGGAGCAAGAGATCGAAGCTAAAACATTGGTATCAGGTTTGGGGCAAGTAGAACTAGAAGAAGGCAATAAAGGAGAGACACCATTAACCCTCGGCCAAAGATTTTCAAAAAGCCTACGGGTCTTCCTCTTAGGATACACTTCGATCACAAGATTCCCATTAAGGAGGGAATGAATCCAGTCAATGTAAGACCCTACCGATACCCATACATGCTAAAGTATGAGATAGAGAAGCAAATGGCCGAGATGCTGGTGAAAGAAAAGGATAGCAACTGGAGGTTGTTATAGAATAACTTTTGGATGAACTACAAGAGGCAACCTATTTTTTGAACGTGGATCTAAGGGTTGGGTACCACCAAATACGAATGAAGGAGGAACACATAAAAAAAACAGTTTTTCACACCTACCAAGGTCACTATGAGTTTATGGTAATGTCCCTTGCCTTATCCAATGCCCCGGCCACATTCTAAGGCCTTATTTGAGGAAGTGCGTTTGGTCTTCTTTGAAGACACAGGAAGTCGTGGGAGGATTATAAGGAGCATCTCAAACAAGTGTTGAGTATACTGTGGCAGCAGTAGTTATTTGCCATCAACGAATAGTAAGATAGAGAAAAAAGCACAGAAAGAAGAAAAGTTAAACCATACAAGCAAGCCCGGCAATTAGTTTATTCAATATAAATAGATGTATAAAATAAAGCAAAAAGTATTGCATGTCAAAAACCAAATTCCATCCCACCCAATTATCAAATAACAAGTTATATGCATCGCCACATTAGTCCTTCACAAAATTGTTGGAACTAAATTAGCCTTTCAAAGATTTAAATCAACATTCATCTTATTAGCCCATCAAAAATTGTCACCCAAAACAATTGACAACCACATCAATCCCTCACACATAAAAATGACATTATATTTGTTATTAAGAGGGCCTAAAGTGGAGACACAAAATAAAAGACTTATTGGAGCTTTTCAAGGACTAATGTGATGACTATGGCTTTGGAGGACCAAATTGAGGGCTCTAAAATATTTCTAATACATTTATGAATTTTTCTAGGATGTAAGTTTTTTGAATTTTTAGAACATAAATTATTATTTAACCTATGGACTATGACTGGAGAGGGACACTAGATTGTTCCAGCCATTTCCTCTTTGGTGGGATGTCACTCAAATTTACACAACTATAATTAGTACAAACTAGTTATATATATTTCACTATTGGACAAGAAAAGAAACAGCCTAATTTCACTTAGTTGAAGATATTTTCTAGTTTATGAATTATTCTATGTTTGGCTTCTAGAAAGATAAAACATCCTGCTAATTAGAATAAACTACATTGTGTAAGACAACACAAGACAAATGAAAATGTTTTGCTTTGAGCACTTACGAGAGGAGATATTCTTGTTGACATGTTCCCTAAAAACCTCCCAGAAATACATCAAAGCCAAGCCTGATAACAACAAACATACATGTAATAATTCTTCAAAAACAGATATTATCTTGAGATGCACATACTATTTTGACTGATGTAACCGACCTTGATCATAGGCTGCAAAGGTGGGAGAGCCAACAAACCGCTAGATACTCAACCGAACCAAAATAGTTTAACTTATTAGACTACCACTATTGTCATAACATCATTCTGGCATCCAAGCAACTGAAACAATAGAAAAGCTCTTCAGTCCTATATGTTATGCCAATATCACAACTAGTAACAGGACAAAAAATTCAGTCGAGGCTACACTAAAATATGATGCAAAACAAATTTACCCAACCACTATTCAGGTCTCTACTTTATATTCACATGAGAAGAAATACTCTACAAATTGAACCCAGACTAGTAAATATTGAGACGGCAACATTACTCACCCATTGAGAATTAAAGATTCCATGCTGAAGATAAACAACTTTACGTGCATCTCACCTGTGAAGTTAGATTTCAGACATTAGACTCTACACAAAGCAATAACAATAATCAAGTCTCCCTATTGTCATTTCTTCCAATGTTGTCATAATCATATATAAGCTGAAGGATAAAATTGTGTTATAACTTCCAAAATCTTCTACCTTCACACATAATATTTATTTAAGGAATGAGCCACAGCTTTAAATAGAATTATGACCAAAAAAAGCCGCATATCAGATTCACTTCACTCCATACAACAATAGAAAAGAAGTTGAGATAAAAAAATGTCAAATGATCACGGTAAGTTCAAAATCAAAGAGGGTGGATGATTGCAGTTCCATACTTTTTCCTAAAAAAATGTCTAATTTACCTAGGAATTCTTTCTAGAAGAGGAACTTATCTATAGGCTGTGATCACTCAAATAGCTTCATATGGATACATGTGAGAATTAAAAGTACAAGTCGTTAATTGGAATAGAAAGATCTTGAAACGAAAAGGATTGGCGCAAAGAAAGGTCTTTACTTTACCCTAGCTCTGTTATAACATCTTGACATGTTCGGGCATCTTGTTGAGAGACGAACGAAAACTGGTATTCCTTTCTGTAGGTGCTGAAGAATCAGAGGCATCCTCAATAACATCATTATCAACTAAAATCGGTCTTTCATGAGATGAAAACAACCTGAATAAAGTTCCAAGAGCTTCTGATGAGAAAAAAGAACATGTATAGACTTGTGAATAACATAAAAAACAGCCTGTATAAATATTTCCATGACCAAATGAAGATCCTGATTGAAAAAACAAGAAAAACATCCTGTAAAGCTTGAAACTCACTGTGGAGTATTTTGGTTCATGTTGCAGAAGGTAATTCACACTCATTCATCTAACCAATGCAATAAGTGAATGATTATGGAAATTGAAACTCAATTACAAAAGAAACAATGACTAGAAAACTAAGTGTAGGAAGCAAAGCAATATAAAGGAACATAAAGAGTATGCAAAAAAACTAACAAAGAACAGGACCTAATCTATAACAAATGGAAACAAATATCTCAACTATATTCACTGTTATCATAATATCCAATGCAGACTATCAAAGAATAAAAATCCTAAACTAAGTGCGGCTTTTTCCTGTGGGGTCCACTTTTACAGTGAATGTGTTGTTTGCAAATTGAAGTATGGAGAGACAATAGAGTAAAGAGAGAAAATAACCTGTTGTTGGCGCTTGAGGTCTTGTGAGGATTTGATCCAGAGGTAGTGGGCTAGGGTTCCGGCGACCACCCAGAAGCAAGGTTGCTTCCGCCCCTCAGACCACCCATCGAATTGGTCACGAAGGACCTCACAACGTTCTTCTCCAGCTGCTCGCCATTCAAACATATTACAGATTACACACAAATATTAAAGTTACTTATTATCTTCTATATAATTACTTTGGAGTGCGAGTTAAAAAAAATATTTAATTCATATGATATGTAATTCTAAAAATAAAAATTACATAATATTTATTATGAAATTCACAACAGAAAATGGGATGGGAAGAGCAATTTTGATGCAATTTTACCCTTAGAGTAACAGTTGCACCGGAGATGCACAATAAGACCATAACAAATTATATTATATTTACAACAACCAAAATATTTTGCAGGATTTGATTACTATAAAATTTGAAATAATGAATAATTATTATCTTATTAATGTATAAATTATATTTTACTATTCTCAATATTATATTATAGATGTGTATAAAAAGGAAATGCAAAGACAAGATAAGAGTTACATTATTAATTATATAACTGTATATAGTTTAAAGATTGAATGAATAATCATTACCTTGCATATATAATATAAAGATTGAATTAATAATTATTACCCATTAATATATATATATATATATATATATATATATATATATATATATAATTTAAAGATTGAATAAATAATCCATTAATTATAGATTAAATGATAAATTATTATCTTATTTATGTGTATATAATTTAATGATTAAATGAATAATTATTACCTCATTAATGTATATATAATTTAATTTAACGATTGAATTAATGCATAACAGCTTTAAGGTAGGAACCGTGAGTTGTACATTTATTGTGATCTTCTCATTTATAATTTAATAATTAAGAAAATTATTCTTCCTCTTATCTGAGTTAAGATAGGTGAAAACTCTGAAAATCATTATTCTTGAAAAATATATTGAATTTATTTGATATAATGATTCTCTTCTTTTGAATGTTAAATGTAATATTGCTTTAAAGTGGTAAATATTGGTTGGATGTAATTGGAGTCTTTAATATTTATTATTGCATGTCTAAATGTGTTATTTTTTTTTTGGAAGATATTTTCCCAGTTTGAGTTGTAATCTTAGACTGCTACGAGTTGTTTTCCACACTTCTTTTGGCTATATCTCACGTGCAATGTTTTATTATGAAGAATAACTCAAGAAATGCAAGGAGGAGCTAGTTTCCGTCAATTCCTTTAAATTATATAGACTTAGAGATATTTCATATTAAAATATTCTTAGAAACAGAAGAATCAAAATATATAATTGAAGATAACTCAGAAGAACATAAAAGTTAATATAAAAACTCAGAAGAACAAACACTTTTATCATGTATTTGGAGAACGTGAGAAGATAGTACGTATTTTTTTTCTTGTTTATTATATTATATTGTACCGTTTTATTCTAGTATAACATTTCTCTTATGGAAAAGTTGAGTTACTTTAACATTATTTCTACTAAATGAGTGAATATCCAATTTTAAGATTATATTGTAGTCATATTTCATGTGTTTGTTACTTCTAAGCTTCTTTGCAAGTACTGCATTAGTACATTTGGTATCGTATATCTCGTATCAATTTATAGATAAAAGTATTTACTGTTGTTTTATTACCCTCAAGCTTAGTAAGTAGAGCATTGGAGTTACATTTCTTTGTTTTTTTCTGGTGTTTCTATACTTCAAAGGAGTTTAAAGCTTATAGTTGGTCGAGAATGTCTTTCTTTCCTGTTCTTGTGTTTAATGTGTTTGAAGGAGGATTTCTTATCCTACCTTTAGTTGTGTTTAATGTGTTTAATCCAGAACATTGCCAAACACCTTTAATATTTTTGAACAATCAAATTAATTGTGGATATGAAAGAATTCTCCCCCACATATCAAACCATTTTGTAGACTAACAGTTTGACAATCTGTATTGATTTGTTTAACAGTAGAGATAAAATATATCGAGTTTTTTTTTTCTTTTGCATTTCTAGAAATATAGAATTCGTCGTACGCATATATCCAACAATTTTGTAGATTAACAGTTTAACAATGTGTTTGGGTAGAAGTAAATATATTGAATTTTTCTACATTTCTAAATATATGAAATTCATTATACGTAAAAATCATGGATGTTGTTCTAATTATTGAATATATTGTCAGCTAGCTTACTACATGCATATTTGATTGGAAAGTTGTCACATTCCATTAATTCTCCTTTTTAGTGGGATACACGTGTCATACTATTAGGATTTTCGTAGGTTAGTGGAAGACAAAACTGACAACTACATTTAATTCTCCGTTCTCGGAAACCGTGCTGCAGCAGAAGGCAATGAGAGCTTCTAGATAGTGGAAGACATGTGGCGTGCAAAGAGTGGACCGAACGGTTTTAGTGGAGACCGTATTTAAAGTTGAAGTTTGAAAAATGGTGCCACTTTCTGCATGCAAACCCTCCATCTTCAACCTTCAGCAACCCATTTTCTCCTCCTTCCCTCTAGAAACCCAGACTTCTCTCTAAGATTCCGACCATTTCTCCATCTTTGATCACCAACCTACTTCCAGATTAAATATTCCCGGTGCCAAGCTCTTTCACTTGCACCGATCAGATTCTCAATTGGACAACTTTGGACTTTGGGAGTCTTAGAAGTAATTGCTTAAAGACTTAGAAGAATTAGCTGAAGTTAGAGGTAAGGGAAACTTATAAATTTAATTATGATTATTTTGTATGCATGATTTTATGAGTATATGTTGTTGTTGAATGTATGATCTTGCTGTGGTGAAAATGCATGTTTGATTTGTGGTATGAAATAGGTCATAAGGTTTTAAAACTTAGTGAAAATATGAATCTGTAATCGAAGGGTCATTAGGACCGTTCGGTTTCCCCTAAAATGATCAGTCTTGTACTATTGTATAGAAACTTAAATACCTTGTTTAGTCAATCATAATGATTTATCCATTACAGAACGCCAGGTCTTATACTGAGTGTTCGGCTTATAATAGTGTTCGGTCATACACTGAACGTTCGGTTTTATATTGATAATGTTTATTGAAAGTACTCAGTCATAAATCGAGTGCTCGGCCTCAGAAGGTACTTGATCATAAACTGAGTACTCGGTTTCATATTATTTGTCTTTATTATAATAGCGTTCGATCTTACACATATGATATTTATGTTTGAGTATTCGGTCATAGACTAAGTACTCGGTTTGATGTTATCTATCCTTCTTGGGTGAAACGTTCGGTCTTGTGTTAGTAAAAATATCGTAGAGTGGTTGGTTTGTACTGACGCTCGGTCTGGAAGAGTGCTCAGTCTTGAGAAGTGCTCGGTCATAGACTAGCCTTCGATCATGTTAGTGCTCGGTCTTATACCAGTACTTGAATTCTTAAAACGTCCAGTTTATTATATTGTGTATTTGAAAAGTTTCGGTTTTAAACTAGCACTTGATTCCTCACAGAGTGTTCGGTCTTGTACTGACACTCGTTTTATTGAAGAGAGTTTCTGCTGGTCACAAAGGCATTTGGCTAAAGTTACAAACTTTGTATTCGGTTCCTTCCAAAAGTTACTTATGTTGTTTATTGATCTTCTTCATGTATAAATCTGTATGTCTTATTTCAATAGTGCTCAATATTCTACTTTATCAGACCGTTCGGTCACTTGATGGGACTCCTTGTTGAATTCGGTCTCTTATTCTGTCTTTGACCGTTCGGTCACTTATTGAATCTCTTTGATACTCAGTCTCCAAACATTTTGTATTTTGTACCGTCTATAAGAAAAGATGTAAAGGATGAATGAGTTTATTTTGATTTAAGAGTATTCTGGGGAGGAATAGCTCATGAGTGGAATTGTATTGGTAAAGTATGACCGTGGCTAAGGCTCAGGTTCTGACTCTATCCTGATATTCCGTGATTACGCCTTCTCAGGTAGAGAAGGGTAACTCATGCGTGGGAATGGCAGGAGGTCTTTTAGTCTCGGGCTATTTCTATACCGAGGTGGTTCCACTAGACTAACCTCGAGTGGCGGTATGTTGAGTGTACCCCAGCCAGGTCCACCCGGGTGCAGAGAGCGGCGAGCATACATGGTCATACCGTCTGGACAGTGTTTAGAGAAATTGATTATGATGATGTTACCGTTCGGATTTTAAATGGATAGACTTGACTTATAATTTATGATTGTGATATTGATGTAAATAATTCATGTGTATGTTTTGAAAATATATTGGAAATGATTAATTAAATTTACATAAGCTTACCTTTATCTGTTCTGTCTTGTCTATGTTGTCGTTCGGTATTTGACCGTCCGGTTTGTTCTCTTCACTGCAACGATCATCCTTATGGGTGTGAGCAGAGGATGCTCTTGATAATACTTTTGAAGATGCCCTGCAGACAGAACAACCTTTGGACGTGATGCCGGAAAACTGTGCAGGACCGTCCGGTCCTTAGAATAGATTTCTTGATTGTGTTTAGTGTAGATAACCGTTCGGTTCAGTGTTTGTAGGAACCGTTCGGCCTAGATATCTCTTTTTCCTTTATTTCCGTTTGGTCATGAACTGTAACAAGACCGTTCGGTTTAGTTCTGTATATTGTATCATACTCGTGTTTCTTGTACAGTTTTAAATTCAATATGATATTTCATATTCCTCATCCACCTAACTGTTTATCTTCCACTATTCTTTATTATTATCATATTAACTCCTAGAATAAATCATAGTTTCAAACTAGATTTATTGGGATGCTACAAAAGTGATTTCATACAACTTTTTCTTTACTAATTATTTCTTTAATCACTTAGAAGAAGAGAAAGAAAGTGTATGGAAACTTGTGAATAAATTGAATTTAAATATTCTTATATTTTCATATAAGAATCAATATGTGGAGTGGATTTCTCTTATATTAGAGAGTGAGATTTAATATAAATGTAAATGGTAAGATACTATACCATATAAGATAACTCTTAATTTCTTTTGTATTAAGTTTCCAATTATTATGTTTAGAACTATTTTTTATAAAATGTTTTCCATTATTTTTTGGTACATGAATTTAGTTTTTCCTAGTAATATTGACAAATAATTAATATACTTTGAAATATCAATTTATCTAGTCATGTCTAATATAAGTTTAAAATGAAAAATATTCTAGGAATATTGAGAACATGTACTTATCATTAAAACTAATGAAAGTCATGCACATTGTCAACATCCGGATGTTGAAATAATCTTTTTTTTCTTTATTTATTCTTTATCTTTTATCAATTTAGTCTACTTTATTTTTATTTTGTTTAGCTTTTCTTTTTGTAATTTTATTTTAATATAATTAGTACAATTAATTAAATAAAAAAAATTAATTAATTAAAATTAATTCAAAATAAAATTAAATAATTAATAAAAAATAATAAAAATATAATAATAATAATAATATATATAAAAAAAAGAAAAAGAAAAAATCATTAAATAAAAGAAGTATAAAACGTGTTGAAAACACGGGGAAGGAAGAGGGAAATATGTTTTTTTGGTGTATATGGGGAAGAAGGGAAAGAGAGGCGCGTGAAAAACGAATTGAGGATTTGGGGGACAAAAACGGTTAAGAAGAAGATTCTGGGAAGGCAGAAAAAAGGTGAGGATTGGAGGTATTTGGCATCAGAGATATTTTGAGCAAAAGAAGGCAGAGAGGCTTGGGGAGGATTTTGGCTGGTTTTGGAACGATTCATTCCCAACGACAATAGTGGTCATCATCTTGGTTCCAGTATCATCAAGGCACAGGAAAGCGATTCGGAGAACAATCAAAGAAAAGAGAAAGACAAGTAAAAGAAGAAATTCAGCTCCTCAAGAATACCTCCGTTCTAGTAACATCAACTGAGAGATAAACATTTTAACAGCTTATGGCATTATGTATATGTTGATGTGGTTGTTAAGTTGTATGCTCATTGTGACCTTGTTTGAGATTGTTACCACTGTGAATCTATTTTCCTTTTCATTGCCGAGCATCATCATCACTGGTTACCACCATTTCTGTTGATATTTATCACCCCTGTTTCCACCGTCGCGGTTGATTTTGCTGGATGACCTTTGTTTAACTCGACCCTATACACCAGAAACGTCAATGTCAAAAGTTGCTCGTCAAACACCCAAACATCTCTTCCTTATCAAAACAAACCCAAACCCACCAATAACCCAAAACAGCCATAGCAAACAAACCAACTCATCCTCACCATTGTCCTGTGACCAGAGTAAAAGCCAAATATCAAGCATTACCAGAAAAATAGAAGGGATCAAAGCAGTAGAAACCCGATTGTTCGGTTTCTTTCTCCATCAAATTATCATCGTGTTTCGATTGAATCAGCAAAGGGAATACATGGTACAAATTAAACCCTTACATCTCAAATTAGAAAAAAATTTCAAAACCCCAAATCGGAACCCATTGGAGAATAGATCTCTTTGATGCTGCCACCATCTCTTTGATGTGTGTGCGACCCAGAGAATCCTGTGAGTGTTGACAAGTCGCCGGAGGAGCGTTGGTCGGGACAGTGAGAATAATAGAGGTGAGCGACATCGCCGAAGGCACTAGCGTTACCAAATAGGAGTGGGGAGGCATCGGTAGTAACTCATCCTAAACAAGCGTGAGAGGAGGAGAGAGAGTGGTTGGGGTCGGCTTTGACTCCGGTGGCGGTTGCTGTGACTCCGGTGATAGGAAAGCTGACGGGAGCGGAGGGCACGCGCAAAGGGAGTGTCTGCTTCGAATGTCTCCATGGCGCGATGGTTTTGATGATTGGGATGGTGGTCGCCGGCGACGTTTTTGGTGGCTGCACGGTGGCTGTTCGATGGGGAGCAGTATGGTTGTCGGAGGTGGAACCCTAGGCTTGCGGGAGAGACATTAGGTCTCTTGGGTGTGTGAGGCAGAAATTTTGGGTCTTTGGGTAAGGGAAATACGCTGCAAATGAGGAAGAAAAGTTGACCCCCTTAAGAGGGTGTTGCTCCCTCCACCTCCCCAAATTTTTCCAAAATTTTTTTAATTACAAAAGTATCCATTTTTACTTTAATCATATTTTTTTTTAAAATCCTAAATCTCATGCAGCTGCACCCCCTCTCACTTTTCCAAATCCGTTTCTCACTCCAACTCTCACTTTCTCTTTTTCTCCGTATCTGTTTTCTCTTCATCTCCAATTTGGTTTTGGTTGTGGCACGGTGGTGTCACTGTCCGTGGTGCGGTGGTACAACAGTATGTGGTCATTCAATGGTGATGCGGCGGTATGTGCAGTGATCATTTGTTGGTGGTGTTTCGTTTCTGCATCCACTTATGTTCAAACTGGCGAGTGAAGAGAAAGACAACTCAACTCCTTCCATCCACCTAAAAGCTGATAAAATCTTCGAGTCTGACTCGGAAGCGGTGGTCACCTTCATCGTATGCTTGCAAGGCTTTTACCCACGTAACGCTCACAAGCCTCTTAGGGTCTCCGAAAAGTACCACCTTTCATCACAAAAGTTAAACCAGGTTGTTGTAGTAAATTGTAGAAGCATACACAATTATATAAGCTTATATATTATTTTTTGTTTTAATGGATGTTCGTGATTTATGTAGTGGTAGTAGTATCTGGTTTTGGAAGGAAGAAGGAGACATGAAGAAGAAAGGGTCCTGCAATTCAGTTTTTTGGTGACATTAAATGTCCTTTAAAGATATTTGAAAAATGAGAAAGAAAGATGGATGAATTTTAGATTCCCCTCGGTGCACAGATCTTGATATATAAAGTGGATGGTAATAAATGTCTGTGCTAATTAGTCAAATCCACTCATCAATGGTTTATAAGATTAGGTTGCAAAAATAAAAAACAAAAAACATAGCAGGAAAGGATCACTTCTTCTGAATAAGAATTAAAAAAAAGACAATTTTCTTAAACGAATTTCAACTTTCATCCACGGATGATGACATTCGTTTGTCTATATTCACATTCATTTAATTTATATTTGTTTAAATATATTAAAGGGTAAAAAAGAGGTGGGGAGGTGGAGAAAACACTTGTGGAGGTGCAGGGAGCGTGCAGGGAGTAACGCTCTAAGAAGGGGAGTTACTCCCTATACCTCCCCAGTTCCAACCCCCACCCCCCCCCCCCCAATTTTTTTGAACTTTTTTTTAAATACAAAATTAATCTTTATATTTTTTTATTTTTATCGTTTTAGCCCTATTTAACCTACCCTACAATAACCCCCCTCTTTTACAGTCTCAAAACACACAGACATATTCTTCTTCGTATTCCCACCCCCACCCCACCAAAGCTTTGAAACCTTCTCCTCCAAACGCTCTGCAACTCTCACTTTCCAACTCCTCTCTGTTTGTGCGGCTGTTGTACGGTGCGGTTGTGGTTGCTGCGCAGAGGGTGCTGGTGCGGCGGGAGAATTCGTGGAAAAAAAACGTAAAAATGAAAACATGAAGATAAAAAAAAGGAATAAATAGGTTATGTGGGGGTGGGGGTTGGAATTGGGGAGGTGCAGGGAGTAACTCCCTCTAAGAAGTTTCTGAAGATAGGATTTGGGCCTGAGTATGAGCTAGGCGTTTTTCTTTCTTTTCCTTTCCTCGGCACACCCCAATTTTTTTCCTTTTACCACACCAATGCTGCTTGGGGCTTAGGCCCACTTCAAGTTTAAATTTCCCTTGCGCAGCACCTGTTTTCACTTTCACCACTTCCTTTCCATTTCGGTTGAAGCCCAGTCTGCTTTTAAAATTAAAATGAGTTTATGCACTCATTGTTTCCAACCTATTATTATAAGCAAAATTGGTTTAGATATGCTATATTTTTATCCCATTTTTTTTTTGTATATCTACCTATATTAAAATATTTTAAATTTTCTTTTATAAAACTATTTAAAATCAATAAAAAATATTTTGAAAAGGTTTAAGCACACGTGCGACCGTTCGCGTAGGCCTTGTGCTAAAAACCTTTTCCTTCTCTTTTACAAAAATCAATAAAAAATATTTTGAAAAGGTTTAAACACACATGCGACCGTTCGCGTAGGCCTTGTGCTAAAAACATTTTCCTTCTCTTTTACAAAAATCAATAAAAAATATTTTAAAAAGGTTTAAGCACATGTGCGACCGTTCGCGTAGGCCTTGTGTTAAAAACCTTTTCTTTCTCTTTTACAAAAATTAAAAAAAAATATTTTGAAAAGGTTTAATCACACGTGCGACCGTTCGCGTAGGCCTTGTGCTAAAAACCTTTTCCTTCTCTTTTACAAAAATCAATAAAAAATATTTTGAAAAGGTTTAAGCACACATGTGACCGTTTGCGTAGCCCTTGTGCTAAAAACCTTTTCCTTCTCTTTTACAAAAATCAATAAAAAATATTTTGAAAAGGTTTAAGCACACGTGCGACCGTTCGCGTAGGCCTTGTGCTAAAAATCTTTTCCTTCTCTTTTACAAAAATCGATAAAAAATATTTTTGAAAAGGTTTAAGCACACGTGCGACCGTTCGCGTAGGCCTTGTGTTAAAAAACCTTTTCCTTTTCTTCTATAAGAATAATCAAAAGTATATTTTTAAAGGTTTAAGCACACTTGCGAACGTTCGCGTAGGCCTTGTGCTAAAAACCTTTTCCCTCGTTTATATGAAAATACCAAAATACCAGACATCCCCTTTTTCAAACAACACATACAATCTGTTTTACTAGAACTACATAACCCTGATTTCTCATTTTGAATGAGAATACGTAGGAGCAAGGTCAATCCTTGTCGGGCCCAAAAAACTAAAAAAAATATTTTGTTTTCTTTAGAGCTTTATTTTTTAGGGAAAATTAAACATTTTGCAAACCACCTCAAATGCGCATATTTAATTAAAGGTATTGCCTTAGGGCAGGCGGTGTGGGGTGCTGATACCTTCCCCACACGTAACCTACTCCCGAACCCGAAATTCGGTTTTCGCAGACATTGCCTTATCATTTTATGGTTTTTCCATAGTTTTCCAGAATAAACTATGGTGACGACTCCAAAATTTCTTTTTCAAAATTGTTTCCTTTTTTGGATCGTCGTCCCGTCGCGATTTTCGGTTACGACACACATGTTAGAAAAGTTTACATAAAACGTCCTAAACCGTTGGGTCTTAAAGAAGAAGGTGGAGCAATGTTGCAATGCTTGGTAGGGATGTTGCTTTCCAGTTTTCTCATGGAATGAAGTCTAGAAAAGAAGATGGAGTGATGACATCGACAAGGCCTCCGATGGTGGCAGATGTCATTGCTACTACCTTAGTTAGACAAAGAAGGTGTAGTCATGGAAGGCGCTGCTGTTGGGGCAAAAACCCACAAATGTGGCACCTGTGTTACTCACACAATAACCAAAGCCCTTAAATAAGACACTGAGTTGCCTAAATGGTAACAAAATCCACAAACACGGTACTTGAGTTACTTGAATAGTGACATAATAAAAGCCTTCAAACGAGGCACTAAGTTATCTAAACAATAACAAAAGATCGCAAATGGGACATTCAAGTTACTTAGTAGTAACATAAATTAAGCCTGAAAGTGAGACACTCGAGTTACCTAGATGGAAACACAAGTTAAGCCAACATGCAAAACTTGAGCCCACCTAGACAATAACATAAGTTAACCCTGCTTAGGCGGCACCCTACCTAAGTCATTAGCACAAGTTAAAGTCTGTCCCGACAGCACACAAGACAATATTGAGTTCAGCTTGGTTAAAGACGACCACAAACAAGTCCGATCAAACGACTAATCCACCTACAAGGTCAAAGACGACCACCCACAACTCGACCAAATGACCAATCCATCTACAAAGTCAAAGACTACCACATACAGTCTCACCAAATGATTAATCCACCTACAAAGTAGAAAATGACCACAAACAGTTCGACCAAATGGTTCATCCACCTGCAAACATGAAGTCGCCTACAAAACAATTAAAGGGTCAGTCACAATTACAACAAGCATTCCCTTTATGCTAATCAAACTTTTGAGCTTAGGGGCTTATTTACGTACCTGGTCCAACAAATATAATGAATAGCATGGTCTAATAAAGCTCATTTAGCATTATTTACGTAAAGTGGTTAAATAATATTGTAAGAAATATTTTTTAGTGCAATTATTACATATTAACGGAATATATGTAACTAAATCTCAGTAGTTTGATTACGCTATAATATCCTTTAATGCCATATATCAACAAAATATATAGAAAACCAGTTAAAATATATATTTCATTATTGTTATTATTATGTCAATTTAACATATAAATTGTAAATTTTTGTATTTATTGATATTATTTTATATTCTTTTGATAATTTTTGTACTAAATCTCATAAAGCTCATAAACTCAATAAATTCAAATAGTATTTCACCAAAAACACAATTCTTTTATACTTTATCTTTTACTCATAAAGATCCAAATTTTTTTTAGTAACTTAAGTGTCAGAATATCTTTTATAAATAGATCTTTCTCCTCTTAATAAGGAGGGATTTGATTTCAATCATCAACAACATTCAAATCATTACTAAAATCTTGTCACATGTCCAAATATTTAAAAGATTGCATATTAGTGCATAAAAAAACTATAGGAGTGCCAAGAGCAACTATCCGATTTTTATATGTTGTTGACGGGCCATTTGACCAGCCCAATATATAATCTGTTGGTCGACCCTTTATAACCTTTCTTCACAATTCATAATAATCTTTAGGTGTTGCTCCCTCCACCTCCCCAAGTTGGTCCTGCACCTCTCCACTATTTTAATTTATTTCAAAAATATTCTACACCTCTCCACTATTTTCTTTTATTCCAAAAATACCCTATACCTCCCCACTATCCTTAACAATCTTTCTCTTACTCTCTCTACATTAACGAAGCATTTACATTGAATTTGTGATATATTACCAAATATAAAATTCAGAAGAAACTTCAATATTAGTACTTCTACTATTTTCATTTTATAAAATTAAAAGTTAGATGCAAATATAGAATAATAAACATAATAATATTAATAGTAAATAATGATATTATTATTATTATTATTATTATATATTAACTTTATAATAACGAAAAAACTAAATAAATTCTAAATCTTTAACAAATAACTTTTTTTTATATTTTAAGTATATTTTTATATTATTTATCTAATAAATTAAATATTCTATTCAAGTTATTTGAGTCAAACATGTCGGTGAGTTAAAACATAATATAATGTTAAAAATTATAGATATTATATGTAAAAAAAAACACACATATATAAACATTTTTCTAGAAATTTAGAACAAAATTTTACTATTTAGTAAGTAATTTGAAAAGAAAAAAATATATTCATCAGTGAAAATAAGATTGAATCAAACTTATTTAAGAAAATATATCATAAGTTGAAATTTATTAATGTAGAGAAAAAGAAAAAGATTGTTAAGGATAATAGAGAAATGTAGGATATTTTTGAAATAAAAAAAATAAAAAAGAGGTATAAAATATTTTTAAAATAAATTAAAATTCTCCCATTTGAGGAGGTAGAGGAACAACACCCTAATCTTTATCTGAATTCACTTAAAAGTGTCGTCTTACACCTCTTTTTATGATATGACAAAAATTGACCAAACATAAATTAATCAAACATCCTTTTCATTCTACTATGCTTTTGATGCCGACACAAGTAGCATTCTCGACAAAAATAACACCGAAAATTTTATCAATTGACAACACTGGATAATGAGATGTCATTTACAACTTCAAACTTTAAGTTACTCAATTTGTTCATATAAAGTTGTCTCAAATTTCAAAGTTATATTTGAATTCCAACATAGAAAACAGAAAGTGAGGTTATGTAGGACCTCCATGATCAAGAACAACCTGCTAGAGCTACTGATCTAGGATAAGAAAAAGCTTTCCCTGCTCTACACATTTTTCACTCCACATTTCACTACATTTTGTCACCCACTACGCCATGTTTCCCCAGCCATGGATCTCCATAGCCACAATCATTGCAACTTCACTTCTCATGTCCTCACTGGTAAAGTCATTTCCAGAAGCTGATAAGGTGAAACACTTGCCTGAACAGTCACCTGTTTCCTTCCAACAATTTGCTGGCTATGTACCCGTTGATGACAATGATCAGAGAGCTCTTTTTTACTACTTTGTTGAAGCACAAAGGAACCCTTCTTCAAAGCCTCTAGTTCTCTGGCTCAATGGAGGTTAATCCACATTCAACTTCGTCTATCAAACACCTTTCTTTGTACTTGTGTTAAGCTAATGCGTTCATTAGACTCTAAATGTGTTTCGTAGAGATGGTTTATCTCCACTATGATTGTGACGAGCCTTAGAATTCGACAGTTTGAAGAGTTTATGTTTCTTTTGTTTTGATCTGCAATTTCCTTGTTGCCTTTGTAGGGCCTGGCTGCACATCTGTTGGAATTGGAGCCTTCACCGAACATGGTCCTTTTGTTACAAATCAAGGAAAGGCTATTCAGAAAAATCAGTATAGTTGGAACAAAGGTACTGCAAATTTTTACCCGCAAACTTAACTAAGCTCATCTTTTCAACTCCTTTGAGTCCTTTCTTTTTCAGAGGCAAACATTTTGTACCTGGACTCACCAGCAGGTGTTGGATTCTCTTACTCTCTCAATCTGTCATTTTATAAAGCTCTGAACGATGAAGTTACAGGTTGGTTCGCTCTCTTATCCCTATGCAAATGCAACAAACCTAATCAATTTCTTCTTTTCTTTATTCTGTTCATGAGTGTCTATCTCTCCTGTCAGAGTCGGTGCTCCCTCTATTTATGTTAGATTCCATTCACATGTTGAACATAAAATTAACTTTTTTCTCTGCTAACATTATTGTTTCTTTAGCCCGAGACAGTCTAGTTTTCCTGCAGCGCTGGTTTGCCAAGTTCCCAGAATACACAAACAGAGACTTTTATATAATGGGAGAGAGTTATGGAGGTAAGGATACACACAAATAAATAAATAAATATATATATATATATATATATATATCTGTAAATAATACATGCATAGACTAAAAGTAATTAATACGATAAAAGAATTTGAACAGTTGATGCAGAGGGAATCTTAATCTATGAGTAGCTAACACTGACAGTTTTGGTTTTGGTGGCAGGTCACTATGTACCTCAACTTGCTGAACTCATTATTAAGAGTAAATTAAATTTCAACCTAAAGGGCATAGCAGTGAGTAAAGGCTGACTGTTATTTTTGTCTCTTTATTTCTTACTGTCATGTCTTGGCATTTTCTGAGTTATCTTTGCATTGCAGATAGGAAATCCTCTTCTGGATTTTGACACTGATATGAATGCAGTTGATGAATATTACTGGTCTCATGGAATCATAAGTGATCATGCATACAAAATCAAGATCTCTCTGTGTAACTCATCCAGACTATTAAGAGAATACTTCAGTGGCAGTCAACTTTCCAACGATTGTCTTCTTGCAGCTGAAAAAGTCTCAGAAGAATATTCCTTTACATCCTTCGTAGATCCATATTACGTCATCGGCGACAGATGTCTTTCTTACAATGTTTCTCAGGCAGGTTTTCTTAAGGAGATGCTAAGTTCAGGGATGTTTCAGTTTAGGAACTCCCATGATGTGCTTCAAACCCAAAAACCAGACCAGGTGAGATTTCTATTAAAATATACTACTATTTTTTGATTCATTTTCATTCTAAATGGCTCTAAAAATATGGGCAAACAAAAACACCTCAAACTTGGAATTTGTTAATTGGAATTTTGGGCCTTGAATTTGAATGGTGCAGCAAGTTGATGAGTGTAGTATGAAATATTCAGAGAAGTACTTGAACAGGAAAGATGTGCAGAAGGCTCTTCATGCCCGGCTGGTGGGAACTAGAAATTATCGTTTGTGCAGCAAGTAAAACTACTTCTAATTCTATTATGTTTAAAATAAACACTCATTGTAATCGTTAAGGGTATGGTAGGTACGGTGTCTGGTTCTCCTGCTGACACTTCTTCCAATGTCAGGATTGTACTCACAAATTATGACCCATCCAACAGAGAGATACCGACAATTAATGTTGTCGGCTTCCTTGTAAAATCAGGTCTTCGAGTCATCGTTTACAGGTTAATATATAAATAAGAAGATTTTGATTAAGCAAGTTTTGATCTCATTCGTTGTTAATCCATATTTAACGTATATGATAGTGGGGACCAAGACTCTGTGATTCCATTCATGGGCACCAGAAGATTAGTTGATAAACTTGCAAGGAAAGTAGGGCTTAAAACCACAGTGCCTTACAGTGCTTGGTTTGTGGACAAACAGGTTATACTTAGCATTGTTTTGTTGGGTTTGTTTGATATGGTGGTGATGATGATGAATCTTTTTGCTTACATTTGACATTGTTTTTAAGGTTGGAGGATGGGCACAAGTTTTTGGGAATCACCTTACCTATGCCATGGTGAGAGGAGCTTCACATGGCACTCCAACTACCCAACCAAAGAGATCTTTTGTTTTGTTTAATGCTTTTCTCCATGGGAAACCACTGCCTAAAGCATGAAAATTTTCAATGCTTCATGAATAAATGTCTTATGAGAACAAATGTCGTATTCATCTATTATTCCAAGAAAAAGTATAAATACTTTTTTTTTTTCAATTTATAAAACTATACTTTGTTGTTTCCTTGTAAGTTTTATTTGTTAGGAGTAATTATTATAGTAGTTGTTCGTTAGTTTCTTATATTCTATATATATTTACTAGTTTTAAGTAAGCGGTTGCAATTTTTTAGTAGTATTATTTTATAATTATATTTATAGTTATAAATAGGATGTTTTATTTGGAAAAAAAATATATGTAAGAAATTGTTTTAATTTATCTTATACTTTAAGTTCATATTTGATAATATGTTATTGGTATAAAAAGTTGTTTGTATTTTTTAGGGTTAAATATGATTTAGTTCTTATATTTTGAGGTGATTTTGGTTTTAGTCCCTCTCTCAAACTATGATACAATTTATTTCTTCAACTTTAGAAAACCCTAGTTTTAATCTTTTTTTAAAAAATTTTAACTTTATTTGCTTCAAGCACATTTCATTATAGCATTTGGATTGTGGGTGTTGCTCCCTCCACTTCTCCAAATTGGTCTTGCACCTCTCCATTATTTTAATTTATTTCAGAAATATTTTACACCTTCTCACTATTTTCTTTTATTCCAAAAATACCCTACACCTCCCCACTATCCTTAACAATCTTTCTCTTTCTCTCTCTACATTAATGGAGCATTTACATTGAATTTGTGATATATTACCAAATATAAAATTGAGAGGAAACTTCAATATTAGTACTTCTACCATTTCCATTTTATAAAATTAAAAGTTAGATGCAAATATAAAATAATAAACATAATAATATTAATAGTAAATAATGATATATTATTATTATATACTAACTTTATAATGACGAAAGAACCAAATAAATTATAAATCTTTAACAAATAACTTTTTTTTTATATTTTAAGTATTTAATAATATTTTTATATTATTTATCTAATAAATTAAATATTTTATTCAAGTTATTTGAATCAAACATGTCGGTGAGTTAAAACATAATATAATGTTAAAAACTATAGATATTACATGTAAAAAAAAACACACACATATATATATATAAACATTTTTCTAGAAATTTAGAACAAAATTTTACTATTTATTAAGTAATTTGAAAAAAAAAATATATTCAACAACGAAAATAAGATTGAATCAAACTTATTTAAGAAAATATATCATAAGTTGAAATTTGAGTCATGTAAATGCTCCATTAATGAGCCATATAAATGTTCCATTAATGTAGAGAGAGAAAAAGAAAGATGGTTAAGGATAGTGGGGAGGTGTAGGGTATTTTTGGAATAAAAGAAAATAGTGGGGAGATGTAGAATATTTTTGAAATAAATTAAAATAGTAGGGAGGTGCAGGACCCACTTGGGGAGGTGGAAGGAGCAACACCCTTGTATTGTTTACGCTGTTTGACACATTTTTGCTTCAATATTAACTAAGAAACGCGTTTGAAACAACAAATAAAGTTAAAAAAAAATTAGTAAAAATGACTAAAACCAGATTTTTCTAGTATTGAAGGACTAAATTATACCTTAGTTTAAAAGAGAGACTAAAACCAAAATCACTCTAAAATAGACTAAAAACATATTTGATCCTATTTTTTAATTCATTATAAATACATTATATTATCTCAAATGTCATAAATTTATTATAGTGGTATAAATGAATATCATTATGTGATAATTTTTTATCATGAGACTTGACCAAAAATGAATATCATAATGCAGCATTGATTGTCATTAAACCAACATATTACACTACTATAAAAATTATTTTAAACAACAATGAACTTGATCATAAGTACAAAAATATTAGAATAAACAAGTTCTATATACACAGTTTAAAGACTACTAATAACAATGTTCTTTTTTAAGATAGACAATGATGTATTAATATAGATTTTTTTTTATGATATTTTAACATAATATACATATTATATTATTTTTTTATTAAGTAAGTTAGCACAATAATATATAAGTAATAAGCTAGAAAAAAGATAACAAATGTACTTAATTAAAGTATTGTCAATTTCAAAAAAAAAATTACCACGTTGACACGTTTATATCTTTTTCCACGTCAGCATTTTCTAAATTTTTTTAAATTTTTAATCAGTGGTGGGTCATGGCTGAGGGAGAAGTGAGGGTAAATTTGTAAAATTGGTAGTGTATTGAAATTTAGGATTTATCTGTACAAATGTTCATCCGTTGACAGCTTTGAGTTTCTTTTTTCGGGACTATCGCGCTCTGGACGGCTCTGGCGCTGGCGCTCGTGCTTCCATCTTGATACTGTGGTCATTGTGTGCTGATTGCGTTTTATTGATTGGCTATTGAAGATTTGGATTTGGATTTCATTTCTTCCGGTTGGCTTGCATCTTCATTGGTAATCTCTTCATGTATGATTTTCCCTCCGTTGTCGTAAGTGTATTGTGTAGGTTGGTTTTATGTGTTTATATTTATGTTATTTTAGTTGAATTTGGGTATTTTTTCTTTGAATGTGTTTGGTGTGCTGAAATTTCTGTTTTTCGGGTATGGTTTTTGGTGTTGTCTTAAATAGGTTGGATTTTGGTATTTTTGCTGTGAATGTGTTTCGTATGGTGAAGCTTGTAGCATTTTTGGGTGTCTTGTTATCCTTCCCGTTGCGGTGTCCACAAAATTTGGAAGGTAGGTTCTCTTTTCCATCCAATTCTCCACCTTCGTGGCCGTGCGAGAGTTGAGTTTCTTAGCTTCAGTTTTGTAATTACTTTGTTTCTGCTTCCTCATAGTTTCTCTGTAAAAGGTGAGCTGCTCCTCTTCCATTTCCTCCGTTCCTCGATTGAACGGTAACGTCAAGTAGAGTGGAAGAGAAAGAAGGGTTTTCTCTGTGGTGCTATTTTCTTGATGGTTTATTGTCCCACTTGTCCATGCTGTTTTTTTTATAGAGAACAACGGCGAAACAGAGAGGGGTGGAACAGGGGATTTTGGTGGGTATCAATTACTTGCCTTTTGTTGTCTGCTAGAAATAGTGACACTGTGAAAAGCTCTAGTTGAGAAAAATTATGAGGAGAAAGAAAGAAATGATTGTCAGAAAGGACAAGGACAAGGCCATGGCTCTATTTAAAAAAAAAATAAAAATGAGCGTGAGAGTGGCGTGTTTGCAAATCACTGTGGGAGGACATTAGAGGAAGAAAGAAATGAGACATGAGTTTTGATGAGGGCTTGATGGTTTAGAGAGAGACACTAATGAAAGCCAAATTCCAAGCCTCAGAGGAGAAGAAGGAACAAAGGATGTTCGAGAGAGAGTGTATGTTTTGGAGAATGGTTTCTTTTGGATGCTCTTATAAGGGTTGGGGAAGGAGTATAGCTGGCCAGGCTGTCAATAATGATGTGGAATTTCACTGATTTTAAATCTAATGTTTTTATTATTCAATTCACCCCTTAGTTTTCATTTTTTTTCCCTTCATCCCATGAATTGACATTAGATCCTTACTTTTTCTTATGTAACAAAAGAAAGAAATGTATAGTTTTGTAGGACCATGCAAAGCATATATTGATCCAGCATAGAAGATTCCACTCTTGCTTCAGAAATTGATCAATATCTGTCTTAGTTTTGATGTGGCTATGCAATTTTTCCTTTCTATGTACAAACAAATGTGATTTTGTGGAGGTTAACTTAGTGCAAAATGTTGATTATTGTTAGAGATATTATATTTAGTTTATATTTATCTCTTATCTTTAGTTAGTTTGTTTATATTTCTTATTTGTATTTTGGGCTTAACCCATATTTCTTCTATTATAAATAGAGGACCCTATGTGTATATTCAACACAAGGGAGTTTTCACTATATTCAACTTAGTATCAGAGCCAAGTTTCAGTTTTCAGGTTTCAGGCTTTCAGACTTCACTAGTCAATGATGGCAGTCCCTGTAGTTTTGTCGCTTCTAGCCACTACAGGCCCCATCAGTCAGTGATGGCAGTCCCTGTAGTTTTTCGCTTCTAGCCACTATAGGCCCCATCAGTCAGTGATGGCAGTCCCTGTAGTTTTGATTCAAGCCCCATCCTTACTTGATGGCAATCCAGTCCCTAGAGGTTGTCATTGTCCTCCTTTGTCAAAGTCATCCTACTTGAAGTTTCATGGTGCTATTTGAAGTTTCGCAGTTGTCCACTACTGTCCATAAATTGCTGTTAGTTGTTCGTTGACATGTGATTGGCATCTGTTTGCAGCACACTCTTGAAGACAAATCATATATTTCAAATTGAGTTTATTTATTCCAAGCTTGGTTCATTCAATTTGTATGCTCCAGCTCGAGGGGGAGTGTTAGAGATATTATATTTAGTTTATATTTATCTCTTATCTTTAGTTAGTTTGTTTATATTTTTTATTTGTATTTTGGGCTTAGCCCATATTTCTTCTATTATAAATAGAGGGCCCTATGTGTATATTCAACACAAGGGAGTTTTCACTATATTCAACTATTATTATTACCTTCTTTAATTGGTGGCTTTTATGATTAAAAGGGTGGTCTTTTTGTGTTGATTAGAAGAGGGAATGAGAAGTATGAACATGTGTGGAGTACTTCCAACATAAGGTATCATGAGGCATTACCAATATTACTCCTTTTTGCACAGTCAACTAATGCGGCTACTGAACTGGACTTTGGGCTTTAAGTGTTCATTTATTTTTGTAGATTCTATTAATGCCCGTGACTTCTTCAAATTAAAGCTCTTCTCCTTTTGCCTATTTTTAATGAACTGCATTATAGTCTAGGTTTAGCTTTGGAAAGAGCATCTTGAGGATTTTGCTGCTTGCTGCTGTGAAGTACATAGTTTTAACCCTCTAGTTTTCTGATAGAGGTTAAACTGAAGGAAGGAAAATTGAGGACTGTCTTTGATGAGTAAAAGGAGTACAGATCCGTAACATGTAGTAGACCTACTTTTGGGTTGTTGCTGTTGTTATTTAGAGTGTGTGGAAAAGGAGTTTAGAGTGATATTGAATTAATAGTTACAAATTGTTTTGCCTTTTGTTGTTACTGTCATCACGGAAGTGTGGCTTTACAGAAGTCCTTATAGAGTGGAAGATCCCTCTAAGCCATGACTAATTGTTCTCTGGTTGCAAGGAGGACCTATAAGTGTTACTGAATTGGGTTGTGTGACATGAGCAAAAACATGAATAACCCATGATTTAAGCAAATACCAACTTCCCAGCTCATTATGTTGGTGGCTCTGTCTTCAATTTGTGATGATTGAAAACAGTTTTTACTTGTTACTTGGATTAAGAGTGAATTTCTTTTTTGTTAGTTAGGAAATGAATCAAATGATGAATCGTTTATAAATAATTTTAGAACAGAAGAAGTCCAAGAAATTCATGATTTAGGTAACTACTTTCCTTTTGTTTAGGCATGGCATTAGGAGACAGTTGGATCTCTCCTTGAAGATGTTGTGGTAATCACAATGAATAGAATTTATATGTCCACCAGTTTTTGTTGATTTTCAAAGTTTTGAATTCAATATTGCAATTGCAGTTCTCGTGGGGTCCTCTCCTTAAAGACCTATCACAGATTGACGATAGTGGCCTGCAAAAATCAAAAAGGTAAAATCTGTTTTCCATCTTCTCAACTAGAAACAAATATACATTACACAGTTAAGAGAAAAAATGAAAACTAGAGTAACATTCTATGGAATGGTAATTTTCTGTGTTATCTAACAAACTCATTTTAGAGAACAGTATTGCTGAGAGGATCAAGTATAGAGCATATTATGAACTACTATGATGTACGTGACTAAATCTAGATATTAGCAGATTGGTGATAAATCAATGATAAATGAAAATCACTAGGGACGGTTCAAAACCTTGACGTCTCGGTGGCATATTAGACAATGCAACAGATTAGATATAAAGGTACAAGATTTATCAGAAAGATGATCCTTTAGTATTCCATTTGGCATGTATTCATAAACCAAAATCTACAAGTCCAAAGTCATAAGTCAGATGGAGAAAATAAGCCAGTCCAAAAATGGACTAACATTTATGGGATAGTTATTTTATGCATTTACAGTCTTTTTATAATGCAATATTTTCAGAAAGCTGTAGTTCATATCCTTTTTTTTGTACAATCAATATCCTTTAAAAAATAAATCGAGAATAAAAGATTACTAAAACTTTTATTATCTTAATGATTGAATTTAATGGCATAAAATTCATTAAAATATATCTAGGTGCGTGATTGAAATCTATTATCCAATGTAGAAAAAGTTAGGCCAAGTGTCTCAACCAAAAGGGGAGTGAATTGATTTCCTTTTGGAAAAATATGTTCTTTAAAAAACTTTTTGAAATCTTTTGTGTTTTCTTGAAATGTAATCAATCAAGAATGAAAACAATGTAAAAGTGTAGGGAAAGAGAGATTCACACTGATGTTTATACTTGTTCAGCCAAACTGCCTACGTCTAGTCTTCTTTCAATCAACCTTAGATTGAAAAGATTCCACTATATTGATTGAGTTCTTACAAGCAGGACATACAAAGAACAATCCTCTCGATGTACTCTCCCTCCTAACTCCAAATCAATTATAGTATAAACCCAGAAAGATCACCCACTTTCTGTCACCCTTAGAGATACCCCACTCTAAGTCAAAGAACTTCACCAAGTCCTCTTTCTGGCTGCAACAACAGGGAACATAATCAACCTTGTTCGCAAATGAATCTGATCTCCAGATAATACACCTCAAAGTGCAGATCTGATCAGCCTATAACAACACTTCAATTCTTCAAGTATCTTTGAGAATTTCTTCCAAATGTAGCAATTTTTATTCTTGGAGAGTTTCAGGATGCTCCTGCAATTAAAACCTCAACAAACTAGTCAGATATTAAAGATATGAATCATAAAGTTGTTGAAGACAGAGAGCAATGTGTCTATTTATAGTTTTTTCAAGTCTGAGACGCATTTTAATCGATTATGCAAATAATGTAATCGGTTAAGCAATTCCTTCAGCTTTAACATATTTACATTTCACAACATTTAATAGATTAGAAAGTGCATGAAATCGATTAACCAAAACATACAAACCACATCATTTAAAAATATAACCGTTGTGACAGTTATGGCTTTCCATGAAAAAGGTTTTCATACAAAACACATTTTAACCGATTAGGAATTTAACGTAATCGGTTAAGTTCCATACTTAAGCAAATTTTGAAAACTTTTTCATTCAAAACACCTCAATGCACTCAGTAAACATGTGCAGGCATAACCACGAGTTTTAATCGATTATCCACATAATCTAATCGGTTAAAACTTGGTGTTTTTCTACTGTTAAGCATATATTGATATCTGATGAATTACAACAGATTATGCAAACATAATAATCGATTAATTCATAGAGATATATAATGTACAAAGTGTTTTATCCAATGATTCATTCTCAATCAATGAATACACATATCACATAGTCCAAGCATAATCACAATCACAGATATAATAACATATTTGGAGTCCTCAAACAATCTTTATAGATGGCAAAACAGTTATGTTATTATGGCACAAGCATAAAACCAATTCACCCCCTCTTGGTTGAGACACTTGGCCTAACTTTTTCTACATCCAATAAAATCTCATAAAATCTATTTAACATTATGTCTATCTCGAAGATCATTATTATTTCATGATTGACTTATACTAATGCTTTTCCATGAATTTCATAGGATTTTAGTAGGTGTGTGCACGTGTACACGTATTTGCATTGTTAATGTTCAAATCAGTTGAGCTCTAATTTCTATCCTTATTCTCATACTAGAAACTTTTAGTATGAGGAACCTTGTTTTTTCTAGTCACAACTTTTTCAAATGCTTGGTCCTAACAATCTATTGACATTTGTTATATCCGGATCTGCGACCTGTGTTCAGGTGATTTAATTTTTGCGATACTAATGAATTGGACATACTCTGCCCATTTCTCAGCTTAAAAGTATGGATCCGGAGGCTGCTCGAGCTGCACGAGAATCTCTAGACCTGGCGTTCCATATGTCCAATATACTTGACACGGGTCTAGACCGTCACACACTTTCGGTTCTAATTGCACTTTGTGATCTTGGAGTCAATCCTGAAGCACTTGCTGCTGTTGTCAAGGAACTAAGAAAAGTGAAGCCCTCGTTATCATCATCACTTCCTGAGGCCCCTTCTTCTTTTCCATAAATAAATAGATATTTTTGTTAGCTCTTCTATGCGTGCTTAAGTTCTTTGATCCATCCATTTTGTGTGTTCCTCATCTGTTCATTGAATTGCTTGTTCATTGAATTGGGGTAGTGTCATTGTTTTGGTACAAGGGTGATGCGTTGCAAATAGAAATTCATTTGAAGGTTTATCTTTGAGATTAAATTTTCACTTGGCTAAAAGAGTGACCGACCACCATTCATGCACAGATCTGGACATTCCATTTTCTGGAGCAACCTTGATCGATTCACAAATCTATGCTGCTAACCTCCCTGTCAACATTTAAAAAAAAAAAAAAAAAAAGCATAACGTGGTAAGTCAGCTCCTTTTTTCTTTTTCTATTTTACATCGGGGCACTTTTCTGTATCACGGAATCAGATTATATCATTATAGTTGACTGTCTCATGTATGAATTAATGTCTTTAAAGTTTGATCATTTTTTAAAAATAAATTAACGTTCAAAAGCCATAGGAAAACTTTTTTCCATTTTACTTAACTGAGACATTAATTAGGTCAATTGCATAACTAGTGAAAGGTAATGTTCAAACTTGAAGATGAAATTAGAACTCTATATATTCATTTCTACTAATATTAATTTATATATTATCAAATTAATAACATGTGACCATTTTGTCACTTTATATTTATTGATATGATGAAGTGATAAAACAAATTTCCATTTGTTTTTGTTCAGCATTTTCTGTTAAATATCTTCATTAATAGTAGATGTAAATTAAACTTAGTAATGTATAAATGTAGAAGATTGTAAAGAAAACTGGTGATATATTAAACAGGCAGGTGGACTACAACAGAAAAATCACTTGGTGAGTACTATGAGCATTAAGTATTAAGTTTTTGTACTGAGTTAATGCACTTATCAAAGTGGTAACTAGCCTTTGTCTCCATTATTTTAGTTGGATAATCATCATTAGTGGTTCTCCGCATGCCAGCTTTGAAATAGACCTCTTCATAATTAATTTGGTTTGATTGGGCCATCTTTATTGTGTTACACGCCATTCATGGCTCATTCAAAACCTAATTTTAAGCGATCCCTATATTTGAAATTTTTGTTTTTAATCGTTTTATATTGATTTTGAATGTTATTTGTTTATTTTAGTAATAATTCATTTTAAGAAATGGATTAACTATTTTTAAATCTAGTTAATTAATTATATTTTTCAACTTAATAACATTAAAAAAATAAGCTCAGCTTCATTTAGACTAATAATGTGTTGATAAATACTTTATTTTAATAAAAATTTTATAACATTTATCTGTTTAGGTAAACTATAATTTATACAAATTATATAATTATATCTTAATTATTCAATTAAAAAATATAAAACTATAATTTATTAATATGTTTCTCCTAGACTTTTACAAATTTACCAACAAAACTCTTTGTAAATTGCTATAATGAATCACATTTAAATTCTTCTGATAATATTATTAAGATTTTATTAAAATTCGAAACTCCAGTATTTTCTTAAAGAATCAATGAAAAAGAAAAAAGTCTATATAAATCCTTATTAACTTCATCTTTTAAATATATGTAAAATTATTGGACGTAGTATACATAATTCAATTAGCGAAGAAAAGAATTACATTAACCAAAATGTCTAATATTAAACGACTTAATTAATTATTAATTTTGGATGCAACGTCTGGATGACGTTATTCTGAAGTCAAGTCAGACAACTCTTTTTTGAATTTGTGGAATTTTTTGACATCATTTTCAACTTCGAATCACATCGTGATCATCCATTCCCGTTAGCTGACACAAACACTATTTACTTCAAAACAAAAATCGGATCGGAACCTTATCACATACGAATATTCAGTCAACCTCAAGTCTCATTTTAGTTCTTAAACGTAAATGGATGAATTTCAATTTTATCTTTCAAACTATAAAAGAATTGCTATAATTACATTTTTCTTGTGTAATTTGGTGACAGGTTAATTCCTAAATTTTGTATTTTAATTTGAAATTATTTCTCAAAAAATATAGTTCAGTGTTAGATTAGTTTTCAAATACTTCAATTTAATAATAAAATAATTTTATGCAACTTAATTCCAAGGCATCTTCCTTTATCCATTTATGAATTAAACCCGAGTTTTATTATTTAATAAACTAAAATAACTACAAAAGATGCAATATTCTTTTGAATGGACAAATTTTTTAGTTACCAGATTTATATAAGAAGTCAATGTTGTTAATTAGTACTTTTAATGCACTGATTTGATTTGAGATAATTATTTCTGTATGATTCTCTCTCTCTAGATGATATGAATATTCTAAGGTTGATGTTGTCTCCTGCTTTTATTTAAACATTCCAATTCAACACCGTGAAATGGGGTCTAAGATCACTATTATTCTGCATAATTTATATATATATATATATATATATATATATATATATATATATATATTTCATTGAATTAATTAACTAAAAGTTTGATGAATAAATGTATCATAGTAAGACATATTGAAGGGACCACCTCAATTTAAAACGATTAAGAACAAAGAAAACACCAAAATCCAGCACGATTAATTTGAAAACAGAAATCCTCAAAATTCAAAAAGAGGTGTGAAAAGCTACAATAGTTTCCACACACATCAACACTAAATTTCCACTTTCACATGCACACATTATAATTATACAAATAATGATTAAACTCATGCATTATATGGTACCATAAATATAAAATAAAATCAATTATTAATGAGTCTTTTTAAAACAAAGTAACAATTGAATGAAGTGTAAATATAACATCATAACTGGGATTGCTTTTGTATTATTAACACATTCTCACAGAATAACGTCATTGTTTTACTTAATCAAGAACTTTATTACTTTTTTGTTAATTAACTATAATACTAATGTAAGAATAAATAACAAGATTTTCCAGTGAGGAAGTGGAATTTTTCTTTTATTTGATAGTTCGTTATTGGTACATTTTAAATATACGGATTACTAAAATAATAATAAATACTTTTTATTAAAAAATTGTTAAAAATATTATTACAATGTTATAATCTTTGGTTAAATGTAAAAGCTGATAGTCTTTGGTTA
Organism: Vigna mungo; assembly: GCA_036885675.1. Taxonomy (NCBI): domain Eukaryota; kingdom Viridiplantae; phylum Streptophyta; class Magnoliopsida; order Fabales; family Fabaceae; genus Vigna; species Vigna mungo. The sequence goes on along the minus strand of CP144695.1, from coordinate 28,588,179 downwards.
AACGTAAAAGCTGAGGTGACAGTGAGATAAGGTCCTGTGCTACACGCACTATAGAATTATGCTTATATCATAATCCTTTTCACACAAACACCAGTGCAAAGGATTCAACTTTCAAACTAAACCAGACTTTTCCCACATGTGACCATGCTACCTCAGTCATTTACTATGATTGCAACTATAGTTTTTGTTCTAATACAGACATTTCTGGGTGTGAATTCATTTCCTGAATCTGATAAAATAAGCAATTTGCCCGGGCAACCTCAGGTCAATTTTCAGCAATTTTCTGGCCACATTACTGTGGATGATCAGCACCAGAGAGCTTTGTTTTATTACTTTGCTGAAGCAGAAGAAGACCCTGCTTCCAAGCCATTAGTCCTGTGGTTGAATGGAGGTACACATTGTTATGCCTAACATGCCTGATTTTGTTTATTTTATTTGTTCAGAATCTGGCTTAAGCCTTTGAAACTGATCAATGTAATTAAGATGTTTTCTTGGTTTTTATTCTTGAAGGGCCTGGTTGTTCATCGATTGGAGTTGGAGCTTTTGCTGAGCATGGCCCTTTCAGACCGAGTGACAACAATGTTCTTGAGAAAAATTATTATAGTTGGAACAAAGGTGAACCTTCAACCCAACATCCTTGAACCAAATATCAATCAATACGCTCTTAATGAAGAAACCAAAATTGATTACTTATTTCATCCTTATCACAGAGGCAAATGTGCTATACTTGGAGTCACCAGCTGGTGTTGGATTCTCTTACTCTAGCAATAAATCGTTCTATGTTTTAGTGACAGATGAAATTACAGGTGTTTTTTTTTTTATCACTTCATTTCGTCCACAGTGTCATTTAACTAGTAAGATAAGAACAATAGTTTGATTAAGGCTTGTAGGCTTTTTCACTTCTTACCTTCATGATATTTCTCGGGAGGGTGTGACAATAGTCTTGTTGTTGTGCAGCTAGGGATAATCTTGTGTTCCTACAGCGTTGGTTCACTAAATTTCCTGAGTACTCTAATAACGACTTCTTCATTACTGGGGAGAGCTATGGAGGTTAGAATAAGATATAAATGAATAACACATCCACTTTGAAAACTGTACTGAAATCATGCACCCTTCACAGTTCACACTTGTTTTCAGGTCACTATGTTCCACAACTTGCACAGCTTATTGTTCAAACCAAGACCAACTTCAATCTCAAGGGGATAGCAGTGAGTACAGAAGGGAACATTTGAATAATTTTATCATAAAAAATCATTTGGTTTATTTGAAAGATACATGTGGTTCATATATACGTTGATATTTGCAGATAGGGAATCCTCTTCTGGAGTTCAATACTGATTTCAACGCCAGATCTGAGTATTTTTGGTCTCACGGGCTGATATCAGATTCAACATTGGAAATCCTAACCAAAGTCTGCAACTATTCCTCAATTAGGAGACAGCGTCAAAATGGGAATCTAGAAGAGGTTTGTGCAAAAGCAAGCAAGCAATTGTATGATGAGGTTAGCGACTATGTAGATGAGTATGATGTCACTCTTGATGTTTGTTTGTCATCAGTAAATCAACAGGCTTATGTGCTTAATCAACTGGTGAGCTTCTTCTACTTTCTGCATACCCATCTCATTTGTCCTTTTGATTTTTTCCCCCAGAGTTGTTATTCTCCTGATTTGTTTGCTTAATTCAAATACTTTCGTCTTTGGTTCAGCAAGAGACACAAAAGATAGATGTTTGTGTTGGTGATAAAACGACCACGTACTTGAACAGGAAAGAAGTCCAAGAAGCTCTACATGCTAAACTTGTAGGAGTCACCAAATGGTCAACTTGCAGTTTGTAAGTTCTGTTGATTCAAAGATGACAGATCCCATTAGTGCTATAGAGATGCAAATATTTATGATCAGAAAAAATAGAAAAGTAATAGACCACAAAAAAATTCCATCTGATTTTAGTAGGGTCCTTTGGCCACCAATTCTTATATAATTTCCTTGTTCTGCATTCTCAAGCACAATGAGTCACCCTTTTTTCTGAGACTTCACCTCTGCTAACAATATCTTCCTTGTGTCACAGAGTTCTGCATTATGACTACAGGAATCTAGAAATACCAACAATTCCTATCCTAGGGTCACTTGTTAAGTCTGGCATCAGGGTTCTGGTATACAGGTAATTGAATTTGTTTAATCCCTGACATTTAGCTAACTCCACATAGCATTTATGAAGCAATCAAAGTCATTTCTGTCTGCAGTGGTGATCAAGACTCAGTGATTCCATTAACAAGTTCGAGATATCTAGTGAATGGATTAGCCAAGGAAATTGGACTTGAGACCACAGTGGCTTATAGAGCCTGGTTTGAGGAAAAACAGGTTAATAAAAACAAATACTTGGAAGGCAATATAATATATCTTTACAAAATTGAATTCCTGTATGGATTTGACATTAACTTAACCTTGATTTGGAACACATATTTCAGGTAGCAGGATGGACACAAACATATGGGGACATCTTATCATATGCCACCATAAGAGGAGCATCTCATGAAGCTCCCTTTACTCAACCTCAAAGATCACTACTGCTACTAAAAACATTTCTAGAAGGAAAGCAACTGCCTAGTGTTAAATGAAATTTGAACAACTTTGATTAACACTACCTTCTATTATTGCGAAATGTTCTACGGTAGAGATAAAAAAGTTGAGGAACAAAAGAATAACACGTAAATTTATTATCTTATCATTTTAAGTTTAAGTTCACGTCAATCCCTTTATAATTTCTCATATCTTATTAGTGTGTCTCTCCTCTGTTCTCACTTGAAAGTCCCATTATCCAATGAGGATCTCATTAAACTCCAATTTTACATGTATAATTAAATAAATTCACTACTCAACTTGGTTTGATAAAAAGTTACTTAAAATAAGTAAAAGTTAAATATCGTTTGATATGGTTTAATTCTTGTTTTTTCTTCACATATACTATATTTTCGTCCCTATTTACCATGAAAAGGAATATAAACAACAGTTATTGGATGCATAATTGTAGGATCATTTCTTTGATAATTATGTTTTTAGGGTTAAAAAGAAGGTATAGAAGTGGAGAAATAATACTACAATGAGTTGTTTTAACTAAGTGGGTATTTGGGTTGGATTCATAGAACACACAAAATCTATATTCAACGAGTGTTTTACAATTTATTATTACCCAATTTAATGATAATAATAAAATACCATAGTTAAGTAAATAATAATTTAAAAAACATATTTGAAATTTTATACTCTTTTAAGGTTTAATGATTGTTAAATGGTGATATAATACTCTTACTTAATATGCAATTATAGATTAAGTAAACATGACCTAGACAATTACTTTTAAATAATTTAATATGTCAATAAGTGAAGATAGATATAATTTTTTCTGAATTAATTTAATGAGGTTGAATTAGTACATAAATTTTATTATATTAATATAATATAAAGTTATTAAGATCATAACCAAATTTAAACGTAAAATTCACTACTTTTAACGTAATCACTACTTTTACTTTTACACTAAGAGATGAGTTGAAGACTATGAAATAAAATCCGTTAGATTATATTTAGACAACATTTTTTTTTACAACATTTACGTGTCAATCTGTGATTGGTTAAAAATTACTCCACAATCAATAATAATAATCATAAACATTATTGTAAATTAATTTTTGACCAATCACAGATTGACACGTAATCAATGTTCAAATGTTGTCAAAAAAATGTTGTCTAAATATTATTATCATATCTTATAATAATTATGTTTCTAATTTCAACATATATTTTATTTTTTTATATTTAAATGTAAGAATTTAGATGTTAGCTTGCTAAGTTGAATTTATTTACAGGTGAAAATTTTTAATTAAATTTATTCTTATCCCAGTTTATAATTTTACATGAATCAAGAGCTAAAAGAATTTAAATATTTTTATATTTTTCGAATCTTTTAAAAATAAAATGATGACAGAATTTTATACTTTTAAAATAATTGATTTTAAGAATGTTAAGGAAACAAAATTATATAAACCATTAGATTTTAAGAAAGACATAATCATATATTATTTTTATCTATATAAGAATAATTAATATTTAGATTCTACTTTATTTATATGAAACAAAAATTTACAATAAAAAGAAAAAATATTTGGTTTTTTTAGTTTTGAGTCAAGCTGGATTTGTTTTTAGTAGTAGTCCAAAAAGCTTCTTACCAATTGATATTTTATTTGATGTGAGATTTTGTTTGTACCTAACCTAAAATATCTTCATTTATTAATATATAAAACATAAAGGGAAAATCAATGCTACTAATGCATTTTTACCATGTATTATTTTTTATCAAAATAAAATTATGATTTGCTTTATGAATTCTTATGTCATTCAGTGTTATTCTTGAGTATCATATGACAATTATAATTATATAACAAAAAAAAAATAGACATTCCTTATTTTTAGATAAAATATTAACATATTTAATCAATACCGGCCTTTTTTTTTATGACCTCCATATCTTCTTTCTACACCTCCATAAATGATTATCCTAACTATAAATTATTAGTCACTATTTTTGTTACATTTGATATTCTATAAAATTTTGTTGACGAATTCAAAATGTATATTGTCTTAAATTAAAAAATAGAAAATAGCATATAACTGTCTCTTCGGTGTCCTACTAAAAGGGTCGCTATCAAAATTTCATAGTTAGCAGCTGTTTGTTATTTTGGAAATGTTGAATCACATATGAGAACCTATCAAAATTTTATAAGTTTAATAATATGCTTTGAAAATGACTTTACAAAATATGTCTGTGTTAGTTAGGTTTGTTGGGCTAAAAGAACATTAATTAGCTCATTATTTGCATCAGTGACGGGTTTTTGTTTTGGGTCATGGCACAAGCTTCTCTTCCCTTGCTCCTAAAATTTTTTTCAATACTTTTTAATTCAAGAAGAAAATAAATGAGACTTAAAAGCTTCTTGGAATTTTATTTCTATTTTTTTAATTTCAGAAATGTGGCAATGTTTTATGATTTCTCAAATGGTATTTTATCCTTAAATAAACAATTTGACAGGCAATTTTATCAAAAAACACTAAATATTTTTAAAATAATTACTACAAAAGTTAATTATGTATTCATATATACTATTATTGGCTGACACTTACATTACTCTTTTGGTTGGTGTACTTAAATTATTGTTTTTTTGTAATTTAAATTGCACTGATTTTCCTAACCCATTTTTATTAATTTTTGAAGTCAAACATAGAGTGCATCCACACATGAAAAAACAACAAAAGGGAAGCAAAGCATACATATAACCCAAATTGTGAAGGCAGGCAGGTTAACAACTAATTGTACATTGGTGTAACCAACATCATTTGTTTCAGTCGTCGACTACAAACACAAACCTTATATTAATAGGACACTACCTTGTTCCTTGTTTCTCATAATCCTTAGCATTTCATCAATGTCACCATGTTATCTCATTCATTTACTATGATTGCAACAATAATTATTGTTCTTGCACAAACACTTGTGGGGGTGACTTCACTTCCTGCACCTGATAAAATTAGCAGTTTGCCAGGGCAGCCACATGTTAATTTTCAGCAATATTCTGGTTACATTACAGTGGATGACCAACATCAAAGAGCTTTGTTTTATTACTTTGTTGAAGCTCAAAAAGATCCTACTTCCAAGCCAGTAGTTCTCTGGTTGAATGGAGGTGTATATGTATATACATTTTTTGTGCCACTTATATGATTTCGTTTGTTTATTTACTTTGACATAGTCTTAAACTACTTAAACTGATAAAATTAACTAAGGTGTTTGCTTTTGATGTATGAAGGTCCTGGTTGTTCATCTGTTGGAGTTGGAGCTCTAATTGAGCATGGCCCTTTCAAACCGAGAGACAATAATGTTCTTCAAAAGAATCATTATAGTTGGAACAAAGGTGAACCAACAACTTTGTAAATTCTATGCTTTGTTTTAAAGGGGTCATGATATCGAATATGTTTTTTATTCAAAACCAAAACTGCTGATTGATTTTTTGTTGTTTTCAGTGGCAAATGTGCTATACTTGGAATCACCGGCTGGTGTTGGATTTTCCTACTCTAGCAATAAATCTTTCTATACCTTGGTGACAGATGAAATTACAGCTAGGGATAATCTTGTTTTCCTACAACGCTGGTTCGTTGAATTCCCTGAGTACTCAAACAACAACTTTTTCATTACAGGGGAGAGCTATGCTGGTATAAAGAAATAATTAAAATGAATTAACAATGTATCACTTTTGAAACTGCAATATGGTAATACGAGCTTGTTTTGCAGGTCATTATGCTCCACAACTTGCACAACTTATTGTTCAAACCAAGAGCAAAATCAATCTCAAGGGAATAGCAGTGAGTGCAAAAGGGAAATTTTGGATAATTATAACATAATGAGTAATATGGTATATTTAGTAAGTATAATAATGTGATCAAAATATATATGTTAATATCTGCAGATTGGGAATCCTCTAATGGAATTTGACACTGATTTGAACTCCAAAGCTGAATTCCTTTGGTCCCACGGACTGATTTCAGATTCAACTTATGATCTCTTCACCAGAGTCTGCAACTACTCAACCATTAGGAGACAAATGATAAGTAGGAATCTTAGTGAAATTTGTGAAAACATAAATACACTGGTGTTCACTGAGGTTAGCAACTATATAGATCAATATGATGTCACTCTTGATGTGTGTTTGTCATCAGTAAATGAACAGGCCTATGTGCTGAATCAAATGGTAAGCTTCATTATTACATGAATAACCATCATAACTGCTTATTTTTTTCCCTGCCTTTATGGTTCTATTAATTTGATTTCCATGCCTTGGTAATGTAGCAAAAGATACAGAAGATAGATGTTTGTGTGGATGATAAAGCAGTCAACTACTTAAACAGGAAAGATGTGCAGGAGGCTCTCCATGCTAAGCTTGTTGGAGTATCCAAATGGTCAACTTGCAGCAAGTAAGGTTTACCTGTTGCCCTAAAGATTAGACATTTATGAGTGCATTTAGACTTAGAGACGCAGACATGTTAAACTTGTAGATATGTCTTAATAGTTTGACTTTGAGACTTTTTAGACCTATCCCTGCTATTATTAACTAACCATCTACCTTTTGTTACAGGGTTCTCCACTATGACCGTACAAATCTAGAGATACCAACAATTTCTATTTTAGGATCATTAGTTAATTCCAAAATCAGAGTTCTGGTATATAGGTAAGCGAATTTATTGGATCGTCTGCATTTACTCACCTAACACCATACATTACCCACCCTGATTTTTTAAACAACCAAAATCATTAATCTCTGTGCAGTGGAGATCAAGACTCAGTTATTCCATTAATAGGATCTCGATCTTTGGTGAATGGATTGGCCAAGGAACTTGGACTCAATACAACAGTGGCGTACAGAGCCTGGTTTGAAGGAAGACAGGTTAGTACATACCATGCTATATCTAATACATAACATTTTATCTCAACTGTTGAAAACTAATCAAAATTTTCTATAATTTGAGATTTCCTTACATTATAGTGTAATATTTAAAATTTGATATATAGATGATTTAATGAATGGTAAAAAAATATTAAAGGTGTTATTTTATCATAAAGTTTGATACTGATGCTTCGAAAGCAATACATTTTACTCAACTTTGATTTGGTTTGTAAATTTCAGGTAGGAGGATGGACACAAGTGTACGGAAACATCTTATCTTATGCCACCATAAGAGGAGCATCTCATGAAGCTCCCTTTTCTCAACCAAAAAGATCACTGCGGCTACTTAAAGCATTTCTTGAAGGAAAGCCACTTCCTGTTAAATAAACTATGAACAGATTTAATTACAAAGGTGTTTCTGATTCCTTTTACCACAGTAATAAAATCCTCACGAAAACTTGCTACTTTTGTTGGATCACTTTTTCATTGCTATCTCAGTTTCTTCTATATTTTATTTTCATTCAACGAGTAAATGGATGATTTTCTCATTTCTCGACGCCATCCAGCACAGAAATAACTTTCAATTTCCCATGCATATGAATGTTGTTTAAATTCTTAACCTTGTCAAAAAATATAGTAGCTACTTTCTTCTCGATTTGTGCTAAAATTACATGATACGACCCCAGAAACAATTGTGAAAGGAATTTTAAAAAAAATTGTTACTTTTACAAAATTGATGCTTCCCTCTTATACGAAAACGTGACAACAATAAATTCTTTTAACCAAGCCACAAAACAGAACACTGAAAAATGTAAGACAATACAGTTTATGAGCAACAAAGTAGTTTTCCTGTTATAGCAGAAAATAACGCTATTGATTCGATGTCGGTCAAGAAAATTAAATGTGCTTGGCTCCACAATTTCTAATAAAACTTAGACAGAAAGAAATTGTTTAATCCAAACGTAATAGAACACCGGGCATATAAATTTTACTACAGCAACATCTGCCAACAAGTTTAACATCAGTCTGCTAATGAGTTTAACATCAATCGTGCAGTGTCCCGAGAATATCGTCGTCTCTATAAAGATGATACCTACACAAAAAGCATCTAATTAGCTAAGACTTGAGAAATAGTTGGAACTTGGATAAACAAAAATATTATTAATCCATCCCAAATAATTCCTTCACATAGTCAGCCAATATAGTTCTTCGTGTGTATAGTATATACTATACTCTGTCAAAATAAGAGTTAGGACAAGAAAAGAGGAATAAATTGGTTGCAATGAGAAATATTCCAAGAACTAGCAAATTCCCCAAAACTTGATGTTTTGTTTGTTAACTAGTCACACTCAAATCCCACAGTTTTATTAAGTATGAAATGAGAATGACAAGTTAATAAAGAAAAATCAAGACACATATCATCTTCACTTACAGTTAAGTAAATAATAAGATGCACAAATAGAAAATCACTAACTCCCAACTAATATAACCTTCCTGCTTTAAGTTTTTTCTTTTTCAATTTAGGGAGGAGGGTAACAGATACTGTTATAAACCATGGCAATATCATTTGTAGATCATTTTACCACTCTCATAACTTCGAGTAAAATTTCTATTTTCAACATCTTCCTGGTTGAAATCATACATTTTCAATAACACACGGAGTTTCAAGTTATTTATACCATCGGCAGGCAGTCCCCGATAGTATTTAGAACTGGAGGTATCGTATCTTTGTAATGAGAAAATAAGTCTTTGAGGTATTAGTACACAAAACTACCAAAGTTCATGTGTAACCATCAAAACAAGCAGTTTCTTTACAAAAATAAAAGGATCTCAAGAATAATCCTAGTCCCAAACATTTGTATCTACCAAATTAAACTGTAGGTTCAAGTGGAAGAATTGTCTCAGCCCTGAGCCTAGAAAATAATCTAATAAAACAGGTCATAAGAAAAATATACATACTCTTTGTTGTCAAGCTTCACCTCAGTTCCCCCATACTCAGGCAAAAGAACAGTGTCACCTTCATTTACAGCTACTGGAATTAGCTTCCCATCCTTACTGTGAATGCCAGGGCCAACAGCAATAACTTTCCCGGAATTCAGCTAAAGCAAACATATAGAAATACACGAACTTAACAAAATCAAGAATATAACAGAAAAAGAGTGATTTTCAGCGATAGATCGTCCCTTGTATCACTCTAGATAAGTTGAAACACTCACTTGAAAAAGACTTTGAATATTAAAAAACCCCAAATCTTTAAATTTTAATTGGTTATTGGAAATACACTAAGGCACTATCTACAAAACAAACAAACACGAAAACAACCCAAGGACTAATCCCGAAAAAAAAAATGTACATCATGCATCAGCTTAATTAGTAGTACACATCAGGGTACGATATCATATCACAGTAGCAAATACAGAAAACTCGACAACTTAGATACCTCTAAAGGATAAAAAAAGTGTTAAAATTAATAAGTAAAATAGGAAAAATCGAGGCAAGATGAAATTTTGACATGAAAAGCGAAGACCCAAAAAGAGAAATGGAAAAGGGCATGAATGAAGTAGATTGGCAAAGCTAACCTTGGAGGATTTCTCTGGTAACAAAATGCCAGCATTGGTCTTTGATGGAGGCACGATTTTCTCCACCAAAACACGATTGAACAGTGGAATCAATCGCTTTGCCATTTGGAATACACCACACGATACCAAAGAGAAGCGAAAGAACGACGGAGAATACCTTGAGGTCACTTGTTAGGGTTTTACAAAGGGTTTAAATTCCTTTTTAAATTTTCATTTTACATTATTTTTCTTAATACAAGGGGTTCTAGAATCTTCTCTTAAATTTTTTTTTTTTTTCACTTAAGTTCATGTTGTGCTGAATGAATTCTCAAAATAAACGGAAAATCAGAAAATTGATGGTTCTCTGATATATAAACCAAAAAGAACAATTTTCTCGACATTTTTGAAATTGGATTAGTTATTAAATCGGTTAAAGTTATAATTAAATAATTTATCTTCGACGAAACAGGTTTTAATAAATAATATTATAAATCAATATAATATCATAATTTTATACACTAAAAATATTTTTTTATATTTGATTTATAATATTAAAAATAAATGCAAATGTAAAATAAAATATATCACAATAGTTATACTAACTAGCAAATTTCCGTAATATCCATTAATAATAGCAAACTTACATAAAAAAATCGACAAATTAATATAATCAAATTATAACTATATATATATATATATATATATATATATATATATATATATATATATATAATATTTTAGGGAAAAATTTTGATAAAATAGTTTGAATTAATTTGTAAATCTTGCTAAATATATTTTTTATTTATGTTAAAATTTAAATTAAATATTAAGATAATATTTTTATTTTAAATCACTTGCTCAATGCATTGGTTTTCATAGACTAAAAATTTTTAGTTTTGTATAATGACATGATTGTTATTAATTAGGCGTTTAATTGAAAATAAGTAAATAATAAAATAATTTATTATTATTTTTAACAATTATTAATTTTATTAATAATTTTATTATTCAAATATTTATTATTGTAAAATTAAAATTGAAATATTATCAAACTACAACTGTCTAGTATTATATTTATCAAGGTTTTTGTTTTTAAGGTTTTCATTGTTGATTGTGGACGTGTTCTTCCCTGGTGCGTTAGGTTTTCACTCCTGATGGTTGTCGGTGGGTTTTCTCTCTCAATGTTATGGAGGTTTTCTGTGTGCACAGTTTTAAAGGTTTCGTCTCATTTTAGCGTAACTCTTTTCAGTTTTAACATTTTTCTCTACATGCTTATGTTATTTTATGATGGTACTAAGTGGAGTATTAATGTGTTTTGATAACCATTATTATGTAAGTTAACTGAAATTAATAATTTAATTACATTTTTCATCTGTTACTGGAAGATTTGTGATATGTTGTTGTTGAACATTTTTCTCTTTTAAGCTAGATTAAATAGGAGTTACTAAAGTTGTTAAGGTTACATTTTAGAGTTCAAAACAACTATTAGAATTTTTTTAGTTAGCATAAAACAACTTTTTCTCTTTATTCTTTGAAACAAAACTAGTTTAACTACTAAAATCTTGTAGAGTTGCTGAGGTACTTTTCCCTAAAATTTCCTATGAGACTTAAAACTAGGTATTAAGCACTATAGTTCTTTAAAAGAGTTAAAACATGATGAAGTTCAAGTTTCTTAAACTAGACCATGAGTTAGAGAGCATAAATGTCTCCAAGAGAACTCAATGTGGCCTAGGTGTTCTATTAAATTTAAGTGTTGCAGTATTTTCATTTCTTAATGGTTTGGGTGTTGAAATGTGACCTTTATGCAGTCTTTGGAGAAAACAACTAAGTTTTTTCTTTGTTGGACTAGTTTTGAATGTGAGGAGGTACCTATTTTGGAGTTTTAACTCAAGAGTTGGCGTGGTTGTTGCATGTTTCACGTTGGTGTTCATTTGTTTAGTGCACATTTTGTTTGGTCTTTACATCTCTGGTTTTTGTGATGCAATAGCTTTTCTTGATTTTTCAAAACATGGTTAAGAAATGGTTGTTTTTGTTGGGAGAAGAAGTTGATTATGGGAATTATTGTACATCTCACGCAAAGTCTTTCAACATTAGTTGTAATAGGTGCATTATAATTTTTTTGTAGTCCAAGTAGGTTGACACGCACACGTGTCAATGACATTCATTTGACAAGGAGCCACATCACCTTTTTTTTAAGAGTGGCAGGTGAGAGCTAAGGGTAAATTTGGAAAGCTACATTTGGTTTTATAGGAAATTTGATTTGGGATATTTTGTCACCCACTAATTTGGAGGGCCCAGGTAAAGGTCCTATGCACGTTTTGTACCGATGGTTTCTTGATTGTTTGCGAAGTCCAATGACATTGATGCTTGTTTTCTTCCTCTCTCACGGTGGTTCTTGTTTACATCTTCTCGTTAATCGTTTCGAGGTCTTCATAGGTGCTTGTTGACGTGTTCTGCCCCGGTGTTGCTCCCTAGGTTTTCTCTCCTAGTGGTTCCCCGTGGGTTTTCTCTCTAGTGTTGTGAAGGTTTAGTGTAACTCCTTTTAGTTTTAACATTTTTGTTTGCATCTTTATGTCCTTTTACTATGAAATTAAGTGAAGTATTGAAGTGTTTTGACAACCGTTATTGTATATGTTAACTGAAATTAGTAATCTAATTACATTTTTCGTTTGCTGCTGAAAGAATCGTGAGTTGTTGTTGTTGAACATTTTTCTCATTTGAGTTGGACTAAATAGAAGCTACTAAAAATTCTAAGGTTACATTATAGAGTTCAGAATAACTATTGGAAATTTGTTGACAGGACAAAACAACTCTCTTTATTCTTTGAAAATAAACTAGTTTAACTACTAAACTCTTATAGAGTTGGTGAGGTATTTTCTGCCCAGCATTTTCCTTGAGGCTTAAAACATGATGAAGTTCAAGTTTTCTGAACTAGACTGTGAGTTAGAGAGCATAAATGTCTCTAGGAGAAACTCAATGTAGACTAGGTGTTGTCCCACATTTAAGTGTTGCAGTGTTTTCGTTTCTTGATATTTTGGGGGCTGGAACATGACATTTATAAGGTAGTCTTTAGAGTAAACAACTGAATGTTTCTTTTGCTGACCAGTTCTGAACGTGAGGAGGTAGCTACTTTGGAGTTTTAACTCAAGAGTTTGTGTGGATGTTACATGTTTCACATTGGTGTTCATTTGGTTGCTACACATTTTGCTTGGTCTTTACATCTCTGGTTTTTGTGGTGCAATAGCTATTTTTAATTGTTTAAAACATGGTAAAGCAATGTTTGTTGGGAGAAGAAGTTGAATGTGGGAATCATTGTACATTGCAAAGTCTTTTCAGATTAGTTGTAATAAGATGAGCACAATTTTTTTGGAGACCTAGTAGCTTAAGACGCACACGTGTCAATGACATTCATTTGACACGGTGCCACGTCACCTTTTTAAAAAGTGGTAGGTTAGAGCTTAGGATAAAATTGCAAAGTTGCATTTTGTTTAAGATGAAATTTGATTTGGGATATTTTTTTCTGCTAATTTGGAGGGTCTATATAAAGTTCTTGTGCATATTCTCTACCGGTGGTTTCTTGATCATTTTCAAAGTCTAGTGATGTCGGTGCTTGTTTTCGTCTTTTGTTTACATCTTCTCGGTAATTGTTTGTGAAAGAAGTTGAATCATTGTTAACATGGTGAGATGCACCACTATCTGAGTACCAAAGATGATCGTTTATATATTATATATTGGCCTTATCTCTTGTCGATGTGGGACTTCCAACATAGAATGAAAGGCTCCCCATATTAAAAAAAAGGTGAAAGGTGTATTGACGAAATGTGCAAAGATAGATGTAGAGGAGAATCATAACAATGCCAACAATCGGTAGTAGCATGACCAAACTTCAAACAAATTTGACACTGTTTTCTATTGGATTGCCAAGATGTATTTTTTGTAGAGGGTGAAGAAAACCTATTTGAAAAACCACGAAACAAAGAACAACCTCTATGTTGACCATGAGTTCGATCATGAGAGGTTTGTCATCATAATGGTAGAGATAAAAACCCTCTCAATGAAAGAAAAGTATGATGGATGCACAACGACTGAAATACTTAACGTTAATGCTTGTAAAGAGAGAACTGGAGTTAACTATTGAGAGGGTTTAGAATTTGAAACTATACAAAGAAAAATAAATAAAGATATTTAAATAAATGAAGATTTTTAAACGTGATTTTGGTGGAATGAACAAGGAAAATTTTCAGTTATTTGTTTTATTTTTTGTAAATTGAACTAAAAAATCTATCCATACAAAACTTACACGTTACAAATAAAAAGGAAAAAAGATGATAATATATTAATTCTATTTAAACAATTTTGACCATCTGAATATATATATATATATATATATATATATATATATATATATAATTTGTTTAATTAACTCAAGCGAAAGTATATCTTACAAAAATATATACTTATATTAATAATTTTTGCAAAAAATTACAAATCTTCTCTTAAAATTTATGAATAAAATTATAGACCCGTATAATTTGTAATTAAAATTGTAAACAACTTTTTTTTATAAATTTTTGGACAAAATTGTAAAATCTTTTCATACAATTTTTTTTAACAAAATTGTAAATTGTTGTAAACGAAATTGAAAGTTTTTCTTCAGATTTTCTGAAACAAAATTATAAATCCAACTACACAACTAACTAAGCAATATATACATTACGAGACTTAATGAGTTGTTGAAAGATCTAAAAATAACTCTTTGATTTATAACAATTTTTGTTGGTATAATTTTTCACGTTATTCAATATGAAATTTGGATAAATAGATAAAATTGTATAACCCAAGTGCATTGTAACATGCTACTTTAGGACTAGTATATAATTGATATGATGATATAGGAGAACAGAAGAAGATTTTATATTCTTATATTTCATTAACAACACCACATCACCTATTTTCTAGTCGTTAGAATAGCAGGAGGTGAGAATAGCAAGCTCAGTCTAACATTCTAAACCAACCCATTCTTCTTTTGGGCTCCTCTCCCTTCAATATCATAACATGACCATTGACAAGCCAATGTCTGTTTACCATTTTCTAACCAGAAAAAAAACATTATTAGTAAAAGAAAATAATAATGTTGAAAAATGAAATATATACAAGTCTAAAATATTGACAAAATATTTATAAATTTACCTCTGAATGTTGGAATTTGATTTTTCTTCAGTTTTTTCTGCTTTAGCACCATTCCTGAATCTATACATCCAACTCTAAAGAAGCAAGAGAAATGAAGAGGGGAAAGAAAAAAGAAAAGTTACCTTAAAAAAAAAAAAAAACTATACATCCAACTTCTTCGAAAAGTAACCTTTCTTTTTGTTTTTTTTTTCTTATAAAAATGAAGTTACTAATTATTCTAGACTTTGGCACAAGAATGTATTTAACTTAGTTTTCTTTGAGAAGAAAAAAATAAAATAAGTTTTATCATAAATGAAATTTAATTTACAGAATTTTTCATAAATATATACATGTTTGTGTGTGTACTTTTTAAAAAAATTTCACAACTTATGCATGAACTCATTTTAATTTATAAAAAAAAATATTTCATTTTCATTAAAAGTATTTATGAAAAAATGTCTCCAAATATACTCCAAACAAAAAAAAAAACAACTAATGAAAGAACATGAGGTTTCCAAAGCTAGTTTTTCCTGTATATACATATGAAGCAATTGTTATAATATTTTATCCTCATTTTCTGTGAATAAAATTGTCTGCTATATATAGGTTGAACATAATTGTGTTTAAAAATATGAACAATGATTCAGAAAGAGAAATGAAAGGACGAAAAAGAAACGGGAGAAAAGTAGAAGTGGAATAAATGAAAGACAGGTTGGCCATAATGATATTTGATTTGACCACCTTAAACCTAACTGGTTTTCATTAATATAAGTTTTATGACGATTCTCATGGATCATACTATCTTGCTTTCAATCATGTTGTTCCATATATCTCAGTGCTTGCTGCGTTATGCAAGAACACTAAACAGTAGTAAACCACAATCTTGTAACATTTTTCTTATCATAAAATACAATAATTAATGAAGAAAGAAGGGTTTTGATGTAGCAGTTATGTGCCAATGATGGTATGAGAGGCAAAGGGCCATGGCTTTGACTCAAGAGCTAAAAAGTGGGAAATTCTAGTTGCTTGCGGAGCAAAGAATTCTTTTCTATAATCATATCGTTTCTACTCATAACGACATTCCCCATCTTTGCTTCTTTCAACCCAAAGCAGATGCCACTCAATAACATTTCTCAATCTCTATCTTTTTAGCTTCATCACAATTTCTACTGCTCTTTCAAATATCAATGCATGTTTTCAATATTTCAGAGACCAACATTGTAATCTAAATCATGCACTAGAGCATGAAAACTGAAGTCTCAGGAACATAATTAACTAGCCCTTCAAAAAATAACTTTTTACCTTTTTTTTTGTGTGTCTCTCTTTATCTGATATCTTCCACGAACACACACGCACATAATTAACATCATGGACCTCTTATCAGCTTCTAATGGAAGCTTGTATAAGGTGATGATCAAAGGGAAGAATTAAATATGAAGTATTTTATATATTAAGGAAAATATCTCCTAATTTATTTTTATGTTTAAATGCCACTGATTTTGTAAAAAAGAGTAAAAGTTTATCAAAAAGTATTTTTTAAATTATGTTGAAATTCTATTTGGTGATGTTACAAATTATTAAATAAAAAACCAGGCCTCCCACCATAGGAAATTGAAGGTTTTTGAAGTAAAGTGTAGATCTTTATGTGTTAATTTTGTCAAAAGTTTATCTTTTATTCTTTTTCATTATTTTACATTATCTTTCATATAATTCCTCGCAATGTTTCCAGTATGTATGATGGACCTCTGCGCAAGAATTAAACACCTTGTGCACGGGTGAACGGTGTAACTTTTCCACCACAAAAATTATGTATTGGTTACTTTTTAGGGAAAAGTATAGTTTCTGAAAATAATATTTATAAAATTATTAAAATTGTTGTTTTGAAAAGTAAAATAGAAGAACATTTTTAGTTGGTTCTAGATTTGTATACTTTTATATTGTATAACTTTTACATGTGAGCTGGTTTTCGATATTTTATGCAATTATAATTATTAAATTTAAAAGGCAAGTAAGCATTTATTCATCTCTGACATTAGTTCTTTTTTTGGTTACATGGAAAGTCAGTCAAAATAAGACGAGTGAGGTTTGTTTTTTACAGATACAAGGAAAGAAATGTATGAAGAACAAAATTACTATTTTTTCTCACAAAAGAGAATTCTTATGTGTCACATCCAACTTTCCATATTTTTTTTATCTTTCTATTTAATATCTTCGCGAAACACATTATTAAAAGTAAAACTAAAATTTGCTAAACATTTATTCTCATGAGTTAAAAGTATAGGCCATATTTCTTCAAAAAGATAAAGAGACGAAGACTTTATAATGTTTAACTATAAAAAAGAAAAATAATGAATATGAAGGAACAAAATGGAAGGAGGAAGACGAAGAATGTAGTAGAAAAAGAATCAAGGAAAAAAATGAATAATAAAGAATAAAAGGAAGAAGAATACAAAGTCACTGTGTGAAATTAAAATATGTTTAAAAATTAAGAAAATTATTAATCAAGTTTATCTATGCTTCTATGTTTACACGTGATGAAAAACAAGAAGGCTAACTCGATACATTAAAAGTTCACGTTGTTACTTATTGTTTCTTAACTCACCTTCCGAAAAGCTAATAACATAAAATATATATATATATATATATATATATATATATATATATATATATATATATATATATATATATATATATGTTAATTTTTTCAAATGAAAAATTAAATCAATGATTTCTTTTATTTTCGAGCTTGAAAGAAAATTTGAAAGCGTTGTTACTATTAGATAAATGATATTTTTATATTATATAAATAATGTAAATATGATTGATGTAAAAAGTGTGGTAAAATTATAAACCCTAAAATTTATAGATGCCAACTAATGTAAAAATTATTAATATGATATAATATTATTTTCTTTTTTATTTATTTATTAGAAACAAACAACACACATATTATATTATATTATATTATATTATATATATATATATATATATATATATATATATATATATATATATATATATATATATATATATATATATGTAAAAAGAGGTATTAGAGATATTTCAATATATACAAAATTTTCTAAATTTAACAATTTTATTCTAATTAAATAGTCTTCTCCTTTGTATTTATACATAAACTCTAAAAAAATTATCAAATAACAAAATTTGTTACTCATCACAAAATTTTATCGATTTCAACAACAAAACATTTGTCAATAAAATGTTTATCGATAAATTTTATTAATAAATAAAAATACTTGTCAATAATTATAAATATTAAAAAAAATTTTAATAATTAATTACTGTTAAAATCCATCAATTACTTTCATTAAAGAATTTTTAACTTTAGTAGAAAAAAAAGGTAAGGATAAAAGAAAAACTTAAGGAGAAAAGCATAGTGATGTTGAGGCCACAAGTAAGAGGCCATGTTGTGCATAAGCCTAAGAAGTGAGAGGAGAAGAAGCTTTACTCTAAGTCTCTATTCCAAAGAGGTGGGGTATCTTCTTTCCATCAATAGTAATAGGGTGAAGGATTGCAGCGTTACAATTATACAATGGACAACATTTGAGGACAGGATCATGTGGGATGTTACACTTCTAGAGAGAAGGATAAAATTTTTATAAATTGAACAAATAAAAGAGGAGCGTTGGGAGTGCAAGGCCACAACCATAATAACCGTAACAATAGGGAAGAAGTAGAAGATATCGTCTACAAACATTTGGATTACCTTCGAAGAGATAAGTAGGGTTTTCTATTGGTCTGATGTCATGGATCGAGCTAGTACTAGTAGCTCCTTACATAATGACTCCAACAGAGTTGATTGAGTTGAAGAAATAGATACAAGATTGTTAGAAAATCCATTCATCAGGTTAAGTGTATCACCGCGAGGAGCACAATTGTTGCTTGTAAGAAGAAGGAATGAAGTTATACATTATGTGTGGATTACAAGCAACTCAACAAGTGCACTATTAAAAACAAATATCCACTATTAAGCATAGATGATTTGTTGGATCAACTGCATGAAGCTATAGTATTTTCTAAGATTGGTTTAAGGTTGGGGTATAAATCTCAACGAAAGCTGAAGATATGCACGAGACAACTTTTAGATTAAGATATGGTCACTACAAGTATGTGGTTATACCATTTGGAGTAACAAATTCCCCTGTTCTGTTCATAAATTACATGAATAGAATTTTAAGACCTTTCTAGATAAGTTTGTCGTTGTCTCATATATTTAAGAACCTAAGAAGAACATGAATAACATATAAGGATGGTGCTTGGTAATTTGAGGGAAAAACAGTTGTATGTAAAGTTATTTAAATGCAAACTTTGGACGAAAGAAGTTCAATTCCTAGGACATCTTATATTGATAGAAGGCATCTCTATGGATCCTGTTAAGATTGATGCAATGCTTAAATGGGAACACCTTACAACGGTCAGAGAAATACAAATCTTTGTGGGTTTGGCAGGCTACTACAGGAGATTCATAAAGGGGTTTTTCCAAGATATTGTCTCCTTTGATGCTTTTAAATAATAAAGACCAACCTTTCATTTGGATTGATAATTGTCAATAGAT
Organism: Vigna mungo; assembly: GCA_036885675.1. Taxonomy (NCBI): domain Eukaryota; kingdom Viridiplantae; phylum Streptophyta; class Magnoliopsida; order Fabales; family Fabaceae; genus Vigna; species Vigna mungo. Next base: position 28,568,391 of record CP144695.1, on the reverse strand, counting down.
CTCTTTAGAGCTCAAGAAGAGATTGACAATACTCTAGTGTTGGTGATTTTTGCCACAAGTAAATTTTTTGAGGTTTATTGACCATTTGATGCAAGATAAGAGAGTGATAGCCTATGCTTTGTGACAATTAAAGGTTTATAAGAAAAGCTACCCTGCTCATGACCTTGAATTGGTTGTGATGGTGTTGTTTTGAAGATGTTGAGGCATTATTTGTATGGTACACAATTCTAGGTGTTTAGTGATCATAAAATTATTGCATCTTTTTTTTTTATCAAAATGATTTGAATATGAGGCAAAAGAGATGAGTTGAGTTTTTAAAATATTATGACTTCTGGTTGCAATATCTCTTAGGAAAAAGAGATGAGTTGCAATATCACTAAGTAGAAAAATTATCCATATAAGAACTATGATGATAAAAGAATTGGAGTTAGCAAAGAGGTTTAGATACATGATTTTGTGTGTTGTGGTGAATTCCAATACTATTAGTAGTAGTCAGGTAACTATTACCAATAATTTTGTTGAGATGATCAAAGAGCAATAGTTAACAAATCCTAATTTAAAATGCACAACAGAGTTGATTAGGACGAATCAAACTAAGAAGTTTGTGGTATGATCTGATAGAATTGTAATTATAATATCTATGTTTTCGAAATCATGACATATTTAAATTTAATTTCATCTTAGTAAGTTTTAAATTTTATGATGACTTTTCGTATGATTTTTTGTTAAATTGAGGTATTTCAATTGTTTATTTAGTTCTAATATTAATTATATATTAGTTTGTTTAAATTAGAAAACGTAAAAATGTATTAAAACTCTCAAGTTTGTGTAAGATTAAAAGGCATAAATTGTGACGTCCCAATTATATAGACAAGAAATATATAAATAAGACGTCATCATGCATAATAATTGAAAGCAGTTAGAGAATAATAGAGGTGCTTAGGATTACAGTCATCCTTAGAATAGTACAAGACTGTGAAGCTGGAGTACTAGAGTTCTCCCTTAAAATATAGAGAATTTAAAAACTTAGAACATAATAAAGTTCTTCAAAATATCCAAGACTAAGAAAAGTAAAGTCTAGTGAACTAGGCAGCGGCTTTTCCATCCCCATTTGCTCCCATCCAAGTGGATGATCATCGCAAGAACAACAGATGTAAACATGACACAAACACAAGCAGTTGCAAGGGTGAGCTAATTATATAAAAAGCATACCATTAAGAGCATGTACATACAAGAGATTAATTTAAAGCAACTAGGATAAAACATTCATCCCATCATGTTAAATACTAGACTTGACTCGTCCGGACTTTAGAATGATAGTCGAGCTATGGCGGGTCATGCACCTGTGGTGGCTTGTGATACTTAGGCTCCCACGCCTTGGGCTCCCCGTCCTGCCACACTCACGAGGTTAGTCTGTTTCGCGCCTTGGAGCATGATGGAAGCCTCCAAGACTAAGACCTCCTATTACTCCTCACCACATGGTTCAGTCCTCTCTACGTGAGAAGAAAGACCATTGGAGCGTCAGGAAGACCCCCAAGACTGAGATCCTACTTTCATTCTAAAACACTAAGAATCTCACCAAGAGATTCTACATTTGAAACTACCATAAGCAACCATGAAATCATGTTTTAGTCTTTCCCAATTCACACACCTTTGAATTATAATCAAACCACATGGTTAAGCCTTAAAGATCAAGTCATATGTACCAGAACATGCTCCACAACCACTTCCAATCATCTCAAATAGACAATACTGTCATGTTATCTCAATCACACTACAAAACTCTACAATTTCTTGTAAAATAATACATCCCCATAGGTAAAATTTAATATCATATGTAATCTTTACTACCAATTTTCTCTAAAACAATATTAATTTAATATAATTTATTATCGTATTTACTCTCTTGCATCTCATACTTTCTTTTATATATAAATATTATGATAACAATTTATATCATACGTACTTCTCTACATCTTATATATCCCTATTATATTAATATAATATATATCATGCTTTCTTAACTTATATTTCCATATTATATTAATATAATATGTGTGTGTATATATATATATATATATACATATATATATATATACATATACATATATATATATATATATATATATATATATATATATATATATATGTATCATACATTTCTAACTTCTAACACCCCAAATTTGTGATAGGCACCTATTTAAACTCATCTAGATAGATTTTACCAATTATACAGTGCTTTTAAAGTTGTTTAGGCTTGAATTTAACTTCAAAACATCGCATCCTATGACTTATGGACTGTAATTCAATTCTGCCATTTTTAATGTGTTTTTGTTCAATTTTATCTACCTAAAAAGTCACAATTGACTTGTCTAAACTACCCAAACAGACCAGATGCACTCGTTACCCCAAATGCACAAAATCATCATCCAAACAGCTTACAATGCTCCCTTATTTATGAAACTGTCTGCTAAATTATTTAACACTACAAAATGCTTACTCCCAACCTCACCTCACTACCCAATTGGTCACTGGAGAGGGTTCAGATGTCTGAACACATCAGACTCACCTTCGGCGCTAGCACATATGACTAGTCACAACTGATTGGACCAGGCCAGGGCTGCTCTATGATCAGGGATGTACCAACTCAGTTTTTAAGTCCCCTCTATCCTACCAACAAAATGTTCTCAACAACCCCATTGCTTTATCTAAGTTATCTATCCTGTTGTCTTATGCTCTAAACCTGAAATGCCTAATTTTAATATTTTCACTTCCTCTCACAGCAACCTCAAACAGTACCTGTACACCTATTTAATACCCATATACATGCTATTACATAATCCTTACTCCAGACCTTCCAACAAGATCAATTTCAGTCAACAAACTCATTCCAGTCAAATAGTAATCAGCGCACACCAATTTCCAGAGATTAAACTCATTCAAAATAGATTAAATTCATCACATCACAACATGCATAATTTCACAGTTTCAGTTATAATACCCAATACAATAAAAGTCATAAAACAGTTTCACAAGAGCACACCAGTTCAACATTCACATGCATATATTTTTATAAAATAAATTCATACAAAAATAATTAGTTTCTCTTACCTGGAAAGCTTAACAGTACAACTTACCAAGAATGTCCTAAGACTGTACCCACCCAGCATTGAACTTACAAAACCTACAAACCACAAAATTGGTGATAGGACACAACTCTTAGAGCTCGAATAGACAGAGAATGGAAGGAAAAACACATGAGGCACATGAAACCAGCAAAGTGGCATGTCCTAGCTCAAGAACATTGAAGAGAAAGGGGGAAAAATGACTTACAAGTTAGAATGGAGAAATGTTCGGTTTGAATCGAAGCTCTCTACGCCAGGAATGATTTGACAGCACCAAATCAAAAATTGAACGATTCAAAGTGTTAAAAATGTAGAGAGAAGGCAGAGGATTTAGGACACAAAAGTTTTAGAGAGAGAAAAAAAAACTTAACAAATGAAATCTGACTTCTAAAAAAGACCTCCTTAACTTATGAACTTGATTGTTCCAATTATAAGGTCCAATAGTTTTAAATAATTTTAAGGCCCTTACATAAATCAAACGAAAGGGAAAAGTTATCTGGTTTGATATATGATTATTTATAAAAGAATGATGGTATATATATGAAGCAACTGTCTTAATATTTTGTAAAATAAGTATTAAAGAAAAATGATATAAAATGTAACGAGGAATAATTGTTGAAAAGTGGTCAAAGAGAGAGTTGAGTGTTTATATTTTGTTTTATATAGGTGGATATTTGAAATTTGGTTGGGTTTGTATTGGTGAGTTTGTGTGTTATATTTTGGTTGCATATGACTTTCATGTTGTGATCTTTCATCTAAAAGAAAAAACATAATCATTTTCACAAAGAAAGTAACCATTACATCTATTCTGAAATTCACCCCACACCTCTTTAATTCCTGTCCCCCACACCTCTTTTTTCTTCTTCTTATATTCAAATTCACTTTTTTCATTTCTTTTTTTCACAAAATATCTATTATTCTGCTTTAATTAAACTTTAATAAAAATCCTATTTAAGAAGAAAAATATCAATTAATTAAACTAATGATGTATACCATAATTAGTTTTACAAACTGGATTATGTCTTTATACCACGTCTGCACTTAAGTAATAGACAGCAATTAATTAATGGTGGCACTGTGATAATCTTAAGAGTACTTATTATGTTATTGACTAATCTATACATTATACAAAAGTTTTTATTCCTCCTTTTTGACTAAATCATATATGTTTTGCATGATTTTCTTTGTTTATTTATTTTAATTTTGTATTTTCTTCTTGGTTAAATAAAGGAAATAGCATTCCCAATATTCCACGTAATCAATTATTTGAGTTACATAAGTACACATTCTAATAATGAAGTATACACAATAATCAATGTTTAAACTTTAATCAAGTCTTTGACTTAGTTTGATTGTTGCAGTAATTCGTTGATTTATTCAGAGCACGAAGTTAAAGTTTAAATATGCCATCTTTCTACTTTCTCTCTCCCCGAGGCTACTGTGGACCCATTCACCACCTTTTCCTCCAAAAACATTCATTTTCAAGAACAAAAACTTAATAAAATAAGAGAAAATAAATTACATATAAACATATAAAACAACTTTTCATACTATTTGATCGTATATTGATTTTATAAAAATATTTTAAATTTATATAATACGATTTCTGATTGAGTCATTATAATTTTTTTATATTAATAATATGTTATTAAAATCTAAAATTAATAAGATTCAACTGAAACCACATGCAGAATTTGTATAAAATAAAATTCTATCATTAATTACTGCATGGTACATTTTTAAAAGGGCGTGTTTATTCTAAATACTAATTTTTTAATTTAATTTATAAAAATATGTTGGAATATCATCCAAAAGCTAAATGTGATGATTACAACTATTAGGAATAATAATTGAGCTCTTTCAGAAAATTAGCATGCTAAAATAGAACTATTCAGAAACTTTAGAAAAAGTGATAGCTCAAGGATATTTACAGCAGGTGTATATAATCTGATTAATAGTTTTTATAAAATATAAATGTTAATCGTTGAAATTTGTTATATTATGTATATGGAATTCTACATTTTTTTTATAGAATATCATCTAATAATTTAATGTTTTCATTTTTTAAATATTGTATATTCATTCGAATTAATCAATATACAAAATTTAAAACAAATTATAAGTCGTATGAAGTTTTGTATATAAAACCCAATGAAAAACTATAAAATGAACCATTGATTTTGCTTGACATGCTATAAAAAGATTATATTTTCAAGGATGATAAAATTACACTGTATAATTTTTACTAAGTACCATATTATTAATAATTTTATATAAAGATAAAATTTGTTGTCCAATCGTTAAATTATAAATTGTGATTATGTCTGCTAGATTTTATTAAAATTTAATAACAATAATAGTTAAATTATTTTTATTTAAATAGTTTTTGTAAAAATTATTTAAAAGATATTAGATTATTTAACATTTGTTATAACTTATACTAGTATAATTTATCTCTATATATATATATTTTCTTCATTCAAACTTATAAATGAATTAGAGATGTATCATTAGTGTAAAACAATATTTTTTATAACCATTTTTATACTAGTTATGATTTATTCAGTATAAAAAGTGGTACAATGGTATAATTGTAAATATTATAAGACTTTTTATACTAATTCCAACTCAAATTGATATAGAAAGTGGTGTGCTGACAAAACTATAATAAATTATAAATGTTTTCTATATCGATTAGATCCAGAACCAATATAGAAAATGGCACGGTGGCAAAAACTGTAATAAATTACAAAGCTTTTATATACAGGTTAGACCTATAACCAGTATAGAAAATGACTTTTTATATTGGTTAGTCATTATAATTGGTATAAAATGTTTAATTTTCTTTTTCTTAACTTTTTGCACTTCACCTCATTTGCCTCTACACGTAGTGACTTCATCTTCGTCTTCACCTCTCCTTCTTCCTTCTTGTGAGCAGTCTTCCATTTGTTCTCCTTTTTTCATCTCATTCTCGACTTTGAGCTCTCCTACTTCTATCTTGTTCATCGCGCTATTGTCGCCCTCCTCCAACATCAAGAATGCCTAACCGCCATCGCCCTTCCTCTATTTGACGTTGTCGTTGCATTCTTCTATTCATATACAAGTCTCATCACATTCTTGTCTTCAACATCAAGAACTTCTACATTCAGAGGTGTTCGAGCATTCTTCTCAACGTGTTGTGGTGTTGCCTTCACATGATGTGGTGTTGTGGTGTTGCCTTCGCCGACCACCTTCTTTGTATTTTCTTCATTAAAAAAATGTTAGCATATGAACCTAATATCTACATTGTTTGGGTATTGATGTCTCTGTTTTATTATTTTGAATTTAAGAATGAATGAGTGTTGTATGTTGGATTGGTGCATAATAAATGTTAGAAAAAGAAGGAGACAATTATAAGTAGTATTAAGAAGAGAGAATTTGTGTGGTAAAAAGCCTAAGCAATGCATGAGTTACCAATCTGAATGATAGTGGGGTGATGGGTTTTGGTTTTTGGTGCAATGATGCAAAATAAGGATGAAGTTTTTTAGTATTGTGAAGTTTGGTTGGCAGTGAGAGAACAAAGAAGTGAATTGTAGGTGGGAAAATTAAGGTGATGATGAAGTTGATTCTATAGCTCAACAATGGACATGGTTTATTCATGTTTATTTAGTCAAATCAACATCTTTGGCTATTTAAAGTTCCTTTGAAAATACTACCACTTTTATGATGGTCACTTCTTAATAGGCTCAAGACTATCACAACTTGTTATTGAAAATATCATTACTAATTTGTAGAATAATCAGGCATATACGAAACAAAAAAGTTATTGGTATTCAATTTTTTCTTATTCGAGTGATACAATATTAAGATAAATGATAATTTGACACATATAGTTTTAATTCATTTGACAATATTCTTTCTTACTTTTTACACTTTTCTTTTTTGACAAAAATACAAAAAGTCCAATCTTCTATGACCATTTTATCCTTGTAATATGTGTCAAATGAATGTAAATGTGTGTCACCCTATCATTACTCCATTATTAATTCAATGACAAAAGAAAAAAGTTTTATTTATTTCTATTTTCAAATATTTTAATTGGTTTACTTTTAGTTCTCATAAAGTCTAAAAGATGTTCATCTTTCTAGAAAATATCTAGAAAGATATTTCTCAACCATTGTGAAGTACACAATGAAGATATTCATCTCTTGAAATCTTTTGACTTTTAACTTCTTAGACACATAGTTAAAATATTTTGAATTTAGGTGCAAACAACCACATACATTGATTAATAGTTTCTAATGTGGTTTTGGTGGTAGGGTTGAGTTTATAGATTGGACTGTGTGTTTGTTTGTTTCTTAGCTCTACTTAAAAGTATAGGTGTTGGTTTATAAGCACAATAATAGATCAGAGTTTGATAAATTATTTACGCACAACAAATAAGTATGAGAATGGAGTAAATCAATTTCTTGAATTTACAAAGATGAATGTTCCAGATAATAATGAAATATATTATATTGCTTGTGTGTTAATTGTTTGAATGAGCAAAAAATTACCAACTATAGTTATTGGAGAGCTTGTTTTTTACGATTGATTCCTAAAGAGTTACACAAAGTGGACATGGCATGATGAATTAATAAACATGCCAAGTGTAACTGAGTCTCAAGTAGAAGCAAAAGAAGTTGATTTAAATATGGATGATTGGTTAGAGGACCCAATATGTGATGTTGGACATGATTCCTTCCAACGTACTCATGTGTATGACAACTTGTGTAATGAAGTAGAAAAATCTTTGTATCCATAATGCACTAAGTATACTTGATTGTTTGCAGTATTAAAATTGTTCAATGTGAAGGCAAAAAATGGGTGAACTAATAAAAGCTTCACAAAATTGCTTGAGTTGTTGAGTGGCATGCATCCTGAAGGTAACACATTGCCAACCGTAGACCATGAAATCATTACAACTGATATGATGAAGGTGGTGGTTGTACACATTCGAGATGTTATTGCTCGAGTCTCGGTTCCCACTCGAGAGGTTGAGATAGTGAGGCAGGTCCCTACCAATTTTATCCTTTGACTAGTTAGATTAACAAAAGCAATTGTAAAGGAGGTAAATTTGCATTAGTGTTTTAATTACACACTTTCTTTATTTTACTAGTATATAGTAATCTTATTTAAGTTTTTAAATATATATACCAGGTCGGAACTCAATGGAAGAAAGATGTGAATGAATCACTACCACAATTGTCATAGTCGCCACAACAGACAATTCTAGAATTACTTGGTGGATTGGCAACGAAGATCTCCCTAACACTTATAGAGTTAGAAATGCATTCTAAAATCGCAAACAGAAAATCTTGTCTCCCTTGTTTTATATGTCAGAATGATATTTTTGAAGTTCTCTTTGACACTGATATGTTACTTATGTATATCAGTATTACAACTATGGTTATTGTAAGTAAACTTTTACTTTTATCAAGTTTGAATATATTCAATACATTATTTTAACACTATTCATTTTCAATGTATAAGGTTTTTACATTGTATATACATTGAGAGGAAGAACGGTCACATATATGAACTTATTGACCTATTGCCATTTTAGGAGTTGAGAATAAAAGTGAAGAGCTACAAAAGTACTTATTAGAGGCATTTCAAAAGGGAAAAAAATCTACTTAGCACTTTATTTGCAATAGTAAGTATGCTTTTTATAAATTAAATCATATTTATGTAAAACATATTTGACACTAACATTGTTGGAATCCACAAGGGTCACACAGGCAGTTGCTAGCACTTTGGCAATTAAAAGTATACTAATAGCGTAAGTTTTTCAATAATTTATTTGTTGTGTACACATAACTTAATTTTGGTTTAAATCATTTTTTGGTCCCTAAGTTAAAAGCTGGTGTTCAGTTTAGTCTCCCCTTTTAAAAATGCAACCCTTTGGTCCCTATGATGTGCAAAATGTATCAAATCAGTCCTATCCATTAACGGTGTTTGATTAACTTTCTTGATTTGTCTCATTACTAACTCTCATGCTTCAGGGGTTGTTGATGCTGCAGCCTTCCATAGTAATTGTCTCAGGTTTATGCCAGCAAATTTCTTCCTAAAATTTAACGGATAAGACTGATTTGATACATTTTGCACATCATAGGAACCAAAGGTTTACATTTTTAAAAGGGGAGACTAAACTGAACACCAACTTTTAACTTAGGGACCAAAAAAGGATTTAAACCTTTAATTTTATTAAGTTTCATACTATGCATAAATTTTAATGTACATTTAATTTTTATAAAGTGGTTGAGGCTTATTCAAGGTTGAGGGAACACTTATCACCTCTAGAAAAAGCTTGCAGTTCATTAAGTCAACTGTAAGTAGTTAATTCTTTAGGCTACTAAAATATAATTATAAAGTTTATGACATTTTATGAATTTAACTTTTAGTGTTCGTGTCAAGCAGAGAGCTTTAAGTGCAGATATTATGTTATGAACTTTAAGTGCATATATTATGTTATGAGGCAGATGTAGAGAATCATATTTATAGACGTTTTTTACTTATGAATTTTGGTAATGTTAACACTTTATAACTAATACCTTAAGTATTTATCTCTGTAAGTTGGCTCAAACTCTTCATTGTGTAGATTTTTTATGACGCATCTCCAGGGAGCAAGATATCCTAAAGGAAGTTCGTGTGTAATAGGCCTCTTGTTCCTTTTAAGTTTGTATAGAAGATGATGTTAGGTATTTTATGAATTTTTGTATAAATTATATATGCTTAGTCATTATTTGAAGATGGTGAGAAAGTATTGCATTATTAGATTATTATGTGTATATTACATTGTTTTAAACTGTATTCTATGTAGATTTTGTATGTGGTAGGTAACACATACAGACCTATCATTAAAAAAAATAAGACTTTTATACTATTAAAGTTTGAACTTATATAAAAAACAACTTTTTATACCAATAGTACTCCAACTAATATAAAAAATAAAGTTTTTTATATGGATTAATGTTCTAAATAAAACTTTTTATTTCGATTAATAGTTCAACCGATATAAAAGTTTCTTTCATGAAGATAGAGAGGCATATAACTGAGTCACTAGATGTATAATGATGCAAGGTGAATCAATTGTCAAAGAAGTCAAACAAATTATCTTTTCCACCATTGCTGACACACCTTTGTCTGCTCAATTTTCTTCCAGGATTAGATTGAATACAACATCACAGCTTTTCTCCCCTACATAATCAAACATACGAAACTCTAATTCTATGTTTCCAACATCCTTTTCATCTGTTTTTTTTTTTTTTTTTTATATATATATCGATGCCTTTTCTATCAGCAACAAAACAACGCCCCCAAATTAGAAACCCGAAAACAAAGTGAAATTAAAATCTTTCCTAAGATTGGAATTAAGGGGCTTAAATCATGCCATCGTAAGATTTACGTGTCATTCTTTAATGTGACTCATAAATAACATTTATCACAAAAGTTACTTTTCTATCATTGCAAACACTTACTCTTTGTTTCTTTTTCTTTTTTGTCTTCAGAAACCTTTTGCTTTTATTTATATCACCATTTCAAAATTTTAGTTTCACATTTATTATTACTTCTTCTTCCTATCGAGAAAGAACCACCCGGGAACATATTAGAGTAATAAATGAAAGAATTTTTATTATCTAATGTAATTTTGACTTAATCCCAATTATCAATAAATAAAATGGAAACAGAAAAAGTATATAATTAATGAGGGAAACCTTCCTTTAGTTATGAGTAAGCTTTCGGAGATGAATAGCACCTTATACATAAGCCACATAGTATTTAAGTTTAACCTAAATTTTTATTATGTCATTTACTATATATTATCCATTCAATAAGTATAAAAAACAAAGAGAGACAAGCTAATTAAAATTATTGCTTCAATAATTATGTATATTAATGAGGGTTTCTCATTGTATAAGCTAGCTTTTGGGATTAGTATGACCCCTAAATCATGTTCTAAGAAACCAAATTGAATGTTTTTCTCCACAAGTTATTCTTAAAAAAAGGTTACGATTTACTATATACACAAGTACCAAATTTAATTCATAAGTTACTCCGTGATTATAGATTATATATAAATATATATAATAGCTAGCCTCTATCTAGAACTTGATCTTATAAACAATATTTTCTTTAGAAATAAAACTCGTGTCGCTATAACAAAAGAAGTAGAAAAACTTAGTCAGTTCATTTAAATACATTATAATTTAATATGTTGAATTGTTTCTTAGTATTCTGTTGACTAACCTCAAAGAATTGCTCTAGTCAAACAGTGTCGTACATTAACTTATTAGTTATATAGATTTGCGCATAATTAATAATCCTTCATGATATCTATGTCGAAAGCAGGAAATATTGACTGAAAAATAGTCAAATACCTATAATTAATGCCGCAAAGAATATTGTATATAAACATAAGATTTCTAAGTTTCGCATCATGCTGTATATATAATTAAGAAAAAAAAAGTAGAGGAAAGTGGTGTTTAAAAAATAGTTAAATATGATGGCTATATATTAGCATGTCTGTATTATCATATAGCTGCATTTGGTGAAACGAATTAAATCATTGAATCTGAAAGCTTTTCATAATCAGTGACAGCTAGTAGATTAGTTAATGATTCATTTGGTATAAAATGTTTGAATATTAATTTAAAGTTTTTAGAAAAATTTTTTTATTAAAGGTATAACATGATTAATTAAACACTTCAATTAAGTAAAGTAAGGGCTTATTATTATCACCTTCTGAAAAAACAAAAAGAGAAAATGACACACTTCAATTTTGAATCAGGATTTCACATGCTACAGAATGAAGACCTCTTATCTTTTCCTTTCTGGGAATATCTTCTTTCAGGAGTGTAAATAGGGAAAATGTTAGGATTGCACTCTACTCTATAACACCCTCTTTTTCAACCTGTTGATTAAAATTCATTAAAAAAAATTACAAGTTTATCATTTTAATTATATTGGCTATACATGTGAATATCCAGAGTGACATTTCAAAATATTCTTCATATAAAATTAAAATTAGATTACCAAAATAATAATAATTAATGCAAGAGAGTTCTAATCAGACTCTAATGAAAATTATAAAAGGTTAACCTTTAAACTGAGTGTTATAAAAAAATGACAGGCATAGTTTAGTTTGATAATAACAGTAGAAAATGTGGTTGAAAGAATATGTTGAAAACATGTTTATTTTTGATGAAAAAGTAGATTAAGAAAATGATTCATTGAAAACCTGATCTCTCTCTCCGTCCTTCTTCTGTAGTTCATTCATTCCCACTTTCTCCCACTCAAACACCAACCAAATTTCTCTCTCTTTCTCTCAGTGAGCTGTGTGGTGTTTGTCTTTGCCTAGAGACTAGAGTTTTGAGTTTAGTGTTTCTTTCTTTCTCAGCAAAAACAAAAACAAAAACAGAAAAAACTTGGCTCTGAAATTTGTAGCAGACATTTTCTATATACTAAGAGACTTGGCAGCAAGTTCTATGCATGTTGGCTCTCTCCTTGCATTGACTTTCCTACTCTTCAAACTTCTAGGCTCCTATACAAAAGATAAATCCCCACCAAAAGGCTTCTTTTCTTGATAACATAACCAAAACCAAAAGGGTTTTTCATCTCTCAACCACACACCCACATAAAATAGGAGACCAAAAACAAGCAGGGTAGTGCCATATTTCCCTATGCAATGATTTGTGTGAAGAGCAAGAACCAAAAGATGAGCTTTCTTATCCTCTTTCTGCTTCTTCTTCTGCTCTTACTCTTGAGGACCACCCCATGTCACGCAGCAGCAGGGAAAGCCAGATTTGAGAGATTCAAAGGTGCTTCTTCTTCTGCTTCTGAGTTCAAACCCTTTAACTTCCCTGGTGCAGCAGACCTTCAAGGAAACGGTGCACACAAAGAGGGAGACCAAGTTTTTGGTGCAGACAAAAGGAAAGTCTACACAGGTCCTAATCCTCTACACAACAGATAAGTTACCTGAAGAGACATCCTCAATGTTTCGAGTCGTCAAATCCTATTTCTTAATTTTGTCTTCCTCCTTTTTTCTTTCTTAATATTATTACTACATTTTCAAAGCATTTTTTGTGCTTTATAAGTGTTTTCCTTTTCCCCTCGGTAAGTTCACAGATGTATATGAAAATTCTTAGGTTTGAGATTATATTGTTCATGATAAGAGAACATATAGTTAAAACTATTTTTGAAGAGAAATGGTATATATAATGATGAAGATGATGGTGATGATGTTGTTGTTGTTGTTGATGATGATAATGTGTTTTCAGATATATGAAAACTATTATTTTTTTCTTTTTTTTGTGCTTGTTGTTGGTGCGATGGAGCGAATATTGGTTAGGTAAGGTAAGGTAATGCCATGATGATGGATGTGTTTGTTTGCATGCTTCCAGGATTCTCACAGACATCATCAGGTTTTCTCTATTTAGCTAAGTTCTTGCTGGCTCACAGAAGAAAGTGTGTATGGCTAGCCCGCATGTAAAATCACCATAATAATACATTATTCAGTAATGAATATTGTGATATAGCTTTATGTACGTACATTTATTACATTGTAATGAAACCCCTTTTTTGTTTTTTGCTTAAAAACATTTCTGTTTTACAACTATTCATCAGCTTATATGTTCATCTTATGTGAAAAATGCAACCTTCTTTAAACCATTGTTCATGTGTTCAACTATTTTAAACTTGACCCTCTTTGCTAAAATGCCCATTTCCTTAAAATTAATTTAATGGGCATTTTCCTTAATTCTGCATTACCAGAATGTGTATAGTTCTAGAGCTGGTTTGGTACGTAGCACACCACCATAAAGTTCATCTGCAGATAAAAATTAAACCTTACTTTCACGAATGCTCTCAGGTTTACTGCAATGTAGATATGTATTACTGGGGCCCAAAAATTAGTCAACATATAATTTCATCGATAAAGTTAAAAAATTAAAGGTGTTCCGTAACAGTGATTCTTGTGAAATCGACCGTGTGATGAGATGAATTCTGAGCCATGGATCTGCATAAAAATTTTCAACCTACAATAACACTTTTAATCATGAAGCTGAGCAAGAATCAAATGTCCATAGCCGTCCAGTCATCTTAATTTCTCTTTGGTGATTATGATTCAGGTCCCACCTTAGTTTCGTTTTTTTATTCTGCCTATGCCAGCCTTATATCCACTTACTGAAAGAAAGAAAGAAAAAAACATAAATAAAGAACTCATGTCAATGTTTACTGCTCTGCCAGTCTTTAATTTTTAGTTGCTTACATGTTCATATGATCTTCTGTTGAACCAAATTTCATCACTAATCTAACAAATTTCAGTAATTTTTAAAACATATTCAGAATCTAACATAAACCAGTAGTCAAAGGAGGGGCAAGAATTAATTGCAGTTTATACCATTTGGAATTGGAAGAAAATATAGTGTAATTGTGATAGGTTTACATTTTAAGGACACCCTTCCAGCCATATTGCAGAGGATACAATAATTTTATTGGGTACAGAGCATGCAATTATTTTGAGAGCAGATATTTTGTCCTTCATCATTCAAACTGGTTTTGTGCAGTGTGAACAATTTCTGTTTGGCTGCAATTGCATCAGAATTATGGAGAATCCACAAACAGCCAAATTCGACATTTAATGAAATCATGGTCAATTTCCAGCACCAGCTGTTGAGACAGTAATTATTTTAATCTACTCCATCACCTCCTCATTTACTACCCCTTTCCTAATCAATCTTTCTAAAAAAATAGTTAACATTTTTTCAAAATTCTAAATGTATTTTATCTTTATTAATATTTTAAAAATGTTAGAAAGATAACAGATGATAATATCTCTGGTTAAAACTGATACATCAATGAACAATTGTGACATTATTTAAACTTAGGCTAAAAATCAAGAATTATATATATACGTTACATAGGACCTGCAGATGAAGATGCATGGGACGAGAGAAAGATTTGAAAAGATAAGAATTTGGTTAACCGTTGCTAATGAGTGGTGTGGTTGAAAAAGAAAGAGAAAAGAAAAAGAAATGTGAGGAAAGCAATATCATAAGAGCAGCTCACGAGCATGTCAAGTCATTTTCCGGGCAACAGAATGTCACAGTAAGCATAAATGCACACGACAAGGCTGGCATTTAAAGTAAGGTTTCACGTTAAGAGAGACTCATTTGAGTATCTTTAATGAAATGAAGCAGAAAAGAGATTTTCCATTTCATTTGAATTTCAGTCTCATTTTCAAGGGCATGTTTCAGGAGAATTAGGAGACACAAGAACAAAGATTTTTGCAATGGTTGTAGCATACCCTTTTGCCCAATGCAATGCCCCAGAGGAAAAGAGAGAAGGGTCCAGCTCTATATCACAAAAATAGTAATGAGATCTTAAATTTCTCCTTATGGCATTTGCATCATGGATTTGTAGCTGGGGACAGGAAAGTACTTGGATGCACATTATGCAGAAAAAATTTATTCCTTACAAGCTGCATTCAACAAAATGTGCAGCAGCTACTTAATTTCTGATATCATGGTTTAATGAATTGAATGGTATTCACCTGATGGTGAAATTAAAGTTAACAAAAAAAAAAAAGAATTTCATTCAGATAAGGCTCTATTTTTCCTAAGATTGGATCCCTCAGTTCTGACCATTTAAAAAGAAATAGTACAAACAGTTTGATACTGACATGCTGTTCATTCGCTATTACATTAGAATAATGGTATTTTGTCCAAAACAGAGAATAATTTTAATCATGTGAGTGCTGTGTATGTGAGTTTGGGATAGATTTTTCAAGAGAAAAGATTGCCTATAAGTGTTTATATATACACTGCGTTCAACCTTTTAAAACTTGTTTCTAGTTTTCTGATTCTGATTAAAATTAAACAGGGTTTCGTTTAATTCAATTTAAATTTAATATAAAATTTTGAAGACATATTTGTAAGATTATTTATTACGATGTAAATTCAACCTTTTTTTTCATTAATAAACAAATTGTATGATTTTAGTTAAAGATTACCATATAAATTGGTTATCTTATTCTAATAAATATAAATATATTATAATAAAATGCTAACATTAAAAAATATAGTTATGTACATTTGTTAGCTATTAATTAATTATAAATAAATAATATTATATTTAAATATAGTAAACAATTTTACCCGATTTATTTTGATTTTTAAAATTGTATTGAATGATGTAACATATCTGTCTATCAATACAGACACATATATAAAATATATATTTCAGATTATCAAATTATCTGGAATTTAATCCTCCCATTCTTTTAGAACAGCTTTTGACATGTAATATAAACCAAATACTAATGCATAACAGAAAAAGTAACATTAATGATGTTGATTAATTGTAATTTTGGTTTTTCTTAATTTTTTTATTATTTTGATGATTTCTTTTTTTTTTTTACTTCATGTTTTAGTTTTCATATTTAAAAAAAAAACATAATTTTAATCTGAGCATCAATATTATATATATATATATATATATATATATATATATATATATATTTGGTTCAGTTAAACCTATATTTAATATATTTATTTAAGGTACCGTAAAAAATAATTCCGTTAATTAAAACAAAATATAGATATATGTAAAATTGAAATTTTTACTAAAGTTACAATATTTTTTTAACACGTAACAAGTAAAATCACAAAAGAATAGGGGAATGAAATCAGATACTAGAAATTGAAAAGGGAAGAAATATGTATTTTAGACAAAGTTCATTTACTTTTCCTGTGAGCTTTTTGTTTTAATTCTATGAAACCCTAAAAAGATTAAAGAATTTTGGTAGAGTTGTTGAGAAATTTGTTTCGGAAAATGATACTTTGATAATTTTGAAAATGATAAATTTTTTACACTAATGACATGTCATTTTTTACACTAATGACATGTCATGTTATTGGTCGACTTTTAAGAAAATAAAAACAATAAATCTTATTTTCTTAAAAATTGATGAGTAATACATAACAATGTCAAAAATTTGTGATAAAAAAGGTGTCTATCATTTTCCATTTGTTTCCCTCATTCTCTCCTCCTTTCCTTGTTCAAAGTCATTAAACTATTGTACCAAAAGAAGATGTAGTACCGTAGCAATTCTCTTTTTGTAGTTGGATTCGGTATTTGGTTCAGCAGATAATTTTTCACCATGTACTATATCTGTGTTAGTGAGGGTGAGGTGTAAGCTAGTCAAACATACTAAGGAGACAAAGTCCTCAGTGCATTAAAGGTGGTTTTAATGAAAGAGCATAGATTGAATTGAAGTTAATGTAAAAGTGCAATAATAAGTGCCTGACTTATGTCATCAACAACTCTCAACTACTAATAATTTTTCAGCTGTCACAGTACAGAGATCCTTTGTTTGGGAGAAAATCAAGGGAGGAAGCAGACAACACAGAACATCTCTCTTAAATGGATATTACTCTGTGTCAGTTGTAAAAGGATTGCTTAAAAGCAGGGTGAGGGCTAAGATTTTTTGGGACAGACATGGGATATGGGATATTCAGCTTTCTAGTTTGTTACTTACTAATTTAGTACTTTACTTGTGAGAGTAGCTACTCCTGTTAATGAGATTCTTTATGTGCACCAGAAGTAAGGTGTACAGATGACATCAATATATCTTTTGCAAAAACACAATATACACAATAGTAAAAGCAGATGCACAGAAAGGAAGAAACAATTTACTTAGTGTCACACACAGTAACACAGGATACTGATAATTCTTTGCTTCCACATGCCATCACCAACAGCCAAAATTTGGAACATGCACTTGATGTGATCTCATGTGCTGAATTGGATAGTATGAAGTTCACTTCAACTCGTTATAACATATCAAACATTTCAATATGCTTTGCATATCTGCACCAAATATGAAATCCATACCAATATTTTTGGATAAGTACAGGAGTAATATCCAAAACTTATGAAAAAGATTGTGAAAAATCAATGTAGCGAGACACATCAACGTGTATAGTGCAGAAGCATGGAAGCACTGTCTATTCATGCATGAACTAAAGATAATTTCAAAAGAGACATGAGATAGACAGTATAATCCCTATTTATAAGCGAAAAAAAAAAGAGTAATTTATGATTTTTGTTTTAGTAATGTCCAAAAAGAACGATCTTTCTTAATTTGGATTTACAAAATTACACTTTATACAGACATGTATCTGCATGTATCATGTTCAATATATTTTGATCACAATCTTATCACTATGCATTGTATCTGTAATACAAACATGTATCTGCATGTATCATGTTCAATATATTTTGATCACAATCTTATCACTGTGCATTGTATCTGTGCATCACAGACAGTGATAAGTGCCACCTAAGCTTCATTAGAAGCTTCCAAATCAAGGATGCAAGAAAATAAAATTAGGATGACAGACCTTGGAATGAATTCCAAAAAGAATTGCAAAAAAAAAAAATGTCCAACCAGAAGAAGAAATACTGATTTCAACTACTTTATTGGGAAAAATGTGTGAAAGATGACAATTGCTGAACTTGGACATTCTATGCATTTTATTATTTGCTATGTTCAACATGTGATGTCTCTCTCAACAATCAAAGCGACTCAACGGGCTCAGAACACAAGCAGAAGTGAACAGCATTTCATTTATATTTGTGTTTTGCTGGCTCTCTCTTTCTAATGGCAGGGCCCACTGGACAGGAAACACCAACATAATGTATACGCAACAGTGGGCAAACAATGTACCTATCATGCAGGTGCATGACTAGCTTTAGTTACTCATAGTTTGGAGGCATGACTAGTAACTTTACTCAAAGCAGTAGCTGCTTTGGAACCAGATGCACGTCCTAAATGTTTGCAAATGAAATCCCCAGCTAGCATAAGCCTTCCAAGGTCCACATTTGTTTTCACTCCAAGTCCATTCAGCATGTAAACGACATCCTCAGTGGCTACATTCCCAGTTGCACCCTTGGCATATGGACAACCTCCAAGACCAGCAACAGATGAATCCACTGTGCTGATACCCATCTGTAAAATAAAGGACCAGACCAGATTTAACCAATTAGGTGTTGGTTTGGAAGATACACAGAAGTTGTGAATCTACAGTTATGCTTCTTTCTGCCCAGCCTGTAATAAGATATTTGTACGTGCATGCATCTCCATGTTTAAGCATGAACAGTCATTTCTTAGGCTGCATAAACAAATAGTATCTTGCTTGGCTGAAGAAAGGACCAGGGTTTTATCATGGTTGTTAATCCAATTTATTCAACTGAGAGTGAACATGACAAATTTTTATAACAAGGGACATGAGTGCAGTTCAGGTTAACCATCTTTTTAGAGGAGCTAAACCAAAAATTGTCCAAGTTGTTGATTTTGCTGTGGTGATTGTGGGAGGGTCAAATGTAAAGACATACAAAATTCTACAGACTGTTCCACGAACATGCCAGCATCCCAACATGTAGCTTACCTGAAGTGAAATTAAAATATTTGAAAGTGCCTGACCGTAAGTATCGTGAAAATGGACAGCAACCATGTCAGTTGGAACAACGTCAAGTACAGCTTCAAGCATCGGAATTACAGTACCTGTAAGGAAGAGTAAAACTAAGTCAAATTCAAAAAATATTATAATACGCAAGAACTAATTCAAGACTGCTTTGGTTTAAACTCTAGAAAGAGAAAAACATTAAGCTAAAACCGTGTGTTTCCGAGACAACATAGGTGCTTTATGTATATTGAGAGAAAGGAATCAATAGATAGATATAAGAGATTTAAAATCCTCTAATAATAAAAATGATACGGCAATAAATAAAAATGTTCCTAATAATCATATATAATCTAGATATCTCTGGTTATACAGGATCGACTCCATATTTCTATAACTAAAACATCTATGTTTTGACAAAAGACAAGCAGTTAATCTTCTTGATGCGTTTTTATTTATAACTACAACAAATAGGAAACTTCCCTGCACCATTAACTTCTAGAGATAATGGTTTTTCTAGAGATTTAACTAAGATAATTGGCCCTTGAAGAGAGAAATGTCCTTTTTCTCACATCAAAGATCCCGATCTCCCTAGATAGCTTATTATATCAATTAAAAAAATACCACATTTCAATAAATTCCTCCTCGAGACTAATAAGAAAAAAGGAAACTATTTCCAGAAAATATCTACAGCTACTTCATGGAACTATACAACTTTTTAATTATGAGGATCATCTATGTGCAATCCATCACCTAAACAGTTGAGACAACATAAAAATATAAGAGTCAAGTCAGATAAAAAAGATCCATGGCTTTTTAACAAGTCAGATAGATACACCAGCCAGCACTGAAACCAAAGCTAAACTTGCTACACAACGTAAGAGACAGCAACGAAAGAGACATTACCAGGTGTGCCAACACCAATTGTATCACCCAGTGAAATCTCTGCGCAACCCATCTCATACAGTGATTTTGCCACATATGCTACTTTCTCTGGGGCAATACTTCCTTCCAGGGGACATCCCACAACACATGATATATATCTGAAATACACATTGGGTCGCATGACTGATGATACAATTTAATATGACGAATGCTAATTTTAACTTGAAGTTTAAGATGAAACTGTTTCAAGATTACTCAAATCATTTAAAGGAAAAATTAGTAGATTCTAAGGCCAAGTAGGAGTCCAGGACACATTCTACTAACAGCAAAAACCATTTCTGTATAATCTAAATCCTCTGTCAAGTTCAATATGGAGATGTTATGGGACAACAATCTGATGGTGAGAATACCACCAAATAGTGTCATCAACAAAACAAATCAGCATGTATTTCAATTTCAAATAAAATAGAAATCAAAACCTATTATTTTATCTGATGCCACTAAATCAAATAAACCCTACAGCTAAATGAATCTGTCAACATGGCAGTAGTTTTTCAGCCCAAGAATTATTTTTCCCCCTAACAAATGTAAATTACCAAGCCATTAGGGAGCCATATCAATCCAGGTCAAAGTGGAAACATTTGAAATAAAAGAAATTGACCATATATTTCAAAGATCCTTTCTGCTTAAACTGTAACAAAATATATACATGTGAAGTTCCAGAAAATGCAAAAACTTATCCATTGTTTACAGTACAGATTGACAAGTATCAATTGAAAAGTATACCCGCGAACTGGGATCGAGAGACTTCCAGCAGCTGAAGCAATATCACGGCAACGGGCAAGATTATCTTCAATGCCACAATTTAGATTTGCTTTTGAGAATGATTCAGAAGCTGCAGGAAAAACAGCCACTTCTTTAGCTCCAGCAGCAACAGCTGCCTCAAAACCCTGGATGAGAGGGGTTCAGATAACCATGTCCATCAACGAATTCTTTAAGTTTTGTATTTTACCATCCAATATAACTCTTACTTTAATGTTTGGAGTCAAGACAGGAAACCTAGCACCTTCAACGTTTTGAATTGCTGCCAACACATCCTTTGCATCTGCCAACTGAATTCGATTAAAAATTTGAGAAGCTAGTTGTTCAGGAGATCCCATTATTCATTAAATATTTAAAAAAAAAAATGTTTAATCGAAAAAATTTGAAAGCACGAACAAATATCATAACCATGTGAAGAATTGAAATTGGGGATAAGTTATCAAAATGAAATTCAAATAATCAATTGCCCCACTAATTTGTGAATTAAAAATCATAAATTTTATACAACCAAGGCAATCAAAGACAGAATGAAAAATTGCAGAAACACAATGAATTGTGAACCACAGATATTAGGACCGAGACAGTAAAAAACACAATGAGCCAATACACAATTTATCTGGAAAATCTCAATAGGGCCATACATCTCAAAAAACAAATAATAACTCACAACTAAGTCACAATTTATCTCGAAGCGAAGAGATAAAAATACCATATCACAAATAGCCAAATGAAATCATTAGTCACAAAGCATTGTGTCTTCCAAGTGAGGTGCAGATATATATATATATATATATATATATATATATATATAGAGAGAGAGAGAGAGAGAGAGAGTTCATGCCATCATCTAGCACCAATTTTGTTTTTATTTTTTAAATGAGGCAAGCAAGCCATATAGTCCAAATCATGTCTCACTGTCTACAAGTGTCCATTTTCCTTATCAATGAACCAGCAAATCAATTGCCTATTGTATCTAAAAGGTAATTATTACTCACATGCTTAGAGAAGTTGAAAATATAGTGCTCAAAAATGAACTTTTAGCTGACAGAAACTAAAAAAAAGACATGTTAATTGCAATATCATTCATTAACAAATACCCAGTAGATGGACATCACTAATTAACAAAGGAGAGACACATTTTCCCCTACTTTATATTCATATATTAAAAAACATACAACTGCCCTCCCTAATTTGATATAAGCTACTAACTCAGGACCATCGTGATCACCCATTTCAAACAAACTGTTGAATGGTTTCAGAACAATTTTAAAGATGGGGTGCATTTATACAAAGAATGATAACTCCAAGTCATATATCAAGCAACGAAAAGGCTACACCATTATTCATTATAACCCCGAAACAAAAATTACCAGAGCAATGTAGAAAGATTAATCAGAGACGTCTGGATATATTAAATTGACAAATAACAGATCGATGTAATACACATAATGTAAATATGGTTAAAAAAAGTCCCTAAAACAAAAAAGTAAAGATGAGTAATATTAAAGATTATATGACAATATTAAGGGGAACATTACAAATGATTGTTTCTATAATAGATTCTCTCACCTGGGGTACCCATTTTGGTGAGACAAAACTTGTTGCCTCAACAACAGACAACCCAGAAGAAACCAGTAGTTGTATTAACTCAACTTTTATATTAGTAGGAATAATAGCCTTCTCGTTTTGCAATCCATCCCTTGCACCAACCTCCACTATCTTTACATGGTATGGAATAGTTTTAAGAAGCTGAAGCATTGTAGTGTCAGTCATATACTCTCCAACAACAAGACAATCATAACAAAAAAATAACGTTTAAGAACAAAGGAAATGCTTAACTAGATATTACTGCCAAAACATCATATTACTAAATGTTGAATGTATAAAATCAAAATTTCAAATAACGGACTTGCACTTTTCATGAAAAAGAAAATATAGGTTCAATATGACAGCTAAAATTATGCATTAAGGTAAGTATGTGCTATCTTCCTTGTTTAACAACATATTTAAGTTAAAATACATAACAAAGAGGAAAAATAGTATACTTAAGATCAACTGCACCTTACTTGAGAACCCCTTTGTACATATATCATTGTGATCAGATGCAAAATGACGATTTACCACATAGCCATGACTACAGTAATATGGCCTTGAAGTCCAGTTGAGGCATTGAGATAAATCTTTTATATGGTATTTGCCAAGTTCATTCCTAACTTCTCCTGTGTTTTTGATTTCCCTAGTGCATTCAAAATTGGGAAAGTAAAGAACATTGTCTAAAGTAATGACCATTATTTCCTTAAAAAATTAATAAAAACATGATCAAATCAGCAAGGAGTAAAACCATACAATACATAACAATACTATAGACTTTCTGCAGTCTGTACGCACATATTTTACACCTGTCCCGAACATAAATAATTTATCAACATTAACACTTCGTTCTGCAGTATATATTTTATTAGACCTTTATCATCCCCAAACATGATTCATGAATAAAGCTACAACTTATCATCATCTACCCATCAATTTCTGTTACCCAGTGACCAAACACGACACATATATCAATATTCATAACACTCACAATCCACAAACATGCAGAACAACATGATGATCACAATTCACATATACAGTTCTGTTAGGACACAATCTCTTATTACAAAGGTCTATTAAAGAAGAAACAAGGAAAAAGGAAAATACAGCTGTTTGTTTTAATTAAAACAGCTGTAAAATCTGTTAGTAGTTATAGTTAGGGGTTGAAGGAAGGTTATGTATAAATGTTTTTGCTGGACCCTCGAAGTGCCAGTGGATGTATTGTGACCATTTGGTGCAATTTAAATAAATATACAGAACTTTCATTTTTTTCCATTTGAGAATTCCTTTTGTAAGAGTTTCTGATCCAGTTTCTATCAACTAGTATCAAAGCTCGATTCAGGCTCCGTGGGTTATTACATATGGTGACTACAAGAATGATGGAATCAAAACCTTAGTCACTGGATTTCAGATACTGGAAGGTTTTGAAGAAAGATTGCATGCAAGATTATCCCAAAGGTATGCAGATTTGGAAGCCGGATTCTTACAACAAGATTCTTGCATAGCTCGGTTGGAGAGGCTTTTGGAAAGATCTGTGCAAGAGGGAGGTGGGAAGAATGCAAGTGCAGCAAATTCTGGGAATTAGAGAGCAATTGATCAAGGTACCCAAGAAGACAACACAGAGACAGCATTCTTGAGAAACAAGAATTCTGATAAATGGATGCAGCTGGGTATTCCTGTTTTTGAGGGAGAGAATGCTCTGTGTTGGATAGGAAAAGTTGAGCATTATTTTCGGCTGAGAAGGGTATAATGAAAAAAATAAATCTTTCGGAAATAATGAAAAAAACTCACGCTATTAAAAGAAGAAAAAGGAATTGACAACGGAACCTCCAAGATCAATGGCAGCAGCTGATGCAGCACTACCCGGATCATCGGTGGAAGCAAATACTTTTTCTCAATTTGTTACCAGAAAGAACAGTAACGAGGAAAAGGCTAATAGCAATGGCCACAGCAGAGACAACTTGAAAAGGTTGACACAATCACAACTTCAAGAAAGGATCAGAAAAGGAGAATGTTTTCGCTGTGAAGAAAAATATAGTGTGAATCATGTTTGCAAGAACAAACAACTCCATGCCATGATGTTAATAGAAGGGCATGAGGAAGAAGAAGAGCACAAAAATGGATGAAGTTTCTGTAGTTGATGAACTTTTCCCAATTGCACCTTGAGGACAAGGTGAATATTGATGGACCGGGTACTGTTAGGAGACCACCTCTCATTACAAAGGTCTATTAAAGAAGAAACAAGTAAAAGGAAAATACAGCTGTTTGTTTAAATTAAAACAGCTGTAAAAATCTGTTAGTAGTTATCGTTGTGGGTTGATGGGAGGTTATGTATAAATAGGTGTTTTTGGAATGGGGAAAGGGGATAGAAATAGTTTTGTTGTGGGAGTTGCCGGACCCTCGAAGTGTCAGTGGATGTATTGTGAACATTTGGTGCAATTGAAAGAAATTTCATTTTTTTCCATTTGAGAACTCCTTTTGTAATAGTTTCTGATCCTGTTTTTATCAAGTTCATACTCCAATCCAAGCGAAAAAGCACAAAACAACCAACCTATCCTAATTTTAGCCAAAATGTCTTCAAATTACAATATATGAGTTTCTATAGACTGAGATGGGCTAAAATTTCCTGAGGGGCTTCTGAACTTGCTTGCATTCACCATCCAAACAATATTCAAGTCGAATTCAATTAAACAGAAAACAATAATCAAACAATGGTTTCCCTTTCAACACTAACACAATAAACCCAGAAAGAGCAAACTCACTCCGATTCAAGAAAACCCGAAATCCGAGCAATTATATCAAGACCCAAAATTTGAACCTTACAGTGAGAGGATCATTCGTGAAACAATTTCCGCATACATAATAGAGAATATAAGCAAATGGGTTACCAGGAAAATTACCGAACATGAAGAGATTCATGACCAGAAGAGAGAAATGTGTGAGAAGCTGAAGAAGGTAAAGAGGCAAGTTTCAGAGGAGAATTGAAGAATGGGCGACCCCTTTGCAGGATCTTATGCATAGCCATGGAAAAAGAAAGACTTGCAGGTGCTTAGAGGAAGGAAGTTGGATCAATGACTTGGTTAGTTTGGCTATGAGAAAGTTGTTGGATTATTGCAAAACGAAACTAAACATTCAACAACTTAGAACTTCTACTTGGATAAGGACAAACATTATAATAATCACTTTCCAATCTTTGGTGTATTTTTATTTACATTTATTAAACTTATTTATGCCTAGGCACAAACTAATAAATTTTCCCAACACATTAGAATAAAATAAAGCTTTTAATATTCGAGTGAATTTTGCTGTGATAACAAAAAATAATAAAATTATTTATTATTATAATTATAAAAATAAATATAAATAATTTTATTATACATAATTATTTTAATTTTAAAAAATAATTAAATTTAAAAAATTCAAATAAAATATATATATTTTAAAAAAGTCATTTAAAAATAAAATTAAGAAAATATTTATTTTAATTTTAAAAAATAATTATTTAAAAGAGAAAAATGAAAAGTATACCGATTAAACGTCCAGGCAAAGATGAAATCTTCTCTAGATAAGCAATGAAAGGTAGACACAAAACATTTATAATTTCTCAAACATTTATTTTAGGTACAACATGTCAATAAAAATTTCCCAAAAACCACATTATTTTCTGTATTTACCAGCCTAACATGATTTATTTGTTGTTTAAGATCAAAATTTGGTTTTCAAAAAAAATCTTAGACCTCTTCTTTTCCACGGCAGAAAGCAGGTTAGAACTCGATTTTCTTAAATTTTTGTAAAAGTTTGAAGAATTTTACATTTTTATGCAAGTCTAATTGAAAATTTATTATTGAGAGCTTATTTTTTTTAATACGAAAGGAAAATAATTTAAATATTGAAGAACAAATATACGATTTAAATGAAATGTACATTCATTGAAAGAATACTAAAAATTATGATTGAATAAAACAATTCAATCTTGCTTTAAATACTTATCTTGGCATACTTGGTCACATATTGATTTCTCAGATGAAGTCTTGAACATAAATCTACGTTGCATTCAACATAAACGGTAACTTTCAATATGACTCATCTACTAATTTATATTTTTATATTTATTGTGACGTGTTATAAAAGACTAATTAATTAAAATTATTAAACGAATATAATAATATATATAGAAATAAAAGAGAGAGAATAGAAAAAGTGGAAGATCATTTTTATTTTCTTCCTTTCACAATTGATCGTTACTTTTCTTTCTATTCTCAAAATCAATATTGTACCATGATGAAATTGAGAAGTTAAAGAGTATTTTGGATTGATTGGATTTCAAAATAGATAAGTTGAATTTCTATATTTTTTTTTAATCAATCTCTTTTTCACCTTACAATCTTCTTCGTTGTATTGTATTTTTTTTACCTTCTAGATTATATTATATCTATTTGCAATCTTAGAATCACATTAAGATTTTGTTTAGGTCCTATTGTATGCAGAAAGAGCAAATCAAAAGAGGGAAAATGGTGTAGATGGTAACATGTTTTATGAACCCACATTAAGATAAAAGAAGTTTATCATTTAAGTTTTTTTTTTTTTGGTATTAATGTTAAATTGAAGAAAATGGAAAATGTAGGGAAAGAGCAATTGCAATGTATTTTTGAGGTTATATGCACTGTGTTAAAATTTTGGGTGTAGAAGAATTTTATTTGTTGAGGTGTTGCGTGGTAAATAAAATTTTAAAATTTGTTAGTTTGTATAATTTTGTTTTGAAGAGTTTTAAAAAAGGTTGTGTTTTATGAACCATAAATAACAAGTTAATGTAGAATTTTGGGCTAAAATCTTGATACCATTTTGGTATGGATTATAAGATTAGAATTTATGATTGGAAACATGTTAGATTGATGTTATTTGGGGATATGGTTGAACTATTAAGTCTGGTATGTAAGAATAAAGATGGAATAATCAATTGGATGATGTAATAATAGAATGTTGAATGTATATGTAATTTGATTGAATATATAAGTCATGGAAACATGATATTATTTTAATAGTTATTATGTTGAATGTTATCAACACGTAAGACTTAATTTCACAATAGAGAATTTACTTAATGTTACTTATGTAAATTGTTGTTAATTGTTATATGAAGAGGAGAAACCTCTAAAGTTAGATAAATAGTTATTTGACGTCAGTCGATAATTCTATGAAAAGTTTTCTTTCTAAAAGTGTTTTATAAATTACTATATAGTTATTTTTACATTTCACAATTTGAGATAATGATTGTATTAAATTATGTTTGTTAATGTAAGAATGTTTGTGAAAATTGTATGATTTCAGTAACCAAATTAGTTATTTCCAAGAGCAAATGATAATCTAAGTGAGTCAAAGTGTATTGAACGAGACTTCTTATGTGAGACTATCTTATTTCTATTAGTGTCCAATTCACATAGAGAAAGACAACTAGTGGTGAAAGCCGAAGGAGTTTTCACATGACAAACAATATGATATGAAAGAGGGTCATACATAAAGAACAAGTAAAGTTAGCCTGGTCATGACTTGATGAAGAATATTGGTTTTTGATATAGTTATAGCAAGAATAAAGTGGTAGTAAGTATCACAGGTGCAATGTCTCAAATTTATTCAACACATTCTTCTTAAAAAAACAATATGTATATGTATGTTGTTGTTTAAGTCATTTAGGTTAAGATTTGAATGAGTTAGTTGGATAAAGTTGTTAGGATTAATGTTAATAGTTGATTTTGATGAATGTGAACTATTTTGTGTTTTTAAGTTGGTTTTATTAAGAATGTTCATTCAATGAAATAACTTAGAGTTTTTTATGCTTTAATGGCTATAATGTGATGATTGAACTGGAATAAGAACATAATAAGATTGATTTTCATAAAGATCATATGTTCCATATGTATTGTAATAGTAAAAGAAACTGAAAAAGTTTAAGCTAAGAATTCATTTTATTTTAAAAATATGTTTTGATAATGTTTATAATAAGTTATTATTGTTTTTATATTGAATTTCTTCTTTTAATTTGCATTAGCTTCACTTACTTCAATATGAATTCCTAAAACAAACCATCTTTTACACAATTTTTCCTTTTTAATTTTCTCTCTCGACGCACACATAAGCTCAAACAAAATCAGATAGTGATTTTAAAATTGCAAATGGATAAAATACCATCTAAAAAAAGGTTACATTCAAGGTAAAAAGATGGAAATTAAATTTATTCTATTGAGAATCAATCAGACTAAATATTCCTTAACTCCTCAACTTTTGATTTGGAAATAGATAAAGATAAAAGATGAATTTTGAAGTAGAAGGAAAATGGAGGATTGTGAAAGAGAGAAAATAGAATACTAGATAAATACTTCCTCTTTATACCAAGATTTCAGTCCAAAGTTCCAATCCTCTCAACATCAAATTTATTCTACATTGATTTGTTATTTATGATTCATAAAACAGTTTATAAAACGCAATCTCTATTGAAACTCTTGTAAACATAATTATACAAACTAACAAATTTTAAAATTTTATTTAACATATAGCACCTAACAAATAAAATTCTTCTACACCTAAAATTTTAACCGTGTAAAACCTTAAAAATAAATTACAATTGTTCTTCTCCTACATTTTCATTTTTTGCAATTCAACATTAATAAAAAAAAATCAACTTAAATGATTAGTTTTCCTTACTCGTGAGTTTTTA
The DNA here is from genome assembly GCA_036885675.1 of Vigna mungo. Classification (NCBI taxonomy): domain Eukaryota; kingdom Viridiplantae; phylum Streptophyta; class Magnoliopsida; order Fabales; family Fabaceae; genus Vigna; species Vigna mungo. The sequence continues at coordinate 28,538,773 of CP144695.1, read as the reverse complement.
AAATAGACCACCATTTATACAGTTTTTTTTCTCTGTTCTTTCTACGTACATAATACGACCCAAATAAAATTAGAGTGATTTTAAGATTACAAATAAATAAAATACTATCTTGAAAGTAGACAAATAGAATGTAACCCAAAAAAAAAAAATACATGCTAGACGAAACTGATTGATTTAAAGAAAATGGATGAATATTGAATTTACTTTATTTTAAAATTTAATTTATCTAAAATGTTTCTTAACCTTTTAATTTTACGATGATGTAATTGTTGGAAATCTAAGTACGAGTCTAAGTCTCACATTGGATAGAAATGAAAAAGTAAAACACTATATATATAAAGATGAAAACCCATTAATTCATTATTTTAAGGTTTTGGATAGAAAGTGGTGTCAATCTTTTATATATAATTGAACTTAGATATTATTAGTGTTTGTGTAACCCAGAGATAATCCACTTCTCCATAGATTTATCAATAATTTGATTACATGAAAATAAATTTAAAAGGGAAAAAATATTATATCACCATACTCTTTTTTTCATTTTCACTTTTTTCTATCATGTCTCTTTTATTTGTGTGTGTGTATATATATATATATATATATATATATATATATATATATATATATATATATATATATATATATATATATATATATATATATATATATTATTAAATTCATTTATTAATTTTAATTAATTAGTTTTCTTTTATCAATTATAAACTAAAGAAATGATTTCGAACATATTTTTTGTTTTTAAAACTGCGATTCTTTTCACATAAATAAATATGATGAGCAAAAGGTGGAATGAAGGAAGTTATTAAAGTAGCATTAGCAATAGAATTGGAGGAATGGCATGGTAGAATTTGCAGTGGACAAGGACCCAACACAACAAAAAGCAAGACCTTCTTCGTTCATACATACGTATATTGCTTTCACATTCAGACAAAATCTCAGAATGCCTTAAATTTCGGCTTTAATCGAAAATATACAAATCTATTCCATTATCTCTTACTTTACTACTATCAATCAATGCTTCGTTGCTTCTACCCATAACCCTAATACGTCACACTCATGCGTCAATTAATAATTATTATTTTCACTTTATATATATCCTTCAACAAAGTGTTAAATTCAATATTTATCAATACAACAAAAATAATTGTTTAACTTTTCACACTAAACTTTACAATAAAAAGTTAACTTAGGTAAAAAGTTAACTTTAAATCTAATTTAATATCACAAAATCGGTTTATAAGATAAGGTTTGAACTTAATTATATACTATGAACTAATAGTGATTCGTTAGCGGATAAATAATATGTCTAACAAATAATAAATATCATTAAGATAAACTTTAAAAACAGTTTTGATATCATATTAAAAGTAAATTTTAAACCTAATTTAATTTTATAAAATCAGTTTATAAAATGAGATTTCATCCACTTATATACTATAAATTAATCTTTATCTCTACTTGATACGAGAGTTAATTACTAATTACTTATTATTACAAACAATGACAAAGCTAGAAATATCTTCTGACATTCTCATTTATTCCATTCCATTTTAAAGGCAATCAACAATATTCTTACCTTTTCCTTAATAATATTATTACGATGATGATTATCAGATGGTGGAAGTTAATTCTCATAAAAAAAAATGATTTTGAGTGGTGAATGTTTGAATCCACAGTGATTTAAAAGTTTTCCACCACTGCCTTTGAAATTTGGGAGTGGAATTTATATTTTTGGTTGTTGTTGTTTAAAAAAGAAAAGACAAAAGAGTATAGGATGTCTGGGGTTTGGGCGACACTGAAAAGGACATGGCTGCGAGTTAAGGGTGTATTGCGTGCGTGCTGAAACCAAAACGAGACAGCAACGCAGTCGTTTTGGACCCTCCAACAAACATGCAGAGTAATGCACAGACGACAAATGCCGCCGCCTGTCGTTAATCATTACACTTCCTTTTTATTTTCTTAATATTTTTTTTTTCTTTATCCTAATATATTTTTGACCATTTCACAAACGTTAAAATGTGAAAGGTTTATGTTTTCTTAAAAGTTATATCTGCCATGCAAAATTTTTAATTATAAGATTATTTTTTTAAAATGATTTAGATTGCAACAATAACGTGTTTTAATTTGCCACGTAAAATGTAGTAAATAATAAATCAAATAAATAAATACAATAACGTGTTTCAATCATTCTTAATTATTGAAGTTCTCAATTTCTTTTCTTTTCTTTTTTTTTTTCTGAAATTTTATGTTAACTGTTTTTGCTTTTTGAGTGGTCCAACGTTCTTACAATGAATGAAGCGGTGCATGTAATATAATCGCCATGACAGAAAACCTAATTTCATTAATTTGAAATAAAAGGATCTGCAATGCTCTGTATACAAGGATAGCTTCATGTGATTAGATAGATAATGATTAGAAGTTAATCGATTATGCTTTTGTTGTAACGTGCAAATTAAATAGCATATGATCTATTGCAATAAAACCTAATCGATTGATTATGATTAAACTTAATTGATAATCATTTATTTGTTTCAGTGCCGAAGTCATAATCCATTTACCCTGTCAAGAAAATTTATCATTGTAAATCCAACAAATTATTGGTAATCAGTTATGTTTATAGCATCAATTAATATAATGATACATTATTATTATTATTTTTCTGTTTCTTTCTGTTGATTCTTTCTCTCATTGTAACGAGAAGCGGAAAGTGTTTCTATTTCTTATCACTTTTATTCGTTTTTAATTTGAACATGTTTATTTTCATGCAATTTTTCTTTACTTTTATACCTAAAACTATGTTTATTGAACTAAATCAATTCATTCACGCACTTCAATTTTTCGTACTATATTTCCATGACTCTTGATATTTTACTTGTGAAAAACTACATGGAATATAGAATAAAATTTAAATAACAAGGGTTAAAAAGATGCGGAGAAAAATCAAATGCATGGTGGCCTCATTTTATTAGATGTGAGGTTCCTCCATAACACAGTCACGAGCAAAAAGTTATATTTTTTTTGTTGAAAGTTTCATATTAACTAGAAATAAGATTAATTTAAAATAGGTTTAATCATTTCGGATGTCTCTATTTATGTAGAGTCGTCTCAAATAGGTCATTCTATTTATTTTTATCTCAATTAGATCTTTGTTCTTGTAAAATTAAATCAATTGAAACCTTGTCGTTAATTAGACTAAACGGTGTTAAATTTTTTGGGTCGTGACATGTTGATCGTGTAACTGTTAAACACATGACAAAAAGAGCTTGCATTACGTGTAATTTAAAAATAAAAAGATGGATTTTATTAAATCCCTAAATTCAAAGATGAGAGCATGACTACCTCTTGTCACCCTTGAGAGAGATGAAAATCTCACGGGCAATGGAGTTGTTCTCAAACAAATCCAAGGCAAGAAAGTAGAACTGTTCATCAACACCTTGCAACTCATCCAACACCTTAATGCACTTGCTTATGGAGAACCTGTCCTCATTCTTCATAATTGCATTGGCCCTCATCTTTGAAGCAGCAACAATCTTCAGCATGACATCCACAATGGCATCGCCGTTAGCCTTGCGGCTTCGCTTCAGACGGCACAACAACCTGAAAATTACAGTCATACCTATCCTAGCTAATTTTTATCGAACAATACAATTAACCAATAATGGGAGAAACAATCACACCCAAAAATTAAAACCAGAGAAAACAAGGAACCCTGAAGCTAATTCTCACTGGGCGAACAAAGTTCAACTGGCTCATAATGAAAAGAGAGCATTTGTAATGTACGAGTAGGTTCGCAATGCGATTAAGGAAAAGGAACGAAACATCGGACCGTGTTACAACTTTGGGAATTAAGGTTTTTTTTTTTAGAATTTTGGGGGTTTTGGAATCTGTTCATGAAATTTTGGGTTTTCTGAGTTTTTTTGCGATTAAGGTTGGTTCTTGTTTCTCATGGTGCGATTTAGGGCTTAACGATTAGGGTTGATTCTTGTCTCGTGATGTTGGGTGTGACCGTGGAAAGGGTTTCCAATTTCCAGCTCTCGCAAAGTTGGGATGCGAACGGTATCACAGTGGTTGTGATGACAGCGACAACCTGTTTCGCGTGGTGGTTGGTAGCGGAGTTGCTCCATTCTGACCCTGATGGAGTCCTTGTGGGCTTGGTTTGGATTGACAGAAGTTTGGTTTGTATTAGGCGGTACTGTTTGCTGCCGAGAGGATGCACGAGCCCGAGATCTTCGTCAGTGTCTGACAGGGATATGTATCTCAAACAGGAAGCACGGGTTCGAGGAGAAGCGATACGCAAACAGCGGCGACATGTACGAGGGTTGGTGGCAGTGCAACCTGCATGAGGGGGAGGGAAGGTACACATGGCGTAATGAGAACGAATACATTGAGAAGGGGAAGAATGATGTCATCTCTAAGAAATAAATTTAACTTATTTAAATGTTAAAATAAATAAATTCCACCTAATGTATGCCACCTGCTTAATAATTGCACAATCATCATGTCACGACCTAAAAAATTTAACGTTGTCTAGTCCAATTAACAGTAAGGTTCCAATTGATTCAATTTTACAAGAATACCTATTTGAGACGACTCTGCAGAAATAGAGCCATTCGAAATGATTAAACCTTTAAATATATAAGTAGGTGCAAACTCTATCTCACAAGCAGCTTTTGTGAGGTTGAATTAGGTTTAAAATCTATTTCTTAACAATTTTATCTATCTAAATCTATTAAATATCGGAGTTAGAATCAAAATATAATTTTACGTGTTACTTGAAAAATCTCTACAACATAAAATATTTGACTTATTCATAATTTTGTTTGAACTAAAATATTTTTCTTGAACAAAAATATCATCACAAAGAGACCTGTGACAAAAATCCATCACATCACCAAAATATTTTTGAAATTATTCTATCATTTACAAGATTCTTAAAAACACTAGTGAAAAAATGGATTCTATGATAACTTATTATGACAAGTGAAATTCACATGTCATAGTAAGTTAGTCAATGACATTTTCGTAATAAAAGTAGTAATTATTATGACTGGTAAAACGAGACCAATCATAGTAAATTGAGCGATGACATCTTCGTAATAAAAGTAACACTTATTATGACCGGTAAAAGGGAAACTGTCATAATAAGCGAAAAAGGAAAAACTTATTATGATAAGCGACATTCACCTATCATAGTAAGTTAAGCATAGTGAAAAATTGAAATTATGTTTAATAGTTATTATGACAAGTTTAGGAAGACTTGTCACAGTAAGTCTTTACCATAATTGTTAGTTCATTACTTGTCATGGTATATTTAAATTCCTAATTTCATTTTTGTTTCAATTCATTCCATGCATCCTTGCTAATTCTCTTCATAGACACTTCCGCAAGTCATTTCCTCCACGTTGTCGATGTCATTGCCTCCCTATGTTGTCTACGTTTTTCCTACTCACGTCGTCGTCTCCCATACGCCATTGACGGAAGACGATTTCATCTCCCACAATTTGTGTGTTTGTTGTTCACAACGATCTTTGTTTTCTATACTTCTATTTGGAAAATCAGGTTTTTCCTTTTTCCTCCCCTTAGTTATTTGATATGTTGTGTTTGAAATTGGTTGCTTGAACTTCAAAACAGAAACACTTACGACCTCTGTTGTGTGAGCCTTCTTTTTTACATTTTTCTAGTTGGGAAATTTGCAAGTTATTAGGGATTCAAGAAAAAAAAATGCAAGGTTAACTAGCTTTTCTACTAATATGTTATTTAAAGTTTAAGCGATGACTTCAACATTTGAAAGTTTTCTCATAAATTAAGCCAATACATAGTAAAAAATTTGGTTTCATTTTTAATAGATCAATAATTTGTTACACTTAGAGGCTCTCTTTCATTCATATAGATTACGCGTCAATGTTTTCCTCTTTTAAAAGCAACGACAATTGTAAAGTCATTTTCAAAACAAAATTTTCATCTAGTTTATCGTCTTTATTTCTTGTTCCATCCATGCTACATGCATGTTATTCTCTCATTATTTTTTGTAATTGTTTTTCTTATTTTGAAAATTAAAGTTGAACATAATTGTATGCTTGGTAATGGTTGGTGTTTTAATTATTTATTTTGTCACTTCCTTTGTTAACTTAAGGTCTTCACTTTTGATCGTGTGGTCTAAAATGAAGGGATGCAGAATTGGTTACTTGAGTACCAATAATAATAATGGATGCCTATATATATTACTCGAGGATCTATGGGAATCCTATAGAAAATAGAGCGCCTACGGTGTAGAGGTGCCTGTAAGCCATGACAAAAATAAGGAGGCAAAAATATATTATGCACCCTCCTCTCTACAACTCAACTATATGTTGAGAGGTATATTGTTTATCTCCATTTTGATTCACCAATGCTTATAATTTGTCTCTTTTTTATGAATTTATTTTTTTTGCCATTGGTTTTATGTCACAAAACTTTTCTTCCAGTTTTGTCGAAATTGATTTTTACTGATTTCCTACTTTTGCTTTGCTCTATTTTCTAACTTTGATCATGGAATAATTGAGTTTCATACTAATTTCTTACTGTTTCTTTTTGTCTAATATAACAAAATGCTGAGAACCAAAGGTTCATGCTTGGTTGGATGGGATTTTTTTGATTTTGTGTGATTCAATCATTTGGACAACGGTAATCCAACAAACAACTATAGTTTTCATGGCCTTTTATACTTGAAGTGTTGCTTGAATTGTACTAATGCCTCACACTAATTTATACCAAAAAGTGATATTGGTGATGACCATTCAATGCTAATGTTGGCTGCAAAACCAACGGCAAGTGCACCAGTCGCAGCGTAGCAAGTGATAAATATCGTTCTATCCCAAGGGACTTGTGCAACACATCACAACTCTTCCTTCCATAACTCAATTAGACATCAAAGTGCACAAAAACAACACAAGAAACTCTTTTTGGTATTTTATCAAACAGTTGGTGTGCAAGGAATTTAACATAGTGTATTTACAATTTGTCAAGACTAGAATTCATCCATTTCATTCTCATGCATTCACAAACATCTCCATTCCATCCAATAAGTCTTCAATTTCAATTCTAGGTTCAATCATATTTCTCAATACATCAAGAACCAAAATTCATGCCATGGGTGATCAAGCCACAACAAGCATTAAGCATAGAAATCAAATACTAACATGAATTGGAAAAGCATATATAATTAACATCACAAAATACATAAGAATTCCATGTTTTACAACTAATCTCAACAAATAGGAAAAGCCCTCCATGGTGGAGAACTTAGGGTTCTACAAAATTGAAGAGGTAGGGAAGAAATTGGAACAAAAGATAAGATGCAAAGCCTTTCCCAAGGTCCTTGGCAGCTGCTCCATGCTCCATGTGTGCCTCCCCTTCGCAATTCCATCTCCAATTCGTGACCCATCTTCTTCCTCAACCCCAAAAGGGGCAAATCACCATTGATGAAGCTTGAAGACCCAAGGAGGAGTGGGAGAGCTTCCCAACACCCCTAAATAGCCTCCAAGGGCCTCTCCCAATCTCTCTAGGTGAAGAATGAAGTGTAGGAGGACAAATGTCCCCAAAAATCGCGAGACCCATGTTTAAATAACCTATTTCGACATATCAGCGAAAATTTGCGCCCAGCTCGGATTCCTGGCGCCCAGCGCGACTTTTCATTGCATCAGAAGTGAGTTACAGCAAGTTTTCGCGCCCAGTGCAACTTTCTGGTGCCCAGCCCCATTCTCTGGCGCCCAGCCTGGAATCTCTCTACAACTTTGGCGCCCAGCTTGGAATTCTGGCGCCCAGCTTGGATTCCTGGCGCCCTGCTTGGATTTCTGGCGCCCAGCTTGGGCGGTTTTGACAACATTCTAAAATTTAGGCTCTTGTGTGATTCCAAAGGCGTCCAACACGGGTATTTGCTTCAATTTGATCTTTTATTGTCCTAAAACATGTTCTCTTGAGCTCTTGCTTGTTGTCCTCCACTAGAATTGCTTCCTATTCCTTTATTTCACACACTAAAACATAGAGATTAGAGGTAAAAACAAGCATATACTAAATAAACACAAGAAAACTAGAAAACACACTAAACGTGAGAATAAAACAAGGTTAAAGCTATGAAGGAGTTGATTTTGCTAGTAAAATGATGCTTAGATAATGGTAAGAATTAACATTATCAACCAACCAAATTGTAACTTATCAGTTCATTTGTTCCACCTTCAATGAGCAACTTGCTTAGTTAAATGGTTATTTGTTTAGAATTATGTATAAATTAGTGTGCGAGGTCGTGGGTGAAGTTTCATTCTTCATTATAACCATCAATTTAAAAGGAATTTAGTTTTAGGTGTTAAAATTTGATTGGCTAAACTTTCAATGGATATTTCTATTTGCATATCTCATTGTTTACATTTATATGATATTGCTCAATAGTGAAGTTTGCTCTAGTTTTTACACATTGACCTAAAAGTGTCACATGAAAGTCTAAAGGACAAACATTTTCTACACAAGATCATTATATTTTGGTTGCTTATATTGTATTCCCTATTTATTTAATGGACTATAGACTTTGAGAACATCTTTAGTAAATTTTGTGTTGTGCTTTCATAGTTCACTTTCATTTTATGTGTCAGTTCTTCATGATTTGGTAAATTTCTTGCAGAGGACAAATATTCTTTCCACTGTTTAGCTTGCTTTCAACTAAATTATGCTTTTAGTTCATGATATTATTTTACATTATTTCTTTGACAACAAGACATCATCATGGCACCATTACGACATTTAACATGATGCCTAGTTATTAACATCTTAACAAGGAGCATAAAACTATGCAAGAGACTTGGCGTTGAGTCTTCTCAAGAGACAAACTACTCAACTAAGCAACTTGTCTATGAATTCTTTGAGGGAGCTCTGCCACATATTCGACCTCCTTTACATGATAAGGAAAGTATAATCCTTTCATATATACTTATTAAAATCTCCCCTTGATTTGGACACTAACAATTTCTCTTTCCCCTCATATTTCCATTCTCGCTTCTGAGTTAACTTTGCTCAAGAAGTATAGAAGTTGTATCACCTTCTAGTTGGTTTTCTCTGGCCTAGTAGGTATAAAAAAGTCCATCTGTTGTTGTTGTTTAAGTTATCACTAAACTAGTATCCAATATATAAAATACCAGTGGTATCATCAATCAAGAGGGTGGATGAATCTTTCTTAACCTATCATTCCTTGTCAGCTGAATTAAAAAGTATGCTTTTACCTTTCATTCCTAGCTTCTAACCATTTCAAGCACGTAAGTAGTGAAGTTCCCAATAATTGTACCTGATTTGGTATTGCCTTATATGTCTCAAGGAAAATCCAACTAGAGTTTAAAGAATAGTTACAAAACATTACAAAAGAAAGTACAATATTGTTTAACTTCACTATGTTTTTTATAAAATATTTAATGATTCATACTCCTTGAAAGGTAGAGAAACGGAAATTAGAAGCTAGAGGACTTCCTTTCTTTTAAGTGATAGTGATAACTTGTAGAAATATCTTAGGTTTACAGTACTTTACAATATTTTGGACAGTATTTGTAACAGTTATAAAGGTTGTAGGTTTATGTATATACAATGTAATCTTTTAAAGATTGTTGGGTAATGTAATGTATGAATTGATTTGCTTGGGAATTGTTTATGATTTGCAGGTAAATTGAATAGACATGAAAATGGTAAAACAAAATGAACCTGAAAAAAAAAATTAACTTCCTATGACGAAGTTTACATTACTTTTTATAATAACTTTAAATGTTCACTTGTTATGACATTATATAGGTCCACTTATTATGACAGGTCTCCAACTAGTTGGCAGTGTAAGTTACACTTACTATGACAGGTAACAAAAAATGTGGCACAACAAGCGAGCGGAAATATGTCATAGTAAGATGGAATTACTATGTCAGGTGATCGGAAAAATATCATTGTTAGTTGAATTTACTATGACAGGTAACAAAAATATGTCATAGTAAACTGAACTTACTATGACAGGTACCACTATTGTCTTAAACTAAAATAGATTCATCTTTATTCATCAAATCACACATGTAAGCACACACGTACACTCACACAGACAGATCCACACACGCACAAACATGGGTTTTAACACATAATAAGCTTTGTATGTTTCTTAAGTGATATTATCAGTTGTCCTTGTATGCATCCATAATGGCTTTTAACTCTGAATTTGCAGCTTAAGTAACCTTTAATATAGTTATTGATTTAGATTTGGTTTAGACAAATCAATGTAAAAAGATATAAAAGTATCTAACAATTTTCTTTTTGCCCTGTTTAAACTTATAGTAAAATCATATGGCAACATCTTATGGAACCAATTTTCTATGCTTAGAAGTTTGCAAAGCTTAATTAGTGAGGGAAATCAATCTCTTTTATCAGTTATGATGACAAACTTGTGACTAAACAAGTATTTTCTAAAATATAGTCTTTTTTCCTAGTGAAGCTACATTTTAGTTGGTGTCATTTTCTTAATGGAAGTTGTTTTAGATGGGTTCAGTAAAGCATTTTAATGTAAGTTGGTTAAAAGAGGAGGTAAGGTGGAAGATTTCAGGATTGATAAAAGGTTGTGTTGGTCTTAGTGCCTTGCGTGCTATAATTATAAGTGGATTAGAACTAGTTAGGCTTTGTAATAAATTTTTCTTCATACAATTTAGCAAAAGAGACACACCTCAACAATGTAGTTAATGATTGGGCAATGACATCTCTTCTGATATATGGTTTTAATCCTCTGGCAAAGCAATCAAACAATGCTTAAGTGACTCGTTGAACCTGATTAAATAAGGTATTAAACTTGAGATAATAGTCTTGAACTAAACCTTCTTGAATAAACTTAAACAAATTAAACCTTGTGCAGTCAAAAGGAGAAGGCCATATTAGAGTTCTAGGCCTATAATGAATCCTATCCAAGATTGGATTAAGATGAGATTGCATTTCAAACCATTGTATAACTTCCTTGTCATGATGAAAAATTATTTTTCCTTAAATATCCATTGTAAAACATTCATTCTATCAAATATAAAAAAAAAAATCAACTTTCACGTTTTGAACATGAAATAGTTGTTGCTACATCACACCACTAAAGTTGGAATAGGTCTCAACATTTTGTATGATTAAGGTATCCATGAAAGATTCAATGGTTTCAAATCATACATTGTACTCCACATTCTTGATTCCATAAGTTTTAAAAGTCATTTGATATCAATTAAAGTTTCTTTAGGTGTGTACTCTCGACCATGGTCAACAAAAGCATCATTTTAATAAAAATAAATTCCAATACATTAATGTATCAAAATTGATACTTTGAAAAAGTACTATTTTTGTAGTAAGAATTCATAGAAGAATAAGAAACATGACCATAAAGATATCATAGCGAAAAGAAAATAAGATAAATAAGGAAAGAACAAACTAAGTGAGAGATGTTCTAATTCAATTCATCCATGTCTCCCTTCCCTTACACATGTCAACTATATATTAACTAACATTACAATGCAATATCTTAAACGTAAATGTGTTTTCTTGGAACATACAACTCTCTATTTTCATCCTTCGACATGTCCTAAGCCATGTGGTTATTCATAACTAACTTGTCAAAAATCTTATTTATCCCTAGCTCCTCTACCTTATTACTAACATATATTAGATTTTTATACTCAAGCACTACAGAACTTGATATTAGTTTAGTGCAACACTTGAATCAATTTATGGACAATCCAACATCCTTCCACCATGAGATAATCATTTATGTTTTGAAATATATCAAAAGTTCAATTGTACATGAAAAAAGAGTTGTAAAATTATACGAAAAAACCATGAAAATATAAAACTATAAATAAAAACCATAACAAATAGAAATATTTCAGTTTTCTTAATTTTAAAAACCAAGAGAAGATATTAATTTTTGAAAAACTATTTCTATCAAACAATTTTTCTTTTTAATTTTACAAACAAGAAAACAAGTATATTTTATTGTGTATTTGGTTAAAATAAAAATAAAAGATAAAAGTAATATATAAGTTGGTTATTAATTTATTTTTCTTCTTGAGTCACACTCTTTTTTCAATAAATTTCAAACTTTTAGGTCCGTATTTTTTTTTCTATATATTATTAGTGTTTTGTCATTTTTTTTTCTAACTTTATTTCTAAGAATCAAGGTAAGTATACTTTGATATATTTGATTACTAATTAACTTTAGTTAATAGTTTCGATGTGATGTAAACTAAACAGTGAAATCAATACATATGAAAAACAAAATTTAAGAAAGAAAATAAGAGAGTGGATTGAGGAAAAAAAAGTAAATCAAACATGACAAAAAAATTACAAATTTTGTAAATATTTTAGGTCAACTAAAAATAAAATTAATTTAAAATATATGAAAGTCAATCTTCGTTTTATAAACATGTGATGTGTAAGACTTAAATTTATTTTATAATATGATATTAGAGTTTATATCTTGATAAATTTATTGTGTAATCCACTATTATATTGCTATCAAATTATTTATAAATATTTAATTGGTTTAAATCCTTTTTTGTCCCTAAGTTAAAAGCTGGTATTCAGTTTACTCATTCCTTTTAAAAATGTAAACCTTTGGTCTTTATGATGTGCAAAATGTATCAAATCAGTCATATCCGTTAAATTTTAGGAAGAAATTTGTTGGCATAAACCTGAAACAATTACAATGGAAGGTTGCAGCATCAACAACCCCTGAAGCATGAGAGTTAGTAATGAGACAAATCAAAGAAGTTAATAAAAAACTGTTAACGGATAGAACTGATTTGATACATTTTGCATATCATGGGGATCAAAAGTTTACATTTTTAAAAGGAGAGACTAAACTGAACACCAGCTTTTAACTTAGGGACAAAAAATGATTTAAACCTATTTAATTTTATGCATCAAATATACATATGGAGAAAGTGTGTTGAAAACATCTACTCAAAATATAATGTATGAGTAATATATGAGTGAAATTCTTTCTCATCTTACCAACTAACTTTTATAAAAATGAGTTAAATTTAAATTCACTCCTAATACATTCTCCATAATTTTAATTTGATTAAATATTATTTACCCTCTTAAATAATACCCATCCGTTTTACATTACATTAAGTTTTACATTAAAGTAAGTTAAATGTAGATCCAAATTGATAACAAAATGTGTATTATATATTACATTTAAAACGTGAATAGAGACTAAACATAATCATCATTCATATCTTAAAAAAATAGTTGATATGCACATGCCCCCATATATATACCAATATCGATGGATACACTCTTATCATATACATTCAACTTAGATATTGATGAGAAATAGCAAATGAAAGTGAGATTTTGGGATGCAGCATGCATTTCATAATTGATTCCTTAATTTGAGGGCTTCGTGCTACCTGCCACAAATGCTATTGTTGCATAAAAACAACTCGAACAAAGGGATATGAATAATTGAGTTTGAATATGAGAAATTGTTGGTATTGTGATTTTGTGTTTTGAAAAGTTGATATGTGGTTTTCATTTCCTCCTCTTACTGGTAGCACAGATACAGATAGAATTGTCTTTATAGTTTGATTATTCCCAATCACTTTCCATTGTCTCATGCTACGTACTAATATTCTTCTTCTTTGTTTCTTTCTATTTATCTCTTCTCATCTTTCCATAACACATTTTAATATTGCTTTATTATTTCCATGCAATTGTCTCCATAATCTCTATACTTTCCACACTTCATCATTATGGATGCATGACGCATACAACAATAACTCTTCTATTCTATTTTCTAATAATAATATTAATTACTAAATGGGATTTTACTTCTTCAGTTGCTTGCTTCTGTACATATATAAATATAAATTATATTTGTTCAAGAGGTCGACACTAATGATGATAGTTTAAATACTACTTTCTTCTTTAATCCTTTTTAAAATGTTTTTTAAAAATAAAATTCAACTTCAAGCTTTAAAACGGAAAATATGTAGATGTTGATTAACTTTAAAGATATTAAATTCATTTGAGGTCAGAACAAACACATTTAAAATACCGTGTAATGAAGAAAAACTCACTAATATTATCCTAGTTGAACAAACAAGGATATTTATAAAGTGATTATAGTTTTTTTTTTAAAAAAAAAAATTGCCCCAAATCCTAATTATCTAAGTATAGTTAATAAAATATAAATGAAGTTACAAATAAATATAAAATAACACTATTACAGCAAAGACTTTATATTACCATTACTTTACGTCTTAAGACTAAGGTTAAAAAATCATAGTTTATTAGGTTATAGTAAAAACAAACATTTTGTAGTTTATAAGTGACTATAGATTTTGGTTCTTACCAGAAAACGTAATCTATTTATATTCAAATAGAATACGGTTTTCTCAAATACGTTATAAAAATTCAAATATAAGTTACAATTTTTAAGTGTAACTGAAATATATTGAAATACTAATGGACTACTTTATTTGAATGTAATAGTACTATAGTGTCATTCAAAAAATTTATACAAACTATAGACTAATATAAATTATACATAATATGTAAACCGTAGCTTATACATAATTATAAGTTATATTTCTTATAAAAATTAAAGTGAGACTATCATTAAATAGACTACTGTTCTTTCAAGTAAATGTTATTTTGAATGGAGAAAATTACGATTTTAAATTAAAGTGTAGTTTATTCTTTGATAGTAATTTGTACCAGAATAAAAAAAAATGATACATGAAATTGAGTAAAAAAAACGTGTTAGTTGCTTGGTAGCACAAGAAATAGAAAAATGTTTTTTTAATTTTTTTTTTCATAATTTTTTTATAATCGTTTATATTGTAAAGAAAATTAATATGTTCCAAAATTGTCCCTTTCATCTCTCTGCATACAAAAACAACATTTCATAGAAAAATATAGATAAAATAAATTTATCTCTTTTAAGTAAAAAATTGTATAGGGTATTTCAGAAAATCATATTTATGATATGTATTGGTTATTGCATGAAAGTTATTCCTTGAACAATTAGATAGATAGAACGTAGTTAAGACAAGCAATAAAAACTCATCTTAATGGAAGCTAAAAGGACTTACTTTTAAGAGTAATAATCCATTCTATTCTACCATATTAATCAAAATTACAATAAGATAATCTTGACGCCAAATTAATTGTTTACTTTTAATTGATTTATATTATTTTTAAAGGCTTAATTCTTAATTTGGTCATTTAATTTTATTTAAATTTTCATAAAAACCCCTAAATATTAGTTTTTTTAATTTAGTTCTTTATTTTTTTTAAAAACGTCAAATTTAGTTATTTTGTTTTTTAAAGACATTCAATTTAGTCATTTTGATTACATACCGGTTCTTTAATTTTCAACCAACCATTAGTTTTTTTTCTTCTTCATCCATTAAGATTTAAAGTTTATTTTTCTTAAACAATCATTTATAGTCAAGCAGGAAATTAGCAACAAGCCAAATTTAAAAAATGACCAATTTAATGTTTTTAATAAACTAAAAGACTAAACAACTAGTGTTTTTTTTTTAATGAAATTAGAATACATAATTAAGAATTAAACATTTTTAAAATAACAAAATTTTCTTCATTTTCATATTATTTTATCTTCAAATAAAAATTATGCTTTTTACTAAAATACATGTTTCACCTTATTTCATCTATTTTCCTTTTTTTAACGGTTTCTTTCATTTTCATCCCAATAATTTCTGACTCATGATATTTTTTTACAAAGATAGAAAAACTAATAATAAATGAATAAAAAATGAATTTTATATATAAAAAAATAATATTATTTAGAGATTTTTTTTAACAGAATACTTATTAGCAGAAGAAATTATTTGTTTGGTCATATTAGAAATGCAAAAATAGTTGTGATGTTAAAGTCTTTATGTGCTTTGATTGGTTGGTGCACACGAGTTTAAGTCTAAAAGCAACACCTAAAATTTGACTACCATGCAAAAGTGATAAATGCGAATTTCCCTCTTAAAAATTATAGGTGGAAATCAAAAGAAGACAAATAAATTTTAAGCCTTTATTAATGGGTGGGTGAATTTAAGTTTGAAATATTAGATAATTATTAGAAAAGTAAAAATGATTTATGTTTAATTAAGATCATAAAGAAATATTTTTGTTAATGAAAAATGTTTATCTGAGAAGAAGAATAAAAAGTAAAGTGGTATATAGATTTAAGAGAAAAGGATGGAAAGTGGAATCCGATTTGGCAGGAAAGCTTTTAAGTTTGGGGTTCCCGACAGAGAAAAAAAGGACAGAAGAATTTTCTTTTTTTTTCTAGCTCTGGCTGGTTGGTTTTGCAAATTTGCATCTCATGTGCCATAAGAAGACAGCATATAAACTGCAAAAAGCTAAGAGAATCTTTTTACAACTCCTCCTTTTTCTGCGATGCCCTCTTCCTCCTTTCCCTCTCATTCAAAACTCCTTTTCATTTCATCCCCCAAAAATATATTAATTTCACAGGAGAGGAGGTTTTTTGCGTCTTTGCAGAAGCAGAAAAGACTTATAAAAGCTTCGCAAAAGCCCCCAGCTTTTACTCCTTTGTCTCCCATCATAATGCCATAAACTAAACCTACTCTCTCTTTCTCTTCTTCCTTCTAAACTCTAACTCCTAACATCTTCAACCTTCCAAAAAAAAAAACCTTATTTTTTCCAAACAATGATAACCTTGTTGGACCTCTACCATGTTCTCACCGCGGTCGTCCCGCTCTACGTCGCCATGATCCTCGCCTATGGTTCTGTCAAGTGGTGGAAGATCTTCACCCCGGACCAATGCTCCGGCATCAACCGCTTCGTCGCCCTCTTCGCGGTGCCCCTACTCTCCTTCCACTTCATCTCCACCAACAATCCCTACGCCATGAACTACAAGTTCATAGCTGCGGATTCTCTTCAGAAAGCCATAGTCCTCGCCGTGCTCTTCGTCTGGTCCAGAACCAGCTCGAGGGGCTCTCTTGAATGGTCCATCACGCTCTTCTCCCTCTCCACGCTCCCTAACACGCTCGTCATGGGTATCCCATTGCTCAAGGGCATGTACGGGGACGCATCGGGGACCCTCATGGTCCAGATAGTGGTGCTTCAGTGTATCATCTGGTACACTCTCATGCTCTTTTTGTTTGAGTATAGGGGTGCCAAGCTTCTCATAGTGGAGCAGTTTCCCGACACTGCCGGGTCCATTATCTCGTTCAAGGTTGACTCTGATATCATATCGTTGGACGGGAAGGAACCGCTTCAGACTGAAGCCGAGGTTGGTGACGATGGCAAGCTTCATGTTACTGTCAGGAAGTCTACCAGTTCGCGCTCTGAGATCTTCTCGCGGCGCTCGCATGGTCCTAACTCGGTTTCGTTGACTCCGAGGCCTTCCAATTTAACCAATGCGGAGATTTACTCGCTTCAGTCTTCGAGGAATCCGACGCCGAGAGGGTCCAGTTTCAACCACACGGACTTCTACTCGATGGTGAATAATGGGAGGAACGTGAGTCCGAGGCAGAGTAGTTTTGGGGGGGTGCCGTTTGATGAGGAGAGTGGTGTGAGGGTTAATGGGGGTGCCGGAGCATACCCTGCACCTCACAATGCGGGGATTTTTTCTCCGGTGGGGAAGAAGAAGGGTGGTGGTGGAGAAGGTGGAGGGAAGGATCTTCACATGTTTGTTTGGAGTTCGAGTGCTTCTCCGGTGTCGGAGGGTGGGATCCATGTCTTCAGAGGTGGGGATTATGGAAATGACCAACTTCCTGTTGGTGGGGTGGCTCACCAGAAAGGTTTACTTTTTTTCCACCCCCTTTTGACTTTTGTTTTCAAAGCTTGTTTTGTTTCTATGCTTGGTGCCTGTTCAAACTGTGTGGACTTGTTTAATGTGTTTTTCCGTCATGCATCTTGCAATAACGTTACCCGAGTTGGTAGGACCATTATGTGACCTATTTGTCTGGAAGGACAGAAAAAAAAGAAAGAAAATTTGATTTCTTCAATTACAAAAAGTATGTTTCTTTCTTTAATTTTCTCCAAATTTTTGGAAATTTATGAAAACAAAAAAAAATCTGGTTTGAAAATATGAAAGCCTTGTCGTTTAAATATTAGCTTTAGTAAACGGAATAAGCACGTGGAATCAAACGAGCAATTTGTTATCTTTTGACCGTAGCAAACAGGCCTGTAATCTTGTTCAAATGTGACTTTCATAGTTTTGTTGCGAGTGTGCATCCGTTGTTTTTGTCTCTTTTGGTTTGGTGTTGAAGTTGGTGTGGGATTTGTTGGACTGACTTGGACTTTCCCTGTGTTGTCTTTTCTGGTATACAATATGTTTTTTGGTCTGTTAATCCTTGAGTGTATCTGATATTTGGTCTTTTCTGGATCCAATAATGGTAATATTTTGTTTGGGGTGTTTGTCATTTTCCCATGTTTTGATTGGGTGGGTATTGTTTTCCACGTTGCTGGTCAGATTATGATGATTTTGGTCACGACGAATTTAGCTTTGGGAACAGAACCGTCGCCAATGGAGTGGAAAAGGAAGGGCCAGTACTTTCGAAGCTTGGCTCAAGTTCGACGGCCGAGCTTCATCCGAAAGCCCAAGGTGAATCCAAAGCTACGTCCATGCCACCAACAAGTGTTATGACAAGACTCATTCTGATTATGGTGTGGAGAAAGCTGATTAGAAACCCCAACACATATTCCAGCCTTTTTGGTCTCACTTGGTCTTTGATCTCATTCAAGTATGCTGCTATCTACGAGTATTCCATGTTTCCGATGATTTTAGGTATACAAGGTGCTAATATTGTGCTGTGTTGTGTGGCAGGTGGAATGTTGTTATGCCCGCTATTGTTGCTCGATCCATATCAATTTTATCTGATGCCGGCCTTGGGATGGCAATGTTCAGCCTTGGTATGTTTTCTGAGAAATATCAATCAGCATTGTTGTCTAGTTTTGTTACGGTGATAAGGTCTTGAGATTTGAACTCCTTGGTGGGTTTTGTAGGGTTATTCATGGCATTGCAACCAAAAATTATTGCATGTGGAAACTCGGTTGCTTCCTTTGCTATGGCAGTTCGTTTCCTCACTGGACCTGCTGTCATGGCTGTCGCTTCAATAGTGGTGGGGCTCAGGGGAGTTCTGTTGCACATAGCTATTGTACAGGTAAAAAGGGTGTCGTGTCTCAAATTCTTCAATGTAATATCTGCTCTCTATTTCGTGGTTTGTTCAGTGTATTCATTGTTGTATTGCATGTATTTGTAGGCTGCTCTGCCTCAAGGAATTGTCCCTTTTGTGTTTGCTAAGGAATACAACGTTCATCCAGACATCCTTAGCACCGGGTTTGTATTTGTGAACTTGTCATGGTAGATTATTGGATATGATGTTGGCACTAACATTCTGTGTTTGGTTATTTAATATTTTGCAGGGTGATATTTGGGATGCTAATCGCTCTTCCTATCACGTTAGTTTACTACATTTTGCTTGGGCTTTGAAGGAAGGAAAGGAGTAATTGCAGTGGATTACAGTGCTACCCTTTTGTTATATTTATAGGTTAATTTTTTTGGCATATCCTCTAACAATGGTAGAAGTTAGTGAGAGGGGGGGAGTGACGTTGTAATCTGCAGAGACAGAAAGAATGGTGGTGGTGAGAGTCGGAAGAGAAGGTGATATGATATATTTTAGGGCTATAGGTAGTAGGAAACTTTTGTTTTGACGGTTTTAGCCTTTTTACTGTGAACCCCACTCTCTTATATTTTGGTTGGTTTAATGAAAAAGAGAAAGTGAAGCTTGTTGGTAGTTGTCGACACCTTTCTCTTTCTTTTCACAAGTACTTTTTTTCTAGGCCAAAAGGAGCATGAGGCCGATCGAGAATCTCGATCTCTCTATCCTATGCTTGCAAGTGGTTTTCTTTTCTTCTAAGGGCAAAAAAAGTGCCAAACCAAACCGAACAGCAACTTTTGCTGCCTTGTCTCTTGGGTGCTGTTGTTTTTTAGCATTTACCTATTTTTGAATGGCACAGCACAAGTGGTCATCCACGTCGTCGAGTTTAATTTAATTGTGTATTTTGTTGGAAATTGAAGCTAGTACAGGGCTATGGCTAAGGTTGCTATTATTATTGTCCCTGCTGTTGGCAACTACTACTACTACTACTATAACATAGCCTAGCCGCTAATCACAGCTTGCTATAAAGATTGGTCTGA
Organism: Vigna mungo; assembly: GCA_036885675.1. Classification (NCBI taxonomy): domain Eukaryota; kingdom Viridiplantae; phylum Streptophyta; class Magnoliopsida; order Fabales; family Fabaceae; genus Vigna; species Vigna mungo. Next base: position 28,518,543 of record CP144695.1, on the reverse strand, counting down.
TGCATAGCATATCACATGCTGCTGCACCCTCTCATTGGCTCTTCTTTACTTTCAAAAATCCATGCCTTCTTCAACTTCTTTTCATTGGCTGCTCCACTCTTTTACTTCAAATCTATATCTCTTTCTCAACTTTATATCCACCCTCAAAGGAATTATCAGAAATTTTATTTTATTTTATTACTTATTCAAACTCATCAACATTTCTAATATCTTGCAAAACCACTTTGTGCTCTGGAATTATTACCAAAAGGGTTCATGGGTGTGTCCAATGATTAATGTGATATAGCCACTTCCTCATGTTACGGATTTTACCATTTTAGGTGCCCTTTTAAATTTTCTTACCACTACTATAAATCAATATATCAATGATTATTAATGATGCTACACTGAATTACACATCATTTCCTACACTTCATTTAATGCTTCTTAAATAAAATCCCTTCATTTGTAAATTATTTTAATCGGGTGTCTGCTCAAATTTCTCCATAACTTGTGTGAAGTACAAAATCATACATATGCTTTACGAAAAAAATTGGTTTTTTTAATTTATTTTATGTAACTTAATTGTTTCATCTGCTCTCCTCGGCCTTATTTTCTACATATAAATTTTATAATCTGAAAAAATTAGACACCCAATTAACAATTCAAAGGGATATAAAAGTTTACTGAATAACTAAACCAGCGACCAAATTCTAAACTGTGTGAACGTTTTAATCATATTCATGAAAATGCGTAAAAGTGATGTCAATTTTTCCAAGGATTCAATTAAAAATAATTCAAAGTTGAGGGAGGTAATTACAATTTTTAAAATATGGATGACCTTAAAGTACAGTCTTGCCGTGGGAATTATAATTATAATTCAATTTTTCACAAATATATTTTTATGACACTTCCTATATATTATATACACATTATAATTCTAAAAAAAATCTTAAAAAAATATTCCTAATATAATAAACAAAATATGAAAAAAAACACATTCTCTATTAAATTTCCTTTTCCAACTAAATTGTGAAATGGGCACAGAATTTCTACAAATTTTGGTTGATATATTTATTATTATATTATAACATGAGTTATCATTCTTAAAGTAATTTTAATAGTTAATGTCTTTTTCTTATAATTACATGACTTTTCTTGTATTGAACATTTAATGATTTTGTAATTCTCTAATTTTAGCCCAATTAAAAATTTTAATTTAAATCTCAGATACGCTTTTCTTAATAAAAGATGAACGTGCTAAGCCATCACAATACTAAATAAATCCCAATACTTTCAAATTGAACATCTTTTTTGTTGGGATGAATTAAGTTTGAATATTAACTTAATCTTAGTCAATGGTAACTTGAAATTATTTATTTATTTTTTGTCTATTTCTTATCAATAAATATATTATTAGTGGTAGAGTCACTTACATAAACATTATTTTTTTAAGTCAATAAAGATTAAGAAGTTAGAGCATGTTTGTTAATGACTTTTTTGTGTGTTTTGTTGAGTTAAAGATTTATGCTCTTAACACTTTTTCTTGATTTTGAGGTAACATTACTTTTGGAAGTTAGTGACGTTTAAGGGATTGGTTGATGGGCCGTTGGTGGTCCATGATGGACCACTTACTATATATTATACACATTTCTATCTCAAATAAAGTTAATTTTAATTATCATATGTACAATTTTTTTTTTCAATTAGATATATATATTCGTATTCCTTTGTTTCTCTTTTTCCTTTTAAATATGCATTTCACATAGCATATGAGAGAAAAAAAGGATAAAATCTGTTTGTAGTTTTTCATAAATTTATATTTTTATAACCTGTATATAAATTGATTTTAGATTAATGAAAAACTTATATTATGTTATTTTATTAAGAGAATTTATGAAAAGATTTATTTACTTTTAAGTTTTGATGAAGATTCGACTTGGGTTTCAAATTCTTATTCCACTTTCTATCTAATATATCCACACAACCACTCTTTTTTTAGATTAATATGACTTGCATATATATTTCTTATTCTATAATGTGCTTTTCATAATCATTCATAAGCAAAGTGACGAGGCACAATATTAATTAGGTTAACAAAGTTAATATATTTTTATGAAAAAAAAAGATAAAAACAAATTTTCAAAAGTAAAGATGTAACTAAAACAAAAAGTAAAGCAACAACCAGTTTAAAACTTTACAATATTAAACAATAAGCGAGTAATTATGCTTATTAATTAATATCATGGTTTTAGAAAATGGTTCGCAGTTTCCCATGATGTGAAAAGATTACAATAGAACGGCAATCACAATTCAAAGGCATGATTGATGCTTAGAAAAAGTAAGATTAAAAGAAACAGAAATAAATATATAGTCGTGAATGATGTTCAAACCTGAGTTATGTTGAATTATTTAAGAGCAATAAAGTTTTGGTTTGACTATCCTATTCAAACTTGAGTTAGATTGAGTCGTTAAGATCCATAAAGTTTTCTCATGTTCAGTTTAAGATAACTAGTTAGAATTGAACCGTGATGTTTCTTATAAACAAATTAATAACTCAAATGTTCAAACTAACCACAAATTGTTCAATACAATTGATACACAGAAAACCAGTTGTCTCTGCAAAAAGACATGAAAATTGAAATAGAAAGGAAATCTTCAACATAGAACATGATCACCTAAAACACCCCAAATGACTGAACCATGGTTTGAATATGTTAACATTCAACATCTTATCTTATCCGTTTGACACCGCATTTAGTTTTTCAAAAGGGTGCTAAAAAGTCTTTGAATTTATGATCAACTTTTTCTGTACAATACAATACAAGTGCTGTTTAATATTAATTTCATGAACCAACCTCACAAATATGTTTATGGTTTTCTGCTACTGTCTCACCTTTGTTCTCGAGTAATAATAATACCTACATCACACTAAAGCGACTTTCATGATGTTGAATAATTTCAGGCATTCTGAAAGGCCGCATTTTCTGTTAAAGCAAAGCTGAGAGAGTTGATGAAAGAAGAAGGATGATGACACACAAATGTGAATGAGAAGAGCAATATTGAATAGTATAATTCCACTCCACGCCCGCAAATTTAGTCAATGATAGCTGAAAGTGATGAACTAAAAAGTGCTTTTCTGTGTGTATGACACCAATCTCAATCAAAGCAGGTATTGTCTGTCGTGCAGGTATATAAAAGGGCCACAAACTTTTTCGCCCTCTCTTTTGATTTGCTCAAGTCAGAAAAGCTCAATAAACTATTGTAAGCTTGTGAATATAATGATGAAACCAGTTTCATTCCCCTCATATTTTAGTCATGTTTCAAAGAATGTGCAGCACATGCGTGTGCCACTTAAATCAGTACTTACTCAGGCCTATGCACTGCTACTTTTCCCTTTTTTTTTCTCTCTTCTGTTCATCATGTTTTGTTTGTAATGAACTTACTTTGTTGAATAATAGGTGGAACTTATTGATTGGCATGTTGGATGAAGCACAACCAGCCAATGAATAATGCCCTTCTACTCACTACAAAATGCTTAGAAGCTGTAAAGTCAAAGCTGGAAACCATTGTATATTGTATAGACCATGAAGTTTGGTTTAATATAAACTTAAATGCATTAGGCGTTGTGGGTAGTTAATGTAGTAGTTGTTGGAATGTAAATAGTTAATGAGTTAGCAATTTATAGTTGTTTTAGTCTGTTTTAAGTACAAAAATAAAAAAATTTAGGTTTATAAGTTGTATTGTTGATAACATGAATAAAACAATAATAATAAGAGATTAATCAAGTTTTTTCGCAATAAAGATCTTGTTAACTTGAGTGTTTAAGTGTTTGAAAAAAGAAAGAGAAAAAATAGCCAGTCTTACAAATTATGCGTTCGTGACCAAGTTGACAAAGGTGATCAATTATGATAATTGTAGACTCCAAATGAAGATCCTTCTTGGTTTCCAATCAAATATGGAGATGGTAGGAAATGGTCACAAAGAGCCAAAAACCTCCCAGAAATTGGTCGAATTTCAAATGAAGATCCTTCTTGGTTTCCAATAAAATATGGAGATTGTAGGAAATGGTCACAAAGAGTCAAAAAAACCCCATGAATTGGTCGAATGCTCAATTGAACATGTTGAAAGCAGCATGTGTGAAGAACAAGACAACCCTATACATATTGTACCAAGTTGTTGACGAGTTCAGGTTTGAGAAGATTGCAAATATCAAATCTTCAAAAAGAAATATGGAATATATTGAAGAAGACGTATAGAGTGTATGACCAAGTGAAGTAGCCGAATACATAACATGGGAATGAAGGAGATAGAAGAAGTAGTCGAGTACATAACCCGGATTAAAACTGTGGCTAACAAGCTCGATCGAAATGAAAAAATGTTGCTTGCTAGCCGAGTTGTGGAGAAGATCTTGAGGTCATTGAAGGTAGAGGATTATACCGAGAAGGTAGAAGAATCAGTTTTGGTGGTAAAAGTCAAGGACAGGAAGAGGAAAACAAGAACAAATCAACCAACAAAAATGGCGTAGAAGAGGACGAGGTCCATGGGGAGGAGGTCAGTTGAGCAACTCAAATGTTAAATGCTTTAACTACGACAAATATGACCATTATGCAAAAGACTATTACTCATACAAGTGTTTCAATTGTGATAAGGTTGGACATTTTGCAAAAGAGTGTTGATTTGAGAGTGGAAAGGAAGAGACAACTAACTTGTAGAAGAAGTTGAAGAAGAAACACGTTGCTTATGATGTCACGTAGTTGAAGGGCTAAGCACAAGTAAGTAGAGAACTTGATAAGACAACTAAGTGTAGTAGAGAACTTGACACAACAACCAGGTAACGTGGATAGGTCGACTAGACAACTGAGTAGCTTATCGAGGTTGGTAAGAAATGCAAATAGCCTAGACAATGAGTAGAAGCATATGAAAAGCTTGAATAGCTCAATGGAGCAAGTGAACAACTCAGATAACTCGATGAAAAGCCTAGGTAGCTCGGTGGAGTGTGTTAATAGCTTAGATAAATTAATGGAGCAAGTGCTAGAAAGCTCAATGGTGCATATGTACAGTTCCAAAATCTTAGACATATGCGAAGATGAGCTTGTTTTCGAAAGGTTAGAGATTGCAAAAGGTGATTTGCAACAATAGATTGAAAGGAGGTTAAAGGCAATGCAATTCTACAAGCAAGATTCGAGAGAAGGAAGTAGGCTTTGTAGAAGCCACATTTGGAACTTGAACAAGATGTTTTAAGATTTCAAGAACAATTGCAAATTGAGAAGGAAAAAGTTGCACTGAAAGTGCAAGACGAGAAGTGACAACTTGAAATGGAAGAGGAAATCAGTGTGATTGAGCATAACAATAAATAGGCATGTTCCGATATCTCAAAAGGAATTGGACCTATTGATATGAACTTAGTTAATAAGAAGTCTTTCATCGAGAATGCAAAGAGTGAATCAACTACTAAGAGAGCATATAACAAATTGGTCATAGTGAAAGAGAAATACAATTGGACATAGACAAAATAAAAGCAAAGTCAATCTTAAAGAAAGCGAAGAACTCAACTATTCATGAAAAGGAAAAACATGATGTGAAAGGAGTTATTAAACATGGAAAGCCTAAATGAAGAATAGAAGGATCCAGATAGATAATCAAACAAACATTTAAGTTTATGAGGAAGTTTTGTTGAATTTGTTATAAACTTAAATGTATTAATCATTGTGGATTGTTAATGCACTAGCAATTAGAATCTATGTAATTAACTAATTAATGGTTTATAATCATTTTTGTCTATTTTAAGTACAATGGTGATAAAATTGTATATTTATAAATTATTTTATTGATTGCATAAATAAAACAATAACAATAGTGAATTATTATTATTATTTTTTTACAATGAAAAGTTTGTTATTTACATAAACATATAAGAAAAAGGGTGCCAAAGAAATTGAACGAATATCATAAAATGGAAAATTTTTCGTCCAACAATCAATTTACTTCATATATTCCCTTGTCTTCTTATGAACATAATTCATTAATGTTTCAAAATGTTGTTTTAGACTGTGAAAGATAAGATAAGTTTTGTGTTAAATAAATTATATAGATTATAGTGTAAAGAAGGTGGATGTTTGAGTATTAAAATAATGAAGAATGAAAGTAAACGATAATGAGGCAAGCACTAATGTTATGAAAATATAAATAATTGGCTTAGAGCTTAAGTGGAGTAGATATGAAATGCAGTGATATTGATTGGTGAGAAGGGAAAAATTTTAGGTTATTGTGGCTTTAATTTGATGGTACGAACAGTTTATAACAAGTGGAAAAAGCTAAAGAAACACAGAGGCACCGTCGAATCTCGTGGATTTGACCGACCAATGTACCTAAGTCTATCACTACTCACGATTTTATGTGGCACAAAATTAATTACACATTTTCAATTAACTCAACTTTCCACCAAAATAATTACACTTTATTTCTATCATATATATACTCTTTTTAAGTTTACATTGTAAATTTTTCATTTCAATTACTGTACTTGTATCAATATAACTTGATTTCAAATTCTTTTATGTGATTGTATTATGGCTAGCTTTACATATAAACATAGTATTAATTCAAGGTTGTCTAGTGAGTTGGATCCCCTCTCACATGTGAGACAAAGTGTGATGTTTTAAGGCTTTTTATCTTTTCCAACTTTTGAGAAGGGCTATGGAGATTTTGGGATGCCATGTTTGTACACATGCTCTTTGTTTCTTACTCTATTATTATAAATAATGTTCTAAAGTTCATCTTTCTTTGGAAATAAAGTTTGAAAATCAACTTTTCTAATCTTATTTACTTTTTTAAAAGTTAATTGTTTATTAATATTTGATTTTTAATAGGCAAACATGATAATTATTAAAGAAAAAATATGTATTATGAGGTATAATGAGAAGTTTTTTAGGTTAAAATAATTTTTTATCCTATATTTTTTATAAAAAAAAATCAATTATAATAATAATAATTTTTATTTGGTTTACTTTAATCTTTTAGTTTTTTAAAAAATGATCTAATTAGATATTTTTGTTAAATTGACGACATATATATGTTAAAATGTATACGCAAAATCATTATACTTACTTAAAAAATAAAATTAATTTGAATAAATAGACTTTTAAGATAATGCTAATTTAATAAAAACAATCTAATTAAATTATTTTAAAAAATAAAAAAATTAAATTGAACTAAATAAAAATTAGAATCTTATTGGATTTTTATAAGAATTAAAAGGAAAAAAAATATTTCAACTTTTTTTTAGTGTATTTGAAGGTGTTTGACATTTCCAAATAGGAGAGAGTGGTGAATGAATTAGAAAGAAGCCCACCAGACAAGTGGGAACATGGACCTAATCAAAACCCTAAAACGCCATTACTCTCTAAAATTATCTTCATTTCCTATCCACACGCAATTCAAAATAACAACAAAAGGTAGCCCTAATTATGAGAAAAAAAAAATACATCTTTTTAGGGTTTTTTCTTTTTTTCCTTCTTTGAACGTCTAATATGCCTCCTTATTTAAATCAATTAGTTCAAACATGGAAACACCATAATTTTATGTTTTTTAAGGTATTATACCTTTTCTGGCTTTCTCTCTTCAACATAGCTGATATAGTGACATATCATGGCCATTGAGTGGATTCAAGCTAATTGATAACGATAAGCTCTACCAATGAAAATCATAGGCTCTGAAATAACCTATAATGATGAGATCATGTAGCTTTTTGAATTCCCTGTTTAAAGTTACTTTTCAGGAAGAAAGATTTAATTTCTCTAGTAAAAACAATTATAAAGCTCTACGTATAGTTTTAATTTTAAATGATTAAGTTTACAAAAATATATATATTTAATTATATAGTTATTCTTTTTCATTTTAAAAAAGATAAAATCTATATATGGTCAAATATACGAGGTTTCTTTAATTTTGGGTAAGTAAATGGAGCAAATTCCATGTCACAATTTTCATAATTCAAAGAAATTCCCAAATATGTATAACACCTAAGTTAAATTATTATAAAGGTTAACTCTGCATAAAATATTAGTGATATGACACAGAATTTTAGAATTGAATACCTCCTTATTTAACAAAATATGAATGAGTCGAACTATTTTTCTTAAATCAAATCAGAATATTAATAATTAATATCAAAGTATATACAGCGGAAGGCGTGCCAACATTGAGAAGTTAAAGACACAAGAAAATAAAGATATTGGATAATCCTAATAATTAAGGAACATGTCTATGATTTTGCTCTTTAAATACAATTAAGAGTTTTAATTTCACTCAGATATTTATGCATAAAAACATCTTATTAGAGAGATCATTTGTTAAATGGAGATTAGGTTTTTTCAAACAAACGAAATGTAAACACTTATAAGAGAGAAAAAACAAAATATGTTTGATATGAACCAATATTAGCTTTTGTTATTCTTTTTAAGATGAAAAATTATGTTTTAACACCAATTTTTGACACCATTTTGACACTGCATACGTGTCAAAATGTGGTTGGACGATTTCAAATTAAAAAAACTGAGACGAGGGCATATTTGGAAGGGAAAAACCAAAGTTTTTCTTTTTAATTTAAAATCGTCCAACTACATTTTGACACGTGTGCAGTGTCAAAATGGTGTAAAAAAGTTGGTGTTAAAATATCATTTTCCTTTTAAGATAGCATGATTACAAAAGTTATGTAACCGACAAAAAACCAAAATATGATATAGACATGTGTATATCATATTTTTATACATTCTCGTATCAAGTAATAATCACGTATATTTATAATAAAAGTAACTTTAACAAAGTATTTACAATTCAAAATTATAAGGATCTTCAAGTGTATCTCCAATCATTAGAATAATGTTATGCTCAATGTTTCCTATAAAACGTATTAAATATGTTTCTTATTGGAAGTAATATTGAAATCCACCCTGGTTTTATATTTATCCATTATACAAAGTCTAATGTATGAATCTTATTTGATATTTTATGTTATTTAGATTATCAACTAAGGTTAAAATATATATATTTTTTCTTAATGAATTCTTATACTTAATATTATTATAATCTACTCATACATAACTCCAATTAATCATCATACCGTTCCAAATATCTAAGCAAAACATTCACCATTGTTTATATTCATTCATCAAATACAATCTCATCACATATATATTCATTCATATATGCATTTATACACCACCAACACATCATTACATATCATTAGATGTGCATTGCTTGAGCGAGATACTATCCTTTTAAGAGATTTGTCTTCTCTAATAAAGGAAAACTTCTCACTTTCTCAAGTTAATTGAGTGATATCAAGCACAAAGAAAAAAAATGTTTATTTGACTTCTATCTCACTCATGTACCCTTTTGTTATCTGAGTGATCCATTCCAAAAGAGAAGAGACTTCACTCAAACATGGCTTTCTTAATTGAAAAACATGAATTCGCACACATTTCATGAAATTCCAAAATCTTAAAAAAGAGAGAATTGTTTCAACATGGATGGGAAACATTACCACTTGACCATGGTGTTGGTAAGGATATATAATCTCTTGAAAAAACAAGGTTTATTATAAGAAAAATACAACTTACTCAAATCAAGACTATCATTAGATTGTCTTGATTTATCTATTATTGTATCATGCGAGGTGTAATTTGTTTACAAAATAAGTCTAGAATCTTAAACAAAATTCAAAAGGTTATATTTCTAAATAGATAAGTTTAAACTGAAATGAACTATAAATTAGCTTTAAATCTATTTGTGGACATTTGAAAAATATATATTTTTTATTTCGTTTAATTCACATCTCTTAGTATAAATTAACCATGTTTCCATAATAACACTTTTGAATGTAATTCAGTGGGAAAAATCAGAACCCAGAAGCTTGATAGAGTGAAAAACAATATTGATATTACCATACTCTGATATACACCCCTTTGCTTTTGTCATGACAATGCATAATAATTTTAAATATAATTGCCAAAGAAGAAGAATGGTTCTTAAAAGCAAACTGCAAGCATGAAGTGGATGAAAGAGCAATGAAATCTATTTTAAAATTAATTTTCAAATAAAACCACTTTATTTTTTTCTAAAGTAATTTGATTTTAATTTGCAAACTATTGGTAACATGATTCTATTTTTTACACAACACAACTTGATATTCACTATTCAAACTTGAGAGGCTACATATGTTGTACTAAATAATCATTATTCACATGGTTGTGATAGTTTGGAAATTTTGAGACCAATTTTGAAGTTGTTCAAAATCAATTCTAAAACTTTTTTAATTAATTGATACCAGTTTTAAAATTAGATTTTAAACAGATTTAAACTAGTTTGTGTTCAAATCCTCCATCATCTTTTGATTGTTTTAGGGAAATGAAATCCATTAAGCCTCATTAGGATCAAAGAAAGATTAAGGAACACTAATTTAAGCTAATGTATAGTTGTGGAACATTGGATATGATTCATAATGATATTGAGAAATCTTTGTCATTCTTTGATAAAAAAAAAATGGTTAATAGATATAAAAGTTTATCACCAATGCCATTTTTTTTTAACTTACTCTTTGTTTTTTAAGCTATATTTAGGACACATGAAGTGATGGATCTGGTTAACTAATTCACTATATTTTTTTGTAATGGCATTTTCAATAAATTTTAATTATTTATTAATAAAAACATGTGAGTATTTGACCTATTGAATATTTTATATTATTTTTTCTATAAACACATACGTCTGAAAATTGTATAACATGTTATTATTTTTAGTTAGGATAAATTTGTCACATTGGTCCAATACACTATTAAAATATCAGTTGAAAAAAATTAGTCTTATTACTCGATTATTTGCTTTGATGAGATGTTGTATCCAGGTAGGGTAGGATCGGATTATTATAAATATGCAATGTTGATAGTTATGCAACTATAATTATAGAGTTTTCATTTTTTTAAATTATAATTATAAATTAAGGGTAAGGTCACTTAGGTTAATGCCATATGTTTCCATTTTTTTTCAATCATAGTTATATAGTTCTGAATTTATATAAGTTATGATTAATAAAAAAAAAATATGATTGTTTAGGTCTTAGTATTTTAAAATCATGATTGGACACTAAAAAGTTAATAATGATTATAATTGATTAATTGTGCACTACTACATTGGCTTGTTTAAATAATATTGAGAAAATTAATTAACAATATAGAAAATTTATTAACCTACTTCAAAAAATAATTTTTAAATTGTTGTAATTATTTGTTATAAGAGCTTGATGAAAATACCTAAAATTGTTTATTTTGTCAGAAGAGATATTTTATTAAAAAATTAATAATCTCAACTATTTCGAGAATAAAAAAAATAGAATTCTTGATTATAGTTCTTTAATAAAATATTTAAAATTAAAAACATTATAAAAATAATATAAAAATCGATAGTTTATATTATTCTAAGATTTTTAAACACAACTTGCTTTAGGTTCATATATTTCTACCTGACTTAAACAACTTTTAACTTTACATAAATTTAAGTATAAGATTTTTAACTCTTAATTCTAATAAATATTGAATACACTTTACTTATTTAACACATATAATAATGAAAAAAAATGTAAAGTTTCTTTTTTAAATTAAGGTTATTATTTCATAAGAGGTAAATAATGTTTGAGTTAGAATGATGATGGAGTAACATATACTGAAATTAAGCTCAAAATACCTAACTAAATTCAAACAATTTGGTATATGTATTGATAAAGTTAATAAATTTATGTTATATTAAAATGTAATGAAGGAATATTGAGATGAGAAATCTTGACTATTATTAATTCTTTTATTGAAAAGAGAGAAGTTTAATAGATTCCAGTGTTAGTAAAATTTAAAAATTGAATAGATTTAAAAGAAATAAAAAATTGTAAAAAAAATAAAATATGTTTATTGTGTTGTGTGGATAAAGTGAAGAAGAGATTTGACGTGGAAAAGAAATATAAGAATAATATATTAAAAATGGTAAGAAAGAAAGAAAAAATGGGCACCGAAAGGCAAATTGGAAGGCGAAGGGTATTTGATTGTTTGAATTTGGTGAGTGAGGGACACAGTAGAATGGTTATGGGTCAGTCAAAAAGTGCAATCATAAGCATCACTTCACCTTCCTCTTCACCACCACAAAAACTCTAAACTCTTTTCTTCTTCCCTTCTTATTCATTCCCCTCTTTCCTTCTTCTCATACCTACCTACCCTATCTTCTTCTTCTTCTTCTTCTTCATGCACCACTCACCCATGGACAACTCTCACCTTCTTCAATTCCTTCCAAACAACGCCACCAACAATACCAACCCTTTCTTCCACACTCCTCCTCACACCACCAACATCATGCACCAACACCACACCCTCTCTAATAACTCTTCCTCCAATCACTTCTACCCCTTTCATGTCTCCCAAATTACCCCAACACCCTCCCACCATGATAGAGCCCTTGCTGCCATGAAGAACCACAAGGAAGCTGAGAAGAGAAGGAGGGAGCGAATCAACTCCCACCTCGATGAGCTTCGCACTCTTCTCCCTTGCAATTCCAAGGTATACATTACACTCCTTATGCAAAACTTTCTCTCTCTCTCTTTCAACTCCAATTCCTAACAACACTCTTATGTAACCTATCTATTTCTTCAATATGTTTCTCATTATTAAATTCATACTGTGTTTCTTTTTGACCAATTTCCAACCTTTTCTCACTCACTCTATTCACACCTTGTTTTATTCTCAAAGGTTGCATACTTTTTGACCACCAAAGCTAAATGGGTGTGTTTTACTTTACTACACTTTAATTCCCATGAAATATGTATCTATGGATATGTACTTGGCATACAACGGAAAGAAACTCATAAAATCCAAATTTTTAGCTGCATTAGATTCCCATTACTCATGTCATGTTTCAAAAGGAAATCCCAATGAGTTTGGGAAAGTGAGTTTGCTTTTACCAACATGCGATATGATGGTTGTTTATAATTTTTGGTTCTTCAGACGGACAAGGCTTCGCTTCTGGCGAAGGTTGTGCAGCGAGTGAAGGAATTGAAGCAGCAAACGTCGGAGATAACGGAGCTGGAGACGGTTCCGTCCGAAACAGACGAGATCACGGTGCTCTCCACCGGCGGGGACTACGGCAGCGATGGGAGGCTGGTGTTCAAGGCCTCGCTGTGCTGCGAGGACCGCTCCGATCTCATTCCTGACCTCATAGAAATCCTGAACTCGCTTCACCTGAAAACCCTCAAAGCAGAAATGGCCACGCTCGGAGGAAGAACGCGCAACGTTCTCGTGGTGGCTGCAGACAAAGAACACAGCATCGAATCCATCAATTTCCTTCAGAACTCGCTCAAGTCCTTGCTAGACAGGTCCAATTCCAGCGACAGATCGAAACGTCGCCGTGGCCTAGACCGAAGGCTAATGTCTTAAGCGGACACAGACACAGACACACAAATCTTCTATTTCCGTAACTACACGTGAAAATGCATGCTTGCAAGCATAGCCCTTAATGGGTTTGTTTATGTAAAGGGAGTTGAACTAAGAAGGATTACATTATATGATTTTATATTATAATTGTTTAGGTTGTTATTAAGGTAGTTAGGTAGGTAGTTAGGGTTTGTGTGGTGTTTGTTTGGAATCTTTGCATGTGAACTTAGTGTTGCATGTAAGTAGGAGAAACAGGATGGTGAGAATCTGAGAGGAGAAAGGAATGGGGTTTTGTTTAATTACGTGCTGTGCAAGTTGTGGCTTGTGACAGTGAGAGAAAGGAGCCTGTCTGTTCTGTAAAAGCAATGCTTCTGTGAGTTTCCAAGCTGTAGAAAATGGCATATTCGTTTCTCTTTCATGCCCTTTCTTTCTCACATATCTATCTGCTTTGTGACTGTATGTCGTTGTTTTTCCTTTTGCACAGTTTACACTGATTCTAAAGAAGCAACTGGGTGGGGAAACATGGAATGCCTGTGTGTTGGGAACTGGGTTTTGGGATGGATGGTAGCTCATCAGGTTTGTTGCTGAGGTTTTAATCACATCGTTAGTTTTGTGATTAACTCATTCTTCAATAATTAGAGACTGATCTCTGTTAAAAATATAATTAAAGAGAAGGTGAAATTTGACAAGTGATGATGAAATACGTAGAGAATAAAGTTATCTGAGTATTATTACAGCAGTGTTTTTGCGTGTGAGACAGTGAAATGACAAGGGGCTGCAAATGGACAGGGGTTTTGGTCCATGGAAGTGGAAGAATGTGTTGTGTTTCCAAATCTTGCTTTTGGGGGGAGAAAAAGGAGAAAAGGTGTTGAGTGGTCGGAGAAAGAGGGCAAGGTCATTGCAAGAATCAGAGGTAGTTCTGCTTCTGCTTCTGCATATGATGTTAAAAGGCTGTTTAATTAATCTGAGTCCGTGTATAATTGATGGGGTGGGGAATATATTTATGCGAACCGAAAGAAAACAAAAAAATAAATTGTCAGAAATTGTATTCTTGCCCAGGGCTTCAGGTGTCAGTGCAGAGAATGTACTAAGCTTTTGTTCTCAATTTGTTTATTAACAAATGACTCTATATATGTGCAGATAAACATCTTATTAGCGTTTTAATTTTGCTGTCAATTTGTTCTGACATGATACAAATGATTCTACATATATGTTTGTTGCTGAACTGACAATCTTATCTAAATGGTTTTTAGTTTGTTTTGAGAAGTTGAGAATGTCAAAAAGAACAAAAAAAGGTTTGAGTTGAGTACTATACTAATATGCTTTATTGCCTTGGTTAAACCATTGCCATATATATATATATATACACACACTTTAATCCATTGCTAGGATCTTACACATGACTGAGAAATTTCATCCATTTTTTTTAACAATGCATGAGTGAAATTAATCTGAAAGTTTTTTTCTTTCATTCGAGATTCTTGCTATCTGAAATTTCAAACTTATCTAAGTATATTTGGATGGGTCCATTTAAAAAGAGCAAAGCTCTTTCGGCTAAAAACCTTATTTGAAAAACAATTTACTTGACCACTTGTGGGGTTAATCTAAAGTATATAATATTTACATTTACACAGGTGTTATCACCTTTTTTCTAATATTTTTTTATTATGGATGAAAAATTACTAAAAGCTATAAAATATTTTGCAAGTTTGTTCCTTATTTATATTTTCTTTATAAACTAATTGTAGTCTTAAATATAAATATATCTTCTCTAATTTAATAGCCTTATATAAATTTCAAAGAAGAAGAGGTTGTGTTAACAGAAAGAATAAGTGGTAAAATGTATTAATTATAACACACAACTAAAAATGCTATAATTTAAATGTTTAGGAAGTTAAAAGATTTTACAATTATCTTAGTTTTATATATTTTTAAAGGGTTAAATATGTTTTTGTTCCTTAACTTTTAGTCAAAATTGGAATTAGTCTCTCTTCAAAACTTTGACCTAATTTAGTATATATTTTCAAAAGGGTTAAACGCGTTTCTCAGTTGACATTGAAGTAAATATGTGTCAAACGTATAAACAATCCAAATGCTATTATGAAACGTGCTTGAAACATAAAATAAACCTAACAAAATTTAAAGTTGGAGGACTAGGCCAAAGTTTTAAAGAGGGACTAATTCCAATTTTTGCTGAAAATTAAGGGACAAAAAACATATTTAACTCATTTTTAAAAGAAAAAGTATATGTATATGCAACAATCTTGTGATGATTTATTGAATAATAAATATAATAAAAAAGAGAAAGGTGAATACATCACACATATATGATGTGAAAATGTGAAAGAAAAATATTATTTGAAACCATAAAATTTTTATATTCATTTGAAAAAGAAGGTGAAAGTGTAGAAATGCGAAAATTGATTTATTAATTGATTCCCTTTTGGAAAAGTTTGACTGTATTGCATGGTATGGTTGCAGCTTAGGGTCATAAAATGTGTAGTAAAATATCAAATCAAAATCAAAGTGTGAGTGAGACTAACAGTGTTCAATTCTCGCCGCATGTACTTACAAATCATTACATTCTTTCTTTCTCTTCCCTTTTTCTCACCACACATTCCTACAATTACAAACAATTAACAATTAAGCACAAGAGTTATTTAAAGCTTTTAAAACGAACAGTAATATCATATGTCACTGGATTTTAGCATTGATTAAGGATGCAAGCTAAAACCAAAAATCAAATAATTGCTAAATCTCATAATTAGCTATTGTATGTCCAAATTATAATAGTGTTTGGATAAACTAATGATATGCCTTGTTACTTTTCTCTGTTCCTGTTTGTCTTTAGGTTCTCATTCATTTAAAACAAGTGTTGTGCAATGCATGGAAAAACATAAGTTTGAAATTTAAGTCTAAAGAGCTGCAATGCATGGTTTTATCAACTTTTTCAATAATAATAATAATAAATAAATAAATAAAAAAAGAAACCTACCACACATTGTGATTCTTTGTGTTTTGAATAGTACCCAAATTCAGATAACTCCTAAAACATTTTTAACATCATGAATCTCAAGGAGAATCACGGGAAGAGAGAAGAAAAAAGATAAACAAATTATATGATTTAAGCATATTTTAATATAGATTATATAAATTAAAGGAAATAGATTCAAATTATTCAATAAAAAATCTGTGAGAAAGATTGAAGGGAGTATTAAAAATATTTTTTAATATAATGTATTTGAGAATACTTCAACCACAGAAATCTAAGAAATGTAGAAAGGGAAGCTAAAGATATAGAATTTATCCTAAGCTACTCTCTTAGTCAAACAAATAGCTTAAGGAAACAGCTATAATATATGCATTGGAGTTACACATATTGTCAATCTACATGTCATATGTTTATTCTGACTTGTTAATAAAAAAAAAAGTATTGATGAATGAAGTTATTATTAGGTTGTATAACCAATTTTATTCATATCACATTGACTTATAAAATGTGCTTTCTTACGGGTTCCTAGTACATTATGTTTGGACACAAAAACTAATTCATAATATAGGTTTTGTATTTAATTCTCTTTATTTTCTAATTAAGATTTTCTTGTGTTATTATTTTTAAGAGAATATTTTTGTAAATTTTTGGAAGTTTTAAAAGAATTTGTTGTGTATCAATCAATTATTAATGAATTAGGTTTCTCCAAATATATATCTTTCTTTTACATTGGGTGTTTTCCTTTTCTATTTGTTGTATCCTATTTGTATCCCATTGATAGGTTTTGAAGTTTGTTATTATTAATATATGGGAGAATTGATTTACGTTTTGCTTTCACTTGCTACTTTTTACTTTTGTAATTTTTCCAACATTTATAATATTATAGCTTCGATTAGGAATTTTGATTTGTGTTAAAGATAAGATGTTCTGATGATGTTACTACCATGATTAAATTGGATTTTGTAATTTATTTAATTTAAAAATCTCAAATATAACATTTGTTATTTTTGAAAGATATCATATTAAGGAAAAAGGTAAAGAACTAGTGGATAAAGATAAAAATCATTTAAAATAAATAAATAAAAAATTATTGGCATGATTAGGTAAAAGATATATCAATTTGTTTATATCATATATAGTGAAAATCTAACTAACAACCTATAGAAGAAGAATAGTGTGAGGAATTCAAACTATAAAAGATATATCAATTTGTTTATATCATATATCAACCGTTTTGGTCGGCGAAAAATGAGTTAGACCAAACTAGTCTGTCACTAGAAAATGGGTCATAAATTACAACCTGTGTTATTGGTCCACCACTTATTTTTTAATTATTTTTTTAATTTTTATTTTTTACATTTGTTTGTATGTATATTTATAAATAAATATTTAAAGTATATTTGGCAATATAAATATTTTCTAAACTTTTAATTGATTAATTAATATTTTTAATTGGATAAATTAAAATAATTATTACATTTACATGTTAAATTACTCTATTATACTAATAATTAGAATTTAATTTATAAGTTAATAGTTTAAATTATAATAATATTGCATATTTACATTTTTATAAAAATATGATATAAAAAATTTAAATTTTTTAATTATTTTAATTCTAATTTTTAAATTAAAAAAAAAAAGACCAACTGACCTGCATTTGGCCTATCAATTTGACGGACTAGACGAGAAGGGTAAAACTTGACTCGTCCTATTTTGATGGATTGGCCTAAGAATTATATCACACTTTGACACTCCTAGACATGTTCACTAAGTGTCTAGATTATTTAATTTAATAAAATTAATATACTTGAATAAATAAGCACATTGTACTTAGAAATACATTTGTGATAATGAAAATTAGCTACTTGTAATTTAATGAATTTTTGATAAAAATGTAACATATGCAAGAATAAAAGAATTGGTGTAACTAAGTGTTAAGACTAGTTTTAAAGACAGAATGACATATTTGTAAAATTTAAAATGTGATTTTCACGATTGATCAAGAATTTTTTTTTCAGTTAACCAATAATTTTAGAGAATAAAATATTATATATATATATATATATATATATATATATATATATATATATATAACTACAAAATAAATATTATGTAATGAAATATAATCATTATTACATTAAAAACAAAATAAATAACACTTTAAAATTATTGTCCTTGTTTTCTTGAAATACTTGAATTCATGGGAGAATCCAAGCTTTTAGTTAATATAGTTATTTTTCTTATATTAGTCTCACGTTGCTTAGGTATGGATGTTAAAGATAATTTAAATTCATCTTTATCTTTTAACTTTATGTGATGTTAGGTATGGAATATTTGGTGATTGACTTATCTCAACAAATTTAAGATTAAAACATTAATGTCTTCTATAAAGATGAAAAGAAAGTTTCAAAAATTTTAAAAGTTTATAAAAAAAAGATATTAGAATTGTAGTTTTGAAGTAGTTATATAGATAAAATTAAGAATAAATATTACTCTTAAATAATATTAAAAAAATGTTGTCTCTATTCTTTCTTACCTTTAGAATAAAATTTGTATTGAAAAGACTAGTTGCATAACATCGCAAAATTTAACAAAGACAGAACGAAAATATCATAAAATAGAATTATTCAAAATCTATAATATGTATCCCAAACCAAAATTGACAAATTCTACATATTCTAACTTGTTTCGTAATAATTTATCATTGGATTCAAAATCACACTTTCTCCATAAAATTAATCTATGATACTTTAACTCAAATATTTCCTATGAAGCACCACATTTCATCTCAAGTTACAATATTCTCAAAATCAAAACCCTTCAATTTCAAAAAAACAATTATTTTAAAACATATTTTACTCAACAATTATCTATTGTAACACTATTATCAAAATATAGGAAATCCAATTATGCAGTTTGTCAAAACTAATCCTAATTTAAAATAATAGTTCCAAAAGTTTAACATTTAGTCTATAAATCCATCATAAATTCATAAATCCACAACTTCAATTAAACCTTCATCTTAATTCTAAAACTAAATTATAAAATAAATCTAAGTTATCGACTCTCCTTTGATAATTGCTTGTTCTAAACCAGACAAATACCTAAGATAAAAAAATAATTAAAGTTACTTCTAAGATCTCTAATCATCAAAAATCATCCAAAACATCAATATTGAGCATTAATATTCTTGAAACATTATTTTTACATCTCATAAAACCTATGAGATCTCCAAACATTCACACACACATATACAAAGACTATAGAGAATATTTATAAAATAAAACAAATTTATTCTAAAAATTATTATTTATCAGAATTAATCATCACCTTGCTACCATTTCATAATATTCTCGGGTTGAAAAAAAAATTGGGAATCAATATAAAAAAGTTATAAAAAAAAGACAAAGGTAATAAGAAAAAAAATTGAAAAAGATTATGAGTTAGGTAATGAATAACTAAACAATTAAGATTCACATTTATATACTCAACCAAAATTACAATTTTAATTTTATATATTTTACAAAATTTTTTACATAATTTAAACTATTAATATATTATTCTTATATAACTATTATTAACTATTTTTATTTTACTTTACTTATCATTATTCCTTTTATTGAAAAAGTCAAAGATAATGTTATATAATATATTGGTCATGGATATCATTAAGTCATTCCCATGTATAATTGAAAAATTTATAGTAACAACAAATAAAATTTTTTGACTCATTAAAATATGGTTATACCTTTTTGTGAAATATAAAGCTACTAATTAACTTTTTATGATGTTTTGGATATTGGATGTCATGGACATATTTTAGGTTTGTATAATAATATTTATGAAATATCTTATCATACTAAAATTATTGTTAAGTAATGAGAAATACTTAAATTGAAATATGTCTTTGTTGAAAAGTTTTATGTAAATATTCATGTGAAAAATAGTTCAATTTGAAATGATTAATAATAAACCTATTTTTCATCAAATTCATGAATTTAAAAATATTGTTTATGACATGAAATTAAAAGGAATTGTTTTACTTGTCACGTTTATTATTTTTATGATGTAAAAGTTGTCTTCTTCATGGTCTCATCGTGCTTGAACTTTAAAATATAAATTTGGAAATTTCTCTTTTGATATTTTGATTGTGTTTGTAGTGAGGAAAACACTTTTTAATTTTTAAAACTTGTTCATAATTTTCAGTCTAATTACAAACCTGAAGTTAATATTATTAATTAGGTGTTGCATGTGATTTCCCATCACAAAGGTATCATGTCACAACCCGTAAATTTCACTTTTATTAGGCTCGGCTACGTGGCGACCGGCCGGTCTCCTTTGGTGAGTGGGAGACCAAATCCTGCAAGCATTTAATTCCCTTTTCTTGTAATCCGTGCAGCGACGGCATAGCAGGGAAAATCCCTGTGAGTGGAAACCAGGTGGCGTCAGTAGGATAGACTGGATGTTTGTAGTGGAAACCAGGTGGCATCATATGAATGGCTGACCGCTGGTGTTGAAGGTAAGAAGAAAACAATGCGAATTATCTCTGCATGCAATCTTCTTCTTCTTCATCAAATCTCGTTTTCTGAAATCTCAAAGTTCTCTTCCTTCTCTCTAAAACTTTCCCAACCTTCTCTCTAAATTTCTAACCTCAAATCTTTCTCCGATCACTAGCTCCATTCAAGAAATTTGGTGGCTGGCACCAAGACGTCCAACCTGTACTAAACAGAATTTCATTCTGAGTTGGTAAGTGTCCGATCCTTTAGGTTTCCTAGTTTTCCTGCATGCATGTGCCGTTAAAGCTTGCATGTATCTGTAAACCATTTTTTCTGAACCTATATTTTTGTATTTCATGTTTAGAATTTGGAAACTTAGACGAGATAGTTGCTATCCATCCACTGTTGAAGTTTTAAGCAGGAATTAGAGGTAAGGGAAGTTTATGAAAATTCAAGATTTATTTTCTATGGTTGAATATCTGATTTATGTTATGTTTGATTGTATATGGTATAATGAAAGTTTGAATCTTGCGTTTAATTGAATTCTGTGATTTCTAGATTCGAAAGAGTGTATAAGAACTTAGTATAACTGATTTTATAATCGAATGGTCATTATGACCGTCCGGTTTCCCGTTACACCTTGAATTGATTACTTATTTCTGAACCTAAGTTATATTATTAAGTCAGTCATTTCGGATTTTCTGTCCTACACAGAACGTCCGGTTTATAATTATAGTATCCATTTGATAAAGCGTCCGGTATTTTACCGAATTCTTGATTTCTCACGGAGTGTCCAGTTTAGTAAGAACATTCACTTTTCTGAAGAGAACTTGTCTTCCTTTAACCGTCCGTTTTCTTCAGTTTAGTCAGTTGATTTTCCTTGATCAAATTCTTTATTCGATTCTCCTTAAATAGTCGGGTTTATCTTTTGTTGATTAAAATTCTAAGTTAATTATTCCGATCGGTTTTTCATTAGTTTACATTCATTTCTGTTGATGAACCATCATTGATAGTTCCGTCCGGTTTTCATTAGTTAAATTCTCCTTACTTAAATTCTTGTGAGTTTTCCTACATTGAATTTATATTAAGTGGTCGTATTGTTGGATTGAAGTGTAAGAGAATTCCGAGGAGGAACGTCTCATGTTTGAAATAAATTGATTTAGTATGACCGTGGTTATAGGCTCAGGTTCTGACTCTATTCCGATATTCCGTGATTACATCACCTTAAGTAGAGGGGAGTAATTCATGTGTGGGAATGGCGGGAGGTCCTCTAGCCTCAGGGTATTTTGATACCGAGGTGGTTCCATTGGACTAACCTCGGGTGGCGGTCTGTTGAGTGTATCCCAGCCAGGTCCACCCGGGTGCAGAGAGCGGCGAGCATACAGGGTCATACGTCCGGACAAGGGTTTTGAATAATTGATGTTGTTGACGTTTCTTTGATAATTTTATTTGGAAAGAACTTATGTGGTATTGGTGATTGTGTTATTATAGTAAATGAATTATTGAATTCTTCATAAGCTTACCCTGTTGTGTATTTTTTGTTTTGTCTATGTTACCGTTCGGTATCCGACCGTTCGGACGTTCTCTTCACTGCAATGATCATCCTTTTTGGGTGTGAGCAGAGGGACCTCAAGAGGAGTCTTTGGAGGATGTACTGCTAGAAGAGCAACCTTTGGAGGGGTTACCTGAGCACTTTGCCGGACCGACCGGTCCTTAGTTTTAGTTGTCTTGTTGTAAATTTTGTAAATGGCGGCCGGTTGAGTTATTTTGTAAAGCCATCCGTCCTAGAATCTTCTCTCAGACTATAAACTTGTATATTTGGAAGGATTACGTTATATGTATATGCCAGCTTTCGTTATTTATATTTACTCTTTATTTCTCTACTGTTCTTTAATATTATTCTTGATAACTCCTAGAATAAAATATAGTTTTGTTCTATATATTTATTGGGATGTTACATATCATGTCACTAATCTGAGTTAAATTATGTTTTTAATTCAAATGGTTGGTTTATAGACTATAAAACTAATGTGTATGCTATTAAAAAAATATTTTGCTTATACCAATAATAAGAGAAAAAAATATTTTTTTATTACTAAGTGGTTTTGTAGTACAATAAGGTTGTTATTTCTATATATGGTGTTTTTTTTGTTAAAAGATATATTTGTGATAGTTTTGTTTAAGTTAATGTTTATGCTTTTATCTTCAAATAACGTACATATCCAGTAATTTTTCTTTGATTATTACACATGTTGAAAGTTGTGATATGAGTATGTTAGACTAAGTCATATAAATTTAAATTTTATTAGAAGAAAGAGGTCTCTTAATTTTATTACTAAATCTTCTATTGCTTTAAGGAAAATTTGTGAAAAAAAAAATCCAAAATGTATAATTATATAAATATATTTTTGATAAATTGGCATGTGAGTGTTGTATTAGATGGTACAAATGTGGTTCAAATATTTTAGGCCTACTAATTTATTTTATTTCTGGGCAATGAAGAATAATTTTTCAGATTTAGTGATTTAACTAATATATATATATATATATATATATATATATATATATATGCAAATATGGGTGTGGTTTACAATGTGTCGGCATAGAAATAAATTTTGTCACATAGGTTGATAGTGACATAACTTAAAATGGGTTGACATTTGAGTTGTGTTCTTTTTTTAGTGACATTGGAAATAAATTATTTTGTATATAATAGAGTTAGCAATATATATGGTGAAGCTTTATATTTTCTTTGTCATATTCTTAAATAGAATTCCTTATAAATGTTGTGATAAAATTCCTTATAAAAAAAAGAGAGCCATATTAAAAATATTTCAAAGTGTGGCAGTGTCTTGCTAAAGTTAATATACCTCTTAACAAGAAAATAAATTTTTTTAGTTATTTATTTTGAAGTGAGTGAAAATTCTTATAATATTATTTTGGAATCTAGAAATATTTTCTTGGATACCTCTAATTCTATTTTCCCTTCTTGTGATAATATTATATGTGGTTAATCTAATTATGACATTTACTATGTGAACTTTCTCGAGATTATTGAAGAATATATTAGTGTAAATTGGATTTTGATTCTGGTGATACAAAATCAACTATTTGTTGAGTTTTTACTTCGGTGATACAATCAAACTAATGCACTTGTTGGATATTTTGCACCCTTAACTAGGGACTCAACAATAGTAATGAAGTTGTTGTTGACTAAAGTACACAAACTAATTTGACTAAATGTTATGTCTCATTCCTATGATAAGGTGTACTATAAATTGTGGAAATAATAAGGTTGAGGTATATGCATTGTTATGCTTATTTTTTAAAATACCTCTCAATAAACTCAATGACAATTAATGTATAGGTATGAGTCACAAAGCATCCTTTAAGGATTTATCTAGTGAGTGTGATGGTGGGGCCGCCATTGTGAGACATGAACAAGTTTCTAAGTGACACTCACGAAACACGATACATACACAAGGTCATAACATCTAACCACTTATTAAAACCTAAAATGAACATCGATATTGAATTTGTTATTTAATAAAACCTAGTTACAAGAGATATAGCTCAAGACAATTAAGTCTATGTATTTTCTCGAGTGAAAGTTTATAAACATTAGGTGTAAGGCTTAAACTTGGAAGGTTCTTTACGTTGAAATAAAATATTTTGTTTTAGAAGATTATATGTCTTGTTTTATTTTATTTATTAAATTATGTGGATTGTTGGAAATATTTAATATAATTTAAAAAATAAATAAATAAAATAAAATCCTACTATTACTAATGTTTTTAATGCAATATTAATTTTAGACGTAAATGTTATTTATGGATAAATGGTTTTACATTTATTTTATTGATTACAAATTATTTTATTTTAATATCAAATTTATTACAATTTAGTTTTAAGTTTCTTTTTTTTACACATCAATACCACTTATTTGCATGGCAGAAAACACACAACGGACACAATAAACTCATCAACTCATAAAAAGCTTTTTCAATCTTATGCTCTATATTATCTTTTAAGATATTGATGTTCATAAGGTTTAAATGTTCTTTGTTACACTTGATCAATATGAGGGATTGTTGTATCTTGGGAGAGAAACACATAAAACGAGTGAGCTTTGATCAGGTCAAGGTGAGTAAACCTAAGTTTATGTCGAGCCCAATCAACTTGAGTCTAACTCAAGCCAAGTCAAGACAACATCACGCTCAACCAATTGGGTTATTCCCATGTCGAGTCAAGTTCAATTAGGTGCAAATTGAGTTGCGATTAAGAAAAATCGAATCAAATTTGACTAAGCCAACATTCCGTTGTGGCCATGTCAAACTAAGTTGGATAAATCCCACGTAAGGTCGAGTTGAGTCTATCCAACTTCAAAGTCAAGTCAAATTAATTGAAACTCAAGTTGACCTAAACTACAAATACCAAAATATAAATTTGAATATTAAGTATTTTAAATTCTTACTTAAATGAAATTTGAAACTTTTTAATTTTAAATAATCTAAATAATCTAAATACTCTAATGAAATTCTATCATTTCAATTTCTTTCAAAATTATTTATCTAAACAACCTATCATGTCATAAATTTTCTAAAAACAATTATCCTCTTAAACCAAACACAAAGTAAGCAAAGTTTTCTTAAGTTTGTTTTTAGCATCCTAATTTACACTCACAATCTTAAAATCTTAAAATTTATTGCAATATTTATTTCTTATTTTCACGTCAATACTTTGTCTTTGACTTTTATGTATATCACATGAAATTTGTGTTTTCAAAGCCATATTAACATTTTCAATATGAAGATGAAAATTGTTACTTGTGTCAATATCGAGTAGTTAACATTTATTTTCTTTCAACCGTTTCATATATGTTCATATACAAGGTCTTGTAAATTATTATTTTAGGGTTTTAAAGAATTAAAAAAAATTGAATGAAAGAGTTAAAAAAATATATAAAGACATTTTTATACGTTCCAATAAAAGCTCCTTTTAATTTAAATTTCTTAATCATTCTCCTAACAACATTTAAAAAAAAGGATTTATTCAACAAATGTCTTCTGATTGAATTAGGAGATATAAATCATTGGTACAAAATTCACTATTACAAAAATCATATTTTATGATGTACAAAAACAAGTTATGACTTACATAGTTTTGTACGTTATAATAGGTCTACATATTTTATGACTTTAAAAAAAATGGACTGATTTTAGAAACTGTGTCATAATATGTTTAGATGACGTAAATTTTTGCTACGTCATAAAATGTGTAGATATACGTCATAAAATATGATTTTTGTACTAGTGATTTTCACATTCTTCAATTTATATATATTTTGTATCATTCACCACCATATATCTTCATATTTTAAACACTTATTCCTTTGTTCATTTTGAGTCAAATATTCTAATTGTATGGTCATGATCACAATATAGAAAAAGGTTTGTATCAATTTGTCCATAAATTTTTCTAAAAGAAAATATAAAAAATTAAAATTAAGTTTTTCATAATTTCTCTAAATTTTTATATTTCTAATCTATATAGAAATTAATTTTAACTTGTAAAGAAAAATCCATTCTTTTCTTCTTCTTTTTTTTCATTCCTATACAAGGTTAATAGAAAAAGTGAGTGATAGCCAGAGTAAAATTTCATGATGGACAATATTCAAAATATAATCACATCATGTGAATAATTGTGTTGAACATAATAGTGATATTTTTTTTTTATAAAATATGGAATTGAAGAGAAGATTGGCTAAAGAGGAAGGTGATCATAGAAAATTGCAAATCAAGAAACCCCAACAAAGTACAGAATATTACCCTCCAAGAAAAGAAAAAGTTGGAAGTCACAATTCATGACCCCACCAATGATAAATGAGGATTTCATGATTTTGGGTGGGGAAAATTATGGATTGTGCCTGCAAAAAAGAGTGCATGAACAAAATGGTTTTGACCCTTCTTTTTCACCATGTTTAATAGCACCAAAAAGAGACAAAAGCTTCTAACTTTCTCCATCTTGCAAAGACAGATGAGAGGTATACCACCCTCACTTTGAACACCAAAGAGGATAGGGAAAAGGACAGCTGATAAGGGAGCTGAAACTTCTATCATCTTTTTTACACTTGTCAAATTATTAAAAACAAAAATACTAAACTTATAATTTATTTATATATATGTAAACAGCTCTTAATATATAAATACAAAATTTAGTTTCTAATATCATTTTCATCTTATACTTTCTTCAATGTTTATATGTAGTGTCCACAATTCTAATTTGATCTTTAAATAAATTTTTTAAAAAATGTGTCATATATATGAAGAAGACCAAAATGTGTTACAAGCATAAAAATTAGGAAAGTAATAATACATAAAGACAGTCACATAGTTTCTCTTTCTACTAAATTATATTATCTATATTTAATTACATTTTTGGAATCATTATTTGTTTATTATATTGTTTACTTCATTGATTTAGGTTAAGGAATGGATTTTAAATTTAACTTAATTTATAAAATTTGTTAAGAAATAGATTTTAAATTTAATTCAATTTTATATAAAATTGACGTAAGACAAGGTTTGTATCTATTTATACACTATAAATTAACTTTATATTTAGTTAATATAAGATTTCCAAAAAACATTCTCACGTCAAGGTATGTACATCTCGAATATGAGACTAGATGTTAATGGATGGTCCAATAACAGATGAAACAAAACATCCAATGAATAACAAATTTTGCTAGGATAAACTTTAAACAATTGTTTTAATACTATTTAAACTTTAAGTCTAACTCAATTTTACAAAATTAACTTATAAAATAAAATTTATACTTATTAATATATTGTAAATTGATTTTATTTATATTTGAATTGATTTTATTTATATTTGATGTGAATAAAAGTTCGGTCTCTTATTTGTTAAAATAGATGCAATCTAATAGCTTCTTTTTGTAAAATAATTTTAACACTATTAGTCTTGATTTGGATGTAAACTACTATTTTCGCAAATTAATTTAAAATTGTGGCCAATACTTATCACACCATTTTGGATAGAATGGGACAAAGTGAATCAATATAATGGACCGAATTCAACCATTTATTAATAGTGAAATGAAATTGAATAGAGTAAATAAATCATAAGTAATTAAGTCTTACCTATATTTCTCTCACTAAGTGTCATTTAGCATCTTAAATATCTATATATAAGTTTTTAATAAACAATAGATAAGGTGGTAAACCGTGATAAGGACCGAATTAGTAATGTTTTACTGGTGTAAATTTTGATTTAACAATTACCATGTTAATTTGTATATAAAAACTAACGTAAATTATAAAGGAATGAGAGAAATATGGTGGGTTTAACTTTTTTTTTTCTAACATAAAGCGAAATATAATAAATGTTGTTCATTTTATTTTATTTTTCTTTATTTATCCTAGTGTTTCTTGATCACAAACTCGTATAAAAAGTCAAAATAAAATCTTAATTTGAGTTAATCGAAAAAAAAAATACCTTTAATTGCTTTGGGAAAATAATTAGGTCACATTTCTTTAATTTAATGCATGTAGCAACGTTTATGTTATCCTTTATAATATTATATTTGATATGATAATATCAACATTTGGAAGTCATGTTATATCTTCATAGATTCATTCTTTCTTGGATTTTATTCTATTATTACTATTATTATTATTATTATTATTATTATTATTATTATTATTATTATTATTATTATTATTATTATTATTATTATTAATGAGGAGGAAACTATTTGAGGGCAGAACTTTCATACGCAAATGCACAGTTATTACACATACACTTATAAATGACTTCTAAATTAGAGAGAATAGGTCATTGATAAAATTGTTATCTGTTAACAAATCATAATATGAATATGTTAGTTAATTTTTACAACTATTCTTAAAATTATACCTATATTAATTTTTATTATTTACCTGTTGAAAGTTTTTCAAAAAAAAAAAAAATGTATACCTATTAAATTCTTCACATATACTTTTTGTTTAACTTTCATCCCAAATTAAATGAGTCAAATCCTGAGAGTCAATATACATAAAAAATTACAAGAAGTACTGATCAGAACAGTATTTGTGTGTGCTATAGTAACCTAAACATTAAGCATTATTGCCGTACTCATTAATACACTCTCTTTTCAAGTCATTGCTTCTGTAACATGCAATTTATTACACACTACAAAATCATAAATAAAACCTGTTAAATACACTAAGAAAATCCATCAAAGTTTACTATTTTTAATAAATTTAAAATGATATACACCTGTTATATACGTGATGTAATTCATGCATTGAGCACTTTAAAAATAAAAATTGATAACATAATTTTGATTCTAAGCTTAGACTTGTGAAAGAACAGCTATATAACTGGCATAACTGCATGACAATAATTTCCTTTAAAAAAGATACATTGATTTTCTTTGTTTGATAGAAACTTTACTGTTAAAGATCTAGCTTACAACTTGATTCTGCCTTAGATAAACATAGGTTACAAACTTTAGTTGGAACTGAGTAGTCTCCAAAAGCTGGAAAGTAAAACAAAACAAAGACAGAATAGAAAAAAGCCTGTGTTTCGATCATATTATTGTAAAGAATGAAGACTTTACATAAACTGTCATAAATAAACTTAGCAGCAGCGAGCTAGCCAGCTAGCTATAGCAATCTTCGAAATGAATAATAAAATGAACTTGGCTGGTAGGAAATTAATGAATCTAAAGCAAAGCAAAGCAATCACTAACAGAAAAGGACCTTCAATAATACCCTTTTTCCATCGTCCACACGTACACATACATTACAGATACACCATTTTCAAGTCAAACGTGTGCTATATCAGCTTTCTGAATCATTATTGTTCTTCACTCTCTCCTTTATATTAATCTGTCACTACATGTCTGGTCTGATCAATTTTCACATGTAATTAAACTTTAATACAGATTATTAAAAGACTCTCATTTTGTTGTGTTACCAACCTTCATTTAATATATATTTAAAAGTATATACTATAACTTGGTTACATACATTCATTCATCGATGCAAAACCAATAACTTTCTTCTGCCCTTATAGTACCCTACAATCTCTCTGATATATATATATATATATATATATATATATATATATATATATATATATATATATATATATATATATATATATATATATATATATATATATATAAAGATGAAAAGAACACGCGAAGTAGAAGCGTGCATAAAGGAGGCTGACAAAAGGTAGCACTAGTGGGACTGATAGCAAAAATGAAACAAGAATAAGATAATATATATATATATATATGTATATATATAGGAAGTTGTTTATATATATATATATATAGAGAGAGAGAGAGAGAGAGAAAGAGAGAGAGAGAGAGAGAGAGAGAGAGGCAGACGTAGGAGGAGTAATGAAGGTTAATATTTATGTATTGGAAGTGGGGTCATTGATGAGTTATGATAAGAATAATATAAAATAATGATGATGATGATAATAGGAAGAAGGTAATGAGATGAACAAGTTTGAGAGAAAGTGCAGACAGAATGCATTATGCATAGGGTGATTTGTCGGAGACGTGCTTCATTTCTCTATGCTTTCTCGATTCTTCCAGACTGTGATTACCCCATTGATCAACCTCAATTTTCATTATAATTTATTATTAGTTTTAAGACATTGAATTAAAAATTATTGATATCTCATATGAACATGTTGAATCTGATACTACTTTTCTCCCATCACAAACTGCATTTCCATATATATGTATGTATCTGTTTTCTATATCTCACACATTAATTTCCTCTGCTAAGCCAATGCAATGATTGCTTCCACTATCTTTCAACCCTTTCATTACCTTTTTTTTCTACCTATACTTGAATATGCAGATGAAAGTTTCACCTTCTTAAAACACTTTCCTTCTACATTGTTAGGATATATATTTAAATAAACTTAAAAGGGGTCAATTTTTTGTAAGTTAAAATGAATTTATGTGTAAGTTATAAGGAAACTAAAAACTTTAGCAGTAAAAAGGTTTTTACGAATTGATTTGTATATAATTATATTTTCAACACGACAAAATTATACTTTTTAATGCATATATACTGAGATTTTAAAATAAATATTTACTATAATTTTAATAAAATGATATTCCTATCTTGTTTCTAACATGTTTCTAAAACCTCACATTCACTTTTCTTATATTTTAATAAAATAATATTTATTTCCCTTATTTTATTTAAAAATATTATATTGACTAAAATTTAAACGAAAAATTTGAAAATTAAAAATTAAATTTTATAATATAAAATTTAAACAAATTTAATAAACAAAAATAAAAAAATATTCTTACAAAACTCACAATAGAGGTTGGTCACCTTGTTAAAAAAAAATAAGATATGCGAATATTATTTATTGAAAACATAGAATATTCCTATTTTAAAAGATAAAAAGAGTGAGGGCTTATTTTATTACTGTCATGAGTAAAATAAATGCAATTTTCTCGCTTAGTTTTATAGAAACTATTTTATTTCTCCTCAGATATTAAGTTCTTCCCAATTTTGTCATTATATTTAGCTACGTTTACATGTTTGTGTAACTTAATCGTCTTCAAAGTACTGTGAATTTGAGTGTGTTAAAAAGTATTACATTAGATGACAATGAATAAATAAACAATATATATACAAAGAATAAAAAATTATAGATTTATTATCTTAAAATTTTTAGTTAAAAATGGTATCTTAATTTTTTATGTAGATTTATTCATATCTCATTATTATTGAATCTATGCAAGGTTTCTCTTCAAATGTTTGAATCCATAAATAGTTTTAGATTTGTTGATTTGTAGAACTGACCAATTCGAACATGTATTATATGAGAAAATGCATTCTCTGTAAGAAGAGAATAACAATGTATAAATTTAAGAATTCAAATATAGTTAATATCCAGGAAAAGAAAACTATTTCTTGCAGTTTACTAAAATGACGTCAACTTGATAAGGTGAATTCAAACAAACAGGAAGAAATTATACATTTTCTTTTAAAAGGAAAAAAGAACAGAACTTTCAGTTTTACCATAATGATGCATGATTCTAAAATAGTTTACCTTTTACTTTAATTTGGCTGGAAGTTAAAAGTAAAAGGGAAAAAAAATTATTATGTTTTTCAGTCATGAAGTTTAAAGTTATTTTCGTTTCAGATTTTTAAATTTAAACAAAAAATGCTTCAACCTATTAAATTTAAAACAATATGTTTTAAGTCCTTAAATATTAACTTTAAGAGAATAAAATTATTTATTTTTAAATTTGAGAGACTAAAATTTAGTTAAGAAATAAAAATAAAATTCAAATTGAAGGCACTTTAAAGACCCAGTTCCGTACATGCTTCTCAGTTGCTGTGGTTTGTGCAGCAATTCCTTTCTGATTATTATGCACCAATTTTGAGTTGATTTTTTTTTTCTAGTATTTCTGCTCTGTACGGTATTAAGATGCAGGAGTGTCTGTGTGTGGCAGATCTAAATGATTTTCCACCTATTATTTTTCTGAGAAAAAAAAAACATTTATATGATGGATGGAGGGAAATACTTTTTCTACATTACTGAAATATTATGTTGCTCAGAGCCCACTGGACTAGGTGGCCATGGCGTTAGAGGTAATGAATGGCCTTTTCTTACTTACACCTCCTTTTTTCCAATATCCATGCTTACCCTTTTAATTTTAAAAAAATGGATAGTTTCTTTCAAGAAATCATCCCTCACCCTTTCTAATTTACATTATGTGCTAGGGTTTCTGAAAACACTACTTTACACACCACACATACCTCCTCCATCTACTTGAGATCCTCGTTCTAATAAATATATGCTATAAAATTAGTTTTCTAACTCTTAAATCTGAGTTTTCAAATACAAGTAAAATTAGTAAAAAACAGGGAAGTGCAAATGACATCTGCCATGCCAATATTAGATCCAAGCACCCCCAACTCATTAGAGACACTACTTTTTTAGGGTATCATGGAATAAACTTTTCTAGAAGTAATTATAGAAGAAAAAAAAGAACAAAAATAAAATAGGACTCTTCAGAAGTCAACATTATTAATAAATTAAAAATCAACATACAGCAAAACTGATACAAAAGATTTCTATTAATCAACTTTCACAAGTAATTTTATTTTATAAACAATCACTTTTTTTTAATTCATAAAAGTGCTTCTAAAAGAATATCCAAACAAAGGCTACATTACTATTAAACTTCAGGAAACGAACTCATTCTATAACGTCATTCCCTCCACATTCTCCTGATTCTGTAAGATAATCATTGCTGCAAGCAAGACTCAACAAATTAATGATAATCTGTGTAATGCACAAATTGAATTGAAAACGTAGGATATAGGACTAAATTTTTTAAAATGAAATGTTCGAACACACCACACCCAAGGGAATATGGAACATGAAAAGTGAGCAAATAAGTACATGACAATTCTTAAACTTTAGGGGATTAAATTATCATGCCCTTTGAATCAAATGAAAATGGGTTCAGGCAACCTTATAGCTCTCATCCCCTAGTGCCTGCATTACGCAGAACTCCTCCATCTTATTTGGAATTTTGGAATCCTCTTATTTAGAGTTATTGTAAAAGCCACTTCAACATTTGGAAAATGTATTATAACTTACATGGGTTTATTGAGTTTATATCCAAAATTTTACCATGAAATTTGTTAAATAAACAATAAGCTTATAGAAGTCATAAACTCTAACAACCTTACACCCCAGAAATATTTCCACATGGGCCCCAAAATGAGAATGTAGAACTCTCTTTCAAAATCAAATATTCTGACCAACTTCATTTCCGACCACGGTAATAAAATATGTTAGCTGAAATCAGAAGTTCAAAACTGTTTTTTTTTTAAGCAAAACACTCGTAAATATCTCATACAAAGCTAGCAATGGCAATTTCATTTAATGATCAAAATTTATCTGCCGGCGAGAATGGTGTCAGCCCACTGATTAAAAAACGCAATGGAGACATTTTACATGTGCCTTCATTTCCAGCAAGGGAATGAAGGAAAAATGAAGGAAAATTATCAGATGCTGGTTCAATCTCATCCTTGTATAAATAACATCACTTCTGTTGTCTGTCCTGCAAAGAATTTACTGATCAAAGGCTGGCATCAAGGGCCGCCAAACCATTGTGATAGAGGATGATAATGTCGGTCAGTTACTTGGCACCGGACTAATTCATCGGTGCAGTAGGTGGATGCAATACGTCAATACAGAGAGACAACATAGAACACCATCAAGATGGCCATAGTTGCGGCAGAAGATCAGCAATCATTAAGAAGCAGTTACAGACTTAGAATGCCTGGAACTCTCACAGCCTGGGCAATTATGTAAGCTCTCATGAATGTAGATGTCACAATCAAGGCAAAACTGTTGTTTGCATTTTGGGCAAATGACAGAAAGTCCAGGCTTGTTTCCTGTGTCAAGAGTTCACAGTAGGAGTTTACGAAAACCGAGCAAGAACATATTATACATGCAATACTATTTGGAAGAAAAAAGAAAATTGAAAAGGAATTTTAGAGCCTTCACTGAAGATTTTAAGTAGTGGGCGTCTGTAAGTAAACCAATCAATTTCACATAAAGCTTAAATACCTTAACCAAAAGAAGTCAATCTTTTCTGTCATATATTCATGAAATATGACCACAAGCACTTAACATCGAATGTTACTTCAAAAATTTTCAAATTCTTAGGTAATTGTAAACTTGTAATAAGAGCTTAAAGCACACACATCGTTATTTAAAATTTGGGGTCCATTACATAACTTCAGCAATTCTTGCTTGAAGCATAGATGCATCAACATGATTACAGAAAGCCAGGGCTTTTGCGTCAAGTTAAAAAGTATTAGCTATTATCACGCACATAACATCATAGTTGATAGGAATATATTTCGACACAATTTATCAAGCATATTGCACAATAAATAGTTTATCTGCCGTCTAAAAAGCTTAAGCCACCACAGTCAGAGGGAAGAACTCTACAGGTAATAATATTTTGCAGTTTTCAATGCTCTGGGTGGTTAATATGGATGTTTATCACAGATATGATATTTTCCTTTCATCCGTTTAGGCTGCACAATGGAAGTAGTATTGAATTTTCACGCTGGGATACGTTAATATATTAAACCCCATCTCTCAAAAATACTATTGCTAATCTTTTTTACTATGGTTAGGTCCTTTTATTATAAGACAATACATATACAAACCAATTTAAACAGAATGATATCCGAAACAACTTCCATTACCAATTTATGAACTTATATAAAGTCCTATGAAATTACAGACCTATTTGCAATCTTTACCATCGTATCACATGTAAAGGGGTATGTGTATATAGTACATAGTAGACATAATACGTGGGCCAACAATATAAATTTGTACAGGCACCAGAAATGGAAATGTAGGAATAAACTTACCCTGACTTAGAAGACTTTCTTGACAACCAAAACAAGTATTAGGAAAACTGCGGCTAGAATCATTTTGAGACGGAGAGACCTCATCAAACATCACAATAGGAAATAGATGATGGTATGACCTTGCCAAATGGGGTGAAGAAATAAGGGTCAATCCACAGACTCGACATTCAGTGGGAAGCTCACAGACACGAACTTTGCATCTTGGACAAGTGTATCCCCCTCCAGCCTTAGCCTCTTCATGACATGTGCATATTGCGACAGAACCCTCAGCTGACCGTTGTGGGAAACCCATCTTAATTAAATTAGCAGTAGCATACTCTGCTATTGCTGGAGGTGGTGGTGCGTGCTCCAGGATCAACTCTTTAAAGTGGGACTGCATGATATGTACACAAATATCTGAATGAATACATTCATGAACAAGCAAGCATTTGAAAAATGCAAACAAATTCAAAGGTAATGAGAAATACTCAAGTACTTGTTCAAACTAAGGTTGAAATATAGAGGATACTACATCTACAAGGGCTTTTTCAATCAAAAGCAATAAACTAACCTCGTCTAGAGCAACAGAATAAGTCCCGCCAGTTTCCTGGCAGAGATGTTTACATACAAACATTTCAGCAGCAAGACCGATGACTGAGCACCTTATTTTACTCTTTTTGCATTTTTGAATGGTTTCCATGAGATCACCAGGATCACACGTACTGAGAGCCGAATATAAGATAAGAGCTTCTCGATGACCATATGATGGGATTTGATTTAGACATCCAAGAACAAGCTCTAGTGCATTTTGTAAGGAGGCGTCACCTGAGCATTCCAGTTTACCCATTAATGCGTTGATGTGGGACTCGGGACTGCCACCAAGTTCTGTTATGCAATTAGCAATCCCATCTTTTATAGTCACCAGACCAACGTGACTAAGTGGATTCTGATCAAAGAATTCCCTGATAAATACCTCAACCTGTTTCCCAATCACAGCCATCCTACTTGGTCGGAAGTCTCTCTCTGATGCTGCCTTCACATGATAACAGAAACCGAATTATATACGATACGAGACTAAAGGATATACATGTAACTGATATGTTCTACATTTTATTTCCTCTTATTTCTGTTTTATATTTCTTATTATATATTTCTACCAGTAATTGTATTGTTATCACAAATATTACATCAATCACAAGTTGAACAAGATACTTCTTGGCCCATAACCAGTCTCTTAACAGCTTCGTAGGCATAAAGCACCAGATAGAAACACCGGTGTGAGTGTGATACGCTTATGAACAACATACATAACGCCATCCAAGAAACCTAGTAAATTCCTCTTTCCCAATTTGATTGACAAAGTGTACCTATCATGAGCACACATCCTCCATTCGAATCCAATTTTCAAAATTAAAGCATCACTCCAATCCACACGACTGAGAAGCATAAGAAGAAGCTATAATTAAATACCTTAGACAGGTCAACGACAATGTACAGGTATCGTATAAGCCCCTTCTGAATTCGTGAAGTAGCCGCAGTGGCAGCAAGGTTACGAAGGCGTCTGCGATACTGAGCATGGTAAATGGCTGTAGTATCAATGGGGCGAAGAAGTCCAGATTCATCCTCCTGCAAAGCCTCCCATGATCTATCTTCTGCGTAAGTTCTCTCCCAGGCTTCAAGGTCTGCACCATCATCGTCGTCATCATCCTCTACGTCTCCATTTAGTGGCCTTTCAGCAGCATTATTCATAATTTCTAAACCAAAATAGGCACAGTTAACAAACCAATAACAGCAACAACCAAACAAAAATCCGCATTCTATACTGAAACATCAGCACATCACAAAATTCGGTGCAACCAAACACGCAGAAATGAATCATTGTAAAAAAAAACAAGGCGTAACTCGATCATTGTGTTACCTATATATTGTTAATTTAGTCGCAATCTGCTTACAAGAATGAACGAAATTAGAAAAATAAAACGGAAAAAGAAAATTGAAGAGATGCAAAGTGAAAAGCAATTGCAAGGATATTTAAAGGATACAGGGAGTAGCATTGAAGGTGTTATTATTGAAGCGGGAACGAACGTACGACATTTACAATCACCGAAAAGGAAATGAATGAATCTAAAGAGTGTAGAAATTACCTGAAATATGGAGCAATGAGTTCAAATTGAGACAAATACCGAAGTGGAAAAAACCCCAAGTATTCAAGATTCCTCTCGCTCTCTGCAACTCTACTCTCAAAATTCTCTCACGCAAGTCACACTGCAACACGCCCAAGTCCTATTCTTTTCACTTCCCAAACCAACAAATTGGGCCTTTTGGGCTTCTTGTTACACTTTTCAAATTGGGCCTTTTTAGGCTTCTTTGCCTTCTTTCTTTTAACTAAAAGATGTTTCTAAATATTTTGAAATTTTATTTAAATTCTTCTATTTTAAAAAAAAAATGCATAACATTTTCGTCTCGTTATTAATTGTTATCTAAATTTTTTAGAAAACAAAATTATACATTTCAAACAAAATTAATCTATTTTCTTTACAAGACAAAGGCCAAACTTCATATTTTTTAAGAAAAAAAAAAGATTTATTTAAATTTCACAATCAACTTCTCGTGAAAACAAAATTTAATGCTATTTATTTCATGGTTTACATGATATGCCTGATTATAACTAATAATATTCTAAAAGTAAGCAAAATATGAAGAGATTTAAATGCAATAGCAGTTTTTGTATAAGGTTGTGAAGGGGACATTTAACACAGCTGAAAAATTCTTACACCTTTTCTTTTTGCCTTTGTCTTTTTCAATTCTCTTTTTTCACATTTCAATGTTTTACAATTTGGACGGGTGACCAACCGTGTCATTAATCAAACAGACAAATCAATAGTTGAAATGTATAAATCAGCGTAATAATGTTGTTCAAGTTCAAGTTAACATGTAATAAATTATTGTTTCATAATAAAATTTATTTTTATTATGTTTAAAATATATTTAGCTATAATTTAAAATTTATTTTTATAATAAATACTATAAATTGAGTTATTATTCATATGGACTCAAATTGTAAATAAAAAAAATCTAAAAATAAAAACATATTTTATTATTGAATAAAGTTTTTAATAATTAATGTGGGCTCAAATTGTCAATAAAAAAAATTCTCAAAATAAAAACATATATTTTATGTTACCTGGCATTATTATTACGGTATTTAACAAGTTATTTATTATACATTTCAATTTCAAACACCTTAAACTTTATAGTACAAATTGATTAAATATTGAGTATAATTGAATCCTTAAAGAATTAATAATTATTTTGTTTAAGACTCGATAAAGTTTAGGTATATTCAAGATCCTAATTATGTGTGTTTTAACGATAATAAATGTAACTAAGTTTGAAGTTCTCAATTAAATAAAATCTATCAGTACTCTTATTTAATGATTAATATTAACAATTCGAAGTACCATCTAACTACTAAAAGAAATTAATAAAGAAAATCAACCGAAGTGTCCTCACACACATTTTATTGATAAATGAACCTTCTAAATAAACCTTTTAAATAAATATCTTTGCGTGATTAAACATCGGTTTTTCATATACATAAATTAATGTTTATATGCGTTGTTATTCTACATAGATATTATAACAAAAAAAAAAAAATATATATATATATATATATATATATATATATATATATATATATATATATATATATATATATATATATTAATATACATAAATTAATATATTATCCATTAAGACTCAATTATTTTAATATTAAAAGGTTTTAATAATTTAATATACATAAATTAATATATTATTCATTAAGACTCGATTATTTTAATATATTATCTCATTATTTTAAAACATATCATCTTTTTATAAACTATTTTTATAAAGTCTTTAGAGTTTTTGTACCTTGTTTATATGTTTGATGAGCGGAGACCGCCGGTTTGATCCACGCAGTGAGATCTTCAACTCTGCTCAATTAGTTTCTAAAAAAAAAGTAAGTTAGTTTTCTGCTCTTTTCTCTAGTTTCACATTTTCCAATGCATGTGATGTTTGGTTATGTCGCATGTATAGTTTGAGTTTCCTTTTAGGTTCTATATTGATTAGTGGTTCTAACGACGTACTCTGATCATGTTTCCGTAGGTGCAAATATAGTTCTTTAAGTTGTAAAAGCGGTATAGGGTCTTCTAAATCCATCCATTAAAACTCGATTATTTTAATATTAAAAGGTTTTAATATAAATGAATTTGTTATAAACGAATTTCATTATTTTAAAAATATCATCTCTTTATAAACTATTTTTCTAAAGTCTTTTGTCTTTTTTCTAAGAGTTTTTGTACCATGTTTATCTGTTTGATGGTCGGAGACCGCCTGTTTGATCCAGCAGTAAGATCTTCAACTCTACTCAATTAGTTTCTCAAAATAAATTAAGTTAGTTTTCTGCTCTTTTCTCTAGTTTCACATTTCCAATGCATGTGATGTTTGGTTTTGTCACATGTATAATTTGAGTTTCCTTTTAGGTTCTATACTGATTATTGGTTCTAACGGCGTACTCTATTCATGTTTCCATAGGTGCAAATATAGCTCTTTAAGCTGTAAAAGTGGTATAGGGTCTTCTAAGAACGGTTTGGTTTTCTAAAAGGTAAGGGAAGTTAATTACAATTTTTAATACTGTTAATGTTTGATAAACTGTATTGCATGTTTGTTGTACCCTGAACTTGGATGACATGTAGAAATTATGTTTTGAATGGTTTATTGAATGTATTGGTTTCTATACTATTTGATTAATTTGATTTGAATGGGTAGTTTTGGTATGTTGAATATTAGTTGATTTATTGATGAATTTGAGAATGTGGAATTGGTAACTCTGAGTTGATAAATTGTTATAGAATTTTGATTTGGAATAAATTAGAAGAAGGGTGAGTTTTGGGCATAAAATGGGGGTTTTGACAAGTACCATCCTAAAATCATGGTTTTGGGAAAATTTTGTAGTTTTGGGAATTGTCTTGGGGTCATTTAGGACTTAGTTGGTATTTTATTGTACTAAAAATGTGGTGGTAAGAGTCTGGTAGATCGTTTGGTAAGGAAACGTCTGGTAAGAAATCGTTTAGTAAGGAGTCGTCTGGTAAGAAGTCGATTGGTGAGGAGTCGTCTAGTAAAGAGTTGTTTGGTAAGGAGTCATCTGGTGAGGAGTAGTCTGGTAAGGAGCTGTCTGGTGAGAAGTCATCTGGTGAGGAGTCGTTTGGTGAGGAGTCGTCTAGTGGTATGAGTTGTTTAGCAATAACGAAGTTGTGGAACCTATAATTGGGGGTTTTAGACATCAATTTTGGACGGGTCGTTTTGGGGGTTTTTTACCCTTCTAGAGCTGTTGGTGAAGGTTTTCCAGCTGTTTTCTTTGCCTAGTGTGTGTAATGAGCTACTATGACAAAAATTATGCTATTGTGTGGTTATTATTTCCAGAATATTATAAATGATTTTATACTTGAAATACTCTGAGTATATGATGATAATGGAGATGATTATTAGGTTATTAATTGAGATGTGTATATGTATATGTATGGTTTAAGAACATGTTTATGTGTTTGTTTATGGTTCATGAATATGATGATGATGAATATGTCTTGATCATGTGCACGGTACTAATGGACGTAATTTCATTATCCTCGTGGAGAGGTTACATGGTGGTATCTTGTAGTGTTGTTAGTATGAATGGTTAGATTTAAGTTGGGGTTGTTAGCAAAAAGAAGAAGATGGACATGAAGACTATGAAGAAGTGTTGATGATGATGTTTCATGGAGAAGTGTAAATGAATTAAATAAGTGCTTGGTTTCAAGAAATACTATGAAGACTCTTAAATTAATTGTTAAAGACTTTGTAATATGTCTATTGTAATTAATTTAGTAGTTCAAGAGTCCATAGGTTGAACCCATGAAGCAAAGCACTCAGAAAAAGTTTCATTTTTTATAAAAGTTTATGTGATAATCGATTATCACTTAGGATAATCGATTATTCCCGAAAGCATGAATTACCAAGGTTCGTATATAATCGATTATCACTTATGATAATCGATTATTAATGGTAGTTTGAATATGACTCTTAGTTTTCTGACCTCATTTTCAAATGCAAGAGACTATAAATAATTAACTTAAACATAACTTTAAGAGAACATTTCACTAAGAGTATTGAAGTTGTGTGCCTAAGGAAAACTCTGAGTGTTTGTGAAAATGGAGCTTGTGAACTTGGAGTTTATAGTGGGAAGTGCTCTTTCTTAGTATGTGTAAGTGGTAGAGTATACCTACAAAACAAAGTCAAGTTGTTCATCCTTTTGTGCGTCAAAAGGAGGTGTCTTTCATCTCTTATTTGTTAAGAGGGGTGGTTTCTAATCTCAATTCTTATTTTTCTATTGTATTGTTACTTATTTTAGTGGAAAGGTTAATCCCTCTTTTGGAAAGATTAACAACTGAATGTAGGGTTTTTTGATCCAAACCAGTATAAAAATTATTTGTGTAATTTTTCTCTTTCCTTCTCTCCTTTGTTTATTTGCTTTTATTCAAAGTAATTTTTCTATTTCATTAAAAAAACTAAAAGCAAATTTTTTTTTTTAAAGAGAAGCAATTTTCAACTTAAAACAATTCACCCCTCCCCTCTTGGTTTTGTCCAAACACGCATTTAAATATTATGTTGCGTGATATCGATTCCAACAATTGGTATTAGAGTCTGCTTTGATATTCTTTCAAATTTTTCGAAAATGATTGGACAAAGTCAAGTGTATGGTGAGGGTGCTTTAATTAATAGACCTCTTTTGTTTATAGGGGAAAATTATGATTTTTGGAAAGTAAGAATGCAAATATTTTTGGGGTCTATTGATAGCCGTATTTAGGAAGCAATTGTAAATGGTCCTATTATTCTTACTAGAACATTAGATGGTATAAAGGAAGAAAAATTGTACTTGCAATGGACTGCTAAAGAAAATAGAAGAGCTCAATTTGATATAAGGCTCACAATATAATATCCTCTGGCATTAAATGAATATTATGGGATTTTAGTGTGCAAGATGACTCAGGAGATATGGGAGGTTCTTCATGTTACAGATGAAGGAACTAACGAAGTGAAACGTGCCAGAAAGATTACCCTCATACAGAAATATGAGATGCTCTGAATGCAACAGGGTGAAATCATCGTTGATGTGCAAAAACGCTTCACACACATTGTCAACCATCTTTTTGGTTTAGGTAAAAAATTTAACACCGACGAATTACATGTTAAAATTTTGAAATCTTTAAACAACATGTGATAGCCAAAGGTTACTGTGACAATTGAGTCTCAGGACTTGACGTCCATGTCTATGGTTGTGCTTTTTGGAATGTTGAGAGAGCATGAGCTCGAGTTGAATAGACTAAGTGTTGAGGAAGACTAAGGAAAGAAGAAAACACTGGCCTTCAAAACTGAAATTTCAAAAGGCAAGAGTTCAAAGAAAGATGAGGAATCTAGAGATGAAGACTCAGATGAAGAAAATATAAGTCACATGATTAGAAAATTCAACAAGTTCATGAAATCTAAAGGTAAGGAATAACTTAAAAATGATTGGAAGAAGAAACAAAGATCTTCTTCAAATTACAGGTGTTATGGTTGCAGAGAAAAAGGGCACAGTAATGTAGATTGTTCAAACATAAAAAATGGTGAAGAAAAGACAGAAAAGAAGTTTTTCAAGAAGAAGAAAGCTTACATTGCTTGGGAGGATAAGGCATCAAGCACCTCAAGCTCAAGTGATTCTGATGAACAAGCAAACCTCTGCTTAATGCCCAATAGTGAATAATATGAAAGCCAAGTAAGTATATCTAGTAATAATTATGATTATGATGAACTGCATGATGCATTTCAACAATTATTGCATGAATCAGAAGGACTGAATATTGCTCATAGGAAATTGGAAAAGGATTATACAGAATTACAATTGAAATTTGAAATAGCTCTTGAAGAAAAAAGAAGTTTTAGAAAATAATTTTTTTGGTTTAGAAAGAAAGATGTCTCAAATGTTGAATATGAGTCATGTAAGGGTCATATGTTCGATATTGATATTCTTGAGAATTTTCTTAAAAAGACAATTAAAAATAAAAATCTTTAAAAGCCAAATTTTGATAAAAAGGACTTTCATAAAAATAAGCAAGCTCTTATGAATAAGAATAATAGAACCTATAGGATATGGGTTGAAAAAGAAACTTCTTTTCATAGAAATTCAAATCTTGTCACGTGTTTTTATTGTATGAAAAAGGGGCACACTTCGAAAAGATGTAGAATAAAACTTTATGATGTTCGAAATGGAAGATATGCTTGGATTTCTGTTATAAAGTAATCTTCCTCTAAGCTTAAAGGATCCAAATAAGATTTTGGAGACCAAAACTCTATTGTTTTGTTTTACAAGTTAAATTTTCAAAAGGAAAAGAAGGTTATGTGGTATCGTGGTAACTTTTAAAAGCTTTAAAAAGATTTATGAATCTTAGATATGACTTAAGTGCCTAATAATAGTTAAAATAAAGTTTTTTGGGA
The DNA here is from genome assembly GCA_036885675.1 of Vigna mungo. Taxonomy (NCBI): domain Eukaryota; kingdom Viridiplantae; phylum Streptophyta; class Magnoliopsida; order Fabales; family Fabaceae; genus Vigna; species Vigna mungo. The sequence continues at coordinate 28,474,586 of CP144695.1, read as the reverse complement.
ATTAATGTGAAATAATCGATTACTATGGATGATAATCGATTACTATGGATGATAATCGATTATCAAGGTCTTAAAATATTCATTTGGCTCCAACGTACAAATTTGGCTTGGAAATAATTGATTACCAAGAGTAATAATCAATTATCTTAAGTTATAACGTTAAAAAAAACTGTGGAAAAAAGCTTAAGAATCTGTTTTAAATTTTAAGGGGATATTACATTTAGGGGGAGTAATTTTAATGATTTAAAGGGAGCTAAAAACTTTTTGAATTAACTAATTTAGGGAAAGCATAAAGATTAAATGATTTTTTGATTATGATAAAAAAAGGGAGAGAAATGTTTTTGATTGACATATTGTGATAACTAGTACCTTTTTTAGGGGGAAATATATGAGTATGTTGATATCTTTTTATTTATCTCTATTCTAGACTAACTATTATTTTTCCCTTAGTTGTTAATTAAGGACATGAACTTCATAGGACATATCACAAGCCTTCAACAAATTTTTGATCATCATCAAGAAGGGGGAGATTGTTAGCAAAAAGAAGATGGACATCTTATTTCAATAAAGGATTTTGATGATGATGTTTCATGGAGAAGTGTTGATGAATTAAAGAAGTGATTGGTTTTAAGAAATATTATAAAAACTTTTAACTTAATAGTTAAAGACTTGTAACTTGTGTATTGTGATTAATTTAGTAGTTCAAGAGTCCATTAGTAGAACCCAAGAAGCAGAGCACTCAAAAAGTTTCATTTTTTCATGAAAGTCTATGTGATAATCGATCACTTAGGATAATCGATTATCCCTGAAAGCATGGATTACCAAGGTTCGCAGATAATCGATTGTCACTTATGACAATCGATTATTAGTGGCAGTTGGAAATCTAACTCTTAGTTTTTTGACCTAATTTTCAAATGCAAGAGTCTATAAATAATTAACTTAAACATAACTTTAAGAGAACTTTTCACTAAGAGTATTAGAGTTGTGTGCCTAAGGGAAACTCTGAGTGTTTGTGAAAAGGGAGCTTGAGAACTTGGAGCTTGTAGGGGGAAGTGTTCTTTCTTGGTGTGTCTAATTTCTTGGTGTGTCTAAGTGGCAGAGTATACCTACAAAGTAGAGTCAAGTTGTTCATCCTTTTTGGGTTTATTCTGACATTCTAATTATCATCCATGCTTAATTAGAGAGTGATGAGCCATGTTTCAACATCAATTCTCTACAACTAATAGTTTACACAATTTTTAATAGACTTAATAACAACCCCCAAAACCTCACATTCTGTCTAGACCTTCTAAATCAAAATATCAATAGTGAATACCCATAAAATGAACTAAAAACAATATAAGACACCTCCAAAAGATGAACAATCAGTTCTACATCAGAATTTTGCTGTCATAACGCTCAAACAAGTCTTAATCAACCCTTAGACCCTTGCCAAAACACAATTTAACCAAACTAACCTTTCCTTTAACTTTTCACCTATCAAAACCCCTTTTTTTAGCCTAAAAACTACCTATTTCTTCCGCTGAAATGTAAACAGAGCTTTATACAATTTGACAGCTCCTACTTCACCCAATTTAACATATTTAAATTCATCACACACAAACTTTACATCAGAATCACATTTCACCTCACAATTAAATTAGTTTTCACATCAACACATATTATATGCAATCAACTCAAAATATTAAATTTCTCAATCCAATACAATTTTCACAATTCAATCAATAATTCACCATACAAACATTAATTAGAACTCGTCTATCAAACAAATCAAATAAAAATAGCTTCTCTTACCTTACACCGACGATACAAAGCTCTAAGAACACCTTGATACTTCTCGCATAAGGAATTTCTAGAAACACCTACAAATCACCAAATTGAAAAAGAAAGAGTCCTTAGGACTTTAGATTTACCAAGAAGTTCAAAGAAAAACACAAGACACACATGTAATGGAAACTTCCATGCATTTACTCGATTAAAGAGCGAAGAGCAAAATGGAGTTGAAACTTATTTACTCTATTGCAGAAATTGATCGGATATGGAATGTAGACCTTGTCGCCTTGGCCGATTAGACACTTCCTAATCGTCAAAGAGATTACTCAGGAGTTAGAACTCTTAGAGAGAAGGTAACTGAATCTTACTATTTATAACAAAACTATTTATAAATAAACCATTTAATATTAAAATAACTAAGTCTCAGTATTTTTAAACTAATACCAGTTCTAAAATATCATTTCATAGATTTTACATATAGTTCATTGAAAATCAAAATTCGAGTGAAACATTAAAATATTTTTTAGAGATAAGTAAATAGTTAAAGGCATGAGAAATAGTTCTAAAGTAGGCAATGTAGTAAATCTTGCCGCTTTAACTTTAACTTTAGGACATATTTTTTTAGTGTCGAAGGATTTTTGTTTTGTTCAAAAATTTGTTTCAATTTGTATGTTGGATAAAGTAGGTTTTAACGTTTTTTTTAATAATATTATTTTCCCATGGGTTTGGTTCCTTCTTACATTTTCGTTTCATGGAATTATAGGCATCGTTGACTTTTGAAAACTAGGTCTCATTACTAATAAAAAAAACTCGGGTGTTGACGAGGGAATTGATCTTCCAATTGATGTTATATGAGTTACTTATAGTAATATTATGATTAAAAATTATATATTATCTAAACCTCAATTGCTAGATTAACGCTAATGACCAGTGAGTTAATGATAGAAGTTCATTTCAAGCAACAACACAGTTTTAACCGTCGCTTTGTCTTTATTAATCTGTTCTTGATTTGAAAAAGTCAATCCACCACTTTTATGCAGACAAAGAAACGAATAACAATAATAAAATAATAATCCAAGCTAAAACATGGAAGCTACGCAAAACTAAGAATCGCGTATGGGCCCAATTATTGGTATTAATTGGGCCTCTCCATTGGGTTATGTTATGTACAACAAGACAAACAATAAAAAATAGAATAATAGTAAATAATAAAAAAGTATTAAAAAATTAAATTATTTAACATGCCCTTTTGAAATAATCTCAGGATTTTAACGTAGATTCTGCTGCAATCCATAACAAAGTTCTGCAAAGCATAATCTTTTTTCACCAGGCAGTGATCTGTGACATGTGTTTGGGTTAAGGAGATTGAGAGAATATAAAAGAAGAGAGGTTTGATCTTGAATGATCAAAAACTCCCAAATGATGTCCTTTTCTTTTTCCCTCCATGAAAACTCCCTTCTGGTGGGTCACCTACTACCTATACAATCATGAAGATAAAGTGGGCCAAACCTACCAAAAACCTAATCAAACTAAATTTCTACCTTCAACTTTCAACATAATACACTCCTTAAACCAGATTACCCAAATACCTTTGTAATTACAATATGCTTTATTTAAGTAACACTCCAGGCATTACATTACATTACATTACATCCTCCTAAAGAAAGAAAACAAGGAAAACTTGGTCTTGAAAAAAAGGTTGTACAACTTTTCATAGCTTTGCTTAGAGAAACACAAAGCATAATAGTGTATGAATTAGTTAATAATTAGCCATGATAGGTACCCCAAATTAATAACATTCCCCAATGCATTCACTTCTCACTCACCACTCCACTTTGTCTTCCTCCCAACAACTTCAAATGGAAAACTGTGACATCCTATTAATTACACCTTTTTGCTTCCCAACTTAGATATATATTTATATTTTTTTTTCTCATAACCAGCTTAACGTGTGTCGTGATTAACGCGCAGAGCCATTGGATTCTTACAAATAATTGTGGGTTTTAACAAACATTTGACCAAATTGAGTTTGTGTGTGTGTGTGTGGGTGCTTATCTGCTTGGACCCAACAGAATAACGTAACTTTAAATTTATTTTATTCTGAAAGAGAAAAAAATAAAGGAAAGAAAGGGGAGTGATGACAAATGAAGGTGGGAATCAAAGAATAAGAATTTCTTTAATTTGATTTTGGAAAAGAAAAAAAAAAGTCCACTGCAAGATAAAGGTAATTGGTGGAATATTTCATCTTTCCTTGGATCTGGGGCATCTTCATTGTATTATTTTTTATTTTCATTGTATTTGTAGAGTGTTAGAAGAATTAGTCTGTGTAATAGAGAAGAGATTTTAGCATTGAATGTGATGTGGCTAATGTGTCTTTTACTACCTTGTTTTGTTCTCAAACAAATTAAGAAAGTTGGTCAAACTCTGATTGAGAAGATGAAAGAGAAAAACAGCATAAAAAAAAGGCATTGCTTTTCCACCTCCCTTTCTAAGACCCAATATCAAACACTTCATCTGCACTGCAATCAATAATTACTCTCTTAATTGATCTATCATCATATACAGTAAAATAGTACTGCTATTAAGTGTTTTCTGCTTTTAATATTTTCTTAATCAGTACCTTAAGATCCTCATTAGTGTAAGATATTATCACATTACTTAATTAGGCTCACGTGTTTAGTTATTTCTCCTTTTCGGTAATAATAAGCATACACAGTTCTATAAATTAGGTGTGTCAAAAGCGGAAATGTTCTGATTCGGTTCTTTGCTTCTTTAAATAATAACACTCATGTCCGTAGAAACTTTGATTATTTCTATATTGTCGTTAAGGGATTCACAATTTTATTTAATTAATACAAATAATATAAACCTTTAAACTTATCCAAAATGGAGCATCTAAGTTATTAAATTGGTGTTCATAATAAATACATTGCTGATTTTGGAGGTTTAGATTGGATTCATTACTTACCTCATTGGCAATTGAAAGCATTTCTTCTAATCCATTCAATATAATTCAATAAGTGAAAAACAAATCTCATAATTAATGGATATTAGTACTTATAAATCTCATTATTTCTAATTAATCAACAAAAGGTGTATAAAAAAGGTGGGAGTTAGGTAAAGAGGTGATTGCGTAATAGTTATTTTGGGTGACAAGAATGTTGATTTGGTACATAGAAGCTTCTATTTATCTATTGAGTATTGAGGTAACTTAACGAATGCACTATCCCTTATATGATAACATAAAGCAACTATATGTTAATCTTATTATGTATGCTATATAATGAAAAGAAAAACATAATGAAGAGAAAAATAATGAAAAAAAAAAAGAGTGAAAAGGTTTTGTGTTGTGGTGGGCATGGAATATATACTATTCTCTCTGGGTAGCTTTAATGAAGATAAATGGAGTTGTTTTATGCTTTCTCCGAGGCAGGAAATGACGAACTGAGAATTTAAATGTCATAAAAGCTTTGGGCCATTCACACACTCTTCCCACTAAACATAAACATGCATTTGATGCTTGATAGTTGATAGATACCAAAAAGTTCCCTACACATAATATAAGAAGTTATTACAAGTAATGTTGAAGACTATGCTTGTATGTATTAAATGTTTCTCCTTGCATATGCATAAATGTGATCACGTGTTTGGTTTTGTTGGATGTGCTTGTTAAACACAGATATGCATGTCTTTGATGACAATAGTAAAGTTGATTAATTAGGGTTAAAAAAAGAACACGACCACTTGCAATAGTAATAGGAAGGAAAAAGTTATGTTCGAAGACGATGTTTTTTTTATGTATGTTTGCAATTATTTTCCTTTCTCTAGTTAGTCAACCCATCCTTCTTAAATCTCAAGTCTTTATGAGGAAACTAGAAAAGTAGCTTCACCAACTTTGGAGCAAGATCTATTTAAAATCAAATGCATCCAACAACAAAGCTACATGTCACACATGCATTTTGGGACCATGCTGCCCTAGTTAAATCAAACTCTGTTATTTTTACTCAAGTTCGAGAATTTTAACATTTTTTTATATTTTCTTAAGTATAAAAATTCTTCATCTTTATCTTGTTGAACTGATAAGTTGAAAATGTAGCAGAGACAAAAAAATAAATCTTTCTAATGGTCAACTGAAAGAAAGACGAAAATTACACGTTAGTCTTCGGAAAATATGGAAAACTTCCTATGATTTTCAGAGTAAAGATATATTATTATGAAAATGAGTTTCATTAAACTGAAGTAGTATGACGAGTTTAGTGAAAAAATTACCGCTCAGATGGTGCTATAGATATGAAGCATCAGTGAAGAAGACGGAACTTGAAACTAACAAGATTTTAGTAAAATATATTATATATAATTCATAATCATTGAATTCATCACTAAAACATTCTAAAAAGTTATCTTAAAGGATAATCGTAAATTTTGATAAATAAGTATAAATTATTGAATGTTATTGGTTGTGTGTTTGTTAAAAGATATAGTTTATTTTCTTGAAAAAAAACAACTTATTGATGAGTCTTTAAAAAAAAAGTCATCATAAAAAAATAATACTAATAAAATTTTAATCCAACCATATAAAAAATTGACATCATTTTTAATTTAAAATTTTGTCATAATAAATTTATGGGTCTTTATGTATTTATATAGTGTTTCACTTTCTCATCTTATTTAACGAGAGACTTATTTAATGGGAGATTTAGACTCACATTTAGATTCTCAATATAGGACTCTATTCAACTCAAGTTATGAAGTTATTTGTTTCAACCATTATAATTTCAACAAAGATATTGAAAAAAAATGTATATGATAGATAATACTATACTTAAATGATTATTTGTTTTCATTTAGTAATAGGATTTGCTTAAAATATATCAACATATTATAATATTGAATAGTTCATCACTTTAATTGTCCATTTTGTTGACTTAAACTGAAAGTTAAATAACAAGTTTAAAATAATTGCATCTGAATCTATATTTATGATTGCTTCTCGAATCTTTAACAATGTAAAGATAATTATTTTTACTCATAATTTGAGACAAGAATGTTTTTAGAATAACTCAAATAATTTAAACAAGACTACTATATTATTATTTTATTTTGTTTAAAATCCATTTATTGTCATCGTTCAAATATATATAAAAAATAATAATGAAAAATATCTCAATCAATTTTTTGTGAGTCTAATATAAGATGGAGTAATTGAACAACTAGCATGAGATATAAGAAAATAGATTATCTAAGTGGAAATCTTAGCTATTATTTTTGTTTGGGTTTGTATGCTTACATCCAAGTTGATCTCAACTATAAGTATTATATCTTTGATTGAGAACAATGTCCATATATAGCATAAAGAGGGTGTGATTTCAAATCTTCAAAAAAGTGGTCCATGCTCTATTATTTTCCCAACCCTTTTTCATTTTGTCTATTTCATCACTGTCATTTTCATTGGGATTATATTAACAATCTAAATCATCAAAATAGTGAACGATTTAAAATACTTATAAAAAAAGAAGAAAAAAAAAGAAAAATACTCAATCAATACCAACTAAGGAGAATTATGTTTTTTTTTGTTGAATCTAACTAACTCACCTGCCTCAATCGTTTAAGTACATAAAAAATTTAAATTTTTCATCAACTCCATCTAATTCAAACCCAATCATATTTTTTTCTTTTCATGAAAATTTATTGTAAACCAATATAATTTTGACTATTTTAAATGATGAAGAATAAACTTATTCTAGTTCAAAATAAATAAAACTTGCATATTCAATCATCAAAGTCAAACTTGTCTAAATTTAATCAATTGAATGTTTATTTATTTTATTCAAAATATGCATTGCATAGTTGTGGCCAACTGGGGTCTAAAGTCTAATAAAGTCAAAGAGGGTTTGAGATTCATTTTTCTCTAAAGTTTGTATTTTTTTAAAAAAATTGGATCTCCCACTTCTTAATTACCCTCAAGAACCCTATAAGATAGGCCAAAAGGCAATTTTTTTTCAGAAGGGATTATTAGAAAAAGTGAAAGAAATGAAATGTGGAATTACTTCATTATTGGAAAAGCACATGCAAAGAGAGTCTTGCAAATAAGTGTTCACCTAAATATAGGGTTTTTGGTTAGCAATTGTTTGGACAAACTGTAGTTCCACAGTTTCTGAAAATGCATATAATGATGGAGATGTTACTTCTGCAATAATACAAAACGGTACTTAAATACAGGTGCTGATACTTGTGAAATAATAATAATAAAAAAAAACATTTGGTATTTCAATGCTCATTCTATATAAGAAAAAAAATTATATTTAAACTGTTTTATTATTAAATGCTTTATATGAATAGTAAAACTAAACTTTTAAAATTAAATATAGTTCTATTGTTTAAATTAAGTATTTGAATTATTATTATGTGTAAACATTATTTTAAATTAAAGTATATGTAAATCGAATTATTTTAAATAATTACACACTGTTATGATAAAAGCAGTGTTTCCTCTCTCGTTTTGTAAACCAGAAACTATACTATATTGGTTGTCTTACTCTAAAACTATTATTGTCGCTTGTTCTCTGGCACTGAGGTTCCATCCCTCTTCCCTCCTTAGAACATTCCATTTTTGTTGCTGTTCATTACATTTTCATATTTAATCTGAGTGATGTTTCAAAAATAAAATAAATAAATAAAAAAGTATCAGAAAGTGTTAAATCTGTCTCTGACACAAAAGAATGCCACGAAAACAAATCACGAAATTGGCATAGTTTCAGCTTTAATTTGCCCTTAACTTGAAGCCTTCTTCTAAGATCTCAAGTCACTTATTGGCAGCAAAGACCGACCCACCATGGAAAAACTAAAAATATAAAAATCCAAGGCAGAAAAAGACAATTTTTCAGAGACTAACAAAAGAAGGTCAAACTTCAAAGGCTAAATACATAAACACACACAGTTTCAGCCCCTTAACTCCTTCATTGCTACATTCTCCACCTCATATGAAATGGATACATCCTAGTTTTTTTTGGGATCAATAAGGACAGGCTGGAAGGATCCAAAACCAACCCCACTCACCATTATTATTATTATCAGCAAGAAACCAACACAACACTACCCTCTCCAATAAAGTGTATTTCTGTATACAAAACTCTTCAGCCTCTAAACCAAGGCAGCACCACCAGCAGCACAAAATTAAATATAAAATTATAAACATAAAGAGCCTTACAAAAAGCAAAAAAGAGGAAGAGGATTGATTTCTTTCTTTCCTTTTTCTTTTTCCTTGTAGACTCTGCTAAGCATCTTTGCCTCCTCACTTTTCCCTTCTTTTATCTCCCTTCCTTCTTCTTCATTCCTCTTGGAATTTCCTCTTTTCTTAACCAGATTACCTTTGTTTTAGCTCTATTCCTAACATACCATTATATATTGCTATCTCTTCTCTCCCATAAATTGCTTCTTCTTTAGGTGAATTCTTGCAGGTTTTCATTCTCTTACTCATAAAAGTTTGCTTCCTTTTTTCTTAATTTTCTCAATATTTTACCCTCCCAAATTTAAATCCTCCTCTCTCAATTAGAAAACTGCATGCCCTGATCTCCTTTCAGGGTCCCATTGTTCAACCCAGAAGAGGCCAGAAAACAAAATCCATTTTTGGAACTTCTCCTGATCTAAAAATCCGAACTTTCTGGTAATTTTGTTTAGTGTTTTGAATTCTGTTTCTGGTTTTTGTTTCCATGGGGCTGTGTCATGGAAAACCCGTTGAAACCTCACGAAGTGAAGGTGGGCACCACGTTTTCCCCGGCGAGAAAGAGGTGGTGGTGGCAGCGAGTCCCAAAACCTCCACGAAAGGTTCAAAGTTTCCGTTTTACAGCCCAAGCCCGTTGCCGAGCCTGTTCAAGAACTCGCCGGCGAACTCTAGTGTGAGTTCGACTCCTCTGCGGCTTTTCAAGCGGCCCTTTCCGCCTCCGTCGCCGGCTAAGCACATTCGGGCCTTACTGGCCCGCCGCCACGGCTCCGTCAAGCCCAATGAAGCCTCCATCCCAGAAGGGAGTGAGTGTGAGGTTGGGCTCGACAAGAGCTTCGGCTTCTCCAACCACTTCCACACTCACTATGAGCTTGGGCCAGAAGTGGGCCGTGGTCACTTTGGCTACACTTGCTCTGCCAAGGGAAGAAAGGGCACCTTCAAGGGTCATGATGTTGCTGTCAAAGTCATTCCAAAGTCCAAGGTTGATTTTTATAAGTTTTTGTTTGAGTTTCTTCCTTTTAAATTGGGTGTTGTGTGTTGGTTACAGGTGATTCAAGAATGGCCTTTGCGTGATCTTGCGAAATCTTGCTTTGAGTTGTGGAAGTAGTAATAGATGTAACATATGGGTGTTTGGTCACTTGATCGTAAAATCCCAGGTTTCAAATTGTGATCACATTTTTGTCTGCGATCCTTGCTATCATTGATATTGTGAGAAGTCGTGGACAAATTCAACTAATGTGGCCATAATATCTGTCATAGAAACTCTAAATTCCTAGATGTTGTGGCTAAAATTGCGGTTACCCACAATTTGTTTGAAACCTTGGTGGTATTACTTCTCTGATGACGGATTTTCTTGTTATTGGCAAGAATGCGTGTTGTCCGAAACTTCGTGGGTATGCCTGTTCTGTGATTTTATTTACTGTTGACCGAAACTTCGTGGGAGATTACATGTTAATGCGGGGAATCCACGTTTAGATTTTACTTGGCATAATTCAGAAGCCTTGTATGTATGATTGTGATATTGCAGTGGATTCTAGCTGCCAGTAGGCATCTATCTATCTTTGTTTTTCTGATAAGTAAAATTGTTTCTATCAAAGGATGCATCTTTCATTGATTTGTTTATATTCCAGTCTTATGTGATGGTTTGGATCTGTGTTCTTTTTTGTTGGTTATGAAAATCAGTAATTGGGTCTTTGTTCTTATGAGAGTGGGGGATGTTTGGCAGATGACAACAGCAATTGCTATAGAGGATGTCAGGAGAGAAGTAAAAATATTGCGAGCTCTGACTGGGCACAAGAATCTGGTGCAATTCTATGATGCCTATGAAGACAATGATAATGTTTATATAGTTATGGAGTAAGTTCATATTTAAGTTTTCTTTTTTCTTGTATGTTCCATCCTCAAAATCTTTGATGCTACTGATAAATTAGGGATATAATCCCGTGTAGCCAGAACTTCCATATATGCATTAGTTTTTTAATATAATATTTAATATATCTTTGATATACTTTCTTGTAATTATGTTTGTAAAGCTAATTGATTGGAAATGTTGTATTAGTTGGGAATTGACTAGTATCTCATGTCTGCTGTCATATGCTATTCAGGTTATGCAAAGGAGGTGAACTGCTTGATAAGATTCTTTCCAGGTAACATTTTTCTCCAACTTTCATTTTTCTGTGCTGCAAAAATGAATTAAAGTCAAGATAGGGATTCTGGTTTTGTTATTTTGATGCTGCCATGGCTGAAGACATTCTGATTAACAAATTAATACTGATCATAGGGGTGGAAAGTACTCAGAAGAGGATGCAAGGATTGTTATGATTCAGATATTAAGCGTGGTAGCTTTCTGTCATCTGCAGGGTGTTGTTCACCGTGATCTCAAGCCAGAGGTAACTAGCTCATAAAGCTAACCAATGTTTATCTGGGAAAATTAATCAGGATAGTTTGCCTTTTGGTTCTATTAGATTATAGAATGATGTTGTTACACTCTGAAATAAAATTTACATGTTTAAAGATGCACTATTCTAGTTTAATAGTGACCTTGTCTACGCTCTGATATAGTTCCATACCCCAAATGATTCTTTCGTTTTGGCATTTTATACTGTTTTCCTCATTTTTAAGAAAGCTGATTTTCTGCTGCAGAATTTTCTCTACATTTCTACGGAGGAAAATTCCACTCTGAAGGTCATTGATTTTGGACTCTCGGACTATGTGAAGCCAGGTCTGGCCTATTGCATCTGTCTAACTTCTCTGATTTTTTACCGAAAACAAAAGCAATCAGGGCTAACGGTTAGAAGTTTTTGCAGATGAAAGGTTGAATGATATTGTTGGAAGTGCATATTATGTAGCTCCTGAAGTTTTGCATAGATCTTATGGGACAGAAGCAGATATGTGGAGCATTGGTGTAATTGCTTATATTCTTTTATGTGGAAGCCGACCCTTTTGGGCAAGGACAGAATCTGGCATATTTCGGGCCGTCCTGAAGGCAGATCCAAGTTTTGATGAAGCCCCTTGGCCATCTTTATCAGCTGATGCAGTAGATTTTGTAAAGAGACTGTTGAACAAAGATTATCGGAAAAGGCTAACTGCAGCTCAGGCCCTCAGTATGTGCTCCATTTCCCATAGGTTGTGTGGCATTAACTTCTGCATTTTATAATCCTATGAATTCTTGCTCATAGCTTGATTTTATGCACAGGTCATCCATGGCTGACGAGTCATTGTGATGATGTGAAGATACCTTTTGATATGATAATCCACAAGCTTGTTAAAGCTTATATATGCTCATCTTCTTTACGCAAATCAGCATTAGGGGTATGTAATATTGCCTAGTCATTTGTTATTGCTTATGTTTTGCCCCTTCCATGTTATATCTGAATAGAGTTTGGATATTTCTTGTTCACAATGATGCATGATTTTGGTTTCAGTTATGGAAGTATATTGGATACGACACAACAGAATACAATGTGTAAACACTACATTTTTTTTTAAATTAGGATACAGCAGTGACTATATATTAAATAAGATATACTTATATTATATATTACTTCTATTCATTTATTTTGCCTGATCTCTTGCTTTCCTTGATATAGGTTATATTTATAATGGTATGCTGTTATCATGATGTCACTGCTAGTCTTTTGTCTCTTCAAAGTTTTGTTAAAAAACATAACCACAATCAAAATAAAATAAAAAGTTTTATTCAAATTATGATAACAATCCCTTTATCATGCAAGGAAAAATGTACAATAAAAGATTTTACGAGTACATTGAAGTTTACAAATGCAGTCATATAATATGGTATGACATGAACATGTTGCCAATTTTGAAGTGTCTGTGCATAGCTTCTTAATCTATTATTAGATTCTATAATCCACTTCTGCGTAATCACTAAAGACTTTCCTTATTTTCATATTCTCTTAATTTTCTGTCAATCATAACTGCAGCTTGCTGAGTTTCTGTAACTGGTGTAGTTGTGTAACCATTATTCAGTCAGTTCAGCTTTTAAAATTAATCATGCAAATGAGTCAGTTCATTTAGAATTTAACTTCCAAATATTGGTGGCCGAAAATGAATTCACCTGCAGATATGATATAATGGCAACAATAGAAGATGGACCCAAAAGAAAGTAGAAACTTTTGAATTGCTAATTTTTTTGATAAATATTGAAGCGAGAGAATCTTAAGTGGTCTAATCTTATCTAATCTGATCGATCTATTAATATGAAACAATATCTTGCATGGAGAATTTTTTGTACTTGCTTGTCATTATATGTAATGAACCGTTGAAATATCGTGGCACAACCTGTGTATGTTTTGATTAGTTTTTCATTTGGCAGGCTCTTGCAAAGACATTAACATTAGTGCAGCTAGCATATCTGAGAGAACAGTTCAACATGTTAGGGCCAAACAAAAGCGGGTTAATCTCCATGCAGAACTTCAAGACGGTCAGTGGCACACGTCCAAAGTTGTTGTGTACTCTTTTCTGCAGCCACTAACACATTTGCATGAACAGGGTATTTTGAGGAGTGCCACCGATGCCTCAAAGGATTCAAGGGTCTTAGATTATGTTAACATGGTAAGTTTATGAGGGACCGTTGTTCATATCTGTTAATCACATCACATATTGGAAATTGAACTGTTAGTATCTATGTTTGCAGGTTAGTTCAATCCAATATCGGAAATTAGATTTTGAGGAATTTTGTGCTGCTGCTATAAGTGTCCATCAACTAGAGGGAATGGAGAGCTGGGAGCAACATGCAAGGCGTGCCTATGAGTTGTTTGAAAAGGAAGGAAATAGACCAATTATGATTGAAGAGCTTGCCTCGGTACTCCTCTTGTTGCACTACCATTTCTTTTTCTAATATTAACAAACACTAGAACCAATGAGCTGCAATAAATCACTCAGAAATCACCATTTTTTAATGTATTTGTTTCAGGAACTTGGTCTTAGCCCTTCAGTACCAATTCATGTGGTACTGCAAGATTGGATAAGACACTCAGATGGGAAGCTGAGCTTCTTGGGGTTTGTTAGACTCCTCCATGGGGTTTCTTCTCGCACATTTCAGAAGGCTTGAGATTGTAGTATGTTATTTTTGTGAGCCTTATTGATCATAAACCTTTTGAAAGCATGGCTGGTGAGTGAGCATATATATACTCCAACAGCAGCAGGTTGGTTGCAGACATTGCTTGAGCAAAGGCAAAAGCTTTAGCTAGAAGGTTGATGATCTGCAATATCTCCCTTTGTGAAGTTCCCTCCTTAAGGCTTGTACAGATGAAAGTAGAGCACAGGTTGTACTTACAAAGTAGTCGAACTTCCATAAACTGACTTGTGTTTTCGGGTTTATCCATCACACTTGTCAATAAACTATTTCTACTTATCTCAACCTTTTCTTTTTCCATCTCTATTTCTTCTCATAATACAAAAACTCCTTACGTTATTCAACTTGATTGAAAAATGGTAATTTTTTATGATTTTTAATAAATTTTATCTGATATTCAACTATCTATTAAAAATATTCAAATGGTGTGATGTTAACCTTCCTTTTAAATAGGTAATACTCGATAGATATAAAGAGATCTAACTCTTTTGGAAAATTTTCTTAGTTAAAAAATAATGGCATTTTTAAAATTAATACTTTTTGTCTTTATTTTTTAAAAATATTCAAACTTTAGTCCTTAACTTTTGTCTTCTATATATAACCTATGAAATCAAAATTTGAATATTTTGAAAAATATAAACACTATAAAACCAACGTTTTTAAAGTCAAACGTGGAAATTAAAATTTAGAAATGAGAGAACCGTTAATCGAATTTTGTTATCTTGAAAGTTGTGAAAGTCAGTGTTTTATGGACAACTACATTTTTTTCAAGAAATTTTATTATAAATTAAAATGGAGAGATAAAAATCAATTTTGAAGAAGCTAACAGAAAATAACTTCCACAGATTAATGTATAATTTAATTCTAATTTATAAAAAAATTAATTCAGTTTTGTTTTAGCTTTTTGAAAATAATTTCCGTAACATATTCGACGTATTTTCTATTCGGGATATCACCATTGAGTAATTTTTTTATACCAATGGCTATTTTCTTAAAAAAAAAATTAACAAAATGGTTAGGTTATAACAGTTAAATAAATACATTCCGTTTCATAAGACTTTTAAGGAAGACGTTGGGTTTAGTATTTAGTTTTTACGATTTTACTTATTTTATCAGTTAACAAATGATTTCTTTTTTTAATTTTTTTTATTAAAAAACCATGTATTTCAGTCCCTTTAATAATATTAAAGTCGTTACATGAAATTTTATATATTTTGTAGGTTTTAAAACAAATTCATATATTTAAATACAACTTGTATTTTTATTTTACTTTTACATTTTACCATCAAATTTTTATTGAACTTGAAACATTTATATGGCTTTTTTTTTTATAATAAAATGTTTGAATATAATTAAATTATTTTTTAAATAATATTTATGGATAAAATATAAACAACATAGTAATCTACTAGTAATAAATCAATGAGTAGAATTTTACATACTGAAAAATTAATTAACCAATTCAACTTGAAAAAGAACGTAAAAAGTAGTAGATTATCCACTTAATAGAGATAGAAGTGCACTACCATTAAATAATGCTCGTAAATTTTGATATAATTTTAGATTCACTAGTGCAAAA
Source organism: Vigna mungo (assembly GCA_036885675.1). Classification (NCBI taxonomy): domain Eukaryota; kingdom Viridiplantae; phylum Streptophyta; class Magnoliopsida; order Fabales; family Fabaceae; genus Vigna; species Vigna mungo. The sequence goes on along the minus strand of CP144695.1, from coordinate 28,458,917 downwards.
GGTTGTTTATCGTCATCCAATAGATGTCGGTTTGTTGGTAACCTGAGTATATGAGTGGACGATGACATTATTAACCTGACGGTTTGTTGGCCTAATTTAGTCTCTTAGAAATGTATGAATTTAATCATTTTAACTAAATTTTATTATGTTTATTTGATGTTTCAAGTACGTTTCATGATAACATTTGGATTGTTTATACTGTTTGACACATTTTTACTTCAATGTTAACTGAGAAACGCGTTTAAAACATCAAATAAAGTTAACAAAATTTGATTAAAAGGACTAAATTCATACATTTCTAAAGTTGGGGGACTAAATTAGACAAAAGTTTTGAACATGGACTAATTCCAATTTTCACTGAAAGTTAAGGGACCAAAAACATATTTAACCCTATTATTTATATTGCTTAACAAATTTTTGTTATTAATTTAAGAAAATAAGAAAAGTTAGTTTATATATTTTTAAGAAGTAAGTTTTAGGTCTAATTTAATCTTACAAAATATCATCAAAACAATTTATAATATGAGGTCTACGTTTATATATACACTTTAAATTATTTTTATTTGTAGTTAATGTGAAACTTTTAATATACCTTCTCATATAGAGGTATATACATTTCATTGGTGAGATTGAATATTAATTGATGGGGTCCGACAACAAGTGAAACAATATACTTAACAAATATCAAATTTCACTAAAATAAATTCTAACAATAACTCTAATATTATATTAAGAAATAAACTTTAAATTTAATTCAATTTCACAAAACTAATTTCTCAAAGTTTACAATTAGATATATCTTCTAAACTGACTTTATCTTAAATAACGTAGAACTTTCGACTTATATAAACAATAAAAGTATAATAAAAAAAGAGAAAAATTTAAGGATGAGAGGGTAGATGTTAACAGATAAGTACAATAATCTAATAGGTAATTTCAAATGGCTTGTTTAAGTTATCCTTGATGACACATTCAACTTACTTTTACAAAATCAACTACTTTATTACTTGTCTACTCAAAAGTATAAGAATTGGAGCTACCAAAGTTTCAAAGATAAAACAAACATATCCAAATTTGTTCGTACAAAATACTATTTAAGAAAATTAGATAAAATTTAAAATAAATTTCAAAACTTAGAAGATACTCCAAGTTATAAAATAAAGAAAAGATAAGATAAGGGTACGATGAGAGGTGACAGTAGTGCATGTGTCCCATAAAAAATGTACTTGTTCCATGCCATGCAATATACTACCATACCTGTTTCCCACTCCATCAACCTAATTAGAATATTTACAAGTTCTTATGTACAGTAGGCGTACAGAGGATTAATTGTTTGTTTGAACTTTATTATTTTATTATAGAAAAAAAGTTAAAAAATGATATTTAATTTCAATGAACATGAATTTAGAAATATATGATAAGATTCTAACCGAATATTTAATTGTTTCTTTTGTCTTAAAAGGATTTTTTGCGGTTAAGAAAAAGGAAAAGATCTATATATAAAATACTTTCCACTATTATTATATAAATAGTGGTGTTTATGACAAAGTAAATATTGTTTTAAAAAATATTAATTATATTTATAAGTGTTTATTGTAAGGATTCCATAACTTATAAGGTCATTGGACCTCACGAAAGACAACCAGGCCCATCAGACCAAGACATTTGAGCCTTTGGGGGACTTAGCCAAAGATCAGAAAATCATTTCAGTTTTTCCCCTTTCTCTCTCTAGAAACCCCATGGCCTAACATGGCTCTGCCTTCTCTCTACCATTTCAAAAAATTTAACCGTTTAATCTCTGAGTTGTTACTGCCAAATCATTCCTGGTGCGGAGAGCTTCCATTCAAACCGAATATTTCTCCGTTCCGACTAGGTAAGCTACTTTTCCCTTTCCTCTTCACTGTTTTGATGTCTAGGGCATGCAACTCTACAGGTTGCATGCTATTAGCATGTTTCCCCTTGCATTCTCTGCCAAGTCAAACTTTAAGGACATTACTCTATCGCCATTTTGGTGATCGTAGGTTTTGTGAGTCCGGTGCTGTGAGGATACTGCTAAGGCGGATATTGTGAGTTGTGTTGAGCACCAAAAAGGTAAGGGAAGCTAACTATATAGATAAATATATTATTTCTTGGTTTGTGTATTCATTGATGGAAATATATGTTGAACTTGTTGTGAATTGATTGATATGAAAATATGCTGCTCTTGTGAATGTAAGATGATATGCTCTAGAATATTATGCATGAACTTGTGGATTTGGTATTGCATGTGTTGGCTTGTTTTAAATGGATGAGATGTTGGAAATTGACATGCTGAAAATGTTGTGTTTACTGGAAATTTGATTTTTACTGGTGATATGATGAAGGGTCATAGGTTGTGTAGAAATTAGGGTCTGTGAGTGGAAGTGAGGTACTGGTTAAGGGTAATTGAGGTTTAAGAACGCCGTAGAGCAACTAGGATACTTTAATAAGTCGGTTGAACCTGATTAGGAACCTCCTTCTTTGTTGGTAGGATAGAGGGAACCTAAAAACCAGAGCCGGCACATCACTGATCATAGAGCAGCCCTGGCCTAGTCCAGTCAGTTGTGACTAGTCATATGTGCTGGTGCCGAAGGTGAGTCCGATGCATTGGACATCTGTTCCCACTCCAGTGACCAATTGGGGTACAAGAAGGTTGGGAGAGAGTAAAACCCTTAGGACAGTTAGAGGATCAGTAGAGGAATTGGGTTGATTTTGGGTTGGTTAAAGGGAAGTGAGATAGAAAATTTAGGTATCTGTGGTGTGGGGTGTGTACGGTCTATCTAGGCAGTTTAGGTAACTTAATTTAGACTTGTTTGGACTATAAATTGAACCAAAACCTATCAACAGTGTCATAATTGAATCAGGGCCCCTAAGTCTTAGGAATGAATGTTTTAGAGTTAAATTCACACCTAGGTCAGCTTATAATCACTATAGGAATATTTTAAATTGGTTAAACATGTTTCATATCAATATTAGTGTTACATAATTTAAATTGAACAATTGGATATGTCTAAGATGTACCAAAATCAGAAAAATCAGGTTGTTATCAAAAACTGATGAGAATAATCGATTATCTCACTTGATAATCGATTATTCTGGTCAGGACTTCATATTTTCTTCAAAGTTCTCGCAAATAATCGATTATCACATGTAATAATTGATTATCATATGTAATAATCGATTATCATATGTAATAATCGATTATTGTCGTCGAAAAATCATCCAAGATAGTTTTGGGTGGTTTTCGGGGTTCCGGGTATCATTTTTGGACGTTCTTAAGGTTGTTTTGGGGGTTTTGGACCCTTCTGAAACTGTTGGTGATGGTTTCAAAGTTGTTTTCTTTGTCTAAGTATGAGTTTTTGGGGTTTGTGTTGTTTATTAGTTCTTTTGGGTCTGTTATTGTTTGGAAATGAATGTGGAATGATTGCAATGTAAATTATGACTGAGGTGATGCTGTTAACTTGAAAGTATATGATCATAAAGGTTATGAATTGATGTTAAGTGTAACAAGCATGGTTCATGGACGCAATTCCATGATCCTCAAGGCGATGATTCATGGTGGTGCCCTTAGTGTTTTAAAATGAAAGTATAGGGGCTCAGCCTTGGGAGTCATTCTGACGCTCCAATTGGTCAATCATACTCACTTAAAGAGGTTGAACCATGTGGTGAGGAGTAGCAGGAGGTCCTTAGTCTTGGGGGCTCCCAGTATGCCTCAAGGCGCGGAACGGACTAACCTCATGAGTGTGGCAGGGTGGGGAACCCAAGTTTCATAAGTCACGATGGGTGCAAGACTCGCCATAGCCCGACTATCATTTTAAAGTCCGGACAAGTCAAGTCTAGAAATTAACATGCTTAGGTTGTATTTTTGAAACTATTTGATGTGAGTTATTTCTTGTATGTTACATGCCTAAATTGAGTTGCATGATTTTATATAATTAGTTCACCCTTGCTTGCTTGTGTTTGTGTATGTTGTATGTTTTCCTTTTGCAATGATCATCCTTTTTGGATGTGAGCAAAGGAGAATAGGGCCACTCTGGAGAACGTCTTAGAGGAGAACGAAGATACTGTTGCCTAGACCCTCTAGGAATTTCTAGGTTGTTATGCCTCTTTTGAATACTTATGTATTTTGAGAGACTTAAAATTTCCACGTTTTAATTTTCCTGCATCTGGATTACTGTAATCCTAATTTAAATACCTTAAACACCCTTGACTGCTTTCTATTATCATCTATGATGACGTCTTAATTTATATATATATATATATATATATATATATATATATATATATATATATATATGTTATATAATAGGGATGTCACATTTATGACAAAGTAAATATTTTTTTTAAAAAAGTATTAATTATATTTATAAATTAATATAAATCATAAATTTATATTTTTATTAGAATAATACTTATGTAAGAAGTATAATAAACAATTAATAATAACTAATTCATCAAATTATTAAAATTTAATTATAATATATAATATAATCTAAGAAAACAGAATTTCTTTTGCTCCATAATCCATGATAAAAAGGCTTAAAGAATTATATTAATCCACATCCTTTAATATGGCCGGTCAGAAACAAACATAATAAGAAAAACTCTTTGAATGATCATTGGTCTTAAAAAAAACATTGATTACCTTGACCAGACGAATAATATGTGTGCATGTGATGTGTTGGTTGATGAGTAACATTTTGTAGTCTGGAAATGGCCACCTGTTTGGATAGTGCTAATCTTTATAATCTTCCAAGAACTGATATCCACGTGGCCAGACATTCTAGGTGTAACACACACGATGGTTACCCTGAATCCTGCTGATATTAACTTCAGATGTGACTGCATGTTGGAACTGTTTGCCACCACCAATGAAAAAAACTCTTTCAACTTATTTTATTCTTACCAACACTTCTTCATTTTTTGACCTCGCCATATGCATCTGTATGTGCTTTCCAACCACCATTTTCTGCCACATTTCTTCTCTCGAATCAAATCCTCCTTTATCTATATTGCTTTCACTTAAAAACTCGTATGTTTTTACCTACCTTTTTCTAATTGGCACATCTGAGCTTGCTGTCAAAAAACTTTGCCTCATATTCATTCTATATAGATTCCTTAATTTCGCAGCAAAGATTTTTTTTTTCAGTTATGTTATTTAGAAATATTCAATAAAAACATGTGATATATTTTTCTCAATAAAAAACTACGTGGAATCTTTATAAGAATACAAAAAGATAGAGTATTAGAGTTAACAAATGTTTTAAAATTTTTAAAATAATTTAATAATATAAATAAAATTTCTTAAATTTATCTTATTACTTAAAACATAAACTATTTCTTTAAAAAAATTTCTTTGATTAGGCAGTTCTTAGGAGATCACAATTGAGTTATCTCCATTCTTTACCAATCGGATTTTGTGTTAGAGAAAATAAATTTCAACTTCTTTTTCTCTTTCTTTCTTAGTTAGAGATCATGTAGTGATTCTTCGTCGCATGCGTTTAATGTCTTCTTCTCCTAGTTCATAGTAATATGAGGTTCCAAAGACTCATTCCCTTTCCAAATTCGGTGTTTAGTAGGTGTTTTGAGAGTCCCTTGTACTTCAAGCAAATTTGTGAGACGTTCTTAGAGCTTTGTAATTGTGGTATAAGGTAAGGAAAACTAGTTGTTGTTTTATGATAATTTATAAAGTACAAATTGAGAGTATTTAGAGTGTGAAGTTGATTGATATTGAATGTTAATGATTAAAGTGTGATTTAATGTGAATTGTTGTTAAGTAAGTGAAATTGATTACATAATGATTATTGATGCTAAATGGTTTTGTGTTAAACTCCAATTGTATGATGAATGGCACAGTTTAGTTGTTATGGTTGTGTTGAATGTGGTTAAATGTGGAAGAGAATGAAACTAGGTGAACTAATAGGTGTTTGGTTAAAATAAGAGGTTTTGGGTATGTGAGTTTTGAATTAAAGGATTAAAAGATGAATTTCAATGTTAGGGTCTTTTTAGGAATAATTTATAACTTGTTGGAGTAATTAATTAGTTGAAATCTGATGTAGACCAAGTTAGTAGTATTTTGGTGGTGTTTTGGTTGATCTTTAAGTGTATTTTTAGGGTTTTGAATGGTGAGATTTTTAATTAGAAGGTTTGTGCTAAACGAGAGAGTTTGGGGCCTATTGTTGAGTCATTTAGGACTTGTTTAAACTTTTGGTTTGCTAAAATTGGTGTTAGAAGTAGTAGATTTTAGTTTAGGTAACTGTAGAGTAGTCAAGTTGTGTTTGAAGTAGCTACTTTGAGTTGGAAATGTGTTTTCAGATGTTTCTTAGGGTCTAGAAGGTTTTACCAATCATTTAAACTTGTGTAGAGAGTGTCCAAGGTCAATTTTGAGGCATATTAATTTTTGGTGTTGCTTTGGGCGCCCCTTGAGCGCCTTTTTTCCTAGGAGTCTGGCGTTGAGCACAACCTAAGCGCCCTTTTGCTGAGAACTTTGGCGCTAAGCACCCCAAACACCCCCTAGACACCTCTTTCCAGTGAAATCTTGAGCCTGGGTGCCCTTACAAGCGCTAGGTGCCATTTTCAAGTCTTTGTTTTAGGGTATTTTATGTTGGTTCGTGAGTCTGGTTGCATTGTTTCTGATACTTTGATGGATGTAACAATTTTCATGTGGTTGCCTACTGGGTTTATATGAGTTTACTTATGTGAATGAAAGATTGTGGAAAAGAGTTCCAAGGAGAAATTTCTTAATGTTGTTTATCAAGTGTTAAGTGTATGAATGTATGGAACTAAGTATTGGGTTTATCTTGACATTTTAATGGTCATCCATTCTCAAGTAGAGAATTGTGAGACATGTGGTGATAGTAGAAGAAGGTTCTTGTCTAGGGTCTTTACCTTGGCCAAAGACATTTGTAAAGGACTAACCTTGTGTGGTAGTTTGGGTTCGGCCAACAGTATCACCACTACAAGTTCATAAACTATCATAGTTCGACATTCATACTATATCCGAATGAGTAAAGTCTATGTTTATTAAATGTGTAGCATGTGTGATTTACTTGGATTGGAATTGTGGTTTATGTTGATGTATTCATTGTTCTAGGATAATTATGTTTACACTAACTTACGTTGCTTGTTTCCTTTTGTGCTTGTATTGTATGGTTTGTTTGTGCATCATATATAATCATTTGATGAATGTAAACAGAGGATGATGAAATTTCTTTGGAACAAACATTAGATGGAAGGAAAACATATGTTTAGTTTATTCTAAACTAGTTATTTGTATATAATTTTGATTTTAGTATCTTGTATATAAATTTTTTTTTATGATTATATTAAATGAATGTAAATTAACTTTATATTCCTATATGTTATGTGATCGATTGTTGATTATATTGTGATTCTTCTATAGTTTAATATTATAAACGTTACAATCTTTCTTTCTTTTTATATTGTTTTAATATTGTACTTAAATCTCTTAGATCAAGAAAGTTGTTCATACATTATAGATTATCAAGCCCCACCTGTAAATGTTATAAACTACTATGCTTCATTTATAACTAAGTACATCAATCTTTCAAAAAAAAAAAAATTCATTTGACTTTAATATTTAATCCGGTATTTTTAATAACTTTAAATTTATTTCATTAAGTTACGTTAGAGTTTCAAAATAATTTATTCTTATGAAATTTATATTTTATCATTTTACTTTTTAAAAATAGAAAACTGTAGTGATCAAACTTTATTTATGAGAACGATTTTTGGATTATTGCTTAGTGATACACTAATTATTTATTTAATGTTACACTTGTTAATTATTTTTTTAGTTAATGTTTTAAAAAAAATCAATAAAGAATTTATTTATTTATTTTTTATTGAGAAATCATAACTATTTTAAATTACATTGAAGAATAAATTTTTACAAAAAATATTACTTCGAATATAATTTATAAAACAATATATTACAAAATATTAAAATAAATTCAAAGATATAAATTTATAATTATCGAAAAGATGTAATTGCAAATATTAGATTATTTTATTTAATTATTAATCATGTTCTTATTTAACCTTTTATAACTCTTTTATATCTCTGAACTAATTGAAAAATAAGTTTTATTATACACTCTTAGTAAATATTTTCTTATTTTAACCAAAATATAGGCTAAAAATAGCATCTTCTTATACAGGAAAAAGCACCATTTTGATAAAAAAAAATGATAAATGATAAATTTTCAAAAAGTTAAGAAAATGACAAATCATGTCAATATATTAAAGTTGTGTGATTGTAATACACTTTCAGTTTAACATACATTAAATTAAAATTGTGTCACCTTATATGATTTTAATTTAAAAATACTTTTCACCAAAATTAAAATTACATCGTCTTAACAAAAACTTGTTTATAATGAAATCAATTTCAATTAACAAGATTTATTTATTATTATAGTTTTTTTGAAAAACTATCAATTTCAATAATTTAAAATAAATTACATCGGTTTGCATATGATATTTGACTAAGTAAAGCATTTATTTAAATTATATATAAATTAATAAATGATGTTTTATAAAATTATATCGTTTGTGTTGAATAATGTTGAAAGTTATACATCAATTAAGGATAAGACAAATTCATATAATATATATATATATATATATATATATATATATATATATATATATATATATATATATATATATATATATATATATATAAAAGTGGATGCAAAATTTAGATGCTTGATTTTATAGAATTGAAGTACACTCTCACGTACTTACAAAAAGTTCTAATAGCTTTTATTTTATTCCAATTCGCTACTTTATTAGTATTTCAAAATAATTTCAGATCAAACTTATATTTTACCAATTTAATTCTTAAAATAACTACAGAAACGTTTAATGTACAAACCCTTTTTATGGCTATATTTTTTTATTATTGCTCTACTGTTACTTTTTTTTTCTAAATTATTGATTAAATGTTACACTTGTTTATTATTGTTTTAATTATTCAATTATTTTTTATTTTTAAAAAATTATTTTATTGAGAAATGAGAATTTTGCACACAAACTCCATTTGAAATTTAATTAATATAATTTCGTTGATTAAAAAAATTGAAGACAACCGTTATTTTTGCTATTCAAATATTTTTAAGGACAGCAATAAGTTAAACCGTTGCTATTTTTAAAAAGTTTCAAAGATGATTTTTGAAATAACTGTGATAGTTTAGTTTTTTAGTTATATAACGACGAGTATTTGTAAAATCGTGATAAAAATATTCTCTTTATTTACCAAAATACCATAATGTATGGAGCGTTAGAAACGTCATTGATGAATGATGTTGAATAATCTTTTTCCACTGTAGAGTCTTTTTCTAATAATTTAGATTTGTATCAATATTATTTTATTGACTTGAATTATATATATTTTTATCAAGTAGATCATTATCTAGTCTTTCAATCTTTTTCTCGTTATCATATTTGAAAATCAAGATTATTTTTATCATTAACTATTTTTTTTACTGTTAACTTTCACTTATATCTATATTGTTATTATATTATTAATTCAAAATACATCAAATATGCTTTCTAATTATTTTTATAAATTTATTCATATATCTCTTTCTTATGCAATTAATTATAAAGCTACAAATGTACACACATTAAAACAATAAAACTTAGTTCTGATTGTCAAGAAAATAAAATTAATTATAGATTCGTAATATCTTAAAATTTCAAAGTCTCTCTTTTTTAGTAAATGTATAAATTTAATTTTTAAATTTCAACTTTAGATTAATCATTAATAAAACAATTAAAAATCATTTTAAAAAGTCAATCACCCAGTTAACAAGGATTTTGAATAGAAACTTAATAATATATATAACTTATTTATACGATAAAAAACTATCATAATATTATATTTAAAATAGATAAATTTTTAGTATTAATAAAGATTAATAATTATTTATAATATTTTAATTAAAATTAATTCTGAAACGTAATTTTACAATTAATTTAATAATAGTATATTAGTATTTAAAAAAGAAAAATATAGTTGTTTTTGGAGAAGTGAACCCTGAGTTAGTAAGATGATTAAATGGAGAAATAAGATGTGTTTGGGAGGCAGATGGGTACTTGGTATGAGAAAAAGATTGGTGCATGAAGCTCACATTCACGTACTATACCAAATATCTTGACTTTTTCATTGCTTCCAACTCTTTTGTCCTTCCATTATTGCCCAAGAGAGAGCTATCTGCAATTTCATTCATCCCATACAACTGCCATATATATATATATATATATATATATATATATATATATATATATATATATATATATATATATATATATATATATATATATATATATATATATATATATATATATATATATTTCTTTAATTTCATAAATCATACGCCATAATATTTTCTGTTTGTCTCCTCACCGATATAAAGTTACGACCACCTATATTTTCTCAGCAAACTTCAAATTTCTTGGCAATTGTATAGTTCATCTCAAAGTTCAAGCAAATTAATTGGTTCCATGATTCTTAACTTTGTTCATTTGGATTAATTATGGGCCAAAACCATTTCCACTTATAATTCTCATTAATGTTAATGCTTTAAGTGGATTAAAATTCCTTAAGTTTTTTTTATACTGTATTAAAATAATGAGATCGAGTATTTTATTTTAAAATAGTCTTTTAATATAAATAAAATTTTCTAAAGTTCGGTTCATTATCTAAACTATTTTTATCTCTCTAGAACATTATTTTTCTTGAGTTCTCTCAATTCTCTCTACTCCTTCTCATTTCTTGATCCATTGTTTTGACGATCAAGAGGTACCTAGGTGATCACAACGTCGAGGCCTACCTATCTGTCCGATCAGTTTTTCAATTTGAGCAGGTAAGTTTCGATCCTCTTTTCTCCAAAAATTTGTAATCGTACAAGATTTTTTCCTTACATGTGATTAAAATCTTCTTCTCTTAATTCGTAGTTCAATTTAAGTTCTAAGAGTCGTTTCCTATCATCAATTGATAATTTGTAGGTGTTTCTAAAGTTTCCTTGCGGTGCAAGGCGCGATCAGAAAAGTTTTAAGCAGTGTGTGTTTGATTGAGGTAAGGGAAGCTAGAGTTGCTTTGATTTAGAATTTGTTGTGTATTTATGATGAGTGTGTGAATAATGAACTGGTTGAACTAAATTCTGTTTTTAAGATATATGTGATGTGTAATTTGTGACATCCCAAAATATATAACGCAATATATATATATATATATATATATATATATATATATATATATATATATATATATATATATATATATATATATATGTATGTATGTATGTATATATGTATGTATGTATGTATGTATGTATGGAATGCATCAATTCATGATAAAGAAAGCAGTTAAGAGTATACCACTAATCACATTAAGGAGTACAATTATCCAAATTTGGCTGGGAATTAAAACTTAAGTACAAGTTTTCATGATTCTCCAAAATACAAGGCTGAATAAAAGTTTAAGGAGGCCTAAAGAGTGTATTCAAAATACAGATCATAATGAAATAAAGGCTACGAGTCTTTCAAAATAAAGGCCATCTAAAATAAGTACTAGCAGGAGTCCTAAAAACTAGGAGCTAGGTCTTCTACAGTCTCCAAGGCTTGCTCCAGAGGCACGTCATCAGCTACTGCTCACATCCAAAGGATTGGATGATCATCGCAAGGAGGAAAACAAGCACATACAAAACACACAATGCAAGGGTAAGCTAGGTCTCAAATAAACATATAATTCAATTTAAATCAATCTAATATTTCCAAGAACATTCACACACACATGAGCTTGCAAGTCATCATCGACATAGACATCATTTTCATAAAATTCACCAAAGCAAGCATCTTATCATGTTAAGACCTCTAGACTCGTCCGGACTTAGAATGTATGTAGAGCTGGGGCGGGTTGTGCACTTGTGGTGGCCTCTACTACTTTGCAAAGCCATTGAAGAAGGGTTTCACCCGACCACACACAAGGTTAGTCTGTTACCGCGAAATAGACCTCCAGTGATAGCGCCTACCCTAGGACCTCCCACTACTTTCACCACACGCTTCAATCCTCTCTAAGTGAGAATGAAAGACCGTTAGAGTGTTAGGGATAACCCCCCATATGGAAGCCTCTACATTCATTCTAACACTAAGAATCTCACCGAGAGATTTTGTAATTACCATCATCAACACACTAGAAAATCATGTTTTATTCCTTTCCCAATTCACATACATTTGAACCACAATTCACAATCGTATTCTTTCCCAACCACACAAGCTATATACATGTTCGTGTACAAGACACTCCTTAGTCATGTCATAAAAACAACTCATACATACTCAAACATTACATACTTTCATCGAAACATCACTTATTAACACAAGTTTCTTTATAACCTTTAATTACCAATACTTAAGTAATTCAAACAACTTGGAGACCCTCACCAATGGCTCCGGAAGGGTCAAAAACCCCCAGAACGACCTAAAAAGAACGTCCCAAACGGACATCCGGAATCCCACAAACTATAAAAAACAAAAACAATAGTAGAAAAGGGCGCCCAGGTGGCACATTTAAAGTGGAAACAACATAAAAGGGCGCTCAGCCCCTTTTAGGGGCGCCCAAGCGTCATATTTAAGGTGGAAACAATAGAAAAGGGCGCCCAGCCCCCTTTAGGGGCGCCAGGCGTCGTATTTTTGCAGATTTTGCAGAACTCACCCACTCTCATTTCGTTTTAGGAACTTCTATGAATTTCTAAGACTCTTAACTTGATCTATATGATGAATTAGACTTGCCTAATTGTTTACAATACTTTCTAACTTATTTATCTAGTGATTATGCAAGGATCTACACCTAAAATCTTCAATTTCATCAACTAAATGACTCAATTTTAGATTTACCACATTACAATTGTTTTTAACTCTTTAAACCCTTCTAATAAGTGAGAATTGACTTGTTTAAGCTATCTAAACTGACCAGAACCGCTCCTAGCTCAGTTTTCCCAATTTGACCACTTCACTTCCTCTTGATTTCCCTTAAACTAGTATAACACAATTAAATAGCCACTTTGCTAATAGAACAGATTACATACATTCAAATCATGGATGAAACTCATTTAACATACAATTAAACACATCATTTTACCATATTCATACCAGTCATAAGTATCCACTCATCAATCACAATAATTTCAACTAAGGCACAAGTTCTAACAGGTACAATTATTAACTTTAGCTCACCATCATCATACTCTAATGTAAAATTTACACATGCATTCAATAACTTCACAAACACAAAGACAACATCCTAGCTTCCCTTACCTCTAGTATAGACACAGAGAATCAGAACCCCAATTGCTCTTTTACTCTTCAAAAAGGGAAATCTGCTAGAACCACTTATAATCATCAATTGATCATGGAGAATGAACTTTAGGACTAAATAAAATCTAGATTTAGAAAAGGAACGAAATGGGCTGCATGCAGCAAGTTTGGTTGCATGCTCACAGCCCTAGGAAAAATGAAAAAGGGGTTTTTCTTACCTGTTGAAGGAAATTGAAATTCGAACGGTAGAAATGTTGCTTGTAGCCTAAAAAACGTTTACGAGTTTCCTATTTAGCAAACAGGTGGAGAGATTGTGAGATATGGTGGAAAGGAGGTAGAGTAAAGGAAGAAAGGAAGGAGAAGAACTATGCTTTGGTGGTGAACTAACGTGAAAGAGAAAAGGGCTGAAACTTTTCAAGGTAAAGTTTTACTAAAATTTTATTTTTGCTATTAAAATTGGCCCAACAATTCGCTGCCACGTGCGCATTACTTAAGTGGCATTTTTCTCAGACCTTACATAATTGGTCTGTGGGGATGACTTTGGTAAGTCTAATAGGATTGGGTTAAGCTCATAAGTTGCTCAAAAATGTGGCAAAGGTAGTAAAACTTGATTTGGATTTATAAGTTGATGAATTTGATGTTTTGGAGTAGAAATTTCTTAGGGAACACTTTAGAATAAGGTTGAAAAGGTTTAAACACACTTAGTCAAGTATAATTAGATGTATAATACAATCTAGGAGGGTTAAAATTTGGGAAAAATAGTTGGAATTGGTAAATTGGATTTAGGTTGCTTAATTCTACAGATTTGGTGTTGTAGATTATGCAGACTCATTGAGCGAGTGATCTTAGAGTCTCACACCCTGTTTGAAGATTCACACAGTGAGATGGTGCGCTGAGCGGCTAGTTGAGGTCTAGAAGCATTGTCAGTTTTATTTCGATAACAAAAGGGTGCGCTCAACGAGTGTTTGGGGGTCTGGAACACTCTATGGACTTTCGCATAACGAGTTGGGAGCGCTAAACTAGAGGTTGGGGTCTGGTACCACTGGTATTTTAATTCACTTAACAAGTTGGGTCATTAAGCGAATGACTTGGAAGTTGGGGACACTGTTAGTGGATTCGCATAGTGAGTTGGGCCGTTGTGCGAGTAAAGTCTGTGGTCGTTCAATGAGTAGATGCGTTGAGCGACTGCTCGAGGTTGTCATGTATTCTTTTCTTCTCTGTTCTTTATTGGTTGGAGTAATGAAAGTGATTTGGTTGTGGTTAATGTATGTCTATGTATGAGTATTATATGAATATCAAAGTAAGATTTATGATTTCAAATAGTGTGAAAAAATTCCAAAGAAGAACTAATATTAGTGATTGTGAAATGTATTTAATATATATATTCCACTCCCCTTTAAATTTAATTTACTATATCAAATGTTTTTTATATTCTAAAACGTAAGTCTCCTTCTTCTTCTTTTTTATATCGTGTTGATCTCCTTTATTTATTTATCGTAAAATTTTCAAATGAAATAACTAAAATAAATTACACAATTACAATTTTCTTAAAACTTTAATATTTTCATATACTCTTCCAAGATAGGGACCACGACTTTCTTAATTTAGACGCATTGACTTAGTTTTAATATATATATATATATATATATATATATATTTTATTTGATTTCCAATTAATAAAACTATGGTAAATTATAACTTTAAAGCTTAAAAGATTTATTCAAAACTAAATTAAATTCAACTAAATTTAGATCACTTGCAATCTTCGCGCAAAAATATGAATAAAACTAATGGATAGGCAGTTATTGACCATAATAGCCCTTTCCAATAAAGACACGCGGGGCCCACTTGGCCGTCAGTATTTATTTATTCCAATCGACCCAGCCTTTTACTCGTCTTCCTTCTATTCCCTAATTTCCCACTTCTCTTGAGTTTCTTAGACTCTCAAGCGCATACACACAAAGTCCAGTTTCCAAACACAATCGACTTTAAATTTGAATTTGAATTTCGATTTCGATTTCGATTTCGATTCACTGTGATGCCTTACACGGTACGAGAGAACCTCTCCATCGGCAACATCGGCGACGCGGCCGGGATTCTTCAAAACGACACCGTTCACAGTGTCACGCACATTCTCTCCGTCCTCAGCTCTGCCTCCATCTCCTTCTTCTCTGAATGGCGTCCCAGTCTCTCCATTCCTGCCAAGGAAATCACCAAAGTCCATGTGGCGGACGCCGGTGCTAGTGCCGCCAAATCGGCGCTCGCGCCGGATAAGCTTCTTTACTCGCTCGAGTACGCCGGTCGCGACTTGAAGCTCGTAAGGATGGCCGTGCCTCTCCGAGACACCGAGAACGAGAACTTGTTGGATTACCTGGAAGTTTGCATCGATTTCATTGATCGCGGTCGGAAGGAAGGTTCCGTTCTCGTCCACTGTTTCGCCGGAGTTTCCAGAAGGTGCTGATTTATTTTAATTTTGTCGATTTTTTTTTATTATTATCTTTTTTCTGAGTTTGATGGTTTTTGCGGTGGTTCTTGTAGTGCGGCGGTTATTACGGCTTATTTGATGAGAACCGAACGTCTATCTGTAGAAGGTGTGAAACTGAAACCAATACTTATAAAGTTATGATACCGTGTATTTGACGCGTGATTCAATTAACACTAATAATTCGATACAAAGTTTGTTTGTTTATAAGCTTTACCTTGAAGCTGAATGAAAAAAACTTGAAAATAAGTTTATTCTGCCAAGTTTATTAAACTAAGTTGAAATTTTGTTGTTGAAGAAATTATTTATAGCTATTTGTAAATACCGGATTTAATTATTAATTTGATGTTTTACCCTCACAATTTGATCGTTTAGTCTCTACACCTATACGCTTGTCGTATTAGTCGCTACACAAATGATATTTAATCCGTTTTTAGTCTTTGTCATCCAAAAATATTGGGACTAAAACGAGTTTAAAAGTGTATTGCTAAAATAAGTAGTTTCTAGACATAGAGATGAAGGCATAAAGATTTATGTAGGTATTACAGCAAATACATAATCAAACCTAAATATTATTGTTAGTTTCTATAGTGCATAGTGCATTAACATCATTATGATCAGTTCAGTATTTTTGTTGAAAGTTTATCAAAGTATTTATTTTGAAGATGGGCTGAGTAGGTATTGTTTATTTTTAGAACTTGAATGGTCTGTGTCTCGGACTTATATGTGCTTCTGTTTTTTAATGTATTTTTGCGTACTGCAGATGCCCTTGAATCGTTGAGGCAGAGCTGTGAAAATGTTTGTCCCAATGATGGTTTTCTAGAGCAGGTGTGTGCTGTTAAAGGTCTCTTTGTATGGTCGTGAAGATATTATTTTTTAACGAAACACCAATCAGAATTATGACGTTTTTTCCTCTCTCTCTCTCAAATCTTAGTTGAAACTGTTTGAGGGGATGGGTTTCAAGGTTGATCACTCCAGCCCTATATACAAGCGCTTTCGTCTAAAAGTACTAGGTATGACTTCGTCTCCCCGACTTATTTTGGTACTTATTATTATTCATACAAGTGTCATGGCGGTATTGAAGAAAATGGAGATATTTGTTATGACCCTACTTACGTAAAAGAATATAGTGGGTGGGTCTAAGCTACATCATGCATCATTTTGGTGTGTTTGGTATCCTCTTGTTTGTCACATGTCATCTCTGGAATGATTCAATTTGCATCGTTTACTTTATTTCACATGTCACAATGCCCAGTACATTATTAGGAAGTAGGAAAATCATGGTCTAGATTTTAGAGTTCCCTCATCTCCCAAATTCTATACAGAAACACTTTTGACCAAGAAAGTTAAGTTTTTATTCTCATTATTTCTTCATCCTTATGTATCATCATTCCTATCTAGTTGTATTAATTTTCAAGTTGAGTTATTCCTTGTAGCTTCTGTTTTAGGATTTTGATTACGCTTATTTTGTGCTCATATTAATCCTTTTTACTTGTTTTAGCTTGAATATGGAAAAATTTATGCAATCTGAGGAAAGAAATGTCTCTTTTTTCAGGTGAAAATCATTTATCAGGGTTGAGGATAGACAGTTCTAAGTTTGGTGCAGATCCTGGCATGCCTGTTGAAATTTCTTCAGGAACAGAAGAAACCACTAAAGTAGAAAATAACCGGAGACCTACATATCGCTGTAGGAAATGCCGGCGACTTGTTGCATTGCACGAACATGTCATAGATCATGTTCCTGGTGAGGGTGAGACAGCCTTTGGGTGGAACAAACGAAGAGGGGGTAACCCTTTCAACAAATCTAAAGAATCTGACTGTTCATCCATATTTATTGAGCCTCTACGGTGGATGAAAGCTGGTAAGAAAACATTCAACTACATTACTACAATGTCTGTTTTTCCAACGAGATGTGAATCTCTGCCGCACTTTTTGTGAAGAATGTTCCCATACTTTTGTATAAGGGATGAAGAGTGGTCTTTGATATTTTGAAGTGTGTTACCACTTTTTTCTTGCGGCTGTTGGACACTTTACTGAATTTGTTTTTCTTGATTACTCCTTACATTAGGTGATGTGCTGTGTGTTATACTTATAGAGTTATATACATGAATATGCATAAAATTGACAACTGTTTTTACTGATATTTCTTGTTACTCAGTTGAGGAAGGTGCATTGGAGGGAAAGCTGTCCTGTGCTCATTGTGACGCTCGTTTGGGATACTTCACTTGGGCAGGCATACAATGCAGCTGCGGAAGCTGGATAACCCCAGCATTTCAACTCCACAAAAGCCGGATAGACATAAGCCCCATGTAATCCTTCTTTCGCCACTTTATGCAGATCCTCATTCCTCAGTAAGGGATGCACGCTATATTTTTGACGTTGTTCTTGGACTTGTGTTCTGCCTCAAGCTTTCCAAGTTGGTCCACTGTCAATGAAGTAATGGAAGGAAGGATTGAAGTCTTGTTCAAGTTTTCCAGGTAAAACCAATGCTGTTATGAAAGGGAGGATTATAGTGTTACTTACACTTTTGTGCTTCTTCCAGAATGGCGTTTGGAGCTACGATTAGAGATTAAAAAATTAGGGGTTTTAGCAAATGGAGAGGCATGATTTGGGTTTTCCGATATTGGGATTTGTTCCTTCAATGATTTTACCATAAGCAAACATGTTTTTCTGCGAACGATTTTACCATTGTACTTTTCTTTTCATATGCAAATTTTTTTCTTGAGGTGTGAAGAAATTGGCTACAAGTTGAAATAAATACGAAAAAACTCGAATGCTGATATATTATTTCTAGTCTAGTCTATCATTTCCAGGCCCCTTCTCCTTTGATCATTATCCACCAGGCAATTGGATAAGAACTTGATTGTTGCTTAGATCACAATTAATTGTTAAACGTGTCATCGGATCTTATCAGGTCCCCACAAAATGCGCTGGATGTACATAGATATCTTGTCTAATTTTGATTTAGGATACGGTTTAAAAATATTAAAAAAAAAAGTAGGATTTCCCTAGGCTTAACGTTGTTTACAGCTAGTTCTTGGGGTGTTTGAATTTGCGTGGCATCACTTAACATTAATATTATTGCAAGTAAATATTCGTACGCTTGATTTTATATTTTAAGAACTGATTATAGTAGCTTTAAGTGCTTTTATGTTTTATTTGAAAGGTCAAATCTGAAATATTATTTAACACAAAATTAATATCACTAAGTTATTAAAAATTAAAAACATATTTTACTCTTTTATATTAAATAGTCTAGAAGAATTAATTCACCATGCTCAATAAAATGACCTAAATTCACTTGACCATAGTATTAGATAGTCTAATTGTATGCATGTATATTAGATAGTCCGTAATAACCCATGCACCTTGTTCAATAAAATGACTCAAATCTCCTTGACTAATATATTGTAAGAAGAGTAGTGTTTAAGGATGACAACTATACTCATCTTAGTGGGTATTAGCTAAACTCATTCTCATTTTAAGAATTTTCTTTTTTATTCTTGACTAATATTTTGTTAGAAGAGTAATGTTTAAGGATGAAAAGTAAACTCATTTTAGTAGATATTAACTAAACTCATTCACATTTTAAGAATTTTTTTTTTTTGCATTAACTAAGTATGATACGACTATTACTATTTTTTTTTCAATTGGATATGAGAATTGAGATAAATATATACATATCTTTTGTCTCTGTTTCATACCCATCCTAATTTAAAATGTATACAATTATATTTTATTTCTAAATATTTGATATTGAAAAAACAAAAATATATCATTTTGATATTGAATATTTGATAATATTATGTTTTATTTTATATGATTTTTTAATTCTTTTATAAAAATTAATTAATTGATATAAGATAGTAAGAGAGTGGATACAAACACAAGTATATGGATGAAAATAAGAATGAGAAAAAATTTATATCCATTGAATATATATATATATATATATATATATATATATAATTGTAATAATAAATGTAGATAAAATAACTACAGATAACTTAGAGCTTTTGAAAACTCTATATTGGATAATTACTTAATGCTAAAGAAAACTATTTTGTAACATGAACGTCTTATACTAAAGATGCATCAACACTTACCTCTCTCATCTGTGCACACCAATAAGGTAATCATTGCAAAAGAAACAACATAGTATGTCAGTGTATAAAAGAATTATTTTAAAATATTTAAAGTATATCAATTATAAATTGAGCATGTATAAAATACAATAACTCATATATACATTAACATAAACTGTTGACACTAAATTCAATTATCTAACTACATGCCTTTGACATTGGGCTTCATTGTAGGCGTGCACTTGCAATAGCATTTATGCTCTGTAGAGTCATAAACAAAAGGGTTATCACCCTATTATTCACAAGGTTAGTCTCCTTCATGCCTAAGACTAATTATCCAGTAGTTAGGGACCTTCTACCATTCTTTCCCCTCAAGTATTATTCTCTATATGAGTTGAATGATTAGTAAAGTAAGATACTTCCTTACTGACCTCCCATATGTCAATACATACACTAAGATCATCACCACAAAGAATTTCTCTTTTCTTTCAACACCATCATAATACATGTCTACAACCATATCACCAATTTAATCAAACACAATAATAATCATAAACATACATAAAGTCCATTATAAATCTATCCCAAACAATCAAAGAAGAAAAGATATCCAACATACAAATTGACGCTTAGAGATGACACTTAGCGTCAAATCTTTTGCAAAAAGTTACGTTCAGCAACAATTCTGGTGTTTAAAATCACTCTTCTCACAAAAAGTTACGCTTAGCGAGCACTTAGTGTCTTGGAGCTAAAATGTTCCAGACCTATAGTGCAAAGATAGTTCTTAGTGTTAAAGCATTTTCAAAAAGTGGTGCTTAACAATATAGCCTATCACTCAACACTCTAAAGCAAACTGACGCTCAACGCCACTTTGATATTGCTCAACATTGTATTAATTGACAACAAATCAATTTTATTATTCTAAGTGAACTTTGATATGATCAATTGGTCAAATTGGGACTTCTTTCTTAGTGCATTAATTCAAAACAGTTTTAAACATTAAAACTTGTACAAATTTGCTCAATTGCTTATATTCTTAGTTCTCTTAGACACACAAACTCAAACAAAAAGAAACACGAGAATAATGAACTAATAATTCAATTTAAAATAATCATACATACTAAGAAAATTCATCAACGTGCAAAACATCAAATTATCAAACTCACACACACCAAAACAATTAGCTTTCCTCATCTAGCCTATAGCTCTTAAGACCCTAGCCAACAAAATTCCTCAAAACTTGCAGGATAGTCTATCTATACAATTAAACATTATAAGAACAATCAATACATACCATTATGATCATTAATAAACATGGACTCATTTAGATAACTAAAAATACGCATGCTATAGTGGAAAAAAGCTCACATGTAACATTTAACAAAAATAGATCAAGAAAAGTGACTGAAACTCAACTTATGCATACATAGAAACCGATCGATCCAAATTAAAAAATTTTCCGCAAGGATCAATCCTATGTCTCGACTATTGAATTAGATAAAAAGATATAAAAAACTCTGAGGAAGAAGTTATAAAACTCTAGAAAAGTAATTTCTAAAATATATATTTTAAAGTAAGCATAACAAAACTATTTACATTAAAAAATTTAATATTAAATCACTATCACTTCTAAAAGGCTTTCTATGTCTTTAAATGTGGAATTTATTCAAATAATACGAAGTGGTGTGCCTATATATTATCTTTCATTAGACATTTTTAAAGCACAACAAAAATGTATTTTCATTACATTATTACGGAATGTGACTTTTGAATAAGCAAAGAAAAAAAAATCATTTTTAAGTCATGCGATGTCACAACCGCTCACACCAATTATTACATGACAAAATTACAATTTGTTGTGCATTGTTTACGAAATAAACATGTTTCTATCATGATAGAAAAAATATTACAAATAGGGGAGTAAAGTTAACAAACACCGATGAATAAACTATTAAAATTATTGATAGCCCAAAAGAGGCCCAATCCATTTTTCAAAATCAGGAGAGAGAATCTGGAATTGTTTGTACCCAAGAAATTTGCTGGTTCAGAACTTCACTGTAGTTGGGTTTTTTTCTTCCAATTCGCCATCTGTGACACAGTTTGAAGTGATTTAGGCTTGTTTGGGGTAATTTTAGTAAGCTTCGTTGTCTCTTTTGATGGTTGCATTGCCGTAGATAGTTCAGAGGACTTCCACCTTCAATTCTAGATCATAAAATCTGCTTGCACTTTCTCTTCAATTTAGTTTTTTTTTTTCTTTAATTTTTCAATTCCTCATATTTTTATTACCATCGTATTGGCTTTTCAATTGTGTTGGTGTTCTTGACCTTGTGCATGCTTTTTTTTTTTCTTTTGCTGTGCTGAGTTCATTTGCAACTTGATTAACCTCACTTGAAAGAACATGCGTCACCCTAACTTTTAAATATTAATGTATTTTCTTTATTTATTTTCTTATCGGGTTTGGCACCTGAGGTTCCTTTGTCTCTGTTTGTAGAACTTTGGTGTGTTTCCGGATGCTGACTGCCATGAAGGTGCTGTTTTGATCGAATCTAAACTATAAATTCATCACCAATGGATTACAAATGCATTCAGTGCGGGTGCCCTGTCAAAACGCTTTACGTGCAGTATTCTCCAGGCAATATACGCTTGATGAAATGCGTAAGTCTTTTTCTTTCTACTGAAAAATAAGATAAATTCATGATTATTCACTCTATTGTGTCTTGAATTACCCAATTCATGAACTGATTTTCAGACCCTTTTGTGTCGTAGGAGAATTGCAGGGCTGTGGCAGACGAATATATTGAATGTGAAATCATGGTGCCTAGTACTCCCTTATGCCACTGGTTTATGAGTTAAAACGTCTTAACAGTCTGTCTGGTATGGTGGAAATGGTGGGACGAGAGCGGGGAGGACATATAAAAAATGTGAAGATTTTAAATCTCCATCATTTGGCAGCGTAGAAATAAGGAGAATAATACCTTTTTATTTCTTTGCTCAACTATTTGAAAATTCAACAGTAACAGTTTCAAAGCAAACTCAATTGATTGTCGTGGAACGATTTTCATATGGCTACAATAGATTTTCACACTATAAAACCGGTTCATTTTCAGCTGCCTATAATCTATTTTCTTTCTCTTTGTTTATGATGGTGGCAATGGATTGTCTTTCTCTGAAAATGATTTACAAACTTTTTTTTTTATTTGTCTCTTTCCTATTTCTCTCAAACAAAACACCCTTAAAATCCACCTTATTCTCACTTATTTTCATCCACTTCTATTTACCTCTGTCCTATTTCTTGCTCTCTTGCCAAACGGAACCTTAGTTTTTTGTCTTGAGATGACTCTGTTTCCCTTCCCCTTTGTAGATTCTGGTAATAGATTTGATACTTCACAAGCTCAAGGCCTATAGACATCTCCTCCACAATGTCATCAATCAAAAAACAATGAAGTTTCAGGTATGGTTGACCTCCTCCATTATCCCTCAGCTCTACCCTAGTTTATAATTGCCTTATTGCACGAGTCTTGTGTTTTTTATGTATATTAATGAGCACTAAATTTAATTTCGCTGTTCTGAATATTGCAATTGTGATTATTATTATTATTATTATTATTATTATTACTATTATTATTATTATTATTATTATTATTTTACATATTGGCAATCAAATTATTCCTGTTAGCATGGCTGCGGACATTAGTGTTGCTTTATTATGCAGTCGTAATTTTGTTGTCTGATAATAACAAACATGAAGCATTTTAGTTTTGAACTATATTTGAAATCTCAACAGGATTTACATTGTTACTTTTGGGGAAGCCTAATCTTTAAATTAAGAATATCTCTTAATTAAATTTTGGATATTCAAATAAATGAGTTGATATGCTCCGGTTGCTACTTGCATTTTGGCCTGATTAATGCAAACAAGATATCTCTTTTGGTCTTATAATCAGATAGAACTTGAATAATATGCATGGTTCTATGTAAGAGTGCATTTTCTAAATTGAGCGTTCACAGAATAAACGCTTATAAAATTCATTTTAACATGTGGCATGTGTAATGCTCAGAATATTGAGATCCAACTCATCATTATTCCTTCACTTGTACTCCATACTCTGTTAATTTTTACCTTACAACACTAACAAGCAGATATTTTCCATGACTTTGCAGGGACTACTCTGGAAATTGGCTATCGTTTTTCTTCTCTTTGAAGCTCGTATGCATTCTTTTGTAGACATCATTCTTTTTCTTGTTTAGGCAGCATAATATCATAAATTCTAGCTTTTGGTTTTCTTTTAAGAAACCGTGTATCACATAGGAGGACTTCGTTGTTTGTTGAAGACAGATGTTTGATCTTGGAAAGTGGCAAGGGAAAAATGGGTTCATCGATTAGTTTCTCTTCATTAGTATCAATATGCTTGAAGGTTCAGATATCTATATTAAAATAACCCTTTTTCTCAAATTACTCAGTCTGGATTTTTATATCAATTATGATGAATGTTTTGTGGCTTTCAATTTCAGGTGCTGGCGGATGTTTTATTTGGGAACTTTATGTTTCTTTTAACTTTCTTCTTTATGATTAAGACATTTTTTCATGTATCAATCACCATCTCCAGGTATATATTTTTTATTTATTTGCCATACCTTGTGATGAAGAAAGGACAATTAGTAATACAGAAAAAAGTAAAAATATGTTTGTTATTTTAGAATTGAAAGAAAGATTTAGTAACAAAACTGCCCGAGTATATCACAAGTGTTTTTGTTAGGTTCCTAAGTATTGAACCTAACCCAAACTCTCTCAATAGCACACAGAACAACCAAAGATGAAAGAAAGAACTGTATTATTGCTCAAGAATGGGTATGTACGAAGAATAGACCGGGAGCTTAACCTCGCTCACAAGGTTCAGAGAACCTGTCTACACACTGAAGTTCCAAAAGTCTCCGACAACATAACAGAGTCTTATTTATACAATTCCTCTGCACCTGAACCCATTACCCATTATGCCCCTATCCCCCTATGACCTATCAGTTTTTATATAAGATATGATAAGGATAATTGCTTCTGGAGTCTTGCCTATTTTGAGTATTGGAAGGTTGACTTAAGCTTCACTCAATCTTACAATATTGGCTTATAAGATGAGGTTTGCGTTACTGTACTAGCTAGCCATTCAAGGCCTAAAACTACATCTTCCCCCCCTATATCAAAGCTGAAGAGATCTTGACAAATTTTCAATCCTTGAATTTTCAGCATCATACTTGTGCATTTCCCTTGGCATTTCAGTTTCCTCCCCTCACCTACTTCCACCACATACGTAGGAGTATCTACATATGTCAGCCCACATCTTTTCATCAAATCTTTGGAGAGAAAATTATTGGAAACCCCACAATCTATCATCACAATAACTTGTTCATCACCAATGCATCCCTAAACCTGTCATGATTTCTTGGTGGTCATACCAGTCTAGGTGAACACAGACAGCTGCATTAATTTCCCTTCTTCCTTAATCTCCCAATTTGTCACTTCCTCCAGCTACCCCTCCTGCTCTTCTGATGTTTCTTCTGTAGCTAGAAGCATGTGAAATTGTTTGTTGTGGCAAATGTGATTTGGGCTGTACTTCTCATCACATCTAAAATGTAACCTTTTTTTTATTTATTTTTGTCTTGCATTTCTTCATCAATCAATCTTCGAAAAGTTTATTCCCTCTGACTCTTCTGGTGTTGCATTACTTCGCTGTGAACCCTGGTTTCTTCCCATTGAATTGTTTATTCCTCCCACTTCATCTTTCCCCTTTTCCGTAGCAGTCATTTGAGAATTTCCCTCGTGAAACTCCTAGTTATCCAATTGGATTTGGATACTGTCACAACCTTACTTTCCATTGAACTCTTTCCTTTGGATAGAACTTTAATTTTATCTTCAACCATTTGGGCTGTCATCATCAGGTCAGCCAAATTTGAAGGTTTATACAACTTGACTTTAGCCTTGATCTCATCCTTTAAACCATTCAAGAATAACCCAATGAGATAATCTTGATCCATTCCTTTTAACAAACCTGCATATTGCTCGAATTGTTCAACATAATCTTCTACATTTCCTGTTTGTCCAACGCCAGCAAAACTTTGAAAGGATTTCTAAACATATTTGGCTGAAAACGTTGCACCACTGCTATCTTGAAAGATTCCCAAGTGGGATATGGGTTGTAAGATTCCCTCCATTGAAATCAATTTAAAGCTTTTCCCTCCAAAGCCACCATCACTGCTTGCATTCTTTCAACTTCGGAGACTTTCAAACGAAAATATCTGTCCAATCAATTAGTCCAGCCAAAAGCATCTTCCCCTGCAAAGATTGGTATATCCAGTTTGTGCCACCTTGAACCTCCATTTACTTTGTTGTCTTGATATTTTTCAAATCACTGCTTGCATTCTTTCAACTTCGGAGACTTTCAAACGAAAATATCTGTCTAATCAATTAGTCCAGCCAAAAGCATCTTCCCCTGCAAAGATTGGTATATCCAGTTTGTGCCACCTTGAACCTCCATTTACTTTGTTGTCTTGATATTTTTCAAAGTCTTTTGGGCCGAAAAGTCAGTATTGTGAGACCCAGGTGTTGAATTGTAGGTGATCTTTTCCACTACTCTCGATGATCCCCTGATCAAATTCTCCATTCTTTGAGGACATTCTAGTTGCCCATTTTCCACTTTTTCTATTTTCTTGAATCTTAACCATACGTGTTCAACACAACTACCACATGGCCAAGAAGGAAGCTCTGAATACCGATTGATAGGACACCCAATAGCTAAAGAAAGATCCAAGACAGGTTCTTGAATGATTTTATTAAGAACATAGTTGTTCTGCCAATGTGACAGGAATACAACACAAGATATCTCAGCACACACAGGTCTCCTGAGAGGACCTTAACTCTCTCAAACCCTTTTCCTCCTAAACTCCAAAAACTAAAAACAACCGCCTAAACACAAACTATATATAATAGTCTGTTTACAAGGTTACAACTGTAGGAGGTTATAACTGACTCTATTTATTTCACCTAGTATAGACTTTTCCATTGAACTATCAAAGAATAAATTGGTCCGTCTATTAGCCTGGGGACCTTCCCCGCCTTGGCCCATATGGCCATTGGGCCAAATTGGCTATGCTTATTTTGGCTTTTATTTTTGAAGCCTGACCTGAATTGAATCACAAACCATGCGAGTCAGTCCTAAGTTTGCATCTACTTATGTATTATAATTTAGTCATATCTCTAGTTGATGTGATTTTTTTAACAAACGTCATATTGAAGAATGAACATCTTGAGTGCGAAGCTAGATATTTTGAGTTGTCCAATTAGCTATCTAATAGTGAGTAATACAATAGATTCAACAAAACTGGCTAGGATAGATTCTAAAGTTGTATTAAAAAGTCTAGGAAAGAAAAAGACATTGAGATGAAATAGGGTGTTTCTGAGACAACACGGGTACTTTATTTATATTGAGAAAAAAAGGAATCATGATAGGAACCTAATCAAGAACTCTCTTCCTCACGAAACGACACAAGAAAGGAATGAAACTGTATGTTATTGACAAGAAGAATGTCTGTACTGCAAGAATTCAGAGGCTTAACCCTCTACACAGGTCAATACCTGTTCTACAATCAATCCTCCAAAAGTCCCTCTCCCAACTAACTAACCTCTATTTATAACTACCTCTCCCACCCACCTTAACTGTTTAAAAACAGTTAAGTAATTACAGCTAGTTAGTCTTCTTTCTCATCTCATAAACCATCCATCTCTTCTCATTCCTATCAAATCAACATAATAAATTGGGGCGATTTTACATTCTTTAATAACAAAGATATGATATGGGAATAAATAAAAATGTTCCTATTAATACATATATTGATTTGTGTCCAGATTTTGGAGACTACACATGTTGAAGAGTCTGTGTCGTGTTCAGTGTTTATGCCAGAATTTGTGCTACGTAGGTTGCAGCTGAATTAGCCTTAGGACGGTTGTGGCTTTACTGCTTTGTAACTGACTTGTAATGGACTAGCATTCTGTACTAATGCCCGAGATGGCAGCCATAGGTCGATAGACCTAATGATAAGCAATAAGTTGCAACTTTTAAACCTTGTAATTAATGGGATGAGAATATATAATGCATGTAGATTTTGGGACACTTTTTTTTTTCGTTGTATTTTTATGGAAGCATTAGTTTATTATTTTTTTTTTTTCTGTTAAATTTCTATAATTCTATTGTGTCAGTTTGGTGTTTCTGGACCATCATGATCACTTCAGCTTAAATTATCCATGTATGCAGGGGCATTGACCTTTTGCTTATACTAATGATTTCAAGTTACTTCAAGATTTTTCTTGTTGCCATGATGGTAATATTTGCAATGAGGAAATCTAAGTTGGTCCTTATAGTTTTATTGTTGATCGCTTCCTGTGGCTTCTAATGTCTATGATGTTAAATGCAATACATGTTTAACTTTAATAGGTCTGGGAGTTTCCATCTTCAGTGATCTTCATCATCGAATTATTCTGTTTATCATCGAATGCTGTTGCATTGAAAGGTTAGCGCTAAACTGTTGCTGAATCCTTGGAAAAATCTTAATTATACTCATTTGAAATGCAAGCATTGGACGATCTGAACATATGTCTACTTCAAAACTGCGTTTGTTCAAGTGCTGCTATTTGCTTAACTGTTTCGGAAAATTGAATCTAGGGTTACTCCTTGTATTTCAAATACGATCTTAATGCTTTTTATTGAGTACTGATGAAGTTTTTCTTGTCAACTAGTGATGACTGAGTCAACTATGAGTCGTTGTGTTTGGACCTGCTTCTTTGCATATGCTATAAAGTTTTTGGTCACTCAGATATTGGAGCTCATATTATTGGGGAAATCAAAGCAAGGCTGGAGTCAAATTTCAAGCTCATTCTTTAAATCAGCATGATTTAATTTTTGCATTCTCATCGTAATGTATAAGTAAAATTTCGTAGCAAGTGTTTCTGATCTGTATATATGTTCCTTGCTATTCTTTTATTTCTTAAAATTCTAGTGTGCTTCCGAACGCTGTTGTTATGCTTCATAAATTTAGCCGCGTAATGATCATCCATGTCTTGAATTCCTTATTTAACATTTTCGGTTCTAGAGTGTGTTTTACAAGGATTTTTTATGACAAGTTTCTAGGCTTGAATACAACATTAATAAACATGATCTTAGCCTATAGCCTCTTTTTCCCAAACATCACTTGGCATAACATTTTGAGCGCCTTATCTTTCTTCATGTTTACATACTGTACAAAATTCTATGCTCTACTTAATTATGACATGAGTTATTTTAATAAAGCATCTCCTTCAATGCTTATCTCAATTATTTTGTATATTATTTGCTTCAAATTTTCACTTAAATAGTATATTGTTTAACAAAAAAGTCAGTTTTAAAAAGGACTGAGATTTAAAAAATAGTTAAAAATTTGTATCTATAACTATTTAAAAATAAACTTTTTGTTAATCAATTAAAAATGTATAGAATTTATTTTAGTTTTATTTCAAATTTATTAAATGTCAGCCTTTAAAAAAATTATTCTTAAAATGGTCCTTTAAAACTTTAATTTACATTAAAAATTTGTTAATATTTTTACGTCTAGTGACTTTTCCAAAATTTAGAAATAATGTGAAAAATGCTCTTATATCAAAAAAATTCATTTGCATTCACACAATCTATTATTTTCATGTGAATGTTTTTCTTGTGTTATTATAAGGTGAGGATAATTTAGATTTAAATATTGATATGTTGAGCTGTCAAATCTTTGAGAAATAAGGGGGAAAAACTTATATTTTTGCTCTGGAGATTGTACCTCCCTTTAAAACAATAATAATTAAAATGACCAGCACCTATAAATTTAAGGATAAAAAGGAGGGCTTTGTTTTGTGATGAATGAATATCACAACTAATTTCAGTAATTTGCAAATGAGACAACCATGTTGATGCCCTAAGAAACAAGAATCTAATCTCATAATCGTTTGTAAACCTCTATATTCACATAACAAAAGTAACACATACAATCAATAATACATTATACATTATAGAACACATTCTTTCAAATATAATCCATGGTAAAAAATCATTGAAAAAAATTAAATAAGTGATGTTTACCAAAATATATAATTTTAAATAAATTTTAAACCAGGAGGAAATATATTTTCAAAATAATGTTGGTGGCAATTCTCGATTTAATTATATACCCAAGAGACAACCATTATGCATGTGCTTTGAAAAAACAGCAGAGAACCTGAAACTACAAACAGATATCTTGAAGTGCATGTGCTTTGAACAAACATTCACAATTCATAAATGTGCATACTTTCAATATATTGAAGTAATTTGTACAGGATCCTAACTCATTTGTCTATCAAAATGTCAAGATTCAAGTTAAGGTGGGAAAAATGATCCTGAGAAAGGAGGAGTTCTTGAGGATGATGACCATAATATATATATGTATATGAATGCTTGAAGTTGACAAACATCCTCTCACATCATTAGTGAATTTCCAATCCTTCATGATTAGGATTTCATCTATCATCAATCAATTCAGAACAACGTGGCTCTCATTTAATGTAATTAGTGGGACTGTGCCTCCAATAGAATGTTGGTGGCCACATTGACATCATTTCTGGCCTGCACTAGGGCTTGCCTGGCATTATTCCTGTCAAAGCCCATCGAGACAAGTGTATTGATCGAGTCCTCCGATGGTTCTACTGCAGATTGCATTGGAGGGTAGTTTCTCTGCAGTACAAAGATGATACTCATTGTCAAGTGTATAGAATCCTATATATTCCTTGCAGGAATGTTGTTGACAGATTAAATATTGTAAAGCCATAAATCACATCATCAAATTTCATCACAAACTTCTCAACAAAATCATAGCTTAAAACCAACTTGATTTGATCAGAAAAAGTTGAGCCACAGCATTCTTGATTTATTACACACTACTAAGTAGCTCTAGGGTTAGAAAAGCTAAGTTGAGTCACTTCTAGCTCAGACTAGCCTTGACAAGAATATAAGCTTGATTAGGGTTAGGGCAGCTTGTTTAGAACACCAGCCTAGCTTTTTTGCTCAAGAACAATAGCTACTTGAATGTGATGTATCAAACTCAAATTTTATAACCAATCTTTCTTACTACTTAAATGAAAAATACAAAAAGTAACATCAGACACACAGAGAAGCTATGAGCGAACTCAAGCTTGATTTGATCAATTTCCAAATCAAGCATAGTTCAACTCATTAGCCTTGCATGTTGAGATGTTGATGAATCACAGCAAATAGATTGTACCGAGCTAGCTTAACTAGTCTTAACAAACAGCAACAAGTTCAGTTTGCCTGAAGATATTGGAGGAACAGCTGCAAACGATTTGACACAGAAGTTGCAAGCTAAAATGCAAATGAATACTTTAATGTTGAGTTCTTAAGAGAATCGGCACTTCTTGAGATATTACTATATACACACAGCCAGCTACAAATATCATGGCAACATAGAAAGCTGATAGGGTGATCAAAATCATAAATTCTTAGCTGCCTAAGATATGCAAATCAAACCATAAAAGAATTACGGGGTCACAAAGTAAAACTTGCCTCCATTTGCCGAGCTGGATAGGAAGGTAAATTCCCAACACTGTGCCTTGTTGATGATGATGATGATGTTGCATGTGGACTTCCCATCGATGGCAATGTAATTCGTGAGAAGAATGACGAGATAAACTCTGGAAACTGTAGTGTAGGATCACATAAACAGAAAATAACAATTTATCAATATACTGTTTGAAATTTACACATTTAGATTATGGGGGAAGAAGAGTAAAAGTGGAGACAGTGAAATAACAAGAGAGTTTAAACATAAAAAATAGTTTTTTACGGCTGTAGCACTTCATAATAATAGATGGCAATGTAATGGAAAGTAACATGACAAAAATGAATATATTTCACATAGCAGACTTGCATGAAGAGACCAGATAGATATCTAATACCAAAAGGCAATGCACTGAACGAAGGAAACACATTGTGGAGTCATATTGATAGTTAGACAAAGTCTTTATTCATCATCACCATCCACCTCAAATCAGAACAAAATATCAACATAGCATTTGGTTTACAGAAAAAAGGGCAGGCAAAATCTACAAAGTCTGTAAGCCCATAATACACGCGAAGATTGAAGATGGATCTGCAACGTTGTGGAGTGCATATAGTAAGAATGAAAAGTTTTGATGTTCTATCCTAAAGCTGGCAGTGAATCTTAATAAAGAGTCAACTACTGCCACTGATAAGTGAGGAATTTAATCGTTTTTCCACATGCTCGGTTCAATAGACTTCACACAAACCTAGATAAATAGACTCACTTGATAAAATCATAGTAATCAATCCTGGGTAGTGGTGAATAGCAGTAAGCCCTTAAACACTAGGGTTGGATAGTGAATTGCAGGGATATATCTGTTATAACTATTCTAAAATTTGAGAAGATCAATGCAAAAATGGTAGAGA
The DNA here is from genome assembly GCA_036885675.1 of Vigna mungo. NCBI lineage: Eukaryota > Viridiplantae > Streptophyta > Magnoliopsida > Fabales > Fabaceae > Vigna > Vigna mungo. The sequence goes on along the minus strand of CP144695.1, from coordinate 28,426,467 downwards.
TAATACCCAACAGCTAAGACATGATCATAATTAATAATAAAAATGAGAATAGAGCATTGCCATAGGATGGAAAAGAGCAGTCAGGCGAGAAACTGCACATCAACACCAGAAAACTTAACAAAGGTAAGGATTAGACATCAAAACAGAGATGTCAGGGAGAGACCACAAAACCAAACGTTGGGACTTTGGGTGTCACCAGAAAACTGCTGTAGATGCGTGACTTTGTCACTCTGGCTGAAAAGCAGACAGAACCACAGAACAGAGAGGAGAGAAGTGGGAGAACAATCAAAAGGGGGAAATGCCAAGTTTGCCTTGAAAATCCCCCTCAAAATGACATGGTTGAATCAAAACTGGGTATTCAGGCTGATAGGTATTCAGACCTATGAGAAACAACCTTGAGAACTGTAGATCTTTATTCCGGCAACACACTAGGTTTCCTCCAAATGGAGAAACTGAAACACATACAAATTCTGGAGAAACTGAGACTCTCCACTTTCCTAGATTTACAGAACTTCCAAAACAAAGATAAAAACTGCTAAACAACTGCCCATGCAGACTTTATAAAAGTCTGAGACAACAAAACTACCCCTCAGACATGTCTGTCAGTTTTTATTCCTTCTAGTATAAACCTTCCCCTTGAACCTATCACAGGTTAGTCTTTCTTAGCAGCACTATAGCACTGCAAAATGCCATATTTTGGGTTGTGAAAATGACCATATCACCTGCAAATGGAAAACACGCTACTATTGAAAAGGTGGCAACCAGAAGCCACTCCACCATACACTGCTGCAAAAGTGTGCTATTGATAACAGTGGCTAAGTACACTAGAAAATCTGGCTATCACAAACTCTGATTAGGTAAAATACAAACAGGTACTTCGTGTCTACACTAATAGTCAAATACTTGAAAAAAATTTATTTGGTTTTACATGTAAGAGGCAATGTTCAAAACATGCATAACATGAAAAGTGATTTAAATCAATTTGACCATGGAATCATGAGTAATTAATATGTTGACTTTTGTGCTCAATTTTGAAAATTTTAAAATACAATTATGTAATTATATGAATGTATATGTGCGTATCTGACTGAATATATAAGATGCTTAAATAAAATAAAGGACCAATTGTATTTAAAATATCGATATTGCATTCAAAATTTTATAAATATAAACAACCACAAGTATGTAGTGTATGAATATAGGGACTCAATCTGATAATTTAATTATAATTGATATGTTGAACTTGCTCACCAACCTTTTAAAATTCAAATAACCTTGACGGATCAAATGGGTTATGAACTTTTCCTTGAAAATTGTGACTTTTATTAATCTAAAGATACATCAAATGACAAAACATGATGTGAATGATGGAACTTTGCAATCAGTAAGACAGATGAAATATTCATCCTAGTAAATGTGATTAATTTTAACAATATCAATGAAACCTGATGCCATATATAAAATTTTATATGCATATCTTCCTTAGAGAAATCTTGCATCCATAATAAAAGGTGAAGATATTACAGGGCATCTAAATGCCATAACACACAATTGCATAGATCTAATATAAAATTAGAAAAAAAAGAACTCAAATTTTTTCAAGACTTTAATTTACCTTTGCTTTGCGGATATAAAAGACATTCAAACGGTACAAGGAACCAGCAAGGATGCCACACATTCCTGGTAAGATGGACCTTTTCCATGATGACAAAAGAAGCTACAATAGTTTAAATTAAGTTTTAGACACTGAATGATTCTAGAAATGCAATTTATAAAATAAGCACCCAGAATTAAGTTCAACAATACCTGAACACCAGCTAGATATATGAATGACTTGTTTGAGAAGAAGAAGCTAAAAACACGAAACCGTGTTGAAACCGGAATGTCAAAGAAAAAGGGTACAAATGAGGCAAATATAAGGCCATATGGTCCAGGAGTGACTAGGTTTGCTGTAGGATCTGCAAAGAGTGGACATAAGTCTATCAAATTCTTACATAATATGTATTCTTCATTTGACACTATAAAAAACAAGGCAGAACATTCAATATCATTCAACATTCCCACAAGTAGGAGTACAGCTGAGAAAAACTATTTGTGAACTATTCAAGTTCAGCTTGTTGAATACTTGATCAAACATGTTTGTGTTTACAAAGCTTACAAGCTCAAGCTTGACTATAGACTCGATTAGATAGATCGGTCCAACTAAAACTTTAGGTTTAACACCAGAAGCTCACGAATCACTTGTGATTGTATGTCGTAAAATGATAAAAGGATAGCACAATGTTGTAAATTTAATTTTCATTCTACAAAAGTTCATAGAATTAAATGATTTAAACTTGGCTAATATTTAATGACACTATTCATAATTCAAGGGATAATTTCTTCAACCTAGTATGCATTATATTGAATTATAGTGTTAATACCCAATGAATACATCCATTTTCTCAGGAAATGAGCCGATATCTCATTAATTGATTTCACAATAAACTAAGGGTGTAAAAGATAATTAGCAATTCAAACATTTGAAAGTGAGCTTATGTTTCAAATCATTAGGATCAAACAATTGCTCTCATTTGTTGTTTCTTGTATAAAATAAGAGAGGAGGTACAAATTTTAGATAAGAAAACTATGCACTTAGCAAAATATTTTATCTAAACTATGCCCATTTGATTTAAATTTCTGTTTCATCTTTTACCACAATTTTTATTCAAATACTAAATCAATAGAATTAATTAAGTTCAGCTCAAGCTTTGCATTATTAAACAAGTAACTAAAGCTTTAAATTTAAGTCCTTTAAACAGATGAATTTATACTATGCATCGTATTTTTTTGCAAGCAAGGCTTGGGATTTATGTGCTCAGCTTAGTATGACTCTTTTACACTTGCAACTTAAAATGGTATGCTGCTGCCGAAAATCAAACCATCTACAATAAACAAGTAATATGTTTCACTGTTTTCAACCTTCTTGATTGAAGATATCATAATCATGGGTAGGGATGGCAAAAAAATCCGCGGACACGAGTATCCACGAGCACGCTGCGGGTAGTTACTACCCGCGGGTAACAGGTAGCGGGTATTTTAATACCCGCTTCTAAACGGGTCGGGTACAGGTAGTATACTACCCGACCCGCGGGTACCCGTTATCCGAAAAAAATAATTAAAAAAATTAATTTATATATTTTTTAATTAAATTTAATTAAAAATAAAATAAAATTATATTTTATTAGGTAAAATTTAATTAAAATTAAACTTTAATTTTTATTTAATTTATTTTATACTATATTATATAATTTTTCTGTAATTTTATTTAAATTTTATTTTAAAATGTATAAAATATATTTTTATTTTATTTTTTGCGGGTATCCGCAGGTACCTCGGGTTTTAAAATACTCAACGGGTTTTTTCTAAACGGGCCCGGGTCGGGTGGCTGGTACATTTTTATCCGACGGATCGGATTGCGTGTAGGCACTATCCGTACCCAACCCGACCCGTTGCCATCCCTAACCATGGGTCTGGTGTTGATTTCTATTCAAAAACCAGCTCACAATATGAAGATTTGATGTAGTTTGAGGAATCAAGATTTCATGCTTGGACAGATGAAGTATACCTAAAGAAGAACCCTTTAAGGCCTTCCAAAGGATAATGATGAAATAATAGCTCCAAAAGAACTTATCAAGGATAAGCTCTGAATGGCTTTTATACCATCTTAGTAAATGGGTTTATGGCAAACTCAACCACAAAAACTTGCTTGTAAAATGAGGCTTACAACCCACTTATAAAATATTATGATTTAACTATATCAATAGTCGATGAGGGATCTTCAACAATGAATATGACTCAGAATTGTTTCATTTCTAAACCACCCTATCATGTGAATGCCCTTTGAACTAGAAGAATGAATACAAAATGGACCCAAAACACAATGTGTTGGAAATCAATTCAAAACAGAATTGAATCTGAAAAAATGTTCCAGACCGTTGGTCAAACAGGGTGGGTATTGTCCCTGTCAAGGATCTTTTAGAATATCTAGAAAATACCTCAGATCAATGTTGTATTATAAAATATTTAGTGCATTTTGGATGGGTCAGATATCCTATGTTGGCTAGAGATAAAATCAATATCCTTTTTGATATGGTATTAGAGTCTAACTAGTGAGGTTCAATTGTTCTATTGTGTCACCCGAATCATCTACAAGTATTTAGTTCCAAGTTAAGGAAATCCAATTCTTGGCATGAGGTAATATTATAATATTCTTAGTATTGGAGATGTTATAACAACCAGAAATAAGGTCATATTATAATATATATATATATATATATATATATATATAAATAGGTACAAACCTCACTTAAAAATCGATTTTATAAAGTTAAATTGGACTTAAAGTATATTTTCTAATTAGATGAATTTGGTTCCTCTAACATAAGATGTGTAATGTAAGAAAGGTAGGGCTTATCTATTGTTGAAAGCTCACATCGACTAGAGATAAAGCCAAAATTTATAATATATAAGTGGGGTGCAAACCTCACTCTACAAGCCGGTTTTGTGAGGTTGAATCAAGCTTAAAAACCACTTTCTAATATGGTATAGAGTCATGGTTAAAGTCTATCCTAACGAGATCTATGTGGACATTTTATTCCACCCATTGTCGGGCCACTATCGGACCACCCATTAATTCTACTCTTACGCTCGAGATGTCTGTATCTCGACGTGATGGGATGTGTTGGAAATCCCACGTCGACCAGAGATAAGGCCAATTTATAATATATAAGTGGGGTGTAAACCTCATCCTACAAGCCGGTTTTGTGGGCTTGAGTCAGGCTTAAAAACCATTTTCTAATATCTATCATTGATTTAAATGAATTATGTTTATAAAATGCTTTAGTTTCAACTAAGGTGGATGTTTCTTACTTTCTAATCCTCACTTAGAGGACTTAAACCATTTTAGATGATCTCTTGGGAGTTGTTTCCACCTTTTATTATATTGCACGAATTGTTTCTTATTAATTATGATTAGAAGCTTCACACCAGCATACGCCTAGGCTAGTGCATTGTGTTTTGCAATACAACATTTACTCCAAATATTAGCATAAATTTATTACTCTGGGCCAACTTCTCTTTTATTCCTTCCCCTACTTGAAAGTTAAAATGATCAGTAGGAACAGCTATCTCAAAACCTAGTTTGTTACATGTAATGCCAAGACACTGTTGAATTAGCATCTAGTTTTTAATAGAAATTAGTGGACATCAATAGGATGACTAGCAAACAATTATTACAATAAACTTCAAACCTGTTTGTTAGAACAGAAAATTATAAATAGTTGATAACAGACATTTTGAAGGAAAATAATCACATGATGAGCAAGTCTGCAATTTCAGCTGTTTAGTCGGGAAAAAAAATGGTTGTTTGTAAAATAAGTTGTATTTGTGATAATAACTTAAATTTGTTAAAATAAGCTTTTTCTCTACAAAATAAGTTGATATCTTGAATCTGATAATTTGTAGCTTATGATTATTATTGTCATTAGCATCTCATGATGGCAAGTTCCTGACAAACAACCATATAGACTTCCATATGTTCCTTAATAGATTGATATTAGAAAAAGGTCAAAAGATGAGACGAAAAACAGTCAAGAAGAAAAATTCAGTAAGTGAAGAGACATGAAATGCAGAACTGAACATTAAGCAAAATGTATCATAAGAAAAAAATTCAAATATAAAGATTAATCGAAGTTAAAGATTGAAAGAAAGCCATATAAAGACCAATATCGAGAATAATACCTTTTAAAAGTGCTACAGCAAGGACCTCAAGCAGTAGTGAAGTTAATATTGAGAACACGATAAAGACCTGCATAAGGGTGAACACAGAAATTTGAAACCACAAAAAATGTATATAGCAAAACACCCCACTCCCCCAACTATGTGCACATGTGCATTTGTAAAGTTGTCATGCAAATGGAGAATCAATGATGGGGATAGATATGGTAGCATTAACACATCAAAGCACACGTTGATGACCAATAGGTGGTTGGGACAATATGTAACTTGTATTTTATGAGCTAGAACTTGGTTCCAAAAAATATATATAGATATGGAACATAAGCTCCTGAATTAACTTAGAAAAGACTACTTACTGAGTATTTATTGGAGCCTATCTGTCTTTCAAAGACCCTGAAATAATATAGCAGATACAGTCCAAACATCAACTCTGGCGTTGATGAGAAGGAAAATATGGACATGATCAACTTCCAAAGGCGAATTTTTCCAAAAATATCCTGCCAGAATGAGAAAATAACAGGTTAAGACAACATATTTAATGCACAATAAGTTCAGCTCTGTGTGAAAGATAACATAGTTCCAGTTCTTCTAGTGTTTAAACACTCGAGAAAGCAAACGTCGAACAACTAGCATTTATTCTACCACCAGAATTGCTTACTGGTACCGTTCCCTAACTACAATTCAAAGAGAAACAATGTAATGAATCTGAAGCTCAATTTTAAATGGAGATTTTACAACGTGAATAAATCCTATATACCATTACCATCACACCTTTACATGTTATGCCAGGAAATTCTAAACAAATCCAAATCATTCCCAAAAACGGCCTTCAAATTAATACAGAATCAAAAATTAAAATTTCAAAACCAAATGACCGACCCAATTCATTCTGAAGTCCAAAAACACAGGAACATCACACAAAAACCAGTTACACATTATTAAAACAACACATTGCACCCAACTATCTTGTTAGGTAAAACTTAAAAAAAAACAAGAAATTAAAAATAAAATGCAGATGAGAACCTGATAAGACAACCCCAGAGTGCCGAAACGACCTTGGATCCCAAAGAAGATTGTGAAAATAGCCGAAGCCACGATGAAAAGCCTTGTGACAGGAGCATTTGCTGTGAACACACAAACACATAACAGAGCATTTGAACAAAATGAACACGAATCGACAAGGGAAAAACTTTAACATAAAAAACATAAAGGGGGTGTGAAAATGAACACCCCAGATGATTATTCGACTCGGGGAAGAGAATTGACGCACTGAAACCAGACGGGCCTCCGTTCATCTTCGCAGTGAAGCAAAAAGCAACGACCTTTGGACAGAGTGTTTTTTTTTTGGGGGTTTTTTGCCTTCTCTCGTTGTTATTGTTTTGCTTCTCCTTAGAGTTTTTCTGAGTTTAGTTTATAATGAATCAATTAATTAAATTATTTAAAGGAATTAAAATATACTAATGGAAAAGAAAATATATAAAAAGTGACTGAATTAGTTCTTTGGAATCTTCTCTTCTGTCTCACAACCTCTCCTATGGGAAGAGTAAGGCGGCTTACCCTTCCTTTCTTCTTAAAGAGCAAATCCAATTTAAATACTTCAAAAGATCTCATATTTGTCTATTTATTCTTATACTGTCTATGTTCTTATCAGATAATAAAAAATAAAAACTAATTATTCTAATTATTATTAAAATAAAAACTAATTATTCTAATTACTATTAAAATAAAAACATTTTTAACTTTTTAAAAAATATATTCTTACAAATTATTATGAAAATAATACAAAATATAAAGAATAAAATAATTTATATCAATAATAATTAGTGAAAACATATGTATACGCGTGTGTATTTGTTTTTTTATAATAATAAAATTATAATTATATAACTTTTTATAATTTGATTATGTATACTTTTGATTAATTTTAGAGAAGGTTTTTATTTATTTAATTTAAAAATCTTAAATTTAAAAACAGATAATAAAAGTAGTTAAATTTTAAAAAAAAATATTGCTTAAAGGGTAAATTTAGAAAAAAAAAATAGACACTAAAAAGAAAAACATAATATAGACACTTAAAGGAAATATATTTTTATATAATAATATAGATAAAAAAGATAAAAGATAGTGAAATATATACACTTAAAAAACTTTTATTAAACATAAACAATTGCTTTATATATAAGTATAAAAGTATAAATTATTATTATTATTTGGAAGTAAAATTTTAAATTCAACTTATTGGATTCTTAAATCACTATTTTCATGTTTAATGATTAAAACTTTTACTTATTGGGTTCTTAAATCACTATTTTCATGTTTAATGATTAAAACTTTTACTCATTTAAAATATAAAAACTATAGTTCATAGTAACAGAAAATATTTATTTAAATAATAAAAAAAATATGAAGATTTTTATTATAAGCAACAGACTCTAACACAATTTTAAAAATTTTGTAATGCTGTTATTGTTAGTATAGGGTAAATAATTTATTTCAAAATTGAATTTATTTTTATAAATATATAAACTCTAGATACAGTTTTTATGCAAATATGGTTCGGTATATTTGTAATTTTAAATCTAGCACATTTTTTCAAAGGGTTTGACTGTGAAAAAAAAAATAAACTTTATATTATATTTTTCATTTTATTATATTTTTAATTTTATATATATATATATATATATATATATATATATATATATATATATATATTTTTACTTATTAATATATCAAATTTTTTTATTCTTTTTATTTTTTAAAATATTTTATTTATTATTTATTTTTAACTTTGTTCCATTTGTAAAATTATAAATATTTTGCTTCTGAAATTTTATTTAAGTTTATGGTAAAATATTATAATTCTTTAATTTTTATTTTTCTTTTTTTGATATTTTAATTTAAAATTTATATTACTATAATTTTTTAAAATATTAAAATAAAAGAATATATATTAATATTATGTTTTTTTGTGTAATTTTTATATTTTTTTATAGAAAACAATAATTAATATTGAAATAATAAGATAAAATATATATCGATTATCCAATAAGAATGAAATAAGAAAAAGAATCATATGTTCGTTATGAAGAAATTGAAAATAAAAGTAATTTTTTATTTTAAGAATATATAGGATAATGATCATATCCTCTCGGTTCTCATTATATTTATATTTAACTATTACTTCTATTTCACTTTAAAAACACTTATATTTATTTTCCAATAACATATCACATGCCGTTTATTGTTTTATTTTTTTAATATTAGTTATTATTTCTTATATTTTTTATGTTGTTTATATTTTTTATTTAATAAAAATAGAAACACTAAACGCTTTATTTTTCTTAGTTCACAACTTAATTTAATACTAAAAGCAAATAATATAATTAAATTGACAAACAATATTTCAAATTAAGATAATTAGTTTTTTAAGCACCCAATTTAATAAGGTAATATACTTATTATTTAATATAAATAAATTAATTACGCATAAATGTTTTTAAAATTGTATTTTATCAAAATAATTATTAAACATTTAAATAGTATAATTTATTTCCTATATATTAATTTTTATATTATAACATTTTATAAATTGCTGTATAACTCAATTAAGTAAAATATTTAAATTGCATCCTTATTTATTAATACTTTTAACTTTCAGTCAAGTTCTCTTTAACTTATTGTTTTAGGAAACGTGTATATTTTTCACTATAGATTTTTTAGATTTTGTAATCAATTCAAATTGAATTGTGTAAGAACTCTATTTTTCCCTTCTCTTTCTTCTTCTTTATCTCTTTTCTTCGCATGCTTCTTTTCTCTTTTTTTTAATTTTTTTTTCACTCTAATAGGTATTGTAGTAGGCGATACATTATTCGACGTGTTTCCTTAGACACTTGCTTGGATGAGCATATAAAAATCATTTTTTGTTTTTTGGAAGAAGGTTGTTCGATGACAACTTTTTTAGACTTCTCGGAACAATTAAAAACTAGTTCATCATAAAATTCTTTAGACTTTTCAAGACTAACAACAATCATAAGAGACTTTCTTACTCATTTGGCCTTTTACTTATTAGTTGTGGTCGTTGAGCAAGAGTGTTTGGCCACTCGAGAAGAAGAACGAGGAGCATCTGATTAAGCTTTTCCTTCACTAGACGTTGTAGGAGAATGTTGAGCATTAGGTGCTTGAGCTTTATCAATAATAATCTTGCTTTCAACGTCTCTCGTCTTTTGTCGAGTAAAGATCTCAAGGTTGATGCTTATTAAAGCTGAAACTAAACATTTTGGACAACCCTCTTACGAGGTCATGACATTACACAACTTTGAGATTAATCTTCTATTTGCATGTTCACATTTATTATGTCACATCGTTGTCTCACCTTTTATAGACACTAAACATGAAACACTTTGAGCGTGCAATTCATTAATTAGATCAATCTTGTACAATTTTCCTTATCTATCAGCAAAAAAAACTAGTAAACCTCTATTGTCTAGGACCTCTTTTTCAAAAACAACATTATATCCATTATCACATAATTAGCTTATGCTAAGCAAATTATATTTAAGGTCATATAATAATAATAATACATTATCAATAAAGGGGAGAATGGTTTATACCTATCTTTCTAATGTCGATTATTCTTCCTTTTTGGTTTCCTTCGAAGGTCATTATTCTTTCCTTCTTACCCGTGAGGCTTTGGAACATAGACTTTTCTCCCATCATGTGAAGTGAGCACCCATTGTCCAAGTACTAAGCCAAAGGTTTCTTTTCTACTATAAAACATATCCACAAGAGAAATGATTTTATCTTTAGATACCCACCTTGCATTGAGTCCTGTCTTGCTAGATTTAGGTATCTTCTTCTTTTTGGAAGTAGATGTATAACAAGTACTTTTAAAATAAGCAGTTCTTGGTTTAGGCATGTAATGAGTACTATTTCTTTTAAAGCTTAATCCTCTCTTAGCATAAGGGTGTCTACAACCCTAGATCAGGAGCCCTCAATGCTCATTTCCCTCAAATGTTCTGTTTAACACTTAAAGTGTTATTTTCTTGTTGAATTACTTCGTCGTATTTAGTGTCCTCAACAATTGTTGAGTTTTTTTTCTCAAACTTTCATTCTTTTATACTCAATCAACTTCCCTTCTAGGTCACTATTGATTTGTTTTTAGTCTCATCTCTTGATGATATCAAATCATTTTTCAAAGTTTCATTTTCTTTTGAAAAGTGTTTATTCTGCTTTCTTATTTGTTTCAAAGCTTATAAAAATTTAGAGGAATTAGATAAGAACTCATTATATGCTTGAATGATTGAATGTAAGTCTGTAAATTCTATATCTTCATCAATGTCTTCTGATGAGTATTCGACACTGTTTGCCATGAGGTAAAGATTGACTTCTTCTTCTAGCTCTTCATTGGATTTAGAGGTGTCTAGGTCTTCCCATGTACTCATATGAACTTTCTTCTTTTCCTTTTTGGGAAAGACCATATTTTTGTTTGACTTTTCCAAATCAAGACATTTTGATCTAAACTGCCCTAACTTTTTACATTCATAACAGACAATTGGTCCATCCTTCCTTTTGTCCTTTGGCTTATTTCTTGAGGTGGACCTGATGCGTCTTCCTTTAAATGAAGTATGTCTTTTATTTTTCCATATGGAATGTATCTTCTTGGAGATGAACGATAGTTCAACTTCTTTTTCTTCTTCATCATTGGATTCTTTAGAAAGTTCTTCAACTTTTAAGGCCTTTGTGAGAGTCCTTCTTAGTGATATTTGAGCTTTAAGAACGATGATTTTATCTGTTCTCAACAAGTTGTCTTGTTGTAGCTTAATCCCGTGAACCTTTAAGATCCTAACCATAAAGGTTCTTAGAGGTTCTAAGAGTTGGGACTTGCATCCATTGCCTTGGGAGGCTACACAAAATTTTTTCCATATCATGAAAGTTATCATAGACCTTACCTAGAGATCTTATCTCGTCGAGGATGTTCTGGAGTTTATTGAACAAAGCTTGAATGTTCTCATTGTCTATCATAGAGAATAGCTCATATTGTTTGGTCAACAGACTCAACTTATTCCTTTTGATTTCATTAGATCCTTCATATGTGATGAAAAGGGTGTCCCACATATCCTTTGTTCCTTTGAATGCATGAACTTTCCTCTATGTGTGTGTGTGTTTGTGTGTGTGTGTACGTGCATGTGTACGTGCATGTGTCTCTCTGTGTGTGGATGTGTGTGTATGTGCGGATGTATAAGTGTGTGGGTCTGTGTGCGTGTGTATGTACGTGTGCGTGTGGATACGTGTGTGTGTGCGAATAAGGATGAAACATATATGTATGTATGTATTCATTCTCGTCCTCATACCCAATTGAAAAATATACGTATTCATTCTCGTCCTCGTACCCAATTGAAAAAAATCGAATATTATCTATACCTATATCTAGTCGATATAAAAATTTCATCATATTAAAAAAGATGTGTTCTAAAAAAAACTAATTTGCTAGATTATATTAGAAACTTGAAAGAAGAAATATTGTATTGACTTTTCTTCTTACATTAATATACTATCAAAATCCTTCTATAAATATAAGAGTCTTTTTAATGAAAATTATCGTGGTATCATATACTTTTTAGGTTAAAAATACAATTTAATCTCATAGATTTATAGTTTTGTTAGTAACAAAACGTGGAGTCTAAACTCCTCACCCAAACCCTTTTACTTCTCCACCTATGGAAAAAAAGAAGATTTCATGTTAAATATTAACCTGACAAAGTTGAATGAAAATTGTATTAATGTGATACTTTGGTACAAATTTTTTCTTAATCTTAAAATTTATAAGTACTTACTTTCCTTTTTGGCGTCATTTTGTTAAGTGTCAAATTATTCCTACACAATTTTGTTAGCTTGAAAACTAATCGAGGAATGTAACGGATAGATATAAAGATAACTAGGTTAACCTTTTGTGTTCATTTTTGTTGTCTGATTTTAGCCTATATAAGACATGTTCTTCTGGTAAAATAATATTAAACTTTTATACTAATTCCTTTTCTTTCTTGTTTTGTCCTTCTTTCTTCTCTCTTGTAACCCTTTAATTTGCGAGTCTTACTTCATCAATAAAGTTTGTCAATTCACGTATCAACTTCAACAACATAATTGAAAGGTTGTAAAACGTATTCTTCAATAACAGTCTTCATTTTTATACACTTAAGTTTTATATCGTGGTAGACTTGTTACAGTCTCTAAAAGGGTAATTGCACTGTTTCTTTCCAAGTTTATACCTATTGTTAGGAATGACATCGTTCTGTGACAAACTAATCCTTCACAATTTAGAAAGGGTGATCGCTTAATTTACAAAATTCTAAGTTATGAATCAATCATGTACCACAGTTTTGGTTGGCCAGAGTTTCTTCCACCTTGTAATTTCTTCATTCCTATGCAGCTTCCTGATTCCTCCATAAAAACCATCTATTTCATTTCCTTTTTCTATATGATGCTTCCTATCTATTATGGTTTGTCTCCATCTGGATCCAGCACTGTACTGTGTGAACTTCAAAATCACCATATCTGTCATCAGCACCATCTTTTAATCAGTTAAACAGCTAAAACTTTGTTTAGCAAGTAGCACAACCACACGGGGCAACCCATTCTTTTTGAGTTCATTAGACTACACAGTTTTTAACATAAGGCTATAACAGCTCATATTTTCGCCTAATATACAACTTTGATCATCTTTTCCATGCGATGAAAGCACAAATTCAGCAATAACTTAACATACTCTGTCTAATCCTGTTTACTATTGATTTTAGAAAGTGAAGAGGGGGAGTGGAAACAGATTAAGTGCAATCATGAATTCAGGCAATTTGAATATGGCAGCAGCATTAAAAATGTGCAAGTGGATTCTCATACCATTATAGTGACAATGGCAATGGTTCCCATGGCCTTGACATTGTTCCGAATGACCAATTACACCATACCACCAACCTACAATAAAACATCTAAAAGTTTATTCCAACAAGATAATCCAATATATGTATCATGACCAAATTGATTCTAATATTTGTTCTTACTGAAAGTAAGATAAAACAACTTAGTGGAGATAATTTGGAAATTAGCCAAATAAGTGCACAAGAATGAGACACACCATAAGGGAACTCTTTGTTTCTTCTCCACTGGATCTCAATGTGATCTCCTGGTCTCAAGTCATCCAAACAGTCAGAGATGTGAAGAGCATGTGGAGAAGAGGCAATTGGTGGCACTCTGAGTCGGTCCCATCTTATGTTTTCCTCAGTTGTCCATCTCCCATGAGGTGAATACCTGCCACAAAAGAATGGATTTATCAACCTTTAAAAATTTGGAAAAAAAGCCATCCTATAAAGGGATTGTAGGGCAGGTACCCACATAATCTCAACTTTGAAGGAATCAACTTTTCCACATACCTTGCCAGAAAAGTGTCAGATCGAGAGTCATAGCAAAGTTGGGCATCATAACATGAGAGCATGAACCCAGCATGACCGTTCTGAAAAAGGAAAGTGTGAAACAATCACCCAAAATCCCAAAAAGAAGAACTACTGTTCAGATTACAGAACATTGGTATATAGTCTTTGAGAATATGAGAAGCATAAAAAGCCATGAATCAGATTTGTGCAAGTATTTACCTCCCGGTTGTAGACTTGAGCTGGGAACCAAAACTTGCCACTCTCAAGAGAAAGATACAGAGCCATGAATGAATCTTCCGGTAATGAGCTACTTGAATGTGTTCCCTTTTCTGATTTTGCTTTCATCCAAAACAAGGGGCGGAAATCACCATGAAGGAAAGCAAATATTCCTTTCTGATTTTGCTGGTTTGAGATCTTCTCTCTGGTCTTGGAAGCTACATGACATTTCCATTGTCTATAAGCAGCATCACCAAACACTTTGCCCCATTTCCTCTCCATGTGTTTCTTCCATAAATGATCACTTCTACTTGAATCCCTAAGAGATGTGCACACTGCTGCCACACTACATAATTCAGCAGGTGAAAGGTGCCCAAGGATACACTCCAATGGTAAATCAGGCAAATCCAAGAGAGAAACCTTCACCTCCTCTTCCTCATTCTCCACCTTCGACACTAAACTGTTATTTTTCAATGACAGGACAAGAGAAAACCGAAAAAAACTACAAGGGGTGCTTGTGCTTCCTTTTCTGAGACTAGAAAGTAGCCAACTTGAAAGGCTTCCCCAAAACCCAGTTGACCCTATTTTGGTCCCACTCTCCCCTGACGAGAGAGGCTTATTGGTGAAGGACTTGGAAAGGATGAGAAAGGAGACAAAAGATATGAGGAAGTAAAGCATTGTAACCGAGGGGATGTATATCAGAAGGGTCCAAGTCTAGGAATTTAGCAGAGAGATGAGCAAAGCTGAAAATCAAACCAATGATTTCGTCTTAAAGAGAAAAAAGATCCACCAATGGAAGAGTAGAGTGGTGAGGTGATTTGGACGAATGAACAGTTTTGCCTAACACAAGTTGGTTTGAATGAAGAAGTTGTGTAACTACAGAACCGACAAGGCTTCACAGCTGGGTTAGTTAAAGCACTTTCCACATAGAACTCAAAAGAATAATGAAGGATGCTCCTTAAAAATGTGTTAGCATCTACACACAGTGAATTCCAACAAAGGAGAGAAACAACATGTACGGGGAGTGGGAGGCAGATGTTAAGTGATTGATGGAGAGGCCTTGAGAGAGGAAGGGTGGCAAAGCAAAGCAAAGCAAAGCAGTATATTGGTTAGATTAGAATGATGATGACACCAAAAAGAGGCACTGGGATCCAAATATAAAACCAATAGACCCTGTTTAATGTTTAATGACACGATGCTGAGAACAACATGGTGAAGTGTAGTACATTATGAGCCACGTGGGATGTGTTGTATATATAACTGTAGAAATGAATGCAGAGTGAGAGAAATGAATTGAAAATGCAAGGAAGAAGAGATGAGTATGAAATAGCAGTAGTAGAAGGAAGTGGGGTCATCTGAAAAGGACATTTATCTGAAAATGAATGATGGGTTAGTGAAATGAAATGCATTAACGTTAGATTGCAAAGGTGGTGGGTATGTCACAATAACACAAGTCACAAAGGTGCCATAAAAGTCTACCTGTTCCTTTGCCTAACTCCCACCAAACTCTCTTACTGTCTACCCCACAGACCCAGACAAGTGATTTCGTGGGATTCTAAATCAGTCCTTACTTCCAAGAACCAAAATTTGTGTCCTTCATCTCATAAAATCCACCGTATTTATTGCTGTCATCGCCGAAAGGACACGGGGCCTCTGATATTTCCCACTTTCCAACTGCATTCATCTTCCCCTTCCTTTCTCATTCACTCATAACCATTTAAATCATTGATAATAATTACTTCTTATAAAAATCAATATCATTCATAACATGTCACTAACTCACACTACTATATTATTCAACTATTTACAATACATAATGCAGAGAAATATTAACTCCTACATTTCTCAATTTTCTTTCTTCTAATTTACCTGTATATGTCTTCTTAACCTTTTTCCCCTCAATAAACTGTGATCATCCTGTTTAACTAAAATTTCAACCTTTTTTTAAATTGGATCATTATATGTCATATATATAATTTAAGTAAAACTTTATTTATCATATTAAAGAATATTTATGTAAGAAGTGTCTTTTTTTTTTACAAATTTAAGAAGAGATGGTTTTTAATAACAAATATTAAAATTCCAAGTTACAACATTTTTAGAGTGCTTCTTTCTTTGAGGTTTTTTTGCCTTCTCTATAAATTATTATTATTATTTTTATAAAGTTACACATCGATTCTCTTTCCATTCCATTGAGAGTATATCACTTAAGTATTAGTTTTGTCACTTAAGTTGTGTGGTTTTTTGCATAAGCAAAAAAACCTATAGTTTAAGCAAAGAAAAGACATAAAAAATTCTCTTTCCAGTAAAGGGATGTCCCTTAAGCAAAAGTCTTTTATTTAAGCAACCATCCATATTAATGTAATTCTTCTTATATTTATTTAATGTGATAGGATTGTTACATTATAACTATAAGTGTTATTAATTAATATGAATTGAAGTTAAGAATGAAAAATGTTTGATGTAAAAAAAGTTTGATTGAGGTATAATAATTAAAATTAGATATGTATTTAGTAGTGTTGTGAAAATGGGTTGGAACCCATGAGTCAACTTGATCCTTCACAGGTTGGGTTAAGTTAAAAAAATTTGAAATTTTAATACGAGTCAATTTTGAATCCGACCCATTAAGAATCCCACTCACTTGAGTTGAATTTGTAATGAGTTGAGTTGACTCGCCAATTTTATCTAATTTTAATTTTATGTTTGTTTTTTGATTATATTTGAAGTTTAAGATTATTTAAAATTGTATTTGGATTGTATTATATATATATATATATATATATATATATATATATATATTATTTTGAATTGTCATTTAAATTTAACATCATTTTGGATTAATATTTATTTAGATTTAAATTAGAAAAAAGTTATTATTCTTTTTTGAATTGAAAAAAAAAACTTGTTATTAAATGAGCAAGTGAACCAACTTGTTTAACCCACAAACATGTGATAAGTCATGTCAGGTTGGAATTTTTTCGGCTCGATAATAAATAAGTCAGGTTGGGTTAACTTGCGGCCAACTTGTGGTGGGTCGGGTGACACATTTTGAAATCACTAATATTTAGGAGTGACAAAATAGGTTATGACATGTCATGCTATCAAAATGAGACATATCATATTGGAATTTTCAATCCATTAACTCGTTTTGGTTCAACCCGCCTAACCTATCAGTGAACCGTTTTATTTTTTATTTTTTTCAATTAAAAATTAAAATTAAAATAATTTGAAAGATTAATTTTTTGATACTGTATTTTTGTAAAAATGTAAATATGAAATGCTAATACTATTATAATTTAAATTATTAACACTTACCACTCTAACACCAATGAAGAGTTTGACTAATTGAAATAACAACTTTTCCTACAAACTTATAAAAACTTAGATAGTCATTGATGGAATTAAAAAGAAAAAAATTCAAAGTAAAGGAGATCTTACTCTTAATAATTAATTAAAAAGGTTCATGGTCTAGTCACCTCCTAATTGATGAAATCTGATATGAAAAGGATACCAAATTATTTTAGAAACATAGAAAGAATATAATTTTTTTTTAAAAAAAATACAACTTGCAATTTTATATTTTATCATTTTAAAGCCATTTGTCCTAAATTTAGAAAAAAAAAACGATTCTTATAACACTAAACTAGTTACGATTAATAATAAAAACTTAAAAATAACACTACAAATGTTAAAAATAAAACAAAAATCCAAGTCTTATGAAAAAATTATATATTGGAAGATATTCAAGACATTTTTAAAATTAAAAAAAAAAAATCCTGTAATACATATCTTAAAAATGCTTGTTTTGTATATTAATGAAAGTTCAATACAATTTCTAAATATTTTTTGTCATTTTAAAAGATAAACATTTTACTTTATTTCTGAAAAATATCTTTAATTTTTTTAACGAGTATGCTGGTGTGCGTGGTTATAAAAAATATCTTTAATTTGTATCGAAATCACTTTCCTTGGTAATTAAGTATACAACGACGTTGCTTAAACGTCTAGTTTGTATTTGTATATGCAATTTTTTTTATCTCTTAAGATTTAGAGATGACACGAACTCGTAGTTAATTAGTGATAGATAATAATATACGTGACGAAACATATTAATTCTCGGTTTACTCTCATGGTTGAATTAAATATTCGATAATAAAACTATCAAAGTTGCCACAACTAAGGAAAGATAAAATCTATCATAATATAAAAAATATATTAGAAATCTACTTTATTATTTATTTTATTTTATTGATAAGTGTCTCAAAAATTAATTTTTTAATCATTTGATAATTTTAATTTATTTATTTATATTGTTTTGTTATTATATATACATAAAATTTATTTTACCTTTTTATTCATTTATTTTATTTTTAAACAAATTTGTCTATATTATTATTTTACTCTTAATTTTATCTTTTTATAATTTTTTAATTAATTTGTCATTTAATAAATTATTAAAGAATAGTGTACATTTTTCTATACTATTTTTTTTATTTTTAATTTTATTTTCTTAGATTTATAATTATTTGGTCATGTAAAACCCTCAAATATAGAGTATTAGATTTGGTAGAGTGTTTTAAATAATGATATTCAATTATTTTATTTTAAAAATATCAATAATATAAATAGATAATAAGGAGTTTCATTATCTAAGAAGCTTTATCACTCTAAAACTTCCTTCTTTAATTTTTTTTTTTTTTGTCTTTTCTTTGGAAATTATAACTCCTTACTCATCTATCGGAATATCAGAGACCGTATGAAGGTTCCTTGAAGCAGGATCTTCATTTCTAGTCGATTCATTTCAACTATAGAGTAAGTTAATTTTTACCCTTTTTCCTTAAATTTTGGTGTCTTTGCATTCAGGGGTTTTCTTCACTCCTTTTGGGGTCTGAGTCTTCCCTAAGACTCTTTGTTGATCAGTTGTACTGAGGATATACTATGATCAAATTGTCATGAATTATAAGAGCAAATAGAGATCTTGAAGCTATAAGAGGAATGTTAGAGTTATTAAAATCATCAGAGCGTCAACCAGGTAAGGGAAGCCAGTTTATTTGATTTGGATTGGTAGACATGTTATATTTGATGTTTGTATGATGATGTGATGATTGATTTGTGAAATTTGGTATGTTGAGTTGCTTGTAAAAGTGGTGTGTTGAATTGAAAAGTTATGCATGCTGGTGTGTAGTTTCTTTGTTGACGTGAAAAGTTATTTAATGATGAATTTGGAAATGTAGGTTTAGTAAATCTAGGTTGATGTACTTTTAAAGAACTTTGATTTGGAATAAATTAGAAGGGTGAGTTTTAGGCATAAAATCGGGGTTTTGACAAGAAAATTCTAAAATCATGGTTTGGAGGAAAGTCTGTAATTTTGGGAACTACCTTTGGGATATTTAGAACATAGTTGTCCTCTTATTGTACTACAATTTGGTGGTAAGCGTCTTGTAGTAAGCGTCTGACAGTGAATGTCTGATGGTAAACGTCTGGTAGTAAGCGTCTGGTGGAAAGCGTTTGATTGTGAGCGTCTGGTAATAAATGCCTGGTGGTAAGCGTTTGGTGAAGAGCGTCTGGTAATGAACGTCAGGTGGTAAGTGTCTAGTAGTGAGCATCTGGTGGTATGCGTCTGATAGTGAAAGTCTAATGGTAAGCTTCTGGTGGAGAGCGTCGGGTAGTGACCATCTAGTGGTAAGCGTCTGATGGTAAACATCTGGTGGAGAGCGTCTGGTACTAAGCGTTTGATGGCAAACATCTGGTGGTAAACTTCTGATGGTAAGCATTTGGTGGAGAGCGTCTAGTGACTCTGGGTCGTCTAACAATAACTATGTGGTTTATGATCTCAAATTCGGTTTTGAACATTAGTTTTAGATGTTTTTTAGGTTGTTTAGGCGGTTTTAGATCGTTCCCAAGTTATTGGTGAGGGTTTCCAAACTGTTTTTCTTGCCTAATGTGTGTACTGGGTTACCGTGAAGAAAATTATGTTATTATGTGATTTAGTTTACGGAGCATATGTTTTGATAATTGTTGATGCTTTTGAAATGGTATAAGTATGTTGTGAGAATGAAAGATGGGTGTTGAGAGAAGAATCTCAAGCAGAGATTCTATGTTCAGCAAGTTGTGGTGAATGCTTGATAGTGAGACTTTGGAGAGAAGGTATCTTGATATTTTACTAATCATTTAACTCACGTCAGGATGAATGGGGTAACGAAGACAATGATAGGAGGTCTTTACCCTGGCCATTTGGGTCGTAGAAGGGAAGATTAACCCCATGGTGAAGTAGGTCAAATTACTCTTATTTATGACTCTATATAGTATAAATTCTATCATGGGTGCACGCCTTCAATGAAGTCTATGTCAGTATCAGATCCAAATAATTTAGTGTAAATGTTAAATTGTGATATGAACACGTGTTTGATGGGTTGTTGTGAATGTTGATCTATGATTTATTATATTAATTATGATATGTTAATTTCTTTGTATACTAACTTACTCTTACATTTATGTTGTCTATTTGCTTGTGTTATAATCTCTTTGGCAATTATTATCATTTGGTGTGAGTAGAAGATGTCATATGTGATAACCTGCCTTTGATAGAGCTGGAGGATACCATCGAGTGATACACAGAGTGAATATATATATATATATATATATATATATATATATATATATATATATATATAGGCGCACACACACACACATATATATATATATATATATATATATATATATATATATATATATATATATGTATATATGTATGTATATATGTGTGTGAATACATGGATATTTTGTATAACTAGAAATGCTTGTGTTTAGAAGATTTTATAAATATGTTTTTTTATTGATATAGTTATTACTTTAAATAATAATAAATTTCATATAATATCAAAACATATGATATTTTGTTTAGTAAATTACTCTATTAAATGGGATGTTACATTTTTTTTATCAGAACATAGTTCCTTAGAGGATATGTTATTATCCTTTTATGATTCTCTATTATTTTTCATATAATAAAACTAAATTCAGAAAAAATATATTTTAGGTTTGTCTTAAAATAATATTTAAAAAATAATATAAATTGATTAATAATACAAAGTATTTACACTATCATATAAAAAAAATCATATAATAGTTTTATCTAAAAAATATGTCCATGAAAAATTATATTTATCAATATTATATTAAATCATTATATAAATATTTTTATTATTAAATATTCTTCATACTTTATTATATAAAAATTAAACTAATTAGCATAAATAATATATACATATAATTTTATAAAAAAAAATTAAATAACACTTAAGTATGTTTTTAGTCTCTAAACGCAAAATTGGAATTAGTTTATGTCCAAAATTTTGATATATTTAGCCTCTTAACTTTATAAATGAACAAATATAGTTCTTTTAGTCCAACGATATTGATTTTATTTTTTTATGTTTTAAACTGTTATTTAAGATAGAATGTGTGAAACGGTGTAAACAACTCAAAGACAAACACCACTTGACGCGTAAATAAAATTATAAAATTAGGTTTAAATGACTATATTTATTTATTTTAAAAGTTTGAAAATCAAAAAATTGCATCAAAATTTCAGAGAAGAATGAGTTTTAATTTTGCTTTAAAATTTAAAAATTAAAAACATATTTAACATTTTATATAATTATATTTATTTCAAAATAAATTAAAAGATTGTACTAATAGTTCATTTCAAAAATTTAGTAATAAAAAAATCTTATTTCTTAATATTATAAATTTTGTTTTATATTTATTTAATTTTTTACTCTAATTTTAAATTGTTAAAGTTCATGGCTTTAATAAGATCAAAACAAAAAGTTAAAACTAAAAAACTAATTATCTTTAAATATACTAATGTATTTATATTGTAATTAGATGAGTTTAGAAATATATATATATATATATATATATATATATATATATATATATATATATATATATATATATATATTTTGATAAGATGAATCTAATAAAAATACTAAATAAGTATAAAAGAAATTTAGATAAAAATAACTATTCTATCATTTTGTGATTTTTAATTACTTGGCTATTTAATAAAAAGAAGATACTAGTATATTTACCTTATTACTTGTTGACAAGTGTCTTAAAAAGTTGGTTTCTAGTACATTACTAAATTGCTTTTTTTATTTGTATTTATTTTTGCCTCAAATGTCCATAAAGAGGTTAGGTTATTTATTCTTTTATTTTTAAATTAATTTATCCTAAAAATAAAAATATGTTTTTATACAATTTTTTCATTCTTAATATTTCTATACTATCTTTTTTCATTATTACTGTTATGTTTTTGGGATTTCTAATTACTTCATCGTTTAATAAGTTATTAAAAAATATTTATTAGATAACTCTAACAAGTGACACTAGATTAACATTAGACAAAAATAATATTATAAAAAAAAATATTAGAAAACTTATCTTATATTCATCTTTATTTTGTTAACCTATGTCCTAAAAGTTAACTTTTTAGTACGATTACTACTTTTGTCTTTCTTAATATTTCTATATATATTTTTTTTCATTTTTAATTCTATACTTTTTTATAATTTCTAATTACTTGATCATTTAATAAATTATTAAAGAATATTTATTATATGAGTTTAAGAAGAAATAACATACAATATTAAACAAAAATAATCTATTATAATATAAGAAAAGAAAATACTAAAAAATTTATCTTATTATCTGTAGACAAGCATATGAATACATTGATTAAACGAGTAAAGTAAAAAATATTAGATGAGTTTCTTGATGTATTGACAAGTCAAACAATACAATTAGACGAGTCATTCATATATTGGTTGGATGACTCTAACAATATACATTAGGTAAATCTTTTTACAAACAAATTATATAAGTCTATATTAATATATATTAGAAAAATTTATTCATTTACTCAGAAGATGAATATGACAAACACATTATACAAGTTTGTTCATACATAAATTAAATTAGTAGCGAAAAACATTAGGTGACTCTAACAATACACATTAGACGAGTCTCTTCATACACTGATAGACGAGTGTATGAGTCATTTCATATATTGATAAGATGAGTCTAAGAATAAACATTAGACAAGTTTGTCTGTACATTAATTAGACCTAGACTAATCTGTTTATATGCATATTAGATAAGTTTATTAAAACAAATTATACTACTTTATCCATTCTCTGATTAAACGAGTCTTGTAATATGCATTAGACAAGTTTGTTCATATATTGAGTAGATGAGTCTAACAATACACATTAAAAACGTTTGTCCATACACTACTGAGTTTAACAATACATATTAGATGACTTTGTCAATGCATTGATTAAACAAATTTAGCAATGCATTGATTAATATTTTTAGCAAATCTACTCTACATATTTGTCTACATATACTTTATATTTTTATATCTACTCTATATTTTTTGCAAATATTTTATTCTTTATATATTTTTACAAAATTTTCTGTTTAAACTTTTACATACATATTAACTGTCTAAACTTATAAATGATTTTTCATATTAATTCTATTCATAACCAAATTATAAACTTAAAAATATTTAAAAAAATTTCTTCAAAGCTCTAAATTTCTTTAAAATTAGTAGAGAAAATAAAAACAAAGGAAAGACTTTATTACTTACCAAAGAATCTGAATTACACGGGTATATACAAGAACAGAAAATAAAACTAACTATAAAACAAACAAAGAGAAGAAAACTAACAAAATATATCCTAATAAAAACAGAGTCCATATATATGGAATGACTTCGTATTTGCATGATTAAATATTTGGGTATTTTATTATAAAATAAAGAAAGAGATTGAAAAACGACGGGGAAACGAAATTTCACCCTTCAATTGAGAAAAAAAAATGTGATTTCACTTTTTAAATTAGGAATGGTAAGATGTAACAAAACAATATATAATGAATTTTTGTATTTAATGTATATATTTTATATTTTATATTTTTATTTTATTTTAATTATATTTTAAAATTACAAAAATGAATATAAAACTACTTGTATAATTATATATTAAGACGAACTGTACACACTTTATCAACACAGCATCATTACATCTTTCCACAACATATATATATATATATATATATATAACACTACTAATTATTATTTTGTTATTTTCTTTAAAAATATAGAGATATGGAGTAACTCTTTCCAACTAGTTTATATGATACGTGAAATATGAATAAAATATTTTAATACTTAATCTAATAAAATAACCTTGACACAAAATTTAAATTAAGTAAACTATAGCTGATGGCAACTTATAAAAATAGACCTGAGAGACAATAATTTAATGTGAGAAAAGCAGGTATAAGAAGAGACCCAATGAATGAATCGAAGTTCATTTTACGTTGTTGAATTTAATATTTTATTTTTCTTTGATTAGCATGGTCACCAACTTTTTGTTTTTTCTCAACTAAGTTTATCTTCTTAATTACTTCTCTAACCTTCCATTAGGCCAACAACCTTTTAATCCAAAATTCTATGCCAAAAAATTGTTTTATATTATAATGTTTATATTTCAATTTATGTTTTGTGAGAAACTCATACATTTTTTGCAATATCTATTATGCATCACCTCTTAGCAAAAGTATGAGGTCCAAGTTTGATGGAAAAAGTAAATGAATAACAAGACAAAAATATATAACCTAATATAAGTGATATAAATTGAACAAACCTTATAGTATATATCATACGATGATGTTTTTTTTCCATTCTTTAGAGCATTTTTCCACATAAGGTTGTCAAAATTACTTACTAGTTCTATAATATCATGTAAGACCAACTTTATGGAATAAACTAAAATTGTTATATAAAATATCATATAGGGGAAATTTGTAAAATAAGGTAGAACTTGGTGGGGTAGCCAAGAGTTTGGGGAAGAAAGAAAACCATGTTAAAGAAGAAACCAATATTTGATTTTGATGCACCAAATCTTTGAGTCATTCATATTATTACATGAAATGTAAAAGCCAAGTGGGCCATCTTACACACTAGCAAGTAACCTACCAACACCTTATAGAATTTGTATGATGATGATGATGTCATCCTATTATATTGAGATGGAATCCACATGTAAGATAATGTTGAAAAGAAAGTACCCAAAACAAACTTTCTTTCTTCTTATTAAATGCCTTTAACAAAAGAGGATATATTCTCTATCTTTTACTTGTGAATTTGTAAGATTGTTTATATAATGAATAAGAAAACAATTATTTTTTCTTATACCCAAACTCAACTAAGCAAAGGTATCTTCTAGTGAAAAATAATTTTATTTAATTGGCAACGTAAGCAAAATAGGTCGTCACACTTCACTCTCCAAAAGCATCTCCACTACTAATTAATACTTTATTATTATTAATTAGGAAACCGTTTTAAGTGCTTACACAAGCACGTAATAACCTATTTATGTAAATTTGATGATCAAACCTTCCATTATGAGCATGTACACCCACAACAAAAATGTATTAGTAACTATTACTGATTCTTAATTAGTGTCTTATAGAATAATGAATTTGGCTTTGGTAACCAACCACTTCCAATATTACCAAATTCTCAGAAAGCTTCTACTTTAATAAAGAGAGCATGTAACATTGTTGGATTTGGGATACATTTACTTTCAACCACCTTCAAAATGAACTTTTTAAGTGAAAAAACATAAAAAAAAATGACTTTTGTAAGTTATATTAACTTGCATAAAGTCAAAACTAATAATTTAATGAATGATATATGAGAAAAACATATTATTAAACTTAGGTTTAATCATTTCAGATATTTCTATTTCTACATAATAGTTTCAAATAGGTTATCATATTTTTTTTATCTCAATGAGGTTTTTGTTTTTATAAAGTTGAGTCAATCAGAACCTTGTCGTTAATTTCAGTAGACGGTGTTAAATTAACTGTGTCGTGGCATGTTGACCAAACAATTTTTAATGATGTGACAGATGGTTGTCTTAGGTGGAAATTTTCTATTTTAAGTTTTAAAGAAGTTAAATTTAATATTAGGAAAAACTTATTAGGGATAACTTAGAGATTTTGTGGTTTGATTGTTGAGTGTTTGAGAAATTAGGAAAAATAGGGTTCTTCGTGGGTTTGTTGTTCTGGTTCAAAATTGGGGGAAACTCCTCAATTTTCCCTCAGTCATCAAGGTAAGCTCCTCTCTTGACACATTTCGGCTTCACCGCTGGCGGTTGCCACTCCATGGTAGGTGATGACAACTACGTCTTCTCCTTGCCGGAATCAGCCTCAGACTCGATCTCGTTCTTCGGCAGTGACTCACTAAAGATAAACTCCAACTCACCGCAATCGCTCTCCCTCGACCTGCATCACCAGAGTACATTGTTTCTGATGGAGCTACAACGACTTGCACGGAGGAGGACGGGGGTTGCTTCTCCCTAACGCTAGACGGAGAGAGCCACTTTGCGAACATGTAATTCCTCTAGGGCGGAACACACATTCCTTTCTTCTCCAAGCTCTGCTTTGCCCCTTCGGAGACAATCGCCACGAAGATGAATGACAATGATTGAAGAATTGCCTTGTAACTTCTCATGGATCTCACCACCTCAAACTTGGATAAAAAATCCACATCCACGATCAACCTCCCACCTTCCACAATCACATCTATGAATTCATATTCACCTAAACCAAACACGCAAATACACTTAGTCGGCCAAATTCAAATTCAACTCTAAATCCAAACTCAAATTGAAATTCACAGTAAATTAACAATACCAACAAGACACGACAAAGTTTTCTCCCATTTTGATTTGCAGATGGAAGAATCGTAACCGAGTGCGGAGGAAAGTGCTTCCACGACTACCTTCATCATATCATCTTTCCTCTTAAACAACTTATTGTTTTCCTCCACGATTCTAGCCACGTAAGCTATATAGGTTCCTCTTGCCTACACTCGTACAGAGGATCAAAGTCTACTAATCACAAAATCAAAATTGTCATAAATCAAAGAAACTGTGATAAAGTAAAATAAAATTGAACTATAATTGAGATTGATTATCCACCTTGAGCGATTCAGTTGTGTTAGTGGTGGATGATTTTGGTGGCGGTGGAGGACCAAAAAGATCAAAATCGTCTTTGTCGGAACTATTTGCATTGAAATAGTTGCAGCGGTTGTGACCGCATTTCGGTCTCAACCACGTAATGAGATTTCACTGTGTCACATGGTTATTAATTGCTAGCTTAACATGCCACCAGACACCAAAGTTAACATCATCTACAATAATTAACGACAAGGTCATAATTAACTCAATTTTATAAAAAAAGAACTTAATTAGGAAAAAAAAAATACTAAGACTTATTTAAGATGAATTTGTATAAATAGGACTTCCAAAATATTAAACCTTAAATTTACTTAAATTTATACACAAGTTACTTTTTAACGCAAGGGTGGCATAGTAAATTTTTAACTTTACAATTGAAACCTTCTTTTAAAACTAAAAACAATTAGATTATTTTACAATTTCATAAAGTTATAATAAAATTATTATTAAGTTAAAAAAATAAATGTAATTTAAAGTTGGAGTTTCGGAGATTCCAATGTTGCGAGTTGCATTCTCGTACCCTTAGTCAAATCTATTTGTGTACGAAACAAAACCAATTGAACCAATGAAAGACAATACGTTAAATAAATGGGCGTCAAATAATAAATATAGTGAGGAACAGGAGATTAAGACAATGTAGTGATGGTGTTTGTTTGTTACGTGGACTTCTTCAAAACAAACAAAAGTTGGAAATAGATGCCATTAGCACAACCAAACAACCCCCAACATCAAGAACATCACGATTAATGGCGTCCACACTTTCAACAACACATGTATGGGAGAAAATGGCCTCTTACTTTCTTTTCAAACATAACTAAACTCATTGCCACCAACCTTATAAAGTCACCCTAAAATATCTAAATTGTAAAATAAACAATACTTTTTTTCTTAAGTATAAATACAAAATAAAGTTATTTTATACGGTATATCATATATGTATGTATGTATAAACGAGAAGAGATTGATGTGATATAAAAAACGAAAAAAGAAAATAGTAATTCTCGTGCAAAACAAGGTTACTGTTGAAAAGTATTAATATTAATCTATAATTTTTTATATTAGAGAGGAAAAAAGTAAAAGAAAAAATAATAATATACATTTGTCTAATTGAGTTTAATAATATCTTTCAACCCATCTATCTATCACTCAAAACAATACTTTGGTGAATAAATAGTGGTTTAATATAATAAATAGAAAATAAAGATGAACTACAGATATAAGGATAATTTATATTAATTGTATATTAAATATTACTTTTTTTCTTTTAATAAAAACACAAGAGAATTATTAAAAATTAAATGAGTTTAATTACATTGTTAACTGAGCTCAAATAATTAACTTGATAGAGTAAAAATTTTTATATCAAGACTGTATTTTTTTATTATATTAAAAGTAAAATATATCAATAGTATATTTATTATACTAAATTGACTATTTATCTCATTAATTTTATTTATATGTTATTATTTTGAAATGGACTTGATATTGTTAAACTCTGCTTATGACTTCAATCTCTTTCTTTTTGTTTTTTTCTTTTCTTTTTTATCATATCATTTACTTTTATACTTCATTACCACTCATTGTTACGCAATAAAGTGTATATATCTAATATCTCATGTCATATAATTCCCTTCAATTTCATCACACATGACTTTTTTTTCTCCTCATTCTTTCAAACAAACGAGAAGTTGAAGAGCAATGAGAGTGTGAGATGTGAGAAACACAATTCTAATTCTAATTATGCATTACACACGTTTGGAGAAAAAGGTACTATGAATTGTATTATAGGTGCATGCATATGAACGGTGATGATGTTGGAAGTTCCACATTGACTAGAGATAAAGCCAATTTTTAATATATAAGTGAAGCGCAAATCTCATCTTACAAGCCGGTTTTGTGGGATTGAGTTAGGTTTAAACTTTACTTTTTAATATGGTATTAGAGTTATCGTTAAAAAGCCTATCCTAGCGATATTCTCATTTCTTGGGCATTTCTATTTCATCCGTTGTCGGGCCACTATCGGACCACCCAATTTCTACTATCACGCACGAGATGTCTATACCTCGGCGTAAATGAGGGTGTGTTAAAAGTCCCATATCGACTAGAGATAAGACCAATTTCTAATATATAAGTGAGGTGCAAACTCATTACCATTATCTAATCTAACAACTTTTACATTAATGCCAAATTGAGTTTTGATATAAGAAACAAAGTCAATAAGTTGTGATCTTGTATTAGACCTACTAGGCATCAATTTAATCCATCTGAATCTAGACATATCATCCATTATAGTTAAGAAATATTTGAAACCATCAACAGAAGAAGTACAATAGGGCTCCAAAATATCATGAATTAAATCAAAATGAGCTTTTGAAACAGTAGTACTTAATTGAAAAGACAATTTTCTTTGTTTAAAATAGTGACAGGTATCACAATGAGTGTATTTTGTATCAGGTAAGAAGAAGAAGGATGCCCTAGTCTAAAGTAAGGTGTGGGCCAAGATAAACTGTGCCAGAAAAATAAGTAAATAAAGAGTTCTTGTTGGATAGAGAAATTATAATTGGTGAGATTCTATGATAAGAAATAAAATGAGGCAGAACTGGATATATGATCAGTAAAAACTACAGAAGTCATTGAATTTCACAATCTCAAATTGAACAAAAATTTCACAACTCGAATCTCTGAAAACTCCTCCAGATTCCTCAAAAATCAATCCAAGGCTACGAGTGATCTTGCAATTTCTAAGCCCAGAAAATACTTGAGTTGGCCTTTGTTAGGTTCCTGGATTTGGAACCTAACAAGAACTCAATAAAAAAGATAGAAATATTGGGGAAAGAATGAGTTTCTGTTTTATTCACCGTGAAAGAAAACTATTTTACAATGGGAGCATAACCTCCCTGGATGAGGGCATAAACCCTCTTTGCAAAGAATATGCTTTACTTTACCACAAAATACTCAGATATCCCCCTACACAGTAAAAAACTCTATTTATATCCACTCTGACCGCTTCCCCTTTTACAACCGACACCTCCACACCCTTAGCTCCTAAACCCATCTATTATATCATCCTATATCCTAACATTATACCCCCTTCCAAACAACCTTGTCCTCAAGGTTGGAAATGGAAGGCTTGATCTCATGACTCCTCCTCATCATCGCGTACTCATATGAATGGAACCCTCTGGTAATTGCCCTCCAATTCAGGTTTGGAGGTTTGGGTGGTAATGACTCTCCGATGAATACCTTGGCAGAGGTGATAGTCAAGAGAGACGAAAGAATGAGAGGGCAGAGGTCAGGGTTTTGCACCCTAAACGCCATCGCCATTGTCGGAGCAAAACTAGAGATGTAGAAAAAAATGTGAAAGCTTCTTCATCTTCTCCCTCAGCATTAGAGTCAATTGGAACATCCTTTGCTTCCTCCTCTTCCTTTTTCTTTTCGGCCTCTTTAAAGACTGCATTCTTAGCATCCTTGTGACCCTCTCTCCGTTAGGTGGCAGCCCTACGGGTTCACAAAACACCACCTCATGCTTGTTCAATAAAAACTTCATCTCCCTCTTTTGTTTGTTGACGAGGCCAAACAATTCGGGCTGTTTTCTCTGGACTCAAATGAGCCCAATACCATTAGCCCCGCTGCCACTTCATCCATTTTTACTAAAGCCCGGGGGCCCACCACTCTTCTTTCCAAAGTGGGGTTCCTCTACACTGTTATCTCCATCATCAACTTCCTCCAATCCACCGTCACCTTCTCGAGCTTCGCTAGCCACTCCACACCAAGGATGACCGCTACTCCTCCGAGATAAAAAATCATACACGTTCGGCCCCCAATCAACCTGTTCGGCTTCATCATTTGTGGCTGAGTGAAGCCTCCAGCCGATAAAGCGGGCCTCTCCCTCTGTATCCGGTCTATTTCGGTCTCAGCTGCCTCCGTCTCCACCTCTTCATCCTCTGACCGCTCGGAATCGTTCAATCGGCATGGATTACAACAATAGGTCTCGGACCGTTCGGCAATCGCTCCTCTCGTTCGTCCCTCATAAGACTCGTCTTCTATCCCGCTCCCATTCTCTACCAACAGTGCTCATCCGCCACCTTCTCCGTTCGGCCCTCCAAAATCTTGAGGTCTTGTATAGACTCGTCCACCGTCACCTTCTGTTTGAATGCTGCCAACTGCTCAACGACGATTCCGAACCTTATCACCAGGGCTTCTTTCAAACCATCCCAAGAACGATTCTTGGCTTTCTCTTTCCAGACTTTGATCCAGTAGCCAGCACTCCCCTCCATGCTTATGTACGCGAGTTCGATCTTTTCTTCCTCCGCCACCACTCTCTGCATGTCGAAGCATCGTTCTGCCTTATTGATCCAACTGAATGGATCCAACCCTTTGAACGAGGGTAATGCCACCTTCTTTCTCCCATTCTTTTTTATCCCCTGATGTTCGCCGCTCACTCTTGCTCTGATTCCCTTGTCGCGCTTCCTTGGAATATCAGTCACTGCATTTTGACTCCCATCAGAGCTTCTGTCATGGTTGTTAGTCTGCGCCCCCACCATCCGCATTAATTGGTGCAGTTCCCTTCGTACGGCGGCGGACTCAGCCTTCATCCCCTCCATCGTAACCTCCAATGCCTCCAATCTTCTCTTTGTGCTTCTTTTCATTCTCGATTTCGCGCTCAATTTGGGATCCCGTAGGTTCTAGATTATTTCTTGCTTAGTTTCTTTATTAATTCTTGATCCTTCTTCCCCACTTCGAAAACATCAGGTTCTCGAAACGGCAGTTCTTCTGTTTTCGGCAACCTCTCGATCTGACAACCCCACTTTGAAATGGGAGCCTCTCGATCCTTCACCCCCACTGCGAAACGGCAGGTCGGACCAATTTGTTAGATTCCTGGGTTTGGAACCTAACAAGTAAGATGGTGATATGAGCAGAATCACTTTTGACAAAAGGTGAATAATCTGATTTTGATTGTACGTAGCCCAGAGAAAGTAAAGTAGTTGTCAACTTGTAATTCCATTGTCTAGAGGTCTGCTTGAGTCCATATAAAGACTTCAACAACTTGCAAACTTGCCCTGGTTTTTCTGTTTTGTAGCCAAGAGGAAGAGACATGTATACCTCTTCATCTAGATCCCCATGTAAAAAAACATTATTTACATCTAGTTGATGTAAATACCAATGTTCGGAAGCTGCTAAAGACAAAACCAATCTTACTGTTGTGAGTTTGACAACATTTAAGCCTTGTTGTTGTGTGTAGCCTTTGGCTACTAACCTTGCCTTGTTCGTTCAATACACCCATCAGCATGCCTCTTTATTTTGTATACCCATATCCGATAGGTTGCTTTCCATAAGGTAGATAAGTCAAAACCTAAGTTTTGGTATTTTCTAAAGATGCAATTTCTTGATCCATGGCATTTCTCAAACAATCATGTTTGATGGCTTGGTTATAGGTTTTAGGTTCACTAACTTGGGAAAGATTAAGGACATATGATTTATGAAGAGATGATAATGCATCATATGAGAGATATGAAAAGATAGGATATAAGGTACCTGTGGATGACTGAGTGGCGGAAGAAGTAGATAACATGTTGCAATGATAGTCCTGCAGATAAGATGGTTTATGTTTTGGCCTGGTCGATTTTCTTTGTGGAGTAGCAGTGACAGGTTCAACAGAAACAGGTTGAGAAGAAAAAATAACAGGGTCTGGAACAATAAAAGGAGGAGATGTAGGTGGTAAAGAGGGTTGATCAGTAGCTTCTGAGAAAAGAGGTGATGGAGAGGAAATGATTTTGGTCACAAAATCCAAGGAATTTGAATTTTGTGTATCAATAGGTGAGTGCTTATCATTAGTAAGAAAAGGTAATATGTTTTCATAAAATACTACATTCCTTGATAGAAAAATTTCCCTTGAGTTGAAATCTAACAAAAGGTAGCCTTTCACTCCTTTTTTAAAACTAAGTAAAACATATTTTCTTGCACGAGGCTGAAATTTTGTTCTATGAGCTTGAAGAGTTGAAGCATAACAAAGTGAGCCATAAACTCATAAGTAAGTAATGTCAAATTTAACATTGTGTAACAGCTGAGATGGAGAAAAATATGCCAAAACTTTGGAAGGTAAAATATTAATGAGTTGTATAGCATAACGAACAACAAAAGACCAAAAAATTATAAGTAAATGGGATTGAAACATTAAACATCTAGCAACATTGAGAATGTGTTGATGTTTTTCTCAACAACTCCATTTTGTTGAAGTGTTTCAACACAAGATAATTGGTGTTTCAACTCCACATTGGTGTTTCAACTCCACTTCTTAATAGACAATCTAGTTATCCAGATGCGAAGAGGTTGTTCCACTTTTCAATCTCCTCCTCCTTATCAAGTTTTCTGATTCCACCAAACCAGCTAAGCGTTGAAACTTGTTCCTCATACCTGTTTCTGTTCAACACTGATCTTTCATTTCTACTATATGGATATTGCTTGAATTCTACTACTAAATTGTCTGCGACAGAGTTAAACATTGCATCAATGAATATCATATTTGACCCCTCTATAGCAGATAAACAACTTTTGAAGTATATATAAGAAGGGTAAATATATGTACATCAAAATTAATTAAGTCCACAAAAACATTATTTTAAAGTATTACAAGGAAATTAACATTTAAGAAACTTCTGAGGTGAATATTGCTTACCATCATATTGGCAGCGGCAATCATTCACATTCTGGTTGCATGTTTCCAGATGACCAATTACAGCATAGCACCAATCTATATTACTCATTCAAAATAGTAAAGAAATTAATTACAAAGAATAAGTAATGTTTAATAATTTGTTAAACATAGTCAAATTCTTAATGAAAATTATAGAAGAATGATAGAAGGTAAACATTTAGAACATTCTACATGGGAGACTGAAATAAATACTTATATACCCTAACATTTCAATAACACAATTACAAAATATACTTCTTTCATATTCCATTATCTCAATATTTTCTTTATCTGATTAATTATTTTTTTTTAAACTTCAAAATACTTACAGTTCTATTAGAGCTACGTTTTGTCATCTATTGAGCATAAAAAAAAATTATCCTATTATTTACACAACCTTCCTTCTCTACTTCCAAAAAAGAGAGCTTTTCTCTTAACCCATGGTATCTAACAATGTTTATTTTTCTTCTATCTCAACCAATTTTTATCGGTGAATTTGACCTTTGAAAAATCAAACTAAAGACATATTTTATCTCACAAAAATTATGGGATATTGTTTAGTGTGGTTATACAAAACTAGATAATATTATCACTATGTGAGAGCACGAGTAGAAGTTAGAAGATTCGGAACAAAAGAATGTCCAAGTATTGTTTGTTCTTGAACAAGCTATGGAAGAAACTAGCGTCAAAAGGATCGTGGATGTAGAAACTGAAAAAAATGCATGAGATATTTTGGAGGACGAATTTGATGACAAGGAACAGGTACGCTCCGCCAAACTACACTATCTAAAATGAGAACTCGAGACCATTTTAGAATAAGAAATATGAGACCATTGAAGAATAATATAGAAGAATAAAAGAAATAGTTAATAAAATGAAAGTATATAATTAGACAAAGATAATAGAGAAAAACAACACTTAAGAGCTAGTAAATTGTCCAAAAGATAAAGTTATTATTAGAGTTAAATGGTTTTTCAAGACAAAGTTAAACTCCGATGGTATCTTAAAAAAATACAAGGCAAGGTTGATAGTTAATGGTTATTCACAATAACACTATAATGAGACATTTGCTCTAATCACATGACTAGATACAATAAGATCTAATTGTTCTTGCAACACAAAATGGATGGAATAATTAACAATTAGACGTTAAGTTTGCATTCTTCAATGGTTTTCTTGAAAATGAGATCTATAAAGACCAACCACAAGGATTTGTGATTAAAGGCCAAGAAGGTGAATTGTTGACATTGAAAAAAGCTTTAGAGTTATTTAATTTGCATCAAGGAAGAGTACTAAAATGTAATGTAAATTCTATAACAATGAAGAAAAACCTAAGATAAGAGGTCAACATATAGAACATTCTACAATGTTTTCTAGAATAATCATGTGGGTGAAATGTGGTTTATAAATATCTATGTACACTAACATTTGAAGAACATAACTACAAATATACTTCTTCCAACTACTACTCTTACATTATATTATCTCCACATTTTCTTTATTCCATCAATATTTTTTTTCATGATCTCAAAATACTGAATAAGAAATAATGATAAGTTAACATGGAGATATTATGTTGATGTTTAAAGGACACACTAGTGGAAAAACACTGTTTAACATCGGTTATTTTGGGTTTTTAACGACAGATCTCGAACCGACGTCTATTCGAGTGACGTTATAAATGAGACATCGGACCTTATAGGTCAGACGTCTATATAGACGTCGGACTATATAGGTCAGACGTCTATATAGACGTCAGACTCATAGATCAGACATCTAAAATGTCGCCGTATTTGATAGGATCTTTCTCCGCTTGAGGCCTCTCGAGTTGCTCCTAGGTCATGGTGATTCGAGTTTACAACTTTATATTTTAGTTGAAGAGAATTGATTGTATGTTCTTATTTTGTATTGGACGGTTTTGATAATGTAGAAGAGGGAATTGGAGGAGTGCAAAACGCAAGAAATCGCCGTCCAAGAATGCTGCCTAAGGACATGAGCAAAACTGAACAAAAACTCAATGAAAACGCATTTTAATCGGTTCAAATGAAAAATAATTCATCAAAGAGTAATGTAATCGGAGTAAAATTAATTTTAAACGGTGCAAAAGTGAGAAAACAAACCTGAAAAACATAGCCTGTGTAGAGAAAACGCGAGGAAGATGATGAACAATGAGTGCGCATAACTATTGCCTCGCGTTCGTAGTGTTTTAATGCAGACATTTAGACGTTGGTTCCCCTTACAACAGACGTC
The DNA here is from genome assembly GCA_036885675.1 of Vigna mungo. Classification (NCBI taxonomy): domain Eukaryota; kingdom Viridiplantae; phylum Streptophyta; class Magnoliopsida; order Fabales; family Fabaceae; genus Vigna; species Vigna mungo. The sequence goes on along the minus strand of CP144695.1, from coordinate 28,390,006 downwards.
TAAAGTGTTTTAGAAGTCGGAGTGGCAGGATCAGACGTCTAAATGGAGTCAAAAAGTGACTTTTTAAATTTCTGGATTTAGGGTTTAGACGTCGGTTCTCAGAATAACAGACATCTAAAATGTTTTAGAAGTCGGAGTGGCGAGATCTGACGTCTAAATGGAGTCAAAAAGTGACTTTAAATTTCTGGATTTAGGGTTTAGACGTCGGTTTCCAGACAGGTAGGTGAATAGCCATTAGTTTCCGCCATATAGACGTCGGAGCCCCTCCTAATTGACGTCTATATGACTGAAAGAAATGACTTTTCACCCACCTGTCAGACATATAGACGTCAGTTAGGAGGGGCCCCGACGTCTAAAATATTATAAACGTCGGGACACCTTCTAACTGACGTCTATATGACCAACTTATTTACGAAAATGCTGGTCATCAATATACGTCGTGCTTACCCTTAACCGACGTCTAAGGGATGACGTTAAATAGCATTTCTCAACTAGTGACATGTTAAAATAATCTATTAATTACTTACAAAAAGAGGATTCTTTAAACGTTTTCATCTGAATCTCAATTTGATCTCCTGGTTTCAAATCATTCATACAGTTAGACATATGAACCTCCCTTGGAGAACCATCAGTTGGTGGTGATCTCAACATATCCCACTCAATATTTTGCTCAGCCATTCGCCAGCCACCAGTTTGAGACCTGTAATTGCATATATGCCATAAACAGATCAATCAACATATTAAGCTATCATTGCATTTCTTTAGATTTTTATACATTACAGAATTAAGCTATGTTAAAGGAAAGAAAAACTATCTGTTATCTCAAACACTTTATCTTATAATAATTACACGAACTTTCTTGTATACCAAACTGAATAAGTCTCAATCTAGATCATGAGAGAGGCTTTAAGAGAATCATTAAAATAGGTGACTTCCGATCAATTTTACTGAATTATTGGAAAAAATATTGTAGAATAATTGTCAGAAAGAGGGTAGTAAACGTTTCTTTAAGGAGAAATGATTATTACTTTTACTCCAAACTAAGCAAACATCAGCTAATATTCTCAAGGATTGAACTTTACCTTGCTTTGAAGGTGTCTCTTTTAGAGTCATAGCTGACTATGACATCATAATAGAATAGCCTTGAAGTCTACATGCATGGTATATAACCATTAATTATTGTTACCCTATACACTAGGAAAAAAACACACACATATATATATTATAGCAATTATGATTAGTTAGGGTTACCTTGTACACTTGAGCAGGAAACCAGAAGCGACCACTTTCAAGACAGATATACAAAGCCATTTTTGAAGAATGTTTAAACAAAGTAATGAAGTCAATGAAATTTTCCAAATAAGAATGAAAGTTTACGAAAGGCCAAACACCACTGAAAGAGCCACAAGATCCACTCTGATTCTGCTGAAGTGACAAGATGATTTGTGTGTTTGCAATTTTTGTTGTGTGCCACTGCCACTCTCGGTAAGCAGCTTCACCAAGCAGCCTACCCCATTTCTGCTTGATTAGTTTCTCCCACAAAGCATCACTTCTGGTTTTGTCCCTCAAACTGGTACACACTTGTGCCACTCTAAACAAATCCTGTGCTGAAAGGCACTCAAGAATGCAATCCAAGGTCCACTCAGGCAAATCTAAGAGAGAATAAACTATGCAATCGTTTTGCTTCTCCAATTTTGATACACAGTTCTTCTCAGATGACATTTTGGTTTGCTGAAAACTTAAAAGATACCAAAATTGGAAGATTTTGGTTTAGTAGTTTCCACCCTACAAACCCAGAATTGGAAGGAAGGAAGCAACAATTAAAAACGAAGAATGCTAACTTGCCATAGGCATCTATGTGAAACTGGATCTCCCATCACAAACATGGCTTACTGAATTGGAAACTCAAATTTTGATCAAATCGATTAAAAAGTAATTTACTCATGTTTTTTAAAATGACTAATGAAAACATCTAAGATTAAATAAGATATTAAAAATAGCATGTAGTTTATACATTTGTGAGCCAGTGAATTTTACTGAAATTAAGAAAGATAAAATATAATTAAAATTGGCACACAGAAAGTAATTTTTCAAGTGTAATGAATTCGGAGGCACCTTGAATGCACCGTTACAAGTTTTCGTGGTTTCTATGTCATTTTTCATTTTCTATTCATCCATGGTTCTGCTAACGTGTCGTGGTTGGTTGGTCTTCTGGACTTTTAGTTAAAAGAAAGAGAAAGTTTGTCTTCCTTGTTAGCTAGATAGGTAAATGGTCCAATTATGACGAGTAATTTCTTCCCCTAGTGAAATTCATATCATTTTTAATTTTAAAATTGATAATTAAATGTTTTTGATAGAACATCTTTTCTAATTTTTAAATAAAAATTTACATTTTTCTATGTCTATACTTATATAGAAAGGAATTTTTTATTTTGGTGTTCACATTTGTTTTTTAATTTTAACTTTTAAATATATTTTTTTAAAATTAAAATAATCAATTTATTAATTTTAATTATTAAATTATTATTTCTTTGAATTTAAGTGTTTTTTTTACTTGAATATTTTGTAAAATTTAATATTTCTTATCATTAAATATTTTAATTTTTAAATTATTGATTGACTTATGATATTTATTAGTCAATAATTTCATGACTTCTGCTTTTGTTCCTCAAACTGCTGCAGACTTGTGCCACTCTAAACAAATCCAATGCAATCCAAGTTCTGGAGTGATAATTAAAAGTCGGCTGATCATGGAAGAATTAATCTTCTTGTTTTAGTCCTTGTTTAGATACTATAAATCAATTCAAAACATTTTAAAAAATTCTAACCTGCTAAAAGAAATTTTCTAAACTTAAAAGAAATTATAAAATAGTGTATGCATATCAATGTATTTTTTAACAAAATCGCGGGTAGATATCGTTGTCAAGCAAGGGCCATATTTCGTTTTATATATATTTTAAATAATATATTTATATACTATTATATTATTTATATTAAGTTAAAAAAGAATTCTAAAAACTTGTAAAACCAGGTAACACTTTAAATAATTTCTTTTTCTTCTTTCTTTTGATTTCTCTCTCTCCCATAATTCTGTCTTTTTCTCACTTTCCTTTTTTATCTCAATTTCCATCCTCAATATTTCATTATTTTCAACATCAAATTATACTACGGTAAAATTGAAGAGCTAAGAAATATTTTGAATCAAACAATTTCTTCTTTTTGAGTATGTTTTTTATTTTATATATATATATTTTTTAAGTAATCTGTTTTTTTTTTCTGTTTGAGGTTTTTCTACGTTCTAAATAAATCTCTATCTTCTAGTTATCATAAAATTATATTCTAGTTATTAATCAAAATCTTCTTTAAGCAGACAGAACTATTGAATATTTCAATTTTTTTTTATATATTATTTTGATAAAAAAATTTATGTTATATATATATATATATATATATATATATATATATATATATATATATATAATTTTAGATATATATAATAAAGTCATATATTTAATTTAAGTAATTGTTCCTCAAATTTGGTTTATCTATGAAAAATTATTGATTCTTAGATGGTTTTTTTTCTTGACTTGCTTTGCACAATTTTTCAGTATGCTAGTGATATTACACAATACAAGTAGTTTCTACCATATAAGTTGTAGACTTATCTTCTCTTAAATACAAAATAACGTATTAATATTGTAGTTAGACAATCTTTAACATTTAGTGATAGTTTTTTATAGTTATTTCATGATATGATAGTGAATGATAGTCAATTTTTTTTTTTTTAGAAATTTTACTATCATGTGTGCTTGTTGAGTAGAGGAAATGAAAAAAAATAAAATAAAGACTTTTTTCTTTAACTAAAAAATAATAATTTATATATAAAAATCTAATTTCACACCTCTAAATATTTTTGTCAAAGTTCTGGAATCGAAGTTAGATTCATGTGAGATTGAATTTATGAGTAAATAAAGTTATTTATCATTTAGATCACACACATTCTTCACTAACACATATTTTAATTACGTAGAAAAATAACTATGGGTGACAATGATAATTTTTTGTTCCCAAGCCTCTCCTAAAATATTTATTATAAATAAAATGAAGTTAAACCATAGAATAAAAAATAAAATATAAACTTATACAAATAAGTATACAAGTGTAAGCAATTTTCAACAGTATAAAATTATATCAATATGATATTAATAAAATAATAAATAACAACATTTAACTATTCGAAATAAATAATTTTTAATTGCAAACAACCACGAATTAAAAAACTATGCAAACTACGAGGTAGAAAAGAATACATATCAGCATTATACATTTTACCCATGAACACAAGTGATGAGTCTATCAGAAATGAAAAAAATATATATCTAAAATAACATATGTTAGGCAATAAATCTTTAATATAGTTTATGGATTATACTAAAACCATTTATTTTTTTTCATTTTGTCTTCGGTTATATTTAAGTTTAAGAGATAGAAATTTAAACTTTCAAGTGACTTGGTCTTGAATATAGACACCTCTAGAATGCACCGTTACATGTTGTCGATGATTTCGACCTTATTTTCGTTGTTTTATTCATCACCATTCCGGGTTACTGTCACTTGATGTTGATCTTTAGCATAAGAACGTTTACGTAAAAACATGGAGAGTTAAATAATTAACTTTTTCTTGTCAGAGTAAACAAGATTATATAATTTAATAATAAGATATATGGTATCATGTGCATTATTTAACATTATTAATGCTTTCATTGTTTACTTTCTTCATCTTGATTTTTTTTTATTAATAAAATATCATTTGACGTAGATTTATTTTAATGTTGAGTATTAATTTATGTTTGGATTGGTGGGGTCGAGGTCAATTATTCTCTCTATTCTATTTGTCCAATTTTCTTATAGAAGTTATCATTTGTCTTTATTTTACTCTCGTCCTTTGATCACACTTGGAAGTTATTTTCAGAGTGGGTTTCCCGTTTAATTACGATTCAATTCATAATAATAATGTTTTGGTTTAATATAACCGTTTTTAGTTATAAATCATGTTTAAGGTCTGATAGGTGGAACTGTTCGATTCAGGTTTCTTAATGAGCTCTTGTTATATGGGACTGTTCAGTTTTTAACTAATCAGATAGTCATACAATATAGATTATATTCATAAAATTATAAAATTAAGAATTTAGACTATATAATATATATATGAAAAATGTTTAAGCTCAATGTTACATTATTCAGGATATTTATATTAAGAAAGAATTATATGACTTTCAAATAACTTGTAAGAATTAGTGTTTCATGTAGTGTGTAGAAATTGTTTGATGATTCAACTCTAAATAATTAAATAAAAAATCGTCTTTGACTTAATTATGTGAGTTTGCATCATCTTAAAGAGAATAATTGATGGCTAGATTATTATAGTATATAATGTATTATCTAAACGATTGTTATATATAAATAAACCATATCCAAAGCATGTTTTTACTTATTGGAAATGGTATTTCACTTTTCTTGAAAGTGATTTCTCATAATACTATTGGAGAATCATAATACTATTGGAGAAGCAAAGATACAAAACCAAAAGAAACATTTTTGTTTATTTATTATAGATTGGAAAAACACAATATTTTACAAGGTAGTTATAAAACATAAACAAAAACAAATAAATATAATTATAATTACAACACTCTCCCTCAAGCTCGATGATAGATACTCATTATTCTAAGCTTGTAAATAATATTTGTGAAGGAAAAGTGATCAAGAGTCTTTGTGAAAATGTAGGTGAGATGATAATGTGATATAATAGGAAAAAGATGGAAGAATTTAGTTTGAACTTTATCTTGAATAACATGACACTCAATATGTATGTGTTTTGTTTTTTCATGAAAAATTGAAAATATAAATCTTCTAGGAGGTAATGAATCCATTGTAATTCACATGTGGTGGTGCAAGAGCCCAATATTCAACTCATGAAGAAGAGTGAAAAACTATAGTTTGCTTTTTTTACTTCCATGAGATAAGAGAGGTACCCAAATGTGTACTAGTTTATGGTAGATTTCCAAGTATAAGAATAAGATGCCCAATTGGGACCATTGAAACCTTTGACTTGTTCTTTTGTATAAAGATTCAGCTTGCATCTTCTTTCTGAAGTCCCTCATTTATTCAATTTGCATGAACTTGACCGCTTGTTATCTAAGCTCATCCAGGTTCTTTGTAAGTTGCATGCCTATTCGTGAATGACCCAGGATGTATAGGATGATGATAAGATGGATGGCTACCTCGGTGCTAATGTTTCTTATCTATAAAGCTATTTTCTCGATCTGCTCCATGAAAGTTCAAAGAGATTTGTCCTTTTCTTGTCTAACACTTAAGACTTTCAAGGTTAAGTGATGCGGGCGGCTTGTTGCAAACTGTGCTCTGAATTTTGATTGAAGGGTGGCGAAAAAGTCAATAGAGTTTGGTGGAAGTAAGTGAAACCAAGCTAGCCCCTCCTCCACCTCTCCCTCCCCCTCTTTAAAGAGGGGGAGAAGACTCTACACCTAATGACACCACTTGTTGTAAGCAATGTCATTTGATTCATGAATATCCTTAATTATGTGTTCATCTAGATTTGTAGATCCATCATATCATTTGAATATAGGCATCTTTGATTGTCCAATAAGGGGTCTCTATAATTCCCATGGTGAACGGGAGCAACCCAATTGCGTCTACTATCACAATGAACGAGTTGTGGTCTTTGTTGGCCCCAAAACTACTCTCCCGAATTGTGAGGTTAAGTTCGTCACATTATTTAGTTAGTTTGCAGGGTTGTGTTTTCAGCACGTAGGATTCTAAACTTCGCGTCATATCTGTTTTGCATTTCACCCATATGCTTTTACAAGTTCTTTATCATCTCCCTAAGATCCATCTCGTCGTTCAAAGTTTCTTTCATAACAGCGTTGTTTGTTTTGTTCCTTACCATGAGTTTAGAAAGTGCTTGCTTGGTCCCACGATGTACACCAAAATGTTTAAGTAAGTAGTGTTGATCTGTCATTTTTGAACGAACAATCGTCCAAAACTCTACATTTTAAACTTGTTTCCTATTCGTAAATTTTAATCAGGTACCTATCAAAGGTCCTTAGTATTAAAATTAGTTGTGTCCGAAAGTAAAAATAATAAATGTGTAATTAATACATAACTTATCACTTAACTTTACATAGAATTTTATTTATGATTTTCTTGATAGATTTTTGATTAAAGTTGATTCTAAATTCGTTTAAACTTGATTATGAACTTAATCAAGATGTTTTCCTGCATTCGATTTTTCTGATTAAAATGGTAAGTTTGAATTTGGATGGTGTTTGACTGAACAAATCGACGTAATTTGGTTACTTTTGGCAACATAAAATTTGTAATAAAAAGAAGAGACATAGAATGTGGTATGGTGTGCAGACAATATGAAACAGAGAATCTAAAAGTTATTCTGGATAAATTAGATATCAATGAAATTACATGAGAATTAACACCACGCAGTTTACAGCCAAGAAAATAAAAAACATAACCAGCCATGTCATGGCTAGTTCTAATTAGAGAGTAATGAAGACTTCTTCTTGTGAATCAAAAGTCAGTGCAACACATTGTTGTTGAAGGAGCATCTGAAATATACAAAACACAATCACTAATATATCAAGTGGCATGAAAAAAATTAGAAACTAATTTGCTTAATATAGATTTCTACTTCTAACATTTCAATCATCTGGTGTGCTTTATTGACTAGGTTTTAGAAACTATAGCAAAAAAGGACAACATAGATTCACCTGAATCAAAACTTGAAACAAGGTTAGCGCAATCGGACCACCCTTCGAGGACGTCTCCAAAGCATCTGTATAAAGGGGGTTTATTTATTTTTTGTCTAAATTTTAATTTTATTAATTATTTCGTCTTCATATTAAAACCTCTTTATATTTTATATGCTTTTAAGTATTAGTTTTGGCCTCAAAATGGTATAGAATGAGTATTTATTATTATTATTAAGCAACTAAAATTCACAATCAATTATTAATTTGATATGCATAAATTTTATTATTATTAAAATTTAAATCAATAAACATTTGTCTATATTGAATTTATAATATGATAAATGTTATTTTGATCACTCACAACTATCCAAAAGTGTCAACCTATAGTTTGAATTTATTAAGACGTGACAGCAGAGACAAATTCTATAGCATTTAAAGAAAAACTCCGTAAAAAAAAAAGGAAGAAATTGAAAACATAGTTGTTAAGAAAACAATGATTTTGGAAGGAAATATTAATGCAAGACGTTATTAAAGCCAACTTGCAAAGGTATATTAACAGTAGTTCGACGAAGTGGGACATGTTTCTCCCATCTTTGGATCTCCTCCTCACTCCGAAGCTTTCTAATTCCTCCATAGCATCCACTTGGTTCTTCATATTCTTCCCCATTTCTCTGTAGCTTTACTCGTCTCATTCTTGATCCCTCAGAGTATTGCTTGAACTCCAACATCAATGTATCTGACAGTAAACCAAATTTCATACGCGCAAACCAGTCAGATAACTTATTCTGCACTATATATATAAGCATCCATCTACCATGTTAGTGTGCCAAATAGACTTTCTCACCAGAATGGCCACAGCTGCACAATTTCTCATTTTCATTACAGGAGTCCATGTGCCCAATAATAGCATAGCACCAATCTGCAAACCCATATTGATTAGACACTACTTTATGCTAATTATAAATAAAATAGAAGAGATTATTGTTGATTTTGTCAAGAAGGAGGTTTATTGGAAACTAATGAAATATGAACCAAACCACATCAGGAATTAATACTACTTTCTACCTAAAACTTACAAAATATGAGTTAATGAGTTTTTCATTTTTATACAATATTCTACTTTTACGTTTTTATCTAATGTGAACACCATTCTTAACCATCTCTCTTAAGAATGAGTCTTTCTTATATTGATACACTCCTCCTCCAACTACAAAAACATTTCCTACCAAGAATACCCCTTAAGTAATATCTCTAAATTTTAGTTGAGGTAAAAAGTCAATACGCAATCACAGAAAGTAAACATGCAACCCAAATGCATGAACTTGATGTTAACCTAAACGTCCTACATCCAAATTTATGTTACAACTAAGAAAGCAAAATGACAAGAAACCTACCATAAGAGGTTTCTCTTCTGTATCTCCGTTGGATCTCAATATGATCACCTGGTTTCAACTCTGGCAAACAATCAGAGACGTATCTAACATATGGAAGCGTATCAACTGGAGGAGCTCTCACTTTATCCCATTGGACGTTTGTGGCCATCATATGCCAACCACCAGATTGTAGTCTACGGTACATTAATAATTTTAATCATAGTAAGATATTCAATGTTGCTAATTTTCATTTCTTAATCTCGGATTAAAAAAATAACCACACTATACATATTACTATTTCCCTCCTCATCTGTGATCTCACTTTACCTTGCTTGAAAGTTATCAGTTTTGGAATCATATCTAAGTAAGGCGTCACGAACAAAGACTCCCTGAAAAAAAGAAACACGGTGATCACTTAAAGAAATTTCTTAATGAAAAGTATAGCCAGTAAGCTAACCAGAAATAGTTTACCATAAAGACTTGAGCTGGGAACCAGAACTTGCCATTCTCTAGAGAGAAATACAAGGCCATCAAGCTTTTTGACAATGAGCTATTAAGATGGCTACAATCTTCTACATATGATCTGAGGTATAACATTGGCCAAGTACCATTGAAAGGTCCCAGCGATCCCTTCTGATTGATTTCTTTATTCAATTGGTTAAGCTCTTTCTCCTTAGCTGCTGTGATATGCCATTGCCACTCCTTGAAAGCAACATCACCAATGACTCCACCCCATTTCTGATTTATGTGGACTTCCCACAAAGAATCACTTCGACAATTATCCCTTAAACAAGTACACACTTCAGACATTCGAACCAGTTCTTGTGGTGAAAGAAGCTTTAGAATGCGTTCCAAAATGGGTTCTGGAATATGCAAGAGAGAAATACTGCCTCTGGGTCCAATGACATCCATGGTATGGTCAAAAGGGTATTAGATACAGAAGTAGCAAGGTAGGGTACTCTTGTGTGCTTCCTTGAGGCGTATATATATGAATGAACAAAGATGATATGATCAAAGTTGTTGAAAAGAATTTGCAAATTTTTAATCTTTACTTGTTTTCGAAGCATTTAATGTTATGGTCTTACCTGTCACTCGTCACTAGGGACATTTTCCTCGTTGCCGGCATATTATTCAGATCAAATTTTAGATAGTTGAGAGAGACAGAATATTCTTTGCATTTAGGGACAAAATGTGGACTGCTAGATTGATCTCAACCTAGTTATCGATGTTGTCGCTTGGATAGATGGACTCATTGTCTTGGTTACAGCTTGCCACACTAATGCCAAATAATATTAGTGTGACACCAATTCGACGACCATACCACTCAACTTTTAATGTGTAAGGACTATGCGTATACGTAATGCAATTATTTTAAAGAAATGGAGTTAAATTTATATTGTAATTAGACAATTGGCACCTTTTGCCTATGATGCAATTAGGAAATTTTAATTTATTTTGGTAAATATGACATAGGTATATCCATTATTCGTCATAAAAAATAACTCGTATCATCAAGTATCAATCACTGTTTGGAATAGTTTAAGAAAAATAATGACGTCATGATCATATTTTCTCATTTGATTCACGTAAATGCAATTGTTGACAAGGACTCCTTCTCTGCATGTGAATCGCTCATACTCTATTCCTTTTCGAATAACACTATATATACTATTATTGTATCCTTACATACTCTTTTTTTTTTCATTGTAGCCTTCTATTTTTATCCATTATCCATCTTAAGAATCCTGCAAGGGTTTTGCCTTTTTTATATTGTCTACATCTAAATCGGTCTTTGCTCTGATATAAAATTTCATTTTTATAACCAATTAAAAAAAATCCACGTATGGATTACTAATGTATTTCATGTTTTTAGAAAAAAAAAAAAAAACTCACTCGATGATAATATTTTTACCAAATTTTCATTTGTCGGTTTTATGATTACGTGAAGTCAAATTAAACTTTGCTACATATTATTTTCTTAAGAAATAAATAAATAAAAAAATTATCATTCAAAGCTTTAAGATCCAATCCATACTTTTTACCATGAACCACCTCTCACGACAAATCTCAATGACACCCTTTTGCAGCTAATCCTAATTATAGAGATTGAAAATGTATTATTGTTAAAAGTTTAGTACAATATATTTTTATTTCAGCAGCTACGAAGACATAAAAAAGTTGAAAGAGCACCTGAAAGTAAGAAAAAAAAATAGTATTATATATATAGACTATAATATTTTAGATCAAAGTTTATATCATAATTGAAATTCTACTAGCTAAAACAACTGACGTGAATATATTTTATAACGAACTTTTCATGAAAATATTTATTAGTCAACTTTTAGATTTCTGCTGTTTTTCTTTTAATAAACTAGGTAAATATATCATACAAGTTATTCTAGGGTGTTCAAAATTATTACCTCCGTACGTTATAATCCAATTATTGAATATTTTGGATCCCGTATATATTCACACTTGATTATAGTTGAGATATATCATCATGCTCATTTGTCAATAAAAGATATATATGAAGTTGGATAGGGCAAATTCACATTATCTCTCAAATAAAACCTAATTAATTAAAAAAAAAAGTCTGTGATAGTCAACATATAAACAAAACAAAAATAGGAACAATCAAAATATACTCTTGGTAAAATAAATATATTAGTGATTTTTTAATATATTTAAAAAAATGAAAAATAATAAGATATTTTGTTTACAATATTAAAACAACACTTAAAAGACTCCATTAATTTTATGAGAAAATATCCAAAGAAACTATTCTAATTTTAATTAAATTTTATATTCTTTTCAAATTTTAAGAATCACTGTTTTTCTTGTTAAATATTCTTTTATGGAAAAATAGCATAAGATAATTTATGTTTATTTAGCTATAAAAATCAGTTTTTTTAAAAAAAAAAATAGCAACTGATTTTATGAGAAAGTATTCAAAATAATTGTGATTTGAATTAGAATTTATATTTTTTTTTTTCAGTTGAAAGAGTTAAACAAATGCGTAAAAAACTAAAAATAAGTTATTCTTTTTAAGAAAAGGGCTACAAGAGTTATTCACCAGGTTTTAGTAGCTAACAAAACCAGATAATTTGATCATTTGAGTAGTTAATAGAGTGTTATTATTAAAATATATGTCTAAGAGTTTATAGAAGAAAAACAAGTGAATTTATCCTTTTTCATCGGCATAATTTACAGGGTTTTTTTTTTTAACATAAGTTTTAACTTATTGCAAAGTTAGCTTTTTACATATATTCTTTCCTTGTAAAGCCATTATACAAAAATTAGTCCAAATATACTTATATATTAGGCAATTGTAAATGATTAATCAATTTTGGTTTACCTGAACTTGAACTTGAAAAGTAATTATGGGAACCGGAGTACTTCTGTTCGTATTCCTCTCCTACATACAAAACGTGCAGGCATCTGCATAAAATCAGTAATGTAAATATTTCTTATTTCTTCAACTAAGAATCTCAAATCTGTTTTTCTCTTCTTCCTTTTTACATTAAAAGTTAAAAACCTTATCTATTTTTTAGTATAAAATCATGAGAATAATTATATCATTTGTTCCTCTTTGATGCTCCTTCTGCTCATATTTACTTCACACATGTTTAAAGTAAGTAACTTCTACAAGACGGAGTTCCTTTTCATTTAGGAATATGTCTCACCTAAATATAATATTAGTGACCCAATTAACCAATTAAAACTTAAAGAAAACTAAAATCACACCCAATTTTAAATAATTGTAAAAAAAATTATAAAATTAAGTAAGTTTTGTTTTTGAAACACAACTTTGTTTTAAAGAAATCATGTCTTGTGAGGACACTTTCAATTTTTTATTTATACAATGAATATTTGATGTATATTGTTTCATATAATTCTTTTTATAGAAATTATATTTTCTAAACAAAACTTCAATAGAAAGAAGTAAAAATTGTATTTAATAACTACAACTTATATTAGAGTTGGTTTTCTGTTAGAGTAGTTTTAGTTTTAGGGTTTTTTCGGGTTCCCCTTATCTAACCCTTTAAAAGGTTATGTTTTTTTCTTTTTCTATTGTATTCAAAAAACTGCAGTAAGCAAAAACAGAAAATCAATACTCAGAAATAAAAGTTGATGTTTCTTACCCTTCTGTGTCCTCCTTACGCTGATCTATCTTTTTCCCTCTTACGGCGTTTGTAACGGCAACCTTCCAGCGAGCCCACGGCGGTTTCTCTCCCTAGTTCCATCAAACCGCATCTCAGAGCTTCTCTCTCTACCAACGTCTGAATCAGACACTTTTGCATTGCCTCTGTCTTCCTCTCTGTCTACGTGGCGTTTTTTCACTTTTCAAGAGTTTTAAAGAAAAGGCTTTGGGCCCTCTTATATTCACTACTGGGCCTATTTCATTATGGTATCAGAAGTACAACATGTTACTTGAGTGTTCTTGCTTTCTTGTTACATTCTTGCCATGACAGAATCCACCTCCGATCCCACCACTGATCCCTCCAGCCCCTATTACCTACATCCTGGGGAAAATCCAGGCATTACCCTCATTTCCCAGATCCTCACTGAGTCTAATTACTCATCATGGAGCAGAAATTTAAAATGTGCCCTTCTGTCAAAGAACAAAGTCAAATTCATTGATGGCAGCATCTAAAAGCCTGCCAGGACTAACAAATCTTTTGAAGCATGGGAGAGATGTGACACTATGGTTCTTTCTTGGATAATCAAGACCCTGTCACCACAAATCGCAGATAGTGTTCTTTATGCAGACACAGCTCAAGAACTGTGGGAAGACCTCAAAGAACGTTTTTCTAAAGGTGATTACTTCAAGATTTCAGACCTTCTACAAGACATTCACTCTATAAAACAAGGAGAACGAAATATTAGTCACTATTACACTGATTTAAAAATTCTTTGGGAAGAACTTGAGTCTTTTCGCCTTATACTCACTTGCACCTGCCCTGCCCCATGCGTCTGTGATCTTTCTAAAATCTCCCTCCGATATAGAGAAAATGAACATGTTATTTGTTTCCTCAAAGGCCTTAATGACACCTATCAAACTGTTCGCACTCAAATCCTCCTCATGGAGCCCCTTCCCAACATCAACAAGGTTTTTTCTCTGCTAATGCAACAGGAAAGACAACATCAGGACAGGGGAAGCACACATGACACATTCAAGGTTTTAGCCAGCACATCTGATAAGACTAATTAGAGAGGCCAAGGTCGTGGCATCAACTCACGTGGCCAAGGAAGAGGCAGAGGTAGAAATCCCAATTATGGGAAACAATGTTCCCATTGTCACAAGATGAACCACACCATTGATGAGTGCTACTCTAAACACAACTTTTCGCCATGGTATAAGAAGAATGACCACCAAAACAGTCAGGACAGGGGAGGACACAGTGAATGGAGCTATGCTAATGCTTGCAAAGAAGATTCTAACTCTACCCAAACTCAAAGCACTCACCAAGAAAACCAGAGTAATCCTATGCAGGTTTTTACTCCTGAACAGATGTAGAAATTGCTGCAAATCATAGAGAATACTCAGCCCCAAAACACTCACAGCATCAGTCAAGTCCAAAGAAACATTCCTAGAGAAAATCAAGGTACTTTCTCCTGGATTACTGACATTGGGGTCACTGATCACGTGACTCATGAAAAGAAATATTTCATTACATTCCAGAAAATTAAACCTATCACTGTCAAACTTCCAAATAATTCTGTGGTTACAGCTCAATATGCTAGAACCATTCAATTTTCTGAAAATTTTATCATTTTCAATGTTCTCTACATCCCTGAATTTTCTTTTAATCTCATATTTGTACAAAGCCTAAAAAGAGATTTAAACTGTGTTTTAACTTTTTCTTCTAAGACTTGCCAGATTCAGGACAGCTCTACCTTGAAGATGATTGGGCATGCTAAAGTTTTCAAAGGCCTTTACTATCTAGAGTTTTTTCCTGTTTTTACCCAGTATTATGTTCCCAAAGCTGTTCTTTCTTGTAAACATGTTAGTGATGATCTATGGCACTATAGATTAGGACATCCTGGATAAAGTTGTTTGTGATGTATGCCATTATGCTAAACAACATAAACTGCCTTTTTCTCAAAGTATGACTGTTTCTGCTAATTGCTTTGATTTAATACACTGTGATATATGGGGACCCATTTCTATATCCTCTGTCCATGGACACAAATATTTTCTCACCATAGTAGATGAATATAGTAGACACACCTGGACTTTTTAATGCACAATAAAGGACAAACTAGAGAACTCTTACAGAATTTTGTCTTAAAAATCAAAAACCAATTTGGAAAAACTATTAAAACTCTTAGATCTGACAATGGTCCTGAACTTAATTGTATTGGTATGTATAATTCATATGGTATTGAACATCAACGAAGTTGCGTTGAGACACCACAACAAAATGCTATTGTTGAACGAAAACATCAAGATATTCTCAATAAAACTAGAAGTCTTCTTTTTCAATCTGGGATTTCTACTGCTTATTGGTGCTATGCTGTTTCTCATGTTGTTTACTTGATAAATAGACTACCAACTTATGTTCTTAATGGTAAGACACCTTATGACTTGACGTATAACACTCCTCCTACTTATTTGAACTTAAAAACCTTTGGTTGTCTTTGTTTTGCCTCAACTTTAGAGCAAAATAGACACAAGCTTGATTCAAGAGCTAGGAAAGGTGTTTTCTTAGGATATAAAAGTGGAATCAAAGGATACATTATACTTGATGTTAATACTAGAGAGATTTTTCTAAGCATAAATGTTGTTTTTCATGAAAACGTTTTTCCTTATAAAAATCAACAAGATAATGAGCAAAATTATACTGAAAAGGAGATTGAAACTGTTTTTCCAAATGATTTTTGGTAGAATCCTAACTGTAATGAGACTCAGGATTATATAGAGGATATAAATACTGAACAAGAACCTAATTACAGAGAAAATACTGGCACTGACACTGGAAATAGTCATACTAATACGAATAATAGTCTTAGACGACCCACTAGAACAAAAAGGGTTTCTGGATATCTGAATGATTATATCCATCAAGTTAATCAATCTTCTCTGCATGCTAAAAATAACTACAAAACTTCATATCCTATTTCAAATGTTGTGTGTTATGATTCTTTATCCGAAAAACATTTAAAGTATACTTTAGCTATCTCTGCTAATAAGGAGCTTAGATCCTATAATGAAGCCAAAGAAAAACATGAGTGGGTTGCAGCTATGTAGAAAGAACTTCAAGCTTTACAAGACAATGGGACTTGGACATTAACTCAACTACCTCCTGGTAAAAACTCCATTGGATAAAGGTGGGTTTATAAAATAAAATATAAAGCAGATGGAAGCATAGAAAGATACAAAGCTCGTCTTGTAGCCAAAGGATATACACAGCAAGAAGGTATAGACTTTCTAGACACTTTTTCACCTGTTGCTAAGCTAACTACTGTCAGAATAATTCTGGCAACTACTGCTGCTAAAAATTGGCATCTACATGATGTAGACAATGCCTTTCTTCATGGAGATTTAAATGAAGAAGTGTACATGGAACCACCACCAGGGCTGGATATTCAGAAAGGACAGGTTTGCAGGTTGACCAAATCTTTATATGGACTCAAACAAGCTAGCAGACAATGGTTTGATAAACTTTCCTCTTTTTTAATTTCTGTTAATTCAGTCCAAATCTGACCACTCTCTTTTTATTAAGAAGACTCCTACAAGTTTTACAACTCTACTTGTATGTGTAGAAGACATTATTTTAACAGGAAACTCTATCAAAGAGATTGAACATATTAAGGGTCTTCTTCATCATGCTTTCCAGATCAAAAATCTAGGAGAGCTAAAGTATTTCTTGGGTTTTGAAGTTGCTAGATCAAGGAAAGGAATACATTTATGTCAAAGAAAATACGCTTTGGACATCCTTGAAGACACAGGAATGCTAGGATCCAAACCTTGCACAACTCCTTTTTTGAGTGACACAAGTTTTTTATACAGAAATGAAAATCACTTGATTGATCCTAAGCCATACCGAAGGCTAATAGGGAAGCTTCTTTATCTTACTAATACTAGACCTGATCTATGTTTCTCTGTTAATCTTCTTAGCCAATTTGTTAATTCTCCTACTGAATACCACTATCGGGCTTTGCAGCATATGCTTAGGTATATTAAGTCTAGTCCTTCACAAGGCCTATTCTTTGCTGTTGATTCACATATCCAAATTAAAGCTTTCAGCGACTCAGACTGGGCTACTTGTCCTAATATGAGAAGATTCACCACTGGTTTTTGCACTTTTTCTTGGATCCTCTCTTATATCTTGGAAAACTAAAAAGCAGAGTACAGTTTCCAGGTCGTCCACCGAAGCAGAGTATCGAGCACTGCTGCTACTGTTTGTGAAATCCAATGGATCTCTTACATCTTACAAGATCTCAATATTGAGACCACTACCACCGCTGCCCTCTACTGCGACAGTAAGTCTGCCAGACATATTGCACACAATCAAAGTTATCATGAGAGGACCAAACACATCGAACTCGATTGTCACGTTGTACGTGAGAAGATTCAGGCGAATCTCCTTCGCCTTTTGCCGATACGTTCTAACGAACAGCTCGCAGATATTTTTACTAAATTTCCTCACCGTGTACGTTTTCAATTTATTGTACCTAAGCTTGGATTGGTAAATTTACACAATCCAGCTTAAGGGGAGGATATTAGAGTTGGTTTTCTGTTAGAGTAGTTTTAGTTTTAGGGTTTTTTCCAATTCCCCTTATCTAACCCTTTAAAAGGTTAGGTTTTTCCCTTTGTCTATTGTATTCAAAAAACTGCAGTATGCAAAAACAGAAAATCAATACTCAGAAATAAAAGTTGATGTTTCTTACCCTTCTGTGTTCTCCTTACGCTGATCTATCTGTTTCCCTCTTACGGCGTTTGCAACGGCAGCCTTCCGGCGAGCCCACGACGGTTTCTCTCTCTAGTTCCATCAGATCGCATCTCAGAGCTTCTCTCTCTACCAACGTCTGGATCAGACACTTTTGCATTGCCTCTGTCTATGTGACGTTTTTCACTTTTCAGAGTTAAAAAAAAAGGCTTTTGGGCCTCTTATATTCACTAGTGGGCCTATTTCATTAACTTAAGTAATAAACTATTAAGTAATAAAACAAAAAAATACATTCTTACTAAACATGATTTTATAATATATATATATATATATATATATATATATATATAATGAATTTATTATGTCAAATATAACTTCTTTATTATTAAAAGTAAAAAGTTAGTATTATATATTGAGCAGTACTTTTTTAAAATAACAAATTTAATTAATTTTGTAATTTGTGCTTTTCAAAATAGTTTAGTTAATTTTGTAATTTTTTACTATTTATTTAATTTTATAGTTTTTTTACAATTTGTTCATTTTGGTGTTTTCTTTGACAAATTATACTAAAAGAAGTAAATTTTGCTGTTGTAGCATGTATTCTTCCGTGCGGAAGGGAGTGAAAAAATGTTATTAAACTGTGAAAAGTGGTAGTGTGAGTTAAGGTATGTATACAGGAGTTTGATAGAGTGGCAAGAGCTTCTCCCATCTTTGGATCTCCTCCTCACTCTGAAGCTTTCTAATTCCTCCATAGCATCCTGTTGCTTCTCCATATTCTTTCCCATTTCTTAGAAGCTTTACTCGTCTCATGCTTGATCCCTCATTGTATTGCTTGAACTCCAATATTAAAGTATCTGAATGCATGTCAGGATCAAACAAACAAATAATCAACCATGTTGAACATGATAGCTGATAACTTATGCAAGCCATTAGCCATGCAAAATGATTTCTCACCTGAGTAACCACAGCGGCAGAAGTTCTGGTTTTCATTACATGATTCCATGTGACCAACAACAGCATACCACCAATCTGCATTGTTTTAAATTCAAAATATGTTAAAGAAACGTAATATTCTAACTCAATCTTACAAATACCAACAAAAATATTCTAACGGAGTTGCTTGTCCTTGTTCACTGGTAGCCTGTAAGTAAAATAAATAGTCATGGATAGCCATAATGCATTCGCTTGGCATTTTTTCAGTTTGTTTTTTGTTTTCTACTTTGTTTTTATAGTAGATTAAGTTTGGAAATCCATGATGAAATAATCATTTTCTTAAAAATATAAGAAAACTCAACACATAAGCCCAAGTGTAAAATTAATATATAACTATAGTATTGGTTTGTTTCTGCAATATACAATATGACTATTTATTTTATATAAGTCTATTAAATTATAATTATAAAAATAAATATAAATAATTTTTACAATATGATTATGTAATTTTTATTTATTTTATAGATAATTTTTATTTATTTAAATTAAATAAAAAATAGTCAAATTTAAAAAGAATCATTTCAAAGGTAAAATTAGAAAACTAAGTGAACAAAAAAAAATCCTCTTTATATAATAGTATAAAAAATATAAATAAAATTACAATAACTAAATACTTTTAATATATAACTATATAATAATAAAATTGATTATAAAGAAAATCAACATATAAATTATATTTTAGATCTCATATTTTCAATTATTGACAATTTATTCCAAAATATTAAATTTTAATTTAAAATATTTGAAAAGGATAAACAAAAGAGACCTGATGTTAAAAAATCTTAAAGATTAATTACTTTCATTGAAAAAAAAATCCTAAAAATATTCCCTCAACGAACAACAATAAAAATATTTTCATTTCATATTATTCCAATTTAATTATACATCGAAAAAGAAAGATGACACTGAAACAATTTTAAGTTCAACCACAACATGAGCATTTAATTTAATTTTTAAAGTAAAAAGGTTGTGTATATAATTCCTTACATCTTTTCAACTGGAAAAAGTTACGTTGGGAACTAGTTAGCTAGTTTGTAAGATTCATAGTGCTAAAAACAACCTACTGACTTGTCTGTTTCAATACCAGATTCTCATACAATTTTAAGAGCTCTAAGGACTTACACTAAATCAATTATATTTTCGAAAAACTAATAATATATATATATATATATACTGCAAGAAATGCAATATAAGTTTTTTATGTAATATATAATTTTATTTTTACATGGTGACCAACCAGTACCCTAACCTAAACCGTTAGGGAACAGCAACATCAAACTAAAAATAGGTTAAGATTTGACGTAATTAAGGATGTGTGTCATGAACGTTGAACAGCATTTTTGGCTGGACTTGGTTGATATTGATAAGCCTTTTGCCACCTTGTAGTAAAAGCTCCTTATTTTTTCAGCGTCTTCAATTCTAATTCTGATAAAAGTTTCCATTTTCTTCTCACGATATTTGCTTTGGCATATATTCTCCTCCTAGCCGGTCGATCCCTGGTGTATCGCAAGGCATGGATCAGGCAGAGCTTGTGCGAGTTTTTCAAATGTTTGATAGAAACGGGGACGGGCGAATAACGCGGAAGGAGCTGACTGACTCGTTGAAAAACCTGGGAATCTCGATCTCGGAGCCAGACTTGACCCAAATGATCGAGAAAATCGACGTTAATGGAGACGGGTACGTGGACATGGACGAGTTCGGAGAGTTGTACAATGCGATAATGGACGATAAAAACGAGGAGGAGGACATGAGGGAAGCATTCAACGTGTTCGATCAAAATGGAGATGGGTTCATCACAGGAGAGGAATTGGGCGCAGTGTTGTGTTCTTTGGGGCTAAAACATGGGAAAACCATAGATTATTGCATGAGCATGATCAAGAAAGTGGATGTCGATGGCGATGGAATGGTTAACTTCAAAGAGTTTAAGCAAATGATGAAGGAGGGAGGGTTTGGCGCCTCACCTTCGATACTCTGATGCATGGCATGCATCTGTAAAACTTATATTATTTTTCTTTTTCTCTTTAATGCATAGATGGAACAACTTAGCTCGTGTAAAAGAAGAAATTATTGAGATGCTCTTTATAGAAAATATTAATGTCAATGGAAAAATAGTTTCTGGTTTTATCAGAATTTCGATTCCTTCATTCCTTCTCATCTGAACATGCTGTTGCTTGCTGCTTAAATGAAACTAACTTTTATCCAACTCCTCCAAAAACATTTCTCACAAAACCTTTTCATTGACCACGATTATTCCAGAAATCTTGCTTCACGTGCACACCATAAAAATACAACTCTGGTTAACGTTGGTGGAACTCTATGTATTGCAAAATGTTGAAGAGCCATAAATTTATTTTTTCGTGATTTATTTGGGGAGTTTATATGCTAGTTTGCATAGATTATATCGTCATAAAATCTAGATAAAAAAAATCATATTTATCTTATTTTAAATATTATTTTTTAAAGGAACGAGAAAGCATGATTTAAATGAATCCTCTTAAATGTGTTTTGGTGTATCTTTAGGCAAATTTTTTAGTATTTTAAAAAGTAATTAAAAAATTAAAAAAAAATAAAAAACAGATATATAACATCTCTTATGTTAGTACAATAATACTATAATGAGAATAACTTGATTGCATAAAAATTTTAAATTGAAAATCAAATAAAAAATAAAAATAAGGTAATTTATTTGAAATTTTCCTAATAATTTAATCAAAATAATATGAACTAGTTAAGTATAAAAGTTAATATTTCAATAATAAATATTGTAAATTCTGTAAAAGTAGTCTCAGTGCTTCTTCAACAATTAAGACTTTGAATTATAAATGCCTATAGGGTTTTGAAACATAGGTTAAATTACCATCGTGATATAAAGGTTAGTTGACAAATAAAAACAAATTTAAAGAACTCACTTGATAGAAAGAATTTTAAAGGCAAGAATTTGGAAAGTACATACTATTATTTCAACTAGTTAAATCTTCTAAAATTATTGCTGCTTCAGTTTTATCGAAACTCTTTCAAATAAAAATTATATTTAATTTAATCTTTTAATCATTTAATTTTTATGACAAAAATATATTTCATATATCAACAATATAAAAACATAAACAGTCAAATAATACTTATAGAATAGTATTTAAATTTTCTAATTAAAATCCAATTAGTCATTTCGTTGCAATCACATTTATGATTATTTTATCATAAAACACAATTGTAATAGTCATTTCGATAGTTTTTTTCCCTTATATGTTTGAGTTGAAGTAACTTTTAATGAATCATGTATAGCTTTTCAATAACTTTTCATGTTACTATTCATATATTGTTTTGGTTTAAGAGGTCGGGATTAACAGTTTTTTTAACTTCGTTCATCCAACTCCTTGCAAAGGTCACTATTTGTCCTTCAATCTGTTCGGTCGTGTTGGAGGGTTAGCTATAGAAGATACTATGATGTCAAAGTCAGTAAAGATTCAGTATTCTAGCAATAAATGTGTATAAAATGTAACCAACCTACTACAATACCAACTTGTATTTATAGATTTGGGAGTGGGTTTCAGATTAGTATCGACCTAACTACAACCCAACTGGTAATGATCGTGTATTGATTTGATACAATCATCCTTGACCTTAATTCTCGTTTAAGACCGACCGCTCAATTTATATTATTTGACTGACCAGTTTGTTTGTGTTTTTGACTGATGGAACCGTCCAGTCCTGAGCTAACCGGACGATCATACCATACACATACATAACCTTTAATTTATACTTCAAAATGTAATCTCATTAAAGATTACACTTTGCTTTGTAGATTTAGCTTTGAAAAGCTTTGGTATTGAAGAAAGGTGAGGAAGAAGAGACAAAAACGCATGCTCCAACCTACCAAATTTGTTTTATAATGTCATTACAGAAGGTTATGAGAAAATGTCTTAGTTTTGCTACTCCTTACATCCCACAACTCTTAAGTTAGTATCAAAACAATTTAGGTGTCGTTCTACACATATCAACTCAAACTTACAAGTGAAGCCTTCAGATAAGATATGTCAATATCTTCTTCCAAGTGTCAACACTCAATTGCTTGAATAAATAAATTTTATTTATAAAAAATTACCTGCTTAATTAATTTCAAAAATAAAAAAAGGGATGAAATAAGAATAATAACAAACAAAATATAAAATATTCTAAAAGAAATAAAAATAAAAATTAATAATTTTTTATCGATTGCACCTTGATTTTCTATTACACACCCTCAACATGGCCCAACCAAGGTTCAAATCACTCTTCATACCTCTTTTTTTCCTATTCTTTTGTATTGTTTTTCTTTTCAAAAATGCATCCCAACTATTTACCCTTTACTTTTTTTTTTCTTTTTACACTTTTTTTTATTGGGCTAGTAGTCCAATCCACGATTTTTGTACTTTTCATTTACACTTTTTATGAACTATAAGCCTAATTTGTGTTTTTTACATATATTGTTTTTCTTTGGGGGTTTTTTCCTGCATCCTGTTTCTTGTACCTCCAACTTTTGCTGACATTTTCATTTTATCTCTACAAAAAATATATTAAATAAATAAATAATTGATATATATGTGATATGAAGTGTACGAAGTCGGGAACACACCAGATTTTGAAATGACTAAATCGGATTTACAAAAAATTTATTTAACAAACACGAAAATTTACGTAATTAAATTTTGAGTTATGATAAACAAAGAATAATTAACATTTAATGAGATTTCGAAATTCCATAAAAAAAAACTATTCAGGTATAACCGAATTTTAAAATTTGATGAAGAAAAAATTTACATTTGATCATATTTCAAAATCCAATAAACAAAACAAATCTACACGTAACTAAATTTCAAATTTTTTTAAATAATTAAATTTACACATCCAAATTTTGAAATCCGTTAAAAAAATAATACCCATAACATTGCTTGATCAAATGAATCACGTTGAAAATCTGACCTATGCTTGCTTAGCGTTTTTTCTTTTCCTTACTAAATTTTTCTTCCTCACCGCACTCGTCTCTCTGTAACTTGTCACATGCAGCTCACCACTTCGCTTCGTCTTCTTCCTTTGATATTTTGTTCTTGGTTTTTCTCTCTCGTAAAAAAGGAAGCCAACAACCTAATTTCCCATAGTTTCTTCAACAACTTGAGAAGATGTATGACTTTATGGTTTTGATAGTTCTTAAATATTCTTTTTTCTTATCGTGCTCTACTACATAACATAGTCAACTCGATGGGAATGACCCATGACGAATTGAATATAATATTGTGCACATGGTCTTTCTTCATTACCTTCATTTGCTTTTGTTCTTTCTTGTAAAGGAATGGGCAACACTACCATAAATGAGAAAAGTGGTTGCATCTCGATTGCTTCCACAAATGAGAAAATATGAGTATAAAGTTAGAGAAAAAAACAATTAATGCCTCTCTTCCTGAAGAAGGGTCCATGCCAATTACTGCTCCCTCCCTTCGACAGAAACTTTGATGTCCTCGCACTACAAAAAAACCTAGAATTATTGGCGGATATATGTCGTCGGTAACATCCAAAATTCGTCGGTATTACATGTTTTTCAACGAATTACCGATGGGCTAAGATCCGGCGATAATTACTAGCGGATATATTCTCTGGTTATCCATCGGTAAATGATGAAACATGTTCAAGTGTAGTAGGCAACATTTGCTTCCCACCACATTCAACCTGAACATAATAAGAGACAATCAAAACCACACAATCCATATATATCCAAACATCAATCAACCAATGTAGTGACAATGAAGTCCATATCATTAAAAACATAAAATAATCTCAATAATACAAACATAAAAGTGTTTTTAAACTAAATATGTAAATAAAGTAACAAAGTATCTAATAATCATCATAATCATTAGAATTATTTCCTTTTTCTTCTTCATTATGTTGTTGTTGGGGAGGTAGTTGGACTTGGGTGGGCTGTAGTGGGGAACGTTGTTGTTAGGACAATGTTAGGGTGGATTGAGGTTGTTAGACCATAGGTTATGCGTTTGGAGACAAGAACCTCGTGACCAAATTTTGGAGATTCTCAAATCGTTATTTAAGATCATCATAAGCTTGGTCACAACCTTATAGTTGTTGTCTCAACTCATCATAACCCTGATCAGCACTGTTGGATGTAGATGGTTAGTGTTTCAATGTAATTCTTCCAATAGTGTAATGGGCAACAAGTTGTCATATCTCATATACTCATCCTTTATTTTTTCCACCGATGACATCCACCCAATATTGTGTCCTAATGATGTCACCGTCATCGATATTTGCTTGTGATGCATCATCAAAAGGCCGTGATCTTTGCTCCGATTTGACATGTGAGAGTCTAGTGAAAAATTCTTCTTGTTAAAGAAAATGTAAAGTGTCAAGTATATGGAGGAAGTTTAAAAGGAACAAAATAGTATAAGTTTGAACTTTGTAAAAGAGCTTGCTTACATGTGTCGTCCGAGACCTCTCATCGACAAATTGGTCAGATTTCTTTTGTAGATGAGTTTGCTGAAATACCTCATCAACGTGCACAACCTGTCTCAACTATGTTGCTTGTAAAATAATAGAAATTATATATATACATTAATTTCAAAGTACATAGCGTATATCATAATTGATAAGAAATTAATTAAGATTTGTACTATACGAATGTCATGCTCATGGTGGTAACTGAACCACCTGTATGCAGAACACCACCCTTTTTTGAAGCCTGAGTCCATTGAAAGGTAGCACATTTGTTGTGATAATTTGGAAAATTACAATGTGCCAACAAGGAGTTCCATATGTACTCCCTAACCCAATAAAGGCGTTTTTCTGCATTGTGTGCATCTTTAAACATTTTTTACTGTCTATAAGATGCTTTGCTATAGAATTTTTTCTTAATTTGATCTTCATGCTTAAATGCTTTAACTAAGTTTATATGGCAATATTTGGATAATGCTTAACCTCTTCTTGGACCTCTCTAATTGTCTTCAACTCATAACAAAAACAAATCAAATGCTTTAAATAAGTTTTTATGGCCATCGTTCAATATGATGATTTCCAATGGTTGTGTTTAACTTAATTTAGGTAAGAAAAGATGTCCATTATGTAGAAAAAAGGCGAATGATAGTTAGACCTGTAGGAAACTACCACTGTAAATAATGTCATTTAATTCAATTGAAATTCAACCCTAGCTAACTTATCCCCAGTCTTATTCTCAGTGGCAACCTTAAAGCCTAAGAACTATCTCTACTTTTAGTTTGTGACAAGCTTCAAGTGCATAATTTGGTTCCATGCAGATTGATAGGAGGACAAGCTCCCGTTGACTGCCATAACCACCATTTCTTTCTTTTTTCCCTCTTTGATATGATGTCTTTACCATTGAAAATTGAGAACATGGAGACCCCACTGGGTTCAAAACCCTTCTCCAAATTCATCATGAGGCCAAATGAGGTTTTCCATTTCATATGTTTAGGTTGAATCCTATACGTGGCGTCCCAATTAATCTCTTGTCAAAAGTTAACTATAAAAGAAACACAAGCCTAAGAACTAACCATTGCATTTCCAACCTAAAATGAACACAATGTCAGTTTCAAAGAATTTGCAACATCATATCATAACATAACAAAACATGAAAATGAATTTCGAACCTCATAAAAACAGTACAAGAAAATGAATTTGCAGGGGTCATGTTTTGCCCTTTTCATATGGATTCACAAACAAGGCAAACAATATCAACAATATAAGCCCCACAATGCAACCCAAACATATAAACAATAATAACATTCGACAAAAACAAACAACCCAATCAAACACAACATATCAATTAGAACACGAGCGAGAAAGGAATAAATGAGCACACTTGATCTCTCAACGAGGCTTTGCTTGATCTTCAATGCACCACAACAATAGCCTGAAGGAGGCGTGACATGAAGAGTGTCGAGAGCAAGAGACACAACAAGAAGCTCTACCAATGATATGTGAGAGGAGGTTATGTGACAAACGTGTGAAGGATGACATGGTTGTTCAAAACGAAGGTCACTGAACTTCAAACGCAGATTGAAGTGAAGCGTGAGGATACGAAGAAGGTTGTTGAAGGAGAATGACACAACACTTAATTTGAAGACATAAAAAAATGAAATTGAAAAAAGAAAATCTAAACGTAAACTTATTTTCATAAAAAAACTTACTAACAACATTTAATATAATACCAACGTCGATAAATAAAACAATGACTCCTATCAATATTTCATGAGTAACTAATATTTATTGGTGGATCTTAAACCACCAATAATGATCCGTCAATAATTCTTGTTTTCCCTATAATATTGTGATAAAGCTGTCAAATGTAACTAGGAATAACCGTGCATGCTTGACAGACGTGAGGTATGGATATAAACGAAGAAAAAAGAGTTAACGTGTTGTGTAACCACCATCTAGATGCCACACTATTGCATGCATAATGGTCGTTGAAAAGAGTAATAATACCATGACACATTTTTACATTCATTTGACACAGAATATAAGGGTAAAATGGTCCAAAAAGTGTAAAGGTTTGTAGTTTTTCAAGAAAGAAGAAAGTAAAAAATAAGTAAAGGTAGTGTCAAATGAATGTAAAAAATTTAGGTGTGTCAAAGAATCATTTCTCCGTTGAAAAATGGGGTGCATGACTCAGAGGGAGGTCTAAAATGTCTAAGTCACACTTTTTAAATTCCATATCACTTTAATGGGCTAATAGCCCAATTGATGTTTTAACACTCACACACCCCATTTTTCCTTTTTACCCTCTGCATATTAGCCTAATATTCCCATATCCATTTTTAATGTTACACTACATTATCATCTTTAAGAATATCTAGAAGTATTCTATAATATTTAATGATATCTAATAACATATAATAATATTTAACGATCTCTAATTCTTTTAATTAAATAATTTATCTTTTATTTAAAGTATTCAATTTATTTATTTTTTAATTATTGTAATTTTTCTAAATCAATACATTTATTTTTTTACTCATTAAACTTGATTTAACATATTTTATAATTTTTTAATTAGGTCTTGTCATGTAATAACTATTAAGTGTAGAAATATAATAATGTAAAACTTGTAACGTCAAAAATTATATATATATATATATATATATATATATAAATAATAATAATAATAATAATAATTATTATTATTATTATTATTATTATTATTTTGGAAGGGTTTTGATTAGGGTTTTAGCTTTTCCAGCACTTAGTTCTTCAGTGTTTCTTCGAAATCACCGATGTGGACTCTCCGTCGTGCTTCTGTTCTTCTCAGGTAATGCTTCTCCTTCTCAAATCCATTTCCCCTTTTCTCTCCTCTTTTTACAGTGAAAATTTTATAGCTTTAAATTATTTCTCTTATGTCGTGGTCATGTCATATTTCAGTATGGAAGAGTTGGAATTAATTTTTTATTGTGCATTGTTTGCATAGGACCCGAGGGTCCAATGTGAGAACTTCTTTTGTCAAATTAGCTCGAACTAACTGTGTGGAAGAAGAGGGTGGTATCACTGAGTCTCATGAAATAACATACGGTGGATTGTTGTTGTGGAATAAGCGTTTTCATTCAGAACAAAGTGCATCACTGGATTTTACTGTGTGGAGACGCGGATTTTCTTCTAGTAGCACCAAAGAGGATGATGATTTGGAGGATGGGTTTTCCGAGCTGGATACACCTGCTGACGATGAAAATGAAATTGGCAATCTTTTAGCTTCTGATGCCGGCCAATCGGATGACGACAGTGATGAGGAGAATGTCGAGGAGCCTCACAACGAGGTCGATGAGGTGGTCAAGGAGAAAGGAAAACCGCATCGTGGAAGGGTTCAATCTGAACTATTCAATGAGATCATGCATGCGCCAGGTTTGTCTATTGGTGTGGTTGTGGATAACTGGTTAGCAGAAGGGAATGAACTAACCAGAGATGAAGTGTCCCATGCCATGTTTCTTCTTCGAAGGCTAAAGATGTTTGGGAGAGCTCTGCAGGTATTTGAGCTAAGTTTGAATTGTTTGTACATTATGTCTTTTTAATGTTTGAAATTTGAAATTAAATAAATAACTGAAATTGTGATTGATGCTTTCTTATATTTGAGGAAAATATGTTTAATTGGAGAAGACATTTTCTGTTATTGGTTCTTGTTTTCACCTTCAGTCCTAATAAAAATTTCCGATTTTTTCACAGATTTGTTTTGAGAACAGAAAAAGTTAATTTTCTTTTATTGTTTTCATTTCAAAACTTTGAAAACACAAAAAATAAACAAAGCGGGCTTGATGTAGCTACATGTAAAAATAGAAGATGAAAATAGATTACATTATTCAAACCAAATGGGTCCCAATGTTTTCTTATCATTGATTCTTTTGGTAATATTATTTACTTGAAACTCTCAATCTGAGTGTCGAAAGGATTAATGAAATTACAGTTCACAGGAGATGGTACCATGTTGAGAAGATAGAAACAGAGAAAATATAATAAATTATGTGTGTTGGGTACATACATGAGTCTTCTTATTTATAATGAAGAAGAGATACAATGATAACAAAATCAATATCTAATAATGAGAAATATTTGGTAAGATATTTCCCTATCAAATCATATTGCTTGTTCCTATTTAACGGAATCAAATCATATCTCTAACATTCCCTCGAAATTGGACCATATTATCATATGTGATTACTTTGTTACAAATGCCATCAACACAAGACTTCTTCAGAGACTTAAAAAACATGCCAACCAGTTGGATCCCAAAGCTGACAGTAAATAATGAAAGGTAGTAGATATTTTGTATGTCTTTCTCTCTATCAAAGTGACAATATTTCTTAATCATAATTTTAACACTCCTCTCAAGTTCGAGCAATGGGCCCACAGGGAAAGCACAAATTAAGTTAGGCTTTGACACTTTGTTGAGTGATTAATGAAGAAGTAGGTCATGGGGACGGTATCACACTGATACCATGTTGAGAAGAGAGACTAAGAAATATAGTAAATCCCTACATGAGTATTCTTATATATAATGAAGAATAGTGAAATAATGATTAACAAAATCAATATCTAATAATGGGAAATATTTGGTAAGATATTTCATATCAAATCATATCTTATCTCCCTATTTATGTAATCATATCCCTAACATAATCAACTCATATGTCTATTGTTGAGAGAAAATATTGTTGTTCAATGCTTGTTTGATGGATTGTTTAAGTGTAGTGAATTTCATGTATCCTTTATATTATAGAAAAGAGAAAAAAAAATGATATGTTTAACTACTGCAGCTATGAATAGTTGTAATATTGTGTTGATATAAAGCACTAATCCTTAAACTCCTGTTTATACTAATAATCGAGGTACATCTTCATCTAGTATGAGGCATGAGCTTGGTCCAATTAATGTACCTTAACAGAATCATCTAACACACTCAATTATTGTATCAATACTCTGAGTCCTAACAGAATCTAGCCCTAATATTCAAGCTAAAGCATTCTAACTCCTAGTTTATTGCAACCACCATCCACGTTCATGACATCTTTAGTGAGCCACAACGCCTTTGTTTCTCTTTGATTTATGATCTCTGAGTTGCTTTATTTTGGTGCAAGCATTTTTGTGACGATAATGCACACCTTGCAGCAGTTACAAGAGTATTTTCATTTTGGCCATCTCCTCCCCTTATACCTTCGCCGCTGGCCCTCCTCTATTGTGATGCCATTTTGATCACATCTTTGCCTAAAGAGTGTCCACCACCTATTGGTGACCCTTGTATCTAAGTCACTCCATCAAGGCCAGTTAAGCCTTGACGATCTTGTGTCGAATGGACATTACACACCCTTACAAGCACATTCTTTATTAAGCTTTTATAATGTATCTCCCTATCTCGCATGATATTTGGAGCCTCTCTTTTAGAAGCTGTTAGCTGTTCCAGATTTGCCTTGACATCCTCACCCATAAAGTGCCATCATTTAATCTGTCTTGCATTTCATTTCTCATCTTTCTACAGTTCAAGGTAGTTTGGAGTTGTTTTCTCTCACTTGTTGATATATGACCTCTACTCAAATTTGTACCCTTATGATTTGCAATGTGCTCTGTCTGATCACTGAAACCTGGCTTTGCCTTAAAACTTTCCCTGAGTAGCCACATTAATTTACCTGAGGGATCAACTGACCTATAGGTAATACTATAGAGTCATCTTAATCCTGTCATTTTATCGTCTCAATCTGTTTTTTATTATTGTTTGGCTTTTTTTCTTATAGGAAAACAGGTTTTAACCATAGAGAGCTTTGCTTGAGGGAAATTATTAGAGTATATGAAAATGTCTTGGTCATATCTTACTATATCTTAGAATAATTACATCTATGTATCATCATTAAGTCTATGTAGGGTGTAGTGTGCTAGACAATTTATTAGTTGTACCTATAATCGTACCTAGTTCTGCACCTAGGTGTTTAGTGCAGTCCCTTAATCTTCCATGTATTCTTGTATTAGTTTTTCATTATAATTAGAAGATTATTTGACCACACGCCTTTTTCAAGACCCAACGCCTTTGTTATATATATTATCTTTATCTTTTATCTTTAGTTAGTTTGTTATTATTTCTTATTTGTACTTTGGGCTTAACCCATACTTGTTCTATTATAAATAAAGGACCATATGTGTATATTGAACACAAGGGAGTTTTCACTATATTCAACTTGGTATCAGAGTGGGTCGATCCCGCTCTGATTTCTATCTCACCGGTGCCGCTGTTTGCCACCGTTCGCTGCCATCCATTGTCTGCCGTTCGCTGTCCTCCGGCCACCGTCACCAGCCGCTGTCTCTATCGATCTCTATATGGCCTCAAGCAATCACCACATGCTTGGTTTGGAAAGTTTAGCTCTATTGTTCAAAAGTTTGGGCTAAAACGTAGTGAAGCATACCATTCGGTTTTTTATTGTCATTCTTCTCTTGGG
Source organism: Vigna mungo (assembly GCA_036885675.1). Taxonomy (NCBI): domain Eukaryota; kingdom Viridiplantae; phylum Streptophyta; class Magnoliopsida; order Fabales; family Fabaceae; genus Vigna; species Vigna mungo. The sequence continues at coordinate 28,357,997 of CP144695.1, read as the reverse complement.
AAATGTGTTTACTTAATAGTATATGTTGATGATATTGTCATTACAGGAAATAATGATGTTGGAATATCTCAACTGAAAGAGTACTTGTGTAGACATTTTCAAACCAAGGATCTTGGAAGTCTCAAATACTTCTTAGACATTTAAGTAGTGCAATCCAAAGATGGAGTTGTAATCTCCCAAAGAAAGTATGCTCTTGATATATTACAAGAAACATGCATGATTGATTACAGACCGGTAGACAGTCCAGTGGACCCAAACCATAAATTAAGGACAGAAGGTGAGTTATTCTCTGATCCAGAGAGGTATAGGAGGCTGGTTGGAAAATTGATTTATCTCACTATTACAAGGCCAAATCTATCCTTTGCAGTTGGAGTGGTTAGTCAGTTCATGTAGACTCCTTGTGTTGACCATTGGAATGATCTTAGTCGCATTCTAAGGTATATCAAAAAGGCTCCTGGGCAAGAATTGTTATATGAAGATAAAGGAAGCATTCGGGTCTTTGGGTGTTGTGATGCAGATTGGGCAGGTTTGCCTATTGATAGACGGTCTATTACAGGATATTGTGTTTTTCTCGGAGGAAACATTATTTCATGGAAAAGTAAGAAAAAAAATGTAGTAGCTCGATCAACTGCTGAAGCCGAGTATAGGGCGACGGCATCACTCACATGTGAACTTATATGGGTGAAACAATTCCTTCAAGAGCTTAACTTCTGTGACATCCATACTATGAAGATGTATTGTGTTAATCAAGCTGCTCTCCAAATTGCATCAAATCCTATATTTCACGAGAGGACTACACATATAGAAATTGATTGTCATTTTGTTTGTGAAAAATTGTTGACTAAAGAAATATGTACTGAGTTTGTTGGGTCAAACGATCAACTGCAGATATGTTAACCAAGTCATTAAAGGGTCCTCAGATTGAGTTTATTTGTTTCAAGCTTGGTACATATAATTTGTATGCTTCTGCTTGAGGGGGAGTGTTAGATATATTATCTTTATTTTTTATCTTTAGTTTGTTTGTTATTATTTCTTATTTGTACTTTGGGCTTAGTCCATACTTGTTCTATTATAAATAGAGGACCCTATGTGTATATTGAACACAAGGGAGTTTTCACTATATTCAACTGCCTCAAACTAAGGAAGTTCATGAACTAGTGGAACCATCTGTCATGGTTGCCACACGAAGAAGAGGAGGATGTGGCACTAGAGGGGGAGAATGTGGAGGTCGAGGGCACACCCAAGAAAATTGTTACTCTCTACATGGTTTTCTTGCCAAGACAGGCAATGTCTCTAAGGCTAAAACATTCGACTCCAAATTAACTAAGCATGAATATTAAGAGCATCTAAGGTCAAAGTCATAGCTTGGCACAAACATTTGAAACTCCAAGTACATCAACAACTTGCATTTCTCAATCCATGTAAGGTCAAATTTTTTTAGTAATTGACTTAGGTGCTTCTGATCACATCTCTAGTAATGCTTCTTTGTTCTCATCCATTTCCTTTCAAAGAAACCATCATTTCATAATCTTGGCAAATGACTCTAAAACTTCATCAACGGGAGTTGGTCAAGGTTAACTTTCCCCTTCCTTAAATCTCAGATATGTTCTTTTTGTTCTTAATTGTCCTTTCAATCTGATTTCATTAAGCCAATTTACCAAAACATTAAATTGCTTAACCTTTGATAACAATTCCTTTGTTATACATGAGTGTGGTTTGGAGAGACGAATTGGAGAAGCATATGAAGTTGGAGGCTTGTACCATCTTGGATATAGTCCCCATGTGTCTTGTGTTGCATCTCCACGTCCTAAATTGTTACATGATCGGTTAGGTCATCCGCATTTATCAAAACTAAAGAAAATGGTCTCTAAGCTTAGTAGTCTCCATACCTTAGAATACGAGTCCTGTCAACTAGGAAAACATGTTAGATCTACCTTTTTTGAAAGGTCTGAGTCAAGGTGTATCAAAATTTTCAGAAGTCATAATGCCAAAGAATATTTCTTATCTAATTTCTCTGTTGTCTTAAGTTCACATGGTATATTACATTAGTTTACATGTCCTCACACATCACAACAAAATGGTACAACAGAAAGGAAAAGTAGACACTTAGTTGAGATTGCTCGTACCCTATTGCTTAGTGCAAATATCCTATCCATCATTTGGGGATGTCTTCCTAACTGCCTGTTTTCTTATTAATAGGATGTCATCCTCATCCCTAAATAATATGGTTCCTTTTTCAATTCTATTTTTAAATGATCCTCTCTTTCACATTTCTCCTTGTGTATTTGTTTTGTTCATGACATGTCTCCAGGGTTAGACAAACTGTTTGCTCGTGCAATCAAAATGTGTCTTCTTAGGCTATTCTTGTCTTCAAAAAAGGTACTAGTGTTAAGTACTGTATGTATGCCAATGTTACATTCTTTGAAGAAATTCCTTACTTCTCTCCATTTGTTCAAGATATTCATGTTATCAACATGTCCTTTCTATACCAGTGGCTAAGTCTAGTATCCCTAGTGTTTCTGCCAATCTCAGTCTTACTCAGAGTCTTCTTGAATCGTCATCTCCACCTATTTATATCCTCCAACGCATGACCCTAAGGAATAATCCAGTTATTCAAGAACACGGTGAATCCTCTACTTCAAAATTCTTCTCCCTCATCACTCGATACCACGACTCTTGGTGAAGATGATTCAGGCTCGCCCATTGCTCTTAGAAAAGATACTTGTTCCACTCAAAACCCACATCTTATTTATAATTTTCTAATTTATCATCGATGGTCGTCTTCCTACTGTTCTTTTCTATCCTTAATGTCTTCTATTACCATTTCCAAAAATGCGGGAAGTACATAGATCATCCTGGATAGTGACAAGCCATGATTGTAGAAATGCAAGCTCTTGACTAGAGTTGGGAGTTATTTCCCTTCCACCTAGGAAAATGGCAGTTGGGTGTGTTAGTGAGTTTATACAATTGAACTTGGCCCTAATGGTGAAGTTGATCGTCTCAAGACACGGTTAGTTTCAAAAGGTACACTTAAGTTTATGGCCTCGATTATAGTGATACTTTCTCTCTAATGGCCAAGATGACTACTATTTTCTATTCTTTGCCATGGCAACAATTTGTCATTGGCTTCTCCATCAATTTGATATCAAAAATGCCTTTTCACATGTGATCTAGCAGAAGAAGTATACATGGAGCAACCTTCTGGGTTTTTTGCTCAAGGGGAGTCTTGTAAGGTTTGTAAGTTGCACCACTCTCTCTATGGCCTCAAGCAATCACCATGTGCTTGGTTTGGTAAATTCAGCTCAGTTGTCCAAACTTTTGGGCTAAAATGTAGTGAAGCACATCATTCAATTTTTTATTACAATACCCCTCTTGGGAAATGTATTTACCTAATAGTCTATGTTGATGAAATAGTGAAGGAGTACTTGTGCAAACATTTTCAAACCAAGGATCTTGGACGTCTAAAATATTTTTTGGGCATTGGTGTAGCTTAATCAAAAGATGGGGTTGTAATCTTCCAAAGGAAGTATGCTCTTGACATCTTACAAGAGAAAGGCATGCTCGACTGTAAGCCAGTAGATAGTCGTATGGACCCAAATAAAAAAATAATGATGGAAGAAGGTGAATGATTACCTCATCCAGAAAGATATTCCAACAAGCTAATTTATCTTACTATTACGAGACTTGATCTATCTTTTGCAGTTAGAGTGACTAGTGAGTTTATGTAGACCCCATGTATCATCATTCACATTTTAAGGTATCTCAAAAAGGCTCAAAGACAAGGTTTGCTATATGAAGATATTCACTGATAGACCCTTTGCTTCAAGGTGTTGTGTTTTTCTGGGAGGAAATGTTATCTCATGGAAAAGTAAAAAGTAAAATGTAGTAGCACGATCAACTGCTGAAGCTGAATATAAGGCAATGACATCTCTCACTTGTGAACTTATATGGGTAAAGCAAATTAGCTTTGTAGCTTATCTTTTGGATTTTGAGCTTTCTTGCCCACTGGCTTGTCACCCAGTGCTTTTTAGACTTGATTTTTTTATCTGTCTCCCATATGAAGAATCTTTGCTGGTGCTCTTTTTCTTTCACGAATTGTCACTTTTTATTTTTCTCCCACAAAATTAGCCATGGAATTGGAATACACTTCCTGTTGCTGCAGATGAAACATGACCATTGCTGGTTTTACATGAACTGTTTGCTTTTTTATTTTTATTATTCTTACTATTATTATTTGTATTCTTTCTTAGAATTCAGGCCAGCAGGCGAGTAGGAAGATTCATGCCTTGTATGTTGATTAGTTGCAAATGTTTATAATAATTTGTTCTTCTGTTGAGAATGCAAACATTCTTTGTTTCATATTTTCACCAATTCATTTGATATAATTGTTGTTTCATTGCTCATTTTTCTAGAAATGCATTCTATATATGTTTCTGTTCAAATAACTCGTAATTAGCAACTTAACGTGGTTTTAAATTGTGCCCACAAGTACGATTGCAGTTGCAATATTATGGTTTTGAAGGTCTCTTCAACTTTAATTTTAAACATTCATAGTTACATATATTTACTTTTTACATTTTCTAGCTTGAAAAAATGTGGTAATGCAAATTTTAATTTTTTTTCTTTTTATGATTCGATATGTAGCTCTCAGAGTGGCTCGAGTCAAAAAACCAGATTGAGTTTCTTGAAAGAGATTATGCGACTCGCATTGATTTAATTGCCAAAATACGTGGCTTAACTAAGGCAGAGGCATACCTTGAGACTATTCCAGAATCTTGTAGCAGAGAGATAATGTATCGAACTTTATTGTTGAACTGTGTTGGTCAGAACAGTGTGAAGAAAGCAGAAGAAGTTTTCAGTAAACTGAAGAATTTGGACTTGCCTGTTACAGTATTTGCATGCAACCAGATGTTACTTTTGTATAAGAGGAATGACCTGAAGAAAATAGCTGATATGTTATTATTGATGGAAACTGAGAATATCAAGCCTTCTTCTTTTACTTACTCAATCTTAATAGACACAAAAGGCCAGTCCAAAGATATTGATGGAATGGATCTAATTGTTGATAAAATGAAAACAGATGGCATTGAACCAGACATCAAAACACAGGCTGTTTTGGCTAGGCATTACATCTCAGCTGGGCTTCAAGATAAAGCGGAAGCCTTATTGAAGGAGATGGAAGGTGAAAACTTAAAACAGGACAGGTGGCGATGCCAAATTTTACTTCCCCTCTATGCAAACCTTGGAAAGGTGGATGAAGTGGAAAGAATTTGGAAGTTCTGTGAGACAAACCCTCGGTATGATGAGTGTCTAGTGGCAATTGAAGCCTGGGGAAAGTTGAATAAGGTTTATGAAGCAGAGAATGTTTTTGAGACAATGGTAAAGAAATGGAAGCTTTCTTCCAAGAACAGTTCTGTACTACTGAAGGTTTATGCAAATCATAAGATGATTACGAAGGGTAAGGATCTTATTAGGCGAATGGAAGATAGTGGGTGCCGAATAGGCCCACTGACCTGGAATGCTATAGTGAAACTCTATGTCCAAGTCGGGGAAGTGGAGAAGGCAGACTCTGTTCTTCGGAGGGCAGCCCAGCAGAGCCAGATGAAGCCACTGTTTTCCACTTACTTAACTATTTTGCAGCAATATGCTATGAGGGGTGATGTTCATAATTCAGAAAAGATTTTTTATAGAATGAAAGATTATCATTCTAGAGCACTGATGTACCAAGTTTTATTGAATGCCTATATAAAGGCAAAGGCTCCCGCGTATGGGATTAGAGATAGGTTAAGAGCTGATAACATAAAGCCCAATAAAACTTTGGCAAACCAGTTGATTCAAGTTGACGGATTTAGGAAGAATCCACTCTCCGGTTTGCTTGACTGAGGAAGCCAGCAGATACCTGTGTAAGTGTTGTTTCTACTCATACGGTGCAACTGCTGTTAGTCAATAAAGATTAGGTTAATTATCTTCGATTTGAAATTTTTGTGAAAGACTTTTCTTTTGCAGGTATTTTTGGTTGAAACTAAGCTTTTGAAAGGTGCTTGATTATAGCAGTTGTGCTGTGGTACTAAAGTCTTTTGGAACTTGAATAGATCCTGATTTGCTACATGTTTAGCATTGGAGCGATGGAGTAGCAGAATTGTCCCAGCCCAGAAGCTCTTCTTGAATTCTAACCAATTTCATGAATGCAAAACGCACATTTGTAAACAAAGGTTGTTAGATGCAACTTTTCAATATCTTCCTCCCAAATTTTCTGTAGCTTCCTTGGAATCAAGTGGTATCGAGTTCTTTTAATTTGGATCTAGAATAAAATATAGAAGTCTAATTTAAATAAGTAATTTTTAAAATTTGAAAATTTAGATGTAGAACATGTACTCTGTAAAATTAAGATAATAGTTAAATGGACTAGAAATTTTTAAGCTTTAAATCAATATAGTTCTTTCATTAATTGATGCCATTTAGTGTCATTGTAAAGATTGAGTTTATATGTGAAAGTATATTGTATTCTCTATTTTATTACCAGACCATTGATATATACTTGCCTTTCAGAAGATAACCACAACACTTTAAAACTTCCTAGTCAAAGGCATCTATATAAAACCCAATAATTAAGGTATTAATTAATTTGTAGAAGTAAAACTGTCATGCAATAAAGTCGGTGAAAAAAATTTAGCAGTTCTCACTTCTATGAAGGTAATGCTAATGAATTGGAGAGAAAAATCAAACATGATAATTTACTAATTTACAATGTGAAAGTTTTAAGGAACCAGAATGGTAAGGTGGAGGGACAAATTGACAAAATTTATACTGCAAGAAACTCAGAAAATTCAAAGTAACGCATGCATTAACATTCAATTTGGATAACAAAAGTCTTAAAGAATAAATTGATACATAAACAAAAAGAAAAATGTATATGTGAACTATCAAATATTTATTTAATTTGCCAATATGCATACTACATTTTTAAAATGTGTATACTATCAAGTCAACAATTTGTTCAATTTTATATTTGATATTCTGGGTTTTGATAAATTATAGGAAGAAGATATTTCTCTCTCTCTCTCTCTCTCTCTCTATATATATATATATATATATATATATATATATATAATATAGTTGTATTTTTACCTTAAGTTATATATAACTTTTAAATGTAATAGAACACTCATCTTAATTTTTAATTTTTATTTTCATAACTTTTATAAACTGACATTCTTTAACAAAAGCTTTTTTTTTTTTTTACGATAAAATTGTGTCGGAAAAGCATGTGTATCTAAAACTAAAACTAATCATACTATATCATCATACTAATGAATTAAACTTTGGAACATATTTGTGACAAAAATGAAAGTTTCATAATCGACACTCCTCCTAATAAAATATCTATATTCTAAAATAGATTATATGTTAAATGCTTGCATATAGTAACCGGTGATAATAATATTACCTTTAATCAACATTAATGAAGTTGAAAATAATGATGACCTAAGCTTTTTTTTTTCAAAATTGTTGAATATGATAATTATGATTTCTAAAAATAATTAAAGTAGATCTAATTGATAAAAGATATTGTTGAAAAATACTCATATACTTTTTTAAATCATATCATGATAATGTGTTATTTTTACTGAAATATTTAATTTGTTAACAGTCTTTTATTTTAATTAGGAAAGGTTAAAATCTTCACCTCTTCTAAGTAAATGCTCTTGTGAGAAAGTTAAATGAAAATTATTTTTTATAAATATAATTTATCGAAGATTTAATATCTCTTTTTCGCTTAATATTTATAGCAATTATTTATTTTTTTTTCAATTTTTTTATTCAATGTGATCCAATCTTTATTAGAATGTCTCTCTTATGTTAGATTAGGATTAATGTTGTTACAGGATGGTAACTTAGTAAAGTGATTAAGTTATGTTTATGGAAGAGGAATAAAATTCATATACTAAACTCTGTATACTTACTTATATATATATATATATATATATATATATATATATATATATATATATATATATCATAATAATATGCTAGTTTTATTAAATATTTTTATCCTTAACTTGTATATAAAATTAAAATTTGTCACTATTTCAAATTTTAATTCTCAAATTTAAAAATAAATTAATATAATCTCTTTTTTTTCATGGTAAACTACGTTTTAGAATAACATTTCAAACGGTTGAAAAAGACACATTTTAATGTTATATTTTAAAGACTAAAAAATATTTAACTATTCTTTTAATATCTTTTGATTTTAATATTTATAACAATTGTTTAATATCTTTCTTAATTTTTTTGCTCATCATCCCAATATTTATTAGAATGAATCTCTAGAAAAAAATATTTGTATTCGTAAATATAGATAAAATATGTGACATATTTATTATAGCATATAACAAGTATTTTAATACTATTTATAAACGAGTCAAGTTGGTATCATATTATGGAATATGTAAGTATCAATTACTCACAAAAATTTAAAATTAAAATTAAATTTATTTTTTATTAAGTTAAATTTAATTAAAAATAAGAATAATTAAAAGTAAAAATACTTTATATTTTATTATGTTAAATTTAATTAAAATTAAATTTTAATTTATATCATATTTTATATTTTTTTAATTCTATTTAGATTTTATTTTAAAAATTTATAAAATATTATTTTTTTAAAATATTTATAAGTATTCACTTGCGGATTTTAAAATACTTAGAGATATTTTTTAAATGAATAACAGAAGGCGTAACAAATGATCATGCAAAAGAAATAATATTCATATTAAGTCATGATTTTAATTATATGTTTTAATAAATAATGAGAGCACATGAGATAAAAGAAATGAAAAATTAATTAAAATAGTGAAACCAAAAATTGTTAAACCTTTATTTAAAATGCAATCTTTCAAAACATAAACTAAACATTAACAAACTCTTTCTTAACCTCAAATTTTCTTTTAACCAAATCTTTATTGTTGAATAATTCTCTAACTATTTGGAAGTAAGAAGTTTTTCCTACATGACCGGATATATCCGGCAAAGATATCTTTTGATCAGAACCTCTCTACACTGCCAGGTATCTGTCCTTCAACTCTGTTGTTTCTATCATCGAAAAGGTAAAAAATATATATAAAAGACTCTTCAATACTTAAAAAGATCAAAATTCTATAATCAAATTTTAATTAATAAAATAAGTAAATAATAAATCATGATTAATATACTATTTATAATGTTTACTTTCTTGATTACAATGGGTCCTTAAACCCAATGACTAAATTATCTATTCAGTCAAACTCACCTTTGGTGTTCAACATCCTATTTCTAGTGTGCATACTCAACTATACTTCAGCTATACAGCTCCATTCCATCCTTTATGAAAGATTTGTTTTGGTGCAATATTGAAATATTGAATCTTCCTCGTAACGAGACCAGATTCAGTTTGAATTATCAGAACAAGTAACCAACAAAACGTCCCAACTCAAACAAGAAAAATAGAAAGCATGATCACGTGCCTTAGAGAATTAGATTCTGTTCTAGGAACATTCTCCAACTCTCAGGGAAGATTCATAATTAGGAATATTCCACAACGTTGGAAGTGGATTCATAACCAGAATAGTTCCACAATCAAGGGAAGATTCAACTTCATCTCTTAAAACCTTATTTCCTGCTATTATAATTTGTCTTTTTTCCTTCCATTATTGAGTTCCATAAATACACTCAATATTATTGGTGGAGCTTAATATTATCCCAGAAAGGAAAAAAAAAAAAAAAAAGATAAGCTCAATTATATTATATCAATATGATTTGTACTTTCGTTTTCGAAACACGGTTCTTGCAGTCTGAAAATTGTTGACTTTTAATATAGAAATAAAAACAAAATATAATTTTCATATATCTATTTTATTCAACCTATAACTTTGTTCTTTTATATTTTAAAATATTAGATATTAATGTCTTTATTCTAGAAATTATATAGTTTTTATCCAATCCTTAAAGTTGTCTATTTTATTTTTTTTTAGTTAATTAAGTCATTTTTTCCCTTTAATATTTCTATAAAAGAACCATGCATCAAAATGCCACTTCAATATCTCCAATCTTAATATCCAACCTATTCATGATTTTGACGTTTAAAAACATAAATGAAAATATCAAACATGCAGGAAACGAGTTTGGGAGAAGAACTAACTTGAAAAATTATTTGTAATTGAGAAAATCAACCAAACTGTAAACACAAACTATTCTCATATATTACAAAGTGTGATGTTCCCAGAAAAGTTCAGGCCACCTACTTTTATGATGAACTGACAAATAATTTCTTGGTAATAATTTAACAACCCATCTAAGTACAAAAAATACAAATCCAGCACCAAAACTAAATGGAAATGAAGGAAACGAATCGTGATTTTTCCACTGTGAAGCCAAACAATTTTGGCTGCTGAAGTATTGTGTCCTGTTATGCAATTAAGTAATGTCAAACTCTGAGTTTTATACCAAAGACTGTTTTATACAAAACCAAGCCAAAAATACTTTATCACCCTCTTTCAAATGCGTCAAAGAAACAAACTCTGTACAAAACTTCAAAGGTATCTCAAGAACTCATATTTTAAGGTTTATTTTCAACTAACCATTGTATTAAACTTTCAGTTTTAAATTTTCTGTCATGGCAATTCTCAAGATTACCAAAAAGCACCATAAGCATTTCAACAATCCTTTCCCTTCTTCAGTTTCAACCACCATCCCTTATGTCCAAGGTTCTCTCTTCTTCAATTCAAAAAGAGTTCCTTCGGATCAGACCTTCTCAATTGGCAGTGATTTTCAGCTTTCTTGGACCTCCGACAATGGAGGGCACCTCTCGATTTCGCACCTTTCTCAACAAACCAGACCCATTTGGTCTACTATCCCTGGACAGGCTTTTGTCTCGGCTGCACTGGTTGACACAGAATTGGAAGAAAGTAGAGGATCCTTTCTTGTCAAAGACAAAGATGTTCATATGGTTTGCAATCACCAAACCATTGAGGATATTAGGATCATTGAGGATATTGGGGTGATCAATGGTCAATTTGATCATCATTTGGAATGTGAAGTGCCAGATTCTCCTTCTGTGTATCGAAGGTTGGAAAAGAAAACTGATGCTCAAGAGATTCAGATTCCTACTTTGATGATCACAGGAAGGCTTTTCAATATGACTAAGAAGAGTAAAAGGTTTCAAAAGCATGGCATTCAAGCAACTATGCAGTTTGAGGCAAAAGGACCTTCTGTGTATTCAAGGTATTGGGTTTTGTTCAATCAGAAAACCAAGCATGAGGTGGGGTTTCAAGTGAAGATTGAGAAACCTAACTTCACCTCCCGCAACCAAGTCTCTAAAACAGTTTCAGGAGGGTACCAGGGCTTCAAGAGGGGGCGGAATAATAGGAAAAAGAGACTGGGTTGGTGTTGGTACCTTTCTAGGCCAAGAGGGTTTTTGCTAGTCTCTTCAGTGGAGGAAGAGATAGCAGACTTGGATATCATAAAACCAGAAGAGTTCAATAGAGTGTGGTTGACATATGCAAGTGATGAGAATGAGAGGTTTTATGGCTTTGGGGAGCAATTTTCTCACATGAACTTCAAAGGCAAAAGGGTGCCCATATTTGTTCAAGAACAAGGTATTGGCAGAGGAGATCAACCCATAACCCTGGCTGCTAACTTGATTAGTTACAGGTAGTGTAATGTACAGCTTTATAAGCCTAATTCAAATCAGTACGTCATAAACACACATACACACAGACATATTTATATATTGTTGAAAACGCGGTGAATTATGACATTTTGTTATTATTGGCAGGGCAGGAGGTGATTGGAGTACAACTTATGCTCCTTCTCCATTCTACATAACGTCAAGAATGAGATCTGTCTGCCTTGAAGGATATGATTATACTGTTTTCGATCTTACTAAACTAGACAGAGTACAGATACAGGTATGGTTACAAAAATTGAGAGATATGGTTAAAGTATTCATGTTAACCGGACTGATCTATACCAAAAACTACCGTTCAAAATTAGAGTAATTAGTACAAAGAAACTTTGAAATTGTGCAGTGAATATTGGAAAATGTTGAGCACTGCATTAGGATGAATGGATCGTTTTGAAAATAAAGTAAAATTAGCGCAGTGGTAAATTTTGTATCACATGATGAATGTGGTAAAATATCTAAAAGAATTGGTATAGGATGACTGATGAATTTAATAATACAGCCAAGAAATTAAACTATGATTGATACCTGTGCATCAAGAAATAAAGAATGCATTATGTGTCGGACTTCAAAATTCTCGAACATTCAAAATTATTATAATGTCATGAAATCATGATTTAAATGTGTGTGTATTTGTAATTAAAGCTTACATTATTCCATATTTTGTACCGTGCAGATACATGGAAACTCTGCTGAAGGGAGGATATTGCATGGAAACTCACCTTGTGAACTGATTGAACGTTTCACAGAAAGCATTGGAAGGCTACCTGAGCTTCCAGAATGGATTATATCTGGTGCTATAGTTGGAATGCAAGGTGGCACTGAGGCTGTACGTCATATCTGGGATGAACTAAGGACCTATGATGTTCCTATCTCGGCATTTTGGTTGCAGGTAATCCCTCAACCCTACATTTAAAAAGAAAGGAAAAACAAAAGTAGTTCAAAGTCATATATACTCTTTGGATCTCTGTAGTTTCAACAAACATGTAATTCACAGTTCAGTTTGCTTCTGTAGACGATATATTTTTCTTGATTCAATCCGAGCATATACAATAATTTAAGTGGTGTATTTTGTTTGACTGATGTTACACACATAGATTTCTAACTCGACTTGTAACTACTGGAAATCAAATTAGTTCCGACAACTTGTGATGAACAACTTGGCTTGTGCACACACACTCAATACCATTCTTTGATATTTTTAATTTATGTTGATTACTTGTGGCAACTGTGCAGGATTGGGTGGGGCAGAGAAAAACATTGATTGGTTCACAGCTCTGGTGGAATTGGGAAGTGGATTCACAAAGGTATTGGGGATGGAAAAGACTTATTGAAGATCTTAGATCTCAGAATATAAAAGTTATGACATATTGCAATCCCTGTCTAGCTCCGGTAATGCTTCCTTTGAATCACTTCAAGTATAAATATTTTAGTCACTAACTTGTTTTCTTCAATAAACTGCATTTTATCGTTAGTGGAAGTAATTCATGATTGGTCTCTTGCTTTGCTATCATAATTTCATTTTGCTAAGTGCAATTGTAAGATAAGACATGTGGCTAGTTTAGGAAAATTGATATAATTTCTTTGTCTAATCCTATAGGTTGATGAGAAACAAAACAAAAGGAGAAACCTCTTTGAGGAGGCAAAACAGTTGGACATATTGGTAAAAGACAGCAATGGAAATCCATACATGGTTCCAAACACGGCTTTTGATGTAGGAATGCTAGATCTAACGCATCCAAAAACTGCAACTTGGTTCAAGCAGATTCTTGGAGACATGGTGGATGATGGAGTTAGAGGATGGATGGCTGATTTTGGTGAGGGCCTTCCTGTAGATGCTGTTCTATATTCAGGTTTGCATTAACGTATCTTTAATTCTCCCAACACTTTTGCTCAGTGTAATATTCTGACCTGCTTCACGAGGTCTTTCTTATGGCAGTAGATTGTAACACAGAAAAAGTGGATTAAAGTAAGAAACTAACTAGTTTGTGCTATAGGCTACAAGCATATCTCTTATCTTCTGCCAAAACACTCTTCCAGGATAATTTTCTGAACATTTTCTTATCATCCAACCTCCTAACCAAAAATATGAGAGAACAAAACTAGACTGAGCATGTGATTATTACTAAGAAGATGCACACTCCGTTTCAGGTGAAGATCCTATTTCAGCTCATAACAGATACCCGGAACTATGGGCCAAAATTAACAGAGAGATCGTGGAAGAATGGAAAAGTAACTCCTTGGACAAGGTAAAGAAAGACAAAGAAGAAGGTTTGGTTTTCTTCATGAGAGCTGGTTTTAGAGATAGCCCTAAGTGGGGGATGTTATTTTGGGAAGGAGACCAAATGGTCAGTTGGCAAAGAAATGATGGAATAAAGAGTTCCGTTGTTGGCCTTCTGAGCAGTGGAATTTCTGGCTATGCCTTTAATCACAGTGACATTGGAGGATATTGTACAGTAAACTTACCTATAGTCAAATATAATAGAAGTGAAGAATTGCTTTTGCGGTGGATGGAGCTAAATTCTTTCACCATAGTCTTCCGTACCCATGAAGTAAGTAAAATACCTGCAATAGTCATACACCTTTCATCATGATTATATTTTCTTCTTCTATCTCTATAATCACTATAGAAGTAGTCAACAAGGATATATTTATACAACAAGAATTTGGCTAACCAATGGAAGTTTTTATTCTGACATTATAGTGTATTACACTACTTAAGAAAGGGAGCTTCACCTAAATATGGTTAGACCACAAATATTTTCTAACTTTTCTTGCCTTTCTCTTTGATCTCAAAATTTACTAAAATAATAGTGGTATGGACCATATGGAGTGAAGCAACTTAGCTGATATACTAATGTAAAGAGTTGATTCAAGAAATACTAAAATCTGAATTAATAAGGATATAATCATATAGCTAAACAGGTAACTTTTTATTCAATAAGTTTCGTCATATAAAGTTTGCATACCAATGAGTCACTGATGCTTGAACTGTATGCAGGGAAACAAACCATCCTGCAACAGTCAGTTTTACTCAAACCAGCAGACAATGTCACACTTTGCACGTTTTGCAAAAGTATACAAAGCATGGACATTTTATCGAATTCAGCTGGTTAAGGTGATCACAAAATTTATCTATACAGAGTAATTAACTATATAAAAACCATTAGGCATTCAAAACGGTCTTTTCCATTCTTTTTTCTAAGCAGGAAGCATCCCAGAAAGGATTGCCTGTATGCCGCCATCTATTTCTCCATTATCCAACTGATGAACGGGTGCAACATTTGAGTTATCAGCAGTTCTTGGTTGGTTCTGAGTTCCTAGTGGTTCCTGTCCTTGACAAAGGAAAGAGAAAAGTTAAAGCTTATTTTCCATTGGGGGAGAGTAGCAGTTGGGTTCATATATGGACAGGAAAAGTACTTTCCAAACAAGGAAGTGAAGAATGGGTAGAAGCTCCAATAGGATATCCTGCTGTATTTGTTAAGGTTGGCTCTCATGTTGGAGAAATTTTTTTGAATAACCTAAGAAGTTTAGGCATTCTTTAATATAGCATTCATCAAAGTTGGATGAATCTTAGATATGTAACATAGCATTAGTTACGTATCAATTCATGCCGCTGAATTAATTTAGTTGTATTTGTATCATTGCAACCAAAGCTAGTGTAAAGAAATAGTTGAAAGGATCTTAATCACTTATATTACACTCATTAAGCTTCATAATATAGAACATTAGCTCATTAGTTTGTTAGTACAACTTCCACATTCATTTCAGCAAATAGCTCTGCAAATAAAATAAAACATAAGGAAAATGACACATAAGTGCTACATGGGAAACACTTGCCTACTTCATTCTGCATAACTTCTTTTCTCTAAATAAACAACATAATTCACAAATATGAAAAATGGGCAACCACACTAGCCATTTCTTTAGTGGCATATTGAGCGGTTTGTGGTTTATGTTTAGTTTGATTTTGATAGAACCGCGTATTAAGAACTGAAATACAAGACTCTCTTTAAAATCTTTATTGCTTCACTCCAAACATAACACACAAAAGATGGCACTGTATTTAACATAACACAAACAACACGAATAATTTGAAACGTGGTTGGAAGGAATACTTCTACCCTCACAACCTACTTCCTCCTAACCTCATATCTGTGCAGCTTTCCTCATGTGATTATTATGTTGTCTCCGACATAGTTTGTGCACTCCTGCGTTTCTAATTAAGGCACATATCTAAATATGCTTCTTGCACATGGCTACACGAGCCAGAAACATTTTTGGTTGAAAATACTTGTTATGTCCATTCTATAAGAACTCAGAAATAAAACTTCTAAAAGTTATCATGACCCTCTCATGTAAGCCAAAGCATTCATTTCTACGTAGACAACCTGAACCTGAGCATTCTATATCATTCAAAACCAGTTATAATGTTAAACAAGAAACCAAAGCTAAGTCAAGTTTGACATCTCAATCTCTGTCAACTTTAATAGTTGATAACTGGTGCATTTCAAAGTGAAATACTGAAATCCCATCTTTTGTAGCAAGCAATGAGTGTTAGGTTCTTGATGACATTACCACCACATCCTTCTTGAGCATGGGAAATATATCCTGATAACGTTGAATTTCATACCAGAAATTGAATCGTCCTCAAGTTACCAAAATTTAAATACTATTTCCCGTAGACAACAACATCCACCTGCAATGATCGAGAGTGATTGAATATCATGACAACATTGTACAAAACTTCTACAAATTAGTCACAACAAACTAATAAAAATGGTATTCATCATCCAATGAAAAAAGGAGGCAACCCCATTTCTCATAAATATACTTTACATCGAATGCATAAACCTTCAATTTTCACAAATGGTAGTACGCCCGCGTACTCAGGTAAACTTAGAAATGAGTTTCCTCTCCGTTCCACGAGAAACGCAAGAAAATTTGTATGTTCTATCACCATGCACGAGTTAAGGTTGCTCTTGCTCTTGTTGAATAAGGTGGTTGTTATCGAATACTGTGGTAGCATATTCTCTTGAACTCTTTTCGGTGCCGTGCCAGAACTATTTTTTCTTGGTTTGATGCCATTTTATGGCATATTCCTTTTAGATTCGTACTGAAATGCATGTTCATGAAAAACAATGAAATATTTTGAAATCGTATTGCTAGTTCAATTAATTATACAAACTTATATATATTGTTGAGAAAAATTGGCAGTCTCGTGCAATTAATCATGATATAGAAAACATTATATTTAAATAATTGCGATGTATTATTAAATTATTTACTTTTGTAATAGTACCTTTAAAAATTATATCTGCAGCAGTGATTAAAACTAATACCAGTTCCTTTTGTTTTTATTTTCAATTGTTAATTTCAAAGGCCACCTTACATATCAACTCCCTTTTAGCCTAACCTTAGATGTTTTGCTCCTCCGTAGCATTTAATATATAATTTATTTCACCATGTTATAAACAAAATATGCGCTGATTTTGGCAGCAATATTACAAAAAATTACTCTAAACCATATTCTGCAGACCGTCAAAAGACCCACCATTACTATCAAAATAGCATCTATAGATAACAGTATACCAGTGCATATAGCCTTGCCTCGTTCCTTAATGTTGATGCCTCCCCATGCAAATGTTCCATTCAGTAATTCACCGTTCAAACATGTTAAGCAAAAACGACTTCAATTTAACTTTGAATATTAATCGCAGGATCAAACACAAGCTTAGCACTGACAACTTGTGAAGGGTAACATCTAAAGTGCATGAATTTGATTACAAATGCAATTACAAAACTTGGGAATATATAGGCGGGGAAAAAATATATGCACTTTACAAATTTTTAACAATAAAATTAGAGCCTCCAACATGCCCCTCAAATACTTCCCAGAAGCTAAAAAACAGCTTAATTTGTAACCAAAACAGTTCTTAAAACACCAAATGGCACCAATGAAAAAAACAGGAGCCTCTTCATTTCAGACCTCTCCACGTTCCTGGGCATACAGAAAAAATTGTGCTTTATATTGTAGTGTATGACTAATATGGAAGACATTCCTTTCTCCATATCTAGATGCACCATCAAATATCTAGCTGATGAAGATCAATCATGCTTGCAGAATTTCGTATGAGTTCCTTCCGAATATCCACCTGATACATATAATTAAAATTCTAATTATGTAGCAATAGCTACTCAGATCATGGTGTACAAAAATATTTTTATTAAAAACTGTACAATACTTACTGAATCTAAAGGCATGCAATTTGTTAATAAGGCCAATTTCAAAGTAGATAACAACTAAATGGATTATATAAAATGAACAAATAAGCATGTTATGAAACAGACGCAACTCTTAGTTACTATTGCCCTGGTAAATGATAGTCAAATGCGCTTATTAGAAAAAGATCAACACCAACTTGTGTAACTAAAATCCAAGTTTATATCAGATTTGTTTGTATAAACTTTCATCACAGTAGCCTGAAATTCCACCTTGACTTCTTCATTGCAAGGGATAAAGGAAGTAGCCTCTTTAATGCAAAAATTATGGTAATTTTAGAGGTTAATGCATGATAAGTATGAAAAATACTTGTTTCCATACTTATAAATGAGTTCAAAGTTGTAATTATTCATGAAACAATGTGTTTTTCTTATTGAAAAATTGTAATAGTCAGTAGGAAAATTGTGTAGTCAATTGTACATGAACTTATACATGATTTGGAGTGTTGTCACATGTTCTCGCTAAGCTAATCTATCATGCGCTCAGCTACAAGGGAGATTATTTGCTCAGTGCACCAGCACAATTCGCTGAGCAAATTAGAGTAAGTTAAAGGATCTACAGTTGATTTTTCCCTCAATTTTTCCCTCAATGCATGCATAGCTGTGCACTGAGTGAATTAGTTAAATTTGAATTAGCTTTTAAGTTCGAGACAGACAAAAAGAAGGGTAACTTCTGACAGAGCAAAGAATAAAAAACATTGCAGGATTTCAAGAGACTACTTCAAGACATCAAGACACCATTATATGCAAGGAATTACTAAAATATGTACGTTCTAAATGACTAAGAGTAGCTAAACTTTTCTTTAGTTGGAATTGGATGCAATGACTTATCATTGATGTAATTTTCCAGTTCAATATATCTTTGTGTTCATATGTTTTTCTTGATTTACTTGTCATTATACGGAAGTATAATGTGATTTAGATGTTCATTTGTACTAGGAAGTAAATTTGAATATGAACGTAAGAAAAACAACCAAAAGGAATGATGTTATGAATAGTTTCAATTCTTCTGGTCATTTATTAACATCAGATTTTAATGCAAAGGATATGTTGGATTACTTAAGGAATTAATAATTTAACATATATCTTTAGAAGTTGTTTTAAAGGATTAAACCAAGATATTAAACCAAGATACATTGATGTTAATGTTTGAATGTAGAATATATTGTTCAGTAATGTTAGTCATGAACTCAATTCCAACAAAGCTTGCTTTAAACTTTCAATAGCAAATTTTAATATCTCGTTAATTTCATTCCGTTTAAATTACATGAATCAAATTGCTATCATTACTAAATTGACTTTGGTAAATAAGTTTTATTAGACAACTTAACACAAATCGCTTAGGAGAATGATACTCTAAACTTATTTTTACTACTTGAAACGATTTGGTACACATGTCAAAAAGTTATCAATGCATAAATAGATTAAAATATGGAATGCACGGATGATCTCGCCCTTTTTTAACATGTATAGAAAATTTGAAATCTTAAGTTATTTGTCAAATTCGGTTCCCTCTAGTTTTCTTGAAGTTCAATGTAATAGACAAATATATAGAAACAAACATATTCAGGTAAAAAAAAATTCACAAAATAGGTAGCATGGTCAGATTACCTGAGTACCCATAAGAGAGGAAAAAACAACACTTGCTTCTGCTGCATCCTCAACTTTTAATTGCTTCAGTAACCTCCGTTCTGGATCCATGGTTGTTTCCCATAGTTGTAAAGGCATCATCTCTCCCAACCCTGCATTTATAGAACATACAAGAGTATAGTATTATTATGGATAGAAATAAAGAAAACACAGTAAATTATTCGCCCTAGAGCAAAACAGAAAAGTCTCATCATTGGGGAGATATATGAACCTCGTAATAAACGGGGTAAAAGTCATAAACTAAAAAAACAAATCATTTTAAACACAATAGACTCTTAAACATAAAACTTACATTCTTCAACTACTATATTGTTCACTACACGGTTCTATGAGACACCCACTGATAGCAGAGATAATCATTACCACTGAGTTTGCAATGCAAGAAAGTGAGTGAGGAAGAGATGCGAAGAAGGGGAAGAAGGGGACCACAGGTATATTTCCGCACAAAAAGTGAGAAAATGCATTGAAGGCGTCACAAACCAAACATAATCAATTATGTTGGGTTTGGTAATGTTTTCTGGTAACAAAACAAAACAATGCCAAATTCAACGAAGGAGACTCTAATCGATTGTGCAGGACTTATTTTATGTCCATTTTTCTGTAAAAAAAGAATAATATTAAAAATAAAAATAAACTTATGATAAAACTATTTTTCTTCATTTACCCCAATCAAACAACTTTTATTCTCACTTTTCTCTTCATTTCTTCCCCCCACACCTCCATTCCTTCTACTTTTTCTATCAAACGAAGCATACATGATCAACTAAATCCTTAAGTATTGACATGCGGTCATATTGCTCTTCTTGTTTTGTATGATTGATGTATGGAGCAGATATTTCACAAATTCCCTGTGATTTCAACTATAGCTTGAATGGACTTCCGAGTGGGGGCCCTTAATGACATGAAGAAAATATTAATTTCCACAAATATTTTTCAAGTTTCACAAATTTGAGGTGGGAGGCACGTAGCTTAAGATGACACTTTCAATTATTTTCAAATTCATTTTTTTGACCACCCATATTTGCCAGATATATTTTCCCCTTGGTATTCACAATGAATAGCAGTTCTCAAACAATAACGACCCTTACTATTCAATAAGATAACGTCGTATGAAAAAATTATTGTCAAAATTGTAATAGAAGCCTACAAATAATTCCAAGCAAGCAGTGTACAACTAAACTAACTTATAAGCATTACCTTTGAACCGTTGCATGTTGTATGATGCATTAGGAGGAAACGATTTTTTAAGCTTTTTAAGGTCAGCCTCATCATAGCAATAGTGCACTTGTTTTCCCCTGACAACCTGGTTATTTAAGTAAAGATAGCTCGAAGTTAGTATGATTCCATCTGATAGACATTCCATGAAGTAAAAATTTTAGGCAAACCTTGTACAATGGTGGAACACCAACATAAATACAACCTTCATCAAACAATGCTTTCTGCAAGATAGAACCACTGCATCAAATTTTATCATTTACTTTTTATTTATTCTTATAGAAGCTAGCTTGGTTTTTAATCTTCCATTAGGAGTAGATTTTGCCAGCACTTCCCAATATACTATACCTGATATCTGAAGAAAAATGTCAGTAGCAAAGTTCGGATGTGAGCACCATCCACGTCAGCATCAGTCAAAATAATAATCTTATGATACCGGAGTGCATCCTTTTTAAAATCCTCTCCCTGAAATGACAAAAGATAATGATTAAGTAAATTACTAAATAATAGTTGCTAAGAGCAAAAGAATTCTGGCACACGATTAACTTGGTTATCAAGCTATTAAAGTTGGATTTTCCAATTCAATTTTGGAATTCAATGATACTTTCTAACTTCCGAACCTATTCAGGAATCGGGATAACTTTGGGTTCCCTCTGTAAACACGACAGTAATACTAAATGCTTTTGTTAGTTTCCTAATTACCATATTCTCTTTCTGCTCACCTTTACATTTCTATTCTTTTACTCTAAATTCACTTTGAAAATCTCATTAATTGTCGTTAACTTGGTTCTTTTGATGGCCTCCATTTGGAAATCTCAAAAATTTATAGATTGGATTTACTTTTTAAAATTTGAACTTCATGCAAGTTACTTTTCCACTAGACTCTGGATCATATATCACTAGCAATTACTTCTGTTTCAATATAAGAAGAAAATCACAGACAAAAACCTACAATTTTGCAATTGAAGAGATCTCAATTTAGTAATATTCTATAATTTATTTACACTTCACCGTGTCTTTCAGAACTTTAACAAATGTATTTTTATTCATTTGTGTTTTTTTATCAGTTTATTTGTGTGCTTTAACTCGATCATTAATAGCAAATTAATGAAACAGGAAGTATTTTAACCTTCACGCCAAGACCAAGCCCGAGAATTAAATTTTTGATCTCTTCATTTTTGTACATTGCTGCTTCATCCCTCCTTTCAATATTCAGAATCTTACCCCTCAGAGGGAGAATGGCCTGCATCAAATATGCTCTGATAAATAGATGTACTTACATAACTCCAAATAATTCTTTTATACACTATGAAGTCCAATCTAATAAGTGCTCCACATGTCAGTAAACAGAATTCAAGTTATTAGATACAAGTAGAAAAAAAGCATTAGTAGTATGAAAACCACCTCCATATTTGAAAACTACTCAATTTTATATTTCCACTCATCACAGCATTAGCTTTGTTATAATGTTTTCTTATACTCAAAAGGTAACAGCTTTAATGACAACAACAAAAGCCTTATTCTACTATGTGAACTTCGCTACAATAATCACATGATGTCGACAACTCAGTTAAAGACCAAACTCTAATGGATATTATTCACCATGACATCTCTTTTAAAGTTAAACAATCTTCTCTAATATCCTCAGTCCTCCTTTTAGAAGACTAAAAACTATATGATTTTGTTGTAATTAGAGGAAAATCTTCCTAATTAGAGATAATATCTGTAAAATCTTTCTAATTAGAGAAAATATATGTAGAATCTTCTAGTTTATTTTTCAGTATATTGTTTCCCTATTTCCCTTTTTTGGAAGATTAGATCGTTACAAATAGGTGTTAGGAGAGTGTAATAGATATGAATGATAACAAGTCTGCCATGAGCATTGCCTATAATCCAATACAACATGACAAGACTAAACACATTGAGATTGACAAAAATTTCATCAAAGATAATCTAGACAGAAGTTTTGCAATTACAACTCATGTTTCTACATAACTCTAGATAGCATATACTTTTACAAAAGGACTCCCTCTTGGTAGATTTCAAGATCTTGTAGACAAGTTGGGAATGATTGATATTCATTTACCAACTTGAAAGAGAGTGTTGTAATTAAAGGAAAATCTTCCTAATTAGAGAAAATATCTCTAGAATCTTCCAAATTAGAGAAAATATATGTAGAATCTTCTAGTTTATTTTTTAGTATATTGTTTCCTTATTTCCCTTTTTTGGAAGATTAGATTGTTACAAATAGGTATAAGGAGAATGTAATAGATACGAATGATAATAATAAAAACTCATTCTCTTTTCAAGTGATTTATCCTCCCAAGTTACTTTCTGCACATGTCCAAATCATTTAAATTATTTTCTATGATTTTTTCCTCAACTGGAATCACACCAATAACTCCACAATACATAAATTCATCTTGTATACCATCCTTTCTTGTATATACATTTATCTTAACATTCTCATTTTTCATACTCCCACCTTTATCATTCACTACCAATGAGTATTGTTAAACGTATAGCAATACAATTAAACTTTCCTTTGATCTTGGTAGGTATGCTCCCGTCACAAATAACCACTCAACCTCTATCTTTTGATAACTTCAGTTCCTCATCATTGGAATATTGCTCTTGATAATAAAACTTAGAATCCAGTGATATGACATCTCCCGTTATGAAGTTAAAGCTTTAATGAAAATTAACAAAATTATATTATGTCAGTTAATTTCTTTTCAAAGAAATAAATGCTACTGGTACAATTTACAATGTCAACACCTCTATTATTTCAACATTATTAACATTAAAAGTTTATAGAAATAGCAAAAAATTGTAGAAGAATTTGAGGAAGAAAATTATTTCCTTAAAAAAATTGAGTGTTCCCTTTAGTGATTTGCTTTTCAAGATATAAGAGGCAATCTTTAATAGCATGATCGCTATTTTACATATATTTGCATCCAAATGAAACTACAATTTTTAAAGGTATAAATAATCTAAATCAAGTAATAGATTAAATAGTTCTTACTAGGGCAGGAGAAACGTTAGGAACAAACTTTATTAAACATTCATTGGTTAAAATTTAATGGAAATCACAAATTTTTGAGTTTCACAACTTATTTAATACTGTACTGGTTTTGTAGTAGTAGCTCAATAAATTTTAACCAATGAGTGTGTTCCTAACACTGCCCATAGACATAACAAAAACAGAAGTTTAGTCTTTATTGCCTCCATTATTCCAATAAAAAAAGTTGAGTTTCAACGCAAGGTATAGTGGTGGGATGAGCTGTAATAGTTTACAACCATACACCCAGACATCTATCGCAAGGAGTGTGTTAAAGATAAAGTACAGCATGTCTTGTGTCCACACCTAAGAGCAGTGGGAAATCTAGATTCTTAGTTGGGGCAAATATTAATATATAATACTTAAAAAAATATGATTTTTCACAAAATATAATTTCAAAAGAATCTAAATTTTATCTCTCAACTTTATACATTAATTTATAAAATATTTTACGAGGGCAACAAAATTTTTACAAACAAAAGTATTTTATGTTCTAAATAATAGAAACGAAACTTTGTGGGGGCAATTGACCCGTTATTCCCAATGTGCATCTGTCACCGCCTAAGAGCTCAATCTTTTTGGCATGGTTATCAAATTGAGATTTCAACTGTAAATCGGCAAGCTAATTTTTTAATAATGAATCATAGTTTGGGTCGAATAGTAAGATTCAAAAGCAACGGAAATTTACTTTTAAATACAACATATATATAATATACAGTATCCAATGTAAACATATTAAACTAAACACAGATTAAACAACGTAAGAGGAAATCTTACAAAACAAAATTATTAGCTATGAGTTTATGAAGCCTTTATTTTAAAAGAATGAAAATGAAACAACTAAATAGCAAAATAGTGCATATGCATTGAATATATAAGGATTAATACAGTAGTGGAATAATGAAATACGATAAGTTCATTAATATTCCTTCAATTCTTTTCTTTTAATCACTTAAGCTTTTTATTTTTAATGGAAACAAGTATATTTTACCTGGAAGCGCCTGTCACGCCCTTGCTTAGCACTTCCTCCAGCTGAATCACCTTCAACTATAAAGATTTCTGCAATATAATGGCAAAGAACATTCAATTCAAAGCACATTGTCTCCTCATCAAAAAGATTTATATAGATATCAGCTAATTTGACATGAATCAGCTCTACGTATAAAAAACTTGTAGAAAATAAAATACAATATTCTGTATTTACTGCAATAATAGCAGTATATAGGCATATAATCTTTGATTTAGAGGAGAGAATATCTTCTAATTATGTATAATGATGTAATAAGTCTCTTATTTTTCAAGGTTTATCAACAACACCCGCAACTCCAGTGACCTTCCCGGCAACATTCTGACAGCACCTAATTCAGTTTTAAATATTTTTCCACACCCATTAATGCTTTTTTGCATCCTACATGGTTATCTTTCACGAAAAGAAGGTAGGGTTGTTTTCCCTCCTTAAGAAGTTTTATCTTGAAGTAAACACGCAGCCTAGTATCCCTATACAGTCTCTTCACAACGATGATGCATGTGAATATTTATCTCATTGGTTTCAATAACTCACGGCTTTAAAAGGAATTCTTCAACAAATATCCTATGCCCACAAACTTCAACAAAACAAGGCGGACAAGCACAAAAACAAACATCTCACTGAAACTGCTCAAACTCTTCTCCATTGCAATGCTCCCAGACACTTCTAGGGTGGTTTTGTCCTCTCAGTGAACTACTTTATCAATCACATATCATCCTCTGTCCCAAATGATTAGGCTCCTCGTTCACCATTTGATACATTTTCTCCTTGTGTCTTTCACTCCATGTGTTTGGTTCACAATTTGGCTTCAGCTTGACAAACTCTCACCATAGACCACCAAATGTGTCGTACTAGGATATCATTGATAGTAAAAAGGTTATCAACCTACCGTTGTTTCCCTTCCCTTGAGAGTGCTTCCTCTCCTCCTGACATGTGACGTGTTGTCCCTCCTAATATCCGTAATCTAGTCCCACTTAAACATGTTTCTCAAGATGACACTGTTGTGCACCTAGATGTTCCCCAAACAGAGACTCAGGTTGTACAACCTCACTAGACATATCAACATCACCAATGACCTGTTGCCATTCTTAACATGAAAGAGTAACTTTAACACCAATTCCAAACTATAGACCTTGTTAAGCTTTGATATTTTCCTAAAAGAGAACTTGGTTGGAATGTTTAACTGTTGCAGTCAATATCTAGATATTGTCTCTAGAATGTGTAGTGAGACAGTCCTTGAACTCCCTCTAGGACATTGGGGTGCAGTAATTCATATACTAAAATACAGTAAGACTGGCCTCATTTAATAAGACAGGAGACGTGCTAAGAAAGTTGGTGAGTCATCTGCCAATTCGGTCAGTTCACTCAATGGTAGCAATCCACATATGGGTATTATATGATCTAACGTAAGGAGGAGTGATGAAAATCATAATATATTCGGTATTTATTGTAATACTAGAGAATTATGAGAATATAACTTTTGATTTAGTGGAAACAGAATATCATGTGTTTATGTATAATTAATGTAATAAGTCTGTATAAACTCGCATCCACCATGTATTCAAACACAGTTTCAGTCCATCATTCCCCTGTTCGCAAGTCTGACAATACTGATGTGAATATTTGAGCAAATAGTCATGTCTAGTAAGAAACAATTAGTTTTAAAGTAGAAATTATTGACTAAACATGAATCAAATCATTGAAAACATCACCAAAAGACTGTAAACAAAATATTAACTCTAAAATTGGGACAAAACCACCAGATAACGTTATAACCAAAACACCATGTTATTGTTTTAACAAATCTGCATACAATTGCCCAAGGGAATCAACTTTCAGCCTTAACAAATGATATTTGAGTGATAGTTGAAAGGCCATACGTTCGAAATCCCTAAAACATAATTAGATGGCAAGACTAAAAGTCATGTCAAAAGTCGATAGAAATGTACTGAAATAAAGATTTTTGGGACATAATATCAAAACTACTTTCTAACATTTACTTGGAAAGCCATGGACCAAATAGATTATGGGACAATTAGGTGACTATTTTTTACAACCGGCTTTAACAACACCATCTGAAATTTGGGTTGGGTCTAACTTGACTTCTGAATCTGTCTAATGGGATATAGATTTTCCAAGGTTTTATAATTATGTTTTAGACATATACATAGTCAATGAGAGATCTCAACAAATGTCATTCTAAGAGTTATGATATGTAAAAATTAATAGTAATAACTCTAGGTCCATCACAAAACTGTGGTTCAAATGTTAAGTAAAATAAGTTCCACAAAATTAAAAACCATCATACCACATTCTTCAGGATTTGAAGATGAACAATCAGCTAGTTTTCCCGGAAGAGATGAAGATCTCAATACACTCTTTTGTCTCACCAATTCTCTCGCTCTTTTTGCTGCCAGAGCTGCCTAATTAGACAATTAAATTCACAAGATGCTTATGGTTAAGCCTAACCTCCTATCAGGAACAATAGATTTAAAATACAGAACTGTAAACTCAAAAAAGAGATGATTACCTTAAAAGCATTGAGAGCTTTAGAAAGTATCGAATCAAGCACATCTGGATGCAATTCTAAATACTCAGTAAGATAGTCATGAATAGATTGTTCAACCACTTTTCGTACCTCTGGATTTCCTAACCTTGTCTTCTCACGTCAAAGAGAATAGTAAGAAAAAAACATGAGGCAGTACCATGGAATGCAGGAAAAGAATATAAGATTCTGAAAATTCCAATATTTCCAGTAGACCTGAAGGAGAGAATGTAAGCATTCCACCAAACTAATATAAAATAGGTAATACCTTTGTTTGTCCTTCAAACTCAGGGTTTGGGACCTTGACTGAGACTACACAAGTTAGACCCTCTCTAACATGCTCGCCACTTAAAGTAATATCCTTATCCTGCAAAGAACAGAGAACACTACTTAATAATGAAAAGAATCCACTTTGTAACTACTCATAAAATAATCCATGATCAAGTCAGCCAATGGAGGCATTTGCTATTTTACAATACTCATGTTTAATAGACCATGTCAACGTGTACAGAAGTTTCGGTTCTTTTAAGCATAAATTATATAATAGGCAAAGTTGTTTGGCTACTGTAGTGCACCCTAGTTAAGGGTAAAACAATGTAGTTAAAGTATCAGTAGGTATAGTCAGAGAGAAAATCAAAGTTACAAATTCTATACCAGCACTTTCATATTTAAAGAAAGTAGCCATGCATAAATTGCTAACGAGGGAAAACAAATAAAAAGAGAAACAGCCGCTGAGCAATACCTTAATAACATTTGACTTCTTTCCTAGACCATTCAGCGTTCTTGTTATAGAAGCCTTCATGGCCTCAATATGAGTGCCACCATCAATAGTACGTATACTATTAGCATATCCCAGTATTGTATCTGAGTATGCATCTTCACACCTAGAAAAGAAGAAATTAATCAAATCAAATATGCTAAAAAGGAATTACTAATAGTTGTCAACCATATTGTACAAAAATCTCCATAAATCATTTGACCTTCTACTTTTACTGGATATAAAACACAAACCCCAAATTTGCAAATTAACTCCTAATCCATAAGCAGGCAACTGCCAAATACAGACAAATGAATCCTGACATACTAGATGAAATGTATCTAGCGAACTCTGCTGTCAATTCGAGTTGTAGGGCTTACCATTGAAAAGCTATATCAACTGTGATGCCATCAGTTTCTTTTCTAAAACTCAGAACGTCGTGAAGAGCTTTCTGAAACGGAGGGTCACTAGTCAGTAACCATTTTACAACTAATGACAACATCAGCTCATATATTGCATAATAAGAAGTTGGTTCTTCCATTAAAAGGAACAAATTGAAACAATGAGACATGTTTTTAATATAGAAAGTCAAGACTGACAAAATCAGGTAGCAACACTAAGTCATCTTTACAAGGAACAATTGAGAACACTAGTTACAAGAAGTGAGAGCACATCCAACTGTAGAGAAAGATACTCCAATCTAAGAGAAATATTGATACAAACCCAGAATGGAAATAGAATAAAGAATGGTTTCAAAATGCTCTGTTCTCCTTCAAGGGTCGCCACCTTTCACAGCTGAGATAATGATCTGTTCTCCAAAACCAACAAATCTCTTTCAATCTTTTTTCTTTCTTCTATTCAAGTCAACTACCCAACCAATTCTGTACTTAACTACAACTGTAACAGCTTTTCCTTATTTCCAGATCTGACTAATTGGCCTTTTTCGTTTTTCTTCTGTAACGAGGGCTGGCAGACATGAAGACAGATATAAATGCTCATTCAGCACATAAAGAAAACTTAACACACCCACATAACTGACAGTGAAATGCTATCATATCCGAGTTAGCATTGGTCATCCCGCATGGGTCATTACTCTGCCTGACAAAACAGAGATACAATGACCCTGGTGTACAGGGTGAGTTCAACGGTGATTCAACTGGTTGTGTCAGTAGCATTACTCCAAAATTGTAGCAAGTAATACAACTTTCACATTTTATTATAAAAATCTGAATCCAGATAGCATTGAACTTCTTTTTATCTCAAATGCCATGTGAGCAAGTGTTAGGAACCCAGAATTGAAAAGAGAAAGAAGAGTAATAATC
Organism: Vigna mungo; assembly: GCA_036885675.1. Lineage (NCBI taxonomy): Eukaryota > Viridiplantae > Streptophyta > Magnoliopsida > Fabales > Fabaceae > Vigna > Vigna mungo. The sequence continues at coordinate 28,328,416 of CP144695.1, read as the reverse complement.
TGTATGGTATAGACTATATAGACTGAAAAGAACACAAAAAATAGGAGAACACTCTCTCCTCCCAGGGTTTCCCCTTCACAAAGAGCTAAAGCTCAATCTACAAAATTGCCAAAAGTCCCCTGCATACTAGGACCCTCCAACTATATAAAAGAAACCTCACTTACCCGAACAACCTAACTAACGCTATTTCTTAATCTCTTTCCCTCTATCATACACACATTATATCCTATCACCAAGTGTTTACAGATGGGAACTTAAAAGTGTTAGCAAAATGATGAAGATGAAGTTTTGATGATGTCCAAATCAAGTCAAGATATATCAAGATTCATGAAGATCCTTTGAAGACTTATTTTTGTTATGAAAAACTTTTGTAATATATGTAGTTTAAATGTTTAGGACTTAGATTTGTAATAGGTTTTGATTCTTGTACTCTCATAATTTATATTTGCTGTTCAGAATCAGAAATGCACGGTTTTAATCGATTAAATCAAGTATTAATCGATTAAAATGTTAAAGGTGCTGAAAACTCAACTGGAAAGGAAATAATCGATTAATACCTTTTTTAATCGATTAGCTAATCGATTAATCATGAGAATAATCGATTAAAACTAGCCATTGGAGTTTTCTGGGTTTTGAAAAACTAGCCGTTGTACTCATTTAATCGATTAACAGTAATATTAATTGATTAAAAGCGTTAAATGGCCAGTTAGGAAGAATGGAAGAGTTTTTGCTTGAGTCTATAAATAGGCTCTCTTTATCCATCAACAGCAACTCTTCCCTTGTGCTAAAACACCCAGAGCTCTTTGAGAAGTGTGTGCTCTTGCTCAGCTAAGGAAACTCTTGTCTGTGGTGCTGGTACATTGCTACTACGGTGACAGAGGAATAGTTGGTTCATCCTTGGTGCGTCTAAGGAGGTGTGGAAGAGGATCATCCTTCGTGAAGTATTCGGAGGAGGTGTTTCATCCTTCATTAAGTATTCGGAGGAGGTGTTTCATCCTTCGTGAAGTATTCGGAGGAGGTGTCTCATCCTTTGTGAAGATTCAAAGGAGGTGCAGGTTCATCTCTTGTGGTATCAAGAGAGGTGGTTTCTAAACTCTTACAAATTGTTTCTTTGTGATTGTAATTTGTAATTGTTTTGTGCTTAGTGAACTGTTTATCTCGGTTTGAGATAAGATGTAGGATTGATAAGATCCGAACCAGTATAAAAATCATTTGTGCAAATTTCTCTCAACCTTACTCTTTTATTTATATTTATTATTTGCGTAGTAAGATAAATTGAGTAGAAATTAAAAGGCACACATTAACATTAAAAACCCTCTTGGTTTGTTATTCCACGCTAACAATTCCGCTACAGCCATTCTAACAAAAAGAGTTGTGCGGTAAATATTATATGCAATATGACAGATATTTTATAGAAACATATAATAAAATGTGATGCACACAAGTATAATAGACACTTGATTTATAATTGAAGTAGAACGAAGGATAAGATATCCTACCTAAGCAAACCAGCACAAAACAATAAAAGAACAAATGGCATTAACCATACATTACAAGTATTAGACCTTATCTGCATTGAGCCATTTCACATATTCGACCAACCCCCCAGCATAAAAATATTTGTTATATTGAGCTTTATTTGGATCATTATCCTCTTTCTGAAGTGTGATTGTAAGCTGCAAAGGTCAAGAAAACCCATCATAAGACACAAGGTAAATATATAAATGCTCTTCTAGAATACTTTGATTTATAGCTGGCTTAATGATGGACAATGCACTTTTCTCCTTTAACCCGTTATGAAAACCGATGAATGTTACTTGCATATTAAAAGCATAGCCGAGCAACATTGAAAATATAAAAGGACATGAAGGGTTAGATTTCTGCTGATATCAAATAGATTGAACTTGACCTTCTATTATCTCACAGAAGTAGAACAAGAAATTTGATTAGAAGTGATGAGCTAGGCTTCATCTTATTAATTTAAAAAATTCATGTTTATGATTTGTTTACCAAAAAAAATTGTTGTGCTAGTACCTAGAATTTTTCATAACTCCGTCCAAATTTACATATGAAATGATGTTTCTATTATTTTATTCAAATTAATTGGGCTATATGCTAAGTTGTGGGGTAGAATAAGAATTTTAATTTTTTTCTAAAAATAACACAAATATCTACAGAGCTTCATTGTGTTTAAGATAATTACAAAGTAGAATAAATCTAAAACCCAATCCCATGAATCATATGAAAAATTCTGCAAGTTACACATAAAAAGCTGAAATTTCTGGAAACCCAATGAGAGTCGTTGATGCCAAGTATATCAAATTATTAATAATTAAGGTAGCTTTTGTATGACTTTAACTCCAGATACCAATTTAATATAATCAAGCATCGATACTATGTAGTCTAAATAACAAATACTACGATGCAAAAAAAAAAAGAATATGGAACATAATACAAACCAAGTCTTTTAGATTAACTCAAATGATTATTGAAAACATCGTTTATAACCTCATTCAAATTGGTTACATGACAACGGAACTAGGTATTATAATGCCATCATGCATTATCAGTTAAAAGAAAATATCTCTGTTGCCATCTTATAATTCTCAGTCAACTTACATAATTGACTGATTTCCTTTTACATACAATAGGAAGACATTTTATCCCCTTTGAAGGGAGTGACAATGTTCCTTTTCTTGTGCCATACTCAGTGTTTAATTGGGCTTCAGAAATTCCAGCACTTCCACTGAAGTTGATCTAAATGATGTCATTGCTTTACTAACCAGAAAATATGTGGTTCCACCAAGGGACCAACCACGGTTCCAGCAGTTAAACCTTTTGTATCCAATTTCCATCCTTATACTCCATTCCAAAACGAGAATACCAATCATCAACTGTCCCAGAAGCTTAAAATATTAGGTGAAGGCTCACGAATAGTTTTTTATATGCAACACTTCCTCACACAATAACTCTTGGACCTAAAGCATAAAAATGCAAGGACCGACCCACTTCATGTTATGCTTAATATCAACTTTTATTAATCGCTCTGTCATAGAGACTTCTGATACCATATTATTAACTCTCCCAAAAACTTAAGCTATTCAGTGAAGGGTCATCATTGATTTTTATATATAGCATAGATATTCTATATATATCTATATCATTATATAAAGATACTCTCTTTTGGTGTCTACGTTTTGTTTCTTATTTTACTCTTTAAATAATATTCTTTTAAAATAAATTATACCAATTTTACTTTTTTAAGTGACCTTTTTTAAATTTAACTGTTTTTTCAAATTTAACTTTTTTTTTTCAAATTTAATTACATTTTATTATAAAAAAAATAAAAATAAAAAACTATCTATAATAAAGTTGTAAAAGGTAATTATATTTTATTATAAAAAAAAGGTCACGCATGTGTTTTCACTTCAAGGAAATTTAGTCACTTATCAACACATTGATGAAGTAATCAATATACACGAATAAAATGATATGATGAAGTATTAACATTTATGACCATATATAACAAGAATAACGAATGTTGTATATGACATCACAAATGGATAATACTAACTCAACAACTTCACCTTTGGGTTGAGGAAAGCTAACTCCCTAATCCGTCCAGCTATTGTGCTATAATCAAACTCAATAGCAGTGGTGAAAACTGCGTGTTTAGATAAAAGTACATCATGTGTAAAATTTGCAGGGAAAAAAACATAACCTAGAAAAAATGGCATGATCATATAATATGAACCTTCTTTGTCGGGCCAAAATCTAACACGTGTCCCTCGATGATCTTTCCTTTCATCTGGAAGCACAAGGCATTTTAGAATTGTCACTGGTTTTCCACGAGAATATTTTTGTGTGTATTCCATTCCATCACGCCAAACTGTTATCTCTAGTGACTGTGAATTTCGATAGTAAACAAGATCTTTAGATAACATTGTTGACTAAGCATATCTAACAACAACTGACTAAAAACATAATATTAAAGCAATTGTTATTTGCTGACATCTAAACATGCAATGAATAAGGTGTGGATGTGTAAAATTAGAGACAACAAATGTTATACCCATCACAATTTTTTTATCCAATGCATTGTATAAACCTTGAAAAAGTTTCAACTAAAAAGAAAAAGGAAAAAATTTATAAAAGTGTACCTCAGACAAGGCATTAACAACAGACAATCCAACACCATGCAAACCTCCTGAGACAGAGTACCCACTGTTGGCACCACCAAATTTTCCACCAGCGTGCAAGACCTACAAAGTTCAAAGGAGTAAATAACTGATCCAAAAAGATCAAGTACATAAAATATGTACTCCAAAAGCAGGGAAAATTTGGGTTACAGCATAAGGTCCAAGTTCCAACCTTTTCAAAAGTGAAAATTTTAGGGGGTGTTTAGTTTGAAAAGACATTTCCTCTTTCCACTTTGTTTTCAGTTTTAGAAGTTCGTGTAGAGAAAAAGAAAACAACCTTTTATGATTCTCCGTTTTCATTTTTTCCTGAATACACATCAGGAAACATGAAGAAAAATGAAAATAAGAAACAATTTCTCAAACTTTATCTTTTACTACGAGAATGATAAGGAACATCAACAATACAGAACCAGATATGGAAGACTCCATTCAGTATATTAAATATCCTTGAATACCGACAATAAAATTTGCAAAATAACACAAAAGAATCTCAGTCGTATTTGCTGATGGTTAAATGATTCTCTTGTCATATTTAGCATGACAAGCTAATAGATGGCATAACACCTAGTTCACATCGCATATTTGTGAAGTCAACAGATACTCAAGATGTGGAGACAGCTCCATATATCAGGTGTAGAAATGACAAAAACCTGACTACCTAACTTATAACAAATTAAAAGAAGAACACGTGGAATAACAAACAATGAATCTAGAAATAATATTAATAACAACTAATAGTCACTGAATGGGGAAATCAACTCTAGAACTCCAAACCTTCACTAAATTTCAAACTGTCATGCTTTTCCTTACACTATAAACATAATTTTCTGTGATAAAATAGCTCAGCTAAATCTCAAATAGTCATGCATCTCCCTCCACTCTAAACAAAATTACGTTGATAAGATAAAAAGCAAAACAAACTCAGTTGGATTTGAATTGCATGGTATTGAAAGAGCCACACAACTAGATATTCAGAAACATTTAAAGCATATAACGAAGCAATTATCAAGACTTATCAAAGTATGTGTAATAATACCGTCAACACTGTCTCCAAGGCAGATTTATTTGTAACTGGATGCAAGTCAGTGGGAATCTGCACTCCATGATATAAATTAGCACATGTAATCAAAATAAAGTAAAAGATAGCATTAAACACTGATTAAAAGGGAACAAGAGTTAACAGCTTTAATCTTGATAGAAGGCAAATTATATTTATTTCCACAAAATAACCATTGCTAGCATTGTCACTGTCAAGCAGTTCATCATATATAATATTTAACTCGAAAAAATTAAGAAAGTTAGAAAATAGTTAATGTTTACATTAAAAAAATAGTACCATACTATACCCAACTCAGGATTTTTAGGTAGATGGGCGTCTAAATTTTTAATGTAAAATTTAAAGGTTTAAACTTAAAATTAACATTAGTTTGGTCAGTTATCAAAAATGAACCAACTAAAAATGTCAGAGCAAGATACATACAAATAAAGCACAGTCAACCATGAGAAAATTTAAAAAACAAACAAAGCATACCCCACGACCATTGTCAGTGATGCTCACGGAACCATCTGCAAGCAAAACAACATCAATCCTGGAAGCAAACCCACCTTGAGCTTCATCAACAGCATTATCCAAAATTTCATACACCTAAGACACCACATAAACTCTTCAATCAGAGAAACCTCGGGACAAAAACAAAATAGCAACAAAGCAGCAGCAGAAAATGAAACTACAAGACAATACCAAATGGTGCAACCCACGAGGGCCAGTGCTTCCAATGTACATCCCGGGCCTTTTCCTCACAGGGTCCAAGCCTTCCAGCACCTACATGTACCAAAAAACCCTTTACCAAACACATGCCACTTCCTAACATATTTAACAAAGCAATTAAATAAACCAAATACTAATGCACCAACAAACAAGAAAAACACACGACATCACATAAAACTCCACACATAAACTAATTCCCATAGCACTCATAACTTTTTAGCACAATCAAATTGACACGTCAAAACCTGAATTTGATCAGAACCATAAGCTGTGGAACTTTCACTTTTCTGAAAAGCTTCAGTGGTAGGGACAGAAGACATAAACGCCCTTGGAGTAGCAGTAATTGAAACCGAGCAGGGAATCCAAGATTTTCTCAGATGAAAACTCGTCCTGAGAAAACCAAGAAAAGAATAAGGACGAACAAATAAACCCTTCAGGCTTCATTATCAAAATTTGGAAACTTTTTTAAAAGGGGCAAGCAAAAAGTGAAGTTGTGCATACCTTATTTTGGTGAGAGTAGAAGAAGGGAGAGAAGAAAAACGCGTATGGAAGGAAGAGTGGGTGAAGAAGCGAGAAGCCATGAAGCGAAGCAGAGGAGGACGATACAGAAGAACTTGCGCCATCACATTCACATTCCCAAATCACTCGCTTCGCTTTCCCTTCAATGCTTCCGAGAGTTCACTGACGCTATCTTCTTTCTCTAAACCCTACAACATATTTTAGAGTAAACTCAATTCTTAATACTTTCCCTCCACAAGATGACTTTGTAAGCTCGTTTGGGTTTGAGGTTGAGGGGTTTTTATCCTATGGTCATATAAAATATATCACATTATCTTAGCCGTTGGATATCATAGTAATATTATATTTTGGGATGAATGTCTAAGTATTTAAGGCACTAAATGATTGGGATGAATGAAGGGAGAAATATGTTTGGAAAATGGACATATATGGACTAATTTGATTTAAAATATTATAAATAGCTGAAGTCGTATTAATTAAGCACGACTTTATTACTAAAAATTCCTCATCAATTTTTTAATTTTCAAAACTAAACTAAAGTCGTATTTGCAAAGCATTACTTTTGATGAAATTGTAAAAGTAAAACATAATTTCACTTAAAAAAATGACTGATTGTATTAAAAATGATGAAGTCGTATTTTTCAAATACGACTTTTAATTCTAAAAAAAAGTTGTGATGAGTTCACTTTTTCCTGTTGTATATTAAATTTTATATTTATTTTTGTTCTAATTTATGAAAGTATGAGCATAAGACTTTCTTTTCTCGTTCTTCATTTTTAATTCTTCTATTTTAAAGTTTTATATGTTTTTTTCAAATTTTTAGAAAATTTAATTATTAAAATTATATTTATACAATTTAGTCATCAAAACAATGATATATATTTTTAATTTAATATATTAATCAAATTAAAAAAGAATATCTTAAAATTTAAAATATTGTTATAATTTATTAAATTGATATTTATATTGATATTCAAAATAAATAAAAAAGTATATAAAATTTAAAAAAACTTAAAAACCTAAAAGAACTTAAAACATTATTTTTAATTTATTTAATAAAATTATTAAAAAAAATCTAAAAATAAACAATATATTAAGATAACAAAAAAAATTAAAAAATCAAAATTTATTTATTAAAATAGACTCAAGCTTGGGAACTTGTGTACCGTATGATCGTTTGGTCAGTTATGGACCAAACGGCCCAGACAATTAAATACGCCACCACTATAATCAAAAGTTATCACTATGATCACATGACTATGATCCGTTAATCCAAAATCTATAAATACGGGTTTGAGGTAAAGAGATGGATGGTGACATTTAATACGCATTATTTATTTGAGGAGCCGAATTTTTAGTGACTTTGACATCATAATACCTTTTGTAAGTAACATCCCACCACGACAATAATGAACAGTAACCTGTTCACTTTGACCCCACACCTAAAACACTTTTGAAAGTATAAGAACCAAAATACTTCAAAATTTCACAAAAGAACCATTTCCGATTTTGAGTATTAATACAGTACCAAAAACATATTTAACCTTTATTTTTATTATTTTTTACGATTAATTCTCATAAAACTTCAAACCATTCAAATCTAACCCTACTTATCACACATACCATCTTAGAATTATTCTCACTTTCTAATATCATCTATCACTACTCACGAACTCCTCATATCCATAATACGCTCTTCAAATTGTCATTTTGTTCCTGTTTTGGTCCAAAAATGTTAAGTTGGTCTAGTTTTTTTAAGCTCAATTTAGTTCGGATTTGTGACAAATTAATGTAATTAGGTCATAATGTACAAACACTCTTAAAATCATTGTCACATATCAATCTCTACTCTTTTTTTACGTTTTCCTTTTAATACTTTTTTTGAAATTTGTTTATTTTATTTTATTTTTTTAAATTTCACATGTCATATAAAGTTGTGTCACATGACACTGTTGAATTGACACAGTAGTCTCAGATGACAAAGTTTCATTATAGTCCTTATATTTGTTTTTATAATTCAATTTAATCTTGATTTTTGTTAAAATAAAACACTATTATCTTTTTCTAAATTGAAACCAAACTCATTTTTTATATATTTTTACTGTTATTTTTATTAAAATTGATATTTTTATTAAATATTTCTGAAAATATTTTTAAACTAAGTATATGTTAGTAAATTTCATTTAAATAAATTACTTTTAAACAAACATTTATTAAGATTAAATTAAGATTAAAATAGTTCAAGTATATAAAATTTATAAATAAAAGTTTTAGACATAAAAATTGAAATATATAATTATTAATTAAACAATCTCAGATACTTTTATTTTATTTTTTTTATTAGAGTCAAGGAGTATGCAAATGGTTGTGATTCGTGATCACTGAGTTCGTGATTTGTAGTCTGTTTGAGATTGTGATATTGGAGAGTAAGAACATCGTTTACAAGTCACGTAGGACAATTATGTATAAAACTATCAATAATTAACACTTTTCAAGTAATCAAGTGAGTAATCACTAACCTATCGTTGGTAATTTTTGTGTGTATCAATAAAATTGATTACCTACACTTTAAATTTTCAATTAAATTCTCTAACATTTTATCTTTTCTTTAAATGTATATTTCATACACCACTTTAATTAGTCGAAAAATTGTTTTTTAACCCTCTCAAATCACCTTTTTTAATACGTATATTTGATTTTCATAAGCAGTCAACTCTTTCATAATGTAAGTAAAACCAATAATACTATTTTAATTTTTTTATTTTTTGAAAACATATATTGAATAGAAATGAAGCAATTATTTGAGATTAATCTAGTCTGATAGGTTTTTTTTACTATTGAGATTAAATTGAAAAAAAAAAATAAAGAAGTATATTTTGAAATTATAAATAGTTTTTTTTTTGTCTAAGTTATGTATTATAGTTTATAATATATAATAAATTAAATGATTTTTTAAGTCTTAAATATCTCTTTATTTTTTAAATGTAGTTGTATTTTATTTTATTTTTCTCTAGAAATACTTGTTTAACCTTTGAAATTTACGTTATTGATTTGAGTCTTTGCTATTATTTTTTAGTAGTAAAATATAGGTTTAATCTCACCAGAAGTCCTTATTTTTGTCCTAAATCTTAAATAGGTCTCTTTTCTTTTTGACATATCAATTGGGTCCCTATTATTGTAAATTTGATTCAATTAGAGACTTGTCGCCGTTAAATCCACTTAACAGCAGTTTAATACTTGGTTACGTGGCATTTTTATTGAATTTTTTTTAAAGAGTAAAGGTGATATCAGATTCAAGGAAGGGCAAAAAGTGGAAGATGAACAAAAATAATTGTTTGGTTCGAGCAGTGTGCAGAGAAAAAGTAATACAACCCAACCATCAACACAGAACTCAAATCCTTAAGAAAGAAAGGCACCACAGAATTAAATCAACCCAAACAAAATAAATAACAAGCAGTTCGAGCAGTATCCAGAGAAAAAATAATACAACCCAACCATGAACAGAGGAGTCAAATCCTTAAGGAAGAAAGACACCACAAAATGAAATCAACCCAAGCAAAAAAAAACAACCAGTTCCATCAGTATCCAGAAAAAAAATAATACAACCTAACAATACCATCAATAGAGGAGTCAAATCCTTAAGGAAGAAAGGCACCACAAAATGAAATCAACCTAAGCAAAATAAGGAACAACGAGATGAGAGGATTGGTCATCAACCATAAATAATGGCACTCACGTAGCCGTTGAGAAGAGGAAAGACGCATGTCGGGATTGGAGGTCACCGTGGTGTCGTCCAGCGGCTAGGATGTCAAGCCATGGTGGTTCGTGAGTGAGAAGGGTTGAGCCGCGATGAAGGGTTTCCTTCCGTTGTAGATGGTGGCGGCGGCAGCTGGCCTTGTTGAGGCGGTGAAGACAAGACGTGGAGGAGCGAGAGAGCTTCTCTCGTGCGGGAAGAGGAGGAGGAAGGGTGGGCCTGGAGTTGTGAGCGGCGGCGACCCTAGCGGCGGTCGGTGACGCTGGCGACACCCATCTCGCGCCTTGCGGTCGTTGGCCTTGCTGGTGGTTGATGTAAAGCCCATGAAAATACTCACTTTAATAAATAGTATGAAATTTTTTTGTATTATTATTAGTAAAAATAATGAATAGAAAATATAATCATGGTTAGAAAATTTTAAATTTATGATAGAAAATTATAATAATTTCAGAATGGGGGATTTAAAATTTTGAGAAATTATTTTAGAAGGTTTTGTGAATAGTGAATAGTAAAAGGTAAATAGTAAAAAGTGAATAGTAAAAATAAATAAATAAATAAATAAATCAAATATTCTGAAAGATTAAAAATTCTTAAGTATTAAGGAAAGGTTGGTAAGTGGTGGTTGAGATTAAGATGTTAATTTAATAAAATAATATTAAAATATTAGTAAATAGTAAATTTTTTTTACTATAAATAGCTAAGGAGGGAAGAATGATTCCACACAAGAAATAAGAGAGAAAGAGAGAAAGTGAGAGAATGAAAGAATTTAGAACAAAGTTTTAGAAGAGCAGAGGTTCTGGAAGGTTTTTGGGGAAACAACTTCAGAGTAGGAAACTAAGTCTGGAAAAGAGGTAAGGGGAGCTAACCTTTTTATGTTTTAAGTTAATAATATTGTACTACTATTCATGTTTTGAATTATTATGTGTACCTATGTGTTGGTTATATAACTGTTGAAGTATTAAATTTATGTGTTATTATTGATGTAAAACTATGTTGTTGTTTTGAATCTGTGAATAAGAAATTTGTTAATAACATGTTGAGGAACACTTTGGCTAAGGAAAGACCAGGTTCTTAAGTTGTTCATTGTGACGCACCTCTCTTTCCTGGAAGTCTACTCGATGTGTTTTTAACTAATCCTTATTAAACAAATTATATTCTCCTGATTTTATTTTTGCGACATACTCAATGGATATGAAATTTGCGTTGAATGTATGATATTATGTTGGATGTGAAATTTATGTATTTGAGCATAATGAGAGTGTGGTAGAGAGTGGAAAATCCTTACCGAAGATCCATCTTGAGAAGTTGGACAGAGTAGGAAGGATGTAGCTTCAGTGGTTGTACTTATATCCGAAGATCCACTTTGGGAGACAGAGTAGGATATGATAATTGAGCTAGCAAGTAAGTGCATCCTTATCTGAAGATCCATTTTGGGGGACAGAGTAGGATAAGATGTAGCTTCAGTGATTGTATTTATATCCGAAGATCCACTTTGGGGGACATAGTAGGATATGATAATTAAGCTAGCAAGTAAGTGCATCCTTATCTGAAGATCCATTTTGGGAGACAAAGTAGTATAAGATGTAGCTTCAGTGACTGTATTTATATCCGAAGATCCACTTTGGGGGACAAAGTAGGATATGATAATTGAGCTAGCAAGTAAGTGCATCCTTATCTGAAGATCCATTTTGGGGGACAGAGTAGGATAAGATGTAGCTTCAGTGATTGTATTTATATCCGAAGATCCACTTTAGGGGACAGAGTAGGATATGATAATTGAGCTAGCAAGTAAGTGCATCCTTATCTGAAGATCCATTTTGGGGGACAAAGTAGGATAAGATGTAGCTTCAGTGATTATATTTATATCCGAAGATCCATTTTGGGGGACAAAGTAGGATATGATAAAAGATTTTATATTTTTTTGGTTGTGAAGATGTCTTTTAGTTTTTTAAAGATTTTATATTTTTTTGGTATTTTTATAGTAAAAGGAAAATGTTTTAGCATAAGGCAGACAGAATAGCCGCACGTGTGCTTAAACCTTTCAAAATAAATTTTTATTGATTTTTTTTTTGAAAGAAGAAGAAGAAGGTTTTCAGCACAAGGCAAACAGAATGGTCGCAGGTGTGCTTAAACCTTTTAAAATAAATTTTTGTTGATTTTTTGAAAGAAGAAGAAAAATGTTTTCGGCACAAGGTAGACAAAATGGTCGCACGTGTGCTTAAACCTTTTAAAATAAATTTTTGAAAGAAGAAGAAAAATGTTTTCAGCACAAGGCAGACAAAATGGTCGCACGTATACTTAAACCTTTTAAAATAAATTTTTGAAAGAAGAAGAAAAATGTTTTCGACACAAGGCAAACAGAATGGTCGCACGTGTGCTTAAACCTTTTAAAATAAATTTTTGAAAGAAGAAGAAAAAGGTTTTCGGCACAAGGCAGACAGAATGGTCGCACATGTGCTTAAACCTTTTAAAATAAATTTTTGTTGATTTTGATATTTATTTAAAAGTAGATAAAGTAAAATTAATAACAAGTAGAAAAATAGAAAAAAATAAGTAAGTAAATTACTAAATAAAATAAAGAGTAAAAATAAAAATAAAAATAAAATGAAAAGTTTAATGATGAAATAAAAATAAAAAGTGCAGTGGTGTTTAGATAAAAGATGGGGTGTCTAAATCACTTATTTAAGAAACTGATTGGGCCCAAACCCAAGTGGCCAAGGGTGTGAAAACGAAATGGGGTGTGCAGAAAGGAATTTTTCTTGTTATCCACGAATAGGCTCAAGCCCATTGCACATGCAGCGTCAATTAGCAGAAACGGGGGTAGCGAAAGAAAGCTTTTGCTTTTGGGTCTGGCCCAACGGCCCAGGATCCCAATTCAGAAAATCAGGGGTTCTCACTTATCTCCCTCATTTCCCACTTACACACCTCAGTGTTTCTGAGACTCAAAGTCTCACTCCCTGCAAACCAGCCTAGGGTTGCCTCCCAGGAACTCCTCAAGCTGCCACTCCCTTTCGACCAGCCGCCACGCCACCGCCTCCCCAACTTTCGACCTCGCCGGCGACAGCTGACACCACTAGAACCGCGGCCGGCCACGGTGTCAATCCCCTGAAGCCACCATGGCAGAACTGCTCGCTGTTGCCCCCAGAGCTTCTCTGCCGCTGGAGCCCTTTTTCTTTTCTTGCAGGTCCAATGAAGTTCTCTCAAGAATCCATATTCTTGATTTAGTGAAGAGAGTTTGAAATAGTTGTGAATGTCGTTGATAGTGGTCAAGCCCTTGAAGGAGATGATGATGAAGACGCTGTCCCCCAAAAGAAAGGAGGTGTTGCTCAAAGACTATGTAGGCCTCTGATGAATATGGATGGTGGTGGAAGCAATGAAGAACCGTTTCCGTTTTGTGGTGAGGGAGAATTGACTTATATTGTTGGGGTTCCAAGATGAAGTTGGGTCTTGTGTGATGAGTGTGTAGAAGTGGTGGAATGGTGAGAAGGTGGAGTGTGGTTGTAGTGGTTACGGAGATCAGAGGAGCAGAGGAGTATGTAGTTGTATCTGATGATTGATGGGATGAATTTCTGAAGAGAGGTCGTTACGGGTTGGGTAGAGCAGAGCAATGGAGTGTGCAATTATGACAGAGGTATAAAGCAGCTAATTCAATCATATTGAATAATGCTACTAATACGCAGACATTGCAATCACTCAAAATCACATAGATTAGCTACACTCGGATAGAAATTCACCTCGGGGAATTGATATTTTGCTTGTTTTTTTTTTCTTCTTGCAATTGCTGATTTGAAGGACTTCTTATGTTCCTGAAGATCAAAGGTGGCTGCTGTCGCCGAGGGTGATCGAAGACGAAGGCACAGACGATGATTGAAGGTGGATCCTCAAGAGGCGTCTCAACCTTTACTTGCTCTCTTTTTTTGTGATGATCTCTCAGAAATCTCTATCCATCTTCTCCACTCCCATCCTCTAGAATTTTTTAACCGTTTTTTCTCAATTTCCCTTCTGTCCCCGAATTCGTTTTTCACCTCCTTTCACACGCGCCATGCTCTTCCCCCATTCCCAGCACATACCCCCTCCACGTCACCTTCAATACCTTTTTTTCTTTTTATTTTTTTTTTATTATTATTTTTTTATATCAATTTATTTTTATTTTAATTTTAATTTTTTCAATTTATTTAATTAATTAGCTCTATTAGAACAAAATAAATATAAGAAATAAAATAGAAATTGAATTAAAAATAAAAAACTAAATATAATAAGGTAAAATAAAAATAAAAGGAAAACAATAAAAGCCAAATTAAACACATTTTTTACACCCTGACAAAATTGGATGTTGACAAATGGTAATAGTTAAAATAATAATAATAATACTTTAACTAATAACAATAATTATTTCCACCAAATGGGCAATTTGGTTATATGCAAATTACCTCCATTAAAACATTTTTTTATCAATCATATAAATCAAATCACTCATAAACATTCACAAACTTTTCTTTCGTTTTCTTATGGTTCTTACTATTTTTCCTCCGATCCAAATATCCTCACTTTCACCTCTTTTTTCCTCAAATTTATCGTTTCCAACTTCCTCAAATTCATTTTCCAATCCAAACAAAGCATTAGAGGTTTTTATAATTGTCCAACTAAAATGTAGATCAGATGTTTATCAGAGTATATAAAATTTTCTTTTAACTAAATACTATTGCTTTGGTTTCTGTCTAAAGAGTGAACAACAAATCTATTTCTGGAATTTTAATTTTTTAGGCTGATGTTAAGCACTTTATGTTTCTTTCATTTTATTTATTAAACAAAATTGTTAGTAATTATATGGTCCCAAAGTGTTAGCAATACCCATTTCAATGAATTCATGCACTTCTCTAAGCTTCCCTTGTTTGGTCAAAGAAATCAAATGCAAGTTTTCAACTTGTCCTTGTTTATTTGGATTGGTCCTCAATGAAGGATGACTGCTTTTCAAAGAGAACTAGGAAGGGATTTGAGAAAAATTAGCATGTCTCACATTATTACTTTTATCATTAGCTACCAAGACTAATGAAGAACTGGAAAGCACCCAAGAGAACTGGGAAGTTATCGAAGTCATTAGTTTGTTTGAGAATTGAAAAGTGTTTCCCTGTACAACTATGGTAAGATCCAACAAGAGAACCCAATCCAAGAAATCAAGTCAACAGTACAAATTATATACTAGCAATCCGAGTATCCTATCTGATTCCTTGTGTCAGAAGCCTGATCTGATCAGAAAAGAAAAGAGCCAGAGAATTATGGGTTAGATAAAAACATAAGAAAAATGTAATCAATGGCTTGGTCAATATGCTAGAAGTTCTAGTCGCTTCATTGACTAAAGTATTGTTCAAGTAAACTTGCCCATGCAAAACTGATGAAGAAAATAAGAAGGTAAAACTGTAAAATGAATTGAGTTTCTCTATGCACTTTAACATTTATACAAGTTTTCTCGCTTAACTTGTCTAAAAGTTGAACCGATATGTCGATTTTAACTTGTATTTTCAATTACAGAGAAATTAATTCAAAATGGGCCAAATTTTATTTAACATATTTTAGATTTTGACACAGTTTATAATGGATTTTCACATGACTGACACGAGTTTTCCAATGAGTAAAGCACACAAAAATATAAACATGGAAAGACAGTTTAAAAGAAGCTTCAAAATAAGAATGCAATCCAGTTCTCACAATTCACCAAAGACACATCGTAATTGAACAGCCAAAGAAAAAAATAAATTCAGTTCAGTTGGTCAATGAACACAGAACAAATTAGAAAAGAAAAGGAGAACCTGCTCATTCACGATGGTTGAAGAGATTGGGTGGAGGCTTTCTCGCTCCCTCCCTCCTTCATTGTCGCCATTTTTGAGTTGCCACTTTTTTTTTTCATTTCACAAATTCATATAAAAGTGCTCAGAGATATAAGAAAAGGTGCAGCAGGTTATGTTTCCAAGGAAGTTAAAAAAATCCACTTTGGGCCTGTTGGGGCTTTTTTTTTAATTGTACGAAGCCAACAGAACTTAAATCCAATACCAAGATAATAATCAGTTTAGCACTCCACATGCTTCCATCATGTTCTTAATTGAAAAAGTTATTTCTTAAAGTTATGATATTTTAGCTATTTAACTCTTTAAATATCTATGGAATAATTCTGTGTTAAGTGTTTACAAATAAGACCACAAGAATATTGAACTCATGCCATGGGCATAAGATTGGGCTAACTTTTCTATTTTAGTGAAGAATTAGTTATTAGGCCTATATCTTTTTTATGGGCGAAGATGAACCTCTCCATCCTTTATCTCTTAAATTAGGTTGATGAACTCAAAATATGTTGACACACCCATTAATCCCAATATAGTAATAATGGTGTCGCAACTGGAAATCGCGACGGGACGACGATCCAAAAAAGAAACGTTTTTTTTGAAAAAGTTTTTGGAGTCGCCACCATAGTTTATTCTGGAAAACTATGGAAAAAAACTATAAAGAAAAGACACGGTCCACGAAAACCAAAGATTGGGTTCGAGAGTCGGTTACGTGTAGGGAAGGTCTTAACACCCTACAACGCCTGCCCAAAGGCAGTACCTTTAATTAAATACGCGAATAAAGATGTTGTTTGCAAAATGTTTAACTATCCCAAAAACAACAATATAAAGAAACAAAAATATCTTTTAGTTTTTTGGGCCCGACAAGGACTGACCTTGCTCCTACGTATTCTCATTCAAAATGAGAAATCAGGGTTACAAAGTTCTTTCGAAACTGTTTGAAAATTTTGTTTGAGAAATCATTGGGAAAATTTGTTTGCAAAAGATTTGAATTTTTTGGATTTTGGGAAAATGAACTTGACAAGGACTAGCCTTACTCCTACATATCTCCATTCTTGATGGAGAATCAAGGATAACGTAGTTCTAGTTGAGAGATTAATTATTTGTGAAGATGTTTTTTATTTTTTTAAAGATTTTATATCTTTTTGGTATTTTTATAGAAAAAGGAAAAGGTTTTAGCACAAGGTAGACAGAATGGCCGCACGTGTGCTTAAACCTTTCAAAATAAATTTTTATTGATTTTTTTTTTGAAAGAAGAAGAAAAAGGTTTTAGCACAAGGCAGACAGAATGGTCGCATGTGTGCTTAAACCCTTTAAAATAATTTTTTGTTGATTTTTTGAAAGAAGAAGAAAAAGGTTTTCAGCACAAGGCAGACAGAATGGTCGCACGTGTGCTTAAACCTTTTAAAATAAATTTTTGAAAGAAGAAAAAAAAGGTTTTCGGCACAAGGCAGACAGAATGGTCGCACGTGTGCTTAAACCTTTTAAAATAAATTTTTCAAAGAAGAAGAAAAAGGTTTTCTGCACAAAGCAGACAGAATGGTCGCACGTGTGCTTAAACCTTTTAAAATAAATGGGGTGTGCAGAAACCCAAGTGGTAGCAATACCCATTTCAATGAATTCATGCACTTTTCTAAGCTTCCCTTGTTTGGTCAAAGAAATCAAATGCAAGTTTTCAACTTCTCCTTGTTTATTTGGATTGGTCCTCAATGAAGGAGGACTGCTTTTCAAAGAGAACCAGGAAGGGATTTGAGAAAAATTAGCATGTCTCACATTATTACTTTTATCATTAGCTACCAAGACTGACGAAGAACTGGAAAGCACCCAAGAGAACTGGGAAGTTATCGAAGTCATTAGTTTTTTTTAGAATTGAAAAGTGTTTCCCTGTACAACTATGGTCAGATCCAACAAGAGAACCCAATCTAAGAAATCAAGTCAACAGTACAAATTATATACTAGCAATCCGAGTATCCTATCTGATCCTTGTGTCAGAAGCCTGATCTGATCAGAAAAGAAAAGAGCGAAAGAATTATGGGTTAGATAAAAGCATAAGAAAAAGGCAATCGGTGGCTTGGTCAGTATGCTAGAAGTTCTAGTCGCTTCATTGACTAAAGTGTTGTTCAAGTGAACTTGCCCATGCAAAACTGATGAAGAAAATAAGAAGGTATAACTGTAAAATGAATTGAGTTTCTCTATGCATTTTAACATTTATACAAGTTTTCTCGCTTAACTTGTCCAAAAGTAGAACCAATATGTCGATTTTAACTTGTATTTTCAATTACAGAGAAATTAATCCAAAATGGGCCAAAGTTTATTTAACATATTTTAGATTTTGACACAGTTTATAATGTATTTCCACATGACTGACACGAGTTTTCCAATGAGTAAAGCACACAAAAATAGAAACATGGAAAGACAGTTTAAAAGAAGCTTCAAAATAAGAATGCAATCCAGTTCTCACAATTCACCAAAGACACATCGTAATTGAGCAGCCAAAGAAAAAACTAAATTCAGTTCAGTTGGTCAATGAACACAGAACAGATTAGAAAAGAAAAGGAGAACTTGCTCATTCATGATGGTTGAAGAGATTGGGTGGAGGGTTTCTCGCTCCCTCCCTCCTTCATCGTCGCCAGTTTTTGAGTTTCCACTTTTTTTTTTCATTTCACAAATTCATATAAAAGTGCTCAGAGATATAAGAGGTGCAGGAGGTTAAGTTTCCAAGGATGTTAAAAAAATCCAGTTTAGGTCCGTTGGGCCTTTTTTATAAATTGTACAAAGCCAACAGAACTTAAATCCAATACCAAGAAGATAAAGAGTTTGGCACTCCACATGCTTCCATCATGTTCTTAATTGAAAAAGTTATTTCTTAAAGTTATGATATTTTAGCTATTTAACTCTTTAAATATCTATAGAATAATTCTCTGTTAAGTGTTTACAAATAAGACCACAAGAATATTGAACTCATGTCATGGGCATAAGATTGGGCTAACTTGTCTATTTTAGTGAAGAATCAGTTATTAGGCCTATAGCTTTTTTATGGGCGAACCCTTTGCTTTTAAATTTAGGAACAACAGTAGCACGATTCTCCAAGAACCCTAACCTTTGCTTTTAGATTTGAGAACAAATGTAGCACGAATCACCAACAACCTTAACTTTGCTTCTAAATTTGGGAACAACAACATGAATCACTTTGGTTTCAGGATGAATCAACAATTCAATTTAACACGTCAATCAAAACTGTACAACTCAACAGATTTTTGCCAACTGGGCAGTTCTGCTATTAGTCTTTTTAACGCAGTAAGCAAAAAGGACTAAGTGCATCGTTTTTGCAAAAAGTATGTTAGTGAACTTAAAAAAAAAGAAGAGAGGATAACTATGAACAGATTCTCCAAAACGAGGGAACAAATTCAGCTTATTAATACTAATTCAGCTTTCAAACAATACTAGTTGAGGGATCTTCTATGGAAATGAAAAGAGAGGATTCGCATCCCATAAGTTTTTGTGGGCCTCGCATATGTCTTTTACTTTTTGTACACTTTAATTCTCTTACCTCAATTCGTAATGATTTGAAAAATTAATCATCTCGTAATGAGAAAAATACAAATATCATAAACAAAGGGTAATTAAGGGAGAGTTTATATTACTATTTGCTAGTTGTAGTGGCTTTGAATAGGGCTAGGATTGAGTAAACCTTTCTTTTGTCACTCTTTACTAGAAATTAAATTAGCAGACTGCAATTTCTTTTTTCATGTTATTTTTGTTTCTTTGACATTAGAAATGGAAAATAGAATTTAATTTAAATAAAATATGTCTAGTGCATTAACTACTAATTAGTTAATTTTAACTGTTGTATGAAAGTATTTCTAAGATGAAGATCCTTTAATATTATATTTTGTCCTAGTATGACAAAGAAACAGGAGACTAGTATTACCCATAATTATTTGTGTATACTCTTTTAATTTTGCTTTTGTAATTCTCTTTTAAAAATATGATAATGTTACTTGCAAGGAAGAAGAGAATTCTTGTGTGAGCATACCAATGGCAGACCTTTGTTATTAAAGTACAAAATGGTACCTTTGTTAGATTTTGTTGCCATAAATGAGAATCACCAACAGCTTTTGCTTTTAAAACCCAAACGTGAAAATGAGCTGCATCAATTTTTTCTCCTAAGAATTTGGTTAAAACAAAGAAATTTTCAATGTAGTTTGGAGTAGAAGAATCAATCCAGATTAAGCTATATTCAGATACTTCCACAAATCACGTGGAGCAACTAATTCTAAGTTTTCTTTCTGAAGATGGTATACAAGAAGATTTACAGGACATGGATTCTCTACAAAAACACAAGGTTCATTCTTTATGCCTTACCCCTGGGGTCGAGATAGCTTAAATACAGGAGATAGGGGAGAGAGAATAAAAAATAATAAATCAGCAACTCTGTTCAGCACGGATCACACGCACTCATTGTCAATGAGTTTTGGCTAAAAGTTACGTGCACTCCTGAAAATCCAATAAGAAGTGCTGTGAATGTCCATAAAAGTTAAGCATCAACAGCGCAACATACTAAGTCATCCCTTGATAAGAGGCTTTAAAATAAAACTACGTTTTTAAGATATTGGCCTTTGTTTTATACCAGGACTGAAATCACCTTCATTTTCAGGGTCAAACTGTTTCAGTTATCCTAGTGTGTAACTGGAAGCAGATCAGGCAGGATGGTTATTCGAGATCGAGAAGAATTGCACTATAGGTAGCAGTTCCAATGCAAATAGAAAAGGGAATGGGCACCAGCTTAAGTTCAGTTATGATAAACCGCAGCATTTCATTTCTCAAAATTCATACTGCCTTCATAAACTTCTATATCAATATCCTTAGAAGGTCAGGGTGAACCTAAATTTGGGCATTCATTGATGGGAAACACAAGTTTTCACACAAATTACGATCAAGTTGCGCCTACTTGCCTAGAAATTTAAACAGTTAAAATTTTCATCAATGATGAAGGCCGATCCCTCTGGACCTCAGAGACCAATCCAGAAGATCCAAATACTAGAATTTGACAGGGATAACCATGTTTAAGTAATCATTTTCTTTTTATACTAAACATTTAAGCATAAAAGAAACAGTATCACAAGAAAGAAAAATAAAGATAGAAAATTGACCTGGTAGAAATTGTCCGGGAATTTACAGTCCCCCTAGGAGCACTTGCTCTGCGTGCCCTATGATCATGTTCCTTGCTTATCCGCATTGCGGCAACCTCCTTCTCCATAGAAGCAACTTCCCTACGCATTTTTCTGGCCTCAACTTCCATAGCTTTGTTCAATGTATCAACCTTTTTTGCCAACATCTTCCAACATTAAATAAAAAAAAATGAATTAGACAAGGGAAAAAGTGGAACAGGTAATCTTATTTATGAATTGAGATGATACCTCTATTGCATCATCCTTGTCTTTAAGAGTTTGGTCCTTTTCATGGCAAGCTTTCCTAAGAGATATAACCTCTTTTTGCATCATGTCATACAACATTCCTGAAACACAGTCTTCATTTTCTGCTATAGATTTGTTTACTGGAATACCATTTGCTCTCTCATGTGCAGTAATAGTCTCACTGGTGACGGTCTGATTATTGGTCTTTGTTGGCATGTTATCTACCCCATTTGCATCAAAGGTTGGCCTCTCTCTCTCCAGGTTTCTACTACCACCATCAAATGATCTAGATGAAAGTTTGGCATGTTTTAGTAACACATTAGCACTATTAGATCTTAGAGACCCTGATCTTGATGTTGAGGTTTTCCTCGATAAATACCCATTGGAAGAAGATGCAGAGGGACTCTCAGCTCCACCAAAAGACTGTCGCCGTGAAGGCCCAGTGGAAATGTTTCTTCCATCTGATACAGTGAATTTGAAATTACCATTAGATGTCTTAACCCTTTCTTCCAAAACTTTGAAGCGCAATTGATATTTTTCCTGTGAAATCAATTAAATATTTTAGAACAAGCTTTTCAATAGGAATCAAGATTTTGGAGTCAGATAAAACATTATGCACCTTCATTTGTGCCTCTGCTTTTGCGGTACGCTCAGCTATGGCCAATTTATCACGTAATTGTTGCATTTCACCCTACAAAATAATGAAATTGTTCATGTTTTCAATAAAGCCTAAAAAACTTTATCTACTTTATGTGCAATCAAATAACTTCCTTCTAGCACTTATGTTATGGCTGAAAATAAATTAAATAGCTTCACAAATGATATCAAAAATATCTCTCAGCCTCTCTTACAGTTTTTCCACTTATGACTGACTACCATCTTTACCAGCCAGTAGTCCTCTAACCTTGGCATCAGGAATATAAACATCTAACCACAATGTAACCAAGAAGACTAGTGTCAACGATTAGAACAGGAAAAATGAAATATCTTATACATGAAGCTCTGAAAACATCAATCAACAGGAGTATTTAGTGAACATCTGTTACAAGAAATATTCAAATAACTTTCAAAAGACAAAGCAAAAGCAATTTCTGAGCAGTTTACATGCCTGAAAAAATTTTCTTTCTTCTAGCCACTGCTTCACAGGCATCACTTTATCATTAGCATCTTTCCACTCATTTGCAACTACAGTCGCAACCCTGTTTGCAGTAACTTTGGCACGAGCAACTTCCCGCTCTAAAATTTTCCTTTCCTCCTATGTCAAGTTCGAAGGTTAGAACATATAAGCAGCTAAGAGCATCTGCAATGGACTCAAAACAACAAACATCATACATGATAATTAGAATTTAAACAATGGAAATAATTACATTCATCTCTTGCACTTTACGCTGGTAATCGCGTACAGCATTAGCAGCAGCCCCACCAGCCAAGACTGCCTCTTCAAGCTCCCGAACAGTTTGGGTTAGTTTTTCAACTTCAGCAACCTTTTGCCGAAGCATTTTGTCCAAGATTTTGCCCTCCTCCTAACAAGGGTGTAAAATACTTCACTGAATTTTGTATTCCAATCATCGAGTATGAAAAATATATATGCCTACTAGCAAGTATAACCACAAGTAAAAATCAGAAACCTGGCATATTTCAATCTGTTTCAATAACTCTTGGTTTTTGTTTTGCAGATCATCAACCAAAGATGCTTTTGCCAAAGCAATCTGAACCATTCTCTCAGCCTCAAGAAGCGCAGCCTCCTTTGATTTGGTTAGCCGATCTAGTGCTCTGTTGTCATCCTGCAGCTTTGCCACCTAAAAAAGTATAGCAGCAAGAATAAATAGATATCCCCTTTAGACTTGATTCTGATCATTGAATGAGACACATGGGACCTCGAATAACTGAATAAATTACCATCCAGTCCCAGATGAAATCAATTCAATGCATAACATAGTAATAAAAAATGTACCTCCATCTTAGCAAGCTTCAGCTCTGCCTCCAGGGGCGTAATAATAGCTTCAATAGGAGGCATTTCGTCATCTTTCTGTGCAGCATGAACTCTCCGAAGAGTAGCTTCTGCAGCAAATTGTGCAGCCAGTGCTTCCCTCTTCTCTTCATTGATTTTTTTTATTTCAAGGTTCTGTCAAACATATTACTAGCATTAAGTTGCACTGAAATAATGGTTATTAAGAAGTGAAGAAAAAATCCAATGAGGTAATACCTAGTGTAACTACTATTACTACCTTACTTTCCAGAAGAACTTCAGCAGCTTTTAGTTTTTCATCCACCTTGTTCAGCTCATCTGTCAGCTGAAATGATTAAACAGAATTAAAACACGTCATAAAAAATGAAATTTGAAATCTTTAACTACCAAAATCTTATACACACAGACTTCACGTAGCAAAAGACTCGCAAAATTTAATACTTCAACTCAAAGAATTACTAAAAGCGTGTTGCTGTTCTAGAGAAATGAGAACATTCTAAAGTGAACGTATACAGTAGTGCATTGCTTTGCTTTGTGAAAGAAAACAAGGAAAACAAAATGTAGTAGTTTACAGCTTTAGTGGGAATCTTGTTCATACCACATAATACCTAGGTTCCTTGTCGAGAATAGAATACAACAAGAAAAAAAAGAAGAAGCTTATAATCCTGGACCCTGAAACAACTTACACATGCAGGAGAAGCAAATAATACAGAATTATCAGACCACTAATAATACAGCTTCTTCATCTACCATCCCAGTTTCTGAAGATTTCCATACATTATATATTTCAAGCTCAGTTGATTCAAATTTATTGTTGCTCTGCTTCCATAATAAGAAAATGGTTTTAAGCAAATTCAGTAGCCAAATAGACTCTAAATTCACTGTATGAAAACAAATAATAAAAGGACCAATTATCTTTTACTGACCAATTATCTTTTACTGACCAATTGAGCACTTAATCAAGAAAATCAGAAATGCCTGATTCGGCGGTTCACCGAGACAGATACTATCCCATTTCTATCTTAGAAGTTAAAATAAAATTCAATTTTCTTTCCTGAAAAATTACAAAGCAAATTACATCACTTTTAGAGAACTCAATAGAGAAGATACCTCTTCAACCCCCTTTTCCTTAAGACGCTTCGAATTCCTCAATGACTTAATTTCCGCAAGTGCATCCCCAAGCTCCCTATCTTTCTCTGAAAGCCAGCTAATCCAGAATTAAAAAACAAAAAACAAAAAAACACGTGACACGAATAATCAAACTAAATAAAGCAAGTGCATTTTAATTAACTTGTTCCATGCTTAGTTTCAACAAGCTCGTGTTAGAAAAATTGAGAAGAATCAATTAATTAATTATTAATTTATTTAATTTCGGTTTTTCAGTGAATTTGAACATAGCACGCTCTTTGTACACACGAATGAAGAGGCATCTGATATGATGTTTTATTTTTCGTCGAGACAGAAGTTGGTGGGTGAAATTGAAGTTGAAGAAATGGTGAATGCCTCTGAGTTCATTCTGGAGGCGCGTGAGCTCGACGCGAACCGGATCGGAGCCGTGAAAGAGCGTGATAAAGTCGTCGGAGGGTTTCTTAGGGCGAGGCTTGAAAGACTTGGAGTCGGGTTCTCCGGCATTCCCAATGTGGGTGCTCGCCATCACAGATCTGTTTAGCGATGCCTCAACCTCATACAAGAAGAAGAAGAACCCTAACTAACCACAATTTCAAAATCAAAAACCAAAGAAAGAACAGTGGCTTTGTTTGTATTGTTGTAGTATAAGAGTGTTAATGTGTGCTGTTACTGTGTTGTGTGCAGTGACAGTGATATTAAGGTGTAGGCAGCGTTTGGAAGAGACAGAAAAAACAGGCCCAGGATTTTAATTAGGGAAGATCAATGATAAGAAAAGGTGAAGCAATTAATTTTTCATGAAAAAAAGAAATTCACACAAAACTCTATTGTTTTTTCTTTTTCTTTACTCCTTTCAAAATAAAAATATATTTGTGCCGTCAAAATGGGTTGAAATCCGTAAGCCAATCCGGTTAACCAACTCCGACTTGGGTTGGAAAAAAATAAAAAAAATTTTAAGGCGAACTAATTTTGACCCAGCTCACTAAGTATCCGGCTTACATGGGTTGAACCCATGGTGGGTTGGGTTGGCTTATCATCCCACCTATTTTTTTAATTAAATCAAATTAATTAAATTAATTATTCAAATCCAATTTTTTATTGAAATCAAATTAATTAAATTAATTATTCAAAATACACAACCTTTAAAAATTAACAGGTAACATGGAGATAGAGAAAAAGATGTTTCAAGAGAGCATATGAGTAATATTATAGATTGGATAATTCAGGAATATATCATTTGTTTTATCTTGATTTTAGACCTATCTACAAACATGACAGTTTTATCTTGTGCTATATATTTTTGTTAACGACTATATGTAGTTTCTTGGTCAAACGGTTGTGTATGTTTCATTAAATTAAATTGGCAAAATTTTATGCTTGATAACTTAGAATATATATAACAATATAGTTCTTTTGCTTCATTTTCTTTTATATCAATTGGTCCAATTATTAGTGTTTCAATTTGATTGATCAAAGTAACATGTTATAAGAATCTCAGAAGAAGAGGATGAAAAAAAAGTTAATTAAGTGAACCAATGAGCCAACTCGTTTAACCCACCAACCCTAGTGGATCGGGTCGGGTTCAAATTTTTTCGGCTCGCTAATAAATAAGTCAGGTTGGGTTGCTCACTAAGTGGTCAACCCGTAGTGGATCGGGTCGGGTCGAACCAGGTTACCCGTTTTCACAGCTCTAAAATATATATAAATTTAAAGTATAAAACTATTAGATTTTATTTTTGCGAAGTTTAACTGGTTTACCTAGAGCTGTCAAAATGGGTAACCCGGCTCGACTCGGCCCGACCCACCACGGGTTGGTCACTTAATGAGCCAACCCAACCCGGCTCATTTATTAGCGAGCCAGAAAAATTCGAACCCGGCTCGACCCACCACAGGTTGGTGGGTAAACAGGTTGGCTCACTGACCCACTTAATTACAATTTTTTTTTAAATAACAAGAATTACAAATTTTCTATAATTCAAATCTAAACAAATTTCACTCCCAACATGGATGTTTAATTAATTTTGAAAATATGGAACTTAAATAATTTTTTAAAGCAAAAAAAGATAATAAATATTTTTTTATAAAGTTAAAATTAAATTTTAATAAAATAAAATTACCAATCCGGCCCACCACAGGTTCAACCCTCATGACTCGGTTTAAGTGAGCCGGGTTGAAATCTGACCCACATAAAAAAATACAATTTTTTCAAACCCAACCAGACTCAAACTCGTGACGGATCGGGTTAGTCCGCCGATTGTGACCCATTTTGACAACTTTAGGTTTACCAATAATGAGATATATTATCATTGTTGAAATTTGGCATGACAGTGAAAACGCACACGTGTGGGGAGGAAAAGGAATGGTGTTACACGTGTAGGTTTAATGTGAGAAGAATGGTTTGGTTGGTGTAAATGATTAAGAATGAAAAGAAACGAATAGGTGGATGGGATGATAAGTAGGGTTTAGTTTAGGGTAGGTACAGTAGAGGAAATGAAATAAGAAGGGAAGGATAGCACATGGGAGTGGAATTATAAAACTTGTCATCACAACACTTCAATCCATTTCCATGGACAAAACCTAAATCACCCATTTTGTCTTTTCATAAAAAAATAATAATTTCATTCTTATTTATATTTATTGGTCAATAATTTTTATTTCGATAAATATATATGTTAGCATATTTAATATTTTAGTTTTTCAAAACAATGTGATGATACAAATAGAATAACATGGGTTATAATTATTAATTGAATGTGATTATTAATATCCTAATATGGATAAGTAACTAACCTTGTTATTACGCAGAAATATATCAGACCTTTTTGGTCATAAATTTTGATAGTGTACTAGAAGTGAATTCGGATTGCTTAATTTGTAAATCAAATAATAAAATATGAAGTAATTTTTGTATGAAGTAGAATTGCACATTTATAAGACTGGAAAATGGATTTAAACAAAAAGAATATATCATATTAATTCATAGAGTGCTATAGAATTTTGTTTTCTTAATTGTTCAACTTACTAATTTTTATAACTATTTTTTTTTAAATTATTGCTTATATTTTGTATGGTTTATATTTTATTTATGTTTTCATATATAAGTTTCAAATTTGAAGGTTTATTTAATCGCTTTCTAAGTTTACTGGGTACTTTTCTTTTGTACTGTTTCTTCTTATTTTATTTATGAATATGTTTTAGTTTTCTTAATTTGGGTAATAAATATTATTTTTTTAATTGGTTTACTTTTTAATAAGTGTTTTAGATAATTTAGTAATATTTTCTATGTTAAGAAGTGAATTTTATAATTATTGAACTTGATATTAGATATTGTACATTATGATATTAAGGCCAAGCGGTTACGATATATCTTATTAAAGATATAAAATAATTAAGAATATTTATTTAAAGATATTTAGCAATTAACCAGATTTTCAGGTAAGTTTGTTTATATTTTATTCTGTTTATATTTTATTGGGCTTATATAAGTTCAAGGTCCATGAGAAAAATTATAAATAGAGACTCAAGGCCACAAGCCAGGTACTTCGAATAATCTTCTGATCACACTTTCAAATCACTCTCCAATCACATTATTCTACAGTGATAACAAAATCTTATCACTTAATATTCAGCTAAGAGCCGAGGCTCTTTAATACACGCCTGACTTGGGCGTCGGAGTGTCTTTTGCAGGTACCTCCCCCTCGGTCAAAGCTTGAAGATCACTGGACGGTCAAGGGTGAAGGAAAGCGAGCGGTCAAGATCCAAGGAAAGCGAGCGATCCAGTCAATCCAAGCATCAGAAAGTGATAAAGCCGCGTCTGCCAAGTTAGTTTCTCGGTCCCAATGTACATTATGATATCAAGGCCGAGCGGTTACGATATATCTTATTAAAGATATAAAATAATCAAGAATATCTATTTAAAGATATTTAGCAACTAACCAGATTTTCAGGTAAGTTTGTTTATATTTATTCTGTTTATATTTTATTAGGCTTATATCAGGTCCATGAGAAAAATTATAAATAGAGAGTCAAGGCCACAAGCCAGGTACTTCGAATCATCTTCTGATCACACCTTCAAATCACTCTCCAATCACATTCAAAAATATTCTACAGTGATAACAAAATCTTATCACTTAATATTCAGCTAAGAGCCGAGACTCTTCAATACACGCCTGACTTGGGCATCGGAGTGCCTTTTGCAGGTACCTCCCCCTCGGTCAAAGCTTGAAGATCACCGGACGGTCAAGGGTGAAGGAAAGCGAGCGGTCAAGATCCAAGGAAAGCGAGCGATCCAGTCAATCCAAGCATCAGAAAGTGATAAAGCCGCCTCCGCCAGGTTAGTTTCTCGGTCCCACAAAATATCAACCGAAACATTTTGGCACCCACCGTGGGGCCCAGAGAATTGAAAAATGTTTCGGTTGATATTTTGTGGGACCGAGAAACTAACCTGGTGGACGCGGCTTTATCACTTTCTGATGCTTGGATTGACTGGATCGCTCGCTTTCCTTCACCCTTGAACGTTCGGTGATCTGCAAGCTTTGACCGAGGGGAGAGGTACCTGCAAAAGGCACTCTGACGCCCAAGTCAGGCGTGTATTGAAGAGCCTCAGCTCTTAGCTGAATATTAAGTGATAAGATTTTGTTATCACTAGTAGAATATTTTTGAATGTAATTGGAGAGTGATTTGAAGGTGTGATCAGAAGATGATTCGAAGTACCTGGCTTGTGACCTTGGCTCTCTATTTATAATTTTTCTCTCATGGACCTTGAACTGATATAAGCCCAATAAAATATAAACATAATAAAATATAAACAAACTTACCTAAAAATCTGGTTAGTTGCTAAATATCTTTAAATAGATATTCTTGATTATTTTATATCTTTAATAAGATATATCGTTACCGCTCGGTCTTGATATCATACAGTACAGATATTAATGAGTAGTTCAATAATAACTCAATAGCGATAAATTTAACAAAGAACAAATTTTGTTAGAATAAACTCTGATAACATATTAAGAGGTGAATTTTAAACTTAATTAAATCTTACAAAATCTACTTATAAGATAAGGTTCATAATAATTTATATATTATAAATTGATCTTATCTTTAATCATGTAAGACTTCTAACAAATTATTTATATGTTTCAAATTATATTTTTGCATAACATTTGTAAAACAAACAAATGTTAAGTTATCAATGGTAACTCATTTGGATTATGCAAGTTTGATATGTCTATTACAATTACATTGAATACCGAATTTGTCTATTTGATGCAAATTTAAAATTTACATAATTTAGTTTTCAAGGTGTTTTTTAAAGTTTTGAACATATTAATTGTTTGGAATAGTCTTATATTCCTTAAAACATAAAAACTATGTATTAAGTAATTGTACATGATCATTATAAACTTATTTAAACAAATTCGACACTAAACTGTGGATTCTAAAGATGTTTTTAAAAATTTAAAAATTTGTTATTTCTCCATATTTTACCTGAGTGTTAAGTTGTCACTCAAAATTATCATTCGAAACAAAACTCAAATGAAAATAATTAACTTATGTGCATAATATTAACACTTAAAAACTTAGTCACTTAAGTGATAATATTCATCAACAACATAGCTGTGTTTAAACTGAGGGAAGTGTCTCATCAAATTTTACTCCTCTAGAAACATATCACTCAACCTTTAATGTTTAATGTGACACTTAAGTGATATAATATATCATTTAAGTGACAATATTATTGTTAAAGGGCAATGGTTTAATGATCTTTCTCCTATTTCATATAGCATTAAATATATATTTTAGGTAGCTTTCCCTTTTGTGTTTTTTATATAACTTTGTATTGTTATTGTATTTGGTTTATGAACAAATAACATTGCAGAACCAAGAAAGAATTTTGGACTCTAAAGAATTTGCATATGTATATGAAATGTCTTTCTATGATCATAAGTAGTAGAGAGGTATATCTATTCTTAACGTTTTTTTCTTTTTATAATTTCTTGGAAATGTATTTCTCTTTTCTGTTATTGTATTTCTATTCAAATTTCTGCAATAGAATTCGAAATCTAAAAAAACTATATTTGAGCAATTCTTCATCGTTCCGAAAGGTGGTTGTGACTTTTGGAATAAACTTTAATCCAACGTTTCCTCTGTAAAAAGGAAATAAAAAAGAGTAGAAAAACTGGTCCCTGCATAAGCGTGTAGGGGTTTCATTGAAAAATATGAAATCAAAATCCTAAGTTTGTCTCTTATATTTCTGACTTTGTACTTGTACGGATTTATTGTTGGAATTTAAGAGTATTAGAGACAATTTTCAGAATGAAGAGTTACAATTATTCATGAAAAGTTACTATTTATGAAGAGATGTAACTAATCAGAATCTGGTATCTCTTAGATTTGAAAGATGTCTCATCAACATCTATATAAAGGGATCCTATGCTCTACTGAAATCATTCATTCAGTCATTCTCTTAACACACAAATCAATTCCTGACAATCATATTCTTGTTTAACGTTAATACTAAGAGTGCGTATTATCGTTGTATTTCTTTTTTGTATCTCAAAAACGGATTTCGTGATCCCCTTCACTCTTATAAGGGACAAAATATTGCTTTTAAAAAAATGTGTATTCACTAGAAGAATATATCAAGTCTACATTGTTGTTCATCTTGTTTCCCTGAGTTCTTGGAAAATTGTTCCAACACTCACAATATGATACCACACCATGATTGAAGGATTAGGCCTCTCTGTTACAAGTTCCTAACAAGATTTCTCGCAATAAAAATTTAACTCTATATCCAAAAAAGTGAGTGGGTCACCAACCAAAGAACCAATTATTCAATACTAATTTTGAAAAACTTGCTTTTGTATGAAAAACAATTGACATGAAAGAGAACAAAATATTTTTTAAAAAAAAAAATAGCATTCCACATATCCTATAAAAATCACTTTAAAACTCACATTTAAACTTTTGGATGAATATGAATATGAAAGGTGCTATAATCAACCATTTTTTTCAAAATTTATGGAGCTAGTTTCAATTTAATTAAAATGTTAAAAAAAAAAATACTCATTTTCAAAATATCTGGAGAAATTTTTAAGTATTGATAATTATCGTTTTTTTAATAAATAAGTTCTAGTTGAGTTCCCAAATTTTTGAATTCAAATTTGATAAACCATAAAAGGTATGTTAGAAGGTAAAAAAAAAGCTATATTAGTTATCTTCAGCCTAACATATATTTTACAATGATGAGTTAACTTAGAAGTTAAGCAACCAAGGTGAGATAGCACCTTCAACTCCAAATGTTCTTACCCAATTTTCTTTTAATAATATCCATACAGCATTAACTCGAAAGGAGTATCTCTATCTTCTAAATTAAATAACCTAAAATAGTTTTTGAAACTAAAGTTCGAGATTAAATTACTCATATCAACTCTAACATCACATTATTTATAATAGTATTTAACTATTGTACAACACATCTATAATGAAAAGAACAATCAACTTGAAAAAGTATAAGATGACTCATCCAAATATAACTATGACATATATATATATATATATAATCCTATATTATTAAGAGTAATAATGAGTCAAAGCATATTGAAATTTACAAAAGAACCTATATACATATAAACTACCATCCTAATCTAAGCATCCATAGCTTCACTATCCTATACCTAGTCAACAGAAACACCCTCATTTGTTTATACCATTAAGATGATAATTATAAATAAGAAAACAAACACACAAGCAAGCAAAATATGGAAGGGTAAGTTAATTTACCAAAGAAACATACATACAACTTTTTTATAGATGTTAATTAATAAAACACAAGTACATCAAACAATCCTAAAACATATAATCACTAATTTTAAACTTGACCATCCAGATACATGTATTGTATTGATGTCAAATAGATTATGTACTTATGGTAACTTATATTGTTCTATAAAGTCATTATCAATGGTTTCACCCTACCACACACTTTTGGTCACTCAGTGGTATGGAGCTTAAATGATCACAAACCATCATTGCCAAGCTTCCACTAAAAGTCACATTAGCGACGCTCAATGCCTCACTAGAAAAAAAAAATCAACACTACGAATTGGTGAACCAGGGACCTATTCAAATGACCAAATTAGTATGTCTGAGTTAATACATGGTTTGAAAACAGGTTTTGGTGTTAGATTGAATCAATTTTCCCAAATGTCCAGATTATCAATTGCACAAGTTAACACCAAATTCACTCAAAACAAGCACACATTCAAAACAACAACAACAACTCCATCTACCAAATTATAAATTTCAAACCAAACCAAGCATACACCTGAGTATATCAAAGCATCAACAACATCAAAAAGTGGTATTTAGCTTCCTTAACCTATCAGAAAATCAAATTGCTTTAAGAAACCTAGAATGACTCTCACAGCTCAAGAAACTCTATACGCTCATATAAACCACAAAATCATGATCAGGACATAGTGTTAGTAGCATTGATCAGTAAGGAGTCTTATAGAAGACTCAGATGACACATGCAAGAAACATCAACTTACATGCATAGGAAAGCACACCAATTAGAGAAAATAACATAAATTATGGATTAAAAGACTTAGAAAGGGCAAAGGGTTCTTAGAGAAATAGTTTTAGGAAGATAATATTATTTTCGATAATTAAACTCGTTAATTGAAATTTTATTTATATGTTTAAAATTTTAATATTAAAATAAGTTAGTCTTATTATTTAGAACACAGTGTCATTTTTAATAATCTATTTTGTAGCTCTTACATCAACACCTTATAAAGTTAGTTCTATGACAACATTGAAATAAAAAAACTAATATAATTTAATTTTTTTAAATCATAAAAAATTATATAAAATATAAAAAAAATTGAATAATAATTTTAAAAACAATTATTTGTATATTTTTGTTTACAATGCAAATGAGTTGTATATGCTTCATTTCATATAAATTTCTTTGTTTGTATACGTGGATTTTCACTTTAAATATCTTAATAATTTTAGTATTTAAGAGAAATATATTATTTTCTTATAATTCACATATAAAAGAATATAAATTGAATGTGATAATATATTACACGAACTTATAAACCATTCAATAAATTATACAATGAAATGAGTCAATAAATTATAGTGTAAATTTTATTTCAATAATATTTAATTAAAATAAAAGTTGTTGTACCTAAATAATGTTTAGATAATTACACGCTGACTATATAAGATGACATATATGATCATCTATATATTTAAATACATAAAAGTAGTATAAAAATGTCAAAAGAAGTTTTCCATTATTTTTATTGTATTTAAATATTATATATATATATATATATATATATATTTATTTATTTATTAGATATAAATGTTATATATATATCTATATTTATAATGAATTTTTAATATCTAAGGATCACCGAAAAATTACATTAAAAAGTTTATCCATGATTAAATAACTTGTTATAAAATCACGGTCAAAGATCTAACATGAAAGAGATATCCAAGGATGCATAAAATAACACACAAAATGTGTGTAAAGTTATCAACATGTCTAAACAAAGAACAAATATTAAATTATAATAAAATAAAAAATAGAAATATTCATTTTAATATAACATGAGATCATCATAAAAAAAAAATAATTAAATGTTTTAAAAGTGCTAGATGTTATTTGAAAAGGTTAGAGGATGGGTAGAGTGTTGACACTTAAAGTTTTAAAAGCATTTTAGAAAACTTAAAAAATGAAAACATGGAAGAAGCTTAAATTTTATATTGGTTCATTTGATACGTCTAATTTTTCTTTAAGCACTCTAAAAGGGTTTTATTAATCTTTTAAAAAATATATTACAAATGAATTTAATCATTCTTGGTTTACAACCAAGTATCATCATTCCTAGTTTAACACATTATTCTAACTAACTAGAATGTTTAACTTCACTAAGTTAAATTTAACAAGTGTTTTAATTCATTTATAAATATAAAAACAACAAAGTGTTTTTGAAATACAAGGATAGAAGATTACTCTCGTTGAATGGATATGAAATTAATACAATGAAGTTATGAAAACTTGTAAAAAAAACTTTCCTTTTCAAAGTCAGTCTAGATGATGCGAGCTTAGAGAGAAAACATAAGTGTAAACGTAAACAAATATAGTTCTTCTTGTCTTCTTTTTGTGCAGTTCTCTTTATATAGACTTTTTTTTAATAAGATTTGTTACTCTACACATTGACTTTTGCATAGGGAAATAGTCTTTTAGTATGAGGTCAAATGTTATGTTGTGTCTTGCAAATGCAATTGTGCTGCTTGTATGAAATAGACAGGCACAAGACATGCAAAAAACATTCCTAAATTATCATCCTATCTCTTAACATTCTTCTGATTCGTTGTAAACTTTTGAATAAAGCTTTGTATTGAATTGATTTGCACAGAAAAAGATAACACAACACAACAAATAAAAGAGTACTAACACGTACATGCATTAAAAGTGTGTTGTAGATGTTCCTAAGCATTTAAGCATTATACGTGAATCGACGTTTAGACATAGTCTATTTGAGTAACGTTTAACATTTAAGACATCTTTCAATTATTGTGTTTAACACTTTTATCCTAGACAGTTTATTTGTTAAACACTATTTTGTTTAGACGCTATTATTAAATTTTAAAGCAAAGTTTGCTTAAATGATTTTGTCTTAACAATTTTTGGCTTTTCTTTGAGCATAACATCCTTACTTTGAAATTGTTTGATGTTTGTTGCATATGGATATTTTGATCATGGAGGCAAACCTCCAACCCTTTAATAATAAGAGATTTGTTTCTTTTCGGATTCCAAGTCTCATTTTAGTGAAACTTTTATTTTGAATTATTTTAGATTTGTGTCTTTGATTTATGTTTATGCTTGTGTGCAGGATCTTCTGGAATTCATGGTCGAACTCTCTCCAATAAGGGAAGGATGATGATAGATTAATTAGGTCCAAAGGAACAACAATTCAAGAAAATAAGCTCCTACAAGAAATCATTTATCTTATGGGGGAGAAATTTAAGAAAGAAGAAGTTACTTCTACCACTATCCAACTTAAGGAGAAGGAGTTTTAAGTGGTATGAATTTGAGGACAAATTCTCTTCAAGAATGAGGGTATGATAGAGGACTATCTCCTAATTCAATACAAGAAGAACTCAAGGAAGAGTCTTTGCAATTCAAAGGACATGAAGTCACGAAGATCATGGTTTGGAACACAATTATAGAATATTTTTAGGCAATTAAAAAAAATTGTAATTTTGTTTTAATTTTTGTTTTTGAATTTTCAAGTTATTTTTAGACCTGGTGTTTTTGAAACTTTCTTTTAGGGTTTCTTAAGTGACTTAAACATTTGTGTTTGTATATATGGACATCAAATACATATATAGACACCTTGGTTGGTTAATATATAAATTTTGAATTTAGTAAGAGGGGATTTTCTTAATTCTTGGATTAGAATTCTGATTCTTATCAAAGATAGATTTCTTTGTGGCAAATCTTTCTTGACTTACCAATATGTTAGATTGTTGTATCTCTAACTCTAATTCTTATAAAAGATGACAATCTTTATAATGAATCTTCATTGACTTATCAATATGTTAAGTTGTGGTGTCTCCATGTCTGTTTTATTTCACATTTTTCTCTGATTTATTTTCATTTATGTCTCATGAGGATTCAAATTCACAACTATAATACTCTTTTATGAATAGGATCGTATCATCTAATACTAGTATGTATCATCTTGTATTCAGATTGCATCATTTAATAGTTTGCAATTAGCTTTCTTGAATTATTGTATTTTTAATTGAACCTTTGAATTTTGGTCTTTTATTCGGATAATGATAAATCGCTAATGTGTGGACGTAGAGCTTTATAATTTTTATCCGAATCAGTTTTTATTGTAGAAATAGTTGTTAAAAGAAAAAAGAATTATGTGAATTTCTTCAACAATTAGTTAATGTAAAATATAGATTACATAAAAAGAAAAAATTATTTGTATTTTTAGTCCTTCAGTTTTAACTGTGTATTATTTTGGTTTGTGAGTTTGTTTGTTTGTTTTTTTTGAAATTTTATGTAGATTTTGTATATTTCAAAAAGTAAAAAATTAGTTTCACATAATTTAATTTATTACTTTTAAATAGTTCCCATAATTAGAATTTGAAAGTTTAAATCACACTTTAAATTAGACATATTAAAAAGGAAAGCATGCCAAACTCATCCTTACTAAAATAAGATAGAAAGAGAGAACAAATGAAGCACAAATTAAATTTTGGCAATAAATACCTTTAATATTAAAGTGAATAATTGAACTCAGAGAAAAAGTTGAAAATGAAAATGGAATAGAAACAATTATAAAAGATTCTTCCTAGATTTATAAACTATTCTTAAATTTTGTTGATCTCATTCTTGCATAATTTGAGTATTTCC
The DNA here is from genome assembly GCA_036885675.1 of Vigna mungo. Lineage (NCBI taxonomy): Eukaryota > Viridiplantae > Streptophyta > Magnoliopsida > Fabales > Fabaceae > Vigna > Vigna mungo. The sequence goes on along the minus strand of CP144695.1, from coordinate 28,291,368 downwards.
TTCTTCCACTTTCTCTACAAGGCCAATTATCAATCTCTTCCTTTGATGAAAAAAATTCAATAAGATCTTTATTATAGCATAGTGGATTTTGTATCACATAGTATTAGAATCTAAGGAACTAACGGTTGAAATTATACGATTTAATTGATTCTGAGGTGATGTTGAAGCATCATGAATAGCTTATATATTGGCTAAAGTGGTATTGCTTGGTAATCAATAAATATATTCCAAGATGCTATACTTTATAGCGAATCCAAAGAGAATCTTGTAGGGTTACGATAGTAAAATCATTGTTTTTCAAAAACAATTCAATAAATTAGAACTACAACTGTCAATATGATATTCTAAAATATACCATTTTTATACATGTTATAACCTTCAAATATTATTTATAAAAATATCAATAAACTTAATTAAATATAATTTGAAGCTATGTTTATTATACGTGAAAGATAGATACAACTTGGCACGAAAACTTGTAATTGTCCATAAGTGTTATAGTTTCCAAAAGAGACAACCACTTTTTCTCATGAAAGTGTATAAAATACACAAACAAGTGATGAAAGAAATTGAGTTACTAGTTAGTAATGTCTTTGTAACAAATATAACAAGAGAGAACGTATATATACAAACATACATACACCAATGGAGCCATATGTGCAACCAACCACAAAACATTAAACAGCAAATGAAACTAAAGAGAGGAAACCCCCCTCAAATAAAAGCTGCTTTCTGAAATATAATGAACAACTATAACCTACAATACAGATACTATTTCTACATCTTCCCCTTCAACAACTTCTATCTATCATACACCTATATAATCAAATTATTGAGACTATTTTGAAAGCACAGAAAAGCTTAAAGAAAAATGTTGCACCACACCAGCAGTTGGCAGAGTAGATAAATCATAGCATTTAATGTTTATAGCACCACAACTAGGCTTCAACAGGAATTCATTGTCAAAAGACACCACCTTCCATTCATAACTCATTTAGTGCACATGATTCAGTCATCAGTCTTCAAAAGGGTCATCTCATCAGGCTTGAAAAAAAGACCACAGATGGATCCTTCCCAATGCTTCACTCCCTTGGCCTGGCAAGCCACAAAGAACTCAGTGCTCGCAGCCGCGAGAAATAGTCGCTGATCGCCAGAAGAGCTCGAGCCGATTGCCTGGTTGTTAATATCCGAAGCATCTGTTGGAGTGTTTGCTGTCTCAGATTGTCAGCCTGGAAACATGAGAAGATAAAATGAACTAATATGATTAATATTTGATGAGTGAGACCATCACGTTTGTTGGTATAGTTTAGGTCCAATTTTGTGCATACATCTCATAGAATACTTTTAGGCTCTCCTAAGGCATGCAAATATGCAATGAACACTCTTGGAAGTGGAATATGAAGTCCTGGTAAGAGTAATAGTTTCAACCATTCAATCTAAATTCATTTTATTTGTCAATCAGTTGTGTTTTTTTGACACAACTTGTATGCAATAAGAAACACAATCCACTCAAGCCATAAAGGCAGATCGATATCCTATTTATTTATAGCCTCTGTCAGACTTTCTACCACATATACAACTCGTTTTAAAAGCTGAAACATAACTTTCCCAACAGAAAACTCCATGTAAAACACATTCAGTAATCAATAAGATTTGACCACATTCATGTAAAATATTCTACACCTAGAGCCTCCGCCATCGATTCTAAAACAACAGTCTCTTTTAGCCTTTCTTTTTATCCAAAACAATAGTATTTTTCCAACAATACTCTTACATATACATATATTTAAGAACAATTAATGCAGAACCATTGAAATTAAAAATGAGACACAAAAGTGGTTTTTTTTTATAAATTCGCATTAATTAAATATTTCCTGATGTGTATCAGAACCTTAAAAGACTATTGCTTGAAATGGAGAAAGTATATGAATTAAAGTCGTTTAACTCTAAGCTTAAGATCTCTTTACAGTTCAAAAAGATAAGATTTAACAGAATTAAACTCAAAAACATATGTAAGGTTGATTACCTGGCGAAGAAAACCCTCTAAAGTACCAAGCTTTCCCATGGCCATAGCCATTTGCCCCATGTAATTTGCCACATTTCCCGAGGAGCCCGATGAATTGGGTGAACCATTAGCCAGTGTCTCAGACAGTGATTGCTGTAATGCATCCATCCCTTGGGAAAGAGCATCTTCAGCCTGCTGGGATGACTGCTGCAAATTGTATATGCCCATTAATTGTTGCTCAGTTAGAGGCTCCAACTGACTCACAAGAAGCTGCAACAGTGTCAATCAAATCTTAGACAGACATAACACGATAAAGGTATATGAAACTTAAAACTCAACACTGGAATCAAATATTGTCAAGATAAAACTGTTAAAAAATTGTTATTTCTTCTACAATTGGAAAGTTTTTTCTACAATATCTATTGGTATATCTATTTTGATTCGTTTTTTGCACTGAATATTAGACCACATATTAGTGAAGCGACTTTCAAACTAGAAAAAAGTATGTAATTGCAGAACATTGATAAATGACAAAATTTTCACCTTGAGGAGTTCAGACGAGCGAAAGCCTCCAATCCACATGAAACACCTCTCAGCTGGAGTCTTCCACATCCCTGACAGAATGTGGAAAACATCAGCTTTTGCTGCAATACCTTTCAGCCTGAAGATATCATCAAATTGAGCCATGAAATTATCCACAATCGTTCGAAGTTCAATATCTCCAGCATGGGAATTTATTGCTGCCCTTAGCTCATTTGTTTGCCTGTTATGCTCTTCAAGCCATCGTGCATACTCTACATCAAACGCCATAGCACCTGTATAAAGAGTTGATTAAATTGATTTAGGATTTGAAACAAAAATACAAATTTTGGCAAAACCCTGCAGTGACATCCTTACTACTGAGTACTATGTTGTTAGAGTTCAAAATCACAGTGTACTTGGCTTTAGGTGTGATGCAATTAACCACAGCAAATAACACTGAGTTCTATGGTGTACCAGAAGAATTCCGTACTTCATTGCACAGAAATGGCACAAGATGCAATCAAATAGTCTGTCCATCAATGAACAATGGGAACCATCATAAGTGTATCCGACAAACAGATTTTCTATATCTTCACACAAACAATGGTTTGTTTTATGAAAAGGAATCATATCACAGAAAACTTTGTGGAGAACTGAATAAGACAGAGATATTCTGGTGTATAGAAATTCCATGTTGGTTAGCGACAGAAACTCAAAATCAGTTTTCTGCCAAATTGCCAACCCAAAAATTTACATATAAACAAATTTCAGGATGCACATATTCTTAATTCAATGTCAAACTATAACTACACGCCAAAAAGAAGATAATTTAATCAAACAAAATTTTCCAAGATTGCACAAGATGTTTAAATACCATTTCCACTCATTGACTGGGCCTGATCTCCAGTGCTTGAAATAAATATTCCCTGGAAAATATTAATAACCAAATTTAAACACCTTTATATAGTAACAGAATCCAATTAATGAAAGCTGACAAAAAAGGGGACTTCAAATGGTATGTACCAAAATTTTAGAGGACACAATAAAATACTAGAACTAAAGCAAACCTGCTGGCGGGCTCGCTGGAGCTCCTGCTCAAGTTGGGTCAGTTTCAGCCTACTGCTCTCTAATTGTTGCACATATGCCTGAATAAATAGAAAGAATAATTTGAAAAAGCAGTAAGGATATATATATATATATATATATATATATATATATATATATATATATATATATATATATATAAAACATATCACCAATTGTTGGGTGTCAATAATATGGCACATTGAACAACTAACCAAATTATAACAATAATTTTATAAGTTCATCTATAATTAACAGAAAATGTCTTACCTTTTTCCTCAGTCGGCTTTTCCTGGCAGCCTCACGATTTTGAGCAAGCCGTCTTAAGGTCTGAGTGAAAAATAAAAAGAAAAATTAACACATAATAACCAAAGACTTATCCTATTTGAACAAGATTACTACATACAACCTTTTGATCTGATTTATCTTTAGATCTATCACTGGATTCACCCCTTTCAGGCTGCCAAACAACAATGAAGCACCATATTTTAGAGTACAAATAAGCATGCTTTTATGTGTATGATAAAAAAAATTGGAATGATAAATAATTCTTAATGTCATAATTCTTGGGAGCATATACTAATGTCATTAAATGGATGAATAAAGTAAATCCAAGATGCAGAATAAACTATATATTACACAACCAAAATAAGTACCAGTTGATTTTTGTCTTCCGTGTCATCTGTTGAAGTATCGGTCCTGGGGCTAGCATCAGCCATGTTGGTCTCTCCCCAATTCTCACGATGACCAGATGTTGAAGCAAGATTTGGTTGTGCATCCTTCTGTAGTGCCAATGTCTGAGACCCAGCAATAGCAGCAGAAAGATTTATATCTGATGTTACAATTGACTGCACCTTACATGTAAGAGAAAAGTATGAAATAGAGAAATTCACTGTAATTTGGAACATGCTGATTCTTGGAAGTATGTAAGAACATATAGAACACAAGAAATTACCTTATTTAAAGCTCCAAATTGAATATCAGCACCTAGAGCTTGGCTATTTGATTTCATTTGACTAAACACTGGATCTGAAAGACGGTATAAAACCAAAAGGGCAAATAGAGGTTTAAATAATTGAAAGACGACATAAATCCTACATCTTGTAATTGGCTATGAAGGATCATAGTTGAGGAAACACACATTTCTTCTGGAAAATGTGGAAAATAAAGATTTTAAAGTAGAAATAATTTGAAGACTCATGTTAACGACTAAGGGAGTGAAAACCATACAAGAAAATATGAATTTCCAATATAAAATATACATCACAATCAGGCACAGAAATGGGGCTAAAGAATTCTACACCATGGTCAATTCACAAAGTTGTGCTTAGTTAAATAAAATTCTACACCATGAACAGACTACCTGCACAAGATACCAAAAAAAAAGGAGATCCTTATCTTAAAAGGCAGCTTAAGGGAGAACTGAAAAGAATATCATATTATTCCTTAGTTGGTATACCACAATCTAGTTTGGCACAAATGCCAAACAAGTGAATCCTGAGCACTAACCGATAAGTGCATGCAGAATACTACATAAAGAGAGCTGCATCTTTCATAGAAATAACGATATTACCCCAAGAGGCAGAACATATAGAATGGAACACTTAAGTTAGGAGCAAGTCACAAACAATTGAAATCACTTGAAAAGGATATAATTGTGCCTAGATAAATAATGGCAAGTACAACAATGCAAGCAATGGGATTATGGGACAAGATATTAAATTAACAAAACAGCAAGTCACAGCAACCATAAATACCACACAAAAATGGAGTCCAACAGTTATAGATCAAAACATGAGCAACATACTTCTGCTAAGGTTAATGGTATCCTCGACACGAAATCCAAGAGATTGCTCTAGGGTTCCAAATTCAGAAATGCGGGAAGGATGAACATTAGTTGCTTCTATGCCCCTGAAACCAAAATCATGATAAAACGTAAAAGAAGTATATGAATGCATAGCCAATCATCTAAGCCGGACTGAGAAAGCCATGGAGTCATTTTCCAAGTACATGTTTCCAAGCTAAAGAAAAGTCATACTTGGATACTCAAGATCTAATAACAAATACATGAGAAAATTCAAAAACAAAAAGTCATAGTAAACTTTTAAGAAAACATGAAGCCACCAAGAACGAAAAATAAGACCCTACAGTACAGGGTTGTATAGTTTCAACTTCCTAGAATAATATAGAACAAACTATGAGGGATGAATGAATCAGCACAATGAAGTGAACAGGAGAATTTGCCTCCACTATAAAATAAAGAATCTCCAATAAACAGATAAATTAAATATTAAATCATTTTCATTATTTCCCTGTCCTCTGAAACCAATAAGGCCTAAATTTCACCAGCAACACATCACAGTTCCTCAACAACAAGAATAGTTTCAGTCAGTAACATAAGAGTTACACTAAACTAGGAAACATAGGCACCATATAAATAATCTATCCACATGAGAACTATAGAACAAATCAAACTTGATCCCAGGAAACTATCATAAGAACAAAAATAAACATTAAGCATCATAAGGGTCCTCTGGAAAATTTACATGGAACTCGAAGAAGGCAATGGAGGAGCGTAGCTAGGCATCCCGTTCACAACCTTGTTGGTGTCCTTACTGGTAACGTTTACCGTTCTACTTCTGCTACCCATCAATAACCATGCTCAGAACAACGACCATCATATCTCTCCATAGACCTTAACCCCAAAAGACCCTGAACCCATTTCACAAGGCACACACGACTTTAGTCAAACCCGCCTAAGGGAAGAAGAGAAACTGAAACACAATCTTCAACAAGAAAGCCACAATTTAACAAGCTTCTCAAAGGTAAAATTCTAGAGAAACTAAATTTGTTTGAGCTCGGGAAACAGGAATCATGACAAAACAGTCACAAATTCGGTGTCATAACATTGGAACCAAAAGAAGAGTTGGAAGAACAGAAAGAAAAAAATAACAGTGAGACAGCATCACTCTCCGTACGCCCTTTCGAAACAAAGACAAAATTTTGGAACTCAAAACCAAAACCCCTGCAGCATCAAAATAACCCCCCAAAAATACTAATTTTGAAAATGAAAACAAAAAGGCCCACCTTCTAAAAACAAAGCTCAAAAATATAAACTTGCAAAAGGGAAGCACCCCAAATTGGATATCAAAAAGAGTAAAATAAAAAAAGTGATCTTGAGCAACCTGGTCGCATGAAAATCGAAAATAAATGAACTTTCCACAGATTTAAGCAACACCCAGAAGAAGAACCGATGGAATAATAGCCCTGCAAACCCTAACGAATGACAAGTTGACGATAAATACCAAGACTTTTTGACTTTTTTGATTGAAGGGAGTGGCACTTTAATATTTTATTATTATAATATAATGATGTTATACAGTACAATTTCATCTCTAACCCTGGCAAATTTTTATATCTTTTTTTAATAATTTATTCGGTGATTGTTGCTTATGATTGAAAACAAATTTTATGTTTTTATTACCACACCACACACTCAAAGAGGAGCATCATGTGTCATCAAGTTGATCTTTTTGGTGTAATTATATTATAAATATTGTATGTATGGAGGGTGGAAAGAGAGAGAGAGGAAGAAGCGTGACGTTCAGACCATTCCATTTTCTTGCATACGTCCTTTTCGTCTGAAACTCTAGTCCATTTGATAAAAGAAAATAACTCGCCTTTTTAAATTCTTCAAATTTCAGTTAACTTTACCGCTTTTTGTTTTTTGTTTGCATCTTTCTTTTTACCTGTGCTTGTATTTTCATCGCAACGCCGTGCCATACCAGTATTGCTACACTTTTTACCTGATCTTAACGTGTTCTTTCATTCTTTTTCAAGCAATATTAATAAGGGTCTATTTGATTTTTACTTTTTTTTTAAAATCCAGTTAAAAAGGGAAATCTTTTTAGTGTGGAATGAAAGGGTTGAAAGATAACTTAGAAATTTACAAAATACCTTTCAGATATTTCTATTTTCTATTCTAAATTTTAATATATTATGGTTGAGAAATTTAATATATCTTTTTAGTGATGAAGTACCATAATTGATTCTTTCAATCGACACTGCATATTATTTTCAAAAATGAGATTCAAATAATGATTCAATTCTTTATCAATATTCAGAAACAACTATTCAAAATTACATCTCAGTACTTTTCTTTTAAATACAAAATAGTGTTCTAGTTACAATTTTTCACCAAATGAATTGTCACACATTAATTACACGTTAATCTCACAATGTACTTGACTTTTATTTAATTCAATTAAACTCATTAACTATATATTGAATAGAAAATTAAACTCATTAATCTCACAATATATTGAATAGAAAATTATTAAGTGAATTCTAGTGAAATCATTAACTTGTAAAAGAAGAATTAAATTACTATTTTTTTTAAATCACATTCAATACTTATTGTCTATTATAAAGATGGAGTTAATTGATTGAAATATGAGAAATGTTAACCGGGTTTTTAGTAAAAGTAATAAAACAAGCCATTAAAGAAGTTAATTTTATTTTTAATTGGTACAACAATATCTTATTTGGGATCAATTAATCTTATCAGTTGGATTTTTAAGCTTTTTTTTTTTTAATTCTGTTGTGAAATTTATTTGTCTTACTTAGACTAAAATTGTGTGAACAAATCATTACTAAAATATGACCATAAGGAAAGAGATAAAATTATTATGATTTTAGCATACTCATTACATTATATTATTTCTAATTGCAATGAAAAATTTCTCATCTGGATATCTAATTGATTTTTGGTAAAAAAAAAAAAGACAATCCAAAAGTAGTGATTCTAAAGTTTCATTGAATAACAAAACCATTTAAAATATTTATTAGGTGGAGGAGATTAATATCAGGAAAGATAACTATGTGAATGATGTTGAACTAGTTTCACAACCTATTTACAATGTAAATATACTTATAATGATAATCAACATCATTAGAAAGATGAGATAAATGATTTTATTGATGAAAGTGACAAAGAAGAAGATCATGACATGTCACAAGAAGAAAATAAGAAAAGATTGGCATTGCTACTAAACCAACTTAAGTTCAAGGGAGACATCCATCTAATAGATATTCTTTTGATGAGCTTGTTACATAATCAGACAAGGAAAAAATAAAAAATGTTATGCAATAGAAAATAAAAGTGGTTGCACACAACAAAGGATGAGATGAAATCCTTATATGAGAATCATACTTTTGATCATGAAGTTACCTATAGGAGAAAAGGTTTTTGAAGATTGAAGATGGTTCTATAAGATGAAGTATGAAAGTAACTATATGTCTTTTAAGTACAAAGTTAGATAAGCAGTGAAGGAATTAGGTAAAAGAAAATGTTGGTTTTATTGAAAAACACTTTCTTGTTTATGAAAATGTTATTCATGTGAAGGAATTAGGTAAAAGAAAATGTTGGTTTTATTGAAAAACACTTTCTTGTTTATGAAAATGTTATTCATTAGAACCATGTTTAAGTTTAATTGCTATTCTTGATTTGTAGGAAGAATAAATTAAAAAAAATATTTTTCATGGTATTTTGAAGGGAACATCAACATGAGACAACCTTATGTTTTTCTTGTTGAATGCAATAAATAATATGTGTATAAATTAAGAAAAACCTGTGTGGTTTGAAATAGGCATAAAAGCAATGATATAAGAAGTTTAAGTTTGATATGTGTAAAAAAAGTTATATTAGAATTTTTTTATTATATTTACATTATCATCTTATTGTATGACGATGATATTTTTATTATTGAAAAAAATGTTTTTAAGGGTACAAAGTTAATTAAGCAATTGAACAAATTATTTTCCATTCCAAAACCCTAAACTCATATATATATATATATATATATATATATACATACGGATTTGGTAACTTGCGTATCCTTGTTTTTCATTTGGTACATTTTAGCAATGTGTATTGGTAGTAGACAAAAATACTCTTGTATATTATGAATTCTAAGTTTTAAGGTTGAGGGTATTTTAATAATTTTCATTCTCAAAATTAAAAAAATAAAAAAATAAACCCTCCAAACCCTTACCCACCTCTCTCTTTCCTCTCAACCCTTTCTCTTTCATCTCTTTCACTCCAACCTTTTCTCTGTCATCCCTACTCTAACCCCAATTGAAAAAAAAAAAATCAGAAACACTTGTCTTATTTTAATAATTTTCATTCTCAAAACTAAAAAAAGAAACCTCAAACTCTTACTCACCTCCTTCATTCCTCTTAACCCTTTCTCCTTCATCTCTCTCACTCAAACATTTTCTCTGTCATCTCTGCACTAGCCCCAACTAAAAGAACACTCATTATTAAACAATTTACTTTTGTAAAGAGTTGAGTCATTGACATATTCACCTTCTGAAAAAAGTTCATTCAAAATCTCTTTAATTTCATTATCTTCACTATATATATTACAGCCAACGGGCACAACTTGCACCAAGACTTATGAGCATTCTTCCTTTACATTCTCAGACTACTACGTAACATTGCTCCATGGCCATTTAATTTTTTTTTTGGTAGAAATTCATTAACTTGTTTCCTTTACTAAAGAAAAAACAAATCAAAATACAATAAAATTCTCAACGATAAAATCAAACAATAAAAATTCTAAATCTTGAAATTTTATTTAAAATTATATAAAGAAAAAAAATTAGGTGCTTTAATTTTTTTATTTATGTAAGTATTTTTTTTCTCTTACCATTTTATTTAATAATGAGTGTTTTTTTAGTTGGGGCTAGTGCAGAGATGATAGAGAAAATGTTTGAGTGAGAGAGATGAAGGAGAAAGGATTGAGAGGAATGAAGGAGGTGAGTAAGGGTTTGGGGTTTTTTTTTTAGTTTTGAGAATGAAAATTATTAAAATAAGGTAAGTGTTTCTGATTTTTTTTCAATTGAAGCTAGAGTTAGGGATGAGAGAGAAAAGGTTGGAGTGAAAGAGATGAAAGAGAAAAGATTGAGAGGAATGAGAGAGGTAGGTAAGGGTTTGGGGGATTTCTTTTTTTTATTTTTTTAATTTTGAAAATGAAAATTATTAAAATATCATTAACCTTCATTAACCTTAAAACTTAGAATTCATGATGTAAGGGTATTTTTGTCTATTAAAATCCAGTACACATTGCTAAAATGTACTGACTGAAAAACTGACATACGTAAGTTAGCAAACTCCATATATATATATATATATATATATATATATATATATATATATATATATATATATATATATATATATATTCTTAATATAAAAGTCACACGATAAAAATAAATTTTGGATGTTATAAGAACATTATATTAAAGTAGTGGTGTTAAGAGATTTTAAGATGGTGCACAAGATTATATATGACACACATTGCTAATATAATATTTATATTTATACTTTTGTTACCAACACATTGCTAATATGTTCATCATATTGATTAATGATTTTTTTTCCATTAACAAATCTACTTTGGTGAGATACTCAAATCCAATATATGTTAGAGATACTAATTTTAGGAAATTCAATTTGAGTTATTGGATTAATTTTGTAAGGGGTCTATGATTTGGTTTTCTATAAAGTTGTTAATTTTTTCTATTAAACATAATTCCTTTATTATTATTGAAGCATGTAAGGTAGAGCCGTCAAAATGGGTCACAACCCGCGGGTCAACCCGGTCCGTCACGAGTTCGGGCCGGGTTGGGTTTGAAAAATACAACCCACCTATATGCGGGTCAGATTTCAACCCGGCTCATTTAGACCCGGCTCATGCGGGTTGAACCCGTGGTGAGCCGGGTTGGCCCACCAACCCACCTACCTAATTTTATTTTTTTAATTTATTATTTTATTTATGAAATCCTAAAAAATAAAATACTCTCTTCACTCACTGTGTATACCAAAAAAGTAACATCTGCTCTCACAAATCACTCTCACGGTACTTACTCTTATTTGACGGTGCTTTCACTCTCACTTCACTAAAATTGTTCATGGAGCAGGTAAAACACCCTTCCTTTTTTCTTCTTTTTCTTCATATTTTTGTTTTCTCACTTTTCTTTTTTTTTTTTTTTCAAAAACCCTATAATGACAAAAATAGGGGTTTGCGAATTTTTTTTTTGTGGGAGATTTGAAGACATGGAATGATTTTTTTTTCTTGTTCTGACATGCTTGTATCAAAGTTTGTTCATTTTATTTAAACAATTTGAGTATACATTATTTGAACAAGCTGTTTTTAATATCTTTGAATTTGAGAAATTATGTTACAAATTTAAACTATTAATTTTTTGTTGATGATGTTGAGTATTGGTTCTTTTTTGGTATCTTTGAATTTGGATTATATTGTACTTTTTATTATTATTTTGAATTTTCTTTAACATAATTTTTTGGGAGTGAAATTTGTTTAAATTTAAATTACATAATTTTTTTATTTTAAAAAAAATGTAATTAAATGAGCTAGTGAGCCAACCCGTTTACCCATCAACCCGTGGTGGGTCGGGCCGGGTTCAAGTTTTTCTGACTCGCCAATAAATGAGCCGGGTTGGGTTGGCTCACTAAGTGACCAACCCGTGGTGGGCCGGATCGAGTCGGGCCGGGTTACCCGTTTTGACAGCTCTAATGTAAGGAATTGTTTTAAGTGAAGAAATTATTTTAAGAGTGAAATTTTATTGAAAACAACATTGATTATTTATAAATATGCGAAGTAATATTCATTTATTTGGCCTAAAAAAAAGAGAAAAATGCAAGACAAGAAGAAAAATCCAAAAGGGTATTTATATCTGAAAAAGTCAACAAGATTTTAGTATGAGGATGATGAAATAAATAGGTAAAATAAAGTGAAAAGATGTATAGACTTTTCACTTTTCAGGTATTGCAACAACTCATAAGTACAGAGTTTTCAGCTTTACACGAACAATACTACCCTATACAATCCACGTGAGTTATTATTACATCAAAATTCCTATTAATTTATACCTCTTTTCTCATCTCATAAATTTTCATGCTATACCCTTTGGCTTATTTCATCACTAGCTTTTGCCACCACACCCAAGTGTAGTCATTAGACATACTAAATTATAAGAGGGGCTGCTCAAGCTTTCGTTACGCTTTTTAAATTCACAAAAATAAAAAATAGTTATTTATCGTTCTCTTCGTGTGTACGAGAAGTTAAGATAGTTGTTTTTTAAAATTAAAAATATCTTTTTTATTTTTTTTATTTTAAATTAAATTTTAAAATTATTAAAATATTTTTAGATTCAAAATTGTTTTTAAGTAGGAACTCTTTTGTAATCTAAAACTTAGTATACTTTATTAAAATATATCAATTAAAAAAATTTCTTAAATATATATATATATATATATATATATATATATATATATATATATATAATAAAATATAGGCTATTTTCTCTTGTAAAACACTTTAAATCATATAGTATTCTAACACTTTTCAATTTCAATTGATGTGATTTACTTTATTAAAAGTTTCATTGATGCAATACAATTTACTTCTTAAAGTTTCCATTAGTATATACTAAGCTCAATCATATCACATTTTAAATATTGGATTGTCATGATTTACTTTCTTAAAGTTTCTATCAATAACAATAATAACATCATCTAAGCTTTATCTAAAATGGGAACACGACGAAGAAGCCATGCACATATACAATATTATTCAATCAAAACCAGCTTCCCCTTTTCAAAACATTTGAATTCCTATTTCATAATTTTTATTTATATTTCAATCTTTTATAAATTACACAATTTTTACTTTTAGGACTGAGCACTTGATACAGAATTAAAATCTTAAATTTAAAATTCTTGCAAAACTTTACAATATCTAGATTTTATAATTAAAAATAGTTAAAGATGATCTAACACAGAAAAGGGGAAAAGTGTGTGCATAATGATTAGTCTACCAAGCTCTCAAGTAATGATAGGAATATAGTATTATTGGTCAGATTGTTCGTTTGAAAATGAGTTCGACAAATTAATTCAATTAATTATTTTTATTAATTAGGATTGGTTAAAATTTTTGAAGTTTTTTCATTTTGGTTGGAAGTCGATTAGAGATAAGGTTAATTTAAAGTTAATTTATAATATATAAGTGAGGTGTAAATCTCACTTTTCAAACCGATTTTATAAGATTGAGTTAGATTTAAAGTTCATTTCTAATCATTTTAATTAGACAATTTCAATTAAAAATAATGAACTTTGTTTGCATAAATACAATTTTTTCAACATCTATCATATAAATTATATTTAAAGAAGATAATGTTATCCAAAAGTATGCTTTGCTATTAAAAATAATAAACAAAATAAACTCAGTTTCATTTGATTTAACAACAAATCTAATACTATCTTGATTCAAATATAAGAAAACTATATTCACGTTTTGCTTATTCAAATTCAAACAAAATTTAACTATCTAGTTTAATGTTAGTATTTAAATAAGAAATATTTCCCATAAATATGGTTGAAAATAATTTAAAAATTTTATAAAAAGTACCGAATAAATTAACTATTGTATGAAATTATATTTTTTTATATCTAAGTTTGGAGGTATTACCTCAATTTATTGTTATTAGATTTTATTATAATCTTATCAGATTAAAACTTTAAACCAAATTATTGAATTTTAATTTTTAGATCAATCGTATTAGTTATAAATATTTAAAAGGCTAAACGTTATTTTTAATCCTTATTGTTTTCAGCATGTTTACGATTAGTATATTAAATTTCGGAAAGTAATTAAAAATTTTAAAATATTCATTTTGAATCCTTTTTATTAATTCAACAAGAACATTATAATTCATAAAATAGAATTAACTAACACGTGTTAACTTATTTAACATTTTATTAAAATAGACTAAAATAAACTGTTTTCAAAATAAAAATAATAAATTGAGAATTTTAAAACTTAATGCACCACATAATATAAAGAAAAATAAAATAAAATTTAATATATAATCTTCAAATTATTAAAATAAGTCGCTAATTTTAATTGAAGAAGGTGAAAAATTATATAAAATTATATTGAGTTTTGTTATGAAATGGTCACTGGCAAACTGCACTCTTCCATGCACGTTGAATCATGGCAACATGCCAACGTGGCAAACAGTGGCATTTCCGTGAATTAAGGCAATAAGAGGGGTCTTTGTGTTGGCGTTGGAAACAGTGAATCAGAATTCGCTTCTTTCTCCACCGCGCCGCCTCCTTTGAAGACGCCATCCGAAGTTTCAGTCACGCTTTGAAATGACAATCTTACCCCTTTACGGAAAAGTCAAAGAGGTAACTTTGACTCGAAGAAAAATCAAATGTAATTAATTCACGACCCACCTGCTACTTCTAGTGACCCAAATCGTATTTGGCTTCTTTTTTTATTTTTTGGGAATTTTTGTTTTATTTATTTATTAATTTTTTTCGATAAAACTTAAGATTATGTTTTAATTATATTTTATGCATTTTCTACTTTTAAAATAATTTAAGCACATTGAACCATATGGGCCTAACAATCATAAATTCACTCCACAATCAAACAAATATGTCAGAAAGGTATTCAAGAATTAGGTATAGTCAAACTGATCGAGCGTGGTAGAAATCTTGACTCACAATTAGAAGCTGAACGTTCAGAGTCAACAATCCGATTTTTTTACAAAAATTAAGGTAAGTAATAATTAGAGATATTAGATTGAGATTGGATCGTGATTAAGATTTCGTTAATGTCATATGAAAAAAACTAATACAGATAAAAGGTAAGTGATTCACATCTACTATATATTTATTATCATTACTTTGAATTACTATGAAAATTGTGTAGGCAGTAGAAGTTGTTTGACCTCATATCAAAAACACACATATTTAATTTACATAATATAAAAAAAAAAGAGAGAAAGAAAATGTTATATTTTTTATTCTTCGAGAAACAACAGGAACAAATAGAATATCTTTCTAACAACTATTGATTGTGTTCTTATACTTATTTCCAATGGGACAAAAAGCGCAGTCTCCTTTTTTCTGTTTCTGGGTTACAACCTTAACGTTGGAGGACAATCACAGCAAGTCACATGCTTAAGGATGAATCATAATTATTATAGGATAGTTAAGAAGATAAGCACTCATTATCGGATCCTTTAAATGAAGTAGTATAATTTATTTTATTTTAGTACGTGCCATTAATAGTTTTCCAAATTATTAACTTTAATTATTACAACTCCTTCCCGTGGATAAAAAAAGTTATACTTTCTTTTTCAAATGTAAGACTTTAATTCTATTGAAGGTAATTTTTAAATGAAATGAAAAAATTATAAATAAAGTTAACGTGTTTATTCTTTTATCATTTATAGTTTTATTTATCTAATATTTAATTTTTTAAACATTTTATACCGTATCACAATGTTGAAGAAGTATTTAGATAAGAATGAAAGCTTTATTTACTCTAACCAATACCTGTCAACTCTGGAAGAAATAAAATAAAGTTTGCATGAAGATACGATCGTAATATTCAAAATAATTAAGTATCCAATATATTACCCCTTTTTTTGTAATTTTCTAAAATCTATAATTAAAACAAATTACATAATTTAAAATATGAATATTTTATTTTAAATTATGTATTTTGTATTAATTTTAAATTTTAAGAAGTGAAAAAGATGAAATGGTATATTTTATAGTATTAGAGTAGTTAGGTATCTGGTGATCTGTGGAAAGTGAACTTCTTATTACTATGTCTTTATAATGTATATTTTGAATTAAAGTTTGAATGTGTTGCTGTATTTGTTTAACTATATCTTTTAGTATTTTTTTAGGAGTTCATGAAAAGAAAATATATTTTCTTTTTTTAATAGTAAGTATATTTTCTAGAACAAAAACTTTTCTTAGCAAGGGAATGTGAGATCCAATGAATTATAATAATTATGAAAATATATAAATATTGTTAAATATTTTAAGTAAAAGATAAAATTGTTTATTAGTTATAATTTAAAGAAGTTGTTTAATTTTAAAATATTTTCTAAAAAATAAGATTTAATAAATAATTATTCAATTAAAAAAATATTATTAGATATTGTTATATTATTATATATAAAAGATATCATGATAAATTTGTTAGATATTATGATATATTCTTATATACTATTATATATTATTGTTAGATAAAAATAAGTGAGAATAAAATATGATATTTTTTTTAGAAATATTAAGCTTACAAAAGCATGGGAGAATAAAGTTTAAGGGGGAATTTTAATAAAAATAAGGCAAGTTAAAGAAGAAGGGAGAAAATTTTAAAGGTTGAGTTTTGAAGGAGTTGAAGGAAGAAGTAAAGAGTAAGAGATGGAAGGAGCTTACATTTTTTTTCTTGTTTTCTATTTTGTATGTTTTGTCTGGTTTCATTTTTTGTAGGTGTGTGGCTAAGTTGAGTTAACGTTTAATTTTTATTTAATTGTTATTTTTTGAAGTTAAAAAAAATATTTTTTTCTCATGATTTTATGAGTTTCATGGGCAAGGGATGGTTGTTGATATGTTTATGTGTGTGGTGACTTAGCAAAAAGTGGTGATGATAATTTTGTGTAGTTGTTCTAGAAGTTAACTTTGTTGGAACTTTTAAAGAGAGTAATGAGAATTAACACTTATGCACTTCAGTGGAAAAGTTCTAGAAGAGAGCGATGAGAAGTGACACTTGTATTGTTAAGCTGCGTCAAGAGTTATTACAACTCTGTTTCCTGATGCTAGATCAACAATTGTTTTACTATTGTGTGAGACAATAGGTTGTATGTGTATTTGCATAATGTGTTGTTTAGTTTTATGTTATTGAAAAATATATTTAAACTTATAGTGTTATGAAAACTATTGTTATTGTTTACTTTACCTCATTTATGTATTGTGGTGGTTGTGGTTTCCAAGTATTTTATACAGGAATAGATGATAATATAAGTCTCAAGGAATATGCACAACACTAGGAAAAATAATCAATATTAGGAGTGTTAATGTTTTTACTTTTGATTATAGTTTTTTCTTAAAAGTAAAAAACTAAGACTAAAAGATTATCTCACATATCTCCCGATGTTTATCACGATCTCCTAGTTCCATGCATATTCCTTAATACATTTTCTATAACACATCACGTATAAAATATGATCATCGTAGGTGAAAATAACATGTAAACAATAACAATAGTTTTTATGACATTATAAGTTTAAATATATTTTTCAATAAGACATAAAACTCAACCATCATATCATACAAATACACACAAAACTTATTGTCTCACACAATAGTACAACCACTAATGATCTTAGGATTAGAAAACTGAGTTGTAATCTGCGCACACGAATTACCAATACAAGTGTCATTTTTCATTACTCTCATCAAGAACTTCCTTGATGAAGTATACAAGTATCACTTTTCATTACTCTTTTTAAGAGTCCCTATGAAGTTCACCCTAAAAAACTATGTTACCCTTTATCATCTTTCACCGTGTCATCACACACACAAACATATCAACAATCACCTCATGTCCATGAAAACTCTTATAAAATCATGAAAAAAAAATCTTTTAAACTTCAAAAGATAATAGTCAAATAAAAAATGACTATAGTTTCACCCAACTCATCTTACACATATACAAACAAGAAGACAATAAAGAAAACAAGAAAATAAGAAAAAAAAAATATAAACTCCTTCTACCTCTTACTCTTCACTTCTTATTTCAAACCCTTCAAAATTTAACCTTTAAAACTTGCTTCCTTCTTACTTTGTGTCGTATCTATTAAAGTTCTCTCCTTAAAGCTTATTCTCTTGTACATTTAAAAACTTAATATTTTAAAAGAAATATGTATTTTATTCTCATTTATTATCTTCTAATAATAATATATAAAAATATCTCATAATGTTTAACAATATTTCAAGACATCTTTAATTCACAACAATATAACAATATCTAAGAATATCAATACCATCTAATAATATTTTTGTAATTGAATAATTACTCACCAAATCTTATTTCTTAAAAAAAATCTTTTAAAATTAAATAACTCCTTTAAATTATAATTAATAAAAAAATTTATCTTTAACTCAAAATTTTTAACATTTGTATATTATTATAATTTCTAGAATCTCAAATGTTTATCAAATGTAAATATATTATATAAGAATATGACGAAAAACAAATATAACTCAAACGATAAAATGTTAAATGTTATTAACTATTTTAAAAAAAGTTTATTCATATATTTTGACTCAAATATATTTTTACTTTTTTTTTCTAAAAAAATTAAGCTTATTTTTAATTTCTCAAATTGAAAAAAAGGCCAGTCTCCTAATTTAAAAGCAGTCCACCTTAGTTTTTAATGGATAATTTTTGTTTTTACTAGGATTTTGCCTGATTGATCCAATATGAATTGAGCTTCTTGTTATCAAGTATCCAAGCTTCTAGCCGTCTAAAAGAAGAAAATCCATCTACAAGGACTTCGACATTTAACTCAATAAGATATATTTGAATGTAGAATGAATATTGAGTTAAAATACTTCCTATAACTGTGATATTTATAAACTTTCATAAACATGTTAATATAACAACAAATAAAATAAGCTCAATATATAATAACATATTAATATATATAATAATTGAATTAAATTTATTATAATCTATATTCTATTTATATGATCATAAATATCATTTTTTTTATTTCAGAGATTTAATATTTTATATAAATCTTATATTTAGATCTCAAACTTGTTGAAATGTTTTCAACCTGACAATAACAATATATTTTAGACTGGATAAGAATATGTTTAAGTATAAAATAAAGATCGAAAGAAAGTTATTGTAAAATCACTTGAATAAAAAAATGGTTTTAATTTTTATCATTAATTAATTTTAAATACCAAATGTAAAACATGTACATGGAATCCCATTTCAATTTACTATAACGAAAACATATATTAAACATGATTAAAAAAACAATTATCCTTAAAAATTTGACAGAATAAGATCTCCCTTTTTAATTATACATATATTCTTTTATTTATCCGCAATTATAGAATCTAAAAAATTTGAATATACAATTTATAAAAGTTAAAATTTAAATTTAACTCATGGAATTTATACTCACTTATAAAATATAAATTATGTAGTCGACGTGAGTCTTTTAATACAATTTTACATCTACTATAGCTACTTACAAATATCACACTAAAAATCTTAAACTGCATAAAAATAAAAACCAACAATCATTGCAGATGATTTAGTCACGCAACTAATGATTAGTATTTGATCTACACTGACCCTGTTAATCATTAGACCGGTTTATGGCTTTACATTGGTAAATATAACAAATCTAAGTAATTTCAAAATCCTAGCTTCGTTCATATCATCTTTCTCTGTTTTTTAACATGAGAAACCCATTATTTCACTATGGAGGGTTTAATTTGATATATAATAAAAAAGTAACAACTATTATAAAATAAGCCTTTAAAACTCAACTTAAAATTTGAAAAAAGAAATAACTAAAGTTATATATATTAAAAATCTTTATTTTTGATGTATGTTGAATTTTATTCCAATGGCATCTCTAGTAATAAAAAAAAAGTTAAAATTTAGATTTGTCAACCGTGTAATAGTTTTTATATTACTATTTTATTTTAAGGTGAGATTAGGAATGACAAACACAAGTAAATTGAGAAAAATGTGTAAAATTGACAATGGGTTAATATTGAATGTGATTTTGTTGGCATTTTTTTTTTATTGATAAATAATTCGTAAGTGGCCACGAAACATTGAAACAAATTTGCTTCCTCCAAAATGTGGATTTAAAAAATGTGCAATTGAAAAATAAAATGGAACAAGACAAATGAACCAGCTCAAATGAAAAGGAAGGAAAGTAAAAAAAAAAAGAATATTTAGCATTGAGTTGATGAATGATGTCTTATTTGTGGTTTGTCTTTTGATGGTTGCTTTTTTGGTAGGGCTTAGAATGATTGATGGTTATTCACTTTGAAATCCCTTTATCTTAGTGGTCGGAAACTTGATCCAAATTTAATTAACCTACTCATTATCACTATGGAACGTGAAAGCATGTGTATGTAAGTTTTTCTTCCTCTTCTACTTTTTTTTTTTTTTAACATTATCCCACTTACTTATAATCATATTGGTTGCCCTTCCAACACATAAAACCACTTTCTCTTTTCATAGTTTTACAATCACAATTCCCAACTTAGTCCTTAGGTTGCTTTTCTAAAAGTGCACTTCCTTTGCTTACTTCTATTCTATTGTGTCAATATTGCATTATATTTTTTATATTCATGCTGTCAATCAGTTAAACATTGTTAATAATGTTACTAAATAGTACTACTTTTTGTCTACATAATTTATCAGACAAATCTTTCGTATGATATAAAATACTCATTTTTTTAGTCATCATAGTTTGCGAGAATTCAGGAAAATTACACGACGTGGCTGTTTCTCTTAAGCATGTCATTAAGGAAGGATTCAGTCTTAAATATATACGTATAAAATATATTTGATAAAAAGTTGTTCTTTTTTTTAATGAGACGAGGATGTCGTCTGGGATTTTCCTGTCTTCGCCGAACTCCTATTTTGTTCTTTGCTTTTTTGGTGACAGATAATGAGAGATGATATGCAGAATATATTTTTACTTTTAAGTTAGAATATTTTTGTGAAGGTCTTAAATAATTCAATTACGAGATAAATGAATTTATCTCAAAATTAAACCTTTGTTTATAAAATTTATAAAAATTTGATTAATTAATTTATTTTTAATAATCATTAATACAAAACTTAACAATCTAATAGTGGCCGTTGTAACACGTAAACCACTCAGTCCTTTTAAGTTAATATGCCTTCACATATAATCGACCAATTATAAGTACATAATAACACTTTCAATAAATAAACTTTAATATCTCAAAAAATTACTAAAACCTCTCGAGCAGTGGATGCCCTGTATTAAAAGAAATGGTCATTTTTTGAAAATAAATATTAATTACTTTGATTTGTGTCACGATCTCTATTGGACTAATAGACGTTTAATAACCATTATATTAGATTTTTGTGCATGTGGTACACTTTAGAGACAGTTTGAGTTTGACAGGGCAAAACAATGACATGAGGCTGTTACAGACATATGGGTATTTTAAACCGTTAGTTTAGAGAATAAAAATAAATAAATTTTAAAAGAAAGAGAAGTGAAAGTTATTAGAAAGTGAGTTTGTAAGTCTAATTCAACCTCACAAAACCGGCTTGTGAGGTTTGCATTTCACTTATATATTATAAATTGGTCTTATTTTTAGTCGATGTGAAACTTCCAACACACTCTTTTCATGTTGAGATATAGACATCTCGTGCATGATAGTAGAAATTGGATGGTCCAATAGTGGGCCGACAATGGATAGAATAAAAACAGAAATGTCCACTTAGAACTTGCTAGAATAGGCTTTAATTATGGTTCTGATACCGTATTAGAAAGTGTGTTTGTAAGTCTAACTCAACCTTACAAACTACAAAACCAGTTTGTAAGGTGAGGTTTTCATCTTACTTATATATATATATATATATATATATATATATATATATATATATATATATATTATAAATTGACTTTATCTCTATTCGATGTGAAACTTCCAACAAAAGTGGAATTATTTGGTTTAGCAAAAATTGTGAATAAAGGTTTTGTAACATACATTATAAGAATGGAGAAATTTGAGTATATAAATAGAAGAGTGTTTTAATTTAAGGAGGTTAACTTATTTTAATAATAAAGGTTTCATAATATAAATATAGGAGTCTCATTATTTAAAATACAAATTATCAATCTAAATATTATTTTATTGAGTTATGTATCTTATTATTACCTTTTTTAACTTCTGAGTCATCTCTTTGATGATTAAGAACTGTCTAAATGACCACAACAACAATGTTTATATTTCTATTAGATCAATTTCTCTTATAAAACAAATAAGTTTTACCTTATTTTTTACCGTTTTGTTCTAAATTTTTTTAATTAAAACATATGTCTATCCTTATCTATTCCTCTATATTTTCTGTATTAGTTGAGAATAAAGTAGAAGGAAGTAAATAAATTGAATGAACAAATAAATAGAGAAAAAAAAAGAAATAAATGATCATAAATTTATTTATTTAAGGACTTTAAAAAAGTAGTTATTTATTTATTTTAAGGATATATAAATTAACTTAATTATGAATAAAGTTTTAATAAAATAATTTCAACATATGATTGATGTTTTAAAAATTGATATTTAAATTTTAAATTAGAAATTAATAATAATTTATTTAAGAATTAAAATAATAATTTATTATATAATAAATAACAAATTTAAAACATATTTCCATTTTTACGGTAAATTAGTTTAAAGAAAAATGAATAATAGAAAAATGTGAGTAAAATAAGATAGGTAAAAAAATAAATCATGTTTCATTTTAAAAAACAAATTTAGTTTTATTTTTATGACAAATCAGTTTAAAAATGAAATAAATAAATGAATAAAATAATTTGACCCTTTATTGATTTAACAATATGTGTTTCTCAATCTCATTCAGGATTTTACATCAAACTAAATTTCTATTTTATTTTATAATAATAAAGTTAAAACATATGATTTCATATATATATATATATATATATATATATATATATATATTATTGATATCTACAAGATTATTTTTTAATATCAATCCCGATGACATTTTTTGTCAATAGTTTACTAAAATTATTTTCTAATGCTAATTAAGAAAACTTTCATGAATTATTTTCTTGCTAATATCGATTGAGGTAATTTTTAAAGTCGGGCAAAAGGCTTTATGGGCAAATGAGTAAAAATAATGTTATGTAAATAATCATGGTCTACAATTAAATAATAATGTCAGTTGAAATATATGAAGAAAAGACCTTTATCATTGAATATTTTTATAAACTTTAACAAAAAATAAAATTAAACAATATTGACTAAAAGAGCTAATTAATATTTATATTTATTTATTTAAATGAAAAAAATAAAATTAAAAAAATTGAATTTATCTATCTAAACAAAATATTTAAAGAATAAAATAATTAAAAATATTATTAATTTAAATTAAACATGTTTAAATATCTAAAAGATTTCAAAATTTTTTAAAATAATGATAAACAATTTTTTTATCATTATTTCCTAAAATTATAAAATAATAATAAATACTTCAAATAAGTTGCACTGTACCTTTGTTGACAGACCTATAGAAGATAGGAGCACTGTACTATCTTCTCGCACATCAAATACTTGGCCCAAACTAAGGATATTGAAGTTAAATTGAAAAATGTCTTTCATCAGATAACTAGCATAAAGGGGGAGTGTATATAGCAAAAGCTTATCCTTACTGACCAAACAATAATGCTCAAGGCCCAAATCATATCAAAGTTATATTTTATGTAGTTATAATGGAACTTCCATATTAAGTAGCTTTTAACTTCCAAAGCTACTTTTTAAAATTTTCCTAAAAAGTACTTTAAAGAATTGAGTTAATAACAATTAGTTTTTTTGTTTCAGCTGAAATGGAATAAGGATAACCGTTTGAAGAGTTTCTGTTTCTATCAAACCTCATTCTTGTTCCTTACTCTGAAATACTGATCGGTATAAGGTTCTCGACTTCAAATAACCGAACGATATTGGGGAATGACTTGCAGAATACACTTCGACACTCAAGTAATAATTTTTTTCTGTAGACCTTTTGTAATTCAATTGTCAATCAAAGTGAGTTTACCACGACATTGAACTCTTATTTATAGAGTTAAAAGAATCTAACCAATTATTTCCTCTTAATTAATTTAGCAAGGACTCGTCCTCTTGTTCCACCTTTATCTTCCATTTCAGCATATTTTGTATTAATAAATAAAAAATAACTCGAAAATTAGGGTAACCTCCAGCTTTAATTCTTAAAAAAAAAAATACTTACCTAAATTAACAAGCTGTGTTTCGTTCCTAACATGTAGAATTATTTTTTGTTTATAATTATTCCAAATGTTGAAGAAATATATATAAAATTCTTCTATAAACATAAATACACGTAGCTTGATTATTTTGACTGTGGAGGTTCCACCAATGGTTTATTAGTTGTGTTGCCAGGCCTAGCTATGAACTCCCAAAACCTATATTACATTATTATCCATCTCGACTATAGTTAGGCCATTATTATAAATATCATAGCCACGATCCAACTTTAAGTTTTTGGTCAATAAAACTTGCTGCCTTCTATAATTATTCATCATCACACATTTTAATAAATATTTATTGTATTTAGTCAAGGTCGTCGTAAACAATATTGTTATAATTAAGGATTTTCTTCCATGTGGATAAGTTTCTGAGATTATTTTGTAGTACTATGGATGAACATACAATTACGAATCACGTTGTGTCACTTGTCGGGAATTTAATGAAGGTTTGAAATGTGTACGACGATATTTCTGTGCATGATAACCATATACGGTAAATAGCCATTACACGTCCATTGTATCTTAAACAAGATATTTTTTATTTTTTATTTTTAAAAAGACACGAAATAAACTTGACTAATTGACCTCCATAATAAACAAAAGTTAAAATTAGAATTTGTCTTTTTAAGACTTTGACATATTTTCATTCATAAATTTAAAAAACAATGGATATATTTTTTCTAATTTATAAACGTTAAACAATATTTTAGGTTGATATTTTGAATGGTATCAAATAATATATATAATTTAAATATTAAATTTCGTTTAACGAACAAGATTTAAATTAGAAAAATTATATTTATTTTTTTTTAAAGTTGAAAATAAAATTGAATTTCTAGCAAAAATAAATTTAAATTTTGTATGAAAATTTAGAGAAAAACGTTTTTAACTATAAACAAAATAAAAACTTAAAAGATTAAAGAAATACTTCACATCCAAAGCACAACCAAGTTAATTTTCCTGTATCTAATTCTACAACTTTTTAACATAGAAATAACTAAAGTAATACTAAATAAACTTAAAATTATTGATATATAAAGTATTGTCTATGAATAAAAAAATTATAATTAGTTTGTAAATTAAACTCTAAATTTATTATAACCTTAGTTATAAAAAAATTAATGATTAATTTAGATACTAATTTTTCGATAGCCAAAATCTTAATAGTTAATAGTAGTAATCAAGAGTCTAATTTACAAACCAATTATGATTTTTAATTCATAAATTAGTCACTATGACTAATTGTTTTTGTCTGTAAAATTAATTATTATTTAAATGCTTTTTAGTGTCTCCAATAAAAATATTATTACACAATATTTTTCTTTGATGACTTGCATAAATACTCTTTTATACACAATAAATGATATTGAATTATAAACTCTCTAAAAAATGTGTATCTACCCGACCAATAGATATACCAAAGAGCACGGTTCAAAAAGGTTCATTAACTCTCTTCATATTGGAATAGCCCAAAATATATCTATTGAGGAAATATTCACATATTCACCCAAAATTTTGCTAATTCGATATTATGGTCATATGATAAGGTATTACTTTGTTACTATTATCTACTTGAGGTAAGTATTATTCCAATAATATTATTTGATATCACAACATAGGTCTACAACCCATGTTAAGTATTCCCCAGGAAATACTTAATCAATCAATTCTCATACTCACTACTATATTCTCGTAGGTCCTAAAACTTTAGCTTCGTAGAGTCTTTTGCAGGTTAATCTTCCCTCACATTCCAATCCTCAAGAGTACACATATGAGACATGAAAGCCACGATCACACCACATGTCCGAAGGACCATGCTTATGACCCAGATTATGTTCCTACCACACTCAATAGTTTGACATTCCTTAGGAGTCGATGCTAAAGATAGTTTAAATACTCATTCCTCCTTTCTCCCTCTAAGGCATCTTTTAAGGACAGAATTGTGACAGAGCTCTATGCTCCAAAGCATACAATATCTCAGGGACACAACGATTGACCCTAATGATGTCAATTGACAAACTTGAAATTGGAACATTGACGATCATCGTGAGGCTGATAACGAGGTTCTAAGGTGAACCATTAATCCCTTAAGCCCTCTATTGGAGATGAAACATCATTCCCCTTAGACCTTGATTTGGGGATTATGTTTCTGTCACACCTAATAGTCCCACATTGTTGAGGATTCGAGGCTTATGACAATTTAAATACGTTTTCTTCCTTCCACCCTTTGAGACATCTTTTAAGGACAAAGCCGTATCAGAGCACAAACTCCAAAATGAACAATACCTCAAATGCATGATGATTGACCCTAACAATTTCACTTGGTGAACTTGGGATCGAAACATTGTTGTCTACTTTGGGGCCGATACCAAGATTCCAAGGTGAACCACTGGTCCCTTAAGCCCTTCGTTGGGAATGACCAGTCATTCTCCTTAAACTTAAATTTGGGACCTTATGTTCCTACCACACGCAATAGTCTTAAATTGATTAGGAAGTAAGGTCAAAGACAATTTAAATACTTCTTTTTTTTTATCCTCTGAAGTGCCTTTTAAAGACAAAATCACGATGAATAAAATACTCCAAAACAAACAATAATTAAATGATGAATGATTAACTTTAACGATATCACTGAGTAGACTTATGTTTGAAACAAAATGTATACAAAAATATTTTTTTTTTTGTAGTTAGTCACTTTTTTTAGTACCTCTTGCATGTTCTAGAATTTAAATACGTAATATTTGTCATTCTTAAGAAATTACATTCAATTTCTATACACAAACTATGATAATTATTTTAATACCTATTCTTTGCCTCATCGAATCCACTCATTAACATGTATGAAGAGAAGAGACATATACCGACGTTCTTCACAACCCCTTTTAGATAAAAAAAAAACATATACTCTTCTCTTCAACTTTTGATTTTATGAAACTCCTCTCTTAATATTTTTCATAATCTATTAAAATCAGCAATATTCACCTACTTTATTTTTTATACACATGCCTCTATTCAAATTTCGATCCTTTTCCAAATAAATATATCGAAGAAACATTAATCGTATCTTCTAAGAAATATTTCCAATCATTGACAATTTAATTACAAAATCTAAATGAGTTTTATATTGATGATACTTTTAAATAATTGATTACTCATCTTTATATATATATATATATATATATATATATATATAATGAAATGATTTATATTGGATCCTTCCTATGTATAAGGATAAGAAAAACATGTGCACTGAGATACCCTTCAAGGATGTTCGGTTGGGAGCGTATATGTAATATTTAACTCACATATGAATCATATATGTATATATGTCATGTACTAAAAAAAAGAAAGTAAATGAGTAGTTGAGATTTTCTTATCTCATCTATCGATTTAAACCCATCCACATATTTCTCAACCACTTATTTAGTTATGAGGATTCCGTCGGCTCCAATCTATAATTCAAATAAAAACTCATTTCTCTTTGTAGTATATAGTCTTTCTTATGTGTGGTAGTAGGATTCTTTATTGTCAAACTTTTTATTCTCTTTGATTTTTATTCTGTTAGCTTCTTCAATAATCTTGGTGAATTTATGACTTTATTCAAATGGCATGACTTTTGTTTTTATTTGACTCAATATGCATGTTAGAAAACGCGGTTTAACAAGATGATGGACAAAATATACAAGATGAAGAAGAACCAAAGCATTTACAGTAGCAATCAATTGATGAATGAAGCAGGAAGCCATACCTGAAGAGTGCAAGCCAAACCAGTGTGGAAAAAACAGAGGACGGAGGCGAACTGATATGCGCACAATGAAGTAGAAGGCACAGAGAAAAACAATTGCAAGTACAGAGAAGAATCTAGAATGCAAAAATATTATTGAAAAGTGAAATCTGTGTTTACAGTCTGTACAAGTGAAATAAAAAGGAAAAAATAAGATGGAGTGGGCCGCAAGCCTAAAAGCCCAATAGCTAATGTTATCATCCCCCTCAAGCTGGGAGTAGATGTTTGTCATTCCCAGCTTGGAATGTAGATACTTAAAAATTGCAGGGGCAAGAGGTTTAGTAAAGAGGTCGGCAGCTTGTTTAGTGGTAGAGACGGGGAGCAGCTTGAGGAGGCCAGTGTTGATCTTGTCCCGAATAATGTGACAATCGATTTCGATATGTTTGGTGCGTTCGTGGAAAACTTGATTAGAAGCAATCTGAATGGCAGAGCGACTGTCACAGTAAACTATAGCAGGTTGAGTGGTGATAACACGAAGGTCATGAAGAACGTAGATCAACCATTGGAGTTGACAGGTGACAGCAGCAAGAGCTCAATATTCAGCTTCGGAAGAGCTTCTGGAAACGGTTTGCTGCTTTTTGGATTTCCAAGAAATGATGGAGTTGCCGTAATAAATGGAGTAACCAGTGATAGATTTTCGTGATTCGGGACATGTGGCCCAGTCAGAATCACTGTATGCTTTGAGTTGATTGGTGTTGTTGCTTTGGAGGAGGATGCCATTGCCAGGACTTCCCTTGAGGTATCGAAGAATGCGTTGAGCAGCTTGTTGATGTGAGGTGGTAGGAGAAGAAACAAATTGGCTGAGATTATTGACGGAGAAAGTGATATCGGGTCTGGTGTTAGTAAGGTAGATGAGACGATCAATGAGTCTACGGTAGGATGAAGCATCTACATCATTGAGGAGGTCACCTTGACTAGTAAGATGTGAAGAGTGAGCCATAGGGGTTGGCATAGGGGCGCAATGGAGCATTCCAGCTTCAGTAAGTAGGTCGAGGGTGTACTTGTGTTGAGAGAGGTGGATTCCAGAGCTGTTTCTGGCAACTTCCAACCCGAGAAAGTAGGTGAGGTCACCTAAGTTTTTTATGTGAAAAAGGCTGTCAAGAGAAGTAGTGATTTGTTGTATCTCAGTGGCGTTGTTACTCGCAAGGACAATGTCATCAACATAGATCAAAATGGCAGTGGTGTAGCAAGTATCATGTTTCAAGAAAAGGGAATGATCAACATTAGATCTAGTGTAATTGTTAGATAGAAGAAAGGTGGAAAGTTTATCATACCATTGTCGTCCAGATTGTTTGAGCCCATATAAAGATCGTTGAAGTTTACACACCTGATTGTGGTTTTGATGGTTGAGGCCGGGAGGAATTTGCATGTAAATTTCTTCATGTAGGTCACCATGAAGAAAAGCATTGTTGACATCAAGTTGCTTTAAAATCCTGTGGTGAGAGGCAGCAATGGCGAGAAGGATACGTAAAGTAGTTAATTTAGCAACAGGGGCAAAAGTCTCGAGGTAATTTAATCCTTCAAGTTGGGTGTATCCCTTAGCAACAAGGCGAGCTTTAAAACGATTAATGGATCCGTCAGACTTGTGTTTGACTTTGTATATCCAACGACATCCGATAGCAGTTTTGCCGGGAGGAAGGTCAGTGATGGTCCAGGTGTTGTTGTTAGTTAAGGCGTTGAGTTCGTCTTGCTTAGCTTGATTCCACTGAGGTATTTGAGACGCTTCCTTGTAGGTGTGAGGTTCAATGATAGATGAGATAGAGAGGATGGTGTGCCTGAAATTAGAGGATAACTTGTCATAAGAGAGAAAATTAGTAATAGGATATCTAGTAATGTGATTAGTGTGAAAATCGGAAAGATATGTAGGAGGGCGTGTGGTCCTAGTGGATCGCCTAACAGTGTCAACATGCTCATCTATACTCGATATATCATCATCGTAGTTGTGAGCTGGGGGAGTATCATCAGCATTGGAAATGGCTGTGGTGTCATTGGCACTAGTGACCGTGTCACTTGCGACAGTAGGGTCAGTAGCAACAAGCATATAAACATTAGCACTAGGAAAGATAAAATCATCATTGTTGTGACTGTAATTATGAGGAGCAGGCAAAGAAAGAGAGGTAGAACTTTAGTTGTTGATGGAAGTATAAGGAAAGCAATTTCATTAAATAATATATTGCGAGACATATCAATCTTATGGTTTTGTAAGTTAAGGAACCGATAATCTTTAGTGTGTTTTTGGAAGCCAAGGAAAATGCCAGGAACAACCCTTGCATCAAGTTTCTTCCTGTGAGCAGTCAAAGTGCTAACATAGCATAAACATCCAAAGACACGCAAAGCAGAAATATCATACAAATTCCCAAAAAGTATTTCATGTGGAGTAGCATCATTAAGTAATGGGGTAGGCATGCAATTGATCAAAAGAGTAGCATGTTCAACAGCAAAACACCAAAAAAGAGTAGGCAAATTAGCTTGAAACAAAAGACAGCGAGTGACGTTTAACAAATGTTGGTGTTTGCGTTCAACTATGCCATTTTGTTGAGGGGTTTCATTATAAGTCGTTTGAGGGTTGATACCTTTAATGGAGAAAAAATTGTGCATAGCAAACTCAATACCATTATCGGTACGTATTGTTTTAGTGATGTCCAGAATGGGATCAAGGAGAAGCACATGTGAGGTGACGTTAGCAAATTGATCATTCAGTCCCCGTAAAAATTGCATGACTTGGTCTTCTTGCTTCCTTTGTTTCACAACAGTTAGGACTTCACATTTGCATTTGGGTTTGCATGTGCAAAGGGGTTCGGGATGGAAATTTTCGATCTCATCCGAAAGAACGCGAAGTTTAGTGAAGTACTCCGAAACGGTAAGGTCACCTTGATGAAGGCCCGCAATGTCCAGTTGAAGGCTAGAAATCCGAGAGGGACTTCCTTGAGAAAATCTATTCTTTAGGTTGTTCCAGATCTCCGCGGCTTTACTCATCCAAATGATGCTTTGTCTGATGGAGATGGAAACCGAGTGGACGATCCAAGAGACGACCATGTTGTTTTCGCGAATCCAAGCGGCATACTCCAGCTTGTCTTTGCTTGGTGGAGGAATATTGCCAAGAACGAACTCGATCTTGTTCTTGGCGCTAAGGGCAGTCAACATGGAACGACTCCAAGAGTGGTAATTCGTATCATCAAGAATTGGCGAAACAAGAGCCGCCGCTGGATTCTCCTCAGGATGGAGATACAGGTAATTGTTGACGAGGCTGTCTGCTGGCATGACTGAGGCGAGAAAAAAAAAGGAAAGGGAAAAAGGGTACAAGAAAGGGAAGCAGAGTGGCGCAGCAGAGCTCTTCAAAAGAAGCGCTCTGATACCATAACAAGATGATGGACAAAATATACAAGATGAAGAAGAACCAAAGCACTTATAGTAGCAATCAATTGATGAATGAAGCAGGAAGCCATACCTGAAGAGTGCAAGCCAAACCAGCGTGGAAAAAACAGAGGACGGAGGCGAACTGATATGCGCACAATGAAGTAGAAGGCACAGAGAAAAGCAATTGCAAGTACAAAGAAGAATCTAGAATGCAAAAATATTATTGAAAAGTGAAATCTGTGTTTACAGTCTATACAAGTGAAATAAAAAGGAAAAAATAAGATGGAGTGGGCCGCAAGCCTAAAAGCCCAATAACTAATGTTATCACGGTTCAATAAGATTCATTAAGCTTCTTTATTATAAAGCAGTCTAAACCTACATTTATTTAGTTCATATTTACATATTCTAACTAAATCTCAGTAATTTGGTGTATTAATTACTATTTATCATTTTATTATTATTTACTACATTGTTATTATACTTTTTCGATAAGTATTATTCTAATAGAAACATAGACTCATAACATATGTTGATCCTATAAATATAACTAATATTTCCCGAAGAATACTCACTTCAGAAATACTATGCTCACTACATTTACAATTATCCTAACTCTCTTACTGAGTTGCGCGACGAAAAGTCTTTTGTAGGTGGATCTCACCCCTCAACAACAATGAGTCCCTTTCCAAACAACAAGAGCTCTCAAAACCATAGTTATGATCTTGCTACCTATCCACAAGTCCACATTTAAGATCCCATATAAGAACACCTTGTATTAAATTTATCATTTATGGGTTTATTTTCTATTATTAAAGTAATTAGAATTTTATTGAGAAACTATGTTAAATCGATTATTTCATTCAGAAATGATATATATATATATATATATATATATATATATATATATATTCAATCTATTTAAAGTAAGATTCATTTACCAATAATGAATTCTCATATCAAGCACACACAAGATACAAATAAGACAACTGTTATGCCATTTGTTGTGCAAGAAACTATAAAACCATTATTTTGTTCATCATAAAAAATCAAGATATAAAAGGTAGGTTTAGCTCCCTTTATCAACAATCTTCCTCTTTTTTCGTGAAGGCCAACAAGAAATTTTCTAGTTACTTTCCCACTTTGGACATTAGCAACAAATGGTAGAATAAGTAACATGGAATTGTGCTTAAAGAACATCAAAATTACTTATAGACCATTTAAGAATATGATGCTCTCCCTATCATAAAGAGATGTAGCACTATAACAATATGTGATTAGTATATGACTAAATCAGGGTGTGTATCAGAGATCAATTTACCAATTTGAAACAGTATATCATATGATATCAAAGTAAATATATTGAATTCAAAAGATAATAACATTTGATATCAAGTGCATTTTAAAATACTTATGTAATGTATGCAGTGTAGGTAAAGCATAGAGTATTTTTGCACTAATGACATTAAGATATCAGTTATTATGCAGCATAATACATGATACAAGTGTTAGCAAATCTGTAAAAGAGTTACAAGCTCATAATGATGCATATTTCTCACTATATGATGGATTTCCAATTGAATTTGAGCTATATGCAACATATGATATGTGTTACGTGCCAAACATGTATATAATGACATTTAAAACTCGTTCAACAACTCAAAAATGCAGTTGTAAGCATATAAAATTAGAGTTAATGACCAAATCGATTATATTACTAACGTAACAGATTATGAACTATAGTACATATTATTTAACAGATTATGAAATTGTTTAATCAGTTAAATTTCGTAGATATGATCAAAAGCACATTATATGATCATGAAACCCGTTGTAATCACTTTATAACCTGCAAAGACAACTTCCTCACAATAAACATGATTTGAACAACAATTGTATACCAATGCATGATCAATGAATGAAAAATGAGCAATAAAGCACATGACAGTGATATTCTAGATTTCAACATTCAAAACGGAATCATTCAATCACAAACTTGATTTAATCAATCCATTCAGATATTGCAAACATAGAAATTAATTCAATCATCCAAATTATATTTAAAAGTCAAGCATAAGACAATGTTCACAAAACAGAATAAAAACACAATGTTCAAGCAACAAAAGCCTTATGGCTGAAATTACAATTTTCCAACCAGATTCAAACTATATTAAATCCCTATTCTAATAAAAAATATCTATGAAGGCTTCATCCGCCTTGTCATCCTCATCCATATCCTCATCTTTTGAGTCACTTCTAAAGATATCATCATTGTCAAAACCATCATCAAGTTTCCTTCTAGATTCAACATTCAAAACCGAATCGTTCAATCACAAACTTGATTCAATCAATCCATTCAGATATTGCAAGCATAGAAATTAATTCAATCATTCAGATTATATTTAAAAGTCAAGCATAAGACATATTCACAAAACAGAATGAAAACACAATGTTCAAACAACAAAAGCCTTATGGCTGAAACTACAATTTTCCAACCAGATTCAAACTATATTAAATCCCTATTCTAATAAGAAATATCTATGAAGGATTCATCCGCCTTGTCATCCTCATCCATATCCTCATCTTCTCAGTCACTTCTATAGATATCATCATTGTCAAAACCACCATCAAGTTTCCTGTGAACTTTGGCAAGAGACTTTTCAATTTTGTTGAGTCTGGCAGAATGGATCTTCATTTGCATGACAATGAATCTTTCAAAGTCCGTCTTTGGTTGAAAGGTATATTCAACATCTGAGCTGTCTACGCATAACATCTTCTTCAACCACAAGTACATGCTCATCTTTGAAAGCCCATCCTATCTCACTTTTCCTTAATCCGATGTGATGCAGGGCAATCATTTTCATTTACAAGATTTTCAATTCTCTTATCTAAGTCTCTCTTTTCACGTTTTAACCTATTAACTTGATATTTCCTTTTCATTGCCTCACTGTGTAATTCTTGAAATACATCAAGCAATTGATAATACTTGTCCTAAAAAATCTCCTCGCCAAAGTTGCTTGCACTGCTTTCAAAACATACTAAGCCAACCATCAAGCACATGTTAGTCTCCTCTTCAAGGCTTTCATCAGAGTCACTTGATGGAGAGTTTGAATCACTGTTTTCCCAGGTTGTATATGCCTTCTTTTGCCTGTGCTTCCTGTTGTCCTGACTGTTTCTCTCATCCAACTTTTGCTTCCTTTTCAGGTCTGGAGACTCAGGTTTAATATGGCCAACGTTGCCACATTCGTAGCAGGTTGGGGCTGTAGTACCTTTTCCTTTCTTCCTGTCTATTCTTGTATTTCCTGCAAAATCAGAACTTGATTTATTTCTTGATTTCATGAATTTTGAAAGCTATTTTACCATTAAGTTCATTGCTTCTAGAT
Organism: Vigna mungo; assembly: GCA_036885675.1. Classification (NCBI taxonomy): domain Eukaryota; kingdom Viridiplantae; phylum Streptophyta; class Magnoliopsida; order Fabales; family Fabaceae; genus Vigna; species Vigna mungo. Next base: position 28,256,252 of record CP144695.1, on the reverse strand, counting down.
CTGGATTTTCAGATTTAGAGTCAGCCTCTTCAATGTGTCTGATTGAGGAAGTTTTGCTTGTAGTCTTGAGGGCAATGATGTGTTTATGTTCATTCTCTTCTTCCTCCTTCAATCTGCCAAGCTCCAACTCATGTTCTCTTAATTTGCCAAAGAGTGTAGGCAAGTTCATGGTTGTCAAGTCTCTTGATTTTGATATGGTAGTAGCCTGTAACTTTTGTTTAAACTCTTCAAGATCTTGATGTTGACTTCCTCTTTTTCAAAAGTCTTTCCAAGGGCAAGAAGATGATGGTTAACAATATGAGTAAACCTCTTTTGTGCATCATAGATTGTTTCACCACTCTTCATTCTAAACATCTCATAAACTTGAGTGAAAGAGTTCTTCCTTGCTCTCTTGACCTTGTCCGTGACTTCATGGGTGACTTCCAAAATGTCCCACATTTCTTTTGCGGTTGAGCACATAGAGATTTTATAGAATTCATCAATGGTGAGTGCTGAAGAAATGATGTTCTTTGCTCTGACATCATAGTGAGCTCTTCGGTTTTCATATGCATTCCACTCAGAAAAGTCTTTGACCTTTGTCTTACCATTCTCAATTTTTGTTGGTTCAAAGGGACCATTGATATTTCCAAAATGGGTAATTTTCACCTGCAAATAACGGTGACCTATTTGTGGATGGACCTTCTCTAAAGGTTTGAGATATATTGGCCATTAGGAACGATTTAATCGATTAAACAAAGAAAGTAATCGATTAAAATTCGAGTAGTTCTCAAATTCCCAACTCTGGTGCCCTTTTCAAAAGCTTTGTAAAATCTTTGGTTTTCTTAAAATCAATTAAACAAAAAGTGATGAATCAACAGTAAAAGAGAAAGAGTAGAAAGAAAGATTAACACAGACAATCTATATTGGTTCGATTAATCCCAAGCTTACATCCTTTCCTTCTTCAACAACCTTAGTTGAAGGGAATCCACTATAAATTGATTGAGTTTACAGAAATATACCCCTCTCAATGCACTTCTCACCACACTCAAAATCAGATATAACATAACAAGAGATGAATACCCTCACTCTCTTACAACCCTTGAGAAGACTCACAACTCTTAACACCTGACGAACACGCACAGGTAGACTAATACAAATTGTCGATGATGATCCTGATCTTCCAATCACACTTCTCTTGGTGCAGATCAAATCAGAACAACCCACTTTATTGAAATAATCTTTATGTGTAAGTAACCCGATTTGAACCTTGATTCTCCAAGACACTTCTTGAACTCTCATGTAATCAAAACTTAATGAAGCAGTTAGTATATGAAAGTGATAGCAATTGTATGTTTTGAACACTCCAAGACACTACCCTTAGTTATCGTTTTCATTGAAATTTTCTCCAAATTTTTATTTAAGAGAAAAAGTAAAATTTCACATGAATAATTTGTTCACTAAGCCACATCATTTGAAAAATTTACACCAAGATTTCATGTGACTGTTTTTTTAACTCTTAAATGTATATTTAAAGAACATAATTAACATTTATATAATTAACTAAATATAAATATAAATAAACTAAATCTTGTTAAAAATATTTTATAAAAATAGCAATTTTAATAAAAATATTTGTAACGATTTATATACCAATTAAATTTTGTTTAAATTTAGGAGGAACAAAATTGTTTAATTTTTGAAAAAATTAGGACTAAATTGAGACAAAATAAAAATACAGAAACTAAATTGAGACAAAATAAAAATACATAGATCAAATTGAGACTAATACAATGACATCTAACATAGTATCATGCCACACTGTCAATGTCACATGAGGCAATATCAGTTTGATATGTGATATTTTATTTTTATTTAAAAATTAAAATTAAAAAAATTCAAAAACCCAGAAACACATGACATTATCTTTAATGGTATTAATACACACTAACAATAATTATTTAATTGTTTCAAATTTTCAAAAATAAAAAACCCAATTTAAATAAAAGAATAGAGATTTATTTAAGAAAAATAACTATAAATAAAAACCATAAATGATTAAATCTAATAATAACGAATTAACAATTATGTAGTTTTAGAGAGAGAATTAAAATGAGAAAAGAAAACAAAAGAAATAAAATAAGAACATGTCAGAATTTTAAGTGAAGGTGGACACTTGGTTGAAAATGAAATCATGGTAAGATATGTCTTGGAGCACGTTCCCTCTAAATTAAGAATGGACAAATTGACAAAGACAAATTAAAGCTGTCCTTTACAATTAATATTTTATCCTTCCTTGATTTAATAAAATAAAATGAAAACTAAGTTACATAGTCATTTTCTGTTTCAATGGCATGTTTCGTTTTCTAACCCACGTGAAATTTCTATCCAGTCACTTTCTGCAATCACTGCTATCACATTCCAACCTAAACCAAGGACCATACTTCAAATTTTAAATCAAGACTTTGCGGTGCCGTTGGTAAATGCTTCTTTTTTTCTCTTTTTTGATACAACTCTATCAATTTGGTATTGTTTTTTCAGAGTTCTGCCAAACTTATCTGAGTGTTATTGTTTTTCTTTCCAGGATCGGGACCTAACGTTGATAATTATTACATCTTTTGATTGAATTATATGTTTCTATGACTTGTCATCTTTATTCCTATTGATTTTATTCATGAGATTGTATATATGAACTTAATCATAAATGCAAGAGAGAAAGTGGACCATATGAAGTGATGCAACAAGCTGAAGACCCAGTGAGAATTAGATAACTCCAAGTGAAAATTAGTTTCTGTATGTAATTTTGAAAACAAACAAACTATGAACTAAAAATAAAATAAAATAAAAACAACCCAAAAATGAAAATACTGCGTAATATATTACGGAATTATTTAGAAGTAAATTAAAGATGACAAAATAGATTTGAAATCAATGAACGATCATATAAAACGTATTGAATCGAGTTGAAAAGAATAATGAAGCAGGACAAATTGAAGATTTCAAATTCAAGCTAACACTAATTGGTAAGATTTCAAACTCAAATACCATATGTGGATTTGAAGAAAGTCAAATGAAAATTGTACTTAAAGAATCGAGTATACCTTCTAAAGAGATTGTAACCTTTTTAATCTTTCATTCCTTAATTGTTTTCTCTTTTTTCTATTGGTACTTATACTTCATGGATGAATGGTGTGACTCTCAAAAAAAACTTTTAATGTTCAAGTTAGTTGAGTGTGTCAGATAGTAGTTTTAATGTTTTAAAATATGAATGTTCATTATTTACCTTGATGATTATACTATTATAAGGTAATTAAAATGTTTTGTATATAGGGATCAAGATGGGTCCAATGACCTATTTACCCTATAATCCAGTTCTTTGACCGAGAATATGTTAAGTTAAAGAATAATATGCCACTATAGTATGGTAGACGGTTTATGGCCTGATAGAAACATGTCAACTTATGACCAGGTAGAACAAGTCAATTTGTAGCTGGGTAGCATAGGATGACTTGTGACCGAATAGAACAAGTCGTCTTGTGACCAGGTAAAATAGACAGTTGTGGTTGGGTAGCATAGGTCAACTTGTGGTCGGATAACATAGAAGAGCTTATGATCGGGTAAAACATATTAGCTTGTAGTTGAGTAGAATAGATTAGCTTGTGGTTGGTAGTATAGACCGCTTATGGTCAAGTAGTATATAAGGTAGTTTACCTTTAATAATTAATCGTGTATAGTACAAAAATCATTCGAAAGAAAAATTTAAAAGTAGCTCTAAGATAAATAAATTGTCAAAGAAAAACTTTGTGAAAGGAATGAAAGTTTGAATTGTAAGAGCCTCTAAATGCAATTTCCATTTGAAGAGGGAAAAAACATCTTAGTTAGGTTAATTTTGAGAAATACCAAAAAAAGAGAAAAAAATGATTTTGAGAGATTCTTCATTTGTCAAACATGAAAGGGTTTGTGTGAATGACTTAGAAATACTTAAAGACTATGTAAAAGTATTTGTATGTGTTTTCACTCATTAAGTGTGGCCAAAGCGAAAAAGAAGTAGTTCCACTCAATGCAGTTTTGGAATTTAGTAGTGGAAACCTGGATAAAATTACTGTATGGTTGAAAAGATTAAAAAAAAAGTTGGTGAATTTATATAACTTAGAAAGGTTGAGCATATTGGCTAAGTTGGAAACTTGTAAAGAAATATTATGTTAAAAATACAAGGAGACATGAGGAATAAAAGTTATCCATTACATAAATGTGAAATAAAAAAACTATCTTGCAAGTTTGGTGTATTATTTTGGTGACTGTTGTGTTGTTGTTTCCCATCAAAATGACACTAGAGCTCTTGCTTTCAAATTATATTACTTGCTTGATGGAGAAAAGAAATACAAACATAGTTATTTTAAAATGTGTTGAATACTTGTTTGCATAACGTAATTTCATTAAGTCTACATAAACTATTTCGATAAAATTGATTTATTTGATTTGTTTCTTACGATATTTTGTTTGGATGGAAAATCAACATTTAGTGACATAAATAGACCTAATAAATCATACATTTTGTGCGCGTCAACACTTGCATCGTTAAACTTGCTAACATATATGATAAATTGAGAAAAAAAAATTATCTTTAAAAATGTGAATAAGATTAATTAACTTATTTTTAAATGAACCTATAGAAGTTAGATTAACTTACTCTAAATCCGTGTGCAAGTACACATTTGGTTTGTATATGCTTCCAACCAAGTGAAAGTGAGTTTAATGACATCAAAATTCTCTGTGACCTACTACATCCACAAACTATTTTTTACGGAAAGATTTAATATTAATAAACCATGAGTCATCCCATTCAAATAATTATAATATTTTTAACTTAAAACTTTAAAATAATAAATTTATGAATTTTTTTTTTTTTTTTTTATGTTTTTAAATATTTAAAATTTTTATTTAATGTGAAACATTCAATAGCGCTTTGTAACATAAGAGAGCAAACCTCCTTCATTGTAATTTTATATACAAGAATTTGTAATTATTGCATTTGTGATTGGAAAATGTTGACGGATATGTTCAATCTAATTTTGTAGCTTTGTGATTCATATATTATGGAAAATGTCAGGACATTTTTAAATGAAAACAAATACTTCAATATTCCTTTGAGTTTAAACGTGAGAACTCTTATGTTTCACTTATAAGTTATAACGTGAACTTAATTCATATATTTTTTTTTATATTATAAATAAAGAGTCCAATATGTATATTTAATATAAAAGAGATTAATCACATATATAGTTTTTACTATATTCAACACTCACTTATGTATTAGAAGTCTCATATCGAATAGAGATAAAGTCAATTTAGAATATATAAATGAGTGCAAATTTCAGTTTACAAGCTGATTATGTAGAGTTGAATTAAGTTTAAAATTTACTTTTTAACATGTATCAAAGTCAGGCTAGAGCATTTCATAACGATATTTGTTGTTTGTTGAACATATTGTTTTACCAATGATTAGAACTAGAGCATAATTGTCAGCCATACCAAGTCAAAGGGTTTACTAGAAAACTAACCCTTCAAAACTCGACGACTCAATAAATATGATACCTATACGCTACTTAACTCAAGCCGATAAGCAATATTGCAGGAAGCTTGTACCATGGATTTAATCCACCTACCGTAACTTTTCCCACATCCTAAGTTGGGAGATCATAGAAAGAGGTGCAATTATCACATGAATCGTGGCTATGCACCCATGCAATGCACAAAAGTTAAAGACCTCATAAAAGAACTTATATAATATGGAGCCCTTGTTTGATGTGTGCATAATGCACAATACGGGCGAGGTTGAAACTAGGGAGGCCGAGGAAATCCAAGCAAAGCTAATAAGGGAAGCCAACATAATATGTAACAACCATGGCAGGAACATCTGCCTTCAATCCCGCTAATAAATTCTAGAGAGACTAAACTCAGACTAGTTGTGTTGACTAAAAGATCAGGAGTGGTGTAAGAATACTTGCAACTAGAAGTGCGTTAAACTCGTGTAATCTTTGAAAATATTAATAGAACCCCTTAAGAGTTCTTAAGGTAAACTGGATGTAGCTCAAATTAAGTGAACCATTATAAAAGTTTCATTTTTTTGTTTTTTCTGTAAAGCTTTTACAAATTGTTTTGAAATCTCATCATCTGAACGTATTCTTATTTACCTATTATATAAAACCAGGGTCTAAACATAGTACACCTTTAAATACTCTCATTACAAGTTATTAGACGCTGCTTTGAAAAAATATTTTGAAAACACTATTTATCCTCCTCTAGTGTTTTCCTGTGTACTTTAGATAGTTATGTTCGATTTAGAGATGGCTTGAACAAAAGCACCTTTTGGTTACAGGTTAACATGTGTTAATGAACCTTGGTCATCCTTCCTTTTCTTTGTTAAACTAGCATCAACTTCAATTATTAGAAAAGCCTCTGTTAGAGCACAACTATGGAAATCAAAGTTTTACCCATGATCTTTGTGAAATGACAAAGGTTAGAACATTCAGAGTAAGAAAAAAAAATCTATATATAACAACCCTAAATTTAAACTCAAAAACTTCAAATCATTACTTAATAACACCAATACTAAAAAAATGTCATATATATAAAGTCCAGAGGCTATTATAATCTCTTAAGATTGTATTTCAAAATGACATTTCCTAAACATCTCAAAGGACTTCAAAATATGATAAATATGTTTTATACAGTTTTTCAAAACAAAGATAAAGGCTTCATATTTTAAATTATCACTATCCTAAAGCGATGGACTCTAACTCCCAAGCTACTAACCTAATTTGTTCTTCCCTCTACTCATGTATTAATATATGATTATCACACACACAAAAAAAAGCAACATAAGGAAAGAAACACAAGAACAAGTTAATGCATTTAAATTCGAGGAAACTTATATAGAACAAAATAACATACAGAAATATTAAATAAATCTTTTATCGTTACAACGTAAAAAAAAATAAAAAATCAAGGATTTACCATTCAGCTTTTATAGAAATTACTTCTAAAGTTTATTGTATCATTGCAAAACACTACCCATCTAACTTCTATCACAACTTTACTTTAACACATTACTTTTGAAAGATTAGTATATTGAATGAACTCATGAAACTCTTGATAAAGTGTCCAATATAAGTTAATTTTTATGTTAATTATGAAATTATCTTGTTTTGATTTTGTTAAATATTTGTAGAAATCACCCCAATTTGACTTGTTTTTGTAGATTTTGATGACTACAGAGAGACAAATGAGAAAAATAAAGAAAATAGAGGAATTATAAGCAATTCTGGACAAAACTAACTTTGGTGTGACTAAAGCGGAAATCTTGAGGCTTGAGCCATATAAAGAAACTCACCTTGAAGGGAAACCTCAAACACTGTGCTTGAGACCAAACCATGAAGACTTCTTCTTAAGGAAGTTGTCTCATGGACTACAACATAAAAAACACGAGGCACAAGCACAAAGGAAACTCACCTTAGAAGGAAACATTTTCAGTTGGAGTCACACTATCATCGTTGAAGCCACGCCTTTGAAAGATTATAAAAATAAAGTTGATTCTCTCTTGTAACAAGCTTAGAGACAAATATTAGAGAAAGACTTTTAGAGAGTTTCTCATACACTTTCCTTTGTACTTTAACAAATATTATTAGAGGTTCAAAAGATGATGATTATACCTTATATTGAATTCTTTTTGTCCATTATGAGGAGCTATATCTCATAAAGTGTTGAGCTAAGATGCAACCCTTTAAAACTCTTTTGTAATTAGTACTATTTTATTTATGAAAATGTGATTTTAATTACATAGTTGTGAATTGATTTGTACTTTTTATTGGATGAACTAACTACTTATCTTATTTCACTAATTTGGGATTGAGTGAGAACTAGTTCCAAATTGTGGTCCTATCAATTCTTCTCATACTTTTAAATGCTAGGAGTAGATTTATGGCTCTAACTGATTATAGAATAGTACTCATCTTAATACAAGTGATCCAGACAATCATTAAGAAATCATATTGAAAAGTGGTGATGTTAGGTATAATTAAGAATTATGTATGTTGAATTTTAATTTCTGTATTTTAGCTTGATCCTCTGAATATGTTAAGAAGGAACATTCGAAAGAAAAGGGTAGAAAGATGTTTAATGATATGAAAGGAATTTATTATAGAAAAGAGTGTAAGAGATAGACATAGAAATATTTGAGGTGGAAAAACTAAAAGTAGATAATGACCAGAGAAATTCAGTGGTAGAGATAGAAAGAGTTTGAGTAGCAGCAACAGCGTGGTATGTTAGTTGCTTCAAAAGAAGGGCATCTTCCTCTGAGTCACAGACTCTTGGCCTCAGCTTGAGTTCCTTTTACCCTAAAGCTGATACCTAACCACTTTTTCTTTCTCTCTCTCTCTCTCTCTCTCTCTCTCTCTCTCTCTGCTTCTTCTGCTACTTACTGTGAGTGCCTATCTTTATCTTTATCTGTACTATTAGCTCCTTAATAAGGGTATACAAATAAAATGTACTGTACGTGTTTTGTTTTGTTATGAATTTTCTTATATTCGGCTACGTTTTTCATTTGTCTCTATTTGCGTGTGAGAACTGCTGGAAATAAATAAGATGCTTTGAGTTACATCACTCAAAACGAAACCCTATGCGATTGCTCATTCTTTGGAATTAGGATTGAAAATTGGGTAAGGCGGAGAACTAGTACCACCGCTCTTTCTTCCGTCTAAAACACTTATTGCTTATTTCTCTTTTTGTCGGATATATGCCAAATAAAGTATTTTTTGGATTTTTTTATATTTCCAGATATTCATGAATGTTTATAGATATTTTCTTCTAAATTTTAAATAAATTTTAAAATATCAAACAATAATTATATTAATAAAGGTTGAACTCGTATCAATTTAAATAAATATTAAACAAAAATCAAATTAAATAAAAACAAATATTAAAATTAAGTAGGATTATAATATTGTGTTTTATTAAAATATCATTGCTCAACTTTATTTTATATTGTGTTTTATAATTAATAAATACTAATTTATTTTCAAATGAAATTTAAAAACATTTAATATTAATCTATTTTTAAATACGAATTTTAGCTTATTACAATATTTAATATTAATTTCTGTCAAACTTTAATTTAATTATTTATATCGAATGAAATTTAATTAAAAGTACTAACCATTATTCATAATGTTAGCTGTTAAAAAATTATAAATTTAACAATAAATACTAATCATTTAATTAATATTTATAATAATAAAGGAAAAACTATGAACATAAAAACGCAAGTACTTATTTTTTAAATAGAATGAGTTGTTAAATATAAAAATAAAGTAAAAATATTTTTTTCCTACTGAGATATGATAATCAAACCCTAATTTCCTCATTGTTATTCCTATCTATGATTATTTTCAAATAGAAATGACATCATTACTATAAAAAGGTCTTGGTATCTTTTGTAACATTGACTATTATGTGATGCAATAAACAGTTAAATTGTAGTTGTCATTTTTTTAAAATAAGGTTTTACATTTAATTGGTTCTACATAAAAGTTGACATATATGAAATGAAATTTCTTTAATATTATTAGAAATAAAAATGAAAATTTGAATTAATCATATGTATAAAAATTGTTGATATTAAAAGCTAATTAATAACGATATGATCACATTTTTTTGCATAATTATAAATTACTTATAAAGTATATATTTTTCTTTTAGTTTTTTCTATTTAAATATGAGAAATGACAACCATGTATTTGAAATTATTATCTGAATATCCTCGATGACAAGTTATTAGTTGGATAATATATTTCTTGTCGTTTGCACTTAACTTTTGTTTGGCATTCAAAAGGTTTGTACATATTAGTGTAATCACCTTGACAATAATATTAAATATTTGATTAGTGTTATGACTATTTCTTCTTTTCTTGATATGATTTTCCAACAAAATATCTGATTATAGACTCGGATATAGACATATAGGTGAAAAAGGTTTTAAATTCGATCAAGAGACATGCAACTGATACGTGGTGCACTTTGTACCACGATAATTGAATAATTACCTTTTTTTTTATGAAGTTAAAGGTTAACTTGAAAAAAAATCACGAGCACTAGTTAAAATAAATCTAAAAAACCTAATTAAAATTATCCTTAATTTCTTATATTTAAATTTATGATTAATTTTGTTTTTATATTTTTTTACTTAATTTTTTTATATTTATTAATTAAAGTTAATTTGATTACTTTGTTAGATTGTTGTTAATAGTTTAGGAGAGTTATGTATCAAAATTTAGGTGATCTTTTATCTTAAAACTTTTATGTTTTTTTTTTCTTTCTCTCTACATTTCTATACACCAATTAAAAAGGATTTTTAATGTTACTAGTTCCAAGTCAAACAAGATTTCTCGTTCAAAAGTGCAATGACATTTTTATTAATATTTTATCTAAACTGACATTTGACTTATTCTAAACATATGTTAATTTCCAATTTAACGTTGGTTCAAACAACCTTAAATTAAAAAGTAACGTCTGGTGAGAGGTGGCCAATGTTATTTGGCCTTTTAAAATTGAAGAGAATATTGTCATCTCTCACATTTCTCTTTTTTGTTTGCATGAAATCTTCCACCAAAGTACAACAACCACATCAAACTTGTAGGAGTAAATTTTTTTTAACTCATTTCACTTCATCTTGTCATTGTCGTGCTCGTTTGGACTCAAGCTTTCATTATCCTTGATTGCATTTCTCATTAACGTTGATGTTTTAATTCACTAGTCATTGTTGTGTCCTTAAGGTTGGATTTTTAGCTTAACCCCCATTTTGTAAAATTCACTAAAAATAGGTAGAAAATGATTTTTGATTCAAATTTTTTTGTGGTAACTTTTATTAGGTTGTAATCAAATGTAGAGTGTTCACATATGAGATATTGGTCAGAGTTTCAAAATTTGGTGGTGAAAAACTCAAATGGTCATAACTTTCGCCAAGAACTTCATATGGAGATGCTCGAAAAATGAAAGTTATTGGAAATTGAGTACATTTTTTTATTTTCTTAGTAATTTTCACCAAGTTTTCTGTATTTTACAGTTTTATTTGACATAACCATAATACTTATAAAATTTTGGAAATTTTTATGGTGTTCTTGTATTGTATATTGATTTCCATGGTTTAGTTAAATTTTGGTGAAAATTTTGAAAAACAAAAGACCACAAATTAACACGTATGTTGTCACTACAACATGTGTAAATTAGATTTTGTTAAATGCAACAAACATTAATTTACATTTTTTTAGGGACAACATACTTTAGTTAATGTCTTCTGCTATAACATCAAACTTTTAACAAATGTAAAAAGCCAAAAATAACATATATGAAAAGCCTTTTTATTTTAGTGACACCTTCTTCCACCTTCATCCACCTTCCTCCCATTACCTTTCTCCATCTTCCTCGTAAATCTAAATCTCAAAGAAACTTAGGTTAAACCCATTTTTAACTTTCGCACAATTGAAAACACTCACTTTAGACAAAACCTGCCTGTAATGTTTTTTTTAGTTTCATTGTTTAAGGGGTACCAGAATGATGCTAAATGAATATAAAACAATTTTGGTGAAGGAAAATTAGTTGAACTTAAGCAAGCATGATTGAAAAATAAAAGATAACATTTGAAGCAAATACCAGGTGCCACAACAATAATACCTTACGCTACAAGCTTAGAGAGCAAACCCAATTGAAAGACTGTAAGGCATTGGGCAACAAGAGAAGCTCGCTCGGCAAGGCAAGCTAGAACAAACAACATTGTGCGGTGGTTCACTAACATCAGGCAGTGAAGAGGCAACCACAAGCGATGCAAAGTTAGCGAGCTCCTTTCACATTTTTAATTGATTGTGCCCAATAGTTTTGAGATGGAGGCAGACAGTAGCAGTGATGAGACATGAAATTAGGGTATTTATTTAGGTCTTCCTCGAGGGTTTTTATTCATTTCTCATTTTGTAAGATAGAGAAATACTTTTTGTGCCCTTTGTGGCCTTCCCCTTATTGGGTCTCCTTCTTCATCTATGGAGGTTTTCCCCCTTTTGGGTTAAAGAAGAAGAGGGGTTGTAAATTAGAGATGAAGATGTGAATGTAAGGTATAATTGGAGCATGAAACAACCGCTAAGAACCTTGGGAAATGGTTGTCTTTTTCTCTATGGTTTCAAATTTTTTCCCTAACTCTTCAGTTTGTAAAACCAAAGTTCTCTGGCATGAAACGCTAAACCTATTTTTTTGAGATTAGATGTAATAAATTGAATTCTTATGTATTTGTGTTGTTAATACATATGTTTTCCATTTTAATGTTAGTATTTAACTTCTATGCTTAATGCTTTGTGGCTTGATCACTCATGGTTTGTATATAATGGAGTTTGTATCTAGGGATGAAGCTTGTTACATTAGTAATCTTAAAACTTTTGATCTTAAGGCATGTTTTACTGGTTGAAGATTCAAAAAATTAGAACTTAATGAGTAATCATAAGCTCAAAGTCATTAAGGATATGATTTGAGTATATTTGTGAGTTGATTTCGATATAAAATTGAAATTGAGATTATGGAATATGAATGCATAAGAGTGAAATTGATGAAATCTAATCTTGATAATTATAAATAATTTGTTAATTTGATATTGCACATCAATTATTTAATAAAAATACAAAAAGAGTTTTTATGTGTTTTTGTAAAACTTGTTAGCTAAATTAACTATTATTGTAAGAGTTATTAGTGTTGTACGAAATTCTTAATAAAAATAATAAAATATTGATTATTTATTATATAAGGACCGATGTATTTATTATTTCATCCTAACCCCTCCCTCACACTTAAAATATTTAACAATTTTTAAAAAATTTACAACTAAAATCAAGATATTTAAGAAAGTTGTCGGCCACAAAAAGAAAAATAAAATAAAATAAAAATAAACAAGGTAAAGGAGAAGTGAACACTTAACTTTAATGAAATAAAAAGTAAGTACAGTATTAATTCATTGACAAAATTCTCTAAAAAAAGTGTAAAATTAAAATATTAAATTTTTAAGAGACCTAAAACCTAATTTACGACATTTTAATGCTAAAAAACTAATTTAATCCTAAAATTGAAAGCTAAAAAAATCAAACAAAAAGATAATAATAAGAAAAACACTATAATAAGTAAAACACTGTTGAAAGTAAAATAATGTTTTTATTGTCTAAAGTTACCAAGTTAAACAAAAAACAAGTTTGTGCATATGGTTAGTAGTAGGACAAGTAATCCTATAGTAGGTATTTTTCTTAGACCTAAAATAAAAAGAAAATTCCTTAAATTAATTCCCACCACATTCATTTAATCATTAAATCCAATAGATTAGATAAACTTTATCTTGGGTCATTTTCTTATCATGATGCTCTAATAATTTAAAAGACGTAATGTCACATAATTTTTCTATCAAAAAAAGTCAATGCACGTGCATAGAAAACATAGATACAGTGTATATTTGGTTTAATACCTCTTTGAAATTTTATCTTACCCAATGCTTGGAATCCGCAAACAACTGAACAACCTTCTCAGTCTTCTGACAACTCATGTGGTCAATAATTGTCTCATTTCAGCTTCTAAGCTTATTTTTTGAAGATGTTTTCTTCGTTAGTTTCTTCCTTTTTTTTCTTTCTTTACATTTTAATTCATAAATTTATATTGTAATTTAAGAGTTCAATTCAAGGTTGGATTATAAATTGTTTACTTTGGTCGCCTTACAAGTTTCAAAATGATTTAGCTAGCATGATTGTAAAGTACACAACATTAATTAGAGTTTATGCAACTACACTATTTTATTTTGCTTTAGTGAGTCTTTATAATAAAAAAATCTCTCACAAGTTTTAATAACAAAGAATAATTAGTTTTCACAATGATAAATTTAAATACTAATTTATAAATTAGAATTATCGATGATTAAAATAATTTTTAAATTGATTATTATAGTGAATTAGTTACTATTTTCACTGCCAAAATATTTGGTTTCTAAATTTGTTTTTATTAAAAACTAATTTAGAGACTTATTTTCAAAATTTTAATAACAAATATTAATATTTAATTTAAAGATCAATTTATTCCATTAATTATAATGATTAATTTAAAAATTATTTTAGATAATAATAATTTTTAATTTATAAATTAATATTTAAATTATTCACTGTGATAATTAATTATTTTTTGTTGCTAAAATTAGTTTTTATTTAAGAGTTATCGTAACGTTTGAGTTTATTATTTAAATCAGTCTTATATCATATTATTTGTACACTCAATTTTTGAGTTTACGGTGATTTAAAATAAATTATATTTCATATAAATAAAAAAATTTAATTATTTAGTTTTCGTTATAAAATTTCAATATATATATATATATATATATATATATATTAATTTTCTCCACTTTGTGTTTAGAATTTTAATGGTTTCACATTTTTTCTATGATCAGAAAACATTGTTTAAAGATGAGTACTGTCAAATATAAATCAATCAAAATTTTATTTTTGAGTATTTTTTTTCCTTTCAAGTTTTTAAATTTTCTTTTATTACTATAGGTTGCGTGTGGTTGTTTTTGTTTTCATGAGATTTGAGTTAGAGAAATTGATATTTGTTACAATAGGACTTAAGTGATAATTCAGTTTGTTAACGAAACTTTCTTAAAACAAGTTATGATTTCTCTAACTTTATTTAATTAGCATATTCTTGCTCAAGAAACACAAGGGTTGAAGAAAAGGGAGTTGATAAATATTATTTTTAGTTTATTCAAAATTTAGTATATAATGTTGGATCTTGGAGTGAAGCGAATGTTTCAAGATGTGTTGAGACAGTACAAAATTAATTAGGTCTTAAAGTTTTGAAATATTCATTTTGAAAATAGGATTAGTATTCAATTAAATTCACACCTAGACTGATTGTATTTTGTTGTTTGGAGAATATTGAAACATATAATTTACAGTGTCAAAATATATATATATTTTTTTCAAAAATGAAAATTTTTTAAACTATCGAATTCACTCTTTGAAATTATGTCACATCCTTATTAAGATTAAATATGATGAATTGTGATTATATTTGTAAGTACTCTTGAATAAATTCACTTTTTTTTTTTATCTAAATAAGTGGAGTACTTGATCAATAGAATAATACGTTTTTTTTCTCGAACATTGTAATTGAAGTATAAATTAATCTTATGTTGTTTATTAAATTTATTAGGAAAGAACTTATTTACTAAAGCTTATATATCTTATAACATTATTTTCTATCTTTTATCGGATTAAGTTTTGTGAATAAAATCAATTTCTGCATAAATTTTATCTTGTTTAATCATTAAGTTTATATTGTTTTTGCATTGTTTTGTATTTTAGTTGTTTTATGTTTGTTTACTTTTAATATATATTTTAAGTTTGTGAACTAAATCAATAGAAAACAATTTTAATGGAAGAAAACAAGTTGAAACTCAATAAAGTATTATTTTTAGACAAATACTGACACTAGGGGTACTAGAATCACACATGGTGATGAAAACATAAAGAAAAGACTCACCTATAGGGTTATACTGCCATGAACCACCCTGAATGAACACAAAACTACCTACCATTGAGTGCCAGGTTGAGTTCCTAGGTGAAATGGCTTCTCGATGAGCGAAAATAATAGTCCAAAATTGCAGTTTTTGAGTCATTGGATGAAAATATGTCTCAACCAATGAGTTACAAGTAATTAATATTTAAACCTTGTTGAGTGAGAATGAAGCCATTAGACGAGTCTATCAATCCTGATATGCGAAGTGGGTATTTAATTATGTTTTCGAGAGCGTTTTGGACATTGCTCCTTTTTTTGTGAATAGAATCACCTAGGGTGCTTGGGAGAAACTGTTGGAGGCTATTTGGAGTGTTAGGAAGTTCTTCCTATCCTCATTGGGTTTCCTCCTTCATTCAAGGTGGTTTTCCTCGTTTAGGGTTGAAGAGGAAGATGGCCTACAAATTAGAGATGGAAATGTGAAGGAGAGGTGCGATTAAAGGTTGGAGTAACAGCTCAGTGCCTTGGGAAAAGGCCTTCATCTTTTTTTATCTCTTCAATTTTTAAACTCTAGGTTCTCCATCATGGAGAGCTATTTCTATTTGTTGAGATCAGATGTAAATTGTATTGTTAATATATATATATATATATGTGTGTGTGTGTGTGTGTGTGTGTGTGTGTGTGTGTGTGTGTTTTTCCAATTCAAGTTAGTATTTGATTTCCATGCTTAGTGCTTGATGTGAATTAATGCCTAATGGATGTTTGTATCTAGTAATAAAAGTTGGTTATGAGTGATCATAGACTCAAAGGCTTTATGAATAGGATTTAAGTATGTTGGTGAGTAGATTTTGACATGATTATGGAATTAACATGTTTGTAAATGCATAAGAATGAAGTTGATGAAATTTATTTTTTACAATTGTAATAATCTATGTTAAATATCTTGTTGTATACCAACTGTTTGATAAAAATACAAAAAGAAATTTATTTTGTGTTTTGTGATCTTTATTGTCTAACTAAGTCATGAATTGTGAGAGTTGTCATGTGTTGCAAAAGTCCATGTGAAGAGAACGGTATTATACTTGCTACATGTGATTAGTGCACTTATCGTTTTCCACTAACAATATCACCCCATTGACGTTTATACTTGCTCTATTTAGACGTCCGATCCCGCCACTCCGACTTTTATAGCCATTAGACGCGAGCCACCCCTATCCTGGACGTCTAAAGTGTGCGCCAAATTTTTTTTTTTTAAATGCTTTAAACGTCGGCTAGGCAGGGGAGTTGACGGACATTTAAAGCCATTTAGACGTTGGCTAGGGGGGAACCAATGTCTAATGGTCTGCTATTACCAAACCCGCGTGCGAGGTAACAATTACACACACTCACTATTCATCATCTTCCTCGCGTTTTCTCTCCATGGGCTACAATTTTAAGGCTCATTTTCTCACTTTTGCATTGTTTAAAATTAATTTTACTCTGGTTACATTACTCTTTGATGAATTATCTTTCATTTGAACCAATTAAAATGCATTTTGTTGCGTTTTGGTGCAGTTTTGCTCGTGTGATTAGTCTTCGTGACTATTTTGGCCCTACACAAAAAGACACTCAATCCATGAGTGAGGAGGCATTGAAGAAGATGGATCTTCAGTGGTAGGAAAGGTTCAACCAAACCATGAGATCAATAGAGCAATGATTCATGGAGCAACTAAAAGAACAAAAGGAAATACAAAGAGAGCTTGAAGAGAAGCTGTATTCCATGACACAGGGCACAATGGGTTGCCCACTGAAGCTCTCACGGTAAACGTTTGACCTGTGTAGTATGACATTTATATAGACGTCTGACCTGTGTATGTCCAACATCTATATAGACGTCTGACCTGTGTAGTCTGATGTCTATATAGACATCTGTGGAGTCCGATGTCCCATTAATGTTTCCAAAAAAATGTTGGGTCGGGATCAAACGTTAAAAGCCTTTTCTACACTAGTGTTACTATTAGTTCTAATAAAAAAAAATTAAAAAAAAATATACTTTTCATCAAAGGGTATTAATTGAACAAAATGGTAAAGGGCATACAAGGATGAACTTTTAGAAATTGAGATTTTAGAAGGAAGAAACCACAAAATACAAGAAAATTTTCTCTCTCTTTTGAATAGTCTTTACTGAATAAGTTGAATATGGTCTATAATTGACAACTAGGCTGCCAATAAATTTATAGTATACACTTAGACAACATTAATAATTTTTTTAGTATTCTAAACGGCTCTAAAAGGATAACATTAGAGTGGGAATGAACTACATACAATCATCTCTTATCGTGCATTTTGTTGTTATGATTTGTTCTAATTGATTTTATTTATAGGTTAAACCCATTCGGAGGTCCCTATTTTCTTGTTTTTGTCCCACTTACATCACTGTCTTTTATTTTTTGCCAATTAAGTCCCTAAGATTGGAAAATTGAAAGAATTTGACCCCTGTCGTTAAATCAAGTTAACAGAGTTAACAACTTACCTGTGAGGGTTAGGTGGACAATTATCGTGACGTGGCATGCACATAACCTTTTATGTGGGTTTTATTATGCATATGGCAGTAAACTTAAAAAATTGGGATTTTTGTTAAAAATTTTAAAATTAGGGTTATTTTAAAGTAGAATTGGGATTAAAATTGCTTCTTGGTCTTTGCTTTCCTTGTAGGTTTCAAAATCTCTAAAGGAGGACGAACATGGTAGCAGTGGCGCGATTGGGTTTCGAACAAGCTTTGCGTGATTAGGGTTCATCACAATTTTTGGGCTTTTGCTAGGTTTCTCTATGTTTCCCTGAGTGCAAGTTCGAGAATGGAGATTGCTCTCGCTAACGATGCAGGCGCGACGGCCACGGAGATTGAACATCGAAGGCTTCTTCTGTCGCGATTCTTGGTTTAGGTGGCGCGATTGGGTTTCGAACAAGCTTTGCGTGATTGGGGTTCATAACAATTTTTGGGCTTCTACTAGGTTTCTCTATGTTTCCCTGAGTACAGGTTTGAGAATGGAGATTGCTCTTGCTGATGATGAAGGTGCGTCGGCCATGGAGATTGAACATCGCAAGGCTTCTTCTGTCGCGATTCTTGGTTTAGGTGGCGCGACAGAGAAGAGTTGGTGGTTCGTGATGGAGGATGGCGGCGACGCTAGGTTGCTCGTGGTGGCCTACGACAAGGTAGGTGGTGGCGAGGTTACGCGTGACGGAGACAAGGTAGCTGAGGAAGGTGCGACGGCTAGAGTTTGAATTTGGGAATCGGGGTTTCTGTTGGAGATTGTGCTTGCGAAACATTGAGCTTCAGATTTGTCATACAATTTTATCCTAATTCTATTTTAAAATAATCCTAATTTTAAAATCTTTAACAAAAACCCCAATTTTTTAAGCTTACTACCACGTGTATAATAAAATCCACGTAAAAGGTTCTGTGCACGTTACGTCACGATAATTGTCCACCTAATCCTGTGCATGCTATGTCACGATAATTGTCCACCTAACCCTCACAAGTAAGCTGAAAGTTAACTTTGTTAGCTTGATTTAGAGGCAGAGGTCAAATTCTTTCAATTTTTCAATCTTAGGGACTTAATTGACAAAAAATAAAATACGGAGATGTAAGTGGGACAAAAATACGAAAATAGAGACCTCCAAATAAGTTTAACCTTATTTATATTATGTTTACCAGTTAGAAAGTCAATTGATCATTCATATCTATGAAATTTTTTTTTCATCTCCTTTTTTATTTTTTATTTCTCTTTTATACATCTTAAAGGAAAGAAAATTATTTTTGATATTGTACAAAGGTATGGCATATATGACATGAAAATTGTGTGGATATAAAGTATCGATGATAAGAAAGAAGAGAGAAATTGTTGATGAAGGCTCTTAAGACCCTTTGTGTATGATATATTTAGTTTTGATTATGTATTTTAAACAACTATAAGTTATTGTTATGCTTGGATGTGTGTGAATGATTATGAGTCATGCATTAATCCTAATTTTGTTTTGATTTTTATTCATTCCATATTTCATTATATGCTTTTTTTTAGAAAATGTAAACTTTCTTTCAAATATTTTAAATACTATTTTAGAACATAGTACTTATTATGTTAAAACATAATGATGCACTGCTTTCAAATAATAATAAAATATCTTCTATCATAATTAACATAATTAATTAGTTTAAGTAATCAATATATTGGTCAATAGAAATGGTTGATTAAATTATTTTTATTGAGTTTTCATGTTCAATTAAGAGCAAAATAGTTGACTGTCAAAAAATATAATCTATTAGATCAATTTTATGTAATTTTATATAAAAAAATATTTCTATATATTATCAAAAAAGAAAATTTTTACATAGTTAAAGATAATTTCAACTTTTATTCAAGAATTTCCAAAAAAGAAAAGTGTTTTTTCCCTTGATAACTCTTTGAGGGAGATTTGATATGAAGGCATTGAGTGATATACTTGTATAAATTTATGTGTTTTTTTCATTGGATAATGATACATAGACAACGTACATGATGTACTAATCACAAACATCATCATGGACCAATCACATAATGACACATAAATGATGCTCAAATGTTGTCAAAAAAGTGTTGTCTAAGTATCATTATCTATCCATCACATTAGGTGATATATTTCTATTTACTTTTTTTATTCTTTTTGTGTTCTTTATACACCTAGGTTTGGTGTTTAATGTAGTAGGTTTTTAACATGGTTTAATAAAATTCTTAATAGGTTTTAAAAAAAATGTATATCTTAACTGATTATATTTCTGTATGTGAAGTGTGTTTGTAATTCTATATCCAAGATAATAATAAAAGAAATTAAGGTTGGGGTAATTAAAATTATATATATATATATATATATATATATATATATATATATATATATATATTCAAAAAGAATTTATAAAATGTTTCTTTATTATTTTTTCTCTTAGGTTTGTGTTTTATTTTTCTGGATTGCAAATGATAAAAAATTACTTTCTCCAATTCTTAATCAAATGTTATAAGAAGATTTTTTAGATTCTATTAATCAAATAAAAGATTTTTCGAAAACTAGTTGACCTTATTTTGACAAAGTATAATCTATTTTTCTTTACAACAATAGGGTTGTATTGAACTTATTTCTTCTGGTAAGTAAATTTTATTTTTAAAATTAAAATGAAAAATACCCTGAAAATCAAGCTTCATGATCACTTACCAAATTATTATTTTCCGTGTTGGTTTTTAGTGGTGAAACCTATAACTAGATTTTATTAAAAGCCCCCTTTTCATGAGATAATTGTCATTTAGCTTCTTGAGGATTTTGAATCGTATTTGTAGTTAGAAAGAAAGAGGGTGCATTCATAAACAGTGGGTAGGCTGCACTTGATTCTACCCGAGACAACTTGGATATTGGAACCAGTTGTCGAAGCCGAACAAACACGACTCGGCTCAGCCCTCCTAGCCAACTTGCGCCAATGACGTCATATTCAGATTTCAACCTGACGTCACCACATCTATCTCCTTCCTTCTCCGTGTGCCACGTGGCGCAAAGTTTATTCGTTCTCACATTGTTACTCGCAGACGCGCGTGCAGTTACACCTTCGAAGAAGTGTTCTACATTTAGACTTGTAGAGATAGCTTTTGCATTGAATGCTCACCAAACTTAGATTCAAACTAGCCAATTAAAAACAAGCTTAGGTTTTAGGAGAAATTTTCTCATGTGGGCATAGCTAGCTCTGCCTTTAATTTACAAATATAACATACACATTATTTATTATTATTTTATTAGTCTATTTATTTAAAATTAATCAATCACATGTATTCGTTGTAAAAAAAATTATTAAAAGAAAATTTTTCAAATTATTTCAACATACTCACTGTTTATATTGCTGCGAAATTTTGGTTCAGCTGAAGATTCATGATTTTGCATAAGAATCTGATTTTAATAATATAATAAAAAAATACTGATGAAAAATGCCTTTTTTTTTCCATGTGTGTTCTTTTTAAGATCAACTGGAACAAAATTTAAAGTTCAAAAGATTCTCTGTTTGTAAATGAGACAAAGTTCAGAATTATTAAAACAAAAATCAAATTTAAATTATCCATTCGTAGAATGAGTCAATTCTAGGAGTGTTAAGTTCTCTTTTTCTTTTTTTATTTATATGCAAATCTATTCTGTCGAATAAATGTTCTTTTGAATAATTAAAACTTTGGTTTAAATATTATAATACATTTAATTTAATTTTCTTATATTCTGAATATTAAAATTTTATTAAGTGATATTTTATCTTACTATTAAATATTATAAAGTGATGATATTACGTTTCAATATTTTTCAATTTAGTAATATTAATAATTATTATTTTTTCAATATAAGATCAATCATAATTTAATTATAGTTGAATTATGATTTTTCCACTGGTACTTTAATTAATTAAATGACCATTTAATTAAATTGGCTAAAATTAATTAAATGACCACAATTTAAATTTAATAGAGCAATAGAAAAGTGTAATTTTAACATTTGGATTAAAATTGGTAAACTTAATTTAAAATGTAATATATATATATATATATATATATATATATATATATATATATATATATATATTGTTTCAAGGAAAAATTACATTTATTCACCTGGGCAAAATTACATTTAAAAACAATTCCTGGACGAAATTCTGCATGTATGTGGTTCGTTGTTATTAACCTTAGATCATTTTATTGGGTATTTTAGATTATAATAATTTTTTTGTTTTATTTAAAAGGTTAGAGCTATCCAAGTATTCTCTATTAATTTTATTTTTTGCTGATAAAAAAAAAATCCAACTAAGTTCATTATACCTTTATTTCTTTAGTTTTAAAATAGACCTTTAATTCCTTTAACATCTTGATAAAACGACAGACGCATTTCATAGTTTTTAAATATATATTTATTTTTCACATGTTTTTAATTAATAACATTTGGATACCTTACTCAAATTCACTAAATCTTAAATAAAAATTATAAAAATTAAAAGTTTAAAAATATAATTTAATAAACAAAAGATTAAGTGATTTAACTATAGAAAAGCTGCTCTCTTTTTTTCTATGGTTTACTAGATGACATTTACATAGTGTTAAGGACGATCAATGTAGTGAAAGCTAGTATTTGATCGTTTCCGTACGTAAAAATTCCTCATACTGATAATGAGAACATTTTTGTCCTAAATAACCACTACAGTAATAACACTATTAAATTATTCTTTGTATTATAGTGAAGTTCAAACATTTAATTTATAAATTTTCTTAATACTAAAAATACTACTCAGTAAACCTTTTAATATTTATAATAGTACTGATTAAGAGGGCCGTCTTAATTATTCGTTAAGAATAACAAATTGGTCTATTTACTGAAATTTAATGTTCACGTACGTCTTTGACAATATTGAAAATCAATCTGTATGATTAAAGTTTGATAAAGTTGGTTTAGTCTGAAATGTTTGGTTGGAATAATACTGGATTAGGTTTGGAATAGGAGCAACGTGAATATGGAAAAATTGGGAGGAGGAAAAGCTAATCTAATAATGATTAACAAAAATGAGTGGATATTATGTATTAATTAAGAAGAATTAAGGTGTAATTAAGTAATAAAATAAAATACGTTAGGTTTAGATTGAAAAGTAGAAGAATGAAAGGGCAACGGAAGAGAAAAGGAAACACGCGCGGAGTGTCGGCTGGGAGTGTGCTCACGCCCACGCTTATGCCATAATCACCATTGCTTACACTTTCCTTTACTCACTCACTTAACTCTCTCTTTCTCTCCAACAAATCATTTTCTTTCACTTTCTCTCATCTTCCCGGAAAAAACGTCCCTCCTTTTATTCCTCCTATCCCATGTACGCTCTCCATTATCCTCTCTAACAAACTCAGTACGACACCCTTCCATGGACACCGCCATGCGCACCACCAGCGTGCAACAACGCGCCCCCACAAAGAAAACCAAACCCAAGAAGAAGAACACCCCACACCCTGTCAAAGTAGTGTACATATCCAACCCCATGAAAATCAAAACCAGCGCCTCCGAGTTTCGTGCCCTCGTGCAAGAACTAACCGGCCAGGACGCCCAGTCGCCGCCTAACCCCACACGCTTCCACGCGCTCGATTCCTCCGATGATTCCTCTTCTGACAAGGTTACCAATGTTGACGACCATTTCATCCCTCTCCCAAAGGATCCCAACAATTCCGTACAACACCAGCCGCAACCCTCTTCTTCCTTTGAGGCTCCCGACGACGACGTTTTCACTCCCCAGATGATAGACAGCATTTCCTCCCTGCTTCCTGCAAGCCTATTCTATGAATCTCCCCATCTTAATTACTGGTGATACTATACCACTGATGCAGTGTAATTAATTATTACTATGATTGTTATTATGTTTTTTCTTTGCTAAGGTTAAGCTCCGATTTAAATCCAAGTTAATTGATTGTCTCTCTATCTATATATCTATATATATACACTAATAAATGGATGGATGAGTGGTTGTTTTCAATTGTTGATTTTTGGACCCTTGATCTGTGAGAGATATATGTGCTTGTTTATATGTAATTATCGTATGTAATTACTTTATGTGACCGAGGTGACTCCATAATCTCATGATTGGTTGATTAAGTGTGACTTAATGATGCTAACTTTGGTTGATTTGAAAGTGGTTTTGTTTTTTTTGTGTTTGGTTATCATGAAAAGGAAATTAGGGCATTGGGATGTGGGGTTTGGGAAGCTGCAGGGAATGTGCATGTTTCTTATATCTTGGTTGGAAGGGTTTTGCACAGAGGTTCCTCCGGCGGCTTTGTTCATTACCCTCGTGGATGGATAAGTAAGTAAGGCAACTAGGTGCAAGAATTGATTGATTTCTTTTGGTGGTTGGAATTGAATTTGATGGTAAAAAAGAGAGCTGATAGGGAAATGGGGACCCAACTCTTGAAGAAGACTTCAATGACCACTTATTTTTAGTACGTTTCATGATTCTAATACTACTCTAGTTTTTTTTTTTGGCAGAAAATCATTGCCCTTATACCTAATCACATTTTTCTCCTTAACTAAGATCATTTTTCTCAAGTTGGTATACTGGATACAGATGCAGTGAAAAATCCCTAATTATGATTTCAATGAAGAACATTGTTGGTTTGGATAAGTTCTAGTCTCTACAATTGATTTTGATTAGAAGTGGGTTTCGGTGTGATTTAATTATATTTTAAATTATTTATTTTAAAAATGATTTTGACATGATGCTTTTTAGATATTGTTAAAACAAAATCTTTCTGATATATAACTATACAAGAGGATATAGTTTTCTTATTTTTGATATTTGGTTGCTGAGATAGTAACATGATGTTAATTTATATAATATTCGTGTACACACATTCAAATCTCGGATTTACTCATTGCGAAAGGTAACAAAAAGTTGTTTTCATGTTGAAGAAGTTAAACCCAACTTTATTTTATAATCCAAACTAAATCTACTCACTGAGTCCTCCACGCCAGATTACCCAGCCATAAACATTGCTCCAGTTACTGTTTGTCTACAATGAGCAAACGCAAAACCGATGGTTTGAGATATTCCTATATGTTGAATATCTCATCATTTTTTATATATATGGCATGAATATATTTCCTATAATTGCTGTATTTCGGCATATAGTTATCGCTATATTTGTATTGGTGTATTCTGCCACAGCTCTATGATATCTTCCTAAATTATGACACTTTATGAAACCAGAAAGATAAACTGTACATCTGTACAACAAAACTTCATCTAAAGAAAGAGATAAAAGGAAATAGAGAAAATTCCGAGTTAAAATACTCGATATGACAGAAAATATGGAGAAAACATAAGGTAAACAATGTTCATATATATATATATATATATAAATATCTTTCGATTCCAGTTGACAACTAGATATAGGACTTTATTCAACAACACTCACTAAAAAAAGTCTTTATATTATTATTATTATTATTATTATTATTATTATTCAATAAGTATACATTATACATATATTTAATTTTATAATAATATGTTAAAATTATATTAAAAGTAATTTCTGATAGTATAGGTTATAGTAGCAGTATATAAAAATTAAACTCTTGTAGCTCTAACTGTTTGAAGTATCTGCATAATCCACTTTCTGATCATTTGAATCTTATCTGCTTTTTAGTCAGTAATCAAGCTAAACTAAATATACTCTACCTAAGCTTTCTTGACTATTTATGATGCATATAATAAAAAAAAACCCTTACGTTGGATAGTGAAACTCCTAACGTTGTTGAAACTGGAACTGTTCTGGTATTTGTGTACTGTTAGCTTTCCAACCTTCATTTCTATTTATAGAAAATTTAGCACCAACCATATAGAACTTTGATCATGAATTACAGTGGCAAGATGAGGTAAGTAGTCACTTCAGACAGTGAGACAACATGAGTAGAGAAAGAGCCATTCAGTTTCCTCTCATGACAATTATACAATTGCATTCGGCCAAACATAGAAAAAGTGAACCCTATACATGTTCATGAATATCCTCGCACATTTCACAGTTTAATATATTTTTGAATTTCAATCGGTGTATAATTAAAGAAGGTGTCATAATTGATCTGCATACTAATTCTTTGTTTCATGAGAACATGCTAACTCTATATAGCTAATCATCTTGTTTCTACACATTAGGTTGTTTCCTCATGCTGGTAATTTTTTTGCAGTGATTTTATGATATATTATGTCTGCTATGTATGGTTTAATTTGAATTTTTGTTAAATGAAATGTGAAAGATAATATAGGATGCGAAGGTCTCATCAGAAAGATTGAGAAGTAATTATATGATGGAAAGAAAAGGAGTGATGCAAACAGGACCAAATTGAAGGACAAAATTGGGGTTATTTCCTGCAACTTGCATCTTCTTATGGAACCTCTCTCGTATTGGTGGGGCGAACCTTTTTCTTCTATCTATCAACTTGCTACGAGACTTTGATCATTTTATCAGTTTATGTATGTCTTCATCGTGTGATAAGACTTTTTATGTGTCAGTTTCTGGGATGCTTCTTCTCCAATTTTTTATTCCTTCCTAAATGTTGTACTTCAAATAACTTCTAACTTAGAATATTAGAATAAAACACTTTTAGATATATATACTTGAAACTGTATAATAATGTTGTCATGTTAACCACTAATTAAAAATAAGAAAAAAAAATCTAAAAATACTATCTGTAAATAATCTTAATTAAGATTTAAAAAGTTTGTGATTTACATAAAAATAAATAATTAAATTTATAGAATTACATATTTAAGATTAATAACGTATTTTTATTTTATATTATTTTTAGTTTCAGAAAATGAGTTTGTTTTACCCCTTAATTTTATTCTTTCCGAAAAATAAAAATGTTTCGTAAGAATATTATACAATTTTTAGTTGATGCCGCGAAAAAAGAGCTAAGCATAACTTCATTTGGGTTTCGTAAGAATATAATTATGCATTGGAAGATATATAAGAAAAATAAAACAATAATATAAGATTAAAAGGCGTGAACTCTTGCACTTTTTTACCATCAACCCATATGCTTTACTCGTTTTGTTCATTTTGAAATGTGTAAATGTACGGAAGAATTATGTGTTTGTAAATTATTTATAACATATTAATGTACAAAACTATCTACAATATCCTAAAACATGACAACATATTGTAAGAATATAGAACATTGTGTTTTAAAATTGAAAAAGAAGACCACTGAGAAAAAATTTGGAAGAAACAATCAATATTATTTTGATCTTCATATTAGTGTAAACTTGATGTACGAAATTGTATAAATGTGATGCATGATGAAAAAAATGTATGTGATAGTATCATCAGGACTTTAATAAACGTAAAATGAAAGACAAAAGATGAACTAAAAGCACGACAAGATTTGACTAACATAGGCATTGTTTTGAGTTATGTCCACAATTAATTAGAAGACGCACCTACCTGCTCCCATCTTATCACACTCTTTCTAAAAAAGAAAAACAAATTTTTTGTAAGTGTTTTAATGTGAAGGTTTCACAAGGTTACTCTTCTAATATTAGTTATCTTGTTTTTATGCAAGATTTAAAGTTAGCTGGTTTAAGTTTCACAGAATCTCATGTGTTGATGTAATAACTTTTACCAATAGTGATTTGAGTTGTCTTATCTACTTCTATTAGGTATTATAACACATTTGAGTAT
Source organism: Vigna mungo (assembly GCA_036885675.1). NCBI lineage: Eukaryota > Viridiplantae > Streptophyta > Magnoliopsida > Fabales > Fabaceae > Vigna > Vigna mungo. Next base: position 28,228,461 of record CP144695.1, on the reverse strand, counting down.
GTTTTTTAATACCATTTGAAACAAATTTAGTGACCCTCGAGTGTTAGATGATTTAGAAAATGAAACCATCATACTATTGTGTCAATTGGAAATATATTTTCTATCCTCATTTTTTTTATATTATTGATTCATTTGATAGTTCGTCTAATAAGGAAAATTCGATCATGTGGATCGGTCTCTTTAATGTGAATGTATCCTATTGATATATAAAGATTTTAAAGGATTTTAAGTTGTATTCCATCTTTTTGCTTCTATGTAGAATTGAGGACATCATTTGTAAGGTTGAAAGTGAATTTAAATGTGTGCTAATCACTAGTGATTGAAAGAAAAAAAAAAAAAAAAAAAAATATATATATATATATATATATATATATATATATATATATATATATATATATATGTATGTGTGTGTGTGTCCATTTTGAAATTTACCAATAACTCATGTATATTGTTATAAACAATACAAAAATAAGCAGGAATTGAAAAACAATATGTTGACATTCGATTAAGTTCCCTTTTCCATAAATGACTTGAACCTTACCAAAGGATGAAGGTAATGTTCAAACATGGAAGGCCTCGTATGTGACTCTGGTTATTTTTGCATAATTTTGAATACAGATGAGTATGTTCCGATCAAAGCAGCAGCCATTCCAAGCACAGCAATTATGACGCTAAGAACAACCTAATGATCCCAAGAACAATCGTTAAAGATCAAAATTTTAAAGTAAGTTTCATTTTTACAAAATCACACAATTTAAACTGTGCTAAGAGAAGAAATTAGAAAAAGGAAACAAGTGACTTGTAACAACAAACATGAATAAATAGTTGTTTTTAATTACTAATTTATCACCTATTCAACCAATATAAAGAAGGTTCCCTCTCTAAAATTAATGATCAAATTAATACCCACAATAATGACCTTGATCTTTTCATAAACTAAATGCAGATAAAGAAAAAATATATATTAAAGAATCATGATCTAGCGAGACTAATACCTGTGTACATGTTGCGTTTTTTCCCACAATTTTCAAAAAGCATATATCTGGCAACACCACTGCCTGAAAAATATGGCAATTCTTCGTAGAAGTTTCATATTTCGTATAATAAAAACATGATTGTTAATAACACAAAAAGATAAGTTAGAGAATGCACATCGGTAAAACAAACTATCTAATATTGTTTTCAGGTAAAAAGTGTTTCGAAACGTGAAAAAATTTAATATAATTGAATTAAAAATAATTATATTTATTTATTTTTAAAATTTAGAAAGTAAAGTATATTAAAATTTTGAATAAAAAAAAATTTAAATTTTGTATTAAATTTCAGAAACTAAAATCATATTTATTTTCATCTTGTTTTTTATGCAAATCTAAATATAGCATAAGTGTATCATTGTATTTTTCTTTTTACATCTATTGGACAGACCATCCATATTATTTTTCGTTCAACTTTATTTCAGAAAATCATAGCATTTATTTGGATTTTTTCAGAACCATGTGCATATTCCTGTAAATCATATCTGGTTTATGCTTACCACTAGTAGACTGAGGAGAGAACCTATTAAAGCCATCACAAGCCCTGAAATAATTATAATAAATTTCGTGTTGGTCATATGGCACATGTTACACTCTTAACATTTAGCACAAACAGTTTTTCATTAACAATTGTTTGATCTAAATACATTTATAAAAATATATATAGATATAACAATTAGCAGTTTGAAATGTATTGTATACATAAAAAGTGTAATACTTACCAAAAAATGGAATCATAAAAGCGGCACAAACTGTAGATATAACCAACACTGTTCTAAGAGTAATGAAACACCAATAACTATTTGACATGCTAATCGGTAGCAACTCTTCAACGCTCCTTGCCAATGGGTTCATCATCAAAGCATATTTGTTTAAAATTAAAGAAAAACTAAATGAAAATGTATCTTGAATGCAATTTGGATTTCAATAAAGCAAGTAATTAATTAAAAAGGATATTTCGTTAATGGGCTAATTACCTGGAAAAAAATGGAATCTAAAATTAGAGAAAAATGTAAATTAAATTAAAAATGGCAAAACTCTACAAGATCTTAGTATCTTACTTACTATTGTCCACAAAGCAATTTTGGAAGCCAATGCATTACGTGGTAAATTCAATGTTATCTGAGACAAAGTCCCTTCACCAAACATTAGAAATCCCATGACAGCTGAGATTCCATACACAACTGTGCATATAAGAAAACTGTAACAAAGGTACCAAAGAAGAATATAAGATTCATTCACCTTGAGAAAACATTTTACATTGTTCTTAATTGAATATTTGTGCTGAAAATAATGAAAGCAACAAATGCTTCCAAAAAGTAGAGAGATCTTAAGTTTACCTTACAATGACAGCCTTGGTAAATTCTCTTTTGTCAGCCATAGACTGATAAATGTTTGGAAAAACTGAATGTCCTGCAAAGCAAAACCCGTAGATACCAACAGCAAAAGGAATGCCACTCCAATTCACTAATGAGCCACTGTGGTGGAATCCAACATCATCTCTTGTCCCAACAAGAAAAACACACAAAATAACCAAAGTAGTCGACACAACCCCTCCAGCTGCAGAATCATCACAAATGATATTGTAAATATCTGCTAAACTTTAACATCCTTCAACCAAGTGAATCTTGTTCAGTTTCGAGAACCTGAGAGATAGGAGAGTATGCGTAGATCCTTTAACCAAACACTAGGAAGAATGATAAGTGCAGTTAAAACTCCAAACAAGTGTTTGGAATCCAAGTGGAAACTCCCCCAATCTAAGGATGTTCCGGGAAACAACCCAGAGAGGTTATCTCCTTCCAAGATGATAAACTCTACACAATATGACTGCGTTCATGAAGAGAGTTCGTTCATACATATATTGAAATATGAGAAACAATTAAGATTGATTTATATATGTATGGATTTAATGCAGTGTTAAGACTTACATATAACTCAACGTACAAAATGATCTGTTACAAACATAAAAATAGTGTTAAGAAATATTGATTAATAAAAGCGCCAATGTGCATATTGAAGGCGATTGTTCTACAAAATTTATAACTGAAACCAAATAAATCCTTACTGATATAATAAGGCGACCATATCTTCCAAATGCAGCTTCTCCTATATCAGGGTAGCTAACGATACCTTCTTCGCTTTCAAAGCAGTGTTTCATAAGATCTGCTGTATAACAACATACAATTGCAAAGAAAAGCATCACAAGCATGCTTGCCCACCCAGCTTGTTTCACTGTATATGGTGTAGAAAGAAGTCCAACTCCGGCCATCACATTAATCCCTGCCCAAGTAAAATTTTATCTCAAAGTTGTAATTACAAATAAGTGAACGAAGAGGGTTTGGATATTCATAAACAAAATAACATCTTTTTGGGTAGGGAACAATCATGTTTCTGCAAAAGTTTAATCCAAAAACTAGCCTTCCAAATCAACTTGTTTACTATATACTAAGCATCAGTAGAAAACATCGTTATAAAATTGGAGGAACTTTTCTCCTTAGCTATTGAACTCATAATGTTTATTGAGAACACTTGATATAACTAAGATATTCAAGTATATGATATTAGATATGATTGACTTTACTGTTAAAGATTATCCATTCTTAAAATACCATACCGTTAAATATTGTTTGACTGAGGCTGCATCCATAACCAGTTGGTAACTCTTCAGGAATTTGCATTTGAATTGAAGCTTTCTCCCACCATGTTGATTGTCTTCTTGATATCCCTGCTTGAATGATTTCCTCACCAGATAGAAAAGAAGTCCTTTCATCATGTTCCAACATACTCTTTGAACCACCACCGATAAAGCTTGAATAAATAACACTTGGTGCTCGTATTATTGATTCAAGATTTGGAGCGACCGATATTGTGTAAGAATCAATGGCATCTCTGTCATACGAATAATGATAAGAATACTAAGAATAAACAGCAATAATGAAAAATAATAGAGATAGAAATTAGATTGGTATACCTATAAGTTTGAGGCCACTGCTGAGAAATGAAAGAAGATTCAGGGTGCGTTTTACGATGCCCCTCCTCGTCACTGTCACATTGATTACTGTGCTCACTCCTGTAATCAGAAGAATGTGTGTTATGTTCTTCGTTATCATCCCCATCGAAATCATCCGTGAAAGATTCGGAGTCTCTTCTGTTGTGGGCCATTCTCAGAATTTCACAGTAATGCAACTAAATCTTTGCAACAAGACCAATATTTCTTTATATCTTTTCTGTTACTGATATTATCATTCGATATTCATTCGGCAACAAGGATCCGAAGATTTGTATAGTGTATTTTTTTTGTATTAATAAATGGTAATGCGACCAGGAGATGAAAAGAATTGGAAATAATGATGACAATTGACTTAGATGTTTGAATGACTCTGCTTCTAATGATGAAGAACGATGGAAGGAAAGAAAGGTGGTAAAAGGCATAGATATGAAGGATGCATAATAGATGCAGTGTGAAGCGGAAGGAAAAAAGGAAGGAACCCACATAGCCAATATTTGACATGTGTCAACAAGTGTTTTTAGCATGCTGTATACAAATTTTCCGGGAAACAAGCTCAAACCAAGGAACATTCATTTGCTTATTATTTTCAATTACTTTTATGCATTACTTTACAATATTATTGTTACCATTATTATTATAAATAATATTCTTCTTATTATTATAATTAATATTACTATTGTTAATATTGGTCTCGACTTACAGGATATGGTTGAGAGTGGCGTGCTCATGAATCCATTTGGATCGGTTTTCAGACGAAATCCATCTCATAAAAAAATAAACCAACATGAGGTTGCTGTAGTTTGAATTTCCTTTTTCTTTAAAATATCTAAATGCATTTGGATTAGATTGCACGATTCACTTTTTATGTTGCATTCTTACATTGTATAATGTTTAAATATTGGAATATAATATTTTCTTAGTTTCAAAATACCAAAGTAAATATACTCACAAACCCCACGTATGTAAGACACATAACTTCCAATTTTGTATTTGTTTTCTTTGAATATATATATATATATATATATATATATATATATATATATATATATATATATATATATATATATATATATATATATTGTTTCTGCTGTGGGTGAGTTGATCCGAATCCTTCACTGACTGTCCGCCTATATCCTCCGAATGCTCGTCGCTCACGCTGTCCTCCAGTGACGTCCGGTCGGGTCCCTGCTAAAAACACTCCGACGCTCAAGTTAATGTTCAGTTTTTAGAAGTTAGTGATAGAGAGAGAGTGAAATAAGTGTGCATTCAATGTAACCAACTACCTTTCACCTGTGGCTTATATTTATAGTGCTCTTGATGGGCCAAGGATTAGCAATCTCTTAATCGCGGCCCAATCCACGGCCCATCTCTTGTAATTGCGTTTTACTTTAATCTTGATTTAATCCTCTTCCTTATCGGGACTGAGTAAGCGTGATCAGGCTCTCATGGTCCGGCCGGTCGTTCCCGGCGGGATTGCTTTCTCCTGGTGAATCGATGGTCGTGCTTGCCTCCGTCCGAGTCGCACGATGTTGACGACGTAAAGATGTACCTATAAAACAAGAAAACTGTCGCAGGCTGTCGCCTCTCTTAGCTCTGACGCGGTGAATTAGGAAGAAAATTCCGATGAGCATTCTAGTTACACGGGCGTGCGGCGGCGGAGGTGCGGCCGATTAGGAACATGTTCCATTGGAGAATGGTCATGTTCCCTAGGCACGGACGGGTGCGTGGGGCGGCGCAGTCGGTCAGGAGCATGTTCGATTGTCTTGGTGACGAACCGGTTGACTAGACAGTCATGCGGACATCACAAGTCTCAGTTTCTTCCGGGTCGGTTTACGCCCGGCCATGACTATTGACAGTCGTGCAAACATCACGGCGGAATGTGGTTCGTTCCTTAGGTTATACACGTTTCGCGACGACAGGACGAGGTTGACGGCGGACGGGTGGCGCCTGGCATGACTATTAGTCATGCGGGCATCCTTATGAGCCGACCCGCGCCTGGTCATGACTACCGGTCGTGCACTAGTGGAGTTAGATGGAATTCCAGGTTTTTCTTCCGAGAGTTATTCTGGCCGTCGAGATCAATTTCTAGTATGTCCGGTCGGCCTGGAGATCCGACCGGCTACGTAGGGTATATATATATATATATATATATATATATATATATATATATATATATATGTATATATATATATATATATATATATGTATATATATATATATATATATGTATATATATATATATATATATACATATATATATATATATATATATATATATATATATATATATATATATATATATATATATGGTATTGTTGGGATGTGGAAAGATGGAAAGAAATTATAAAGAAATTGAGATTCATTAAGGGATTAAAGATTATAATAAAGTAAACTATATAGTTGATAATTACACTTTAGGGCAGGTGATCGATTTAAAGCTAAACATTATGAAGATTGAGAAACGAAAGTTCATAATGCTTAAAAGTTATTGGAATGGTGTTAGTGAAGGTTAATGTTGCTTTCAAAGTCAGTCCAAGTTATTGGAAATGTGATCATACTCTGAGTAAGTAAGATTGTATGTCTTCTCGTTGTAACTTATAAACTCGAGTTTTGTTTGCTTTCTTTTCCACAGGTTTGGTAAGTCAGAAAGAAGAGGAAGGTACAGAATTAGACACAGCTTTAGTAAACGTGATTTATGTAACAATAAGTTATGAGAGAAGCACGTACTAATTAGACATTACTAGAGTATAAGTAATGTGATAAGTGATGCTCCCTATAAATAGATTGTGTGAATGAACATGATGATGTTATCACAGTCGAAATTGGAGTCGTTCAGTTAATGACTAGTGAGAAATTTTTTTTTAGAAAATCCCAAAGGTATAGTGAAATGGTTTTGGTTGAAAGATATATAATAGTCCTTTAAATAGAGTACGTGTAGGTGATCTAATTTTCGAGGTCGAAAATTTTTATTGTTGAAGAGAATGTAAGATCCATGAAAATATTTATCTTAATAAATAGTAATAATTTTTATTACTAGTAGTAATAAATTTCTTTATTAATAAAAACGTGATTAATGAGTTTATATAAAAGAAAAATAGTAACTTAAGCAAACAATTACTTAAGCAAAGAATTATGGTAGCTTAAATGGTAGTTGCATAAGTTAACATTAGGGATAGGGGTATATTATACTAAAAAAAACTGATCCACTTTTACTAAAGTTTATAGTTCAGTTTTTAAAAACTGAACTTATAACAGTTTCATTTGAGTTAACTGTGAGAACTGTTTTTACTCTTTCCTTTTCTCTAATTCCCATACAACTGTTTCGTCTTGTCGAGAAAAAATTATTTAATAATAAAATATTAATAAAAGAAATTATTCACATAAAAAAATTAATAATTAATTTTTTAAGACAATTTGTTTATCACAAATTTTAATAGTTTTTATCAATAAATATATAACATATATAAATAAATAAAAAATATATTTTTTAAGTTACATAATATATATATATATATATATATATATATATATATATATATATATATATATAACGTGTATATACGTATATGTATATATATAACACGTGTGTCTGGGGGTTGCTAACTTACGTATGCCTGTTTTTCGGTTGCTACATTTTAGCAATGTGTACCGGGTTTCAGTAGACAAAATATCCTTATATAATGAATTCTAAGTTTTAAGATTAAGGGTATTTTAATAATTTTCATTCCCAATATTAAACAAATAAAAAAAGAAACCCCCCAAACACTTACTCACCTCTCTCATTCCTCTGAACCCTTTCTCTTTCATGTCTTTCACTCCAACTTTTTCTCTCTCATCCTTACTCTAGCCCCAATTGAAAAAAATCTGCCTTATTTTAATAATTTTCATTCTCAAAACTAAAAAAAGAACTCCACCCTTACTCACCTCCTTCATCTTTCTCAATCCTTTTTCCTTCATCTCTCTCACTCAAACATTTTCTCTCTCATCTCTGCAATAGCCCCAACTAAAAAAACACTCATTATTAAATAAAATGGTTAGAGAAAAAAATACTTAAATAAATAAAAAAATTAAAGCACCTAATTTTTTCTTTATATAATTTTAAATAAAATTTTAAGATTTAGAATTTTTATTGTTTGATTTTATCGTTGAGAATTTTATTGTATTTTGATTTGTTTTTTCTTTAGTAAAGGAAAACAAGTTAATGAATTTCTACCAAAAAAATTAAATGCCCACAGAGCAATGTTACGTAGTAGTCTCAGAATGTAAAGGAAGGATGTTCATAAGTCTTGGTGCAAGTTGTGCCCGTCAGCTGTAATATATATAGTGAAGATAATGAAATTAAAGAGATTTTGAATGAAATTTTTTCGGAAGGTGAATATGTCAATGACTCAACTCTTTACAAAAGTAAATCGTTTAATAATGAGTGTTGTTTTAGTTGGGGCTAGTGCAGAGATGACAGAGAAAATGTTTGAGTGAGAGAGATGAAGGAGAAAGGGTTGAGAGGAATGAAGGAAGTGAGGGTTTGGGGTTTCTTTTTTTTATAGTTTTTAGAATGAAAATTATTAAAATAAGGCAAGTGTTTCTGATTTTTTTAATTGGGGCTAGAGTAGGGATGACAGAGAAAAAGGTTGGAGTGAAAGAGATGAAAGAGAAAGGGTTGAGAGGAAAGAGAAAGGGCTCAGAGGAATGAGAGATGTGGGTAAGGGTTTGGGGTTTCTTTTTTTACTTTTTTAATTTTAAGAATGAAAATTATTAAAATACCCTTAACCTTAAAACTTAGAATTCATGATATATAAAGGTATTTTTGTCTACTGAAACCTGGTACACATTGCTAAAATGTACCAACTATAAAACAGGGTACACAAGTTAGCAAATTCATATATATATATATATATATATATATATATATATATATATATATATATATATATATATATATAGTATTACGTTATTTTTTTATATTTTTTTATTAATAAAATAAAATAAAATAAATAAAAAATAAAATAAAATAATTTCAATACACATATAATAATAAAAGGAATATAAATAAAATAGAAAATTATAATATCAAATAATTAAAAAAATTAATTTGTAAAACACTTATGAATAAACTAAAATAAATATTAAAATAAATTTTTATTATTAAAAGTAACGTTTGTGTTGACTCGAAACATTTTCCAATATTAAATCACTGTAACAATTTTTATTCCAAATAAAAAAAGAAAATTTTTATTCCAAATAAAAAAAGAAATTGTTTTACTAAACTTGCAATCAAAATGATTTAGTTTCATATTATAATCTAAAGTTACTTTGTTATTAGATAGTGTTAAAATCAGATTTTAGAATTAGTACAATGTTAAAATTAGTACAATTCAGTTTAAAATTAGTAGTTAAGTTAAAATTAGTGCAGTTTAGTATTCAGTTAATAGTTTAGTTAGTGTAATTTACAATTCAGTTAATAATTCAGTGCAGTTTACAGTTGAGTTAATAATTCAGTTAGTGCAGTTTACAATTCAGTTAATAGTTCAGTTTAGTTAGTGCAGTTTAGAGTTCAGTCAGTGCAGTTTACAATTCAGTTAATAGTTCAGTTCAGTTTATACTGCAGTTTAGTACAATTTTGTATAGTTTAGTTCAGTTTGATAAAACAAAAAACAGTTCAGTTTGTTTGAACTGTTTTACAGTTCAGTTTAAACAAATTAGTTTTTAGTTCACTACATTTTTTAGAAGTGCAATTCAGTTCGATTTGTTCACCCCTAAACCCTATTGTCAAGTTTCTACTTGTTTTTTTAAAGGAGTTTCAAGTATATAAAACAATGAAGTTTCGGTGGCAACCAATCATACAAATGGCCAAATTAAACAAAGGCTGAAAGAAATTATAATATATTTTAGTTTTATTGCATGAAGAGAAAAGCTTTTGGAAGGCTACGGGGAACAATGGAGCTAACTCTCTTCTTGGTGCATGATAAATGTATATTTGAAGTATATTTTCACATGAGCATGTTGAATTTTTGCATTGATAGCCTACATGTCTACCTACTTAGGTTTTGATTATTATTGACCGTGTTTTTCGTGTTTTCCATTTTCGAAATTATCACAGTAAAACCTTGATTCCCATTTCGTTTACTGTTAGCAAAAGTCCAAATTTTGATACATGATTCTAGAAATAGGGAGAAAAGAGATTAACATGGGAGTTTTATTTAAATATTATCTAATGAAAATTTATAATGATGATTTCATAAATTTATGAGATGAATATAAAATGAAAATCAATTTTTTCTTAATAAATAAAATGAAAATTTTCCCGTAACACTCGGAGAGAGGGGTGATAGAAGTTAATTTTAAATTTTTTGGAATTTTTTGTTTACAGAACAATAATTTTTAATTTATTATATTTTTTTCGCACTTTGCATTATATAACCTTATATTTCATTTTAAAATATTTTCATTAAATTTTAGAAAAAAAGGTAATATATTTTTAATTGGACATCGCACTTTTTATTATGTTAATTATCATACTAATTAAGAAAATATAGTCTAATATATATATATATATATATATATATATATATATATATATATATATATATATATATATATATATATATATATATATATAAACTATAATATCTTTTATCAGCCTAATGCCAGAATAATAAAATAAATATCATAAAAAGTATAATGGTTAAAATAAACTGTGCAATGCAAAAATATCAAAAAATTAAATTAAATTAAACTTATTTTTATCATTTTTAATTTTTTTAATAAAAAGTAACAATAAAAAATTATCTTATGTAAAAGTAAAATAAAATTATACTTTATGAGAGATAAAAATAGAAATAGTTATAACTAATGATTAATGGGCTTTGAAATTCATAGTTATGCCTAACATGTATTATATAAAAAGAAAAAGAAATCATTAAAAAATCATTTGACTAAATAACTATAAGATAAAGTCAGAATAAATATTAAAAGGTTAAAAATTAGCATTTAAAGGCATTACTTGAATATATCTTTGTTTTTCATTTCGAAATAAGTGGAATAATGAATTTGCTTTTAAAGAAAGCTGTAACTATTTTTTTTTTAGTGTAATGGCAATTGTTAATAGATTTAAGTCTAACAAATGTAGGAAAAAAAAACGCCAAACTTCATGAGAGTGTTTTTAATGTTTGTTTCTTTAAAAGAGTATGTGAGATGATGATAGAAGGTGAGAAGTGTACTTTTTAAATCTAACTGAATCTTATAAAATAAGATTTATATTTAATTATACATTATAAATTGATTTTTACAAAACTTTTAACATTTACTTTTGACCCAGGAAAATGATATTTTAACACTTAATTTTTTTGACACCATTTTAACACTGCACACATGTCAAAATGTGGTTGGATGATTTTAAATTAAAAAAACTGAGGTAAAGACATATTTGAAAGGAAAAAACTAAAGTTTTATTTTTAATTTAAAATCGTCCAACCACATTTTGACACGTGTGCAGTGTCAAAATGATGTAAAAAAAAATTGGTGTTAAAATATCATTTTCCCCCGTAAAATGGCTGACTCCAAGAGACAATATTGTTTTGTCTATTTCAAATTTTACTGAGTCTTCTAGCAGTCATTTATAAGTGGTTTAAGATGAATATTGGTGAGAGTAACAAGTCAAGAATTTTATACTCAACGAATAGTATTCATTTCTTGAGAAATAAATTTACATATTCTCTCTCTCTCTTGTCCTATTTTATATATATATATATATTAGGTTTGCTTATAACCTAAGAGATTCATGTTCTCTTCCCACCATGCAAGTTTTATTGCAGCTTTTTTTCTGCATAAAAGGTCATGAAATGTTGTTTCTTTTTATGTGTATATATATACCTCTGTAACACCAACCTCATTGTCTTAACTCACATTCTTCAAACAAAAGCCAGAGAAAAAGATGGGTCTGTCTCTGCATAAACTTGCACCAGGTTCCACATTCAACTTCTTGTCTTATTCTTTATTATTCTTGGAAAAACATTTTAACATGTCATATTTATCTCACCTTTTGTTTTGCTTTTTCTTATTTTGTCTCATGTTTTGTGGTACTATATGCATATTCATGTTCTTACATCAATTATAATCTCTTTTTTTCTGAAAATTTGAGACAGGGGCTGATCAAAAAAAGCTGAAAGAACTTGAACCGATTATAGAAGAAGGGTATGAAAAATTGGTCCAAGAGAAAGACCCCGTGGAATTCCCAGTTTTTTACCGAGCAGTATGCGAGATTGTCGAGTACTTAACCATTTTCGTATCAAAAGCTTGTCAAATTATTGTTTAATTAATTATGAAGTGACACGATTTTGTTATGCTATGTGTAACACTTTTCTCTATCACAAATTTGCGTTATGTTTTCTGTCAGGAAACTCAATGAAAAACTCGGAAATACGCAGATTAAACTTCCAGAGACCAAGGATTTAGAGACAGAATTCAGCGTAAGTGCATACGTAATGATTTAGCCAAGTTACTTCTACAAGAAAATATGCTTGTACAATCTTTCTTGCAACACTGTTACTATTATGAAATTTTTAATTCAATAAACAAATTCAATATAAATAAACATATATATTTTTTATAATTGTATTGATTTTTAATTAATTGTATTGTTAGAATTTATTTTTCACACGAAATTCTTTAAAATTTATTTATATTTTAGCATTGGATTATTTTTTATATCTGTGTTGGAAAGGGGTATGTTAAAAAAGTTGATTAAAAAATTGCAATTCACAGTGTTTCTCTTTTGATAGATAACTTTAGGTAGCTTAAATAGTAGATTATAGCAGTTTAGGTTGAGTTGAATTAACAGTGTTGATTGTTGTTTGCTTTAATGGGAAATGTAGAAGCGTGAAAAGAGTAAAGATGGGAAAAACAAGGCACTGACAAAAACAGAATTCCAGGAGATAATGAAAAATTTGGTGAAGACATCAGGATTCACTGGAATAGGAGCAAAGGAAGCAATCTTGTGCATTTTTGGTGTTCCATTGGCTGCTCTGTTGATAAAGCAGAAAGTGATGCCTGAAGCAGTTCGTGATGAATTTTTCATTCCAGGAGTAACTTCTGCAACAGTTTTCACCCTTGCTGCTCTCAACAAGATTTGATATATATATATATATATATATATATATATATATATATATATATATATATATATATATATATATTATACACCCACCAACATTCTGTTATTGCATTACTCTCTACTTTTGAAACTTCATTACTTCAATGTATCTATGCAGCATTTCATAGGTTTCATGATTTCATACTCACCTCTCTCTGCATTCAGTCTCAGATACTGGAATTAACGAGTCCTAATTGTTGGAATGTCGGAATGGTTAAATAGCTGTTCTCATGTTCGAATGTTCATCATTGAATTAATCTAATGTAAACAGAAAAGGCTAAACCAATAGTTTGAAAGAAAAAGAACATCAGAAAAATAAAGGTTGTAGTTTTAAATTTTTCAAAATCTAAAACTACTTTTAAGTTTTCAGTTTGTAAATTTATTTCTTTTTATTAGCTTTGAGAACTAGTCAATCTAATAATATTCTTCTGAAATACTTTATAAAAAAAATGTAAAACTCTTTACATAATGGGTTGAAAGAATTTAGAGTGAAGGCATGACAGAGAAGAAAAGAAACATTTTATGTTTTCAAAAGCTTAGTTCAAAATAGATTATGAAAGATCGAATAGAGATAAAAGAAACTAAAATATAATATGTTTAATATTTAAAGTTCAAGTCTTACATGAATTTAGACAGAACTAGTAACAAATTTGATGCAGGTTCTAAACTATAGCATAAAAAACTCAGATTCAGTTCATGATTTTGGAATTTTTTGTGAATTAAATTGGATTAAGTGGTGATTGGATCGAAACAAAGAAAAATAATGTTGACTTAACTATACTACTATTGACCCTTTTTATTTCACATGGACTACTTATATATTCAGTATAATGTTATAGCGTCTTCAATAACTATTAAAACTATACATGGCTGAAGAGTAACTCAAGCTGGATATCTGAGAGCATATGCTGCTATCAGCGGTAACTCCATTTTTCATTTTACATTTGTCACATAAAATGTAGTTGTAGATTATCAACATTTAAAAAATATACAATTGTGATAGTGAAAACATTGGTTAAAGAAGAGGACGAAGAAAATCTTCTGCACTAATGGTTCTGATAAGTCAAAATATGTATAGCTATGTACACTTTGAAGTTGTAACTTAATCAGAAAACACTGAAATTCTATGGCTACTTTCTATATACTTTATAATGAAAAGAAAAAAAGATGAACCATTGCCAATCTTTGTCCTTTAATCAAATGGAAACATTAATTACCAATGGTTGGACAGTGATTTCGCACATTAAACAAACACAAATTGGAAAATCTGTTAAATATAGGCTAAAAATAGCATGCAAACAACTTGATTTTAGCACCAGTCTCATTTGTGTCATGGCTCTTAGAGATTGTAGGAGATGTGAGCCACAGGAACATGAATTTTTCAATGTTCCATTCAAAAATATCAAAACATACCTTCATGAATCAATCACACGGCACGTGCACCAAATTAAGGACAGGTCCTCTAACTTACTTTGCAAGTGACAGCTGTCAGGAGTTTGACACAGTTTGAGGGGCATCGTGCATCTCCTGTAACATCAACATGTCTCCGAACTCTATGGAAATTAACATGCCAAGAAACAAAAAAGCCTGCGACAACATCCGAGACGGTTTTGGTTCATCAGAAACAAAAAACATCAGAATGGCCGCTTCATCTATAGCCTCCTTTGCATGTTACACAAATTATTGCATGTTTTCCAAGGATGCATAAAAAAAAATCATTCTCTGAATGTATTTGAATACGTGGGGTGTCCGTGAATATTATTAATAAGTACCAAATGTGAGGATATAAGGAAGATAGGAGAGAGCAAAATGATTGGAAAAGATAGCGGTGTGATGAAGGCATGGGAGGCAACGATGAGAAAGACGCATGCAGTTGCGAAGAAGCGTGCTAACAGTATATTTGGGACGATATCGTTGGCACAGGTTACAGAAGAAGAAGATAACCAGGATGATTATGAGGAGGAAGATGAGAATGAGAACGAGGTATTTGAGGTATACCTTGAAGAGAAGGTTCTACCTAATGGGGATTACTACACGGGGGAATGGGCAAATAACTTCCCACATGGGCTGGGGAAATACCTGTGGACGGATGGGTGCATGTACGTTGGAGATTGGTACAAAGGGAAGACAAAGGGAAAGGGTAGGTTCAGTTGGCCTTCAGGAGCAACATATGAAGGGGAGTTCAAGGGTGGTTACATGTGTGGGACAGGGACTTACACAGGGTGTAGTGGGGAAACTTATAAGGGGCACTGGGAACTGAACTTGAAACAAGGTCATGGTTTTAAGAGTTATGCGAATGGGGATTGGTTTGATGGAGAGTGGAAGAGGGGTTTGCAAGATGGGGAGGGGAGGTATGAGTGGAAAGATGAGAGCCATTATATGGGGGAATGGAGGAATGGGAGTATTTGTGGTAAAGGGTCATTTGTTTGGGCTAATGGGAATAAGTTTGAAGGGTTTTGGGAAGATGGTGTGCCAAAGGGGAATGGGATTTTCAGGTGGGCAGATGGAAGTTCTTATGAGGGGAATTTCAGCAAGGATGGGAAGGAGCCAAATGGGACATACCATCCAAGTGAATCAGAAGAGGGGGAGGACCATAGTAATTGGGATCCTCAAGAGTTGTATAGTGAGTTGAGTGGGTATTTGGTTTGCCCTGGAGATAAGGTTCAGGTTATGCCATCACAGAAGAGGCTTGCGGTTTGGAGGTCTACAAAGACTGGGGAGAGTGCTAAAAATAGGAGAATGTCAGTGGATGGAAGGGTAAGTATTGGCTTGGACAGAACAGCTGATAGGTTGCAAACGTTGGATGGTGGGGAGAGTGATGGCAGTGCTAAAACTCCAACCATGGGGAGTGATCTCGAGGAAGACTTGACTGCTTTACGTGTAGAAGATCCTGCTGAAAATTTGGCTCAACTCCAACCTCTCAAAGCACCCAAGAAGTCAAAGAGACAGGGAGAGACCATTTGCAAAGGACACAAAAATTATGAGCTCATGCTCAATTTGCAGCTCGGACTCAGGTTTGTGTTCTTGTTCTTAAATTATTCATAATTTCAGGCTCTCTCATTGCTTTCCTTTTCCTCCTGCCTGTCACTTTGCAAATATTTCATATTTTATAATTTCTTCAACTTCATAGGCATTCTATTGCAAGGCCAGCTCCCACAGCATCACTTGATCTGAAGCCTGCAGCTTTTGATCCTAAGGAGAAAGTGTGGACAAGATTTCCACCCGAAGGATCCAAATATACTCCACCACATCCATCTTGTGACTTTAAGTGGAAGGACTATTGCCCGGTAGTTTTTAGGTCAGCCATATTATTAATTAATCTGTTCTTCCTGTTAGTTATTCTTCGCATATAATCAAGTCATCCAATTGACACATTTATGACATTTCCTTTTGTCATTACGCTAATATGTGGTTCCCTCCTTCCATAAACCAGTTTAATACTGAGTTTAATTTTGATATATGTTCAATGACATTTCATGTAATCAAAGTGAGAAAAAAAAATGGTAGAATTCCACCAAAACTAAGCTATATTCAAGTAGTTAGATGTAGTTACTGAATGAGATTAACGCTCATAGATTGCACTCTGTCTTCAGAACTCTTAGGAAGCTATTCATGGTGGATCCAGCTGATTACATGTTATCCTTATGTGGAAATGATGCCCTTCGTGAACTTTCCTCTCCTGGAAAAAGTGGCAGCTTCTTTTACTTGACCAATGACGACAAATACATGATTAAGACAATGAAGAAAGCTGAAGTGAAAGTGAGTTCCACTCTGATCTTTCCGTATTTGAAATTTCTCAGGAACCATGATACACTTCTTAAAATTTGGCCCTGCTTGATTTGTGTTCAGGTTCTATTGAGACTTCTTCCATCCTATTACAATCACTTTCGAGACTACAAAAATACTCTTTTGACAAAGTATTATGGCCTGCATTGTGTGAAGTTAAATGGACCTATTCAGAAGAAGGTACATTCATATTGTTAGTGTCAACACACGAAATCCCTTCTAACAGAAATTTGTATGAAACAGCGATGACTCGTTTGCTTCCTTTCCAGATTAAACTTTGAATATATTTTATGTTGAACAAACTTCAAACTTTTGGCATTGACTTAACTAGTGTTTATTCTTCTATGAAAATAGGTATTCTGTGAAGTTTCTATAGTTTGAGTATAATAAGCTTCTTAATATGCTTGGTTTTCCAGGTTCGATTTATCATAATGGGCAACCTCTTCTGTTCTGAGTTTATCACCCATAGACGCTACGATCTGAAAGGTTCTTCACTTGGACGCACCTCAGATAAGCCTGAGACAGAAATTAGTGAAACCACTATACTTAAGGATCTTGATCTTAATTTCATATTTCAACTGGAGAAGTCAAATTTTGAAGAATTTTGCAGGTGATAAGGACTGTAATATCTTAGTTTATAATTTTGTATGTAAAAGTTAAATTGGACTACAAAGTGGGTTTTGAAAATCAGTTATTTCAATTGTGATCAAATACACGTATATGTTTAACAAATGATGAAGTTAAAATTCACTCACATGATTTTCCAATGATTGGTTATAATTTTGTGTAGCAAATAACTAAGTTAAACAATAGTGAATCAACATTAGTTTCGCAGTTTTAATGCATTGTGTTATGTCAAATTAAACTAAGCATATATTTTGTTCTGCAGACAAGTTGATTTGGACTGTGAGATTCTTGAACAGGAGGGAGTTATGGACTATAGTCTTCTGGTGGGCATTTATTTCAAAGATATTTCGCCAGACGGGGAAATTATTCCTATACAATCTCAAACTCCTGCTGGTAATTTTCTTACCCTAAATGAAGTATGTGTCTAACCTTATATTTTTTTAATAAATGTGTGTGTATATGAGCTTTGACAACCCAATAAAGACCATTTCTCTCTCCAACTTCAGGTGATTTAGAAAATGAAGGAACTCCCGATACCACAAGTGAAGCCAAAGATGAACCTCCTTCTGATCCTTCTAGGTGAATGTTTGTTTAAAGTTGTTTTTATCATACATAAATATACTTTTATATGGATTTAGCCTTATGTTAAGAATGTATAGTATATATAAGATTTTAACATTTTCTGTCATTGTCTAATGTTGCTTTCTATGTTATCTATGTGAGAAATGTATATATCCAAGAATTTATCACTCCTTCACGATTAAAAGCTCAAAGCTTATTATGGTTGTCTGTGTCTATCTGGGTATCTGCAGTGTGAAGTTGGGTGTGAACATGCCAGCAAGGGTTGAAAGGACGGTGAGAAGAAGTGGTTGTGAATTACAGCTTATAGGAGAACCAATTGGAGAGTTCTATAATGTTTCGTTGACTTTTGGTATCATAGACATACTTCAAGACTATGACATTAGCAAGAAGCTTGAGCATGCCTACAAATCCATTCAATATGACCCGACTTCAATATCAGCCGTTGATCCTATACAATATTCAAGGCGTTTTCGTGATTTCATACTTAGAGTATTCACTGAAAACTCTTGAAAGGTATACATGGTTCTTTCATTTTCCTTATGAGTGCAGCATGGTTGCAAATATCCACTGCAGAAATAGCAACGTTGGGAAGGGAAATTTTGTTTATACAATAGAGATTATAAGATGATTTTGGACACTAATTGAACACTATTCTTTATTGTACCTTCTTAATTTCCTACATTCTTTGTATAGTTGGGACGTACAGTATAAATAGCGTAAGTGAATACATCATGGAGAACACTGTAACAAGAGCGACTATGTATGTGCATTTTGTAGCTAGAATATATTACTGTATCGTTTATTAGTAATTCTTTTCTACGAGATTGACATGGAATTCCTATCTGAATGGAATGTATATACTAAATGGATCAATGTATATGTTTACTATTTTTGTTTCTCTCGCTTCTGATTGATGTCATAGGGTTTTTCTGTCACGTGTACTAGTAAACTCAACTTCTAGATTCTCATGAGAGTGAGAGTCACCATGAATATAATATCATACCATCAACATTTCAACACCACAATTTATGGAAATAATAAACAATAAATTTGTAATTCTAAAGTTTTATAGTAAATGACTATTATATAATAAGAATCTACGTTTAAATAGATATGTTCATGCAATTACTAAAAAGTAAGTTCTTGAGGAAATATCTATTAAATAACTAAAATTGAATAAATGTTTTCAAACTTTGTCTTCAATTATCTAATGACATTATTCCTAAAATTATTATGATCACTACCAAATTGTTTTCTCATGTATACATAAAAAAATGTTAACATGAAAAAATACATTATCAATATCATATGTCCATCTAAGTAGAATTTGAACTAGTTCTATATTTTTAAACATTTTAAAATGTATACATTTAAACATGAAATAGAAACAGAAAAGTTAAAATAAATTAAAGACAAAACACATCCAACATAAAGAAAAAAAATCAATGATAAAATAATAAAACAATAGCACTCAAACAATAGCACTCAAACAAGGAGAACCATCTTTAAATACAGGAAAAGAAAAAAAAAAAAAAAAGCTCTCATGCAACACTCAAGCATTGTCCTTGTTCTTCATCGGGGAGTGAATACTATAACATTATAATAAGACTATTTGTTATTTTTGGGATATCATATATCACAGAGTCAATACCATATTCGTTCTCGTTTTCTCTTGTAAATTTTAAAAATGAAAGTGCATGTCATAGCTCTATAATTAGCATATATAAGAGAAAGTAGTATAAAATTTGAGAATGATTCTTCTTTGATAATATTTCTTTAATATAATTCAAAATCTTGTTTTGGAAAGTCTGTTCCCAAATTAATAATTCAAAAATCACTTTTACAAAGATAAAATGGTATCTTTAAAAAATTAATAGGATTAAGGAAGAAATGGACGGGTGTAAGAACTAATTGACATCAATTTTTTATTCAAGAAATTGGATTGAGTATAGTGTCTATTTATAATTGATTCGCAACAAAAAAAATCATTTATTATTTATTATATTATTCTATGTCAATTTAAAAAATACTCGTAATAGATATTAAAAATATTTAAAAATTATATTTTATAAAATTTTTAAAATAAAATTACAAAAAAATATACATAAAATATAATATAAATTAAATTAAATATAAATTAAAATTTAATTTTAATTAAAATTCATTTAATAAATTAAATTTTCATTTTAATTTTTTTTATAATAAGTACTCATAAATATGATAATATAATACATATATTCAATTTATTTATAAATATTTAATTTATTTATAAATAAATATTAAAATATCTATTATTCATCATCTACTAATAATAAATACCGTAAATATGAATTATGCCGCGACTAGTACGAATATTGTTGTCCCTACACTCAACCTATGAATGCAAAGGGGGCTTAGTAACCTTATCACCACTACTCATGAAAATATATTTTTGTTTTTAATAAAAAATATATTTTTGTTTTTAATGGCATATGTTGTGGGTTTCTGAAAAATTTGCGATTTTGGCTTTCGAAAAGGTTTATTTTCTGGATTGGATAATTTTAGAATGCACAGTCTAACATGTATATTTCAGGATTATTTTTCTATTTATGGTTAGACATTTCAAAATATAGAAAAAAAAAAGTTCTATAATTCAAAAGGTCTCCAGATTACACGATCGGACAGTAAAACTGAAAAACGAATACGAAAAAAGTTACTCTCTAGCTCCCACCATCACATACCAAAAAGATCGAAAATATTATTAGATGAATAACCAAAAAGTTTTTCAATTAAAAAAATAACTTTATTCATGTAAAATAAATTACAGATGTTCTCTGCAATTATCTATTTCAATCTATTAATTACAAACTTTCTTTACTGGTTACAATGAAAATATACTAATTGTATATATATAGAACAGTACAACTAGCTCATGAGGAGAAAGCTACATATAAAAAACATGATAGTGATAAAGTGTTGTAAAATAAATTAATTGTTGTAGGCTATGTTCCATCGACTAAAACATTAACTTATTTATTTGTAGGATGTTAATGTTAATTATAATGAGTAATGACAGAATAATCTATTGTTAGTATTTCTTATATATGCACACTATAATCCTCAATGAAAAGATCTAAGTAATAATAACAATAGAATTTGAATGGCATTGACCAAAGTCCAAAGTTCAATATGTGTATTATTTAATTGAGGGAATAAAATTCCTAAAAACATTGAGATAGGATGAAAATACTATAGAGATAGTTGATAATCTTGATGGAAGGATATGTGGTATGTGGATGAGGTTATGTAGAGGCAAAAGTGTGGAAGAGGAAGGAATGTATTGTTATGTTGAGATATAAGTAAAGGACAAATGAGTTGGCTTCAGGATGATGGAAAAGCCACTGTATGTAACAATTTTGTGTTATCATTTCATAAGGGAAGCCATGTCCACACATCACATAAATTGCCAAAAACAAATGTACAAAATGACATTAATTTAAGTGTTTGGCACATGTATAGTTTTTTTCTTTAAAATATATGCAATTGAGTGTATTTGTGAACTCTTTTAACTAATATTTTGATTATTCTAAATGGTGTATATGGTTTTTAAATATACCACTAAAACATATTATATATCTAAAATTTCTATTTATAATAATAATTTAAACAAAATATGCTCAATTTATAATTATATAGTCTCTTTCATTACTTTTTATAAAATTGATTAGAAGATATTAATATTAAATTGAAATAACACAAAAATAAGACTCGTAAAAGTATTTGGAAAAAAATTGCAACTAAATCATATATAATGTTTTAAGGAATTATATATCAATAATTGGGATTATTATAGTTTGATTTAATATATTTTGTTTTCCTAAGGTGTGTACTGTCCTTAACGACTTATTTGCGAGTGTTGTGCAAGTTTCCCAGGATACAATAGGAACTTCTCAGAATATTTCTGAACATCTCAGTACTATAGCAAGGAACTCTAAAAGTGACCTAGAATAATTTTAGAAGAGGAAAACTCAGAAAGGAGGAGAATGAGAAAGAATGAATTTAGTGTGTTTTGTAATGGAGGAGGAGCTCCCTATTTATAGAGCCGGGAAAGAATAAAAGAAATTAAAAATCGCAGCAAAAAATATTTGAACGTTGCTTAATAAAGATTGGAACGGCATTAAAACAAATGAACGTCCGTAGCAATAATGTCATCTCCTTCGACTATAGGATTGTCGTTTCTCGCTCTACGCCTATACTATGGTGCATGATGGCCCGACTTCCCACATACGAAGCAATTTTCTTTCTTCTTGAAGGTGGGTTTAGATGGGATTTAAGAAAATTATTTTTCCTTTTGTGATCAGGTTTGTGTTCATATCTTTTGGGAGCAACTCTTACTTCTACCATATTTGCTTTTGCAGTCAAAGCTTTGACCCTTACAAAGGCTGTTGGTGTCTTCAATTATTATGTGTGTAATTAGTTTTGATAGAGTCATCTGTTTGTGCCTGTGTTTCAACTGTTGTTTGTAATCTGTCCAGGATGGCGACAATTTCCCGATCAGAAGTTCTGAAACAAATTCATCCAGAAGTAGAATGTTCTCTGTTTTGATGTCTTCGAGCAGCTTTTGGTATTCATCATTGATTTGGGTTTTTATGTCCTTGTCTTCAATCATTTCCTAATGGTAGTAGTTCCCTATGACGAATCTTTGTCTGACGACATCTTCGGTAGTGTATTTGAGAATCAGCGAGTCCCAAATGTCCTTTGCTTCCTTGTATGAACAGTACACATCGAACAAATCATTAGAAAGTGCACTAAGCAGAGTGTGTCTGCATACCTTATTCGCGTAAGTCCACTCTTCAACTAGTTTTGAGTTTGAAGGAGCAGTGGAGTCGGGCTTCGGAGATGAAAGAGCAGCAGCAACTCCATACATGTCTAAAAGGGTGGAAACGCGTTCTTGCCAGCGTCGGAAGTTCTGTCCAGAGAAAACCTCGATTTTAGAGACGTCAAGAAGTGATTTTGCAGTCTGGGTTCCGGGAACAATGGTTTGGCTCTTCGAAGGCATGTTGTTGACATTAGCCATAAGTCCTTAAGATTGTTGTTTAAAAGCTGACAAAATAGTATTTCTTGAGACGTGTAGAGTCACTGTCCTTATCCGCGGTGTGTTGCGCAAGTCCTCTAGGATACAATAGGAACTTCTCAGAATATTTATGAGGATCTCAGAACTAGCAAGAAACCCTAAAAAGAAAATAAAAATGACCTAAAATAATTTTAGAAGAGGAAAAGAGCTAAAGAATGAAACTCAAAAAAGAGGAGAGAATGAGAAAGAATGAATTTGGTGTGTTTTGGAATAGAGGAAAAACTCCCTATTTATAAAGCTAGAAAAGAATAAAAGAAATTAAAAATCATATGATTTTCAAGGTTGCAGCAAAAAATATTTAAACGTTGCTTAACAAAAATTGGAACGTTGCAGCATTAAAACAAATGAACGTTGGAGAAATCGTTACAAACCAAGGGTTGTTTTGCAATAGTTAATATATTATAACATTTTTTTGGTACCAAGACATGTATATTTTATTTCAAAAGTTAGATATTTACGAATGGTTTAATAATAGATTATATGATAGACATAACAAAATTTGTTACAAAAAATTATGATACTAGTTTTCGGTATAATTTATTTTCACTAAATTTTGAGAAAAAAAATGATTGATTTTAATATATTATAGGTTTAAACCTTCATTTGCTAATTTATTTTTAAATCTCAATTAGATTTTCAGATTTTGATTCCTCTCAATTGGGTTCTTTTTATAAAAAAATTAACAAATAGACCTTTTCCGTTAATTTAAGTGAAATGATATTTGCACGAGCAATAATATTTGACGAGTGTCATTTGGTTTTAAAATTCATTTAGTTGACATGTTTAATCTACTCCTTTTAAGAAATTGTTGAGTTAGCCCTAAAATTTAAAGGTGTTGGCTTTGAAAGAAAAGGTTGTCTTCTCCGTTTTTTGCTTTTATGTTGGGAAAATGATTGAAGGTGTTAATAGGGATGATGTTTGTTGTCTATGTAATTAATATAATTGTAACATCAATGTGGTTGAAAACCTTCTCTTGAGTAATTGATGTAATGTTTTTCAATTAATGAGACAATTCCAGTACTTGTTAAAACATCATGTTTGAAATTTGTTAAAGCTAAAAGGAAATTGGTGTATATCAAGAAGCAAATCATATTGATCCACCAACTGAAATTTTATTGTCTACTAAAAAAAGGAACTCCAACAATTGTACTTAATGATTACATCAAAATAAAGTTGCTAATATAGCTTAACAGAGGCACAAAGTAATGTTGGTTACAAACAAAGTTCCACATAAGATAAAATAAGAGATGGGCATGAGTTTATATACACATAAGATACCTCCATTGGTAAGAGACCTTTTGGAATGGTACCAAAAGCAAATCCGTGAGGGCTTAGCCCAAAGCGAACAATATCCTGATGCATAAAGGAAAGACATGCATAAAGTAAATACATCAAACTAAGTGTCCACAAAATAAACATGCTAACAAAGCCACAAAATAAAGTCTTACTTCAAATGATTTGTCTATTGACCACATGTCATCTACATCCTCTAACTCAATCATTTACATGAACCACCCTCTTTCACTTGTTTTTCACCTTCATCATCACCCTTTAACTAACCATCCTCATCCACTTGTTTTTCACATTCACTATCACCCTCCAATTGCCCACCCTTTTCTAAATCTTCTAATCCATCACGTTATCGCTCTCCAACTGACCCTCCTTCTTTAACTTCTTTTCACCTTCACCACCTTTTAACTAACCACCTTTTCGTAAATCTTCTAACTCAGGTTCATTGTTACCCTCCAACTTACCCCCTTCCTCTGATTACTTTTTACCTTTACCATGACATTCAAACTGACCATCCTCTTGTAACTTAGTTAAGCCAAGTTGACCATGAACCTCCAATTCAACCCATTGCATCATTTTTATTAACTCATATTCTAAGGGTTTATGTACCACATACAAATGCATATGCTATTTAGCCTATCTATGCTAACCTTATGCATAACACCATTGTCATAAGTCAAAAGTTCCAACCCATCTTCCAAAACTGACTCACCTCCTAAAGAGTACCACAACTTTTTCACTTCAACATGTTTGAAGTCTTTTAGTTTACCTACAATCTCAAAATAACTCTATGTATTTAGGTTACATAATCACTATGTTGTTTTCCCATCAAATTGTGGTTTCTCATTATCATCACTTACAAAGTGTCCACTATGATGGATCATCACTTCAAAACATTTCTCGAACATTTTATCCTATATATTTATGCACCTGTAAATTATGTCCACAAAATAATAAACAAATTATGATCCCTACCACTAAAACAACTAAATAGGGGACCACAACTTGACCTCGTTGAACAAGACAATGCATAACAAATAACAATCGGTACCCCAACAATAAAACATTCTCATCCCAAAACGAAAATGCAACACCCAACCACTACAACAAATATCCAATGAAGTAAAATAATCAGCGACCACCCACTAAATGAAACTCACATTCACCACTAACAACCTTTGATGACCAACTGATGTGTAATTTTTGCTCAAAATCTCCTTCCTTATTCTTCGATCAACGTTCAGAGATAATTCGAATCCCTAATTTTGCTTGAAATCCTTCCCTACACCTTTAACATGTTTTACCTAATGAAAAAACAAAATTAAAATTCCACACAATAAAAAAAGTCCACATAAACATGTTTATTGTACATCGCCGTTAACAATTTAAATAACATTAACGATTTGGGTCTTGTTATACATTTAAAAAAAAAGACTCAATTGAAATGAATCAAAATTTGAAAATATAATTAAATTTTTTTAACCGAAACAAAATTCAATCGATAATTTAAATCTTTATTATAATTATTTACTCATATATCTTAATATAAGTCCAATAACAAGTTGCATCTCTCAAATTGCCTTTCTAATAAGAATTGGATCTCTTAAATATAATTTTGAGTAACATTTGTTGAGAACTTTCTTTGTCATATTTATCATTTTTTGTTTTGTTTTTTTATTGGGTTATACTCTCATTTGACAAAAATATTAAATTAGCCTAAAGTTTTATTTATATTTATTTTTATTAATTAAGTATAATATTTTATTTTGAAAGGGTTGTAATGAAAGTAAAAGAAATGATTGTCAAAATATAATTTTCCTTGTTCCTTGTAGATAAGGACTAAAATATTCTCCAACATCATGATCTTTGAGTATTCACCTCTTGATGTGTCTCTTATCCAACCTTTTTTTATTGTTGTTCTCATCTAGTTCACATTAATACAATTTTCTGTGTATTTATAATAACAAAACTCCATTATCTTACACTTGCCATCATGTAACCATGATTTAAAATTAAATTAATAAAATGAATTCTATCTGAGAATGACTATATGCATAAAAGTTTGAAAGAAGAAAAACCTCAAATTAAGGATATAAAATTACCAGGTTTTAATAGTGTTTTTACTTATGTTAAGACATTAGGGATCTCCCCTCTCTAAGTTCAGCTAAACATATCTTTTTGTGGTATTTTATTGTTATGACAAGTAACATATTTAGAGGAATGTTGCTGATTTTGTTGTTTTAAACATTTCAATATAACTTCTCACATTAGGAAATAGCATGTAACTTAGATTTCGTTAATTTATGATATTATTATTTAAATTTTCATAATATGGTATATGAATTTTTGTTTAGTTTTCTATATTTTGTTTATAAATTTTTGTGTGGTATAAGTGATTTAAAAGCATATTATTGTTTACATTTTAAATGTCAATTGTATATCAAATCTTATAAAGTAGGTATATGAATAATAAAGTGATTTCTTACAGTAGCACTGTTTTGTGTAAAGCCGACGACGCAAAGCTATTTTGATCTTACATGCACAAATAGACATACAGATATATAAAGTAGAAACAAAACAAAAGCCAAGGATATTTTTTTTTTTTATAAATATACACGTAACATGTATGTACATACATGTGATTGATTTTCAATTTAATATATATATATATATATATATATATATATATATATATATATATATTAAAAATATTAAAGTAATCCTTACATGTGTAAATCACTTTGTTTTTGGTTATGATGTCGTCATTTCCACATTTTTAATTAAGTTTGTATATGCGCATATAGTATAAGAATGTGCTACAAACAAGAAATATGACATATTCTCTTCTATTTAAGCAAGTTGTGGTTCTTTTGATGAAACAATGTATTTCTCTTCTTGTTGGTTTATGTCATCATATTCATAATAGCTGCTTTCTTGTTTAGTTGGAAAGCATCTCTTTCCACAAAAGTGTAAGACACTTGGATCAACATAGAAATTTGATGTTTTCCAAGTGTCTAAAATCACTTACCCAAAATAAGTACTTTTGAAGAAAAAAAAAGAAAGAGACTTGCGTTTTTTCCCCTTTGCATCAGGTTCAGTCAAAAGTGATTTCAAAAGAAACAGTGATAATAAAGAACTTTATACTATCAGTTTTCATTAAAGTAGTAGTATTGTTTGCATCCTTTTCTAGACTAAATTGTTATTTTTGTCTATAGATCATTTTACCTTTTTATTTACAAAATGATTTTAGTCTTCAAGTTTGCCTTTACAAAATAGGATTTATTTTAGTTCTTTTAGTGCAAAATAATAACAAAAAAATAGAGTTCAAATTAATACAAATGAACCATTTAGATAAGTAAGATAAAATAAAACGTGTGTTAACTACTTATTATTATTTTGAAAGTCTTTTTTTTTATCATGATAAATATTTCCATTCTCCTTTTATTGTTAAAAAATAAATTATTCACAAGTATATTAAAAAGTTTAAATTAACCAGGAACCTTCTATGCACGAACATTTTGCCACAAAATCAATTTTGGAATTTATCCATGATTGTCCTTTTATTGGTGTTTTATAAGTTCATCAACCACTTTCGTTCTTTTATGGTTTGAAACTACGTCATCACATGCAACTTGTATGAAGAAACAAAAATTATTGATACTATACTAATACCACTCAAAAGAAATGAAAGGTGTCTTTTTTTTAATTATATTTATCAAAATAATTATTCAATTTTTCAATGTTGATTTTATTTCTTTCTTTTTTTTTTAAATTTTTTTTAATAAAATAAAACATTCCCTCTATAGAAATTAAAAAAAGGCATCAAAAAGTCTAATTGAAACATTGTGGTATTTTAGGTTTGATATATCATTTCTAGTGAAGGAGAGTTTATATATATATATATATATATATATATATATATATATATATATATATATATATATATATATATATATATATATATATATATATATATATATATATGGGGTTTGTTAACATGCGTACGTCTGTTTTTCAGTTGGTATGTACCGGATTATAGTAGACAAAAATACGTCTGTTTATCATGGATTTTAAGTTTTAAGGTCAAGGATATTTAAATAATTTTCATTCTTAAAACTAAAAAAAAAAAAAAACCTAAACCCTTACTGACCTCTCTTGTTCCCCTCAACCCTTTCTCTTTCATATCTCTTACTCCAACATTTTCTTTCTCATCCCTACTGTTTCTCCAATTGAAAAAGACACACATCTTAACATAGAATATGATAGATAAACAACTCTTTTTTTTGTTCACTTTCATGTACGTAACAATTAATATAAATATTTTAATATGTTTTACGTAACTTAATTATAAATACACCATTTGTTATATGTTTTTTTTTAAAATATAAAGAATTGTTTACACTCCTCATGTGGTCAACATATGATTTTTCTATTACTATTATTCTCTTCCAGCACATCAATAAACATATTGTAATCTAATTGGTGACCGGGAAATACAGGTCATTTTGGCGCTGTTACTTTTGTTAATGAAACGGGAAGTTGCCAGTTCCAATAGGCATCTTGTGACGTTATCCTCTTTTTTCTAAATAAAAAATTAAACAAAAAAAAAGTATCCTATCATTGAAATATAACAATGGAAACGTGTGATCGACAGAGATTCTCCGATCCTAAGGTCTTCGCTTAAGAAAATAATCTGGTGCATTCGATACCATATTGTGTCCATATATACCTATAAATCTTACAGCAATAATGCATTATTTTATTTTATGTCATTGTAAAGTATCTTTTTATTGTTATTAACTGAATTCTGATTTTTTACATTTCTTTATCTTTCCAGTACTCTTTATTAACCTTTCCAATTAAACAAGTGGTAAACTGATTTGGTATTATTTAAAAATTGAATAAACTTACTTTATTTTTATTGTGAGGTACACAGTTTTATGTATTTTAACAAAAGAGAAAACAAACTCATTATATATTTTTTTTCTGACAAGATCCACAATATAAAGAAAATATTAAAAATATATTTAAAACATTATTTCTTCATTGAGTGTAATAAACTATTAATGAATATAAAGCCAGACTACACTGTGGGAGAGCAACTATAATTGCATTGTTTGTTGAGTTTTCTTTGTGGAAATAAAATAAATCTCATGATTGGGAATTTGAATTTAATGACAAGACAAAAAGTGAAGGGGGAGCACGAATCATGTTCCTCCAATAAGACAGGAATCTAGGAAGATGGGTGTTCCACGCAGAAAGTAACCGTGGAACGCAGCACAGAGTGCAGAAACCCAGAAGGTGGCGCAGAGAGAGAAAGAGAGTGCACACTCATATGAGATCAGGTCCAGAGAGGAAGAGGAGAGTGAGGTTTGGAGTTGGTGGTGTGTGTGTGATTCAGACACTTCCCCTGTGACTCAGCGTGTTCCTGACCTCTCCCTCTTCTCCCTTTTATCTTAATTCTCACTCACTCACTCTATTCCATTTCTATTCTCCACACACTCACTCTCTCACTCTCATCACTCTTTCACCATGGCGCTGCACTCCGTCTCTTCCGTTCCACACGTGCTGCGCCTCGCTGAGCCATTTCCTTCTCTCCATAACGCTCACCTCCTCCTTGACCCTGTCCCTTTCCGCCGCAAACCTAAGCGTCGAACTCGCAAATTGAGAGCGTTTCCCTCACCATCGCCACTCTCTCATTCTGCCGTCAAAGCTGTTCTCCATATCGATCGCACCGCCGCTGACAATAGCCTCCAGACATCGCCTGCTTCTTCTTCTTCTTCGCAACCGCAGGTCTGCTTTTGTTTTCCTGATATGTAGCATTTTTTTTTATTACTTTTCTGTTTCGTAATCTTTCCTGAGATGAGAAGTTGTGGATCGGAAGATTGAACTGTGGAGGAAAACACTGTCAGATTTGTTCTACAGTCAATCGCGTCAACTCAACACTGTAGAAAATCTCGACGAGAGAATGAAAATAGAAGTTGAATGAAGAAGAACTCTAAGTAAACTATATACAAGCTCATTTTGTTGACTGATTATTCACTATCATCTTGATATGAAGTTACTCAGTACTTTACGCTATAAGTAGGGAAATTTCTATAGCAAAATTCCATGGCTATTTAGTTGGCTGGGGAATGTTTTGTGTAAAGAATTTCCTTGACTTAATTGCTGTTCATTTAGACGAGGTAGAGTGTTTTGTAGGAGCTCTAGATTTCTTTTTACCAAGAGATAGATTCAGAGAACTTTGAGGTGAAAAGACCATTCCAAAAGTGATTTATCTTTGTCTGGAAAGGGAATCTGTATAACCTGGAAACTCGAGGCCAGAGACCTAGTCCAGGCATCAATAAGGAAGGCCAAAGCAAGGAATACAGGTTTCCTTCACCCTATTCGTTACTGTCCTTGAAATTAAGACTTTGGAGACTTTTTGAATTGTGAAAAATCTAGCTGCTAGTTCAGAAGAATAGAACCACAATGTCTTTATTCATTGCCAACTTATGTAAGAACATTCCCCAACTTGCCTAGTCATATGATTCACATATCATAAATAGTGTGTCCCCCATGAATCCTGATAATCTAAGGCTTGTAGGATTTGTACTATACGTACGGATGAAGTGTCCTATTTGAGACATATTTTTTTGCCTCGGATATCAACACAATGTTAATAACGACAAATATAATGATTTTCTAAAAACCCCCCATAAACTTGTAAATTTATTGTATACGTTTTTATTATGATTATAGAAATAAGGAACACATTATGTGAACACTACTTTTCATATATGTGTTTACATTATTATATGGTTTTTGAGTATGTAAATATATAATGATCTAATATGTAGATCCGTGTCGTGTCTTACATTTTGGAGACTACACGTTTGTTGTGTTAGTATCCGTGTTACATCATAAGCTTTCTCAAATCCAAACCACGATTTTTTGCCCTTTCTATATCTTCTGCCACTTCGTTATTAAGAAAAACTGTATCTAAATTCTAAAATCTGCCTGCCTGATGTGAAGGCACTTTAATTGTCAGAAACTGTATATGAAAAAACATAGAGAGGACCCTGCTGGTCAGTTTGTATTAGCTAGTTACATGACTAATTCACCGATTATGTTCATCCTTAACTTTGGATTATATCCTTCAGTGGAACTGGATTCATACAGTTGAATATCTTGCCTTTGGGTTTAAACTATCCAACTCCTGAAGTTGCGCTTTTAAGAAATCCCAATAATGTGGGAAGAATGGAACAATGCAGCTTCCAGGCTCTAGAGCTTACCACTGATGAAGTTTTTTTAGTTGATTAAATTATTTTATATATATTATTATGGAATGCATTCTACAATATCAGATTACCAGTTGCATTTTTTGGAAATGTACTGGAGATGTTAATCATATCATACATAGAATGATAACAAGCCACCAGCCGAGTGTGCTCTTTTAAACGTACCCTTTTGTTCTTTCAATTTTGTTTAAATGATGCTTTAGCAAATGTACAGGAAAACAAATGTCATTGTGAGTGTCATTTTAGTAATTCATGAATGTGTAAAATTCCTTATCGACTTTTTGATCAATATCAAATCCATGTGTAGAATGGTAGCAAATAGTTGTACTTGAATGTACCCTTGTTTGTTTGCTCGTTTTTCAATGGGCTTTCTTTGGTATTAGACCCTTGGTTGGAAGCCACATTTGACCACAGGTCTACAACCATTTTAAGTCACTTTGGCTTGACCCTTTTAAAAGCTCTCCCAATACATATTTTGTCCACTCACAAGATACAACCAAGATCCTTTTCCTTACTATTTGAACCAACATATGCTGTCCACTTTCAATTTTGTTTAAATGCTGCTTTAGCAATGGACAGGTAACAAGTATAATCTGGTTAAGGTGTGAATTTGATTTAACTATTCTATGAAACATCATAACTTCTAAGTAAACTGGATCATAGAATGAGTGTTACATCTTTTTCTTCTTGTATTTCAGTTTATAATTTGCAGTTTGATTTTCAATTAATTAAAGGTGACTCTGGTCTGAGTTATTTTAGAACTTAATTTTTCAAAGGTTTTGCTAATCAACTATTAGACATTTTGTAATGTAATCCATACGATAACATGTTGAGTATCCTAGTCACTTGTTGGACAGGTTGCAAACTTGGAGGACATACTATCAGAGAGAGGAGCCTGTGGGGTTGGATTCATTGCCAATTTGGAAAATAAGGGATCACATGAGATTGTCAAGGATGCTTTAAATGCTTTAAGTTGTATGGAACATCGTGGTGGTTGTGGAGCTGATAATGATTCTGGGGATGGTTCAGGGCTGATGACTGCAGTTCCTTGGGATCTACTTGACAATTGGGCCAACAAGCAAGGGATTGCTTCCTTTGATAAGTTGCATACTGGTGTTGGAATGGTTTTCTTACCAAAAGATGCACAACTTCTCAATGAGGCAAAGAAAGGTTAATGTGTTCTTGTTTTGAAATTTTGATGATTACTTGAGCTCCAATAATGTCTTGTCATGTTTAAGTGTTTGTAACTTTTGTTGACTCCTGTTGCATATTGCATGCTGCATGATGTTCTCCCCTTTTTTGTGTAACGAAAATTTTCTTATTTCTTCTAGGAAAAAAAATCTGAGTTTCTCCTCGATTATAGAGTCTATAAAGAGTATGTACGACTGTTGAAACACCTTAAGCTAATGAGTTGATTTTGTTGGGATAAATTGTACTAAACTCATATTACGAGATGGTATCAAAGTCTATCTCATCCCTTACAAAGAAAGTTGCCTACCATATTATCCACACACATCGGCATTGGTGGTGGACTGTGAGGAAATATATTGGGAAAAACCCATTGACTAGAAATATAGCTTGAAATGAGTATACAAATAGGGGATAACCCTTATCTTACAAGTTGGTTTTGTGGAACTGATTTAGATTCAAACTCATCATAAGATTTTTCATTGATTGAGCATGCTATTCTCTAATTTGCTTAGTCATTGATGACATGTGAATGTCATACAAGCCTATTGTTACATTTATGACTTGAAAGTCAAAATAGCAATCAATCTTCAATATGCTACGTCCTTTCAAATCATATCTTTTAACACTTTCCTTCAAGCTGAAACTTATGTATCATATGAGTCAAGCTTGTTAAAAATGGTTAGAGAGCATGACGGTTACTGAAAACAAAAATGGATAAATGACAGTGACTGCTGGAAAGTGAAAAATGCTCAGGGGACATGGTAACTGTCAGAAAGAAAAAATGACCAGAGAACGTTGATATTTGCTGAACGTGACTTTCTCTTTGTTAAAGTGACAATCAATCTTCAATGTGCCTCATCCTTTTTAATCATATCTTCAACACTTATGAACCACAAGCTTTGTAGAACTTGTAGTTGAAGCATGTTTCGATTAAGGCATTGAATAAAACAAATGTTAAGAGTTCATATATTGTAAATATTTGTTGCTGCATCATAGTTTGTGTAGTACAGCATATGCTGTTTGGTATCACTTTACTTTGTGTATCTTTGTATGTCAGTATAATTACTGTATTGAACAGGAACTGAATTTAAATAGGAGCTTTATTTTCATTTTTAAACAGTTGTCTTAAACCTTATGTTTATCATGTGTGGGTGCTTTGTGGTGCCCTTTGGCTATGGCCTTATAGCATGGATTCCCCAAAAATATAAGTCGTAAAATCAGTCATACCCATAGTTTAATCGAAACCACTTCAAATGATGAAACTCTAAACATCATACTTATCAAATTCCTCCGTTCATAAAAGAATTCTGTTCATAAAAGAATTCTATCCAACAGTATACACTAAATAATTGCAAGTTGAGAGCCAAGAGCTTTTTGTTGTGCAGTTCTAAATCCTTTCAAATTAATAATATCTTCTGAGTATCCTTGGGACCAACCCAATATTAATTGAAAATGCCAAAGTTTTCCCAAAGAATGGAAGCTTCTTAACAATGGAAGGACCTTGAGGTTAGCAATATTTGCACCTGTACCCTGCTTATTTTAGAAATAAAACCTGCTTATTTTAGAAGTAACACCCACCTCTCTTGCATCTTCCTCACTTTGTTACTTTAAAAATAAGGGATTAATGTCTAATTAAAACTATATTGGATATCCTACATAGATTTGTTGGGTCTATCTTGTCACTTGCTATTGGATCACCCATAATATCTAATCCTAAGCTCGAAATATCTAAATCATGACGCTGAGGTACGAATTGTAGATCACACGTCAAATGAAGATATAATCAAATCATAAAATATAACATATAAGTGAGTGTAAATCTCATCTTATAAGTCAGCTTTGTGAAGTTAAGTCAGGTTTATAGTCCTTTTCTTAAATGGTATCAAAGTCTATTTTAGCATGGTTTGTTGGACCTATTATGCCACCTGTTATTTGGTCACTATCAAATCACTCACAAATATGTAGTCTCATGTTCTAGATGTCTAGTTCTGTGTGTCTGTGAGAATTGTGTTGGAGATCTCTCATTAACTAGATATAAGACCAAATTATATATAAGTGTGTGCATACCTCAAGTTATAAGTTAATTTTGTGAGGTTAAGTGAAACACTAGGGAAAATCTGAACATAAGATTTCTAATAAAATAAAAATATACAAGAGCTTTTACATTAGGGCCATTATGCTAGTGTATAGTTGGAAAGGATAAAGAGGGAACGAAAATGATAACGAGCCTTGATATAAAAGACCTGCTAGTGTATGAAAGTAGAAAGAAAAAGGTTGAACAAGAAGAATTGGTTGGGGGAGGGGCACAAAAGGAAAGCATGTTTATTACTCTAGTGTTATACTCGCCCTTTGCCCTATTATTTATTGCTTAAGCCCATGACTGCCTCTTTCTAGAATAAACAAAAGATATGAGCATGATAAACTTCTGACTAATTAAAAAGTTGAGTTGAAAGGGTTAATGTTTTAAAAAATGATGTGGGCAAATGCTCTTTCCCATATATATTAAAGGCTATATACAACTCATGTCGTGAAAAATTTTCATGGAGTCAGTATATATTTGCAGACTTGGCAAAGTTTCTTAACCTCTTATTTATATTAAAATGTTCAAAGTGGCCATATGAAAGAATGGTAAAGTTTAGGGATGTCTATATTAAAGTTTGCTGTTTATTTTGTTTCTCCCTCTTTTTTTTTTTTTTTTTTTTTTTTTTTTTTTTTTTTTAACTGTGGATTTTTGCTACCCTTCCTTCTTGTTATTAGTTCCTCTTTGAAGAAAAAGAAGCCTGTATATGACCATGCAAACACACTTTGGGCAACACTAGTGGTGCATCTTGTCTTCATAAATACTTTATGTGCATGATAAATGGTCAAATATGATATATTAGTTTACGTTCTCTTAAATTGGCCAATGTGAATTTTGCACTCTGATACACCTGTTTATGTTCTGACTTGTATTTTACTTTTTTTGTTCAGTTATTGTAAATATTTTTCGGCAAGAAGGTCTTGAGGTTCTTGGTTGGAGGCCTGTCCCTGTAAATACTTCTGTTGTAGGTTATTATGCAAAGGAGACCATGCCCAATATACAACAGGTATTTGTTAAGATTGTGAAAGAAGAAAATGTTGATGACATTGAACGAGAACTGTACATCTGTCGGAAATTGATTGAAAAAGCAGTAAGCTCAGAAAGTTGGGGAAATGAGCTTTATTTCTGTTCTTTATCCAATCAAACCATAGTTTACAAAGGGATGCTTCGCTCAGAAGTTCTTGGGTTGTTTTATTCTGATCTTCAAAATGATCTTTACAAGTCCCCTTTTGCCATTTATCATCGAAGGTACAGCACAAATACCAGTCCCAGGTGGCCTCTTGCACAACCTATGAGGCTTCTTGGTCATAATGGAGAAATCAACACCATACAGGTTGCGTTTTTTGACATTAAAATGCTATAAAATTTTTCTTTTGATTGATTTATGAAATTGCCACATGATTTGTGCAGGGGAACTTGAACTGGATGCAATCACGAGAACCATCATTGAAGTCACCTGTATGGCGAAACCGTGAAAATGAAATTCGTCCTTATGGAAATCCAAAGGGATCAGACTCAGCAAATCTTGACAGTGCTGCAGAAGTATGTCAATAACCGAATATTAATTATTAATTCCTTCTGCTTGAGGATCTTGATAATAATGATTCATTTTGGAATATATTGTTGAAATTTTAAAACATATGATCCTTTTACACTTATGGTTATACTTGTAATGTTATCTTTTATTTCAAATTATTTTTCATAATCTAATTTTTTAAAATTTCAATATGTCGAAGTTATTTGTTAGGTAATGCTCCTATTTTAAAACGGTTACTTTTTGTTTGGACTAAGATGCTTAATAGGATTGAACAAAGTGATTTGAAATATTTATAGGCTTTTTGTAACTATTTCAATTTTCTTTTAATGATTTTCGTAGGGACAAGGGACTAAGCTCTTTAAAGTTACTCTTCATATGTTTCCATGTTTTGCTTTTCGTTTGCTCTATGAGAGGATTTTATGCTTCTTTATTTCTATTGTTCTTCTTTCTCTTTAATGTATTTCATCTTTTATTAAAGTAAAACATTGTTAAAAAAAATGGAAATAAAGAAATTCATAGTCGAAATTGCAAAGGTTGCTCTGAGTTGGTTGTATTGCTTTTTACTGACTCCTCTTTTTAAGATATAGAAACGCATCTTTTGTTTTGTTTTCAGTATCCTCTGTTTTTGAGATTTTCTTTTGTTCTCATCATCATCGTCATCATTATAATAATAATTATTTTTATTATTAATTTCTTTGTATCAAATTCTAGACTTGTTTTAATAGTCATGTTTATATCTTGAGATGAATGGTCTACTATGGTTCAGTTATTGATAAGAAGTGGTCGAAGTCCCGAGGAAGCTATGATGATTCTTGTTCCAGAGGCTTATAAAAATCATCCAACTCTGACAATCAAATATCCTGAGGTATTTGTTTTATGTAGCAGACGTGTCCAATCTCATGTTATATATCCGTGCTTGTTATTGCATTTTCTGTGAACTTTATTTTTCCAAATAAGAAAAACACGTTCTTTCAGTTTATCACTTACTGTAAGTCATAGTTTCTATTATTGCCTATTGTTTTTCAAATAATAAAAGAAATCTGCAGATAGATGCATGATTGATGAACAATTTTGCTAGCTTGAAATTTATTGAACTTATTATTTATAATGTGAGTTATTAATGGAAATAGAAAATTTCAGGAAGTTTTATATATTTGGATACAATGTGTTTTAGCAATTTTTGGTCAAAATAGGTCTTAATTCCTATATTTTAAAAATGGAGATTTCAGTTTTATTTTATTTTTTTATTATTTTTGTTTTTTTATCTTTGATTGTTGATAAATTTTGTCCCTCTGTATTGTTCTTATGATACTTGGGTGAGGAACAGAATTCACCAATTGTAAAAAATAAAAGGACCAAGCTCAATGTTTTAATGTATAGGGACTAAGACTATTTTTTACTGAAAATTGAGGGGCCTAAACCACACTTTACTGTATAGATTTTGTTCGATTGTATAAATGAATATGTTTTGTTTTGTAGACTGACAATGTCCTAAAATAAATAGAAATACAGCTTCTTAGTCAATCTAAATAGGGTGAAACCCATTTAATTTTTGACAAGATTTTTATTTTATGGTTCTCAACTTGTGTTGGTATCTTGTCCCTATTCAGTTCTTTGTATGATCCCATTAAGTTTTTGATGGCACAGAAAGAAAGGGAGAAGTAATTGTGGACAGTTTAGAGTTAGAACAGGGGTCACGATTTTCAATTCGGTTTTATGAAATTATAGGTCGTACCTTTGTAGCACGACTTTGGCTGAAACATATAATGAAGAAGTCGTTTGAAGTCATTTTGGGTGGGAACGACTTTGTTGTACTTTATTTTTAAAACCAAGAGTGGGTCTGTAAAGGTTTATTCTTTGGTTTATTACATATAGAAGTTAGTTGGAAGTTATTTTAACCAAATATATTTAATAAAGAAATGGTAGGGGAAATTGTAGAAAGTGTTAGTGACTCACTGTGGGTGGAAGCCAGTGTTTGAGGCTGTGTGTGAAGAGGTGCCCATGGGGCGTGGCCTTTGTATGCAGAGCAAAAGCCGAACAAGGTGATTTTGGTGGAGGAAATGAAGGTGGGTTTGGGTGTGAAGGGGAATAAAGAAGGGTTAGTGAGTTCCTCGAAGTTGGGTAACCGAGTGAAGGAACTGATGGACTTAGACAGAGGGAAAGAAACTAGACAAAATATTTTCAAAATGAAAGTTAGTGCCACCGAAGCAGTGGGAGAAGGAGGATTTCGATCATTGCTTTGAATAGGTTAGTGGAACTGTGGAAAGAGCACTAGTAGTATAGAACTAGAGAAGGAGTTAGATTGGTGGAATAAATAATATTAAGTTTAGAAAAGTGTGATGCAGCATAAAAGCTGCTGAATATCTTTCTGAATAAAGAATGAGTAGGTTTGCTAGTTGCTGTAAATTATCATATGCTTATTTCTCCTGAAATAGTTTTCCATTTGCATGACTTCTAATTGGAAATCCGAAATTGAAAGTTGTTACCCGCTGTCACGACTCTTATTTTTGAATCTTAACTGACCTCGTGCACATGCACCACAACGTCCAATTCCATGTAAAAAAATTGAAAACCGTGATAACTGAGAATGACTTCTTCATTTTGATCTTCCAACTGAATTCGTGCTGTGGGGCACGACTTCTAATTTCATGCATTGAAAGTTGTTCTGGTGCAGCATGACTTCTTTGCAGATGCACTGAAGTGAAGTCATCTTCCTCTTCAGTGACTTCTGATTTTCAGAAAAAAAAAAAAGAAACAAAAAAGGAAGTTGTTCTCCCAGGACATGACTTCAGTTTTACTTTTCAGCCTAGTTTGAAATCATGTGCATGGGACTTAACCTAAAGTTGTCTCACTCATGCACGACTTATCCAAAAGCTGTAATAAAAATGAAATCTGCCCAAATTTATTTGCAAAACTACCCCATTCAGGTAAAAAGACTGAAAAGTGAAGAGTCTGTCATGTTTGTTGCATCTTATATTTCTTACAATCTTCTGAACCAATTCTTTTCAAATTCTGCATGAGAGTGTCCTTAATGTTGCTTTTACTTCTTAGGCGCTTGACTTCTATGACTATTACAAGGGTCAGATGGAAGCTTGGGATGGACCAGCCTTGCTTTTGTTCAGGTATAAATGCTTAAAAAGTAATCCATTGGAACATGATTGACTTGTTCGCCTGTCACTATATCCTATTCATATCAAGTGACAAAAAAAAAAAATATAAGTAGCACTAGTCTGCAAAATGTGGTTACTATACCAAAACCAGAATTTAATGGTCCTCCTAATCCATGCAAAGTCTTGTGGAAGGGAGAGGGTTAGGTGTCCAGGAAAAAAATTCCACGTGATTGTTGTTTTACTGTCATGTAGCAACTCTTCTTTAATGACTAATTGTTCTTGATTCTGTGTTGTTTTGCAGTGGTATTCTTGATTGATTTTAATGGTTATTTGCTATAGTAGTATTTAATGGGATATTCAGTGTGAACATAATGTAGAAGTTAGGAAAAAAATTATTGTTTGTATCTTTCTGTTTTGTCATTTCTTTACATCATGCAATTGATTTTTTTTATTATAGAAAATCATTGTTGGTTTGAATTTAATTATGGGCTGTTCATTTTCCTCAACAAACAGTTTTTCCATTGCTCAGTAAATTTACTTTTAGTACATAGGTATAATAAATAATACTTTTATTTTATTTCCTTTTTAATTTAACCTAAAGTTATCATTTTTCGGTGGTTGATGGTAATCCCATTGTTGTCACAGTGATGGGAAAACTATTGGTGCATGCCTTGATCGTAATGGACTTCGACCTGCAAGGTATTGGCGAACATCAGACAATATGGTCTATGTTGCCTCTGAGGTGAAGTTCCAAACCTTTATCCCCTCTAATTAATATATTGTTGTATGATGTCGCCTTTTAGATGACAGTCTTACTCTATTGTCTAAATTTAGAATTTTAGGTGAATGTGTTTCGGCTCCATTTGAACTGGCCAAAGCCAAGATTTTTTAAACTTCATCTCACTAAATCTTCTGTTATCTCACCTTGTGTCATTTTCTTGGGTACATTAAAATCAAACTATTACGTCCCTTTTGCTGGTGGCTTTCCAATTAATACGTCATTAAGTGTTTAAATTAAACAGAGATGAACAATATTTCAGATATTAGTATCTGATCTGTCTTCTATTGTTTTCTTTTTACACATCCTGTGAATATGATCTTGCTTTGCTTTTGATGTTTTTACTTTATTTTACTATTCTTACTTAAAAGATAATGATCAATATAGAACAATTTGGTTTGTTTAAAACATTTGTTTGAAAATTGGCATCTCCTTAACTTATTTGCAGTATAACAATCACAGTTCTGAAGCCATAAGTTCCGTTTCATGAATTTCAATTGTTGTATTTAAGATATTTTACCTTGTGTCATTCACTTTTAGGTTGGTGTTGTGCCAGTGGATGATTCAAAGGTTGTCTTGAAAGGCCGATTAGGTCCAGGCATGATGATAACGGTTGATTTACCTGGTGGTCAGGTTTGTACTGGAGTTTTTCTTATTCTACTCCTGAACTTGTTCCATTATCTTTTAGTGTCTGCTTGTTGTTGCATTATTAATATTGATTTAAATATTTGTCCAACTTAGAAAATTTCTTTTATTTGATGCAGTGTTCCATGTTCCCAAGTGACATAAAGTCATTCATTGAATAACATTCTACTTGGTCTTTTCTATTAATTCTCAAATTTTGTGTATGAAGCTAAACTTTCTTCTACTTATTCTGTTGGATTTAGAGAGGCAGAGCTTAGGGAGAAAGAGAGAACTTGAAATGAAAACACTTAATCAAGAGAACATAGTAGTGCACAGGTTCTGCATATCATCCATGTGAAATACATACACAGACACACACTCTCACAGTGGAGACTGTTTCCTAGGCCATTATTTAGATGCATTTATCACGGGATACATGAACATACTATTTCCTAGCTTAGTGCATTAACTATTATTATTTCCAGCACAATTAACAAAAATCCTGGGGGTTTGTGGCCCTATAAAAGAATGGGGAAAACATAGTCAATAATATAGTAGCGTCCTAGCCTTGGGATGCTATAGGATACAAACAACGGAGCTCTGTTTTTAAGCAACCATTGGGGCTAAAATCACATTATTTTGCATGCTATAGCAGAGTGACTCTGATGACTTTCACAAACCTTGTTTTGAAGCTTAATTCATGCAATGCAACATGCAGTGCTCTCACCTGTTTTGTGACAAACCATGAGTTCCCTATGCTTAGCGATGTTTCTGACCAGGCCCAGTGCTTTTGGCCAAGGCTTAGGCATATTCAAATCTTACTCGTCTTACAGCAAGTAGATGCATTTTGGAGGATAAAGTAATCTCACAATCATTGATTATAAAATTAACAGTTGAAAATCGTGATAAGATCAAATACATATATACATAAACATACATATATACATATACACACATAACCAACTCTAAAGTTAGTTACAATCTCAATTTTTGAATTTATAATTAATGGTTTAGTAAAATCTCCAATCCACCTTCTCTTTTTGCATACACTTTGTTCTGTTGATTGTTTGCATATCCTCTGTTCCTTTAATTCTAATGGAAGTCTTGGGAAAGGTTTGTGTTCTTCATCTGCCTTTATTCTGTTACTGTAGGTCGTCATCCTGTTATGCTGACACCATCTGTTCAATATGTATGTTCTGTTCTGATGTTTTCTCCCAATTTTCATTGGATTGGACCTCCTAACACAGTTGTAGCATCCCACTCGGATGCTTTCACTTAATTTCATGATTTTTGTTCTATGGTTAAGACTACATATGACATTCGTCGTATATGGGATTTAAGAATTTCTTGTCAAAGCAAATGAATTAATTTTTCAAGTTTTCAAGAAATTCCACATGAGTGTATCTTTTGTTTGACTATGTTATTGGCTGGTTATGTTTTTACAATTCAATTTGTGTTTTGTTTAAGTGTGATTGTTTGGAGACAGTTACTATAGTTCGTTTTGTGTGTGATTAGTACAACTGTTTTAGTTAGTTATAACTAATTTATCTCGTAACTGAGCTTTGTTATATATAGTTTTCTGTAAACAGAGTTTTAGTATTCATTTTGTATCTTTGAATTTTACATTCATGGTTTTCTATCATTCTACCTATGAGAACTTCACTAGTATCGTTTTGTCATACTTATATATAGCTGATTGATTAATAAATCAATTTATTATTTTATATCAGTTATGATAAAATAATATTATATGGGGTGGGGTGTCACTGTCTGTGAATTTGAAATTGTGGTTGCTCATCCCTTTGTTCTTATAGTAATTTTGTTAAACAGTGAATGATTTGTTTTGCTGTAAAAAGTAGTATATACTTTCTTATGGCATATTTCACATTCCAAATGTTTTTTGTGGTAGGTCTATGAGAATACAGAGGTCAAAAAACGAGTAGCTTTATCAAATCCATACGGGAAGTGGATCAAGGAAAATTTGCGCTCTTTGAAGCCTGTGAATTTCCTTTCAGCCTCTCTGATGGACAATGAGGCAGTATTAAGAAACCAACAGTAAGAGATCTATGCAGATATTACTATTTCTTTATCCTTTATGACAAAAATGCTTGTTTTTAAGTGTTTATATTTATAAATCCTATCAAACCCCGTTGCTTTACACACACTGTTATTGCTGAAGCATTCTATGTGATGTGGTTCTCTGTTTTTCATACTATTTGTGAGGATCATGAATTGTGATTTAAACTCTTAGAATTTGGGCTTAGAGCTAAACCAAACCTCACGAAATTGACATCTAAGGTGAGGACCATTTGGGTTTTATAACTTCTATTTTTGCCACATATATAGTTGATGTGAGACTAGCAGCCCTAAAGAGGCTGCAGCAAAGGCAAGTTAGGTGTCTTCAGTGAACAGGTATGGAGGATGGTGTGGGGAAGCCTTAGGAAATTCTTATACTTGGGACAAGATACTAAAGGGATTCAGGAAGGTGCTAAAGAGACTCTTGGCGAATAAAAAAGGCCAAGGACCTATGGTAAATAATCTTGGTGGTGGTATGTAGGTGTGCTAGATAAAGTCCAGGTAAAAAGAAATTTTCATGAAGCATTGTCCGTGTAAGAATGCAAAAAATATTGGGGGGAAATGTTGTAGCCAAGATAGATACCAAAAGGCTGCGAGTTAGGGCTTTAATGGGTTATGCCAATCCTTGGGCACCAGAGATGTGAGGGGTAATTGTAGGCTTGCTTATTTTAGGGAAAGAAAGTTGACTTGACTGAAGTCCTATGCAATAAGGATGAAGACGATAAAGTCTTGGTTACAAAAGAAGGTATTAAGGGTGCCAAACAGAAAAGTAGTTGACTCAAATAACTTACTCATTGAGGTATGGAAGGATTTGGGTGAGAAAGGTATTAGTTTGCTGGCAAATTTAGATAACGGAATTGTAGTCTAAGAAAATGTTGGAAGAGTGGAGGAGTAGTGTTCTTTATCTCTATTTGTAAGAACAAGGGATAAATATAAAATTTGGAAAAATTATAAGGGGATAAAGTTGATGACTTATACTTTGACTTATGGAAAAATGTAATCTAGCAGAGATTAAGACAGTGGGCTCACATTGTGGGAAGTCCCTTCTCTAACTGCAGACTGTGGAATGTTTATGCATTTGGACATTCCTGACTTAAAAGGTAAAATTTAGGAAACATACTTGATCAGAAGTTACACGGTTTTAAGTAGTTGTGGCCCATTATACAAACGACATAGAAGTAGAGGCAGATTTAAACCTCACGATTCAAGTGGATGGGTTGAATGGAGGGGTGCTTTGGGAGCTGTGACGAAAGGGTCTATTACTCAAGTTTAGAAGAAAAAATTATTGTGTTTTATAAGACTAACAATGTTGTATATAAGTGAGTGCAAATCTCATTTTACAAGTCGAATTTTTGGAGTTGAGTTAGGCTTAAAAATCTATTTTTTAACATGATAGATAATATACCTCAGCGTGAGGGGTGTGTGTTGGAAGCCTACACCGACTTAGAGATAAGGAGCAGTTTAGAGTATATAAGTAGGTGTAAAC
Organism: Vigna mungo; assembly: GCA_036885675.1. Lineage (NCBI taxonomy): Eukaryota > Viridiplantae > Streptophyta > Magnoliopsida > Fabales > Fabaceae > Vigna > Vigna mungo. Next base: position 28,183,709 of record CP144695.1, on the reverse strand, counting down.
CCCACCTTACAAACTGATTTTGTAGAGTTGAATTAGTTTTAAAGTCCATTTCATAATAGATATGAATGTTGGGTAATGAAAAGCCATAAGAGAAGAAACTTAATGTTGCAAACATGAGAATATTGCTTTTGATGATTGGGCTTACTAAGACATAATTAGGAATGAACAAAATGGAGAAAACAATGGTGTAGCACATTGCGGGTAGATCCTTCTGTAGCTGCAGGGAGAGTGAGAAAACCTGATAGTGAAACTGTTAAGAAAGATTTAGAAATCAGTAGTTTGTCTATAGACATGACTTATTATTGATAGGGCATTATGGCATTGCCTAATTAATATGAAAAACCTCACCTGACGGTATTATTGTTGTTGCTATTGTCTTTTGTTTGATCAGGACCAACATTAGTAGATTATGGCTGGTTTCCATAAGCTAATGCTGAATGTCCTACCAGCTAATGTTCTGTAGCATGTCGATAAGAGAGTGTTTGCTTGTTTTGTTGATGCTTAGAATACAACATCCATATGGCTATTACCTTTCTAATCTTTTGTGCTACCACCAGGGCATTTGGCTACTCTAGTGAAGATGTCCAGATGGTGATTGAAAGTATGGCTTCTCAAGGAAAGGAGCCCACATTTTGCATGGGAGATGATATTCCACTGGCAGCATTGTCTCAGAAACCTCACATGCTTTTTGACTATTTCAAGCAACGGTTTGCGCAGGTAAGCTGGAGTACTTTCCCACAATTTCTTTTATAAATTGATTTGCTTTGTTCTCTGACAGTTTTCCTATGGTAGCGGAAAGTTACTTATCTCATATGTCTTGATCATGTTTACTGTAAAATGTGTTATTGTTTCCTCACAAAGTCATGGGATTTTTGTCATTGCATGATACTGTTGTGTGTCTATGTTGTATGTCACTGGGCAGGCTCTCTGCATATCCATATCTGTTTGTGTGTTTCTATGTAGAGCTGAGGTACTGTGTTGGCAAACATTCTTGCACTCAGATATATACACCTGCTTCTCACACTTTCTGTGCATTTGTTTTGAAAACGGTCTATTTTCATTCTTATTTGTTTTTTGGGGTGGGATGTGGACACATGGAAAACTGTTTTGATGAAAGAGCTTGCTAATATGCATCACTTAAGTCATGTTAGATGATCTTGTTGAAGTGAATTTTGAACTAAGAAAGCCATGAACATGATCACTGGGATTTGGGTGCCTTGACTGTGAAGACTTTAGCACAATAGGAGAGTCCAACCCAAAAAGGACTAGGCTATTAGGTGGTAGAACCTCTAGGCTTAAGTGCCTCATTAAGTAGCTTATGCTATTCAATGTGGGACTCGTAATTGACAGTCAGGTATAGATTGTGCAGTGGAGTATGTCTTTTGCAGTGTCAAAGAATTATGGTTGGCTGCATTCCAAATGCATGTACCCATACAGATGACTTGGACGAATTTCATATGCTTTGTTGATGCGGCCTAGCTTTTATATATATATATATATATATATATATATATATATATATATATATATATATATATAATTAGAGTTGGATTGTAAGGGTAAGGTTGGTATGGGTTGGGTAGGTGTTTGGATAAAGGATATGTGGGAGAAGTCCATCTCCTTGAAAATAAATCAGTATTGTAAGAATTTTAATCCAGTGTTGAAAACTAGCAAAGGAATATATTTTTTGAATATATTTTACTGAATGTTGTTCAGAGAAAAGTGAAATGACTATTTGTATACTCCACAGGACTCTTGAACTGATTGGACTTGGTGTACTAAATTTATGACCTTTGACTCACTTTTGGACTGCCCATAATTAATTGGACCCCCAAATACAATGTCACTTTTTTAGGCCTTATTAACTCATGAAATACAAAAAGCCATATACTCTTCAGCAGTTCTAGGCATAAGTACATTTACTTGACTTGATAAAATATCAATAGCGCTTTATTATTTTTCTGCGTCATTCCTAGATCTATAGAATCTCCAAATTAGTGAGTAGGGTTGACCATATTGGTTTAAAAAGCCAAGTCTTGTGCATCCTGATTTTTGTTGCTTCTGTATACTTTATTCAATGACCGACTAAACAAAGATGGCACTGCTGAGATGGGGTTTAATATGCATATTTACAGAACCGTATTGGGAAGTTATGTTTCATGTTGTATAAGTTTTTGGTTTGGATTTACTATTCTTATTGATATTTTTGCATGTAAAATTTCTTGATAATGTTCTTTAATTCACTCTGATGCCACCACCCCAATTTTCTGTTTTCCAAAGTACAGGTTACGAATCCTGCAATTGATCCTCTTCGAGAAGGATTGGTTATGTCTCTTGAAGTGAATATAGGGAAAAGAGGGAATTTATTAGAAGTTGGGCCAGAGAATGCTTCACAGGTATCTTAGCATGCATCTGTAATATTTAGTTTGTCATTGCCGAGTAACACCTGTGATTTTGTTATCTTTTCTTGCCCACGAGATGATGGTGTGTTTTGGAGCAGGTTATGTTATCCAGTCCAGTATTGAACGAAGGGGAGCTTGAATCATTACTAAAAGACTCCCAGTTAAATCCACAAGTGTTACCTACATTTTTTGATATAACTAAGGGCATTGAAGGTTCTTTGGAGAAAGCATTAAACAAGCTTTGCGAGGCTGCAGATGAAGCTGTCAGAAACGGTTCACAGTTGCTTGTTCTATCAGACCGTTCAGATGCACTAGTAAGGACTTAATGGCACCTACTTCTTTCCACAGAATGTTTTTTATACACACACACACACATATATAAGCAGTGCTGTTTTTCTGTTTTTGGTGAATAATAAAAGCAATGATTTGGTACATGTATAATTAGATGACACATGATATGCTATTTTGTCTGCAAGGGATGGTGACAAGTCCTCCTCATTTTTTAATTTGACACCTTTCCACATAATGTTTCTTATTCACACACACACACATATAAGCAGTGCTGTTTCTCTCTTTTTGGTGAATAATAAAAGCAATGATTTGGAACATGCGTACTTAGATGAGACATGATATGCTATTTTCTCTGCAAGGGATGATGGCAAGTCCTCCTCTTTTTTTAATTTGATTTTCAATTCAAATTTGTTTTAAGTGAAAATGTCTTTTTCTTATTTGCATTCTGGAGCTATTCTTTTTCTCTATATATGAAGTGATAAAGACTGTTGAATTTGTGAACTTCCTTTCCATTTGTCAAGTGAAGTTATTTACAAATAGGAGTGCTAGGCATTCCCCTTATAGTTATGAATCCTCAACATTCCTTGTGTAGGAGTTGAAAATGAGACTTATTATTATTCTCAAATCATGAAAAATACATTCTCAAACCTTCTATTTTTAATAATCTAGATCTCCTAAAAAGGGAAATAGAGAAACTAGGAAACCTAGGGAAAAATAAAATAAAATAAAATATTATGTATCTATTTCTTCTAATTAAGAAGATTCTACAGATATTATCCCAGATTACAACAGTAGGCACCTACCTAAAAGAACTCATCTGAACCTGAGTGCTATGAGGTGCAAAGTCTCCCATCGAGTAGTATGGGATGCTGGGTGGGTTATTCAATCAGCGGGGAACTCATCCTCAAAAGCTATTTAGGGGGAAAAACTAAACATTTAAATATACTATCGAACATCCCTTACTACTCAATGTGGGACTTAGGGATCCCATAACACCTAACTTCCTATTAGAATTCCATGATTCCTATCAACCTGGCTTCTATAAATAGTCTCCCAAGCCAATCCCATAGCATTCATTAGAAATACCATATGAAACATATTTCCTCTTTCATTACAAACATTTCATCCAAACATAATAACTTCGTTCTCTTCATCATTGCTTTTCCTTTCACCTTAAAACTCATTCCTCTGCTATAACCTTATACAACCTTAACCTGACTGTTACCTCCCACAATTATAAAGTTCTCTTGCTGCTTCACAATTGATGCCTAAACCTAAGATTTGTTAACGTGAGTTGTCCTGTCCAATGATTGTTCATCCTTCTCAGATGGCTAGACCCTCAGCATATATATTATTCCATGCACAAACAACCCATTATAAATCGAGAAGGAATATAATGAATTCCATGTGTTGTATACGTACATGTGATTCTTATTTATACTGAAAAAGAGATACAATAATAACGAACAAAATCAATATCTAATAATGGGAAATATCTGATATATCATTTAGGTGGCAAGTAGTTTTCTTCATTTAGATTCCCTTTGAGCAGTTGGCTCTTTAGTTGACTTCATTTATACATACATAAGGCATATATAGTGATAAGAGAAAATCTTGGCTATGCATTCATGGTCAAGATTTTTTTATTTTTAAGTCTAAGTTTAACCCTCCATTATGATTGTATGGTCAAGATTAGCACATCTCATGCGAGCATGAATTCTTATATGCTTCGTATATGGTACATATAGTACGTTTTTGTATTTGTGTATCTGAACTAATAATGTGTTCCCTTCTTTTTGGTCCTAGGAACCAACTCATCCGGCAATTCCAATTCTTCTTGCTGTTGGTACTGTTCATCAGCATCTTATCTTGAATGGCCTGCGGACATCAGCTTCAATTATAGCAGATACTGCCCAGTGCTTTAGCACTCATCAGTTTGCATGCTTAATAGGATATGGTGCAAGGTTATTTAATGTTCTCACTCAATTCTCTGTTAGACGTAGTGTTTTCATTTGTGGTTTCTTCGTGATTTTAATTTTATATTTGGAGTGTGTTAGGTGATCTAATTTTCATTTACTAGTCTCAATGTTGCTTGGCCTAGTATAGGTTGACGAATTTTATTTTATATTTCTTTGACAATGTATAAATATCGTGTGCCCAGATATATATAATTCATTATTTATAATCTAATACTGATACAACCAGGGATATAATGAAGGAAATAAAATGCAAGGAAATCGATAATCACTAGAAATAAAATTTGTCTATATTTTTCTTTTTACGTATAATTAAAGCATGTCTAACACTCCCACTCAAGCCTAATAATATATGTCATTTGTGCCAAACTTATTACTAGTGTATTCAACATGTGAGATTTTGACAGCTTTAGTGAACATGTCTCTTAATTGGTCTATGGAGCTAACAAAATTATTGGTGGTGATTTCCTAGATCACCTTCTCTCTAACCAAGTGTCAATCAATGTATTTGGTCTTCCCATGGAAGATCAAATATGAGGCAATGCAGATAATAAATTGATTTACAGTATGTTTCTCCATGATTCCCTAGGAAATCATATTCCCTCCAATTGGAACACTAAATCCAAAAGTAGAGCTCATATCTAATGTTAGTCCTTTTCAATCAGCATTATTAGAATTGGAGACAACTTTTGCAGCATTGCCTTTGTTTTCATATAATAATCCTCAACCTAAAGCACTATTATCAATATCATGCTAATGACTTAAGTAGCGTTAAGGAGTTGACTCACCATGCTAACAACAAAGGTGATGATGTTTGGTCTAGTAAGGGTAAGGTAATGTATGCCTACAAGACATTGATGTCCTTCTAGTTCTTCCAAGGGCTCCCCTTGATTTGAAAGAAGCTTCGCATTGATATCCATAGAAGTATCACTACAATAAAGCATGTTGGTCTCAATCAAGATGTTCAATGCACGCTTTCATTGGGAAATGACAATGCCATAAGGAGATTGAGCAAGTTTAAGAAGTTTAAGCCCCCTTTATTTGAAAGAAGCTTCACATTGGCATCCATAAGAGCATCACTACAATAAAGCATGTCAATCTTAGTCAAGATGTTCTATACATGTTTTCACAAGGAGATTGAGCAACTTTAAGAAGTTTTAGTAGACTCAACAAGTCTTTCATATGAAATACTCTATTGCCAATGATGACAATATCATGAACATAGATAAGTATATAAATGCATAGGCCAGACAAAGAATGGATGGATATTGTTGGAAGTTTCACATCGACTAGAAATAAGGCCAATTTAAAGTGTATATATGGGTGCAAACCTCACTTTACAAGTCGATTTTGTAGAGTTGAGCTAGGCTTAAAGTTTACTTCTTAACATGGTATCAAAGTCATGAGTTAATGCCTATCTTATCGAAATTTGATGTTTGTTGGGTTTATTATTCAACTCGCTACTGGACCACCTACTAATGTCTAGTCCCATGCACGAGATGTATATATCTTTGTGTGAGGGGTGTGTGTTGATCTCACATATACTAGAGATAATGCCAATTTAGAGTATATATGTGGGTGAAAACCTCACTTTATGAGTCCGTTTTGTGCGGTTGAGTAGGCTTAAGGTCTACTTAACATGGTATCGGAGTCATGAGTTAAAGCCTATCCTACTGAAATTTGATGTTTGTTGGATCTATTGTTCTACCCTCTATTAGGCCGCTATCGAACCACCCATTAATGTTTAGTTCCACATAGGAGATGTATATACCTCGGCGAGAGGAGGATGTGTTGAAAATCTTACATCGACTAGGGGTAAGGCCAATTTAGACTATATATATGGATGCAAACTGCACTTTACAAGCCGGTTTTGTGGGGTTGAGTTAGGCTTAAAGTCTGCTTAACAAATATTATTGAGTGATTAGTTTCACAATGAGTCATGCTAAAATGATGCAAAAGAGTGTTATAGTCAACCAAGACCTAAGGATGCAAAGTCAAACCATAAAGGAAACATTGGAGTTGATAAGAAAGAGTCACCTAAAGTTTAAAAACCTTGGGGCTCATCCATATCAACCTCTGGCAACTCAACATAAAGGATAACCCATAGCAAGAAATAGCCTACCAGAGGTGATGTTGGCCACAAGGACAAATGTCCTTATCAAAAGAGGGGATCAATTTGTTGCCCAAAAGGAATAGGCATGACTTCTTCTATAGACTTTAGAGGACACAAAAGCCTAAAATTGAGATTAAGGAGTGTTTGAGATTCTGCAATTCAACTACATATATGACTAAATTATAGTATATAAGAAATACAAACCTCATCTTACCAACCAATTTTATGATATTAAGTTGGGTTTGAAATCCACTTTTTAAAATGGTATAAAAGTCTATCCTTGCGAGATGTCCGAAGCCTATTACGCCACTTGCTGGACTACCTGTGAATATCTAACCCCACACTCCAGATGTCTAGTTCGGCTAAGTGGGTTTGTTCGGTGAACTCTTCTAAAGGGTTATAATTACAAGGAAATCAAATACCTCTACAAAGGACAATGGAAAGGTTAGGTGGAAGTAACATTGCTGAAAGGGCATCTAGAACAGAAAATTGTTGTAGGAACAATAGGTGAGACTACTGGTGAGGATTATGCCCACCTATGGTAGGTGATTTGAGGAGGTGGATTAGAGGAACAGTTGGAATCGGAACAGTGGGGGGAGTATTCAGATAAGCTTCTTTAATGGTGCAAAAAAAGAACAGGTTGCCCTTGAAGATGCTAACTCTAGCAAAGACGGTAACACTAGCAAAGACAGTAGCACACTGTAAGAAGTACATCACCCTAGAAGCAAAGAGGAACATTCTAGGGAAGGAAGATCGTGAATTGTTTCAACCAAATGGCAGTTGTTGCATTTGGAAACTCATTTCTTTATGGTGTGTGGGCGTTTGATGAAAGATACCCTGTGAGCTTAGAAATGAGTGCAACTGGGAAGACATACATTTGTAGGTATTGTTAACATGAATTTTTTTAATTCAAGAGATGAACTAATTATGAATTCCATTAATTTGAAAAAAACATCAAAAGTGGTTTTCAATGCATGTTTTCACAACCAAGAATATTCATAGGAAAAGGTACAGAATACAAAAAACCATAGGTTGGACAAACTCAAATAAGACCTCAAATATCACCAAATAAAGGTGACGCAATAAAAGAAAACACCGAAGATGATGTTGATAAAATAAAAGCAACCTAGGGTTTATGTTACAGTTGTATTCTTACACTTGTCAAGAAGTCACATTTTCATTTAAAGTTGAATAAATCTAATTCTTTTCCCTACACTGAACAATTTTTTACTGGTGTTAGAAATTAACTCAAATAGGACCTCAAATATCATCAAATAAAGGTGAGAAAATCAAACAAAACACTAAAGATGACATTGAAAAAATAATAACCCAGGGTTTATGTTACAGTTATATTCATACATTTGCGAAGAAGCCATTTTTTCATTTAAACTTGAACAAATCTAATTTTTTTCCCCACACTAAGCAATTGTGTACTGGTGTTATTGAAATTAATTCTACCTGTGGATGGCAGCAATGGAAAATGGGAATAATGCATATATAAATCCATTTACCTTTTCTTATGCATAATGTGATATATTTGTTTTGTTTCAGTGCTGTGTCTCCATACTTGGCATTAGAGACATGTCGGCAATGGCGTTTGAGTAATAAAACTGTTAATCTGATGAGGAATGGAAAGATGCCCACTGTATCAATTGAGCAGGCACAAAAGAACTATTGCAAAGTTAGTCCCCAAATTCAAACCACTCTTTTGGCTTTATTTCAGATATGAAAGTAATAAACTTAATTCTTTTTCATTTCTTTTTTGTGTATCTATTTGTAATTATGATGGGTATGTATATTCCCTGGTCATTTAATTTGTATTTTAAATAGGGAAAACATGGGAGATATGCGTAGGTAGAGAATAATTGACTAATACATGAAAAATGAGTTTTATTCAATAACTGTGAATGAGATAAACACATTTTTACAGAAGGGAAAAGTGAATCAAGATTATGTGAGATTGAAGGGAAATTGGAGATGAAGAAACCGAGAAAAACCTGGTTACATTCCTCTGAAATAGAACTTAAACGACAGAAAAACATGAAATAATTTGGTGGGTTTGCAGTACAAACACTATCCACCCTCACCCCTGGTCTTTTATACGAAATAGTGAAAATCTAAACATATTACGGAAAATAGAGTAAGTAGGATCCAAATGAATTTTCCCTAATAATTACATAGAAACAGGGAGATTTATTTTTAAAATTTAACATTAGTAAACGTAGGAAAGTAAAAATGTGAAATGTAGGTCTCTGAATGATTAATTTTATTTGACAACTCACTAATCTCATACATCTATTTTTTATGCTAATAATACAGATCAAATATAGTGTGGTACACGGAATACTAGCATGTTTAATGTGTTTTTCTATGCATTTCAGGCTGTAAAAGCAGGTCTTCTTAAAATTCTTTCCAAAATGGGCATCTCATTGCTTTCAAGGTAAGTGATAAATGAAATAGAGGGAAACCAATGCCAGATACTGCTGGTATAAATATTCTTTTGATACGTAGCTTATATAATATTTTATTATTTTATTTTCTTTCCTTGCCTTACTGATATGATTTTGGAAAATTTATTTTTCAATTCCTTGTTTATAGTTACTGTGGTGCACAAATATTTGAAGTCTATGGATTAGGAAAGGAAGTTGTTGATCTTGCATTCAGAGGAAGTGTGTCAAAAATTGGTGGATTGACTTTTGATGAGGTGAGGAACATTACTGACTAAAGCCTGAGAGTGAAAATTCAAATTTTTATACCTAGCAATATGAATTAGTTCACTGTGCCTGATAACACTACATCATAGTTGTTACGGCTAGCTACACATTGCCAATTTTGTTAGACCTTTCCTTTTTTATTTCAGCATATTTGTTGTTTGAAACTTTTATCTTATGTATCATTTTGCGAATTTATCTGTTATTGAAAAAAGGACAGTCACAATTTTCTGCGGTGCATTTTTGAACTGCATTGTAGACTCAAATCTGGATATGCTTCAGTTTGCTTTGTATTCCTTTACTGAACATAATTCACAAACTGTTGAGCGATTGGACGGTACAGTCTACAGTTACATGTACAGTACGAGGAAAGAATGAACTGACTTCTGGATCACAGTATGATAACTGTTCATATGCAGTGGTTACTTTCACAGCTACATTTTTAATAATTGGACTGCATCTTCTTCGAGCTTATAAAATCTTATGTTAGTCAACACCCTGGTACAATTATGAACTGTTTCTTTTTCACAAGAGCTTGTGACTGTGTTCATGTACAGAGCATCAATGCAAGAGTGGACTTGTATTTCTGAATTTTCATTGTAATGAATATCACTCTGAAACTTTGCTCTTCTGATGCGGTGCAGGTGGCAAGAGAGACTTTGTCTTTCTGGGTGAAGGCATTCTCTGAAGATACAGCTAAAAGGTTGGAAAATTTTGGATTTATACAGTCCAGACCAGGAGGTATGAGTTCAGTGCTGATTCTCATTTAAATTTAAGGAATCAGTTGTCTTTTTGTTTCATGCTTTTGAACAAAACCGAATGAGTGTCATTTCTTTATCAGTGGAATCTCATTCTTTCTCTATACTGTTGTTCTGGGTGCTATATATATTGACTGGTTTTGGTTTACATTCTGAAAGGGGAGTATCATGCAAATAACCCAGAAATGTCAAAGTTGCTCCACAAAGCTGTTCGTCAGAAAAGTCAAAGCGCCTTTTCAGTTTATCAGCAATATTTGGCTAATCGACCTGTGAATGTGATTCCTGGAGATCCTACTTTCTTACTGTTAAAATACATTTTATTACACAGGTTAATGTATCCATTGTTCATTTCAGGTTCTCCGTGATCTTCTTGAATTCAAGAGTGATCGTGCTGCAATTCCTGTGGGGAAGGTTGAACCTGCTTCGTCTATTGTGCAAAGGTTTTGCACTGGGGGAATGTCACTTGGAGCTATTTCCAGAGAAACTCATGAAGCAATCGCAATTGCCATGAACAGATTAGGTGGAAAATCAAATTCAGGGGAAGGTGGCGAGGTAATATAATAACTTCTGTTCCAGTATAAATATCAGTGTTGATACATTAATATTCAGCAACGAGCGATTTATTTATTTTTTACATTTTTTATTTTCTGAACTAATTTGCATTTCAACTATGATCCAATGTATTCATGTATTGCATTCAGGATCCTGTTCGCTGGAAACCACTTACAGATGTTGTTGATGGTTACTCTCCCACACTTCCACATCTTAAGGGTCTTCAAAATGGGGACACTGCTACTAGTGCCATAAAACAGGTTAGTTCACTGAAAATTAAAGCATCTTCAATGACTTTTTTTTACTATAGTAATGTTATTATTCCAATTGTGTAATGCTGGGAAATTCGTTGGATGGACGAACTAAGCCCTTTAGTTCTTTCTATAGTTAAATTATTTAACCATTGTACAAGATCTTTAAAGCATACAACTCTATGGAAACTATTATTCCCTGCTGATTGTTGACATTTAGTCAACCTAATTATATACATTGATCTGATTTGTTTAGCTGATGCCTTGCATGTATGTGATATAAATTTGATGGTCATGAATTGAATTACGAGAGCAAGTTAAAGGAGGCATGTTTAACTGTGCTGAATTTATTGAATTATCAAAAGTGTCATACAAGAGTTCTGTACATCTATATATTTATACTGCAGGATGCAGAGAGTACAACTATACAGGAAAATAACACTAATAATGATTGACTATGGTCAACCATTGACTTTGGTTGAGCATAGATTGTGGTTGACCATTGACCATAATTGACCACTAACCATTAGATTTACACTAACAACTATTAACTGTATACTAACAACCTCCCTCAAACGTATTGTGTTTTTCCAGGTTGCTTCTGGAAGGTTTGGTGTCACTCCAACATTCTTGGCAAATGCTGATCAGTTAGAAATCAAGATTGCACAAGGCGCAAAACCCGGTGAAGGTGGACAATTACCTGGAAAAAAAGTTAGCATGTATATTGCAAGGTTGAGAAATTCTAAACCGGGAGTTCCGCTTATATCTCCACCTCCTCATCATGACATTTATTCTATTGAGGACCTTGCTCAATTGATCTTTGATCTTCATCAGGTGGCACTCTTTGCTTTCTGTATTCGTTGGAATTTAGTAATTAGATACTGAAGAAAATTCTATGGTTGAACAGGTGAATCCAAAGGCAAAGGTGTCTGTAAAACTGGTGGCTGAAGCTGGAATTGGCACTGTTGCATCTGGAGTTGCAAAGGGCAATGCTGACATTATACAGGTGTCTACTTTGACCTGTAATTCATTACATCTTGTTAGCTTCTTCAATTTATGTTTCTTGGATATGCATTTCTCCTTTGTGAAGAATAACATATCATGATGTGATCAATTTACAGATTTCAGGACATGATGGGGGAACTGGAGCAAGCCCTATAAGTTCCATCAAGCATGCAGGAGGTCCTTGGGAACTTGGTCTTACAGAATCTCACCAGGTCATAATTGAATCATGAAATTGTGTGATTAAAATATATTTTCATTATGTCCGCCTATTTATGTGCTATTCGATTGTGAATGATTTTTCTTGCAGACACTGATTGAAAATGGACTTAGAGAAAGGGTTATTCTCAGAGTTGATGGTGGATTTAGAAGCGGAGTTGATGTCATGATGGCAGCAATAATGGGTGCTGATGAATATGGCTTTGGTTCTGTGGCAATGATCGCTACTGGATGTGTTATGGCTCGCATTTGCCACACCAATAATTGCCCAGTTGGTGTTGCCAGTCAGGTCCTTAAAAGACTGATTTGTTATTTCATACTTAAATATAATCATTACTGTTCATTTTTCTAATATGAATTTATCATTGCATTTCAGAGGGAAGAATTGCGGGCACGCTTTCCTGGTGTACCTGGTGATCTTGTCAACTACTTTTTGTATGTAGCTGAGGAGGTACTTTGGGGCGCTTTTGATATCTTTCAAGTTTATCTTAGTTTTTCTTGTTTCGGACTTGCTGATATTGATTTAATTTTCGATTACCACTTTGAAATTTGGATTATGTTATGATTTCCTCATGCTTTCCATAATAAATTTTGTTTTTTTTATCAGGTAAGAGGCATATTGGCACAACTAGGGTATGAGAAATTGGATGATGTTATTGGCCGGACTGATTTGTTGCAACCAAGAGACATATCTCTAGCAAAGACTCAGCATCTAGATCTGAGTTATATCCTCTCTGTACGAATTGCCTACGTCATATATATCTTTTCTTTAATTTCCTTTAAGTTGAATTGGCTGCATCTCTACTTTTTGTGTGATTAACCTTATATTTTCAGAGTGCTGGATTATCTAAATGGAGCAGTACAGAAATTAGGAACCAGGAGCCTCATACCAATGGTCCTGTTCTGGATGATAGTTTGCTAGCAGATCCAGAGGTAAAAACAACTATAGATGTTATTAAAATTTAAAAGTATTATTGACGTCGTTTTGGCAATATTTCTTGTTTGGATCAGTTTGTATGTCAATCATATTCAGTGCTCAAATGCTAGGATTCCTGTGCTCTAGATTGTAGACAGGATAATGACTTTCTAGAGTTTGCACTTGCCATCATTCTAAAATTTACTTAATACTAATTTTATTTTCTCTTATATTTCTATCTTATTAAAGTAATATTACACGTGGAAGAAGTGCTTGTTATCTAATTTCCCTGGAGTTGATTTCATAGTTCTCAAATTTTTTTATTGAAACAAATGTTAAAAACACAACAATTTAACGATCTATGTCTGGTGAAGATAATAAAAAGGGTAAAAAGTGAAAATTGAGAGTCTGAAGTGTTGAATGGGGAAACTATTCCTAGTTGACTTTCTCATGGAGCCAAATTCCCAACACCTATAATTCTGAAACGTGCCAGTTTATCCCCTTTTAATTAACTGTGTCTTTTTCTTTTTGAAAATATATGGGAATGAGATGAGGAAAATGGTTCTGTGCTTTATAGGAAAAAGTCACACAAGGCAGAAATATTAAATACGTTATTTTCCAGATTGCAGATGCCATTAAAAATGAAAAGGTGGTTAACAAGACTGTAAACATATACAACATTGATCGTGCTGTTTGTGGGCGTATAGCTGGTGTCATTGCAAAGAAGTATGGTGACACCGGTTTTGCAGGACAGTTGAATATAACGTAAGATGTGTAAATTTACAGCTTAAAATCCAATATTTGTATTTAATCTAAAGTTAACAAAGGTGTTTTCCCTGCTTCCAGATTTACGGGAAGTGCTGGGCAGTCATTTGCTTGCTTTCTGACACCTGGAATGAACATTCGACTGGTAGGAGAGGCTAATGATTATGTTGGGAAGGTATCTCACTAAACTCCGCTTTGGGTTGCCTAAGATCTGGTTTTGGAAATTAAACATGAAAGTTGTGCCTATGATTCATTTATTTGGTGATGGAGAGTTTGGGGCATGGTTACTTGGTTATTTTATCCTAGTGTTCTTTTATCAGCCAGGTACTGTACTCAATCAGTAAAATTCTTGACAAATTTCTTTATTAAAGTGAGGATTTGATGATATAGTTCTTTGACAAATGTAATTTAGTTGTGCACTATACATTTATCTTGGATTAAAACCCCTTTTGTGACCATAATGAATGAAATGGACGCTTTTCTTTTGAGGTATCTGTTCTAAATGTTTTTAGTTAGATACGAAATTGAGGCATAATGTTCTGATGTTTATTTATGACTGTTGCCAGGGCATTGCTGGAGGTGAGTTGGTTATCACTCCTGTTGACAAGACGGGGTTTGAACCTGAGGATGCAGCTATTGTGGGGAATACTTGCTTGTATGGGGCAACTGGTGGACAGGTCTTCGTCAGAGGGAGAGCTGGGGAGAGATTTGCTGTCAGAAACTCACTTGCTGAAGCTGTGGTTGAAGGCACAGGAGATCATTGTTGTGAGTACATGACAGGTGGCTGTGTGGTTGTCTTGGGAAAGTGAGTAATATTTCTTATCCAAGCTGTACCACTCTTTTCTTCTTCCCCATCCCGCATTGTGTAATTAGGTCTCTGTTTGTTCAAACTTTTTTCAAGAAAAAGTACCTTTATAATAAAATAATCACTTAGTAGAAATTTTTATATGTTTGTGTAAACATTTAAAAAAGCAGTTTGCTTTCTGCTTCTCTTTCTCTACAATCACTTTTTTAAGCACAAACAAAATAAATCTGTTATTTTGGAAAAAATTGTGGTATACTGAGACTATCACATATTTCATACCTTAACAGAGTGGGTAGAAATGTGGCTGCTGGAATGACAGGAGGATTGGCTTACATTCTAGATGAGGATGACACTCTCATTCCCAAGGTTTGTGCGAGACCTTTACTTTACTGTTTTACTTTTTATAAATAAGTGCATGCATGGATATTAAAATTCTTGTTCTTATCTGGATTCGCTTATTGCCCCATCTAATGTAAGCAAAAAGAGAGAACAATAAATCATTGGGTTTGGGAAGCATTTTCAACTGCTTAAGAAAACCATTATACTGTACTACTGTTTGGTGATCTTCCGAAATCTCAGAAGTGCCTATGCATGGAACGCCAAAACTTCCTTTAAAACTTTGCTTGTAAGCTCTAACAAGTCTTGTAGCAGTAGTTATTTACTTTACCTGAATTTTTCTCAAACATCAACGATTTTAGACTGCCCCTCCCCCTTGAAAGAAAATGCTTCTAGAACATAATAATAAAATCTAGAAAGCCTTTTATTTAAGCTGCTTGAACGAAACCATGCTATTGTTTTGTTATGCTTATATCTAAGATCAATTCACAGGTAAACAGAGAAATTGTAAAAATCCAACGGGTATCAGCCCCTGTTGGGCAGATGCAACTGAAGAGCCTGATTGAAGCTCATGTTGTAAGTCCTCCTATTTACAAACAAGAGTTTAAGCATGTACAAGCATGTAGTAGGCAGAATCGTGTTCCTGTTTTTAGAATTTGATATCAATTGATTATGATAATGCATAATTAAATTTAATCCTCTCTGTATGAAGGAAAAAACCGGTAGTACCAAAGGTGCGGCTATTCTGAAGGATTGGGATAAGTATTTATCACTGTTTTGGCAGCTGGTTCCACCTAGTGAAGAGGATACGCCTGAGGCAAATGCCAAGTATGACACAACTACCGCAGAGCAGGTCACTTTTCAGTCTGCTTAGGGTACCAATGGCAAGGTTGGATTGATTACGATAGAGGCTATGTACCTACTGTGTACAGGAAAGGGAGAGGCTATCAACAAGGTGGAAATGATAGCCACATTATGGGATTCAACTATCGCTTGAAATCATAGTGCTGCATTGATTCTCAAGATCATTTTTGCCTAAAAGGCCCCCTATACACCAGCATTAGTCTTCTTTTACCTTAGTTTTTGTATAGCCGTGTGAAAGAAAATCTGTAAATAAAATGCACTTGATTCGAGTCTGATGGACGGTGAAAATAAGTTAGTTGGGGCCTGATACGGCTTGTTATCTTTGTTCTCTTGCGGTCGTGAAAATTTAGTTTTCTCCTTGCACCTCAAAATGTGTTCCTTCTCTCCATTTAATAAAATAGGATAATATTGATAAAATATACATTGCTGACACTATAATTGACATGAATTTTCAATAGTTGAAGAGCAACATGATATAGGAAATCAACAAGGAAGCCACGTGGCAGTCAATAGCTTAGTTTCATAATTCTGTTAGAATTCTGTTGCTGTTTTTTTTTTGTTAGTTGTTTCAATTAAAAAATACACAACTTGGAAGTGAGCTAGTACGATTTTTCTGGTTGAATAACAATCTTCTTTCAACTCACTTTGCATCACTTTGTATTCATGTTTGAATCCCTAAGGTTTAAATATTTTTGAATAATGGTTTTAGCTTGGACCTTCCATTGACAGATATGGTAGAAGCAACTCGTCTTTAAGCAGCATTGTGTAAAACAAAATCGCTTTGAAACTTGAAGAGTGGTTAATGAAGATTACAACTTCAATTTGTCAAGTAATTGATGCATAATGAAAGACCTTACATAAGAACTCTGAATAAGAGAATGACACTTCAGGCGCATTGCTAATTGCAAATGTACACTAATTCGAATTCCAACTATTCTTGTGGCACACGATTGGCACAAATCGATTTCCTGTGCTTTGATGGTGATGCAATCCAACAATAGATCTATCAATGTGAAATGTTCTTTACGATTGACGACACTCTTGAGCATTTTCATGTGAAATTGGCGGTAATCCATTTTGAAAGGAAGACATGGTAATGGCATACCTATGTTGTTAAGACTCTTGAAGGAGGTAATCTTCCTAATTGGAATGAATTTACAAATATATTGATTGATTGCTTTGGTGAAATTGATGATGATCCAATGTCGAAACTTATGAAATTGAGGCAAAAAGGTTATGTGGTGGAATATGATGATTAGTTTGATGCAATAACTTCTCACTTGGACCTTAGTAATACACTTTTGTTAAGCTGCTTCTTAAGGGCCTTAAAAAAGGATATTCAAATAATAGTAAAAATGTTTCAACCCCAAGATTTAAGGAAGACATTCCATTTGACTAAATTATATGAGTCAGTTTTTTGGTTTAAACATTACTACCAAATTTTCTTTTAAATCTCAAAGTCCATATACTGGTACAAAAGCCATTTTACCTACACCTAAACCTATGAACAAGCCAAATGACTCGTAGATTACCTTACACACAAACCAAAGAAAACTTAATAAGAAACTCACTCCTGCTTTTATGACTGAGAGTAGGTCTAAGGGCCTTTGTTATTTCTATGATGAATCCTATAGTCCTGCTCATGCGTTGACACATAAGAAACTTGAGATTCATGTTTTGGAGGTGAGTGACAATAAGGAGGAAATTAATGATCAAATTGATGACACACAAGACGATGATAGTCTTTCTTTGGACCCTCAAATATCAGTTACTGCATTGACTAGTATAGCTACCTTCAAAAGTATGAGGGTGACTGGTTACTTTAAGAAGAAACCCCTACATATACTCATATACAGCGATAATACCCATAATTTCTTGGATGAGGTAGTAGCTAAAAAATTGGGTTATCCGCTAACTGTTATTCCTCCTTTAAGTGTGACAATGGTTGATGGGGCTCGGGTAAACATTACTGCCACTACTAAGTGCCTTGGACAATTCAAAACATGGGATTTACCTCATATATATACTTCTTATACCATTGAAATGTTGTGATATGGTTCTAGGAATTGAGTGGTTGGTTACCTTAGGGGACATTACCTGAAATTTTGATAAGTTGTCTATGCAACTTTATGTCTAGGAAAAGAAGCTTGTATTGAGAAGAGTTATAGATGATGAGCTAAAAACTGCTAGATAGTTGCAGAAAGCAATTGCTGGTCATGTGCATTTGTCAATGTTACAACTGTATGACAGGGATACTGACTTCCTATGGCATTCATTGACTACAGATGCAGACTGTTAGCTTATTCCCGAATCTATAGAGGCCTTATTATTGTAGTTTGATGATATTTTTCAAGAACCTACCAAACTACCTCCTAAACGACACAAATTCCCTTGGTTGTAGGAGCCAATCCTATCAACAAACGGACATTATTGACAAATTGGTGTAGGATTCTCTTAAATATGGTATAATATAGCAAAGTAGTAGTGCTTTTGCTAGCTCTGTTGTCTTGGTTATGAGAAAAGATGGCTCTTGGAGACTCTATGTTGATTACCGAGACATTAATAAACAAACCATTAAGGATAGGTTCCTTATTCCTTTACTGGATAATTTGTTAGATGAGTTACATGGTTCTATGATGTTTTCTAAAATTAATTTACTCTCAGGTTATAATAAAATGAGACTAAAGGATAGTGATATCCATAAGACTGCATTAAAGACACACAAAGGTCATTTTGAGTATTTAGTTATGACATTTGGCCTTTAATGCACCAGCCAAGGTCTCATGAATGATGTTTTCAAAGATTATCCGAGACAGTTTCTTTTGGTGTTTTTTGGTGATATCTTAATATACAACAAGGATCGTTAACATCATCTTTCTCGTTTGCATATGGTATGATTGACTATGCACAAAAATTCTTTGTATATAAAGAAATCTTAATGTTACTTTGGTGTAAAAAGAGTTGAGTATTTAGGCCATTTTATCACAAAGGATGGTGTATCGACTAACCCTACAAAAATCTTGGTTGTCAAGAACTAGCAATACTAACATCCTTGAAGTAGTTGAGTAAATTTTTGGGACTCGTAGGGTACTATAGACGGTTTGTTCCGGGGTATAGTGGTATTGCACGACCTTTGACTAATATGTTGAAGAAAGATAATTTGTATTGGTCTGAGGAGGCAAAGGTTGCATTTCAGTCCCTCAAGGGTAGTTTGATCCAATCTCTAGTATTAGCATTACCTGATTTTTCTAAGGGGTTTGTGGTTGAGGTGGATGCTTCAAGTTTTGGAATTGGTGTTGTATTAATGCAGGATCATCACCCAATTTCTTTTATTAGTCGGGTTCTCAATATGCAGCAACAATCACTTTCCTCCTATTGAAAGAATTGTCAGTAGTGGTTTTCACAGTCCAAAAATGGAGGCATTATTTGTTGAATACCCACTTTGTTATCTGCACAAACCATAGAAGCCTATAGTATATATTGAGTCAAAGATTGACTACAACATGATAACTTTTTGGCAAGTATACCAAATCGTTACAAGTAATACAGTGATAAGAAAAGTATCGTTCTCCTCAGGGAATTTGAGTTAAGTTGTTCAAATAAATTATTTATCAAGATCAATGTGACAACAAGTGATAATTTGAATCAGAGAATTGAAAATAAGAAATTAACAAAATATTAAAGTTTTAAAATTAAATTTGGAAGAAAGCTTCGTTGGAATTGACTTCATGGCTACCATTACAGTAACTCTTCTGAACAATATAATTTGCGTTCAAACATTAACATCACAGTATCTTGGTTTAATCCCTTAAAACAAGTTGTAAAGAATTATGCTCAATTATTAATTCCTTAAGTAATTAAACATAACCTTTGCATTAAGATTTGATGTTTATAAATGACCAGAAGAATTGAAACCATTCCTAGCATCGTTCCTTCTGGTTGCTTTTCTTACATTCATACTCAAATTTACTTCCCAGTACAAATTGAATATATTAAATATATTATACTTCCGTATAATCACAAGTAAAACAAGAAAAGCATATGAACAGAACTTATATTGAACAGGAAAAATTACATTAAGTGTCATCCATTACAATCAATTCCAACGAACAAACATTTAACCTATCCTAGACATCACAAACGTACTCATTTTTGCAATTCCTTGCATGATGTGCAGTCTTGATGTCTTCAGAGAGTCTTCTAATGGTCTTCTGATGATATCCGGAGCAGTTCTCAATTTTTTTGTATGTCAGAAGATGGTTTCTGTTTCCCGGTCATGTCTTTTAATGAGTCACTTAACTTCCTTAATTCGCTCAGCGCACAAATATGTTTGTTATGCGAATTAAAAGAAAATTTGGGTGACTTAACTGCCATTATTCGCTGCGCGAAACTAGTCGCTAGGCGAATTATAAAATTTTGCCCTTTAATTATATAATTCGCTCAGCCAAACTAGTCGCCAGGCGAATTAAATTTTCTAGCTTACACTTCCGCTCTGCGAGAATTGACTGACAACTTCCTCTTTTTACATCTTTTCCTGAACAATAAATTACGAAACAATCTATGAACTAATTACAACTTTTCACTGAGTAAAAACATGAATAATTAAAAATTTGAGATTATTTATAAGTGTAAAAATAACTCATTTTCACACTTATCACAACATTCCAACAAAAATGGTTGGTGAAACTGATGGAATTTGATTTTACAATTGAGTTCAAACAGGGCAGAGAAAATTTAGCAATTGATGCTTTATCAAGATAGGAATTCGTGGACCGACAAACTCTCATGACCCTCATACCTAAACGCAATATGTTGAACAAAATCATAGCTTCTTGGCAAACTAATAAGGGCATTCAAAAATTGATCCAAGAGTTACAAATAAATGCTTCCTCACATAAACATTATACTTGGAATCAAAATGAACTTAGAAGGAATGACAGATTGGTCGTGGGAAAAAATGGTGACTTAAGGAATAAGTTGTTACATTAGGTGCATGTCAGTTATACTAGTGGCCACTATGGTAGGGGGTGCTACATTAAAAAGATTGAAATCAGTAGTATATTGGCAAGGTATGACCAAGATTTTGCTAGATTCCAAGGGTAAACAAGTAATATATGTGGCGGTGGACAAATTAAGCAAGGATGCTCACTTCATGTCCTTAAAACATCCATACACTACTACTGAAGTTGCCCAATCTTTCTTGGATAATGTGTTCAAATTGCATGGTTTTCCAAATTCCATAACCAGTGACCGAGACCCCACATTTTTTAGTCAATTCTGGAAGGACTTGATGTCATTTCAAGGTGTTCAATTACAACTTTCATCAGCCTATCATTCCCAAATTAATGGTCAATTTGAAGTGGTGAATAAATGTTTGGAGACGTTCTTGCGTGATGCTCCTCATGAGTTGTCTAGATGGCTTCCTCTAGCAAAATGGTGGTACAATACCAACCATCATACTACCATAAAGTGCAGTCCTTATGAGGTTATGTTTGGTCAGCCTACTCTAATCTACCTCTTTTATTTACTGGGGGAGTAAAAAGTGGAATTGTTTGGTCAACCTACTATAATCTATCTCCTTTATCCAGATTTTCATCTTGGAAGACAAGGATTTTTTGAAGACAGATAAATTGATATAGAAAATCAATAAAAAAGTCACGTGACCAATGGTTAGTTTCATAATTTTGTTACAAATTTATTACTGTATTTTTATATTATTAGTTATTTCAATTAATAAATACACAGCTCCAAAGTGAGTTAATATGATTTTTCTGATTAAATAATAATAATTTTGTCTCAACTCATTTTTCATAACTCCGAATTCATCCTTAAATTCCTAAGATTTTAAGTTCTTCAAATAATTCCCTATTCCTAAAACTTCTCTTATCACAAGCAAGTTATTATTTCCCCACATTATATCAACAATTGTTCCTCAATTATGAAAAAATAATATTTAAATATGGTATAACCTATGTGAACAGAACATCTTTCAATATTTTTTTTATTAACTTTCGTTTTAAGTTCTGAAAATTGTCTCTTAGTACGATTTAGCAATGATGTATTCTGTATTTAAATTTATGATATATATATATATATACATATATATATATATATATATATATATATATATATATATATATATTCTTGACATTTGGTATGAAAAAGTTTGTGTGAGGACAGAATAAGCAGAGTAATAAGTATTTGTTATATAACAATTTTATAAAACATTATCATTGATAATTCTAAAAGTAAAATTTATTGTTTTTATCATTTTCTCTTTAGAAATAAAATGAGTGATATTTTAAAATATAAATCATAATACAATAATTCTATCTTATCATATCAAAACTAATATATAGAAAATCAATTACAAGTATTTGAGTAAATTAAAATTATTTTTAATAAAAATGCGATATTAAACGTAAATTATTGAATGAAAAAGTAAGAATACTATACATAATTAGTACAAAAAGAGCTTAGTAAGTAACTAAATTTATGTTTGATAGGGAGAGAACAAATGTAAAAAAATATGTGCTAGTATTTTTGTAATTAAATATGACGCATACATTCATTCGTAAATACACTTAAAAACAATCTACAGCACTAACTTCTTCTCACTTTCTCCTTGTGTGAAATTTCCTTTTAACACCGATTATTATTTTGTGAATTAGGATTTTCATTGTTGATCAAAAGTTACATTTTAATCCATTCTCATGTGTGATTCACTAGGTAACATCTTTTCCTCCAATTTTTTTTTATTATTTTTTATTGATCTTCGTTTTTCATCCTTGGTACACGGAATTATTTATGGAAAACTCAATTATTGTTATACATGAATGTCTTCTTTATTTGTCTTTGTCTTGAACGTGAGTTTTCTAATCTTTTGTTTATATTAGATATTTAATTAAGTTTAGATTTATTAGATAAAAAGGAAAAAAGAGAAGAAGAAAAACAAGAAGATGGAGAAATAGAAGAAGAAGAACAAGAAGAAAAAAAGAAAAAATTAACTAAAAATCTGAAAAAAAAATATTACATAAATTTACATATATTATAAATACAAAAAACCTAAACTCACATTTATTATTGAATGAATAAACATAAATTTACATCTCTCACAAATTTATCCCTCACAATTATGTCTCATCTATATCATACTTAGAAAAGCTAAGTAATAAATATATTACTTAATTGAATTATGTACTTAAAATATATTCTAAATGGAACAGACAGAATTATATTTGGCAAGCTAAAACTATATTTAAAAATCCTATGAGGGGAATAGAGAAGGAGATCCTGTTGTTCACGTGGAAGCTTAACAGTCTGAGAGTACGGAAAATTGTTGACCAAATTCATTGTCCTTTATTCCATATAAAAAAGAAACATCGTTTATGTTTCTATATTCTATGGGTTTTTGTACCATAGTAGGCAAAAATGAGTGGAATATCACAAGAATAGGTAAAAAAAAAATTAATTACGAGAATAGGGAAGTAGTGTCACCCATGCACGACTTCAAATAAAGAAGTCGTGTCACTCCTGCACGACTTCACACTGTTCATTTGACTTTAAGGCATGGTAATCGATTACCGTAATCGATTACCAAGACATTTTTAACAAAAAAAAATAAAAAACAAATGAAGTCGTATGGGGGTTTGACGACTTCTACTATTAAAGTCGTGCAACCCCCTGACGTTTTCACTTTTTATTTTTAAATTTTTTTATTAGTTAAAATCTTTTATAATTTATAAATAATGTTTTTAGATATATTTTAAATAATTAAAATTATATCTAATTAATAATTAAATTTTTTAATATTATTAAAAAAATAAATTTTATATTCTAATTATTTTTGTAATTAAATTAATTTTTTTATAAAATAATTTTAATTAAATAATTTATAACTATTATAATTATGTAATTAAAATTTGAAAAAAAATTATATTTCATTACAATTTATTTTTTTTAATTTTTTTTAAAATAGAATAATTTTTTTAGAAATTATAATTAATTAATAATATTTTTTTTATTATAAAATATTTAATTAATACATATTTTAAATATAAACTATTTAAATTAATAAAAAAGAAAATATTAAAATCGTAAGGGTATGACGACTTCTTGTATGGAAGTCGTGCAACCCCCCACACACTTTCACTTTTAATTTTTTTTATTATTTAAATTAATTTATAATATTTAAATAATGTATTGAAATGTATATATAATACTTTAAATTATGCATAATTAATAATTAAAGTTTTTAAATATTATAAAATAAATAAATTTCATGGTTTTAATTATTTTTGTAATTAAATTAAATTTTGTATTTAATTGTTTTAATTAAATAATTTATAATTGTAATTATGTAATTAAAAAATAAAAAAAAATTATTGTGATTAAATAAATAGAAATGTATAAACTTATTATATTTAATTATAATAAAAAAAATTATAATAAATATTTGTTTAAGTAAATTTATTATATTAAACAAAAATAAATTTATAAAGAAATAATTTTTTTATTTTTAATTAAATATTACAGTTATAAATTATTTAATTAAAATAATTAAATAAAAAATTTAATTTAATTACAAAAATAATTAAAACCATAAAATTTATTTATTTTATAATATTTAAAAACTTTAATTATTAATTATACATAATTTAAAGTATTATATATACATTTAAATACATTATTTAAATATTATAAATTAATTTAAATAATAAAAAAAGTTAAAAGTGAAAGTGTGTGGGGGTTGCAGGACTTCCATACAAGAAGTCGTCACCCCCTACGATTTTAATATTTTTTTTTATTAATTTAAATAGTTTATATTTAAAATATTTATTAATTAAATAGTTTATAATAAAAAAAATTATTAATTAATTATAATTTCTAAAAAAAATATTCTATGTTAAAAAAAATTTAAAAAATAAATTGTAATGAAATATAATTTTTTTCAAATTTTAATTACATAATTATAATTGTTATAAATTATTTAATTAAAATTATTTTATAAAAAAATTAATTTAATTACAAAAATAATTAGAATATAAAATTTATTTTTTAATAATATTAAAAAATTTAATTATTAATTAGATATAATTTTAATTATTTAAAAGCATTATTTATAAATTATAAAAGATTTTAACTAATAAAAAAATTTAAAAATAAAAGAAAATAAAAAGTAAAAACGTCAGGGGGTTGCACGACTTTAATTGTATAAGTCGTCAAACCCTCATACGACTTTGTTTGTTTTTTTTTTTTTGTTAAAAATGTCTTGATAATCGATTACAAGTATCTGGTAATCGATTACAATGCCTTAAAGTCAAATGAACAGTGTGAAGTCGTGCCGGAATGGCACGACTTCTTTATTTAAAATCGTGCATGGGTGGCACGACTTCACTTTTTATCTATTTTCGTAATATTATAGGCAAATTTGCCTAGGGAGGTTAAAAAACCATATTCTATGTTACGCTCTTCAACTTTCAATATTGACGTCTACAATCAAAACTATGATCACTCATCTTCCAGTGCCCGAAACTTCCTACTAAGACCTTCTTGGAACCAAAACCAAGCTGTTCTACGCTGTAACAAATTTGTCACTTCCTCTGCTTGTTTCCTTCAACTTTCAACTTATCAATTTTAAACGTGAAAAATGATCCCAATCGAGAAAACCAGGGAAAATGAATTTGTCATTTTCCCTACTTTCTCCCCATCTCTGCTTTACCAACCGAATATAATAAACCTTTTTCACCAACCCAATTACTATCCCAGCCATCTTCCTTTCCAATTACCTCAATCATCTTCCTTTCCAATTACCTCAATTTAATCATCCCTAACTTTCTGCTTTCTATATATGCATTTTTCTTAGCAAATAAAACTTATGTAAAATTAATCATTAAATTTAGCTAATAAAAAATAGCACGTACCATCTGTGTTATTACCTGTTTGATATGGAATACGATAAATACCGTAAGGGAAATTGCTGAAAATGACAGAGTCAAATTAAGATGTTAGACTTTAAGGAAAGGAAAGATGAAGATGATGATGATGATGAATGATAGATAAGAAGGGTAAATATGTGTAGTTGCAATCACGCTTCAATTGCTTTTCTTTTCCTTTTTCTTTGAAAACAAAACAAAGCAACCAAATTCTATGTATACCCACCAAATGTCGGCGTATTGGTGTTGAAATCCGAATAGTAAATGTTAAACAATGATTTCTCAAAGCGCTTTTCTCTCTTTCTCTTTGTGTTTTTTAATATTAGATAGAACGAAAGTTTCTATTTGATATCGAACTAATCTTCTACCTATTTGTCTATTCTTTTTATTAATTTCTAATGAGAATATTCTACAAACTTTATTGAAAAATTGCAATACGACAAGATGAAGCTATCGACACATTTTTCTTATTAGATAAAGGAAAATTATACGAACAATAAAAGTAATTATAGGCTGTATTGCATGATATTTCAGATACTACAACTTACTCTAATTTTAGGGAGAGTTAAAGACAATTTGAATAACAATAAGATATACACTATCACATTCCTTATACTTGTTCTTCCATTTCATGTCCACACAGATATACAATCTTCTTTGTCTGGAAAAGCACATAATACATAACTGTATATAATATTATGAAACAAATGCTGTTTTCTTTCTGGGTAAATTTACTCACATTGCTCTGATTTATGGGTTAAAGGTCGACTAATGAAAGAAAAAACGTCAGAAGAAGAGAGTATTCGGAACTCACATTCATCAGTTATCACCAAGCATGCATGCAAACATTATGCAGAAGAGCATAACTAGAGAAGCATGCCTTGACAATGTCAGAGAAAATTGCATATAGGTATAGGTAGCTACCAAGTAAAATTACAGAGATGAATCACTCCTGGGTCATGTTTGGAAGACACAGCCAACATCACCAGAAGCAGCATTATCACAGCAGGAACCAACATGAGAATCATTGGCGGCGGCGGCAGAGGTGGCAGAATCAGTGGCAGAACCAAGATTGCTATGGTCAACACCACCATAAACATGATTGATCTACACCCGAAAAGCCTTCTCATGAGAAGCTTATGAAACTCCTCTTTCACTGAACCAACCAAATGCTCATCGATCTACCCCAATCCAGTTAAACAAATCTTTGATCTCCCTCCTTCTATATGATCACAACCCTCTTGGTGTTTTATTGTTTTGAATTTAAAAAGACAGAAAAGATGAGATTTTGTCACTGCCTCTCTCTTTTATTTTGTTGTAGCAGCGTCACTGTCCTGGTTCCATCCGAAGAGACGTATTTTGTAGTTATGCTAAAACATAGCAGCCATCAATTTTCTTTTCTTTTCTCAGACTTTCCTACTTTTCTGGCATTCTCCAATATGGCAACCAAGCTCCCTTTGATGGCTAAACTACTATCATTTGGATTTTCTTTTGACTCAATTAGTTGAAACTGCGAGTGTTCATCATATTAATTAATTTCTTTTGTCAATGCATCGATTAATGACAAATACGATCACCAATTAACACAATTTATACATTTAGCAGTTACCAATATTGTGGTGTTATAACTTATATGACACTTGAGAGATACATTGCACCATCCAACAGACAGAATACACTAACCTTTTTCGTTTCATACCATGCAGTAAAACAAAATTTTAACGTTGTTAAAAATCAATTTCTTTCTTTGAGGTAATTAAATTTTGTATTAAAAGACAAAAAAGGAAAAACATGTAGGAAGAAAGTAATTTCGGTTCCCCATTATTATTATATTCATATTTATGGGTTTTTTACTTTGAATATGTCAAAATTCAGTTCTTAATTACTAAAAATGAGAATGATAAGAAAGTTAATGCTCCCATTCTCTTTGTACACTCGTTAAGACGGGAACAAACGTAAAGAACAATTTATAAACACTTTCATTGATACTTCCTACATACATAAATTTACATAAATTTATATAAATTTAATATTCAAATTTATTTTTATGAAAGTATAGACATTGATCAACTAATTTAATTATGAATACTGATAGACACAATTTCTCATTTTACTAAGCTACTGCTAATCCTCGACATTAGGAAATGATATTCGCGTTAATTGTACTGTTATCGAGAAAGGAATTCCATAATATTGTACTAAGTGCGAATTTTTGACTTTAAACATCATGAATTTCGGAAGCAAGAATGTGAGACTGTTCTGGATTGGATAATCCATGGGAGGAAAAAATAAAACCCACCCCTTGTCAACAATATGGTATCCAATATAGGATGTCACTAGCAATAATTATAAATCATCTAGTCCTGAAATTTCAAATTTACAGAATAGGTATTTTAGAACGAAGAGGGATAGTTGTTAATTATATGTTTTGGAATAAGTAATGTTTAATGTTTTCTCTGCTCCGGAAATACATTTCCTCAATGTAACAGAAAAAACGTTTTAGACTACTTTTTCTTTTCGAAACCTTGAAATTTTTCTTCCTTGAATAAGTTTAAGAAAAATATACTTTCACACATAATTTTTTTATATTCATTTGATATTATCCTTTTTTATTTTTTATTTTCTTATTTTTTGGAAAATTACAAAAATTTATCATTTTAAAATCATTTTACTTTTGTTAGATGTGTCAAATGAATGTTAATGTATATCATACTACCCTTACTCTATGTTTAACTCTTTTCATATAATTGTGATAGATAAGGAGTATCGGAGGAAGTTATCAAATGAAGTAGGTATGTTTCTCAGACCCAGCAGCAGTGTATCAGAGCTTAGTAAAAAGGAAAGAAGAAAGAGAGAGTAAGAGAGGAGGAAAGAAGAAAGAAAGAAGAAAGAGAGAGTAAGAGAGGAGGAAAGAAGAAAGAAAGAGAGAGTAAG
Organism: Vigna mungo; assembly: GCA_036885675.1. Classification (NCBI taxonomy): domain Eukaryota; kingdom Viridiplantae; phylum Streptophyta; class Magnoliopsida; order Fabales; family Fabaceae; genus Vigna; species Vigna mungo. The sequence continues at coordinate 28,154,879 of CP144695.1, read as the reverse complement.
AGAGGAGGAAAGAAGAAAGAGAGGGTTAATCTTGGAAACAATATTTTACTTGTTCGGGAGTCAACTATGGTAATTTAATTTTTTTCTATGAAAAAGACGGAAGTGAAGGACATTCTACGAGTTTGTAGATGAAGGATAGGTTCTACGAGATTGTAGAAGAGTCCACAGCGATGAGAAGATAGTGAAAGATGCATCTTCAAAAGACGCGTACAAGGGATAACTGCCTTAAGCTATCAATTATAATAATTAGTTTTAAATTGTAATAATTAGTCTTTATTAGCTAATTTTTGTATATTTACTTTCCCTTTATTTAATTTAATTGTCAGTGTTAAATATCATTTATTATGATTGATATTATAATAATTGATATTAAAATATCAATTATTATGATTGATATCAATGATTGATATTATAATAATTGATATTAAATATCAATTATTATGATTGATATTACAATGATTGATATTAAATTGGTGGAGTTTATTTCCTTTTAACTCTTTCAATTTGGGTTATCAATTTGTATATTTATACTATTGTAATCCAATGATCAAATCAATTCATTTTTCAAATACTTTCTATATAAGCAAGATTGGTTTCAAACTTGAAGGGGAGAAGAATGTGAAGAATTTAACTTTACGGGGGAGTTTGTTGGGATAAACTTAAATTTTAGGGTTTTATTAATAATTTTGTTTAAATCTTATTTTATTACTTTTGGGTCTAGTAATATTTGGTTTGATTGGATAGACATAAAATAGGGATGGGTAGTTATGATTTTCTGTTTATCTAGGTAGAATATTATTTTATGATAGAATAAGCAGATTTTATTATTAAATGAGTTGATATTTTATTGTCAGTTTTTATTATTTGTACTTGATACAAGACCTTAAAATTATTTGTGTGGATCACCGTTTTTAACAACTCTTTCTTGATTTTCTCAACCGCTCTGGCCTATTGTTCTTAGCTATATAGTTTGTTATTGAGGATGGAATCTTTGAGCCAAAATGTTATGAAAAACTTCATTCATAAACATTGGTCCAAGATGAGTAGAAGTCATTACATTCCTCTATTTACAAATTTGGTTGTGGGAAAATTCATGCATCATAGATTTCCTTTGGATGATAACTTGCAAAAGTGTGGTATTGTTTTTTAGCTCATTTTTTTTAGTTTTTGTGAATATTGGGAAATTATGCAACTTGGAGTGCATGGTTGCTGGGAAATTTTGGACATGGTTGCATGAAGTCTTTTTCTAATGATGGGTTTGTAAGATAGTAGTTGCAATGATAATTTAAAGGATGTCCGTCAAAGTTCTTTCACCAACATCATTTAGATGGTTTGGAAAATGTACGATGTCTGGAGGTTTGATAAATATATTTTGGCCATAATCATATGGGTAGTATTTGTTTGTTTGATAGATAATTGTGTTAGGGATTTCACCATTTTAAAGCATTTCAACGTCATTTGTCATATTATGAAAACTCCTAAGATAATCTCAATTATTTAAAATTTCTTGGTCTTTGACATTGTGAAATGTAACATTGATGTGGTTGGGTAGGTGCTCTAGGGCTTATTGTGTGTGAAGGGATTTTCAAAGGGAGTGTTGGGATTATATAGGAAGTGTTTTATCCTCTTTTAGTGTTGTTATAGCCTTGAAAATGAAGTTTGTGGGACTCGTTTTGTTATTGAATTGATGGTTTCTAAAAAATGCTCTTCTCTATGGTTAGAGTATAACTCCACCTTGATCATTGCTATCCAGAAATCCTTCCATTATTCCTTGGCTACAGAACTCTTAACCTCAATCTCAAATATATATATGTGTGTTAAATAATTTATATATTTGAGTAATGAATCATAGTTGATGCAGGAAAGAAGTGCATAGAAGATGGAGGACAATCTTATCTGACGTTTATGATTGGAGGTTTTGATGATTCATAAGATTTTACAATTGACATTCTAAATATTATTATTTTGTGGTACTTAGCACTATCTAATTTATCTTGTCTCTATATCAGGTCACAACCATGCTCATCTTATCCACAACTTATTATCATACACACCTACCACACATCAAATCTTTCCACTCAGCTTTTTCACATATAATTTTTATTATTTCATATTCTTTTTTATCTTTTCTTATATCAACTTAATTTAGTTATTAAATTTGTATTTTTGTACCATACACATTTATACTCTGTTGATATTATTATATTATATGTCGTATATTTATCTATATTATATCATATAAAATTAATTATTTTAAAAAATAGTTTTATTTTAAGCTTTTACTTCCTTCATCCCCTCAAATTTTTAAAATAACCATTTTGTTTTTTGGAAAAGTGACTTTGGACTATATATTCCAGAAACTTTTCAGAATACTCTTTTTCTTAATTTTCAAAACAAGATTTTCAGGAAAAAATTTCTAAAATAGAACTTTTATATAAAATGTTCAAAACGAGATTGATGAAATACAATTTTCAGAACATATGAAATACATTTTAAAATAAGTTTTCCATAATGAAATTTCCGGAACAAACTTTGTGAAGTACATATAATTTCTTTTGAAATGACCTTTTTTATTTTTATCAAATGTGTTTTGGAAACAGTTAACACATTAAAAATACATTTTGAAAAGAGTTTTTCGATATGAGTTTTTTATCCATATTTTCTCTCTTTTTCTTTTTTCATATGCAATGATAAAGGATGTTCGAGTTTTTGCCTCCTATATTGGGGGTGGAATTAGTAATCGTAGATGCAAAAGAAGGAATCGCTTTAGTTTTAAAGTACAGTCCCTCTTATGGGCCACCCAAGCCCAGCTATATATATGTGTAGCTTCTGAAGTGGTGGTAAATCCTTAGCTTGAACCATTTGCTAACTTGATTAATCTATTTCTTTACATAACTTCGTTAAGAATTTTAATATATTATACATAAGCATTTGCAAGTTTTATAAATTTTAATAGTTTCATCGAATAACATTATCAGAAGTTATATTTTATTTAATGAATATCATACATTAATTTACTTAGATATTCATATAGGCGAGGTTTGATATTAGAGATAGCTTACTTGTAGTTTTACATTTACAGATGGTAGTAGAATTAGAATTTTACCTCGGTAATCTGCATTAATATTCAACAAAATTCTTAATTATATATATAGATTATTGGGATGACATTTTAATTGGAAAACAATAATAATATCCGAAGAATTTTTTATAAATTTTGTCCAATGTATTCCTAATAACTCAAATAGTGATGTCAGATACAAAATAATCTATTACAATTTTAATTTAATTTTTAATATTCAGAACATATAAAATTTCAATACATACATATTTTCTAAATAAATGTTTTGCAAGATATGTTTTATAATCATTAATAAATAATATATACAATTTCTCTTAAAAGTATTTCATATAGTCATTTGATTGTAAATAGGATAATTTCCTTAACTTTTCTAATATCATCTCACAATACAAATGATAATTTCTTATTAATCAATATTTGTTTTTAGTTTTTTTGATTGTGTACGTCACCCTGTCTACTAGACCCTAACTATATTTACATTTGGCCTTTTATTTTTATATCTTTTTAAATAATTTGTCTCAACACAATGTTTTTTATTATTTAAAATTAATCTACGTCCAAATTGCTAACAAAAAATCGGAAAAGTAGTCGTGATCGGAATGCCTGTGTATATTAATTTTTCTTATTAAGAAAAGTTGAACACATGTAAAAAAGTTATAGCAATTCACATACCTATTCAACTAACTGAATTAAATAGTTTTAACCAATATGCATTAATATAAATACATAAAATGAAATATTTACAGATAACCTACGTATATTTGTATAAGAGCACAAAAAGAATTAAAATTGTGTTTTGACAAAAATTACACGTATTATAAAGGGGATATTTGAATTACATGATATACTACAATAGTTATGTTCACGCCAAAAAAAAAAAAGTTTCCAATCTCTTAACTTCATTGTTTGATATTTAAAACGTATAATCAATAATAAAATAAATGTCAAAATTTTATTATTTAGAAGAAAAATGTTCATTAGAGTATTTATCATAATTTAAAAAAAAAACGTTTTGAAAGATGAAAGGAAGAAAAATTATTTAAATTTTGATTCCTAAACATAGATTATTATTGAGTGAGGTAGAAATAATATGTATAACTTGAGTATGGTAATATTTGATGTGTTTGTTCTATGATAAAGAAGGCTATAGCTAGAGAAACCAGTGAAATGAGGTAGTGATTGCATCATTTAGATGTCATGGAATGTGACAAGAAATAGCAGATAAAAGTAATATTGGCTCTAGTCTGGTGGAAGTATCCTAGATAACACGATTCATTGTTTGACCTAAAAAGCTGTTTGTGCTGGGAAAGTAGTGGATGCAGACAAAAGGATGAACACAGTCTATTTTATATGTGGAAGGCGAAAGTGCAGGTGAAAGAATGAAGCTTGTGCAGATGGATAAAGAGAAGGAAGGTAAGTTTAATAATAAGCTGTCCCATAAAGGAATGTGAAGTTGATATGATAGAGAAGAGGGCAACAAGGTAAAAGAAAGAAGCATAGCAACGTAAGCAAGACTTTGTAACATATAAATGGGAGACAAAATCGAAGGTGACATGACAAGACAGCACCGTCCATGTCTCCCCAGTACACAATGCTCTCTCTGCCATCCCATGCCATGCATGCATTCTTTCAATTAATATTATATATATATATATATAATGCATGGCACTCTGCTTCTGCAATAGCCTAATTTTTATTTAATTTTTTTCCCGTTGAAGGGTTTTAAGGATTCAGTACTTGTGCCTGTGTTGTCCATTGTCACCACACATGAGGAAACACAACTACTTCCCTTCTTCTATTGTTAAATCTGTGCTGGTTTATATGGCAATCACATGAGGTCAGAAGCAAGAAAACATTATCACTGTATCTGCATGCATCTATGTGTGTTCATCAGATCATGCTTGACTTGACTACTCATCATTGTGTACAAATATTTCTGGATTTCCACGCGTGAGGGAATTCAATTCCATCGTGCTCAATTTCATGATCCACTGGATTTCCAAATGCTCCTTTATAATTCTTCTTACCTATTTTCATAATCCATAACTCTAAAACCCAGATTTTTCTCAAAGAAGAAATACCCTTCAATCTCTCATTCGTATATGAAGATAGTCAGAGTAGCTTTCAATGTCTCCACAACCAGCCATTTCTTGTTTTTGTACACTTTGGTGAATATCAGGCCTATCTATACAGTAAATATCACTTGCTATTATTACTGAATCATTCTTTTGCACTCACTATTGCACAATCATAAACAATGACCTTTTAAATACATCAAACAAAAGATATACCACTTTCGTTTCATGATATAATAACTGTTTTAACTCTTTTTTTGCATGAATTTAAAATAATATAAATATAATACTATATTAAAACTGAAAATATCAATCAATTTTAAATAAATAAAAAACATTTTCATTGTTTGCTTTCATTAATCACATGTTTCTAGCTATTATCAGATTTTAATGCATAATGTAATCAGTATTTATGTATTAAGCAATTAAATAAAAAACATTAAAAATTGTAAGTACATATATATATATATATATATATATATATATATATATATATATATATATATATATATATATATATATATATATATATATATATATATATATATATTACTGTGTGCAATACCCCACTTGCTAATTTAGTTAATTCTTGCTTTACTTTCATGATTTCAACTAAAGTCAAATATTTCCTCTTTGGGGACATCTAATAAAAGGGTTGTGCTTTGCAAAAAGAGATTATGGAAAAGATAATATACAATTAATTATTTATAAGGAAAGATTCATTATTGTGGTATGTGTTAGGCAAAGAAAGGCCCACTGTCAACTCAGCAATATATTAGAATCTCATAATAAATATACTATAATTAAAATACAGTACAACATTCTCTTTTTAATTATATATAACTTTTATCAATATTTTATATGCCACTACATTGGCAGTCGAATCAATAGAATTGAATAAAGGTAATTTCATTTTCGGAAGAAAAATATTTTTTATTCAAATATATATTATGTTCAAGATTTTAAAAAATAAAGAAAATGAATAAAAAATTCTTAAGATACTTTTCATATAAGTTCATATTTTGAGATTTATATTATTTTTTGGTAGATTCTTTTGAGTTATACACAAAAGGATTTCGTTTAATTTTTATTTTGATAATATTACTCACTTTACAATTTTAAGTAGCTTTTTCCAAATGATTAACATCTTTATCCTTTCTTTCCAAATGATTTACCTTTAAAATTTTATAAAAAAAAGAAGTGAAAAAAATAAAAAGAGTTTTCAGTCAATGCAATTAAGCAATTAAGTTTACTTACTTCCCTCCATTGTTATGATGCTTTTTTCCTAAAGTTCCCTAAAACTTTGGGGTTGATTTTGATCCTTTAAAAAACTTAGGTGAAAAGAATTTGCTGTTCCCAAAAGTCACGGACAAGCTTAAACAAATTGTAGTGTCACCTACTCACCTATTACTTTCCAAGTTTCATAAGCTTCTATCTTTTTTTTTATGTCCCAAAAGACAGTAAAGTGGGTCTTAAGCTTCGATTTTGACACATTAAAGCATAATTAAGTATATGTTATTTTAGTAATATAATTATCACTATACTAATTTGTTTTTTCAAATCCAAAGACTTCATTAGAATCATAATCACTTTATAAAGGTGAGCTTAGAAAGGAGCATAAATTAAAGGATTAGGCAAGTGGGAGAAGATTCTGTGACGTGGCAAATCATACAAAGTCTTTTCCACAACTTTTATTGATAATAACTCACAAGTACATCAAGCACTTAAAGGCCCAGTTTCTGTTTTCATTTTAAGTTTATCCAAGTACATCTCAGAAGAATTTCGAAAAAAAAAATGTGTTCCAAAGATCAATCATCTAGAATAGAAAAAATATATTTCGAAACACAATTTTATAATTTGCTTATTTATTTTTTATTTCTCTTTTTAAAGAGTGGCTTTTGTAATGTTTATTTCAATTAATGTTTTCAAAAAAAATGAAAGAAAAAATAATTCTAACAAACATAGTTTTTGTTTTAGTTTTTTTAGAAATTCAAAAGTTATGTGAATAAATATAGAGACAATTCGGTCCTAGTCAAAGGGTGAGATGGGTTAGCTTGGTCCAAAGAAGATCAAGATAAAAGATTTAGGTGAATCATTTCGGACCAAAATTTGAACTAAGTTGTAGGTTGAGACAAACCTATTCGAGTCGAAGTTTAAGACAAACCGATTAGGCCAAAGGTCAAGATGGATCGATTGGGCTGAAGGTTGAGACAGGTTGACTTGATCCTAGAGTCGAGATGGGCCAACCTAGTGTAAAGGTCAAAACAAATAGGTTAAGGTCGAAGGTTGAGGCAAACCGGACCCAATTGTAGGTCGAGATTGGTTGACCTAGCATTGAAACTCGTGACAAGTTGGCCCAAGTCAGATTGTGATTTGCTAGCCCGGGTCGAAGATCGAGACAACTTAGGTTGGGCCGAAGGTTGAGATTGGCTAAAGGGGCCCTAACTTCATGATAAGCATTTTGGGTCAAAGGTCGAGAAACATATTTGTCTAAGCAAAACATGGAGATGGGTTAGTTTGGACCAATATATTTTTTTAAAAAAAATCATGTTTAAAAAAAGCTTATGGCTTAGCCTTATCCCATAAAACTTTTGTGGGTATTTCAACCTTGTAAGTTTTTTCAATGGTGAGTTTCTTTTGGCCATGTTGGCTTCAACTCACGTGGGCCAGGGCCAACCCCTATCAGGTGGGCCAAATTAACAGGTCTACCATCATCTTTGTTAGTTCTTCTTCCTCCTTCTCCAAATTGGTCATCACCTTTGTTGTCACTATTACCTTCATGGTTGTTGTCGTTGTCTTCACGGTTCTTGTCATTGCTATTCTCATCACCTCCATAATTGTTATTATTACCTTCTTTTCGTCATCTTCTCCTCTTTTTCTTCATTCCTTTTCTCCTCCTCCTTTTTCTTCCCTTCTTCTTATCTTCTTATTCTCCAATTAATTTATAACAAATATTTCATTAAATTTGATAAATATACAAATAAAAATACATACAGATATTCTCCAATTAATTTATAACAAATATTTCATTAAATTTGATAAATATACAAATAAAAATACATACAGATTTAAAAATATATATAATTATTAATCTATTACTCACGATTTTTTTTTAAATTCAATTACCAATCACACGTTATAAAAACCTAAAGTGAAAACTTTGGATTTCATTTTATTAACCAAATCTATCAACAAAATTTTTTATAAGTAATGACATTCTAAATTATCGATGATTTTTACTTATTGATATGATCGATAAATATCTGATCAAGAAATAGTTTGAAGGACCCATTGTTGCCAAATATTTTATTTTGTATTTAAAATTCTAAAATTCATAGTAAAATTAATTTGTAAATTTTATATTATCCACAAATGGTTTTTATCAATAAAATTTTGTCAACAATAACATTTTGAGTAGATGATTGCATGAAATTTATCGAATAATTACATGACAATCTCATTATTAAATACGCTTTCAATTAAAATAATAAAAATCTCTAATAATTTAAATTAACTGTAATATTTTTTAATTTATATTAATCATATGACCTCAAATATCTTATCATATAAAGACAAGCAAACAAAATAATAAAAAAATATACTTAGCGTAGATATTGAACGACAAATACATAACTGAATTTATTTTTAATACTTAGTAGATGATATATTTAATAAAAATTCTTAAAATATTCAAATTTATTAAAAATTCAAAATTTATTTATTAAACCTATCATCTATTACTAAATATTTTTATACTAATTGTCGTCATTAATGCGGATTAGAAAATATCTATATTATGTTAGACATTTTTTTCATATTTTAACTGCCGAATTCTTTTTATATCCAACGTGGTGTTCTTTACTTCCCTTAACTTTGATTTATCACAAACAACCCTTTTGCTTAAATGGTAAAGAAAATATTATTGTGTAACATATATGTGTTCACTTATATTAAAATATATTTGAATAAGTTTCTCAATACACTCTTCAAGGGAGAATTTGAAAAAAGAAATTAACTTTTTAATAAACTAAAATTAAATTTTATATAAGTTATTTGGAAGAAACTTTCATGTAAAATGTTCTAAAATCTTTATTTTTATCTCATATATAAATTAATATAAATTTACGAAAACAGTTTATAAAAATAAAATTCTAAACTGCCCAGAGCAATTTCTTATTAAGTACTCTAACTTTTACTCTTTTGAATAAGGAGGTATATATATTATCTTTATAAAACAGAAATTAAGCAGTTTACTCAAGCACAAAAATAGAAGGTAAAGTGTGGTTTGGTTGACCACTCTATCTAAGATTCCATTCCTATTGAGAAGAATTAGAGCAAGTTAGGAAGGAGAAATTTAAGGTTTGGGAGAAATAAAAAAGTAATATATGATAGAATAATCATGAGAAAGAAAAATACCTGCCTTTGCAATTTTCTACATAGGCTCACTCTTAAAAAGGTTCTCATAATAGATTCTACAATTGGTGTGACCCTATGAATCTACTTCTCATCAAACCTACACTATCATTTTCAACTAGGTTTAATCATTCTGATAGTCCCTATTTTCGGTGATTTTTTTTCAATTAGGTCCCTCATTTTTTCTTTTTTTCAATTATTTTTGAAAAATTAAAGTAATTAGGTCACTATCGTTAGTTCCGTAATAACACCGTTAAAAAGGATGACAGGTGTCAGCTCGTGATTTTTTTGAATTTTTTAAATATATTTTTGATTATTTTTAATTTTTTTATTTATATTTAAAAAAAATTGTCACATGTCAAGTTGACATTGAGCCACATGGCAATGACAATGTGAGGTGGCACTGATAGTGCCACGTGTCACTATCAGACCACGTGTCATTAGATTTGTCTCAATTTGGTCCCTATATTTTTAATTTGTCTCAATTTGGTTCATGTATTCTTATTTTGTCTTAATTTAGTCATATTTTTTTAAAAAACTAAACAATTTTGTTTCTCTCCAAGTTCAAACAAAATTTTATTTGTATATAAATCTTTGTGTATATAAGGCAGCTTGAGTAGTAAAGTATTGCGCTATAAACGCATAAGCAGGTAAAGAGTACATGTGTTGTGCTACCAAGGAAGTAATAACCCCTAAAGAGGCTAGAGCAAGACCTAATTGAAAATGAATTGAATTATTGATTGTGCCATAAAGACCCTTATGTCCACACCCCAATCTACCCCCAGGAGGAGTATGTGCTTCTAAAAGATCTTTAATACTGTGACCAATCCCGAAATTAGTAGATACTTTTACAAAATGTTTTATTTTTTCATAGAAAAAAATTCGCTCAAAGAAAACGCGAATTTTAACTGTAACTGAGAGGATTTGTTACGTAGAAAAAGAAAGATAGATTCATATTCCCATACATATAAATTATATAGGAACAAGAAAATTCTTCGATTCCTTTTTGAAAAAAAAGTAAAAATCAATTTTTTTTGGAGGAAAAAAACTATTCCAATTAGAATAGTAATAAAAAAACAACCTTATTAAATGAAAGAAAGATACATCTTTTATCGAATATCGAAGGATTTGAACCAAGATTTCGAGATGGATAGGATAGGGTATTCGTATATCTGACTTATGATTTAAATATATCAGTTTATCTTTGAAAAAGGGAAAAATCGAATGAATTGATTGCAAATTTGTATAAGATTTTATGATTTCTAATCCCCTGAAGGAAGAGCTAAATAATTGTAGAGAAAATAGAATCTCCACGACGATACCAAAACCTTCTAATATTATTTGAGAATAAAAATGATAGTTATAACCCATAAAAGTATTTTTTTTAGAATCGTTAACAAAAAGAATGAAATGAGTCTGTTGATACATTCGAGTACTTAAACGTTTTACAATTAGTAAACTAAAATTATTGTTATAATCTACATTTTCTATAAAAAAGGACTCATGACGATAAGCTAGTCCATAAATAGATTCCCAAAAAAAAAGTGGGTATAGGATGTCCTGGTATCGAGATTTATGAAGTTCTAAATATGCTTTATATTGCTCCATGAAAAAAGTCTATTTGAATACAAATTAATTTTTTTATTAGAAAAATAAAAAAATTACAAACTAACATATGACACATTTTTATTTATATAGTAGTAAAGAAATCATTTAACCTAAATAATATAAATGAGTAACTTGTAAAAGTTAACATCTCAATAATAAATATTTGTGTGAAAGTAATCTACACAAGTATAGTTTCAATACTTCCTCAAGAATGCATAAAAAGTTTCTAGAGTTAAATATTTTGATTTGAAATACATCATTACTAATAATTTGCTTAACAGAAACAAATTTAAAGACAAAAATTTGGAAAATGTACATATCATATTTTATTTGGGAATGAACAAATTTTTTTAAATTTTTTAAAAAATTAGGACTAAATTGAGACAAAATAAAAATACAAGGACCAAATTGGAACAAAATAAAAATACAGGGACCAAATTGAAACAAACGCAATGACACGTGGTTTGACAGTGACATGTGGCACTGTTAGTGCCACCTCACACTGTCATTGCTACGTGGCACAATGTCAGCTTGACACATGGCAAATTTTATTTTTAAAAGAAAAAAAATAAAAAATAAAAATAAAAATAATTAAAAATATATTTAAAAAATTCAAAAAAATCACGAGTTGACACGTGTCACCCTTTTTAACGGTGTTAATACGGAACTAAAGACAGTGACCTAATTGCTTCAATTTTTCAAAAATAGGGACCCAATTGAGAAAAAGAAAAAATGAGGGACCTAATTGAAAAAAGTTACCGAAAATAGGGACTATCAGAATGATTAAACCTTTCAACTATTCTACAAATCACTACTAATTAGACAACGGTATGCCAACAAATTCTTTTTAAGGTTAAATATGTTTGTAGTCCCCATACTTTGGGGCAATTTTGGTTTTAGTTTCTCTTTCAAAGTAAGGTTCAATTTAGTCCTTCAACTTTAGAAAACTTTGGTTTTAGTCATTTTTACCAAATTTTTTTAACTTTATTTGCTGTTTTAAATGCGTTTCTCAGTTAACATTGAAGCAAAAATGTGTCAAACAGTGTAAATAATCCAAATGTTATAATGAGACGTGCTTGAAACAGCAAATAAAGTTAAAAAGAGGGACTAAATTGTACCTTAATTTGAAAGAGGGACTAAAATCAAAATCGCCGCAAAATATAGGGACTAAAAACATATTTAACCATTCTTTTTATAAATCTTATACTAACAATCATATTTTTGCGAATTTTTATGCTGAATTGTTTGATGCGTGTACCTTTTTTTTTTTACTGTCTTTTGCATACAATTCTATTATATTCTAGTAACATTCTACCTACTTCTTCAATTCCTCTTGTTTAGGACTTGTTACTGCATTAGAATTTTATTTTTTTTTGCTCAAAAAAATATTATAGAGTGGAAAAGCGTTTAGTAATGAGAAAATTAAACAAGATGTCGAAGAGATGAGCTAAAACAATGTCATAAAATTAAGAAAGGAATTTTGCTTGTGGTATATAGTTGTCCATGATATAGTTGTATATATTAGTGCAAAAAAAAAATAGTATGATGGTCAAAAGAGTCTTTTTATTGCAGATTCTTTCTTGTCATTCATCACACTATCGTGAAAAAATTCATTAAAATCACTATGGTCTGACCATCATCATGATTGCTTGTGGTATATAGTTGTCAATGATATATAGAAGTATACACTAGTGTAAAAAGAAACGATGGTCAAAAGAGTCTTTCTATTATATATTCTTTATTATTATCATACTATCGAGAAAAATTTAAATAAAATCATATGATTTTGTTGCAAACTATGATAATGTTATTCAGTGTCTTTATACAAATAAATTATATAAAAAAAATTTAAATCGAGAATTAAATCATTCTGACTGTAAGGGGCAAGCCGTCAAAATATTTTGATTTCAAAATTAAAAGAATTTGGTTTTGGCGAGCCTAGCTATGTCATAACAATCTATGTCATAAATATATGGAAGTAGCATACAATTATTGCAAAATCCTTTGGAAGTTGGTATTTTTTTTTTTAAATAACCTATTTACAATTTTGTTCTACCAAAAACCTGTTAAAAGTTTCAAAAATCCGGTAAGTACAAAAAGGTATAATAATTATATAATCTTTTTTGAATAAATTTCTTCAACATTTAAAACTACTAAAACTAATCTTAACTATCAAAATCTAAATTCTTATATCTAGAAAGAAAATATTTTGTCCACTGCACATACGATAGTGCTTTTGAATCCATAGGTTGTTTGTGAAAAATTTTTTTGCAAAAAGTAAATTGAAGTTAAAATTATTACATATGAAAATAAGGTAGAACATATTTTTAAATAAGATATATCATATAACATTATCCCAACCGCTTTTATAATTCGTTTCTACCATGTTGGTCATCTATTGCATGACATAGTAGTTACCTTCAAAGTCACAAATTTGTTTATTGCAGTACACCATAGTTAAACTCATGAGATAAATTATATGATAATCCATAATAAATTAATGATATAGTATTATAAATATTTTTAGGAATTTTCATGTGACCTATTGTGTTGGAAGTCTCACATCGACTAGAGATAAGACAAATTTATAATATATATAAGTGGGTGTAAACCTCACCTTTCAAACCAGTTTTGTGGGGTTGAGTTAGACTTAAAGTCCACTTCTTAACATGGTATCAGAGTAATGGTAAGAATCTATCCTAGCGATATTTGTTCTTTGTTGGGCATATTATTTCACCCACTATCGGACCATTATTGGACTACCCATTAATGTCTAGTCTCACGCTCGAGATGATGTTTATACCTTGGCGTCGTAGTTTTTTTTTTTTTAAATGGACTTACGTATCTACTACATTTTTAAATGCACTATTGGGCTTTTTATGCAAGGACCAAAATTGTGCAACAATGCGATCTGGTATTGATATAACTAATCATTGTCAATAACGACTACATTGAAGATTAGTTAAAACATATTTAAAAGGCTAAAATATAACTTATTAAATAAGGTTAAATTTACTTAGCTATATATGGAGTAAGGTAAATTTGTTTATTTCCATCCAATATGACTTTGTTGATGTACATTCATATTTCTCTATAAGGGGAGTTACTGACTGACTGATTAAGTGACTTAAGGGTCTATAAACCCATATATATCATCCTTCCCAACTTTCAAGCAAAAATAATACAAGTACCTAAATTTAATACATTAATAACATCCTTAATGTGTATAAGTTAACAAAAAAAATGATTAAAAGTTAACTTACATCTTCCATAACTCCAAAAAAAAAATGTTTAACTCTTGATTTCCTGTTAAGATCTTCTCCAAATTCGATTGGTAAATGTATAATCGAAACTTGCTTTGTCTACCAAAAACAATGGCATCCCAAGAAATCTTCGCTAGGTCTATACCTATGGATGCAATAACCTCCCTAAATGTGGTCAGTGTAATCTTTCATGTGTTTCAAACACACTGGGAATGTTTAACAATTCATTATACGATGCCCATGTTGCATAATTCTTCATAAATTCATCACAAAAGATGTTCTCTAATTTCAGCAACATTCAATCTTCTCCCATTCAAACAATATCATACATACTTTATTTTCTACACTACCAGCATTATGTTGAGTGAATTGTATAAATTGTTCCACCCTCTCTCATAATCATCATTTATACTTGGAAAATCAATCTAACTCTCATCCATGTCCATGTTTTATATATAGATACATGATCAAAATTAATTTTCTATCAATGCATATTTAAGGATTGCTTAATGAAATAGTGCAAGATAAAGAACAATAAATAATATTTATTAGGGTTAGACACCCTTTGACTCAATACTAACATGTTCAAATAATCTAAAGCATATATAATTTATAATTTATAATTTATAATTTATAAATAACAAATACTAACCAAATTCAAAAATCAAATAAAAAGAGTCAACTTTCTTGAAATGGAGAATACACTATGAGGACAGCCAAGAGAGTAAAGAAAAGAGAGTAACATTACTAGAATACCACGAAGACACTATGTTGGACTAAAGAGAGTGGAGGAGACACTAGGTTGGAGTGAATGCAACAACAATTACTTTGCTAGTTTTGAAGAGAACAATGGGTGATGACTTTGTTGGTTTGAATAGAACAGTGAAATAAGGAAATGAAGGTAGAAGAACGAGGAGTAACGATGATCAAAGAAGTGGTAGAGAAGAAACAAAAGTGACAAATTGCATAGTTGGCTTGTAGTGAAAACATGATGATGGTGTAATGGACTTCAATAGCGAGAACACGAGAAAAGAATTATGCATGTGTAGAGAAATGAAAAGATAAAACCTTTTTAATTTTTATCTGCTATATATCACGATGATTCAGTAATCAAATTGTTATGATTTTTCCATTCCACAGTTGTAAGTTAAACCATTGTGATTTTTTAAACTTCTACGATAATTTTTAAAAAAACTATCATGATTTTATTTTTTAAAAATTTTAACTTTGTTATATTTACGCCATATAACCGTATTTTGATTTCATCATGTTAGTGTGATAAAAATCATAAATCAACTTCGTTAATAAAACTTTTTCACTAGTGATAGAAACTAATGTTCTAGGTGTAGTTCCAGCTAATATATAACTAAGTATATATTTAGCTTGTGAAGATTTATAATTAAGAACATTATGAATTCTGAGGTTTTCCATAGAAGAAATTCACAAACTTATAAATTAGAAAAAACTAAAAATGAAAAAAAAAATAGTGTAAACAAATATGTGCTAATGGAAGAATAGAGGTTGGATAGCCAATTGAGAACTTTTATTAATGCTTCCATCTATAGGGAGAGAAAAATACATAGATAGAAAGAATTAAAAATAAGTAGATAGTTTTTTTTTTATGAGAGATAAATAAGTGGAAAAAATAATTTTATTTATTATTGATCTTACTATTTATAATTAATTAATATTTATAATGTTGTTAAGTTTATTTATTTTTTATTGTAAAAATAAAAAATGAAAGAAAAACATTTATACTTAAAAAAATGTCACACTGTAAAAAAAAGCATACTTAAACTAAGTTTTAGCCTACATAATCTATTATTTCATTAATGTGCATTTTTTACAGTATCTTAAAAACTCTGTTACATGAATGTTTCTTCCCATGGTGTTTTTTCTTTTACCTGTACTTAATAAAACTAACACTCATATTCCATTCCTTTGCAGCTTTATCTCATATTTTTTTCATCCTTTTGACAATATTATATATGCCTTTTTAACAAAACAGTAATTCACTTTCAAAGAAATAGACATTTAAGATTAATTTTAAATAATTAATGAAGACGTTAATTTTAAATCACATTTAGAATAATTTTTTTTCTTTTTCAAATATAAGTTTCAGAAACACTCTTTATTTCCATAAGTTTTATAATTTATTTGTTGTTACAAAAGAATATTCTAAATATAAAAGTAAAGCAAACCGATTTGTAGTGTTTATACTGATTATTTAAAAGAAAAAAAGAAAGAAAGAAGTGCACCAAGATAAAAGAAAATATTAGTCATTGTTAATGCAAAATTTAATTAAGATCTACAAATTACGGTTTGTATAAAATTAAAGCCACCAGCTTAAATGCAAATATCCCTTCAAATTAAAAATAATGCGTATATATTTAAATTATGAAGGAATTTTCTCTTAATATTAAAGGAATTTGAACAGTACAAATGATATCATAAGTTGTGATTCCAGTGCTAATTTTACAACCAAAAAACCTTGTTTTTACATGATTATTTTGCTCTTATTTTACTTGTTAATTTTCCTTAATGATAACTTTCTAAATAAACTTCAAGCTTAAAAAGCATAGCAATAATAAATATGACTGAAAAGAGGTTGTAAAAGAGATGGATTAATTAGTTATAAATGAGTTTGTACAGAAATTTATTGTCAATAGTCATTGTTTGTGTGTTTTACATGGTCTGAACACTTTCTGTCATTTCTTTAAAAAATTCATGCAAAAAGTAACTTTTTTCATTTGAAAAAAAAAATCCATAAAAACACGAGTTAAAACCAGCTTGTATTATTCGTAATTAAGAGAGAGATGTGTGTCTGAACAACAGTCCCGAGTGGTAGCCAATGGCTACACGCTTAACTGCAGTTAGCACTGTGGGGTCTATCGAAGATCACACCAAACAGGCGAAAACCTGAGAGAGAGAGAAAGAAAGAAAAAAAAAAAATGGAAGAATGCAGTGACGTGCTTAGTCTGAGAGTTAAGAGCAAAAGGAATGAGTGAGACTTGATCTTGATAGAGAGGAAGAGACGTGAGAGTTGTTGTGAGTGATGATGAATGATGAATGAGAGCAGCATTGATGAAGATACCCTCTCTGTCACACACTCTATAATATTGAATAAATGCAAATGGTTGGTGCCCCCACACCAGGCCATACAACACAACATCACTCTCTGTTTGTTTTCTAATTTCAAGAAATGGTAAGGTACTCTCTTTCTCATGCTCTCTCTGATCGCTCATCAGTGATCACTGATGCATGTCCATGTATCTATATGTAATGTATGCATCTGCATCTCCATCTGCAAGAAAAGCGAGAATGCACGTGGAAGTCAGTGCCATGCATGAGAGACCCCCCAAAACATATAAATGCTTGCCCTCCTCCAAAATAGTACTTTGTCCTTAACATACAAGAAAGCAAAGACTGTTGAAGATGAAAGAGAGCAAGGAGGGTCGATGGAAGAGAGAGAACTTCATGGACACGTGTAAGGTCAGATCTAATTGAGAAGCCAATCAGAAGAACGTCTCCATAGGAATGGTACGAATGATAGCCGTTTTCTGGTGGAAAGGCTAGCCATGCACTGTGTAGGTGTTGATGCTTCAGAGCAGAGTCAGAGAGAGTCTCAGAATGCAGAGAGACTCACTTGCATTAGTGGACTCATTCTTCTCTCTTCATTACTCATTATTTATTATTATTATTATTATTATTATTTATTATTATTATTATTATTATTATTATTATTATTATTATTATTATTATTATTATTATTATTATTATTGTAGCCTTTGCTCGAAACGTCAGTTCAAATGTCTGCATCGCATCCTTCACATGCACTCACTCATTGTCTTGTCAAATCATTTGGAATCATTAAACATCATCATCTCATACTTTTAACTGGTTACCTCCTACAACCATTAACAACTATTATGGGGCCCTTCCTCTTCTCTCTTTCTCTTTCCTTCTTTTTCATTCTCTCTCACATCTCTTTGAATTTCTCTTTTCTAATTTTCATCTTATTTCTTACATTTTTAATGTTTTTATCTCTTCAACTGCATCACAATCTTTTTAATATTAGGTTTTAATCCACTTTTTTATTATTATATTATATTTTTGTTAATAGAAAATTTACTAACAGTATGTCCTACTCCACATTTTTATGTTCTTTATGCATGTTTTAAAAAAAACTATAATTCAATTTCACTTTTGAAACATTGCAAATTAAAAAATATAGGAAATATTCTTAATCAAAATAAAATATAGAATATAATAAATATATAACATTAGCTAAATTTTTTTTTTTTTTTATCTTCATGTTTGGAATCCTCGTATATATGGTGCATTAAATCTACTTAACATTGGCAATAGATTTTTTTAATAGATATAAAGAAGTATTTTTTTTTTCTTAATATACTTCAATAATTAAAATGATAACAAAAATAATACAATTTATTATTATATATGTTTGTAAAACACTCTCCATAATTATATTGTACATTATGTTATTGAATATATGATAGGTTTGATTAAGAGTTTTGACAAATTTAGCTCATTCTTTTTCAAATATTAAACTGGTTTCATTCACTGCATGGTGAGAACTTGATATTCCAAAATTCCAACAAAATATTATAATGGCTTTTAATGTTATCATTTTAACTTAAATTTAAAAAATCATGTTAAATTCGTAAATTTTGTGATATAGCTATTTCAGACATGTTTGTAATTTTAGAATAATTATTTTGTATAAAAGTACTTTTCCAGAACATATTACAAATCTCATCATATTCAATTATTTAACTTCAAAATATTAAGAAAGGAGCTGTATTATTTTCTTTTTCTATACATTGCATTCCACATTAATATTGTTTTTAATGTTATGAATTTAATTGGGTTTGAGTTTTGACTGGAATAAAACAAAAACAAGAAATGTAAAATGAAATGAAAAACCTACAAATTATTTTAAAGTAAAACTGTTGTAATTTGATGGATCAATTATTTATTATTCTTCACTGTTGAATCTTCTAAATTTATCCCCCAAAAAAGGTATATTTTTTCTTGGAAGAACATGTTTAAAACATGTAAAATTATTAAAAAGAAATGGAAAATCATTCAAAGTAACATATATTTGGTTGCAAAATCTTTGTCATCATTATGTCTCTATCTATGTTGAACTTTTACAAAAAAGAGGTAAAGAACAATTATATTATATTTTTTGTCTATTAATACTCATACGTGTTTTCAATGGTAAATGAAGATATCGAAAGTGTTCTCTTAAGTTTTAATCTTGTATATTTTTCTTTGATATTGATCATAATTATTATATACATATAATATGCCATTCAAACACAAATGTTTTTACCTCCATTATATATATTACTTAAATATAAACAATCTAGTACAACATAGAGCATAATAATAACAAGTAAAGTACAACAGATACTTGAAATAACTACAAGAATAAAAGATTAAAAAAAACTATCTCAGGTATCTTAATTAATTAATTATATACTTTTCTGTTATTGTATAACATTCAATTCCATGATCTTTGTATTATCTTTCTGTGTGATTAAACACAATGGCCAAAACTTTTAACTTCAACTATTCTTTTTTTCATAATCATAATTTGTCCATCCCTCATGCTAATTCCACCATGATATCTGTTTCTTTCCTTGTGTTCATTTTGTAACACATTAAATCTGGAATTGTTGATGAAAACCTTTGCTTTATTCTTCCTCTATATATGTTGCCTTTATTCCCATAGAACAAATGAATGGTAACATTGAGTCATATAAACAAGTTGTAAGCATCTATAAGTCAAAACATGATGACGAGTATTTCTTTTAAAAGCATGAACCATTATTGTAAGATAAGGAATCGTTTCTTGGATATTAGGAATGTTCCTTATATAAAGGAATAATTTTCCAACGTGGAGAACTCCAATAGTGGACCAGGTTCCAATATTATGCTTTGAGCTAAGAATCTTCTGATTAACCTATATTAAATTTACTCTTAATAAAGTGTTCTACGAAGTTATTTCTAACTCTTGATTGATTTAATAAGACACATACATTAATAATGGATATATTTTATTTCTTTTTGGTAAAAGAAAAAAAATTAGCAAAGATCAAGTTGTTAATAATATATAATTTTAAAACTAAAAAATTTATTAATTATTTTTTAAATAAATTCATGTTAAACAAAGTTTTCATTCGGTGAAGATTTTATTAAAAATAAAAAAAAATAAAGAAAAATATGAAGACCACACTAAACCATAATAAAATCACCACACACAACTTATTCATGATTTCCTTCACGAAAAAAAATCTTTAGTTTTTAGAAGTTTTTTTGGAAGATTTAGTATTAACTTTTGTTTTTTCTTTTTTACTTTGAACTGACTTTTCATCTCTTTTACTATTAGAATCTTCCATTTTATTAAATATATTAGTTATTTTCAATTTTTACTCAAATTGAACCTCCTTTAATGTCAAAGGATTAGGAACTGCCACTAAACTACTATAAGTTGAATCTAATCCTTGTAAGCCATACAAACTATTAAAAATGAAAAGACATCATGCACACAAGTTATATCATCCAAGGAATCAGATTCTACTAAGACACTACTATTAAGATTTATAAAAAAAAAATTCATTTATAACACAAATATTATCATGATTAACTACCATTAGCTCTCACTGTGACTGTGCAACAAACTGGTATCTTTTTTATTACTAACATTGAAAATGGTTGCACATAGTTTCACTATTGATAATAACATCCTATGTTATCTTATTTACATAATTTTCTTTTGTCTTTGAACATAAAGAATTCACCTGTTAGCAGATAGAATATTGAGATAAAGAAAATTGTTGTGTAATTTTTATCTAATGTTACACATTTTAATTTAGTTATATATGTTTTTTTTAAATTTGATCATAATTTTGTTTTAATTTTATACTATTTATATGCAACACTTGACTATTATTATTGGTGTGGGAAATATATATTTTTTGTGACACTTTCATTTAAATGACGTTTAGATATATTGTTATAACATTTTTATGTTTGGCGTATTTTTTATATTATGTATGCATGGGATCAAATTTATATATTTAGCTGTATATTTTGTCTTTAATATACATGTACGTGGCTTTTACTCGACTAACTGTCTTCTTTTAACTTATATGCACTTTTAAATATTTTAAATTTGAATAACTTTGTACTAATAATATTTGTGTACATACGTTTTTCCTTTTGATTTTAATTTCTAAGCTTTAGAAAATTTAGAGATTTTGTTCTAATCTTCAATTTTGCATGCTTTAAAATCGAAAGGTAGAAAAAAAATATATATTAACTTTAAGTTTATTTTCAATTTTTTGGCCTTCATCTATATAGTAATTATAAGGTTTTGAAAAACATTGGTTGAGTTCATAACATCATAATTACCTTATTCTATTAAATCTAAACATTTAGTATATTTTTTTATGATCTATCTTAATCACAACGTCTTATCGATCATATTATAAATCTTACATAAACAAATAGTATATATATCATAATATATTAAAGAGAAAAACATTAACATAAACATTAAATTTAAACACTTTAAATTACTTAAGTATAGAATTTGATTACAACTTGAAGTTTGGTTATTCAAAGACATGAAAAATAATAATTTAAAGTCTTATGTATAATGGAAGATATCCCTCAACTTTCTCAGTGTTGTGCACACTTGTATCTTCATATTGGTTATCATTACTTTATTCTTTTAAATCTAAACATTGAACGTCAGCTTAGACCTATCTGTTTTATAGTCTATCTAAATCATAATATCTTATCTATCATATTATACATTTACATAAATGAATAATATCTGCACCATAATACATTGAAGAGAAAAACATTAAAATAAAAATTAAATTTAAACACTTTAAAGTACTTAAAGTATAGAATTTGATTACAAATTGAAGTTTATAGTTCTTCAAAGAAATGAAAAATAAAGAAATTAAAGTCATAATGGAAGATATCTCTCACTATTGTGCACAATCATTTGTACCTTCACATTGATGGGACTCATAACACCTCACATTATCATTACTTGATTCTTTTAAATCTACACATTCAGCGTCGCCTTAGGCCTATTTTCTTATGGTCTATCTTTAATCATAATGTCTTTATCATATTATACACCTTACATAAACGAATAGTATATATACCATAATACATCAAAGAGAAAATCATTAAAAATAAACATTAAATTTAAATATTTTAAAGTACTTAAAGTATAGAATTTGATTACAACTTGAAGTTTGATTCAACAAAAAAATGAAAAATAATAATTTAAAGTTTTATACATAATGAAGATGTCCCTAAACTCTCTCAATGTTGTGCACAATTACTTGTACCTTCACCTGCACTCATAAAATACAAGACCATAGCATAAACAAACACAAACACACCAAAAAAAAAAGGTAAGCTACCATAGAATTAAACATAGTATATTAATACACTTTCATAAATACTTTTGAGGCACCTTACTAAAATCCAACCACATAGAACTCAATTATTGTCGATTCATATAAATGTAAACTTCTATTCTCATACCACCACTTATGCAAACACACATAGTTAATTACTTGCTCACACAGAGCTTAGCATCTACTCACATAAAGCCATAAATTTGTTCACACATAATCATGTGTACCTACTCACATAGAGCCAAACAACTACTCACATATGGCCACAAATCTGTTGACATATAGCCATGCAGCTGCCTATATAAAGCAAAACCAAATATTATACCACTCACATAGAGCCAAACATTATCACTGCTCACACAAAACCAGGCATCATCACTATTCATAGAAAGACAACATCAAATCCTTCAACTTATTAATTTTCTCACTAGACAATTCATCCACCTTTTAAGGTTCATGAAAACCTTTCAAAATTTCTTCCATCTTAATGTAAATACCACATGTTATATGAACTCACCCTTAAAACAAACAACTTTCACTAAGCTTGAACAAGGATTTGAATCCATGCACCAAATCATGTTGTTTGATGTCCTCAAAAGAAGTGTAACATCATTTACTAAGTAGATGAGTAACCTCGCCCAACGAGTGAATTGTCTAAAGAAATTGTCTAATGGACACATCAATAGCAGGGATTAGACGATATGCTATAGTTGTTGGACAATTGTATTTTGAATAAAGCGTTTTATGAAAACGTTTCAAATAGAAAATATAATAACACAAGTGTTTTTAAACTGGTTCACTTAATCCCGAGCTACGTCTAGTCAAGAACTCTTGAGAGGTTTCCCCAATCTTATCCAAGATTACAAACGAATATAAACCACTCCTGGTATACATCGAGTATTCTAACCACTCCTTATCCCCCTAGTCAAACCTAACTAGTCTGACTTTAACCACTTTTCGTATCTGTGTATTCTAACCATTCTTGGTGTCAATCCTGACTAGTTCGAGTTTATCCACTTTTAGTTTTCAAGTGTTATAACCACTCTAGGTATACACTGAGTATTGTCAATAACTCCTAGTTTCACTAGTCAATCTTAACTAGAACTTATAGCTCAATACAAGGATTTAATACAAACACATTCAGTGTTTAATTACAAATACAGATTTGAGTAACTCTCAAAGAGATGATCAATTCAATAAATCTGTGAACATATGAGATTTTTCCTCTTAGGTTGAAGAGCATCAAACAATATATGTTTTGAGGTAGAGTAGAGCTAGTATTTAATGATATTTCTTGTGCATGTATCATCTCTCACTCTCCTTTTTCTCTATTTTATTTCCACCTTCTTCAACTTCAACAACTTCTTCTCTACAGTGCATCTTCTTTATATAGCCCTCTTGGTAAATGACCGTTGGACATAGAGTTTACTTCTAGATAGACTTCATAGCCTCTTTTAGGTAGTTGATAAACTCAAGTCTACGTTGTAGTGTGATAGTTCATTATTAGTGCTTTCATTCAAATGTAGCTTGTACGACATTTTAGTGCAAAAACTTGAGGAAACATTCTAAGAATGTCTTCTTTTCACTCAACGTCTTTTAGTCCTTTGTGCATCGCTTCTTAATAAAGCTTTAGAAGGTTCCTTAGGACTAGACTAAATGTGCGTTAACTGAGTTGTAATAACATTGTTGTGAACAACTATAGATTGTTAACTATGTTCCTTATTTGAGATAAGGTTATAAGATTATAATTAGTTGAATTTTATCGTTACTTACTAAGCTAGTTAATAAAATTCAGTCTTGGACTATTTTTGGGGTTTTCTTTGGGGTTGTAACATGTTAAAATTTAAAAGAGTGGATTTGGGAAGAAGTTAAATATTTGGGGATTTTTTTGAGTTAATTGTAACTTGTTTAGCCACTTAAAACATCAAAATCT
The DNA here is from genome assembly GCA_036885675.1 of Vigna mungo. Lineage (NCBI taxonomy): Eukaryota > Viridiplantae > Streptophyta > Magnoliopsida > Fabales > Fabaceae > Vigna > Vigna mungo. Next base: position 28,130,031 of record CP144695.1, on the reverse strand, counting down.
GGTTTGTAATATGTATGAATTAGTTGTGAGTTTTTAAGTGGTTGGTTTGATATGGTGATTCTTATTCCTAACCAAATAAGCAAATTGGTACTCAATTTCAATTATAATCATGTTTTTTAATCAATTCTAGTGTCAAGGGTAATTTGATCATTTGGGTAGGTATGGGATGTAACCAAATCAGAAATCAAAGTTTGTTGTGATCAAAGGTGCTAATCTAATAAGGATAATCAATTATCTTATTTGATAATTGATTATCTCCTTCAGAAGTTAATTTTTGTTTGACAACTCTCTGAAATAATCAATTATCTCGCCCAATCCATTATTTCAATGAGAAAGTCATTTTTACATGGAGAACTCTATGGAATAATCGATTATCAATTGAAATGATCGATTATCTTATAGGAAAATCGTTATGTACCTTGTTTCTAGTTTGTTATGTTATTTCCTGGCTTTTAATCTCTTGTATGCATTTAAGTTGGTTAATATGACGTCATATATAGTATAAACCATGTTATGAACATCTTATAAATGATAATGGTGAATATGTATTATGTTTTAAGCAAGTGGTAAAGGAACTCCATGGGGAAGACCGTTTTGTTGTGCTTGGGTGTAATGTATTTCTATAGGGACTCTGAAATGGAGGAATGTTTCTAACACTCCAATATCCATTCAACATCTAGTCGAGAGGAGTGGTTATGTCATGATGAGTAGCAGGAGATCCTTAGTCTAGGGTCAATTTGTTTATAGGTGCTTGATAAATTAACCTTGTGTGGTAGTTTGTGTGGTATCTTGTTTCACCACACATGCATAGGTTTTCCTAAGAGTTTGATACCAATACATGTATCTAAATAGTCAATTTAGAATCTAATTATGAATTTAGGTATTTAGTGATTTTAAAAATGAAATTGTTAGATTATTGACTTTTATTGAATTGAATATTATTTCTTTTAATAAATTAGCTTACTATGTTGTTTTTCTTCTTTATTTGTTTGATTTTTCTTCTTTTACAATAATCACCTAGTTTATATGAGTAGAAAAAGATTTTATAGTTGAACAGGTACTTAGTATAATTCATAAATCTATTTTATCATACTGTTAATTACTGACAGACAGGAGGTGTAATATTTTTATTCTTTTTGTAGAAAAACCAAAAGTGTATGTATACCTTAGTTGCCAAGCATTCCCCAGGTTGGTTGGTAAAAGGTTAATTAATTAATGTTGATTACAAAATTTGACACATGCATCACGTTGTGTATAACTAATGGCTATTAAAATGATTGGTCCTCTATAACATTTTTTACCTTTCCATTTTTTAGGTAACTCTCCAAACACAACATTGGTTATATATATAACGATTGAATAGAATTCAAATTTACTTTGGAAAAAGGTTCAAGTACATAATATTGTTATTATTGTGCTTCCTTGTCATCTCTGACTCATGGTAGGTAGAAAACCAGTTGAATAAAATAATATTACCACTCTAAAATCTTAATATATAGAAGTGTAAGTATATACCTCTCAACTAGGTGAAAAATATTAATGTTACTGGAATTTGGAAAAATAAAATGTTTTATTTGCCTTAATAATGTAAAGGATTCTTATAATGTCATTTAATAAGAGATTATTATGAAGAAAAAAAATGTTAACTTTTATTATGATTTTTAACTGATTAATCGTGTATTTTCTTTTACAACCACGCTGTATTGTATTCATATAAAACATACTGACCTAAAAACTTTAGAACTACGAATCCTTGTAATCGATCATCTGATGCAACCCTCATAATTAGAATCAATCTTACATGTAATGATAATTATATTGAATTTTAAAATAATGCAATTTCATAATATTTTAATATATATATATATATATATATATATATATATATATATATAACAAATATTGGAAAACATGAAACTAGAAAAAAATATAGAAATCAACTTACTTTTTTACAAGAATTGTTCGACTAGATTAGAAAACTGTAATATCACTCTGATACTTTGACTTTTAAACAGATAACTCATTAGGAACACCTATAAAGAATAAAGAACTTAAAAAAAACGGTTTTTAGAGAAGTAATATGATTTCAAATAATGTAATTAGTCTTATAAAACTTTTATTTATATTTAAATTTTTAACATTAAAAAAATATTTGAGTTTTATTACTTATATTACACTACCCGTTTTAAAAAGACCATTTTATGAGTTAAATTTAAAATTTAAAAGAAAAAGAGAAGTGTCGGCTTGTTGAATGATACGCACAATTTCCTGATATATGTGAATAGTTTTTGTTATACTATATATTTTGACCAATATACTTGAAAATAAGAAAAATTGAACACGAAAATGGATTAGTACTCGCAAAGACTGGGACTAATTTTTTTAGTTTTTGTCATTGGAAAACAAGGAACAAAAATATTTTTTAATATGAAAAATATAAAATGAAAAAAAAAATCATACATGATATTTCATTTTATTCTCTGACTTCCACCAAACATACCTAATTCTCTGCAACTTTCCCAACAGAAATGATTTCAAAATAAAATCGACACGTTAGGACAAGAAGAAGTGGTGTCTGAAATTTGGCCCATTGTGACTAAAACTTCATCAATGCGTGGCTTCCCAATAAAATAACCACTTCACAACCTCAGTTATCATATGTCCATGTTGCATATATATATATATATAACAGTATCATATGATTTATGTATCCATCATCTTCAACATAAAAGATTCTCTTGTTTTGTTTAAAAAAAAATTAACCAACAAGATTAACTCTCTCTGACCTCCGAAACATAAATATATTTACAGAGAGAAAAATTTATAGACGCACGTAAAGGCAGCAACTTTACGTTTCACTGAGTGGTGAGAAAAGGAAGTAAGTTGAATATGAAGTTACTTTAATCATGCAAAAGATCTCTTCTTTCACGTTAACTGTAATTCACTGTATAAGTGTCAAAGGCAGGTTTGATTAAAAACATGATTGTGTTCATGTCCTTAGCCAAATCATATGTTTAATTAGGAGTTAATAAATGTCATGCCTACTGAATTAGTGTAACAGTTAAGAACATCAGAACATGTTATGTTAAAAGTATCACCGAGTTTAAGTTTGTGTCTTCTGTGAAAAGATTGAGGTTTCTGTGAGACCCTTCTGGTTTATATTTAACATGTAAAAAAATTAGTGTTAAAATATCATTTTTCTTTCATATATTCTATAGCGGAAGAAGGCAATGCTTCTAATGTTGTAGTTTGAAAATATATTTTCTTATACTACCACTTTTAACCACCATAAATAATATTATTTTCTTTCTGTTTATGATCATTTGTATTTGTTAAATATAATATTTTAATATTAAAAGAATTGGAAATGAAAATGAGGTGAATCTAGAAAGACAAGTCTAATCTAGAAATTGGGGTGGGACCCACAAAATATTGTGGTCATGTTATGTTGTTTGAAAAACCTTTTCCAAGTATTTACAAAAAGGATTTTTATTACTCCTATTTAACCAAAGAGTACTCTTTAGTTTTTATGGTCAGAATCCGACTTTATTTTAACACATCAATGTAAAAAATAAGTCATAATTTGTTTTTTCATAAACTGCTTTTTCAAATTATGAAAGAAATAAAAAAAAGTTAGTACTTTATAAACAGTAAGTAAAATTTATTTTGAAATTTAGTTAATATTAAGGTTTTGTTAAAATAAATATTAAATTTTTATAATAGAAATTAAAAGTGTAAATTTTAATTTAAATTAATTATTTAAAAGTTTTTATGATTAAATGTATGTAAACTATATAAATAAATATATATATATATATATATATATATATATATATAATTTAATTTATTACATATCTTGTAAATAAATAGTTAATGTAAGATATATATTTTTATTAAAAGTAATTAATATTTTATGATTAAATAAATATATTTAGTTTGATTAAATGATATTTGTAATATTTAATTTATTGAAATAAAATTATATAAGAGTATTTAAAAAATCTGTTTTAGAATGAAAAAATAAATCAATTAAAACAGTTAAAATTTTAAAAATTCGTTAATTATTGTAATGATTTAATAAATGTATTGAGTTAAGCATACATAAAAAAAGTATAATAAATCCAGTTACACTTGTTAATAAAATGACATATTTTTAATCTTGAATAATATAACATTTTTTTATTAAAAAAACATTACTTTTTTTTAACGAAACTTTGTGGTTTTAAATTGATTATATCTTAAATTATTTAATAATGATAAATTAAGTAATAAAAATTAAAAATTTAAATTCTTAACTTACAATTTAAAATAAATATTACAAATATAATTTATTTACGTGATAAAAAAAATCATATTTTAAATTAAAAAAGAAATCAATTATAAATTTATTAATTAAATAAACAATATTAATTATTTAATAATTCAAATAAAATATATAAAAAATGTGAATCTAAAAAAATAAAATTTTCCTAACTTTTAATCTTTAAAAAAATAAAAAATAAGTTCAATTTGATTTCTGAAAAAAGAATCAAATTCTAATTCCTTTTTGTAATAACATATCAAAATGAAAGTCAAAGGTAAATATTTATGGGGAAGACAGTAAAATGTGTTATTTGATAAATATTATAAATTGTATGAATATCTTGAAAAATTTATTTTGGAAATCGTGTTAGTTAAAAAAAATGGTGATAGAAAGAAAAAAAGATAGTGTAGCAGACACGTGCGGTCCCACCCAAACAAGTGTTTATAGTGTTATGGCCATTTAATGTAATCATGTCTTCCTTCCCTAATTCAACTCCTCTTTCCTCCTTTGCTTTTCTTACAATTTTATTATATTTTAATCATATTTTCTATTAATTATAATTCAATTTATGTATTGCTAAAAATAATAAACAAAATTTAAACAATTAAATTAAAAAACAAAAATTAGTGTGATATATGTAAATTACATATATTGAGTATGTAATGGTAGGTGGAGTGAAGTCTTGAAGTCAATAATTACTTTTCATCTTTAACTTTTCACCATAACTTGTTAGCAGTGCTAACCAATTATATTATATTATATATTATATATATCTAGCTAGGCTCCTACCTCTATAGATACTTTGCCCCTTCTACAACAATTTCACTTCCATACTTTATTCATCACTGTCACCCTATCTTTTCACGTTTTTGAAACAAAATTCACATTTTTCATTTAGGTTTAGCTTTAGCTTTCATTCACTTTTTTAAAACACATTCGTAACAAGATAAAAATATATATAATCGATGAAATTCTTTCACAATATTTTAATATCATTTACGTTTTATTTTATGATTCATTCGTATTGATGTTTATAAATATTATTATTAATTGTAAAATAATTTTAGACCAATTATAAAATAATACGTAAATAATATTAAAATATTGTAAAAAAATATTCTTAAAATATCATTATAAAAAAATACAATATATATTAAGAACTTTCTAGGTTTGTTACCTTCCACTCTGAAAAAAAAAGATAAAAAATTTCATATTTTAATATAATAAGTACCTTTTTCATATTACAGTAATGCAAATTTTCTTTTTGGATGGGAAACGCTAACCAGACCTGTACAGCAATGAACTTTTGTGATTTCCACCAAAATTTTCCTTTTTGTATTGGATTTTTGGCCAATTACAATCAAGCAAGTTATTTTGAATATTTGACTTGGTACACAATTATTCTGTTCTGATTTTAGAAGCAGAAAACTATTAAATTATAAAATTAGGAGCCTTTTTAGTCTTCCTTGTATGAACAGTGTTCAAAACTAAACTAAACTATTTTAAATAGTTAAAGGGATACAAAAATGCTGACTACGACATTGATATTATATGACTATCCACTTTAAAATGTTCTATTTTTAGAGTTAATTCAATTTTTAATGTTATTTATTTTATTAATTCCATTTCACCATTAATAAATAACTCCTTTTAATTCTTATTTTCAAATTTATTTGACTTTATCCTCCATTCAAATTGATTTAATATTAAAATTTATAATTTGTGAAATATCATTAACTCTTTTTAGTAAAGTTAATATATGTTAAAGATAGAATAAAGTCAAGGCATGAATATAGAGTGATTTTCCTTACACTTTACTAACTTCAAACTGTACCTCCTATTTCTTGAATAATTCCAACTCTAATTCTGTCACGAAATCTTTCCTATGATGAATTTCATATTTACAAATCCTCTATCTCTTTCTCTTTCCACCCTTCACTTTGTCACATTTTATCTTTGAAACTCTACACCCTCTTTCTTTCTATCTTTACTGACACTTCTCCCCTCTTCCCTCATTTTTGACCATCTCTTTTTTAAGGTTATCAAGTTAGACATTTATGACTACTAGTCCGTCGCGCTCACCATCAGCCTCCATCGATTCACACCGCCACATCACCCCCAAGTCTCTCGCCAGGTCAATACCCGTTTTCAATTTTCATTTCCTGTTAACTTGTTCCAGTGTTTTTCTTTGCGGCATTTTGAAGGCAAATAGAATGTTTTGTTAAAGGTGGGGTTTTTTTTGGAACAGATTATGAGGGCAGGGTGTCAGAGAGAGGCGGTGGGGTTTGAGGAAGAGAATAGGGCGTTGATGGAGATGCAGATTCAGCCCCTATCGTTGCGATTGGAGTAAAGGGTGTCAATCGAGTCGAAGTTGATTCAATGATTCTACTGTACGGGCTAGTTAACTGTTGGGGGGAGTCCTTTGATTTTGTGGGTTAGGATAGGAGGGGTGTTTGTTTATGGGATAGGCGTTCATGATGTTGAGGTGAGGTTGCATCAGTGGGTGGCGCGCAGGGAAATACAGTTGATGGGAAGCCGCACTTGGAGCTGCGATTCCTCTACGTCGTACGTGGAGTTGCGGTTCGTCTTCTCTGCACTTGGAGCTGCGGTTCGTCTTCATCTTCTCCACATTTGGAGTTATGATTCGTCTTCTCCGCACTTGGAGTTGCGGATAGTTGGAATTGAGGTTTAGGGTTTTCATTGCTTTTATTTTTTACTTTGTTATATTTAATTAAATTTTTATTTGATCTGTTTTAAATTTAGAATTTGTATTTGTAGATATTATATATTATTTAGTATTTTTTTATATTTCTTTTTAATATTAAATTTGTTTAAAAAATATACGTATGAAATATTATTAAATTTAATTTTGTTAATAAGATGAGGTGCATACAGGGATTAAAAATACAGAGTTAAAGGTTGTTGATGGTTGAAAAGTCATTATTTTATTAAATGAAGAAGGACAAAATTGTCAATTGAGAAGTGCAGGATGAGACATGTTGTAGGAAGCAATGCTCTCATATCTATTGTGGATATATGTATGACATTAAATAGAGTCATCTCATAAACCATAATTTATCATAAAAATGGTAAAGAGTTGACTAAAGTCTCGATTCAAGTCATGATCTAATGTGAATATGTACGAAAGTTCAAATGAAATATTGATGTATATTTCTAGTGATGAAATACTATGCTCAATGATAACATATTGAATGAGAAATTCTTTAACAAGATCATCTCTAACTCTACTAATTATCATATTTTCATAAAAGAAAAATAATCAAGTATTGTAAATTGATGGAGTTTCTTATAATTTGAATTAGTGTGGAAAAAAAATCGTATCAAAAAGTTATATAAAATTATAAAGTCATATGAGGAGAACTTAATTATTAAGATAGGACTTTTTGTGAGAAAGATGTTATGATAGGTTGAGTCAGGATTATTGCATGAGTATTTCAAAAATAGTTTAAATTATCAATAATGATTAATATTCTAACTAAATGATATTTCGAAATTTATAAATGCAATGTAAAATAATTTGATTGTAATTATTTAATTTCTAAATAAAATTTACATATTTAAGATATGTTAGTTTATCCTATTTTGTTGATTGTGTGATTTTTAACTAAAATAATTAATTACACCAGAAAAAAAAATATTAAATGAAAGTACTAACACTTAGAAAGTGAAAATTATTTAGTTGGATAGATAAGTCTACATATATGTTTAGAGGACATTACCATATTAATTGATTTTTTAACACTAAATCAACCGAATTTTTTAAAACTATTATATTTGAATATCAACTACCAAATGTTAAGTTAAGATGTTGTAATTTAGTTAATGATGCCAATTTCGAATCTTAATAGATGTATTTATTAAATTATTAAATACAAGGAGAAAGATGTTTGTTATCCTTAATGACCCTACCAATTATAATGTAACTTTTCTAAATTAAAGAACTTTATAATCTAATCTAACTTTTATCTAAGTTTAAAGGAAACTTTGAATATAATTTACTATAATTTTATTTAAATTTGAAATTAATAAATTGTTAATTTTCAATAAAATAGAAAGTCAAACCATGATTTTCTTCTAGACACTTCTCTTTCAGGAAAAAAAATATTAATTTTGAAAATTTTGTTACATATATATTTTATAAGTAAGTGAAAATTAAATTTTATTTGTAAATATAAATAAATTTTAATTTTATTTTAAATATTTTTGACTTATTCTATAAGTAATTTTATAGTTAAAAAAGTGGTTAAGTTTAAAAAAATAATCAAATAGAAAAAACGATTAAATTTAATAGAAAATAGTTGCTCAAAAAATAAAATTAAAGGACATAAAAAAGAAAAAAAATTCTTTTTAGACATATGTATTTATAAAACCTATAAACATTTTATATTGTGTACTAAATGAAAACGACAGTAATTGATCTACATTCTAACATATATATGATTTGTTTGAAAAAAATTATTCTAAAAGCAAACTTACGTTTCCCACTATTTAGAGTCCCACTACTTGTAAATTTCCCATTAATTCTTAGATATACAACAACATGGTTGCGATGGTATTGGAAAAAGACAAAGATTAATATAAGTATCAACCAGATTTGTCGAAAATCGTTTCAGTCTGTCTTAATTAATTAGGATCTTAAGATTATATATTAGGATTAATGGTATTATAAAAATAAAGAAAAAAAAATAGTTATTAATTAGTTGTTAATAACCGATTGGGGTTTGATTGCAAATAAAAGTTGATATGACTTTAGGTATATGAAAGCATTTTCCAATTGAGCTATGTGGGTCAATGGTGACTCGACTATCACATTACTTATTTCTTTCAAAATCTTCAAAGACAATTATTACTATTTGACGTAGTGACCATAACAAGAGTATACAAGCTTCAAGTGCTTTGTTTAATAATTTTATATCATAATTATGTTTATTTCTTGTCTCCCTCTTCTTCTTCTTCTTCTTCTCATACCTCTTACACTATACTACCCTTATGGTGAAAACTTAACATTCTTTACCCAACAAGGAAATTATTTAATGTCTAATACTAAATTAATCAACTTTAATTTCCATTTCTAGACTTCATTCAAATCATTTTCTCCTCCCTAACCTTTTTTTATACATCCCTCTCAATCACACTCAAAGCTGTAACACATTATTAATTAATTCAACAATTACAATCCAAACCACCTTCAGCTATTAGTCATTTTCATCAACCCTAGGTTTAACAAAGTCTTAATTAGTGGTCACTATGTTTTGCTTCTCTTCAATACTAGCTAGCTTGCTTCAAGTTTATTTATTTCTTGGGTCATTTTCAAGGGATCTTAGGTAAATTTCCTTTCTGTACAAACCAATCGCTTAGGACAGGAATCCAAGTAATTAAATTCAAGGTTGCTACTAATTAATTAAACTCATGAGTATTTTCAAAATCCAATGCGTTCAGAAACATTTATTCTTTTAGTTGGTAAAACAGATTCCCCATTGATTAACTCACATGAATACTTTAATTTTCTTTCCTCCCATGGATTAAGGTGCTAGATTGATGCATCATCGATTTTTAATGGGTGAGACAAAGAAGAATGGAAAAACAATATTATTATAGTTCAAAACACACATGTACGAGCCACATACATTGAATCATTGATCAAACTCTTTGTAAATTAGGCTTGTGATTTTATTTATAATGGTCGCTTGTTCGCACAAAAATATCATATAGTTATCCAAAATGGCAATTCTTAAACAAAATTTGTCCTTTAGCTAAAGAAAGCCATTTCATACACTTAACAAATCGAGCATGAAAAACGACAAAGTATTGTTGCATATTTTGCAAATCATTTCCTTGTGAAGTGATGTGACCAAGATAATTTTCCATATTAAAGAGAGCTTCTATATTAATTAAATTGCAATTTAAAAAAAAAATCAGTATAATTTCTCTAAGTTAAATTATTCATATTGATCTAACATATTCTCCCATAGGTTCACGTCTTTCTACCATTTGTATATGCAACCGTATGTTAAGACTTGTGTTAAAGCATTATTTATTGAATTTGTCTTATATGTTGTTTCCTAATGATAGATTTTACTAGTGTAAATATATGCAATTTATGTAATTTACGACATCTTTCAAAGATGATTTTCATAATCACTATTAATAAAAACGTGGTTAATTAAGTACAACTTTTCTTGAATAATTGTCTTGAAATTGTGGTAGACATAATTTAACGATTATAGTCCCAAAAATAACTATTGTTGTCTTCATTTATAACAATATGTGTGTTGATAATCATCGTTGTATGTCTGGTTTAATCTCTCATGTAATATTTTTTTTCACTTTCAGTTTGTGTCGCCATTGTCTTTCCTCTTACTTTTTTTCTCTCTCTCTATCTTTTTTTTTTCTTTTATCTCTTCATCTCTAATAAGTTGTTTCTCTCTGTCTCCCACCATTTTCGTCTCTACTCGTTCTTTCGCTCCATTGTTTATTGACTTGGAGAATACAAGTTTGACTTTCTTGTATTTTTCCTTTTTATGTCATTAGTATTTTTATAGTACAATTAAGGTGTTCATCATACTTCTGTACGTGTGCTGTATTCTTTTTGGCGAATGAATGCTGGTACTAAAAAAATTCCACTTTGATTAGTGATATAGCAAAAACAACACATATACTATTTCTTCTATGTTTTTGTGAAAGATTATGAGTGTAAAATCTCTGATATTATTTAAATTCTCATTATTTCTAATGTTTCCTCTATTAAAGTTATAACTCTTAGAATTGCAACATATGAACCTAGATAAATTATATTGTTTAAATTTTAGAAATTTCAAGTCTTACGCTACTGAAATTTTGAAAGGTTTTTGTTATATATATTGCATCAAATGAATTTTAGTTTCTTATACGATATTTAATACGAAGACTAAGTTTTACCTTCAATTTTAATTGCTCATCTGATTTTTAGTACAAAAGCAAGAGAAAGGAATATCAATGATAATTATATTGAATATTGAATTATCATATTGACTAACTTAAAAAAATATTATGGCATGTATTTTATGAAGTTTTGATTGATCGTATATTATATTGATCTTATGTATTTGATAATGGTTAATTTTAATTATCGTTGAAGGTCTAATACAAGAACATTTGTCAAACATGTTGCTTTTAATGACAAGAATATTTAAAAAATTGTTATCGAAGGGATTTGGAAGCATTCCTGTGTTAGTTAATAAAGACGAAGAAGAAAGGGTAGAAAAAATTAAGCATGAAATTGGGAAAACTAAATATTGTGCTTTGAATAAAGCATGTTAATGTGGGAAATAATGATGTTATAGAAGAGAAAAAGTGATAGATTTTGGGAATGGGTGGGAAATAGAAGTTGATGTGAAATGAGGCCATGACCACAAGTTATACATGAGAAAATTGATGGTGAAAATTTTGACCTTACACCCTCCATACAAAGGGTCATGAGTTGAAAGCACTTTCCAAGTATGGATTGCCCGTCGTTTCCCAATAACATGATGTCTAACTAATCACTATCTTACCGAACACGCACGCACAAAAAAGCCTGGCATCCCTTTTCATATTATTTGTTAAATCTGTACAAGAATTTAAGTGTCACACAAATACACGCAAAGTCTAATCAACAAAAATGCAATTAGTGTTAATTTAAACCCATAAAGAAAGGACAAAAGAATGGTGATGGAAAGCACCGTGTGAGTCATAGTCAAAGGTCAACTTGATGATGGTGTCATGGTTAACCATTGAAATGCTCATATAGTGAGACAATCTACCTGTATTACCAATTCCCTTTGTCCCTTAACTTAGAGGAGAAAGTACTAGAACAAAGATAATGACTTTCCCCAATTGCATGGCCATTTGCCACTTGCCAGCTTAGATCACACATGGGAAATCAAATCCAATATTCATTCAAAACACAATCATAACTCACTCTTCTCATTCTGCCTTGACTTCTACAGTTCCAAGTGAAAATCAAAATGCTACACACCTATACCTAATACCTATAGCTACCAAATTTCTTCATTATTCACCTATATATAACACATGCAATCATGGATCTCATGTCTTTCTTACACTCAAATTAACCCACATCGTTACTTTATTCTCTTACTCTTTAAGTTAATGAAGATGTAAACGAAGTGATTAACCCCTCGAACAAGTGAGGCATTACATCATTTGCGAAAAAGTTGCATTCCACAAACAATGTTTCAGGTAAAGAAAATTGATAAAGTACTTTGAAGGGACTACTCAACAGACAAAAAGTTTGAAGGGCCATCTCCTTTATGCGTTGCCTGCGATGATTTTTCCCATGTTATCTCAAACACCTACATATCTATATAATAGCCTAATGCTTTCAAAGTCATAGAGGGTAATTAATAATTTTGTCAGTCCATGCAACACCATTGGGGAGAGTTACTACTGCCAAATTAAATTGCCAACGCAATACGCCAAAACCCAATCCCTCTTTACACTCTCATTCATTCATTCATTCATTCCATCACATTGAGTAAATCAATTCAATTAGGCTATGGTCCAACCTAAGTTTCTTTAGGTATGACAGACACACATGAAATACGTCTCATGTGGTAGACTCAACCTTAATACCAGAACGTGCATCGTTTTCGTTTGTCAATTCTCAACTTTGTAAACGATTTCAATAAAATCTTTCTTGCAAGAAACCCTTTTCGACCGATAGCTCTGGTGTTAGAATTTCTTTCTGATAAATGGAAAGTAATACATAAAAACCAGGATACCCAGATAAAAATGTATAAACTTTTTTGCATTATCGCTACGGAAAAAGTGTCTCTTTTGAAGATCCTGCAACTGTTTCCATACAGATGCATTAGATGGTGTCAGAGTGAAAAATTATGTGAGCTAATTTACTTAAAACGAGTTGAAAATAAATAGAAAAGTGTTCAAGTTATAAAATGTAAATAAGTTGAGGGTCTTCAAAATAAAATTATGGCATATTTATAATAATACATGCAAGGTGTGGGAGATAGATAGGTTAAGATAAGAAAAAGTGTGGTGATAGGTTTGATATTGGTTGAAGTCACCTCATGAAATGAAATGCGTTAGATTGAGTTTCTTATAACAACATATCTGTTGACATCAAAGTACATGATTTATCAGAGAACATTTTTATCCGGATAGTACAAAGAAAAAAACCAAGAAATAAAAATAAAAAAAAAATAAATTTTATTTTCAATAGAATAGAAGAGGATGATTAAAAAAAGCATTTTAGTTTGGGATATAAAAGTCCAAATAATTTGGTATAGGATAGGATGCATGGATAGAAAAGTCCAAATAATTTGGTATAGAATAGGATGTATGCGTGGTTAATTAAAATTCTTGACCAAAATAATGTAGGTATGGAAAAGCAAAAGCTGCTAAAAATTGAAATGTAGTGTGCAACCGTGTATTCAGTTTGCAGACACAGAGTGAAAAGACAAGTCAAAGGTCAAATCGGGGCTCTTTCAAATCATAAGACCGTCAGTGCCTGTGCTGTCAATCCATGCCATTTTTTTCATTTACAATCTCAAACTCAAATATGGATTATTGATGTGCTTTCTCTCACTTCTATTTTTAAACTACCTATTAAAACTTTTTAATATTTTTAATATTTAAATTTAAAAAATACCTTAACTTAACCAACCATACAATTTGTGAGTGAAAAATAAAATTCAGAATAATGGCATCACTCTTATCACGTGCACTGCTTCTTGTCTACCTTTAATATAAAAATAAACATTATAATCAAAAGGAAGAATTAGTTAATAAACAGTTACAGTTAGATGCAAATGTGTGTCGGTATTAGGAACGATTCCCGATGACTCAAACATGTCCGAACCGGTTAATTAAACCCGCCCGACACGCTTTCCTAAGCTTTCAGCTTCCTCCACTACTTACATTATTAATTTTCAGGCCAAATTTTTATATATATTATTTTCATTTTAACATATAAATTAATAAATTATGCTTCATAATAATTTAAGTTAGTGTATTCTATATTTTTTTTTCAATTTTACCATATAAATTAATTCACTTTTAATTATCAATAATTTGTTCAATTTTCAATTCTTTAATCTTATAGTTGTTATGGTTTCGATTCTATAAAAATGTCTTAATATTAAGGGCGTCGCTTACTTTCACTGTGCATTAATTACGTATAACTGAATCCAGATGCGAACAAAATTATACATGACTGAGGATTAGGAATCAGTATTGTGTCAAGAGAAATTCAATATTTAAAAATGTGACTTTTGAAAAATACTTGAAATTAAACCAGAAAATCAGACTTAATTTACTATCTTCTTAAATATTGACAAACTAATGTTTTAATTTGTTATTTGTCTCTATTTTAAGGATAGATTCTACTTTTAAAAGAAAACTAGAAATATAAATAAGATAAATTATAAATGGATGAGATTCAGCAATTACACATATCATTTAGATCATCTTCGACTTTAAAATAATAATTTCTTTCATTGTGTTTTTAATAAAATGATAATCATACCTTTTATAATTTTAAATAGGTATTCCTATTTTAGTAAATGAATTAGGTCTCTTTATGATTTTGTTAAAGTGATACTAATCTTTCTTATTTAATATTTGGTCAATATAATACTTTTAAATAAAATATAGGCTTAAACCCTCCTTTGGTCCTCGTATTTGTGTGCAAATCTTAGTTTGGTCCTCAAGTTTTGAATTGTCTCAATTGAGTTATAATTTTTGTAAAAATACACACATTTTACCCTAACCGTTAAGTTGTCTCAAACGACGTTAATTGATGCTGAGATGAATTTTTTATTTTAGGTTTAATTCCTCCCTTGGTTCTTATGTTTGTGTGAAAATCTCAGTTCAGTCCTCAAGTTTTGAACTGTCTCAATTGGGTCATAATTTTTAAACTGTCGACAACGGCGACATTTTTTAGTTTGAGAAGGAGAAAAGGTATGAGTTGGGGAGTTTGAGGGTTTGAGGGTGGGGGAATGAGTGAACTGTGATTAGTGATTGGAAGGAAAAAGAAATATCATAGCCATGTGGATTTAATAATTTTAAAACATAAAAAAAAATTACAGCTCAGTTCAAAGTTAACGCTGTCTCAATACACTTAACGGTTGGGGTAAAATGTTGTAAAATGTTTGCATTTCATAAGGACTTGAGGAAAAAATGTGATTATTGATTGGAATGAAAAAGAAAGACCATAACCACGTGGATTTAATGATTTTAAAATATAAAAAAAATTACAGCTCAGTTCAAAGTTAACGCCGTCTCAATACACTTAACGGTTGGGGTAAAATGTTGTAAAATGTTTGCATTTCATAAGAACTTGAGGATCAAACTGAGATTTTCACCAAACATAAGGACCAATGAAGGATTAAGCCTAAAATAAAAAATTTATCTCAGCAACAATTAACGTCGTTTGAGACAACTTAAGGTTAGAGTAAAATGTGTGCATTTTTACAAAAATTATGAGCCAATTGAGACGGTTCAAAACTTGAGAACCAAACTAAGTTTTGCACACAAATATAAGGACCAATTGAGGTTTTAAGCCTAAAATATATAAAAAAAGTACCACTTTACTTAAATATAAGAAATTTGAATGCCATTTATTAAAATAATTGGGGAGGAAAATTAGAAGATAAGCGCATATTATTTTATCAGAAATATATAAAAAAATGAATATTTAAGTGAAAATTAAAACCTGAGACTATGTAAGTGTCATTTAACATGATTTAGACAACATTAATATTTTAGATGTAGTTATTGTTTACAACGTAAATTAATGAGCAGTCAACTTAGTGTAATATTTTTTGTAATCTAATTATAATTAATATTTAAAAATAAATTCAAATTTAAAATTGAAATTTTTAAACAAGGAAGTCAACTTAGTATGCAATTTTTTTATTACAATGCTATCAATTTGAAATGATCTTATAGTTAACTGAGGTGATTGCTTATTTAAAATGCGAGAAGTGTCAGGAATACAATTTCTAATTTTTGAAAATTTTATTTAAAAGAGAAATTCATGAAATAAAACAAAAGACTCACGTTTTTTTTTTTACAAATTTTAATGATTAAAAAGATTAATAGTGTATTTAAAGTTTTTTAAAAAGATTTTTATTGAACTTTTAGATTTATTTTTCAAACTATATGAATACAAATATATACTTAACTATTTTATTAATATATAACAATATAAGTTTTCCTGTGTGATATAACTCACCTAACTCTACCTGAACTGAGAATTGACTCCTGTACACAAACAAGGATTAAGGGAGTTTTACAAGCCACCTCCATTTTTAAGACTCGTCTTTCTCATACATAAACTTAAAAGAGCTTTCACCAAAAGATTGAAGAAAATTGGAAAGGAAGATATTTTGGTAGGAAATATTTGAATAAGAAAAATGAAAGAATAATGTTTTAAATTAATTAAAAATATTTTTTCACAATTTATTTCATTCAATAAAATTTATAAATTTTATTATATGTCAGTCTGAATACTTTAAATTCTATACGTATGATATAATTTATCAGAATAAATTTTAAACAAATGTTTCAAATATTTAAAACATTAGAAATCTGTCAATATTTAGACACATTAAAATGTCACGTATGCCGAAATCACCTTTTGAGTCTAAATTCTCTGCAGAATTTTAATGAGAACAGAAAAACTAAGATGAATAATTGGAAAAAAATCAAACACCTGTTGACTTCAAAAAGAGAAAGGTTAATTATATATATAGACATGTATACGAAGTCAGTTTCAAATCTACCCTTCTTTAATTGTTTCAAGTACTGCATTGGATTTACATTTACTTTTCTGTT
The DNA here is from genome assembly GCA_036885675.1 of Vigna mungo. Lineage (NCBI taxonomy): Eukaryota > Viridiplantae > Streptophyta > Magnoliopsida > Fabales > Fabaceae > Vigna > Vigna mungo. The sequence goes on along the minus strand of CP144695.1, from coordinate 28,112,870 downwards.
TGTGTGAGTGATTCTGGGTCACTGTGTTTCTCTTCTTTTATTTTTATCAGAAAAAATATTTAAATTTATAATAGAATATTGAAATACACCAATTCATTATTTATACAATATTTTCGAACCGTAACTTATGAAAACTTTAGTTCTAGACAGTTTTAATATACAGATAAATAACATATTCATCCAAAATTTTGTAGCATTATTTATTTATAGTTTCTCATCAATAATAATGAGGTAAGGAATGAGAATTATATATATATTGGAGCTAATGATAAGAAAAAAAGATATTATAAAATTTAGTTAGGTCGTGGCCAAAAATAAAAATTATAGGACTTGACTCCATATTTTTTTCTTTTGAATATTGCCACCGCTTTACAATGATATGTGGGAAGAATATTTTTATGATTACGAATGAAACAGAACAACAATAACATTATTTTTAATTGTATAAAACATGTCATAAATATATATTTTCTCACGCTATGATATGTGATGAAAATGTTTGGAAAGAAACATTATCCGACGAGAAAAACATGTGTTGGAAGATTTACGATTTATTTCATAATTGAAATAATTGATTCAAACAGGGACCTAAATTGGCAATAGGAGAGCCACTTACATTATTATTTCTAATAAAATAAATTTTGAAGAATATTAAATAAAAATAAAAGGAAGTAGTAAATCTTGTCATTGTAAGAAGCAGTAGCTGGTAGCTCGCGTTTATCGAAATTATGGAATAAGTAACTAAAAAATGAAAGAATTATTTATAGTTTGTGTTTTATTTGTCTTTTTCATCGTATCATTCATATTATTTTGCATTTATTCGATCTCTCTCCAAATACAAATAAAAATTAAAAAAAAAGAAAAAAGAGTGTGTATATATATATATATATATATATATATATATATATATATATATATATATATATATATATATATATATATATATCCAAAATCGTGGACAGGAGGTACAAGTGCAACAGTCAACAGAATAGGGCCCAAGGAGTTGTATTATAGTATGTATTAGTCTATTTAGAGAGACTTAAGTTGGTTATAATATTAATCACATATAATAAGCAAAGTCTAAACTCTGTTTAATTTATCCAAACATCATTTTCAATGGTTCTACTTCCACCACTACATGGTTCTACTCTCTCTCTCTCTGAGTATAGAAAAAGGATGAACAGGAAAAAAAACATTTTTAATTAATATTTGAGGCCTTTTTTAACCCCTCAGCCGCCCAGAATAGCCACCCAAATTCCAATCTCTGTTTCTCTCTCTCTTTCTTCAAAAATATCTATCTATCCATCAAAATACACCATGCCCCTCCATTCACCATTCACCCAGCGAATCCCATAAAACACAACCACAGTACCATCATCATCATCATCAACATCAAACAAAAACAAAAACAAAAACAAACGGATCAACCCAACTTCAACTTCAACCCCTTTCTTCCTTCCCTCACTATTCCATCTCTCTCACTTTTCCCTTCTCTCTCTATCTCTCTATCTCTCTCTCTCTCTTTCATTCTTTTGCTGGCAATAAGTTACAGCCACCAACCCTAGAGCGTTGAAGAGACAACACAGTACTTTATTCACAACAACAGTAACAGTCTTCACCACCATGTCCCTTGAAGACTCTCTAAGATCTCTATCCCTCGATTACCTCAACCTCCTCATCAACGGCCAGGCCTTCAGCGACGTCACTTTCAGCGTCGAGGGTCGCCTCGTCCACGCCCACCGCTGCATACTCGCCGCCCGTAGCCTCTTCTTCCGCAAATTCTTCTGCGGCCCGGACCCTCCCTCCGCCCTCGACCCCGCCGCCCCGCGACTCAACTCCCGCTCCGGCGTCATCCCAGTCAACTCCGTCGGTTACGAGGTCTTCCTTCTCATGCTCCAGTTCCTCTACAGTGGCCAAGTCTCCATCGTCCCTCCCAAGCACGAGGCCCGCCCCAATTGCGGCGAGCGAGGCTGCTGGCACACGCATTGCACTTCCGCAGTCGATCTTGCCCTTGACACCCTCGCCGCCGCCAGATACTTCGGCGTCGAACAGCTTGCATTGCTTACCCAGGTTTTCTCTTTTTCCTTGGTGTTACCAATATCAGTATGGTGGCCTTCTCCCTCACTTCCACTGTTTTTTTTTTCCTCCTTTTTCACCCTTTGTGTGGCCAGTCTTATGTTTCATGGGGTCTTGGGAATTAGGACAGTTACTGCTGCGGGTCTGCTATCGTTTTGGGAACCGGGAAGGGGTGTTTCCATGTCTCTCTCCTTTTTATATTTTTCTTTTCAGGGTCTGTGATGATATGATATGATATATGGATGAGAATTTCGGGTTCTGAATTCGTGCTTCAATCTATCTATCCCATCAGAAGTTATACCACCAGTTCGTTCTATTCTATGATCCCGTGTCACCGCTACACTGCTTTCCCTTCCCTTGTCAGCGACTGAATAGCTGATTTTCTTCTCTCTCTCTCTCACTCTCATTTACTCCACCCTTAACACAATTTCCTTCTTCTTCACTTTCTCACTGCTTCCTTCGCTTCCTCTCTCAACAAACACACCCAATAATACTACTTCCAACTTTATATATCCACCTCATGAACTTTTCTTACTGATTTGAGGGTTTAAGTCAGTTGGATTGATTTCGACCTTTATGATGTTAGTGTTGTTGGAGTTCGACGTAGCTGATTTCATGGAGTGCCAAAATTATAGAGTTTCTCGAATTGGCGTTCTATCACCCACACTCAGGAATTTCTAAATTTAGATGATGATATGCAGTCTTGTCTTCCACACAGTAGGCGCACGAAACTTTTCCCAAACATCTACTTTCCTCATTTGGGTTTGGACTCGAAAAGAGAACAAACCACCGCAAAAGAAAAAAAAAAAGGGTCCTTTAAATTCTCCTGCGCTTCCCAGTTTCCAACCATCCCATCTCGTTTGTTCTCTCGCGTTTTACATTTATTTACTTTCCACCAAATCACTTCTACTACTCTCTATTTATTACTGATATTGCCTTACATGGAAGTGCTGCTATATCGAACATGTTTCTTTTTTCCAATGTAAACTCTCTTCTTCGCTTTTCCATTTCTTGCTTGTTTCTTGTTTCTTCCTCTCGCTCACGCATTTTGCTGTTTTCCTTGTCAGAAACAACTTGCGAGCATGGTGGAGAAGGCTTCCATAGAGGATGTAATGAAAGTGCTGTTGGCTTCGAGAAAGCAAGACATGCAGCAACTATGGGCCACCTGTTCTCACTTAGTAGCCAAATCGGGTCTTCCTCCCGAGGTTCTCGCCAAGCACCTTCCCATAGACATCGTGGCCAAGATCGAAGAGCTACGTATCAAATCCTCCATGGCGCGCCGCTCCTTGGTGCCACACCACCACCATCACCCCCACCACCACCACGCCGCCCTCGATCTCGAGGATCAGAAAATCCGGCGAATGAGGCGTGCCCTGGACTCCTCCGACGTCGAACTCGTAAAGCTCATGGTAATGGGAGAGGGTCTCAACCTGGACGAAGCACTGGCCTTACCCTATTCTGTAGAGAACTGCAGCAGAGAGGTGGTGAAAGCATTGCTGGAACTCGGTGCAGCAGATGTCAACTACCCCTCCGGCCCCGCCGGAAAAACGCCGCTCCACATTGCGGCGGAGATGGTGTCACCTGACATGGTGGCCGTGCTGCTGGACCACCACGCGGACCCGAATGTGAGAACAGTTGATGGGGTCACGCCTTTGGACATCCTCAGAACCCTAACCTCGGATTTCCTCTTTAAGGGTGCCGTCCCAGGATTGACCCACATAGAACCCAATAAACTGAGGCTGTGTTTGGAGCTTGTTCAATCGGCAGCTCTTGTCATGTCAAGAGAAGAAGGCAATGCCAACAACAACAACGCTCCTTCGAATTCCGCAGCACCCATTTACCCTCCCCCCATGAACGAGGACCATAACAGCAGTAGTAGCAGCGGCAATAACAACAACAACATTGGAAATCTGAACCTGGATTCAAGGTTGGTGTATCTGAACCTTGGTGCCACAGCTTCGATGAGTTCACGGTTGGACGGTGGTGAGGAGGAGAGGGAAGCCATGAACACAAACATGTACCAGCATCACCACTCTCATGACTTCTAGTATCTTGTGGGTGAGAGTTTGGACGCAGTGATAGATGATTGGAAGTTGTTTGAATTGACAAGGACGATGGAGAATGGAGAATTTAAAGAGGATGATGAGAGGGGGAAAATTGTAGATGAATATGGAGGGACCCTATTGAAGGGATGGAGCACAAAAGAGTCTTCTTCTTTTGTGAGTTGAAATAGACTGGTATTCACTGCCCTTCTAATTTATCTGTGTTGGCTCTCTGCTATTTTGTTGGGTTTATTTTAATTTTAATTTTATTTTATTTTTTCTTTTTAGCTTTAGGCCTTTCAAATGGTCACCATTTGAAGTGCGGTTTCATGGGAGATTGGGATAAGAGACAGGGAGAATCTAATGGGGGTTCAATTTATTTTTTGTTTTTATTTTTCTGTGAAACGAAAGGGTGCATGGAGGAGACGCAGGTCAATCTTTTCAAATCCTCCTTCACCTGTCAACTCCTTAATTTGTATTTACTGATCTGTAGCTAATATCACGGCCTATTTATTGTGATCGCTTTACAATTTCAGATTATCTTGTCCCACCCGCACTTTCTCATAACCCACCCCTCAATTATTTCTTCTTCACATTATCTTTTGCTTCTTCTTCTTCCTCTTCCTGTGCTGTTGGGGCTTCCTTTATTTTTCTTTATCATTTTTTCTTTTCTCAATTCCCATTCATATATTTTCTACTCAGTTTAAGTGATCATATACTATATAGGGCTGTCCCTTCCCTTCTGTTCCCACCTAATATATTATGTTCTTTTCCTTCTACCATTTTCTACTCCTTTGGAACCATCCATCGGCTACTCTTTTGCCCTTAATTATTCTAATCAAAATCATGTGGCTCTGGACAAATTGATCTCTTGTCTTGCATGAATGCAACAATGAGTGTGACCACACATGTCAAGTTAAAAAATTGGCACTATCACCTTCCATGTAATCCTCTTCTTGTCCCCCCTTACCTTTTTTAGCTCTCTTTAGACAAAACAAAAATTTAAAACTTACACCTAAAACCCTATTATATTACTAATCATTTCTTTAATTCTTTCTATATCTTCTGTCTAAATTCATCGGATGTTGCTTATGAAAGATTCTTCCACATTAGGACTATTCCATATAATTTTCTTCTTCATCGTATGCTGTTTATCCAGGGTCTTTACTACTGCATGCATTCTCCCAAATCAACCTTATTCATGTTCTACCACCATCTCTAATATCAATACATTTAAAACTATATATAATGATCTACCAGATTATGTATTATGTATGTATATGTAAGATGCATTCACATCAGGTCCAAACCTTCTTCTGTCTCCACATTTTTTTCCTAATGGTTAATTTATCACCCTAACTTTTAGATTTAACAAATTTATATAATTCATTTTTCCAAATTTTGTCAAATTTCTTAATTATGACTTGTTATATATTATTTTAAATATTTCTAATGTTTTCTGGCAAATGGGTATATTTAGGTCAACCGCGGAAGGTATTGAAATCATTAAATTTCAGAAATTGATGTTAGAAGTTCGTGTTGGAAGTTGTTGAAAACAAGTGATTTGTTTTTTTCTTTCAAATAAAATGAATACAAACAATTTCGGTTTATTTTTGACTAAGAGATTGTTTGGTTAAACAACTCAAAGTTTATTGAATGAGTATTATCATATAAATGTTATTATTGTAAGTTGTTTTAACAATTAAAAAGAAGAAACATGGTTGATTTGTGTGCTTATAGGATATGAATTCTTTCATTAGTTATGGTGGGAACACATTATTGAAACATTTTATACAATTCCGTGAGATATAATATAAAATATTTTTGTCAGCGAATCTAAATGTTTATGTATTTATTTGATAAAATATGTTAAAATGAATTCTAAAGGAGTTCTTCCAAACCCTGACTTAGTTAAATAATAATATGAGTATAACATTACTGTTTATCCTATATATTCAATAATAAAAAATTCAAAATGAGTTCAAGAATCTTATTTTCGAAAAAATAACCAAAAAAATAAAACAAGTATATAATGTAAGCCTCACCAAAAATGTTCCATCTAAGTCCTATGTTTACAATTCTCAAAATTTTCTAAAAATCAATGTAAATAATCAGTAGGTGTATCATTATTTAAAGGATTGCATGAATAACATTAATTTTGTACAAAATAGTTAAATTTATAGAGGTGACCTGAGAGATAAAAAGACTTAGCAGTTAAAATAAGTTGGTGGGAATAATTCTAAAATATGCAGCTTGTTGGGTATTCAATGTATCTTCTGCTTAGAGCCAGATACAAACACACATATCTTAAATTAAAGTATGAAAATCTATTTAAAGCTAATATGTTCCGACATTTAAAATACCCACATAATAAAATAAGTGTTGGGAATAATTTGAAACTATAAAGAAATCCATTAATTGTGCCGAAAATTGGACTTTTTCTTGTTCTTCTCAAATCCATTTACTGATATGTTTTATTTTTCTGATTTAAAAGAAAAATAAACTCACTGAATCCTCATGTTCTTCAAAGGAAAGATCATTGGTAAGAGCTTTTCCTACTTGTTTCTATTCTACTTATAATTGAAACAAGTGCCCACAAAATTGAAAATTATTTTGTTTAACTTGAAATCAGTATTAATTATGGAATTTCAAAGGAGAAAGAAAATAGATTGAAATTCCTGTGCAAATATAACACGTCATGGCTCAGTATTTTGTTATACTGTAGTGATTTGTATATTTTATGAAACACTATTATTGTCTAACACTCTTTCGTGATTGCACATGATGCTTTATATGCACAACGGCTTGTCCATGGTTTGGTAACAGGGAGAAGAATCAGTTTTATTGCAGAACGTCCTTTTCTCTTGATCTTGCGTATTAATATAAATATATCGAATAATATTTTTAAAGTGTGATACATTCGTAGAAATAATTTTGAGATGTACATATATGATAAAGAAATAAAACTTAAATAGGAGAGATAAAAATAAAATGTAGAATGTGAAATAGCATATATATATATATATATATATATATATATATATATATAGATTTATAATATAACTTTTTACTGATTTTAGATATGAAAAGTAAGGAAGTGACAACTCGTTATTATACTGTGCAGTGTCTGAGTTTTTGCTAGTGGTGATTCAGGTGCAGAAGCCCAAATATTTTGCTGGCTGATATCCAAAAGGTAAAGAAATTAACTCCTTTGTCTAGTTCCCTTTAGGTCAGGATAATTTGGAGAACTAAACTTTGCTGATGAAGATGATGGAACATATCAATGGTAGAAAGGGATTCTACTATGCTTCCTCCTTCCAAAATGCCTGTCTTTTTCACACTCTTTTTATTTATTTATTATTATTATTATTATATATATTGTGCATTATTTTCCATCAATTTCTTCTTGCACACAATATATATATACTTGATTGGAAATTTGACCCTTATTCCATGAGAGAGACTTCGTCTTATTTACAAATTCAATGAAGATATGATTATTTCCTATCCACATTACAAAAGTACATTTTTATTTGATGATTCGGGATATACTTATTACAAATTATGAAAGATTAAATAATATAATTAGTATTTTGAAGTTCATTTGTCTGGTAACCCATTATTACTACCATGGCTTACTATTTATGTTTGCTTTTCAATATGCGAGAGAATCTACAACAATCAGAATACTTACAATTGTACGTTGCTGTTAAATTCTCTCCTCCTTTTCTTCCCTTTTATTTGAAATTCTTCACCATTATTCAAAAGTATTTAACAAGATAAATATGTGATTCTTAAGAAATTTCAATCTCTTATTTTTCAGTTATCAGAGATTTTGCTGGTTAAGTAGTGAAGAAGACAATATAACAATAATGACCTAAAATAAACATATTTGTAGGTGTATGCTTAAGTAAGTAACATGTTGTCGTGGATGGTTACCGAAAGTTGTAACAGAATTCGAAAGCATATATCTTCTTATATACCCAAATTTTCTAGGTTATTCTCCCTTCTTCTCCGGGGTGCCCTTTTATTCTCTACAAAGCAAAAGATGTGGTTTTCCCACTTCCACATATCTCTTTCAATAATTCTCCACAACAAAAAAAAAATTATTAACAATTTTAATTGGGTTTCATCAATGCTGATCTGTAAATGCATCATATGTCCTTGCTTCATAATTATCATCGCTAATCTATATTATCATTTTCGTGTTAGTTCGCCTTAAATCAGTGGTGTCCACTACTTTTCTTTTCCTCCAACAACAAATCTTCAAAATTATTTATTTAATAGGTTTGTCTGCCAGACATCAAAATATGATGTATTTCTTAGTCACTAACAATATTTGACATAAAGAGGTTACTATGTTTTTATATAATTCTATCTTGCTATACTTTTTTAACATATCTGTAAACTTTGATTCGAAAAGTAAAAAAAGAAAAAAAAATAACTTAATTTTTCCTGTATTAAGATGGCTGTAGATAAACCTTTTGTTTTTTCTTCATAATTAAGTCAACAAAAAATTTTATATCATGAAAAACAAGTATATCTGTGTCTATATCAAGGATGTAACCAGGTTAGGAATATATATTGGAAGATTCAGTCACCAACAGCCTTCTGTTTCTACAGTGCTCTGATAAACACTTATCTCAGAAATGCATTGAATCATATATTTCTTTTGCAAAACTTTTCATTACTCCAATCCCCCTTCAGTTTCACAGTTGCAGTAAAAAATAATATTGTAATTAAAAGTTATTTTTTTAAAAACATTAATGTTTTCCTTCCATATTGTTAAAGTCTTTCTCCTCATTTTCCTAGCAAGCTATTTAACCTTCTTCTCCAACCAGATTGATATTTTCTCAGTTTCTGAAGTTTCTCCGCAAATGAGATATCTTACACACATTATTCATCCTAATCAGATACATATTTTAAAGCAGTAGTTGGCAGTGAAATAGGTTTCAAGTGCTAATTAAAGTATTCCACTATTTGGTTTCAGATGAAATTGAGATAGAATCAATTGTCGAGCAGGTACTTTGAAATAACCTGAAAACATAAACAAAGATAAATAAATATTGAAAATAAAACTTTTACAACGCAATAAATGGAGGAATATCTTTATAAAATTAACAAAGTCAGCTTTGTAAAACTGAGTATTCCAAGAGAAATGAAGATGTTTGAAAGAACAAAATAATTAAGAAATATACTATAAAGTGTCGGAATTTTTATATTTATTTACAAAAAAAACTCACATATATTCGAACAATTTACACAAAGATCTAGGATCTATAATATATTTAATTATTAAGTATCACACATAAATATATTATAAATGTATGTCTTAATTAATTAATTATATATATATATATATTAAATTTATTGAAATCCAATCTAAAGGTATAAATTATAGGAGTTAAATTATAATAATGAAATAGGCTTTTAGTGGGAAGTTCAAAGCTAAATTTAAAATAAAATAGAGGGCAACTTTTCTTATTACTCCTCCTCATTCAAACAACCTTTAAATTTCTTCTACTTCTTATATTAACTTTGTGGCATAAAAGCTGATTAGCATAAAAAAAAATAGCATCAAATTGGATTTGTAGTCTTGGATAAGTTTTTCTCTTTTCTTTGTTTTTCCTTTAAATCCCATGCACATAGTAGGATTTGGGTAGTATCAAATATGGCATATGGAACTTGGGATTGCAGCAAAAGGAAACTTCCATGGCTCTGTCAAGGTTGAAGAAAACATGCAAGGCAAAGGCGGCAAAATTTGGTAAGGAAAACATAACTTCTTTTATTATAACTTTGTGTAGTTTCATGTACATGCATAAAAGAAATCTCTAACTTAAATAGGATTTTCGTAAACCTAGAAGAAGGGAGAAAGGTAAAAACTTAAAAACTTGAAAAACCCTATTTGATTACTACTTATAAGCAGGATACTAACATAATTAATGTTTTCAACAGCCTCCCCTTAAACTGGATGGTGTATGTTCACCAATTCGAGCTTAGGAATGATGAATTGAAAATGAACATGGTGGGAAAAATTGGTGAAAGGGAACAGGTAAGGAAAACATATAAATAGGGTTTCCGTAAACTTAGAAGAAGGGGGAAAGGAAAAAACTAAAAAAACTTGAAAAACCTTAACTAGTTATTGTTTCTAAGCAGTAATATTAACAAAACTAATCGTTTCAACAACCTCCCCTCAAGTTGGATGGTGTATGTTCACCAATCTGAGCTTGGGAACGATGGATTGAAAACGAACATGGTCGAAGAAATTGGTGAAGATGTATGTTATTTGTTCATCCGAGCGAATGTAAAGAAGTGCTTTGTCCTCTCATGGAAACTCTCAATGTAAACGATATGTTTAGCCTACTTGTTATTGCAATAAAGGGTAGCAATGGTAGTTGTCTATATGTGAAGATATTGAATAAGGTAGTGAAGCCACTATATTTCACACATGGTAGTAGCTAGGACACAATGTACTGCTTCAGTGAAAGACCTGGAAACAATACTTTGTTTCTTAGACTTCCACGATATGAGAGACGATCCTAAGAAGATGCATAAGCATGTAGTGGATCTTCTAGTGTTAGGGTAAGTGGCCGAACCTGAGTCACTAATGGGAATTTATAACATAGAAAAGATCCTCTAAAGGGTTGACCTTGATGTAAAGGACATGTTGTAAAGCCCGATAGTTATAGCCATAGGAGATTGCATAAATTGACTTAGCAAATTGAAAGAAAAACATAAGTCAGGTCTAGTATTGGTAAGATAGTCTAATCGTCTTCAAAGTATAGTTGTCCTATATCAGACACATCTCAGAAGAAAAGGTTAGAGTTCAATTTATGTCTCTAGTTAAGCTTTGGACATATATTAGGTTAAAAGACAAATCAAGAATGTATAGGACATGGAAGATAATGAAATTTTTTTAAAACTGAATGGTCCTTGCATGTTGAGCAATGACAACAAAATTGTTGGGTAGCTTGACAAATATAGGTTTGATTTTATGAAAGGTAACAATATCTTTTCTCATGGGTCACATGATCAATGGTCCTTGTGTCTATAGTCCAAGAAAAATTACCTTGTTTGTCTCATGATGTGATTCTCTACACTTGATTGATAATGTGTGAGGAATTATCAGTATTTTCTATCATCTTTAGTAACGTTTGTATCTATTTAGGGTTAAAAGAATTGAAAGAACTGTTAGTGTTGGCCTGTTGAGTAATTTGTGTCTCTAAAGAAGTGAAATCATCTTTGCAAACATTGGCATAACTTCAATCACTCTATCCTCCTTTGTCTTGACTATTGTGGTTGTCATTCTTCTTATACCACGGTGAGTAACCATGTTTTGAGTAGCATTCATCCACATTATGGTTCATCTTATGGGAATAGGAACATTGTTTCTCATGATTGGGATTTCTTCCTATTCATCTTCCTAATTGCGCGAGCTTGCACCACTACCTTAAGACTTCCAACTGTTTTTCTTTTTTTCCAATAGTTTTGTTTATTAGTAGTGTAGGCCAAGATTTTTGTTTCAGCATTCTAATTGATGATGCTAGTAACTTGTCTTTTTCATCTTTCTTATTGCATGATGAGGGAGAAGACCCGATTGATGTTGGAAAGGGATCCCATTAAAGGAATTTGTGTTCTTATAGTGTTATAAGTATCATTTAGGCCTTCAAAAAAATAAAACATGTTCTATTTCTTAGTATTTTACAAAAATCTTAGATGGATCACAATTACGAGGAATATCACAAGTGCAACACAATATGGGTCTAAGAGACCCTAATTCTTCCTAAAGAATTTTCAAATCAGTAAGAAATTGAATTACATTCCTTTTTCTTTATGTAATCGAATGAATGTCTTGAAGCAAATCTAAAATCTTGAAGTAATCTCCTTTGGAAAACCCTTCTTTGAATTCATTCCACATATCTTTGACATTTTCAACATATGTGACACTTTCTGGAATTTGTGAGGAAAGGATTTTGATAATACAAGATAGAACCATCATGTTGCATCTTTCCCAAGTATCAAACAAGGGGTTGTTTTTTTAGGTTTCTTGATACCTTCATCTATGAACTTGATCTTGTTCTTGCAAAGAAGAATTCTTTTCATGTGTCCACTCCAAGAAGAATAGTTAGTTTCATTTAAAACTTGAGACATAAGAGTAAGACTTGGATTTTCCTTAGGATATAGATAAAAAGGGTTGAAGGAATTTGTTGAGTGATCCATATGTTCCATCACACCAAGAACTAAGAAAGAAGGCTACCAGTTTGATTCATATATAAATGTAGCAGAGAGAGAGGTAGAGCAGACAGTGAGCCTGCTTTGATACCACATAAGGGATGACATATAGACCTTGGGGTTGTCGTAAAGGGAGCGTCCATGGCTATCAAGATTGAAGAAAACATGCAAGGCAAAGGGACCAAAATCAAGTAATGGAAACATAACTTCTTTGGTTATAGCTTTGTTTAGCTTTATGTACATGCAAAGAAGGAAATTCCTAACTTAAATAGGATTTTTGTAAACCTAGATAAAGAAAAAAAAAGGGAAAAAAATGAAAGACTTGAAAAACCTCATTATTGTTTCTAAACAATAATCATATCAAAATTAAGAGTTTCAACAAGTAGAAAAATTTGATTTACTAACTTAACCTTGAGATGTTTTTTCTCTATAGTTAAAATCTTAAGATAATCATAGAACTTTTGTGATTTAAATAATTTTTCTAAATCTTTAAAGGAAGTTTAAAAAAGCTACTTTTGTTCAAAATTTTGAAATTAGGATATAATTTGCAATTGGATAAAATGATGAAAATATATGCTTTACATGCAAAATATTTAAATGTAAAAAACTAGTATTTTTTATAATTTTTTTTTCTATTTCGAGATTGTGAATGGTTTACTTGAAGAATTAATATTTATTTGTAAATATCCAATGGATAATGGATTTTGGTTATGGAGACTATTATTGTATTTTTTTTACATGAATACTTTGGTCTGATAATAAGTTGGATTATAATCTATCTTTTAAAAAAATTAATTCGATCGATTGGAATTTATAAGTTAATTCATAAATAAGTAAAATATATATATATATATATATATATATATATATATATATATATATATAATTTGAGAGTTGCTCTATATTGTTGAAAATTGCTATCTAAAATAAAAAATTGAGTAGTGTTAATTTAGAATAATAATTCTCACTAGTGGAAAAACGCTGTTCAACGTCATCCATTAGACGTCGGTTTGCGTGTAATCCGACGTAAAGGAGCGGACGGTGGCATTATCGTAAATAGCTGGTAAAAGAGACGTCAGTTTTATCCCAAAGTCGACGTCTATTAACTTCAAGACGTCAGTACTGCAACTCTCCGACGTTTGTTGAGCTGCATTTAATGCGTTTCACCTAATTCTCAGGCGCTTCGACGTCGGGTAGACCAAATCCGACGTCTGTTAGGCGGGAAATGGCAAAAATCTTCAATGTTAACGTCGACTTTTCGGGGGCCCGACGTCTACTATTCATGTAATAATTATTTTTACAAATCTCGAGGGCTGCAGACGTCGCTTATAAAGGGCCCCGACGTGTATGTTATTATAGACGTCGGTGCCCCATACCAAGTGTCATGAACATCCCTGACAGGATATCAAACGTAAATCGGTTCAGTTCTATAGACGTCAGTTCCCCCAGACAGAAACCGACGTCTCATGGGAATTCAAAAAGTCAGTTTTAAGTGTTCACGTGGACGTCACATTAGTAGGATAACCGACGTCTATAGACGTCGGCTACTTCAGAACAACTGACGCCCAATTCCATTTTAAATACATCGCAACTCTTCGCGGCATTCAGTTTCTGATATCGATCGTCTTCCTTTTCTCATTTTTCTCTTGCCACACCTCTTCTTTTCCTCTCTTTTCGGCATTCTATTGTTGTTTCCCGTCTTCCTCCTTTCCTTTTTATCTCTTGCATCCCAGGTGCATGGTTTTTTTTTATGCTCACCGTTTAAACTTTGTTTCGTCTTTCATAGATTATCTTGTCGTTCAACTGATGAAAGTTTGCTTTCTTTGTGTTGTGTTTTAGTGCAGTTTTGATCCTCTCTTTGGGTAACATAGTACAACATTCTCCCTTTGCTAGTTTCCTCACAAGAAGAGTGACGACTTTTGAGTTTTCTATGGCTTCTCGACCCAAAATGGAACTTGGGTTCTTGTCTAGTTCTCGTATCACTGTAATTATTTTCTTTTGCGGTTGAATAATGGGAAGTAGCCATGGACCCAGGTTCGGTTTTGGGTTGAAATGTCATAGGAGATTCAAAAGACGCAAGCTTTTTTTGTGGGGAAACTAGCGAGAGAAGGATGTTGCACAATGCTACCAAAAGTCTGGATCAAAACTGCACTAAAACACAACGCCTTTGTTAGACGCCGGTTAATGCAAAGTCCGAGGTCTATAAGGAACATAGACGTCGGTCAGTGTCATTTTAGACATCTATATATTCATGTAAACGTCGGTTTTATACGTAGGTGGACGTCTATATAGAGAAATTAGACGTCAGTGTAGGTATAAGTAGACGTCTATACGGACGTCGGTGGATATCATTAACCGACATGTATCTTTACGTCTTCCGACGCCCCATGGATGTCATCCTTATAGACGTCGGTTGTTTAAGTGACGTTATAAACCCAAATTAACCGACATTAAACAGCGTTTTTCCACTAGTGTCTATTATAGAAACTGATAATTGCGTTTAATTGAGTTGAAAGTAGATATAGGTTATAAATCGAAGTTTTCTTATTCCAAATTATAAATTCTTATATCCATAGCTCTCACCCAAGTGAGCTAATATTGTTCAAATTTGGAACTATTTGGTTAAGTAAAAGATTTTCATTCGAATAATTTCTCTTTGTTGAAATGATATGATATGACACTTAAAAGAAATCAAATTTCAATTAAAAAATATGGCTTAAGCAAAGTGATGACACTAAACCGATGTTTTTAAATTTTCTATAGAATGTTTTTTTGTTAATTGTAAAGATTAAAGAGTAGGTTATGTTTATTTAATTACTTGTTTAACTTGATCTTATTGTTAGTTGAAGAGTATGAAATTAATAATGTTAATGAATATATGTACGTAGACTACTTTTATCCGATAATGGATGTAAAATGAGTGACGTGTGATAGACTGTACGAGGGGAATTACTTAAATTCTTTTTTAATATATTGTGGGTATTAATATATGGAAATATATGTTGACGGTATATCTAGGTTTTGCTTCTAATTAATGGGGGCATGAAGGAAGTTCAAGAAAATGAGCAAGATCATGAAATTCCTAGAAAAATAAATGACAAGAAAATTTTTTCTTATTGTTTCCAAAAATAGTGACTTATATTTTATTTCTTGATCTTAGAATTCAACCAAAATAGAGGAAGATATGCGACAAAATAATAAGGATAAGAGAGTAAATAATAAATCTAAGGAAGACAATTTAGTCTTTTAACGCCCTCGGGGACACACATAAGAAAACTATAAGGGTGTAGAAAGAAATGACCCACAACAAATGAAAGTTACACCCTTAATTTTCTTTTAAGATTCTAGTGAATGTCGCTCTCATCTTTCTAGTTTTAAATTAGATATTTATATTTTATATTTGTAATAAAATTATGTATTAATATCCCTCTAGTATTTAACAAAAGGATATTTGCATCCCCTCTTTTAAAATAGACATAAATATTACGTATATTTTTCGTAAATGACACACTCAAATTTTTTATATTTTAAAAATTTCTTTAAAATACGAGAAAGTTGTATTTAATATATAAAAATTTTATTTTACCTTTTTTTTAATGTGGAAAAGTTAAGTATGGCTTGCTTAAAATGAAAAACTAAAATATATAAAAAATAATTACTTGTTTTTATTTTTTATAACATCTTTAGAAATATTGTATCCCATATATAATGTCTTAGACTTTGGTGGTTCCATCATGAATTAACCTCATGGTAAATTAAAAGAGGAGATGTCAGTAAATTACTCTTTAGTTTACACTTTAATGATATTAAACTTTTGACTATACAGAAGCAATATATAATAATATTATAAATGAGTTAAATAGTTTCTTCCTAATTCGCTATTAATTAGCGTAACACTTTGTCATAACATCATATTTATTTATTTAAATCACATTTTAATTGTGCTACTTTCAAATTTTATTTAACATTTCTACGGTTTTATAGGAATTATTATTTAACTTTATTATGTAGATTCTATTGTATAAGTGATTATAAAATAGTGATGAAATTAAACTTATTTTGAGTCTTTTAAGTTAAACAAAGAATATTTAACAATTATGAGACACGGAATAAATTTATATAATAAATTTTGTAGTACCTTTTATTAAAATATTGTATAACCTCGAATTTGTAGGTTTTCTTTTGTTATTAAACTTTTTCTTTTTTTTTATTTAACATGAGATTTAAACTTAAAATTAGATTCCTAAGAGTTTTTTCTTTAAGCATGGATTTTTTTCTATATTAATACACATCTCCTTTTATTATTATTTTACTTGAATATTGTTTATTTTAATAAGACAATACTTGTTTGAAATTCCTATATCATGAAAATTTTCGATACAATAATCTAAATTTAGGATCTTCATTTAATTGTCGATCACCAACATAAAACATTAAATTTGATATCACTGTTGGGTCTTTTAAAAGAAATACATCTAGAAAATTTGCTACCAATGACTTATAATTAATGAATATGCAACATAATTCATAATTGTATATTTATTTGTCCTTGAGATAAGGTACACACTTATGTTTAATGATAAGTTGCTCCTTCCTTTGAATTAGTATTTTATTACTATCCCTCTTAGCTACAACAAAAGATGTTTAAGATAGAAGAAAAACTATCCAAAAAAAGAGGATATAAAAATAAACGCTCCTAATAATTTTACAAAAAGTGAAGAATTTAAAAAGATAATACACTGTCTATTTTATTTATAGGATTGCTAATGATATAACAATTTAATATCAAAAGCAAAATTTCATGTAGTGTATGTCGTAATTCTATATATTGTAAGTTAGTTCTATATAGGGAAGATTTTACTTATAATCATCTTGAATAATATTGTTATGACTTCTATGTAGATCTTCTTTTGTTATGTCAAAATTGTAGTAGAGATTGATAACTTTTTTAATTAATATAAATCTCTATTGCACTCAACTTATTAAGCTTAAAGAACATTTTAAATTGATAATCTCTGTATGGTACTAAGAACACCAAACTTAGTGTACAACTATAGGAAAGTTACTCTCTTGTTTTAAAAACTTTATTTGAAAGTACGAGTCAATTGTTGATAATATAAAGACAGTTTAATAAATTCAAACTTGAATATTTTTTTTTTCATATTGTTATAAGTCTCATCTTAAACTTTGTATTATCTCTCATGTGATCTTCTATCCATAATTATCTAGAAATTTTTCATAAAATAGACAGATTGATGATATTGTTAAGATTGAGTCTGCTTTCACTTAATGGTCTAATTATTTTATTTAATTAACACTCTTAGAGAAAATTGTTGATTTATCACAAACTTGAAATTATTTGTTATTATCAAAACTAAATGACCTTTAACAAAGAATGTTATAGTGATTAAAGACTAGAGTGTCATTAATAGGACTGTAGAGATATGGCTATCATTATCATATCATTTTGATCTAACAAATTAGTATAGTGTACTTTCATTTAGTAATTTGATTCTCTTATAATGTTTGTTAATAATATATTTCTTTATGTGGAGTTGAATATTTCTACTCATTTTTCGTATTTTAATTTATTATTTATTTTTTCACATGAGAATGTTTGACTTTTAGTTCTAAATTTCAATAGCATGAACTTTTTAATTAGGTAATATAAAAAACATATCTTTTTTATTCTCTTTTATCTTTAATTTTTGTTTGTTTGCTTTGAAGAACTTTTGTTTTATTAAAACAATTTTTATTATCTAGTTGAACTAATTTAATATTTAAAAAGTTTTCTTAAATCTCCAAAAAGTATTTTTCATTTGATCCGTATCCTTTATACATTTGTTTTATTTTTGTGTAGTTTTATTTAATTATGTATCAAATTGTTTCTAAAGCACGATAGATGAATTTTACTTCTTTTTAATGTTTTTATATGTTGTTTATTTTTATAATTTATAATACGTTTTGATGTTTTTTTATATAATTATTTTTATTTTCTAATTCATTATCATAAGTGTAATTTTATTACTGTAATTTATTATAATATAATAATTTAATGTATTGTCATGAATCTTATTTATCTCCATCCAACAAAAATTGAAATTCAAAAGAAGAAAAATTGTATGCTAAATTTAAATTATTATTAGTTTAATCTTTATTAAAAAATATACTTCATTGGAATTAAAATAAAATTAAAAAGATTTAAATATTTTTAAAATTAAATATCTATTTTCCTTTCATAACTTTTTAAAAATATTTTTTTTACTTTCATTAACTTTGTTTTATTAATGATCACAAACTTAATAAATGTTATGATTTCATGAATTTAATGCTTTAATTCAATATATATATATATATATATATATATATATATATATATATATATATATATATATATATATATATATATAATTATAATTTATTTTTAAATATTTGATATTGAAGAATAAAAATATGTCCTTTTATATTGAATATTTTATTTTTTATTTTTTATAAAAATTAATTATTTAATATTGAAATAAAATAAAAAAAAAAATTGGTATGTGGATATATAAAAATGGAGATGAATTTTTTCTTTGCGGAAGATAATAAAACCCATCCCTATTGTTTACCCTTTATTTCTTCATACAAATTTATTTATGACGAAATCTTATTCCATCCATCCTTTTTCTTTCTTAACTTGCAACTTCTCAAGACTTCATTTTGATGCATCATGATACTCAAGGATAATAATACTATATATCTACTTTCTATTTTCCTCACTTTAAAACTAGTTCAGTCTTCTTATTTTTTTACTCATTTTTCCTTTCTATACTCAGACTCCCACCATCAAAACACAGATTAATTTGCATTCTAAACAATATTTTGCATCAGAGAACTTTCTCTTGCCTAAATGATGTTACATGCTGCTAATCCCAAATTAAGTGTAGTATGAATGGTCAATCTCTACGCAACACGTCCTTTTTTTGCATGTAAATGTAAACATATATGTATATATAAAACAAGTTTACTCTCCTTAATTATCACTAATACTGATCTTAACATTATGTCTAAATTGTTGACATATTCTGCCCACAGAAAATTTATCACAATGAAGACAAAGTAAAAGAATTCTTCCCCATAGTTGTAAGGAATATATTCTTCACAGAAATTTATTGCCAAGTAAGTGGCTTTGATACGCAAATAAGTATAAAATGTTTGACAAAGTAAGCATATATATTACTCATTTTTGTGCCTTTATTCTTCTATAACGTGCTCTTTAATGCTTTTTTTTTTGTCCTTTGGGCTAAGCAAAGGATCAAACTTCAGAATCCGTGAAAAAAAGAATAAAAGGGCTACTTTTATTTTGTTTCCTTAGATAAATCTCATTTGTCTTTCAATCTAGACTCAACTTGTTTCTGTGTTCTTTTCTATTAGGAATCCATTTAAGAACAGAAAGATGCAATGAAAACTGAAAAGTTCGGAATTATTAATATTGAAAGTGGCATTTCAAAACATTCACTCCGAAAAGTCAAGTTCACAAAAGGCCGTGTGAACGATTAGACAAAACCACCTGCAAAAGATAAAGGTTCTCCAATCTAAATTATAAATACATATAAACTGAAGTAAATATTTAATTTGAAACAAATTTGGTGATTTCTATAATAATTATGTTCAAATTCATTAAAAAGTTATATTCACAACACTCGAAAATGGAGATTTAGAGAATTATTGTACAAATTCAAACCACAGATAGTTTCAATTGTAGTTAATTGATTAGTTTCTGGACATTGGATGATTTAAAAGATTATCCATCAAATTGAAAAGGTTGATGTAGGAAAAATTGAATTCAAATTCATACAAAGAGATAAAAGTTCTTATCAAAATTCTTGCACAGTTTAATCAACCTTTCTTTTCCACGATTCTATTGGACACTTCAAAAAACTAAATAATAAGTAATATGATACTGTCTTTTCACACAGAGAATTCTCTCTTCCCCATATAATATATATAATGTCAGTAGTGGAAGTATATAAACATATTGAGGAGTGTAAAGATCAGCATTATACAGTTCCACTCAATATTGACACAGACATTGATTGAAGTATAATCAAATCATCTTTATTTCTCCAAAATGCAGAAGCCAGAGACTCAGGGAAACCAACCTCCCCTAGGTTCCTCTACTTAATTTCTTTGTAGCAAATATGCACAAACACAACCTACTTAACTTGAAGATGTTACATAATTCACTATTGATTTTCCTATGATTTCAGGATACCCATCTGAGAATCTCCCCGCCAAAAGAAAGTTCTTCTCTGCTTCCAAGAAGAAAGGTGATAGGGGCTTCATCGAGGGATGGTAAGCATCTACTGAATTGCATAATGATTACATTAATACACTCATACATATGCTATATATTCTGAATGGAAAACATGGTATATAACGATGAGTAGTATAATCAATGACTGTTTAACCAAGAAATGAATTAATATATATGTGCTAAAGTTTCCATAAACACCACAAACTATTTACCAGAATACTAGACTATGAGTCTATGACTTGAAGTTGGATCAGATCAGCATATTTTATCAGAAAGCTTGTGAATAAATTTATTCCATTGATATCTGTTTTTTGTTGTTGAAAATTCTTATTTATGATGCAGCCTCTTCGCTCTATGTTGCTGTTGGCTTTGTGAAGAATGCTGCTGAACTAGAGTTCAGGATAATGAGCTATATTGGCATGTTACTGCTTCTTTCCTTGTTTGTTAGTGTTTGAGTGTTAGTGGATTTCATCATATATGTATTTGCTTTACCCTGTAATCAAGTTGTTGTAATATACTTCATCTATGTATTATTACTGATCATGATCATCTATTCTCAATAAATCACAGTCCTTGTCTTTCCTTTCTGTTCTGTACTCTTCGTAACAACGGAGTTAATATTTTAGTCCTTGTTGGTATTTGAAGTATGCCATTTGTTTATGACCTGTTTAGCAGTTTTAGATTTTATCCAGGATCGTGGAATATGAGATGTTTTGATTGATTATTGACATTTAATATGATGAAAATGGAGTTTCAGATGTTGTTCCCACTTGAAATATCAATACAACTTAAATATTTACCCTTCTAATATATCTAATAGTCTCATATCATATATAAATTAAAGTCAGGAAATATTTAAATTAATTTTCTTTCAACTTTTAAGACGTCTTTTAAATATCAAACCATGTCATAAATTTCAAATTCTAAAACAAATAATACACTTCATATGCACTTATTGGAGGCAGTTATTGATTTGTTGTTTTAAAAGACTTGAGTTTGAAACATGTATCAAAATAAACATGTGTATAAACATATAAGGATTTTCCTGCTGCTATGTCTGTATGGATCATACAAGAGTGCTTAGGAAATGTCTCTGCAGGTTTGCTTCTCTGCAATATATATCTTGTGCGTTCAAAAGGAAAAGATGGCATAGCACTTTGACTAAAGTATACTAATTAATATTTAAACTATAGGAATAAATATTTACACATTCCATGAAAACTCCATACAATAATATGTTAATGCTTAGATCACAAAAGTTGTTTAATACTCTGACAATAACTGCACATAAATAAGTGTAATGAAATCAATCAGAAAAAAAAAATGAAGGAGGTTGGTTGATTCTGCAAATAAAAAATGGATGAAAGAAAAGAAACTGCGGATGAAAAAGAATTATATCAATGAAAAGACATAGTGAAGTAACCACCCAAATCACCATTAGCCCGATAAACCACTATTAGCCCGATAGAAAGATGAATAAAGATGAATAGTATCCTCAAAATACATCATTCATGCTCCGGTGACGGAAAACAAGGGTTAAGAAGACGCATCAGTCGGATCTTGCCAAACCAGAGCCAGTAATACCATATGGGGAGCAGTAATTCAAAAGTATCTCAACATATGAACAAGGACTTATGCTGTAGATTAATCTACAGAAATATATTTCTTGTGGCATAGAAAACATGTAGTTCTATTCTTACACAGTCAGGTTTAGCTCCACGACCAAAAACAAAGAAACTCAAAGATGAGTGTCAGAAATACAAATACCACATTCATTCTGTACAAAGGTTCAGGTTCATCTCATGAAACGAGGCAATACATATACTACGACACATAATCCCTTCCCGCCCATCTCTCCTCGTACTTTCCAAATGAGTAGGTAGATGAAGGCATCCCAGTCAAGTGAAAGGGATCGGGTTCAATACCATAATCTGTGAGTGGTCTATTCTCAAGAATATCATCATGATTTTTCACAAAATCCGGTATTTCTATCTCTCCTTTCTTTATATCATCCCAGAGATACTGAAGCCGGCTTACATACTTGATCTTCCAATATAATCTATATCAATAACAAAGAGGATCAAAATCAAAATAGGATTAGTGTAACAAGTGATAGTGGGTCAATCAATGTAACTGACGAAAATCATACAACTATGACCCTACTTGCATAAGCTAAGTAAATAAATTAACTTTTTTCTTCAAAAGCTGAAGTGCAAAAGTTAATTTTAACTAAAGATATTTATTCATTTTACTTTTAATTTTGTTCTCCTATAAGTTTATCCAAATACAACCTAAATTATACTCCTAGTTAGAATGCTTTTGAATGTTCATTTGTGTTAAGAGTCAATAGAAGATGAGTTACCCTCCACTCAAGAAGAGGCGCCCAACAGTAGCGATGACTAGCCTGGACCGAAGGCCAGGGTGGATGAAATACACAATTTGAAGCCTGTCCTTGAAATCAGCAGGAAGTTCTTCATAAATCCACCTCAAGATCGTTATACCAGGGGAATTATCCTCTTTCTGAACGGTGGTGTGCATGTAAACAATACAGAATGGCTCGTCCGGCAATTCACTGCAGATCTTGTGAAACACATATCTCTTCAGTCGTTCTGCACTTACAACAGTTGCTGCACACCATTTAAAAGCATGAGAACCAAATCAATGGAATAGAAGTAATACAGATTTCAACAATGTTTCGCCAAAAGATACAATAAGAATTTACATCGCTATAGCTTCTTTTTTTTTTTCTTGAAAGCAACGTATCCCCATAGCCAGAAACCATGAAACCAGTCCCAAAGAGAGTAGAATACATATTAAGGTGCAACTCCTCTCTTCACACGTGCTTCTCTATTCACACAGCTAAGAATCAAACCCCACTAATATGCTTAAAGGCCTAAGCTACTAGCACGTGAGCCACCCTTTGTGAGTCCTAGAGCTTTAATTCAATTATTAACTTTCTTTTTCTTCTCCACTTTTTTCTCATTATTTGAGACAGAGTTGTGTTCTTATCCTCCTAGACAGAGCCAGACAACCTCACGGCGGAGCAAACTTCATAAATACATAAATAGAACATCAAACGAAAACAATAGTGAAATTTACACGTAAAAGAAGAACAAATAAGAAGGTGGAATAACAGAGTTATTGCGTAACAGACCACGAATTCGTGACTCTAATTCGAGTGTTGAATCCCAGTGTTTTTCCGAAAAAATTACAGAAACTAGTTTGACTAGCATCTAGATGTAACACATCAAATCTCATTAATGAAGCAAACTACTAGAACGAAAAGAGACCTAATATTCTAACATAAAACACATCTTAACCAGCGAAGAAACCCTAAAATATGAAAGCACCTTAATTAGTTAATTAATTAAGTTGAATTGATTGAGGAAACAGTAAAATACCTGGGAAGTACTTGCCGACGATGCGGAGAATGCGATTGGAATTTTTGTCGGTGCCTTGGAGGAGGAGGAATTGCAACTGATCGAGATCGGAGAAATCTTCATCGGGGAAGAGATATTGAGAACAGTCATGCCAATTTTCTTCTTCTTGTTGCTGTTGATGTTCAAGGAAAGGTCGCGCATCGACGCCGAGGTCCGACGCTAAAACCACCACAGAGAAATCCTCCGATGATTCACCCATGGCCGCCCCTAATCCGTGTGGATTGGTTATTGGTTGTGTTTCTTCACTAATAGATTTTCTCGATATTTGATTGGAAACAAAATTGAAAAAAACAAGAATAATGAATATACTTTTTCTTCTGTTTGATATACACTGTGTAAACACTGATTTACTGTTATATCAGAAGATAAATGATCACTGATTTACCTAATGGGTAGAAATGGATCTCAAAAAGTTAAGCTTTACTTTAAGTAAATTGTGTTCGAAATTTCCCCGTCAATTCGCGAAAAATACATTTTTTAAACTTTTCTATGATTACAAATTTATTTTAGTAACAAATAGTAAAAATACATGTACGTGTGTATGTCTTTTTTTTTTCAAATAATTAATTTAATTAAAAAATTAAATTTAAATAAATACAATTTAAAATATAAAATGATAAAATAATAATAATTAAATTTAAGTTAACAATTATTGAAAAAGTAAATATAAAAATATAATTATTTTAATTTAAAATAATGTTATTTAAAAGATGAAATTGAAAAATATATTTAAAAAATCGAATCTCTTTGTAACATCCCAATAAATATAACCAAAGCCATAATTTATTTTTAGGAGTTAACAAAAATAATAAATGAGAACAGTAATGAATAAACTAAACCGTACGAAAATACTGGAAATTAAAAATCGAACGCTTGGAAAATATATACATCGATTACAAAATAGACCGAACGGTCTAGAATACAAGGCAATGGCCGAAAGGCCAAAATTAAAGAGGTTCCAGTACAGAACGTTTACAAAATAAAAGAAGGAGAAAACGCCTATACTAAGGACCGGACGGTCCTGCATAACTCTCTGGCACGGCTTCCACTGGTTCCTCGGCATGCACAACGTCCTCCAGAGTTTTTTCCAACGCAGCTTCCAAGGTAACCTCTGCTCACATCCAAAAGGATGATCATTGCAATGAAGAGAATAGCCGAACGGTCGGATACCGAACGACAACATATACAAGGCAAAACAGATAAGGGTAAGCTTATGTAAATTTAATTTATCAATTCCTCATACAAATAAACATACAATACAAACAAATCAATCATGCAACATAACATTCATAAACTCAAGACCGACCAAAAGACACTGTCCGGACTGTATGAACATGTAGCTCGGTCGTCCCTAGCACCCGGTGTGGTGTAGTAACTGTTTCTCAGCTGCCACCCGAGGTTAGTCCTCAAACGGTTATTTACTCTTATAACCGCGGACCTCCTGCCATTCCCACGCATGAGCGACCTCCCTCTACCTGAGGAAACGTCCTCACGGAATATCAGGATCAAGGACAACGCCGGAGTCATTCCCACATTCATACTTTACCAATCATTTCCAAGTTCATGAGACATTCCGCCCGTGGAATTCTCTTACTTAATCAAATTCATCATTCGTTATTACTTCTAAGTTGTTAAGAAAAATACCCGATACTCAAAACCGAATAGTTTCTGACTAAACGTTTCATAAAACCGAGCACTAGATCTATGATCGAGTGCTTTACATGACCGGACGTCCTCAGGATGAATAATATTAACAGTGTGAAACCGAATACTTCATAAGTTAAGTGTCAGTCTAATACTGAACACTTATATGACCGAACGTACAGTTTATGACCGAATGTTCTTAAAATTTGTGTACTGGTATAATACTTAGCACTTTTAATAAACATCATCAATATAAACCGAACGCTCAGTGTATGACTGATCGTTCTATACAATTCATATGAGACTGAATACTTAGTGTATGACTAAGCAACTCCAAGTCGAACATTCAGTATAAGACCGGACGTTAAGTACAATAAAGGTAATTAATATAAAACCAAGTCCTCAGTTTATGACTAAGTACTTCCAAAGAAACATTATCAATATAAAAACGAACGTTCAGAGGGAACGAACGCTACTATAATAAACATAGTCAATATGAGGCTAAGTAATCAGTCTATGACCGAATACGTTAAAGCCGAACACTCAGTATAAGACCGAGCGTTCTGTAATGGATAGATTATTACGACTAAATAAACAAGTCATTAAGGTTTTGATACAATGGTATAAGAATGGTCGTTTTAGGGGAAAACCGAACGGTCTTAATGACCTTCGGTCTCAGATTCACATTTTCTCTAAGTTTATACTTATCATACAATTCATACTTCAACATATCATATTCCATTCATAAAAATCAACCAACATACTTTAGATATCAAACATGCAATAAATCAAACATACATTTAAATATACAGAAAATCAAAATTAAACTTTATAAGCTTCCCTTACCTCGATTCCAGCTAAACTTCTAAGGTTCTACTATAAGATTGCCCGAACGTCCAAAGTGCTCCGATTGAAAAACTGATCGGTGAAGATGAAAGATCTTGACACCAGGAGTATTAAATCTGAAAGGAGGTTGATGATCGGAGATGAAGGGTGATCAGAATTCTAGAGAGAAGATTTAAGATTTAGAAAGAAGGAGGAGAAAACAAGGTTTCAGAAAGTTGGGTTTGAGGAAGAAGAAGAATATTGCATGCAGAAAATGTTAAGGATTTTGGAATTTCTACCTTAAGTATGGCCTCCAAACCGGACGGTCGGCCATTCTCTGGCTGCCACATGTTTTCCACTAAAACGTCCGTCTACTCCTAGCGTGCCACCTGGTTTCCACTTTCTGGCTTCACTGATCTGCTGCTGCTGCACGGATTACGAAAGACGGTAGTTAAATGCTTGGCAGAGTTTGTCTCCCACTCACCAGGGGAGAACGGACGGTCGACACGTGGCCGTCACTAGGAATAGATATTTAATGGGGTGTGACACTCTTTATTAAAATTGTTGTATTTTTATTAAATAATAAAATTACTTTTATTTAATAAAAAGAAAATAAGTTAATGCAAAACGTCAAAAAACGATAATGAGAAAATACGTCTCTTTTTTATATAGTTGAATGGTCCTAAATTTTGTGGAACTAATCTTTGTACCGTGAATCTAGGATATTTTTCTAACAATATTTAATATTTAATGATAAAAATAATTTTTATAATATTATGTGTTTATTTAGAACTATTTCGAATATGTATCTTCACTTCACAATATTATAAGATTTTATTTTAATTTTTATTATGCAAAAATAAAGATAAGTTTTGTTGTATTTTATTTTTATTGTATGTTCTTATTTGTTAGAGAAAATAATAATGTAAAAAGTTGTTTCACAAATAACAAGAATTATAATTATGTAATATTAATTATATTTATGATTTTTATTTTATTTTCTTATTAAACTATTAATTATTAATTGAAATTATTATTATTAGTATATTTTATATTTAATAATATATAAATTAGTTTTAATCTATCACAACAAATTAATTTTAATCCAGTTTTATTTGAATGAAATTATTATCAATAAATATCTTATACTTCCATTTTTTTATATTTTTTAAATTAAATTAAAAATGTTATTACAATTTATTTTATTACTTATGAATTTTTTAAATTATATTTATTGATTTTTATTTTGTTTCATGATTAAACTATTGATTATTAATTGAAATTATTATTATTAGTATAGTTAATATTTAGTAATATATAAATTAGATTTAATCTTATTAGTTTTATTTGAATGAAATTATTATTAAATATATAACATCTCAAAATAGTATAAATATTATATAGGAATTATTATATAATAACAAGCATGAAAATATAAAAATCGCATCAAGTTATATATAAAACATAATTACAAATAAAACTTTATATATAAGTTTTTAATTCAAAATTATGTACAAGATTATTTGAAACCAAAAGAAAACATCTATATTAAGATAATTATACATTTGTATCATTTGAACCTAAAGTAAAGAAACATCATTTTCTTTTGTTTATATCTACCAAATGATCATCGTCCATAAAATCAATCACAAACAAACAACCAAACAAGGAAACACATAAAAATGATAAGTTGATGATAAAAAGGATCAAATATAGTATGAATGTCGAGTTATAGTGGGTCATGCACTTGTGGTGGCTTCTACTACTCTCTAGAGCCAATGCTAATAGGTTTCACCTTACTACAGAAAGTCGGTCTATTCCACGTCTTAGGCCATATTGAAGCACCTAGATTAGAACTTCTTGCTACTCTTATCACATGCATCATTCCTCTCTAATTGAAAATGAATGATCATTAGAATATTACGATAACCCCCAAGACTGAGCTTCCTACATTCACACCAACAACACTTTGATACCACCACTAAGATTCTTCCTTTGAACTCTTAAACCCACAATTCCTTACCATAATGTATTTCAAACCATATCATTAAGTATAGAATAAATGTTTCCAACTTAAAAAATTGAGTATCGTGTCCACATACTATTAATAACAATGTTGTTCTATCATGAACAAAACATACACCCTAAGTCACAAAATGAACTTCAAAAACAAAAAATAAACTTGCAATATACCTTAGGGACCACAGTTCAAATAGGTCGGGGACTTACTTATGACTTTTGCAAAGCAAGGTAGACTGAGTTCTAAATAAATGTTTTCAACTTAAAAAATTGAGTGTCATGTTCACACACCATTAATTCCAACAAGGTTGCTCTATCATGAACAAAACATACACCCTAAGTCACAAAATGAACTTCAAAAACAAAACAAAAAATCATGCAATACACCTTAGGACCAGAGTTCAAATAACTAGGGACTTAGGTTGCTACTTTTGCACACCAAGGTAGACAAACTTCTAAATAAATCTTTCCCACTTAAAAAATTCAGTATGATGTCCATACAAACTTAATTTCAACAAGGTTGGTTATCATGAACAAAAGCATAGACCATAAGTCACAAAATGACCTTCAAAAATATTTTCCAAACTTTACAAAATGAAAGAAATTTGCCAATGCCAAAAATCAACATAACAGACCTCCTTATTTGGTTGGCCAACAAACTTCGATTAACTGGGTACCAACTTCAATCAATGTGGACAAACAGAAAACATAAAACAAATCTCATTCAACCTTACCATGAAATTAAATTCAAAATAATGGGAAAAAACAATTTTTTGTACATGAACATATTAAGTAACAATTACATTTTCTAATGTACTTGAACAAAGTCATCTCAAATTCTAAACATTTAAATATCACTATAATTTATTCTACTACTCATTTTTTTCTTTTACCATCTCCGGTAAATGTCGCCCGACTCTTGAACTGTCTTCAGGGTACAACCTTCATTCAATCATACATAGTGCATTCCTTCATTTGAACGTGACCTTCAAACCCCGGGCTTTGGTGTTGATGTTGAACCGACGTACTTTGATAAGGACCTTCACTCCCACAAAATGCTTTCTCCACAAACTTTGTACCCTTATTTTCATTTTCTCTTCAACCAACTTTCTTAAATGATGAATACTACTTTTAAGGTCAGCAATAACCCGCGTTTGTTCTTCTACAACACGAATTATTTCCTTCTTATATCCTCTATTTTGCTTCTTAGATGGCACACCATATTTCTGAACTGTTTCTTTCACCATAGCATAAGAAAGCTCTTCTTTAGAGACCCCAACATCAACAACAACATCAACAAATGAGCAAATTTCATTATATAAAATAGGAAATAATATACAATACATTACATTAACACATTCCTCAAATCACCAACTACTCACTGATCCCCTTAGCGAAAGCATTTCCAATGAACTTCCCATCAATGTTGATATCAATCCAGTTCAACAGCCTTGAAAATTTTGTTACTCAAGTTTTGTACATTGAGTTTGACATCACAAAATGGTGACAAAACCAAACCTGCAAAATATAAATAAAAAAAATTCACAATCAAAACTGATAAAAAAGCAAAACAAATGATTGCATTTGATGAACAAATAGAAACAAAACATGTACCTACAACAGGTAAACACGTCCAACAATATGAAAGTGGGTTCTACTTCTTTCATCCTTCATTGTTGTTGAAGCAATAAACAAACTTTCAACCAAGTACTCAAAAACTAAATTACCCTAGTTGTAGTTACCCACATACCTCAACTCCTCAACAAGGTAAAAAATAATTTGAAAAACTATTCCACTTCGGTTGGAAGAAAAATCTCGGATATCCCTACCACTATATACAAACTGCATAAATAATCTATAGGAATTTTCATGTTCCTCAAACAATAATTCATATACCCTGTTAACATCTATTTTTCCATCAGGGAAGTAGTTCCTACACACATTACGAACACCAACTTTATTTAAATATGTCACTTCTCCAACCACAGGCAACCCTAAGGATAAACATACATCGAATTTATTAAATTCAAGAATTTTGTCCCCAAAATAAAACCTACCCATGTTATCAACCCATCTACCACATAACTCAAATAGCAAATTTCTACCTATCTTAATACACTTTGGCAAGCATAAGAACCAACCACAAATAATGTTCTAAATATAACGCTTCTGTTTAGTACTCAACCTATCAACTTCGTCTTGTAGAAGTGTCTAAAGACTAAATGCATACAAAAATATGGTTTTTATTTATATACATAAAAACCCTAAATTTTTGGAAATATAATATAACCTCATATACCTTCTTCCTGCTATGACAAATTTAACTCTGTTGACCAACTTCCTTTATTGCAACAATACCTATAGTACATCAATTAAGGTCCAAAAAAAAATCAAAATAGCACCAAAAAAACATAACAACCCTTAAATGGTAAAAAATAGTTTAAAAACAAGTCAATCCCACTAAACAAGAACAATGGACTAGCAAAAGGAACGAGAAACTTCAAAACCCACGTCAATGGTGATTTCGACATTCGAAACGACGGAATGACATTGATGCTTCGAAACGGCTAAATAACAATGGACAAGGCTTCGGTGAATGACGACAGTCCAGAGAACGGTGAAAAGTGGGTGAATGACTGGTTCTGCTCACAAAAGATTTTAAAAGAAGAAAGAAAGGTTCCACAACAGCTCAATTAAACTAGGAAACCTAACCCAATTGAATAGAAATACATAAGTCCATATTGTACAGTTTTTGTCTTTTTCATATACAACTTTATATTCTCCCAGGTAGCACATATAGAGGCCACAAACACCTCACTCACGGTTGTACCCTCTGCTATATTTTTCTGTTATTCTTTTTTGTCCTTTTATAGGCAATAGGTTGTATATAAACATACTGCATTGCTTTCATCAATATAGTAGAAATTACTACCTAAATCGTTTTTGTTTTCAGCCTTTGCTTGCCATTTATTTTCTCTTTTATGGTATCAGAGCTTCATCTCTTGGAGCTTTGCTAATACCTTCCTTTCTTCGTCATGTCTGAAGCTCACTCTGAATCTGAAACCACCGCC
The DNA here is from genome assembly GCA_036885675.1 of Vigna mungo. Classification (NCBI taxonomy): domain Eukaryota; kingdom Viridiplantae; phylum Streptophyta; class Magnoliopsida; order Fabales; family Fabaceae; genus Vigna; species Vigna mungo. Next base: position 28,081,222 of record CP144695.1, on the reverse strand, counting down.
AATGGTGGTCACGCAGATCCTAGTCTTAACCCTTCCAGCCCTTATTGTATTCATCCCAATGAAGGGCCTAGTTCTGTTACCATTACCCCTGTTCTGACCGATTTTCTGTTGTTCGTTCCCAAATCCTTCTTATGGACCCTTTGTCGCCCATATCCCCTGTTTTCTCTATGGTTGTGCAACAGGAGCGTCAACACTTACTTTCCCATGGAGAAAAAGAACCAAATGCCTTCATCAACTTCGGATTCACCTCTTCTGGTAAGGGACGCAACGGTCAAGTTCCTCTCAAAGGTCCTACAAGCAACAATACACGCAATGCTTCCAACAAGAAGTGTGTATACTGCCACCGCACCGGCCATACTGTTGAAACTTGTTATGGCAAGCATGGGTACCCACCGGGTCATCCACGATATTCAGGTCGTCCTCGCTTTAATCAACGTGACGACACTGCATCTGCTAACAATGCGGCTCAAGAAACCAACAACAATGACCACAACCCTTCCATTGAGGGATCCTCTTCTAATGGATCCGAATTTCAATTGACCAAGGCCCAATATCAAACTTTAATCAACCTTCTCCAGCCGCAACCTTCTGATACTGATGGTACAAGTCCTGTCCAGCCCTTTCGGGCCAACATCACTCAAGTGTCTTCACTAACTGGTCCAATACATGTTTCTAACTCTAAGCTTGGTATTTCGTTTGTTTTTTGCACCACATCCTTCACACAACCACATGTTCACCACTGTTTGTCCAATACACACACTATCCCTGTCACAAATTCACAAAATAAAACTCCTTGGATTATTGATTCTGGGGCGACTGATCATATTGCCTCCTCTTTAGATTCCTTTTTTAATTATTCTAAAATTAAACTTGTCCAAATAAATTTACCCAATGGTACTGTTGTCTTTGCACATATTTTAGGCTTTGTTCAACTCTCACCAAATTTTATAATCCATAATGTTCTTTTTGTTCCCAATTTCAATTTTAATTTGCTCTCTATTTCTAAACTCATTCTTTCTAAAAAATATTCTGTTACCTTTTCTAGTGTCCACTGTTATATATAGGAAATGGGGTCCTTGAAGACGATTGGTTTGGGTAAATTGAAACAAGGCCTTTATCACTTGGACATCAACCAGCACGCGAGTTTGACATCACCTAAAGCCTCCTTCATCAGTAATTTCACTACCCCTCCCATCAACAACACCAATCTTTGACATTTTAGGCTAGGACACCTTTCGGAGAAACGTCTCAATGTTTTACACATGAATTTTCCTTTTATTTCTAAACATGTTGATGACAATTGTGACATTTTCCATTTAGTTAAACAAAAACATTTGCCATATTCCCCAAGTATTAGTACATCTTCCAATTTATTTGATTTAATTCATATGGATATTTGGGGACCTTTTTCTAAACCCTCTTTTGATGGTCATAAATATTTCCTAACTATTGTTGAGGATCTTAGTCATTTTACATGGGTTGTCTTATTAAAATCAAAAGGAGAAGTCCAAAAACATGTTCGAAATTTTATTGCCTTAATTGAAAATCAATTTCATACCACCATTAAGTGTATTTGTTCTAACAATGGACCTGAATTTTTTCAAAGAGATTATTTTTCATCAAAGGGCATTTTACATCAAACAAGTTGTGTTTATACCCCCCAACAAAATGGACGTGTCGAAAGAAAACATCAACACATTCTTAATGTGGCTATGGCCCTCATGTTTCAATCTAGCCTTCCCAACTTTTTTGGTCTTATGCTATTAAACATGTAGTTTTCTTAATAAACCGTGTTCCCTCACCTTTTATTAACAATAAAACTCCCTTTGAATATGTACAAAGAACCTCCTGATTTTTCTATGATTAAAGTTTTTGGTTGCCTTTGCTATGCATCAACAAATGCTTCTCGCCAAAAATTTGATGCCCGCTCTAGACGTGGAAAGTTTTTAGGCTTCCAAACAGGAACCAAAGGCTATGTCGTTTTTGACATCAACAACAAAGAAATTTTTGTATCACGCAATGTTACATTTAATGAGACGTTTTTTTCCTTTTTCAGTACCCTGTCCAGCTTCACCATCCACTAACAATGCAAGCCCAGACCATGCCACCAACCCAATTCATATTAAAACCCTTCCAGAACTTGAAATAAACTATTACAACCACCCTCCCTTTGAATCACTCATTCACCATGAGCCTATAGACTCCCCAGATCCCACTCTTTGCCCTAGCTTACTTTCTCCATCACAAATCAGCGACCCTCCTTCACCGCACCATCAACCCTCTCCCTCATCACCACCAACAAATTCCTCTCCACCTCCGCGACATTCCACCCGAGTCACTACTCGCCCCAACTATCTTGATGATTATTATTGCAACATTTCTTCTAGTGATTTAGCCATTGTTCCAAAGGATTCTAACCAATCCCCTTCAAAGATTTTGTATCCTTTCTAATCCGTCGTCAATTATTCTCACTTGTCATCTTCTCATTCTCACTTTCTGATGTGTCTTAATTGAGAGGAAGAACCAAAGACGTATTAAGAGGTTGTTACCCAACATTGCTCGCAGGAGGCCATGCAAGCCGAAATTTTGGCTTTGCGGTAGAACAAAACTTGGGACATTGTTCTAACACCTCCCTCTATCAAACCCATCGGATGCAAATAGGTTTTTAAAATTAAGCGAAGACCTGATGGATTTGTGGAACACTATAAAGCTCGCCTTGTTGCGAAAGGGTACTCATAAATTGAAGGGGTCGATTATCTAGAAACGTTTCCCTTGTCATAAAAATGGCTACTATCAGGGTCCTTCTAGCTTTGGCATCCATCCACAATTGGGACTTGCACCAACTCGACGTCAGCAATGCTTTTCTCCATGGAGACCTATCAGAAGACGTGTATATGGTTATTCCTCTTGGACTGTTCGGTCATCCTACTGATCATTGTTGCAAGCTCAAAAAGTCTCTTTACGGCTTGAAACAAGCAAGCCGCAAATGGTATGAAAAATTATCTCTTCTATTGTTGTCTTCTGGATATGTTCAAGCACATGTTGATCATAGTTTATTTGTCAAAGTTACTGGATCTGCTTTCACTGCTCTCATTGTTTACATTGATGATATTGTGCTTACCGGAAATTCTGCTTCTGAAATTGCTAAAATTAAGACCGTCCTTCACTCTCATTTCCATATAAAGGATCTTGGTTAATTGAAATATTTTTTGGGAATAGAGGTGGCTCATTCTAGCAAAGGAATTTCTATATGTCAACACAAGTATTGTCTGGATTTGATTAAAGAGTCTGGCCTCATGGGTTGCAAACCCTCTTCCACTCCAATGAATGATTCTTTGTGGCTTTATCAAGACTCTAGTGGTCCTTTAGCTGATCCTTTGTCTTACAGACGATTGGTAGGACGCCTCATCTATTTAACCAGCACAAGACCTGATATAGTCTTTGCCACCCAACAGCTCAGTCAATTCATGGTAGCACCAACTCAGACTCATTTTCAAGCTGCCTTGAGAGTGGTTCGCTACCTAAAAGGATGCCCTGGAAAAGGTTTATTTTTTAGTCGCGAGTCCCCAACACAACTTCATGGATTCAGTGATGCTGACTGGGCTACATGTGTTGATACACGGCGTTCCATCACAGGTTATTTTTTTTATTAGAAATTCTTTAGTGTCTTGGAAAGCAAAGAAGCAATCTACAGTTTCTCGATCTTCTGCATAAGCAGAGTATAGGGCACTTGCCTCTGCCACTTGTGAGCTTCAATGGCTCTCTTTCCTCCTTGGTGATTTGAGAATTCCTCTTACTAAGCATTTTGTCCTCTATTGTGATAGCCAAAGTTCATTATATATTGCAGCCAATCCAGTCTTTCACGAAAGGATGAAGCATTTGGAGATTGATCGTCACATTGTCCGAGAAAAATTACTTGCTAGTCTCATGCCTCTTACCAATTTCATCATCTCATCAATTAGCAGATATTTTTACTAAAGTGCTCCCTCCACGGTTATTTAACTCCAATTTATCCAAGCTGGAGCTTCTTGACATCTTCAAACCTCTAGCTTGTAAGGGGCTAAAAGAAGAAGAAAGAAAGGTTCCACAACAACTCAATCAAACCAGCAAACCTAACCCAATTGAATAGAAATACATAAGCCCATATTGTACAACTTTTGTCTTTTTCATATACAACTTTATATTCTGTTAGGTAGTACATATAGAGGTCACACACACCTCACTCACGTTTGTACCCTCTGCTATATTTTTCTGTTATCCTTTTTTGTCCTTTTATAGGCAATAGGTTGTATATAAACATACTACATTGCTTTCATCAATATAGCAGAAATTACTACCTAAATCATTTTTGTTTTCAGCCTTTGCTTGTCATTTATTTTCTCTTTTAGATTTGTTGGTGAAAGAACATTCTCTCTTATAGGTTCTCTCACATTCCAAATTTTTGAAAGCAAAAAATAAACGTGCAAAATGAAAACCTCTATAATCCTCAATGGCTTGCATTTCCACATTATTTTCATTTTTAAAAATCTTTTCCACATAAACCAACGTAGAGTTAAAAGTTTGTTATAATTTGGAGTTAAAATATGTAGAGCATTTTAAAAGGAATATGTTAGGCAAGAGAAAAAAATCTTCCAATTTCGCATATAAAATCAAGAATGATAGAAAAAAAGAGTCTTGAGAAAAGTGCAAACTGTATAATTACGACGTTGACAAGCGAACCAATTGGATTTTGGCATGTATGGCAGTAAGGTATGGACCAAACTTTGGGCATCGGATAATCCAAGACCACCAATTCCCATTATTTTCATTTTATTTTCCATGACAATAGAAAACATCCACTTAGGATTGTCGCAGACGAGGAGTGTCTAGTGGCCACACGAGTTTTACCATTACCAAAACGGCCAAACCAATGTCCGGAGGTGTTCTGTTCCTTACCTTCTGCATGTGAATTTCAATGTTTCCTTTTTTGCCATTCATTTTCTCCAAGGTAAGCATGAATATCAAGTGCTGCTGGTTTTAATCATTACTGTAATTCCATTTTGTGCCTTCACTGTTGGCGGGACTGTGCAAAGTTGTCTTATTTATTGTGACCCAGATGGTGTTTTGAGTATTTGTTTGGAGATTCGTTGAGTATTTTAGAGATTTATACGATTGCTATGGATACTTTGCTCAAAACACCAAACAAGCTTGAGTTTTTGCACCCACTTCACGGTTATTCAGAGAAATTAAGCGGTTTAGGTTCCTCTAGGTTGCAAAATCAGGATTTTAGGTTTGGTTCTAAGAAACCACTTGTGAGATGGGGTAATTGTGGTGGTTTGCGGGCTAGTAGCAGTGCCCTTTTGGAGCTTGTTCCTGAATTCAAGAAGGAGAATCTGGATTTTGAACTTCCTTTGTATGATTCCTCAAAGGGGGCTGTGGTGGACCTTGCTGTTGTGGGAGGGGGGCCTGCTGGGCTTGCAGTTGCGCAGCAGGTTTCTGAGGCAGGGCTTTCAGTTTGTGCTATTGATCCAAACCCTAGGTTGATTTGGCCCAATAATTATGGGGTTTGGGTGGATGAGTTTGAGGCCATGGATTTGCTCGACTGCCTTGACACCACCTGGTCCGGCGCAGTTGTCTACATCGACGATAAAACGAAGAAGGATCTTGATAGGCCTTATGGTAGGGTCAATAGGAAGCTGCTGAAATCGAAGATGCTGCAGAAATGTATCTCAAATGGTGTCAAGTTTCACCAGGCGAAAGTTATCAAGATTATTCACGAGGATACCAAATCTTTACTGATTTGTAATGATGGTGTCACTGTTCAGGCTACTGTGGTTCTTGATGCAACTGGGTTTTCAAGATGCTTGGTTCAGTATGATAAACCGTATAACCCGGGTTACCAAGTGGCTTATGGGATTCTGGCTGAGGTTGATGAACACCCGTATGATGTAGATAAAATGCTTTTTATGGACTGGAGAGATTCTCATCTGGACAATGACAAGGAGCTGAAGCAGAGAAATGATAGAATACCCACTTTTCTGTATGCAATGCCCTTTTCATCTACTAAGATATTTCTTGAAGAAACCTCCCTTGTAGCACGGCCTGGATTACGAATGGATGATATACAGGAAAGAATGGTTGCTAGGTTGAGACATTTGGGTATTAGAGTGAAAAGTATTGAAGAAGATGAGCACTGTGTGATTCCCATGGGTGGCCCACTCCCAATTCTTCCCCAAAGGGTTGTTGGCATTGGTGGTACCGCTGGGATGGTGCATCCTTCAACTGGGTATATGGTTGCAAGGACCCTGGCTGCAGCTCCTATTGTTGCCAATTCTATTGTTCAGAGTCTGGGCTCTGATAGAGGTCTCTCCGGAGGAGATATATCTGCACAAGTGTGGAAAGATTTATGGCCCATCCAAAGGCGGCGACAAAGGGAGTTCTTCTGTTTTGGTATGGACATCTTACTCAAACTGGATTTACCTGGCACAAGGAGATTTTTTGATGCGTTTTTTGATCTGGAACCGCATTACTGGCATGGATTCTTGTCATCAAGACTGTTTCTTCCTGAGCTCTTATTTTTTGGACTCTCTCTATTTTCTTATGCTTCTAATACATCTAGGATAGAGATTATGGCGAAGGGAACTCTTCCTTTGGTAAACATGATCAACAACTTGGTAAAAGATACAGAATGAGATTACTTCCCTTTTAATCTGTTGTATGCTACCTATGGTTTGTGCTTCTAAATGTAGTTTCCTACTCACATTATAGATTTCCAATAATGAATAATTGTGTATATTTATTCTTTGCTCACCGTAATTCCCTTTTGTGAAAATAGTTCCCAAACTTTCTCTATTTTAAGCTTATCATTGTTTAGATTTGGCGTACTTGCAATGGATAAGACGAAAAGAGCTGACTGATGCTGTCGGTTAATAGTTGGGGGCAAGGGATGTTAACTCAATGTTAAGGTTTCTTCATTTCAGCACGACCAGTTTGTCTTACCCTCTAAGGATTAATGTCTTCATAAATGTAATGTGATTACTGTGATTCATTTTGATCAACCTGTTTTACCTATATGATCCATGTTTTTAAATGTTGATCGTGCTAATTCATGGTCTTTCTATCAAGTTAGTATATTCAGTTTGACTTCTAAGTTGGGAAGGGAAATAAACGGTATACACGATATGCATGATGTGAAAACTATAGCTCACCTTTGTCGTTGAAACCATCATCCTTTAATCCAAGCGTCATATTTTGTTAGTAAACTCAACTATCAACATGCCAGTGGCGTATCATACATGTTACAAAGCTTCACTTTATCACAGTGCACTAAACTTTTAAGTTGCACTAGATGAAAGAGAAATTTGAACAAGAACTAGGCACTAGAACTGTTACCAGAAAGGCGTGGATAGTCCAGGTAGATCAGAAATGGGTATTGGTTAGAAGAGGTTAAACATTTTAACTGATACATGTTAAATTAAATTTAAAGTAAAGTTGGATCTATTATACACTCGTTTGAAGGTAAGTTCACTTGTATATGTACTTGACTAAATTATGTGCTTCAGCTATCCGAATCCTGGTCTTGCATGTGATCATCAGTAATGTGATTACAGAATGCAAATTTCGTTCTAGAGCTCATTTGAGAAAAAAAATGTCATTTTCTTTTTATGGCATACACAAAAATTATTATTATTCTATTAATAACTTCATTAAAAGTGTTTAACATGTTCTTTTAGCTAGATTATCTTAAGATCAACCCGTTCGGCTAAAATAAAGTTAATACACGAATTTATCCTATTAGCTTATCATACCTTTTCAGACCACTTGAAATTATGTTTGACTTTATAATTCTATTTTCCATTTTTACCCTCAATATTTTAATAAAAATCTTAATTTATGTTAAATTGTACTTGAAATATTACAATATTTAAGTATGGGTCAAATATGTTTTTGGTCCCTTAAGTGAAAATTGGAATTAGTTCCTTTTCAAAAATTTTGATCTAATTTAGTCCCTCAACTTATTTTTGCTTTAATGTTAACTAAAAAACGCGTTTGAAACATCAATTAAAGTTAACAAAATTTGGTTAAAAGGACTAAATTCATAGGTTAGACCAAAGTTTTGAAGAAAGACTAATTCCAATTTTCACTAAAAGTTAAGAGACCAAAATCATATTTAACCCTTTAAATAATTTATTTTTAATTTATTATGAAATACTTTTAAATACGAGTCCAAAATATGCCAAAAAAAACTTAACATTGATTATTATATTTTTTTGTGTACATAAAGATATATCTTTTCGTGTCGTTTTATACCTACAAGCTAATTTTAACAAACAACTTTACCAATCACTTATTAAAAAAAAAATTCAATTTAATGTTTTAACACTTTAACTTCTGGCTAATTTATCAGCTATATTCGCCAAACATAAATTGTATTCTACTTAACATTTAGTTTCATTTTCAGCATGTAAATAGAGGAAATTCAGAAAGATTATAGACAAAATGCATCCAGAAGAATGCAACTCTTATCTTCGAGGCCAAGTGTTTTATTTATACTTTTAACATCAAACAGACATACACATATATGATGCTAGCCCAAACTAAATAACTCCTACGCCACATTTCAAATAAACTGAAAATTCTGCCAAAATCTGATTTTAGCTTAAAAAGGTATAATACTAATCTCTACATTCAAGAAAGCTCTCGGCTGCGCTTAGCAGCAGCAACAACAGCATTCATCAGTGTTCCACGGAACCCACCATTTTCTAATTCATGAATGCCCGTAATTGTTGTCCCTCCGGGAGAAGTAACGTCATCCTTGAGTTGACCCGGGTGCTTCCCAGTCTGTGTCACCATTGATGCTGCTCCCAATACCTGCCAACGACACAAATAGACTAGTCATGCATGCAACTTTAGAAACGAGATTTAAAATGTAGGTAATGTAATGTTCAGATGATACTTGCTTACATATTCAAACAACAGTAACTGTATAATTACTTATTTATCTTTTTGTCTATTTGCAATACAAGCATATATGCCTATGCGCAGGCAATGTGTTGTTTAATCAAAACCAGTAAAAAAAAATTGTGGGCAGGTGTAAGTATGGGTCAAATCAATTTGGATGCACTACTGTGGGAGAAGGCTTTTCCATAAATCCGGTTGATTAATTTTCTCAACCTGTCAAGTAAGCACTGCAATATAGAGGAGGACACTTCGTACATTGCTTGAATCCAATTTGTAAAGTAAACACTGTCCAGTAAACAGCAATATATAGTGCACTTGGTATATATTACTCGGATACAATTTGTGATTCGTTGTTGTTGGAGACCTTCATCAAGTATAGAACGAACACACACAAAGACAACCGATCTTCAACTTGTCTAATAATTGCAACATATTTTGTTCGTCCTAAATATTACTTATTATATCTGGATTTTATGATAAAATAGCAATATAAGACAACGCAAAAAGCATGCATCACATAAATTATAAACATTCGGTGAAATGAAGTACAAAATTAACTGTTAAATGGTCGAAGGATAGCATTTCAGTTCACTTACAGTTTGAGAAGCTAGACTTAATGAAAGATCACGTGGTAGACCAGCTGCTACTCCTCCATCAGCCAAAGCTTCTATGGCTAAATAAATGTACGCAGGACCACTACCACTGAACAATTCAGGAAAAATAAAACAAGTTTTTGTAAGTACATCAAAATTTAGTATGTCTGTCACAGAACTCGGAAGCTACACCAAGACAAAATCTGAAAATTTGGAGCAAGGCTCACATATCACTTGAACATGGGGAAATGATTTACAATGGTAATAGGGATTCAAAGTACAAACGTAATAGTAATGAGTAAACGTAAATAGCTTCAATTAAACGGGAATAGCATACCAACATCTTAACCCGTCCTTATCCTCTAACCTTGCACTAATATCATCACTTATCTCAAAAGAAACATGTTTATCAGAGACGAAATGAAATTTCTTGAATAATATTATCATTCAGTGAATTTAAAAATGATATCTACATACCTCAGGCCAGTTATTCCATCAAAATATTTTTCTTCAGCTCTCCATATTTTGCCGATCGACCCAAACAATTTAGCTATAATATTTCCATCTTCCTCTGTTGCAGCTGCCCCCAAGCTCATAACTGTCATAGTTTGGTTTTGGTTATCTATTCATTCAAGTCTGTAATTCTCAACAATGCAAATTAATGCAGAAAGAAATGCAATAAGAATATTCATCGAGTTGTAAAATAACATACAAGGTCCAGAATTACCACAACATGTAAGAGAAGGCATTCTTAACCTTGTAATTTATCCATAATTGAGATTATTTACCCATATAATTTATGCATCCAAATGAAGAAAAAAGAAAAGACATGCTGAGACTACACGATCAAACTATAACAAATGTAAACATCAGAGACAATATATAAACAATAGCAGCCTTCACAATAGGCAAAAGCACTCACACTATTATCATAAATCATTTCAACTTCTATTACATGAAAGAGCCCCATTACAAAGATGCATAAAAATACAAACAATATATAAACATCAACCAATATGAATATTAAAGGCCAACCAGTTCTAAATGTAGTTCCATTATAAGCTGTAGACTCTAAAACAGAGCATTAGCATCACAAAACAAGCCTTTTATTAGACAATTCTAATACCAAAAGAGTGTTCAAAATATCCCACCAGCTAACCGAAACAGTCACAGACTATAAAGGAAAATTATGTTTTTCACCATGTAGTTTTAGTACTGATAAGTTTAAATACTAGATTATCAATAAACTGAGTTAATTCCACCACCATTTTCAAGTTGCAGACAAAAATTGGATGTTCTTATCAAAACTCTTGAACAGAGAGAAATTATGCAGTAATTGACAATTTAGAATTTACAGTCAGTTACAGAACTACGAAGTTGTACAAATAATTCATGCATCATACATTCTCAACATTCTGCATATAAAAGTAACAGAGGATCACTATGCTTTTAAAAGTAGAGGGAAATGGGATAATACCTGATGCTGCCTCGCCAACTGCAGCAGGTGTATTAGGCATCACTCTTATAAATCTGTCACTCCCTGCCCATTCCTACATTTTATGCAACAACCGTTTTGCGTAAAATTTTACAACCTGATTATATTTGAGAAAGGCTACTTGCACAAACCCATGTGTAGTATGTTTGCTTGGTCTCGGAAAGTATTTTTAGTTTTCATTTCATCTTTTAACTTTTGAATACAAAAATATCACCTTATTTTTATTTTGTTTCTTATTTTCGAAACTTGACCCAAATAAAAGAGTGAAACCAACCTTTTATTCTATGATTACGAGTTTAATTGTGATGCACTGTAAAATTTAAAAGTCAATCAACTTACAGCGGAGGGGATGGATTTGTGATTTGATCAGTGAAAAACACCTTTAAAGTATCAGTGCATTTAAATTAAATCATTTTCTTTTTTCTTTTTTGTTAGTATAATCATAAAAGAGAAACACGTTCAGTTCCCACTAAAATTACAGTCTACACAACAAATTACACAAAAGCAAAAAGAAGAAAAAAAAAATACATTGCATTCGTAACCTGAAGATCTTTCAACTTGACGCCGGCAGCCACCGAAACCAAAAGCTTGTCCTTCGTGATAATCGGCTTCAATTTCGACACCACGTCTTTCACTACAACAACACACACAGAAGTAAATGAAATCGCAAGTCGAATACGCATGATGACCGCGACAGAGTACAACAATACCTAATTGAGGTTTGACCGATAGAACGACGACGTTGCTTTCGCGCACGACCTACGAGTGTGAAGAAAAAGGAGTGAAAACGGCGTGACGTTTGTTTAAGAGACAAAAGATAAGGAGAGCGAACGGTAATACGTCGTCGTTCGATGAGAGGACGGTGACGCCGAATGATTCGAACGCTGTGCGGCGCGCGGGATTGGAGTGTACAGCGGTGCGAATGCGAGAAGGCGGCAGAACACCGGAGCGAACGGCACCGCGGGCAATGGACTCGGCCATTTTTCCGGCGCCGATGAAACCGAGAGTGTAAGAGTCGGCGGGAATGCTAGCGATTTCCATTTTGGGTTACTTGGCAGAGAAATCAGTTTGGATCTGAAACTGAAACAGGGAAACAGAGAAAGAAGAGAAGTGACGCAGTCACGCAGATTGGTTTGGTTTGGCCACTCTTCCACTTCCAGTTTTTTTGGTTTGTTGTTACACTTATATATTCAATTTGGAAATTTTTTTCTGCTGTAGCCCCCACTTTACATCAGGACCCACTAACACTTTATTTATCTAAATAGATTCATTGAGTGTTTATGTTACAAAACTCATTCTTATACGAATTGATGTTAAAAGTGAAAAAATGTTAAAAGTGAAATTGATGTTCTAACAACTCTACTTCTTTTAATCGTTTTTATATTAATTATAATTAAGATTATCACTTAATAATAACACCAATAATTATAATTAAATGGATATAATTTAATCCACAAACTCAATAATTATATATCAAACTATGGTTAACATAATTCATATGTAGTCTAAAATAGAAACTAAAAGTTTAATATCCACTTCAAGAGACTAACATATATTCTTTAACTCATTCATATATTATTGGTTGTTAGTTCTTGTTCCATTTTTATTATTTTAATGAACTTTTAACTTTACTTTTGTATATATACAATATAGAATCATCACAAGAATGAGAGGAAAGATACAAAAATATAAGGGTGAGTTAATTATCACAAAATATAATTACTAATTGAAATATGTCAATCATAAATTTTACCAAAATCTCAAATTAAAGTGAGTTAACTAAAATTTAAGCATCAAACTATGGATAAAATTTTAGACTCTTGTTTTTGGAATACTAGTATATTGAATGGTCTAGTGAAACTATGCACTTGTTATATTGACCCTCCTCTCTTCTTTTTATACAACAATAACTCAAGTGAAATATTATACATTTAGGGTTAACTTCATTAGCTCCCTAAGTATGATATTCTTTCATATCATATCATATTCTCTATGAACTTCCTCCGATTCTTGCTACCTAATTATCATCTTCTATGTGAATTTGATACTAGAAAAGTTAGGTTAATCCTACATCATAGGTTTTCTTCAATACACTTAACCTCATATTAGATTATCATTTCCCCTTAAAAATAGTTAATATGACCACTAGAGCACATTAAACTTTTACAAATAATCCTACATTCTAGAGAGATAGTTGAGTTTGTAAAATGAACTCTATAATAATTATAATTTAACTTTTCATAATAAAACATTATTATATAGAATTTATTCATTTTATTTTTATTTTAATAAATAACATAATACCATCATAAATATAATTTGTGATAGACAAAGAAAACCATTTAGTAAGATATAAATAACTTCTAGTATGGAAAAAAAAATGTCACATTACCATCTAGCAGCAAAGCTATAGACAAATCAATTTTTTTCCCCTGAAAATTTAGGATTTTCTCATCATTTCATATTTTTCTCATTTTTATCCTCAATTTACAACATTTACACATGACATTTTAATAAGCAACCCAATATTCATTACTATGACATTAAATTTGATTCTTCCTTTCTATTCTTACAAACATCAAGAATTTTGAGCTATATTTTTAAATCACTCATCAATTCATCATGCTTCTAATCATATATTTTAATTGAAAATTCCACTTTTCTCATATTTAAGCCAACATGCAACTACAACATTCATACCTTATATTTAAATTCAACAATGGCTTTAAAACTTAAAGGAATTTAGCTCCCCTTACCCTGTGTAAAATACACTTATCATTGTTCTTCCTATACACAATTCCACCACTTAAGATTATTATAGCTACACAATAAAAAGTCTCATCGATTATCAAGGCATATTTTAAAATTATAGCAAGATAGAGTTTCATTTAGAAAACAAGAAAATTACATGCAATCCAGGAAAAAGTTGCATGTATAAAAGGAAAATAAATTGGTGCTACACATATGACAAAAACTTGAATTTATCTCAAGATAAAATTGGATTATATGGTAGAACCCTTCAAATTAACCATTTCTATGACTTTGGATCTTAAAAAAGAAAAAAGGAAGGAGGTCAAATTTTGTTATTCAAATTATAGTACTACTTATTTTATCAATTGATGTAAAATACATTATTATGATTTAATTACTTGATGGCCTAATAATTAAATATATATATATATAAAGTTATTTTATACATATGAAATAGAAGTTAGATATTTGAGAAATAAGAGAAATTATTGGAATTATATTAATTGTATATTTTATTTTTAATTTGATAAATTTATTCATATAACATAATAATTGATAGTAATACGAAAATTTAATTGAATTATAATAATTATATAATTTTTATAAATTAATTTTTGGATTAAATGTTTTTGGTTCTTAATTATCATGCAATTTTGGTTTAGTGTCTCTTCTAAACTTTAATTAATTTTCATCCCTTTCCTTATAGAAACTCATGGATTTAATCATCCAACACCAACGCTGTTAAATTTTTTATGACGTGACTAAAAGTGAAAGTTACCTTTCTTAACATTTAAAATTGAAACTCAAATTAAGATTCAAATTAGAGGTGTGCTTATTGTCAAACACGTCTTGAACGAAACCGTCATTTAGTTTATTCCTCATGAAGCAAGGAGAAACCATCATAGATGTTCAGAAACACTTCATGCATATTGTGAATCATCTCATCAGGTCAGGTAAGTCCTTTGATAATGATGAATTGAATATAAAAATCCTTAAATCGTTAGACAAGACTTGGCAACCAAAGGTGACCGCTATAAGTGAGTCACAAAATCTTAATACCATGTCAATGGCTGCATTGTTTGGTAAATTGAGAGAGTATGAATTGGATCTGAGAAGATTGAACGAGGATGAAGAGAAAGAAAAGAAAAAAACTCTAGCATTCAAATATTAAAGTGAAAAAGGTAAAAATATCAAGGAAGACTCAAAAGAAGAATAAGAAAACATAGTACTAATCATAAAAAAGTTGAGCAAGTTCATGAAATCCAAGAGAAGAAGAAGGTTTAAAAGCGGAAAGAAAGAGAATCAAGAATCCTCCTCAAATTTACGGAGAGAAAGGACATATGAAGGCAGATTCTCCAAACCCAAAGAAGGGTGAAGAAAGAGGCCAAAAGAAATTCTTCAAGAAAAAGAAGGCATATATTGCTTAGGATGAGGATAATGAATCTACAACAAGATCAAGCGAATCTGATGGCAAACTAACATATGTTTGATGGCTGACGACAATATTTCTGAAAGTCAAGTAAGTTCCTCTAGTGATTCTGAAAATTCAAATTATAGTGATTGTGAATTACTTGATACCTATAAAGAATTGTTAATTGAATAAAAAAAAATTGGATATTGCTCAAAAGAAATTAAAGAAAGATTTTAAAGAGTTAAATTTAAAATATGAAAATACTCTTAAAGAAAATAAAGATTTAAAAAATAATTTTATATTATGAGAAAAGTAAATATGTTAATAGTGATGAATGTATCTCATGTATAAATAAAAAGAAGCCTTTAGAGAAAACAACACATGATGAAAGTAGTAAAAATAATTCAAAAATTAAAAAGGTTGTTAAAAATACTCCTAAATATAATTACAAGTATGATTATAATTATAAAATAAAAATAAGTATGTTCCTAAATATAATTACAATTATTAAGATCATAATTATAAAAATAAAAATAAAAATAAATATAGAAAAACTCGTAAAGTTTGGGTACAGGAAGGAACTATTCACAGGAAACCAAACGTTGTTACTTGTTTTTATTGCATAAAAAAGAGTCATACCTCAAACAAATGTAAAATAAAACATTATGGTGTTCCTTGTGGAAAATATACTTGGGTTATAAAATGATTTAAAATATTTTTAAACTAGCCCAAATGACCCATACAAAATTGTTGGGAACCTAAAATTGTTGGGTTATAATTTTGCAGAGAAGTTCAAAATCCAGGAAGTCCATGTAGTACCTTGATAGTGGTTGTTCAAGGCACATGACAGGGGATAAAAAAAAATTCTCAAACTTCTGGAAGAAGGAACAAGTCTATGTCACATATGGTGACAACAACAAGGGAAATATCCTTGGTATAGGAGACATAGGAAGTGCATATACCTTGATGATAAAATATGTATTATTTGTAGAAGGATTGAAGCACAATCTTCTTACTATTAGTCAACTATGTGACAAAGGTTTCAGGGTAACATTAGAACCCAATTACTACACTATCCATGAAAAAAATTATTCTAAAATTGTTTTAAAAGGTATTAGGCATGCAAATATTTATCTAATTGATTTAGAAAATGCATCAAATAAAAATATTTCATGTTTAGTAGCAAAAGAAGAAAATTCATGGTTATGGCATAAGAGAGTTGCTCATATTCATATGCAACATTTGAATAAACTTATATATAAAATTTAGTAATTGGTCTACCAAAACTGAAATTTGTTAAAGATAACTATGTGTTGCATGTCAAAAGGGTAAACAAATTAAATCATCCTTTAATTCGAAAAATATTGTTTCAAGTGAAAAACTCTTAGAATGTACATGAATTTATTTAGTCCTTCAAGGATAAAAAGTTTTGGGAGAAATTATTATACTTTAGTTATAGTTGATGACTTTTCAAGATATACATGGACATTTTTTATTACTCTAAAAGTGAAACTTTCAAAGTCTTTAAAAAGTTTGCAAAACAAGTTCAAAATGAAAAATATTTAAAAAATAAAATTTATTCGTAGTGATCATGAAGGGGAATTTCAAAACTAATCATTTGAAATTTTTTGTGAAGAATATAAAATTTCTCAAAACTTTTATGGTCCTAAGACTCCACAACAAAATGGAGTAGTAGAAAGAAGGAATAGATCTTTAGAAAAACTTGCTAGAACTTTATTAAATGAATAAAAAATTCCAAAACATTTTTTGTTGATGTTGTGAGTACTTCTTGTTATGTTTTAAATAGAATGCTTATTCGACCTATTTTAAAATGTACTCCTTATTAACTATTCAAAGGAAGAAAGCCTAATAATGTTTCGCATTTGAAAATATTTGGATGTAAATGTTTTGTTTTAAATAATGGAAAAAAAAATTGGGAAAATTTGATTCAAAATCCGATGAAGCTATATTTCATGGTTATTCTCTAACAAGTAAAACTTATAGAGTTTTTAATTGGAGAACTTTTGAAATAGAAGAATATGCATGTCATCTTTGATGAAATTGTGGACCTTGAGAAAAAACCTTTTAAGTCAGATGAATCAAATGCAAGTGAAGAAGACTTGCAGGAGACAACAAATGAAGAGACAAATAATCCTCAAACTGAAGACTTGGATAAGACATGGCAACAACCCCGATGATTATCATTAGATAATGTTATTGGAGATGTCTCAAAAGGGGTAAGTGCTTGGAGAAACTTAGCTAATTATTGTATGACTATGACTTGTGTTTCACAATTAGAACCTAAGAACGTGAAGGAAGCTCTTCAAGATGATTAATGGTGTATAACAATGCAAAAAGAACTTAACCACTTTTAAAGGAATCAAGTGCAGGAATTAGTTCCTAGAGAAAACACTTTAACAAGTTATAGGAACTAAATTGGTGTTTAGAAACAAACTGGATGAAGATGGAAACATCACCAAGAATAAAGCTAGACTTGTTGCACAAGGCTATAGTCAAGAAAAAGGTATAGATTATGATGAAATATATGCTCATGTTGCTAGGTTAGAGGCAATATGCCTACTTCTTGCTTACACATCTATTATGAAATTTAAATTGTATCAAATCGATGTTAAAAGTGTTTTCCTGAATGGTTTTCTAAAAGAAGATGTATTTGTCGAACAACCACCTAGCTTGACGATCATAAATATCCAAATTACATCTTTAAATTAAAGAAAGCTCTTTATGGTATAAAACAAACTCCTAGATCTTGGTATGAAAGACTTAACAATTTTCTGTTAGAAAATAGATTTAATCGAGGTAAAGTTGATTCCACCTTATTTATAAAAAGAGTAGTAACATATTCTGCTTACCAGGTATATGTTGATGATATTATATTTGGATCAACTAATAAATCTCTTTGCGATGATTTTGCTAAGACTATGCAGAGTAAGTTTGAGATGTCAATGATGGGTGGGTTGACATTCTTCCCTGGTTTACAAATAAAGCAAACAAAAAAGGTACGTTTCTATCCCAAACTAAATATTATAGAGAAATCTTGAAAAAGTTTGAGATGGATAAAGTTAAGGAGGCATCCACTCCTATGGCAATGTCATGTTATCTTGACAAGGATGAATCATGTACGCTTGTAAACCAAACTTTGTATAGAGGCAGGATAAGATCATTGTTATATCGTATTGCAAGTAGGCCAAATATCATGCAAAGTGTTTATGTATGTGCAAGGTACCAAACTAGTCCTAGAGAGTCTCATATCACTGCAATTAAGCGTATCCTTAAGTACCTTAAGGGAAATGCGTCTTTTGGGTTGTGGTATCCTTCTATGGCTGAACCTACTCTTGTAGGGTTTTCAGATGCAGATCATGGAGGTTGTAAGATAGATAGAAAAAACACTAGTGGTACATGTCACCTCTTAGGTAGTTCCTTAGTTTCCTAGCATTCTAAGAAACAAGCCTATGTAGCTCTTTCCACCATTGAGGTTGAGTATATTGCTACAAGTAACTATTGTGCTCAAATCTTAAGGATTTTGATATATACCTTGACCATATACCTCTTAAGTGTGATAACACCAGTGTCATCAATCTTACTAATAATCCCATTATGCACTCTAGAACCAAACACATAGATAGTAGACATCACTTTTTCAGAGACCATATCCAAAAGGGGGGAGTGGTGGAAAGAGCTACACAGGTTAGTATATTGCTATAGGTAACTCTTGTGCTCAAATATTATGGATGAAACAACAATTAGAGGATTTTGATATATACCTTGACCATATACCTCTTAAGTGTGATAACACCAATGCCATTAATCTTACTAAGAATCACATTATGCACTCTAGGACCAAACACATAGAGATTTAGGCATCACTTTTTTAGAGACCATATCCAAAAGGGGGATTATAAGATCGAATATGTAAATATCAAGCACCAATTAGCAGACATTTTCACCAAAGCATTGCCTAAAGATAGGTTTTATGAGCTTAGGAGGGACTTGGGATCCTAGAGATTGCTTAAGGGTCTTGTTTGTTGCATTTTTTATATTTTAAAAAACTTACGTATAATAGTCGATTATCTCTTGCTGATAATCCATTATCCCTTCCCTTAAAAAATGTTATTAAGTTCGACAATAATCAATTATCATGAAGCCATAATTGATTATTTCGTGTTTTGGACTTCTTGTTTTTGAAGCGATAATCAATTATCAGTTAGAAATAATCGATTATCACGAATTCTGACTGTTGAAACTAAAAAACTAATCATTTTTAGTTGAAATTTATACCTCTAAGTACAAACATCACTTTATAAACCGATTTATTAAGTTTTAATTAGATTTAAAATTTACGTTTTAAAAATTTGTGCTTTAGAAGATATTAATGAGTTAGACTTAAAATTTAAATAAAAAATTTATAAGAATGTTGATTGATAAGTTTGGAGATATTTTAGTAAAAACATTGAAAAGTTGATTTATTGATGATGATTAAAAAATTAAAAAATTGTATTAGTTTGAATTTGATAATGAAAACTGTGAATAAATTATCATTATAAAATTATGAATTTATAATATGTGAGTTAATAAATTATAAAACTATAAAGATATGGAATTATAATGATATAAAATGTTATAAAATTATAAAATTATAGTTATAAAACTATAAAATTATAGAATTATAAAAAAAATAGAATTATAAAATAAAAAAAATCATAAAATTATAAAATCATACAATTATTATATACAATGCATATTACTTGTCATGCAGTGATAAAATTAGTAGTATAATATATGTTAAATTTAGTTCCTTACACAAATGTGCAACAAGAATAACAATTGACCCATCATTTTGCAATGTAAATTTTACAATTTTATTACTAATATCAAGATAATTAAGAATAATTAATTAAAACTAATTTTTAAATTTTTATGCAAATACGCAAACTCAATGTAACACGGACCTTTTTGTGCGTGCGTTAGGTTTATGTACATTCCAAAACACCTCTAATACAATCAATAAGTCTGATGTCTTTGGATTGGATAAAAGAATGTTGCTTTTGAAAAAAATTCAATTTGACCCAACAAAAAATCTAGACGTGGTTATTCTCAAGTTAGAATTATGCCATTTAATAAAATTGGACTGAAAAAATAAATCGTGCTTGAACTCGTATTTTCGTAAAAACAATCCATTAATAGTAAATGAAGAAATAAAATCATACCCACTAAAATAATTTAAGAACTTAGGTTTCTTTTTTTATCATTCCAATTTAAATTAATTAGTATTTTTAATCTTGTATGAAAGAAATTCACTAAATGAGATTAAGAAAATCTAAATTAAGTCTATGAGATGCTTTATTGACTGAAAACAATTTTTTTAGCATATGGTACTTTGACACAAAAATATTACTTCCAAGACTAACTTTCATTGTCTTTTTTTCCTCTCTTTGTCCTTGGAAATACAGAAAGATTATTTTTATTAGATCATTTTATTCTTGTACAAGATTGTCAAATGTTAGTAATATATGTCAAATAATTTTTTCTTTAACTATGAAATTTCTTGCAAGTTAACTGTACCGTTGACTTGTGTTGAGAATTATGGGGCTAAATATGTTTTTAGTTCCTATATTTTGGGGCGATTTTGGTTTTAGTTTCTCTTTCAAACTAAGGTACAATTTAGTTCTTCAACTTTAAAAAACTTTGGTTTTAGTTTTTTTTACCAAATTTTTTTATTAACTTTATTTGTTGTTTCAAGCATGTTTCATTATAGCATTTGGATTGTTTATTCTGTTTTGACACATTTTTGTTTTAATGTTAACTGAGAAACACATTTGAAATAGCAAATAAAGTTAAAAAAATTTCGTAAAAAGGACTAAAACTAAAGTTTTCTAAAGTTGAAGGACTAAATTGTACCTTACTTTGAAAGAGAAACTAAAACCAAAATCGACTCAAAGTATAGGAACTAAAAACATATTTAACCCCATTTTTTTTCTTTTTGTTCTTATTTTAATTTTACCATCTTTAATATGTATAATAAATTTATCTGAGGGTAATTCTTTTGTTTAGTATGATTCACTTTTTAAAAGTATATGTAAGTGTTATTTATTTTCCTTTATAGTTCTCAGTGCGAAAATAATGATATTTTTCATTCTATACGAATATTTATTTCTCTTTTAAGATATTTCTTCCAAGGGATGATTGCAATGTCTAAAAAACAAAATATCTCAGTATTTATGTCTACTTTTAGTAGTCTTCTTTTTCTCATGTTCCAACAGTTGAATTTCTTTTTTTAATTTCCATATGTGTCATTCTCAGAGGAAATTTTGCTCTTAAGATTGAATCACTGTCTCAATCAATTAAGGGAAACTTCTTGGTTCGTGCACCTTAAGAAAATAGTGATGGCACTTTGAGACTAAAAAAAGTAAAATAGATTTATTTTGTCAGTCTAAAATAATATATTTTAATTATATTCATAATATTTTTTAATTTCAAATTATAATATATATATGTATATATATATTATAGAAAAATATTTTTTTGACAAATACAAAATTTTTACATCCATTTAATATTTTTTTTTTATTTTTTACTTTATTTTTTTCTTAAAAATAATATAAAAGTTTACATTTTTATAATATTTTACTTTATAATGTGTGTCGCGTCAACATATTATATTATTAAAAAAATGTTAATATTCTTAAGGAGAGTTTCGAAATAACTTTTTTCTTTAAGAAAATAAGAATAATTTAAGTGGAGATATTGAAAGAGAGATATGCACTTACACAGAAATTTCTTCCTCCAAGTTCACTGCTCTATGACCAGTCAACTTTATGCTGAAGAATCGAGATCAAAATTGCTTTTCTCTATTATTCGCCATTCAATGGAAGCAGTGACATCATGATTTTATATATCTTATATCTTTATATACAAACACACAATCAAACACTATTATTCACAGAGAAATTAGAAAGCTAAGAAAGAGAAATGGCAGATCTATTTGTGAAGCAGGCAAAAGAATATGCAGATGCAAGACCAAGTTACCCTCCACAGCTCTTCCAATTCATTGCTTCAAAGACTCCCTCTCACAACCTTGTTTGGGATGTTGGCACTGGAAGTGGCCAGGCTGCAAAATCTGTATATATATTCACTTTCTTCTCCTTAATTTTCTTCATTTTCGGCATAAATTGTTCACTTTTCTCTATAATTGTTTTTCGTTTTGACCTTATAGTTTGTGTTTTCAGTTAGCTGCGATATACCAGAATGTGATAGCCACCGATGCTAGTGCCAGGCAACTTGAATTTGCAGCCAAGATTTCCAATGTGCGATACCAACACACTCCTTCAACCATGTCAATGGCTGAGCTTGAAAAACTGGTGGCATCTGAGGGAAGCGTGGACCTTGTGACCATAGCCCAATCCCTGCACTGGTTTGACTTGGCAACCTTCTACCAACAAGTGAAATGGGTCCTGAAGAAGCCTCATGGAGTGATTGCTGCATGGTGCTACTATTTGCCTAGAGTTTGTGATGAAGTAGACACTGTTCTTGATGAATTCTATTCCAGTGAAGTACGCCCTTATTGGGACCCTGCACGTAAATTGGTTGATAAGCTTTATGGAAGCATTGATTTTCCATTTGAAGCTGTGGAGGGTGCTGATCACACAGGACCCTTTGAGTTCGTGACAGAGACTTTGATGGATTTGGATGATTTCTTGACTTACATAAAATCATGGTCAGCGTATCAGACGGCTAAGGAGAAAGGAGTGGAGCTTCTTGCGGAAAATGTAGTTCAAAAATTCAAGCTTGCTTGGGGAGAAGATGGTAAAAGAGTTGCCAGGTTTCCGATTTATTTGAGGATTGGAAAAGTTGGGAATGCCTAGAAATATGCACACAGTTACTTGGGGTTGGGAGATGTGATCCTACTTGTTTGGTAAAATAAAATATTTTAGGGTGTGTTCATTTTGGGGATGAATGGGGAGGAAGAGTGATTGAGTAGATTTGAGGGGATTTGAGGGCGATTTTTTTTGTGTTTACTTGAGTGAATTTGAAGGTAATTGAAAATAAATTTGAGGTGAAGTTGTGAGAATGAGTGTAGGATTTGATTGATGTGACCGTTTTAAAAAATTTGTTTAATTGGTAGAAGTTAAAGATTACCAACATGCCCTTATGTATTAAAATAATATAAAATAATATTTGTTAATGTTATATTTAATTTTAAAAATGTTTATTAAGAGTTAAAAATTTAGAATAATTATTAAAAATAATTTTAAAAATTTAATTAAATTATATTTTAGTGAAATGAATTTTTTTGAAATATAGTACTTGTTTGTGATATAATTTAGTTTTAAGTAGTATGAATTTATTTGTTATGGAAGTGAGATTTATTAATTTTGTAGACAGCCGATAATTAACCCAAGTTATAATTATCCATTACATGAAATAAAAAATGCAAACATAATAACATACAAATATATTTGTAATAGATCATCATGAAGTTGCTTCCCGGAGATATCTAAGTAATGTATTGAAACGATATTGTGTCGGCATCCCTATTAAACATCTTGTCTCAATAGAAAGTCAAAGCATTGTCTCAATAAGTTGTCATCTTGAATGTTCATAGGCCGTAATAAGTTATGAATTTGTTCCGAAGTTGGATTAGATGATTGATTCCTAGCCTTTAACCACTCATTTTCACGCAACAATTCATTTTGACGCTCCATGGCCTGTTCCTGTCGTTCAATAGTCGCATATAGTCTTCTTGTTTAAGTAATTATTCGTTCGCATTCATCAATTATTCGTTGATCCATCTGTTTTATAGTTGAATAAGTTGAGAATAAATAAAAGTGTGAAAAGTGATGTTAAAGTAAGTATAATTCATATATAAGTAATGTAAGAAATCAATCACAGAAGTCAAGAACTAAAAAAAGTCATGCAATACAGTGATGTCATAGTCAGCAACTTAATCATCTAAATGGTGAAGAATTAAGTTAACATTTTGA
Source organism: Vigna mungo (assembly GCA_036885675.1). NCBI lineage: Eukaryota > Viridiplantae > Streptophyta > Magnoliopsida > Fabales > Fabaceae > Vigna > Vigna mungo. The sequence goes on along the minus strand of CP144695.1, from coordinate 28,057,033 downwards.
TTCAGCTGAGCAAACTATCGGTTCATGTCGAGAGATAGGTTTACCAAGTTATCTTCAATACGCTGAACCCGCCCCTTCATTTGTTCCATACCCTGCATTCTGTGTTGCAAGTCTTGTACCCCCTCCCATATTTGAGTCATCATATTAGGATTTGAAAGATTTGGAGGAGGTTGCACAGGGTTGTCATCATGTTGTGGTTGTTCTTCTTCTTCATCATCGCCGACATCGTGTTGCCAAACACCGTTGACATTAACTATATTCAACCTCTTCAAAGAATTAATTGAAAAATGATGCCTGGTCCCAATATGAGTGCTGGCATCGTCACCTACATGTACTCCACAATATTGCATGATTTGTGTGATCAATACACCATATGGTAGGGGTGCGTCACCGGCCTTGCATTTGAGCATATGCTGCATGATGTGATGAGGCCAATTGATAGGTATATTATTTTTAAGTACCCATATCATAAAGATATCCTCTTGCAATACCCTTGCAAAATTTGCAGGTCGGGAAGTTAACATGTGCATAATAACATAATGCAGAAGTCTATCATTAATATTCAAAGAACCAACTGTTCTAACACGTTGACCCTGCATTTCTGGTCTCACCATAGTAGTTAATACCATCTCCCGATCATAAGGAAAGTCGTCTGGGATAGTCGAATAACACAGCTTTTGACCCCCGTACTTCATATTAACAATATTCAACCAATCGGCATGTTCCAATCTGATTCTTCTCTTGTGGACCTCACTAAGAAAATATCTATTTCCAGAAATCTTGAGATTTGAATATAAAACTTTGATTAAATCGGGATAGAACAATGCCTACAGTGTCAGAAATTCGACCACCCCTTGAAATATAAGATGATGTTGGAAAAATAACCCTGAACCGGCAAATGATTCAAAATTCACTATTTTAGGAACGACAATATTCCTCGTGTAGAAATCAGCTGCATAGTTTTCCAGTTGCTCGCTATGAGTGAAGAAACGATGCTGATCTAATTGTTCTGCAAGAGATGGTCTGACATATGTTGCATCTTCTGGCTCAGTTAGGGTTTCTTTTCCCTTACGACTTTTTTGGGACCTTTTGCTTGATGATGAGGCCATTTTACAATTTCTTCAACAAAACAATAAATGAAAACAAATTATAGAATATTATATACAATAACAACCAATGACAAATAATTAGATCATAAGCATAAACATTACTTCAAAATTTATATTATGTATGAAAACCATAAGTCATAATTACATTACAGGTATATCTGATAATATAATACTAATACAAGTACTCATATAAGACATCCTAACAATCTCCCCCCGATATCATTTTACATAATTTTTTCCACCGCTTCTGTGGTGGAAGTCCCATCAACCTCTTAACACATGTGGGGTTTACACATAAGAAGTCATAGCATTGCTCGAGCAAAGATTCATCAGATATGTGCATACCACTCAGCATATCATAAATGTCAGCTTTTGTATATGTGTAGTTCGGGGTGCGACGAAGAATCTCCGTTTGGGAACGTAATATTTCATTCATATCTTTCATTGTTGATACTTGTTCTATGGCTGCATTAGAAATTACCCCGAAATGCACATTTGAAGAGGTAAGGGCATTCGTGAAATCGTCCAGGCTGGTCCTCAACCTATCAAATTGGGAATCAATGACATTGACCATGGGTGCCTTCCTTTCGGAGCCTCTAGAGGATGAAGTTCCACCGGATGGAACGAAAGGCACAGATTGAGTGTTCCCTGGACTATATTCATCTACAGATGGCGGAGGTGATAGTGGAGTTGGGTCTCTATACCCTGTCTAGTCAGGCTATTCTGGAATGTACTCAATGTTCTGATTCAAATCAACAGTAACAGAAGGCGCAACCCGCTGACGACATGTTTGAGGAGCGGTCCAAACACCACTCCCAGTAGCTCTATCAGCAGCCCATAACTCCACCATTAAATCATATTGTCTTATGCTGGTAACTCTCCACTTTGATGCAGCTGGCCTCGACTGAAACAACGTACATGAAACAGTTAGTGGTTGAACTTATGTATTTTAAGAATCCACCAAATCTTAATGTTTAACAAATACCTGAATCAGGTCAGCCCAGACTTCGTCTTTAGCTTCAAACCTCATAGTGACGACGTTCCAAGCAAAACCACTCAATCCACTAAAGAGGTCATGAACCTCACACCATCTGTCCTTCAATACCTTTTGACGATTTTTTACATTAGCTTTACTAACATAAACATAACCAGAGTTGTGAAGGTATTGAACCATGTTATTGTATACTTGGGTTGTCCAACTGTCATTAACCCTATTACCCAAACGATTCTCCTCAATCATAGAATGCAAAAACCTTGCATCCGTGTCCTCAGTCCATTTGCAGAACTCTCATACCACCAGAGGACTCAGTTGTAGCACCCTTACCCCTGTCCATATTAAAATTATTTGATAAAGAAAACGGTAAGAAGTGAAGTTCAATTATTGATAAAACCAAAAAGATGTCATATTCAAATAACATAGTCATAACAAAATATGAATTACAATAACTATGAATTTTGACAATCTCACCACATTTGATCAGCTATGGCATCCCTAATAGTACTACCAACCCTATTGTCAATACCGAATTTCGTCCGGATCGTTTTCTTACGATATCGTTTTTATTTATTGTCAATATTTTACTTCTTTTCATTTTTACTATTTATTTATTTTTATTTGCTTCTATCTTTATATTTTAAAAAAATAATAATAATAATACAAAAATAATAAAAGAAAATAAAAAAATAATAATTAAAAAAAAAAAACAACTTTTTTAATTTCCGCTTTTTATTTTTTATTTATTTTATTTTTGTTTTTCCTTTCTTTCTTACGTTTTAATATAATATAGCTATTAAAAATATATAATAAAGTTGTTATTAATTATAAGGTTTTAAAATTAAAAAAATATAATAATACGTGTAATTTTTTCTTTTGTCGTATAGTAAAAGAAAAAAAAAACAAAAAAAAGAAAACTAAAAATAATAAAAAGTAAGGGAAAGAGAAGGAATGTGGGGTTGGAAGGGGCAACAGGTACGAATTGGAGGGGAGGACGCAAAGGATCGTTTTGGCAGGAAAGGACGAGGCGTTTGGGAAGTTGACAGAGGCGATTTTGGGACATACGGAATCGTTACAAACTGGCTGCAAAAAAGCACAGAGGGGGATTGGCCATAAGAAAAAAAGATAGCAACCTAAGAGAGGAGGGGGGGGGGTTTTATTCATTCTTGGCTACCTAGACAAGGGGATCGATTCGGTGAAGCGAACGTCTTCGTTGCATCGGCAAGGAGAAGCAGGGGAAAGGCAGCAATTCCCGTTCACGAGCAACTTGGAAGAAAGAGCAAGGTCGGTCACTGGAGTCGCAAGGTCAACATTAGCATCTAAATCTTCAAGAGGTAAGTAACGCCTCCTTGCACTCCATGTTTTAGTGAAATCAGTTGCTTGCTCTTGAACATATTACTGTTGCATTTGCTGCTTGTTACATTGTTGCATATTTTCCTACTATAATCGTGTATGAACCTCTCTCGATCTTCATCACTATCCCCATTATTCTGTGCTCCGTTCCTTTTCCCTGTATCCAATGGAGCTAACAAATAAACGAAAGAACCAACCCAGCCTATCTAAGTTGTCCAACAGAAAGTATATCTCAGCAAACATGGCCGAAACAGGGACTTGATATACAAAACCCAGGTATCAAACTCTAACGAAAGTTAGAAATGAACAAAAGCATAGTATAGTATGGCCTGGATCACCCCTCAACCTGCATTATACAAAACCATGAAAAGCCAAGCCAATCACAAAACCAATATCATCATCTTCACCAAAATCACTCTCCAAAATACCCCGACGACTTTGTTTCCCTCAACAAAACTCTTGAAAAGAGGTTCAATTCGAGTGGCTCGTTGCCGTTGCTTGATAACCCCACGCTTCCAGCGTTGACTCCAACCCATTCGACCACCCAATTTCCTTGGACCCTTTCCACCATCACCTGCAACAGAAAACGAAATCAACACCAGGATACCAAGCTCAACCAATCAACAAGAGGGGAACCAGCCAAATCAAACTCAACTTTGCTTCCCGTTTCCAACCGAAACCCCATCCTCCATTCGAATCCAACCAAAATGGGAAACACAGAGGATAAAAGTGGTAGGAAACCCTCGAGTGGAGAGGAAGAGGAGTGGTGCATGTGGCGCCGGTGTGGTAAATGATTCCGGCAAAGCTGTGTGGTGGCCGGGCGACTCACAAAAATGGCGGAAGAGGAGATCTCAACGTTGTGGCTGTTGATGTCCACCGGCGGTGAGCGGCGGCGAGTAGCGGAGCGCGACGCCCGAGGCCGCGGTTCGAGCCGGCCGGTTGGTGGTGGGAAGCGGTGGCGGCTCACGTCGACGGCGAGGGTATCATCCTTCTCACGCGCGAAAGGGGATGAGGGAGGAGATTGGACGATGGCGTTGGGGCCGACTGTGGTTCCGGCGGCATCTACTGTCGCCGGCAACGACGGTACTGGGTGGAGAAGGTGGCTGACTCTGAGTTGCGCGAGGGAGAGAGAGACGCAGAGAGGCCGCCTCTGGTGTTTGAGTATGATAGTGCATAATGAGAGGGGAAGGCATGACGGCGGCGACCGGCTGGACGTTGTGGTCGCCGGCGACCCCTTTGGTGGCGTCGCGGTGGTTGTTCGGCGAGTGTTGAGTGGCGGGGTGAATGCTGCTAGGTCTTCTCACTCAGAGAGGAGGGTTGGGTGTCTGCTATTTTGAATGGATGAATGCAGAGTGAGGGGAGTGAAATTCGACCCCTAAGGTTTCTGAATTTGGGGGGAGAAGGCGCCTGGGCCATTGCTGGGCCTGCCATGCCTAAAACATTTTTGTTGCACCCATTGCTTCCATTTTGCCACCCCCCATTCACACTTTCTGATTTTTATTTCCTTTTCTCTCCTAAATACTGGGCCAGTACTGGGCCTAACCAAAAAAAAGAATCCTTTTCCGCACCCTGTTTCTGCTAATTGGCACCGCATGTGCAATGGGCTTGCCCCCATTTGTTGATAAAAAAAAAAAAAACAAACCTTTTCTGCACCCCGGTTTCTGCTAAATCGAGCCCTTTCTCCACCTGGGCTTAGGCCCATTCGTTCTAAAAAAAAAAAAGAAGAAAATTTTACTTCTTTGCGGCACCCCCATTTTTTCATTTCCACACCCCTGGCCACTTGGACTTAAGCCCAATCAGTTTTCTAAGTTTAGTTTGTACACCCCTATTTTTCATTTCTACCTCACCCTTTATTTTTATCAATTAACCTTTCTTTTTATTTTTATTCAGTAGCTTATCCATTTATTTTATTCTCTACCCTTTACCCTTTATTTAGTAATCTACCTATTTATTCTATCTACCCTTAAGTATATATATAAAAAAAAAAAAAACAACAACAAAAAATAGTTTCAAAAGGTTTAAACACACGTGTGCCCGTTCGCGGCGTCCTTGTGTTAAAAACCTTTTTCCTTTCTTTTACAAAAACCAATGAAAATTTGTTTTAAGGTTTAAACACACGTGTGCCCGTTCGCGGCGTCCTTGTGTTAAAAACCTTTTTCCTTTCTTTTACAAAAACCAATGAAAATTTGTTTTAAGGTTTAAACACACGTGTGCCCGCTCGCGGCGTCCTTGTGTTAAAAAAAACCTTTTTCCTTTCTTTTACAAAAACCAATGAAAATTTGTTTTAAGGTTTAAACACACGTGTGCCCGTTCGCGGCGTCCTTGTGTTAAAAACCTTTTTCCTTTCTTTTACAAAAACCAATGAAAATTTGTTTTAAGGTTTAAACACACGTGTGCCCGCTCGCGGCGTCCTTGTGTTAAAAACCTTTTTCCTTTCTTTTACAAAAACCAATGAAAATTTGTTTTAAGGTTTAAACACACGTGTGCCCGTTCGCGGCGTCCTTGTGTTAAAAACCTTTTTCCTTTCTTTTACAAAAATCAATGAAAAATAGTTTCAAAAGGTTTAAGTACACGTGTGCCCGTTCGCGGCGTCCTTGTGCTGAAAAACCTTTTTCTTCTTCTTCTAAAAAGTACCAAAAATCTGTTTTAAGGTTCGGCGCACGTGTGCCCGTTCGCGGCGACCTTGTGCTAATGAACCTCTTTCTTTCCTTATGCAAAAAAAAAAAACAAAAAACAAAAAACAAAAATTTCTTCAAACACAAAAAACCAAAAAAAAAACCCAAGTGTCTAAACTTTTCAAACAATTTAAAGAACTACGTAACCCTGATTTCTCAGTCTGACTGAGAATACGTAGGAGCAAGGCCAGTCCTTGTCGGGCACAAAAATACAAAAAAAATATCTTGTTTTCTTTAAGAGTTTTATTTTATTTTTAGGAGGAAATTAAACATTTTGCAAACCACACTTCAAATTCGCGTATTTAATTAAAGGTACTGCCTTCGGGCAGGCGTGTAGGGTGCTAACACCTTCCTTACACGTAACCGACTCCCGGACCTTGAGTCTGGTTTTCCAATTGACCAAGCCTTATCCTTTTCATGGTTTTTTCCATGGTTTTCCAGAATAAACCATGGTGGCGACTCCAAAATCTCTTTTTCTAAAAACGTCTTCCTTTTTTGGGGATCGTCGTCCCGTCGCAATTTTTTCCGGTTGCGACAGATGGCGACTCCACTGGGGACATCTAGAGAGTCAAGCCATTTAATTCAATACGCGAATTTGGTATGGTTTTGTTTTGTGGTTTTTTTCCTTTCTTGCTCTTTCCTTATTTATGTTGATGTTTGAAATAACTGCAATAATTGTTGGATATTGAACCCTAGGGTAGAAAAACATGTTTATATCTGCCTGGGAAAATTTTCTGGCTGTTTTGCAGGTGGGGGATTGGGGGTATGCATTGATTTCTCCCTTCACACACACACTTTATGCATATCATGAGTGGGGCCCTATACCCGGGTCCGAGTGTAGTTCAGAAATAGGGGGGTTGTGTAGCGGTACCACTTGGGCCATACTGCCTGTTTGGTTATCGTGAGAACCCCAGCTAGAGTTTGTTCTCTTCATGTGTGTCTTCACACCTAGTTGATTACTCGACTGTTGTGGAGATGCTATGACGGGGGCCATGGCTCTAGTGACCGTTGACCTTTAGGTTCAGGAAGCCACCCTTGTGAGGTTGCATATACTTGACTCTCAATCTGAAGCGTTGAACCTCTTTTTAGGGCACAAAGGGAGACATGTGTATTCCTATAACCCCCGCGCTGTTGTTTTCACGCAAAATAGTAATGATAATGTCCTTTGCGTCTTCATACTATGCATGCATTTTTGTTAGTCATAACATTCTTTATGTCATTATGTTGCCATGCATCATGTTTATACATCATTTGATAACATGCTCGTTTTAGGGGGAATCACAGGTACTTACTTGACTGTATACAAGATGGAGGGTGATGCAAGATCAGGTGCTAAGCAACAGACCGATTCTGTCATTTTAAGGAAGAAGCCTCGCCTAAAGACTCATGGGGGAAATCTTACAGGGTTAATAAATCTAGGCAGAAGGCTCAAGACTATAAAGAGAGAAGCTTTTAAGAAGAAGTATGGGAATCTACTGAGTCTAATGGAAATAGAAGTACAAGTGCCTGCCATCAGAGCTTTGGCCCAGTATTACGACCCTCCGCTGAGATGTTTTACCTTTTCAGACTTTCAGTTGGCACCAACTATAGAAGAATTTGAGTACATCCTGGGCTTACCACTTGAGGGTACCATTCCATATCAACACCTAGAGCATCATGCTTCCATCCCTACCATTGCTGCCATTATGAAACTGCATCCCAAAGAATTGGAAGACCGGATGGTGATGAGAAATCAGGCGCGTGGATTGACATAGGGATATTTGGAACAGTATTTGCAGCATCTGGCTGACAGGGAAGATTGGGACACTTTCATGGATGTGCTAGCCCTCACTATTTATGGTATCGTTTTGTTTCCCAAGATGGAGGACTTTGTTGATTATGCAGCTATTGACGCCTTCGTGGCGAGAAAGACGAGAGCAGAAAACCCCGTGACAGCAGTCCTCGCGGATGTGTATGGGACCATGAGTTTGTGCCACGAGAGGAAAGGGAAGAAGGTCCTATGTTGCTTGCCGGCGTTATATGTGTGGATGACTGCACGCACGTTTAGGGGAGTGGTCGACATCAGGTGCCCATCAGAGGATCCATCTCACCAGGGGCTTAAAGACAAAGGAGGAAATGAGTGGGCCCATTTCTTTGCTGGTTTGAATGAAGGAAAGGTAAAGTGGCGTCTTCCTTGGCTAGAGATGAAACCATCCATCCAACATTGTGGCAACTTCCCTAACGTACCTCTCATAGGTTCTAGGTGTTGTATTAACTACAACCCTGTTTTGGTCCAAAGACAGTTCGGATATCCTATGAAGGGGGCGCCTTCACCAGATTATCTCACAGCCTTCTTCATCTACTATGAGGACGGACATTGTACCGAAATGTTGAGGAGAGTCAGAAGTGCCTGGGGAAATGTGGTGCGAGCAGAGAAGGACTTGAGGAGTGGAGTGATGGATAGCAGGGTTAGTTATCACACTTGGATTCTGGAAAGGGTAAAAGAAATCAAGTTGCCTTTCAAGCCAATCAATGATCAACCGGCTAGTGAAGGGCCATCTCAGGCCCCAGAAAGTGAAGAGGTGAAACAGTTAAAGGCTGAGATGGAGAAATTGAGGGTGAAGAATGCCAGTTTGGAAAAGGAATTACAGAGGGCACGCAATGATTTTGTGGATGTGAGGAATGATAATGAAGAAAAGTCACGGGCTTATGAAAACATTGTCAAAAGCCAGAAGGCTGAGAGGGATTATACGTTCCGAGTGAAGCAGGATCTTGTGGCCGCAAGTAAAGAATTATCCATGAAGAATATGGCTTTAGAAGAAGGCAGACAGTGGAAACAACTCTATGAAGAAGCCAAGAGAGATAAAAGGGAAACCCTAAAAAGACTAAGAGAAGCGCAAGTCCAAGTACAAGAAGCAGGGCATCAAATGAAGGAAATGGCTACATCCTTTGAAGCGGAGTTGAATCAAGAGCGCTGGAAGAGGGCAGAGGCTGAAGAGGAGTATCGAGCCATGTTAAAGCAGATGGAGGATTACATCGAGGAGCAGGAGGAGCGATGGAGGTCGATGGAATTTGAAGAAGGGCATCAGGCCTTGATAAAGCGAATGAAAGAGCACATCGCAGAGCAAGAAACGGATGTAAAGCTTTGGAAAGAAAGCTTCTCTCAATTGGCTGCTTTGGCAAACGGGGCAATTGAAGACATCCCCAGAATGGTGTTGGAAGCTGAAGCGAGTACCCACTTTTATAGCCCACCAGTAGAAATAGAGCGTTTTATTAATCACTGTAAATGGTTGATAGGCGAGATGAAATCCTTCATCGCTCGGGCTAGGAATTGATGTATTTAGAGATCTTTATGTTTTGTTTCCTTTAAGAAATGTAATGAACCTGTTTTCCTTTAAATGAAAGATGCGGGATGTTTGCTTGGCATCTGCTTGCGCTAATTTCCATCAGTTATGTCATTGTGGTTCTGTGATTTCCCCCTATCACTAGCATGCATCATGTTTTCTTTAGCATGTTTCATTTTTTTCCTCTAATTAATTAAAACAATAAAACAGCACGAGTGAGAAAAAACGACGATCAAATTTCCATGACATCCCTACCGGACCCGAGCTTATTCAAGGGCCATGGCAAGCTTGGAGGAGTCACAGGAATCCCTCAAAGCGGATGTTAGCCAGCTGAAGGACCAGATCGGCCAGATCTTAGCGGCTCTTGAATCCATGAAGACTACTGGAGAGTCTTCATCTGCACATGTTGAGGGGAATGCCCACCTTTATCACCCGATGTTCAACGCTGCGGGCCAATCGATTCCTTTCCCATTGTATGGGTTACCCCCGGGTTATACTCCTCCCGTAGGAGAGTACTCGGAGGCGGAGCACGCTTCTTTCTCATTTCCCACGACTACTAATATACCACCAATCGACACTCAGGGACCTGTCTTGGTGTCGGCCCCCATGGTGGGTATAGGAATGAATGAGACCAATACAACTGATGGAATACGAGTGACCCCAGTACCATATGTGGTTGCTAAGAAGGATTTTTCAGCCGGAGCTGCGCCGCACGCTACGGGGGTTGGGGGATTTGGTAGCCTCTTTGGAGCTACGGGTAGGTTGGAAAGTCTGGAGGCGAGGATGAGAGCCGTTGAGGGGGTCGAAAGTTATGGATTTGGAGATGCGGCTAAATTGAGTTTGGTTCCGGGCCTGAAGATACCACCTAAGTTCAAGGCGCCGGAGTTTGAGAAGTATAAGGGTAATACTTGCCCTAAAAGCCATGTGACTATGTACTGCAGAAAGATGGCTGCGTATGCTCATGATGAGCCATTACTCATCCACGTTTTCCAGGAAAGTTTGGCTGAGGTAGCGTTGAACTGGTATACCCATCTGGAGCCATCCCGAATCCGTTGCTGGGCGGATCTAGCTGACGCCTTCGTGAAGCAATACGTATACAACACTCATGTTGCTCCGGACCGTCTGCAGCTGCAGAACATGACAAAGAAGGATAATGAAACCTTCAAAGAGTATGCCCAGCGATGGAGGGAGTTGGCTGCGCAAGTTGAGCCACCGCTGTTTGATAAAGAGATGGTGTCGATGTTCGTAAACACACTCCAGCCGCCGTTTTATGAGCATATGGTTGGGAATGTGTCTGTCAATTTTGCCGACACCATCCTCATTGGTGAGAGAATAGAAATTGGTTTGAAAAACGGGAAGATAGCCTATGGCCCGCCTACAGCTACAAACTATAAAAAGCCGAGCTTCAGTCAGGGGAAGAAGAAGGAGGGGGAGGTACACGCAGCGACGGTAATGCCGGTGTGGAGAGGACGAGCTCCTAATCCTAATTATCGACCATACTTAAGCCCACCTCCTTATGCTGCTAATGCCTCGTTTGCTCATCAAGCTAGGCCAGCAACAACAAACGTATTATCCGCCGCAACGAATCCCAACTGAAGCTTGGAGACCTGGGGCAAACGTGGGCCCGAATCTAAATGTGGGTCAAAATAGCAACCCAAGAAGAAGTCAATTTGTTAATTTCACTCCGATCCCTATGACCTACACCGAATTGTTACCAAACCTGGTTAAAAAGGGGCTGGTCGCCATTTGCCCGATGAGGCCTGTACAGCCTCCATACCCTAGGGGTTATGACGCGAATGCCAGATGTAGTTACCATGGGGGAGGTGTTGGTCACTCGACCGAAGGATGTATGGCTTTCAAGTACAAAGTTCAGGCTTTGATCGACTCGGGTTGGTTAAAATTTCAAGAAGACAAGCCCAGTGTTGAGACTAATCCTTTGTCCGGACACGGGAGTTCCTCGACGAATGCCATCGAGGTTGAAAAACATGATCTGATAAGAGATGTGGGCATGATCAAGAGCTCTAGGAGGTTCATTTTTGAAGCTTTGTTGAAGGTGGGCTTAGTGAAGGGCGAGTATAATGAGGGTATAGCATGTGCACTCCATCCGGAGGCCGGGCATTCTATTGAGGAATGTGTAGAATTCGAGAATATTTTACAAGACCTGCTTGACAGAAATCTGATGCAGGTATGCCATAAGGTCAGAGAGGAAGAAGTGTTTATGCAAACTGGCGAAGAATCTAATGTAGCTATGCCCGAACCCTTGGTGATCCATTTCACTAGGACCACCCCTGCACTGGTAACTGAAGGAAATCCGTCTGTTGTCATCCGGGTGCCAACTCCTTTTCCTTATAAGAACGAAAAAGCCGTCCCATGGAGGTATGGGGCAATTGCATTAGATGAGGGAAAGGATGCAAGTCCGACAGTTGAAAACATATCAGGCATTGGTGGAATGACCAGAAGTGGTCGGATCTTTACACTACCAGAGTTGGCAAGGGAAAGAGCCAATGACAAGGAAGTAACAATGACTGCAAAAGCAAAGGAGTTCTTGAAAGGGAAGAGTCTGCAGGCTGAAGGGACCCCTGACAAGGAGGAAAAGAGGGAAATATCCGAAGAAGAAGCTGGTGAATTCCTAAAATTCATACAGCAGAGTGAGTACAAGATAGTGGAGCAACTGAACCGCATGCCTGCTCGGATATCCCTGTTAGATCTGCTTATGCATTCGGCATCACACAGAAAGTATTTAATGAAAATACTTAGCGAAGCTCATGTGGAGCAAGGGATTTCGCTGAATAAGTTTGAGGGAATTGTTGGCAACATCGTTGCGAATAATTACCTCACTTTCACAGATGAGGAAATACCTGCCGAGGGAAGAGGGCACAATAAGGCTCTTCATGTATCTGTGAAATGCCTGGATCATGTTATAGCGCGCGTATTGGTGGATAATGGCTCCTCTTTGAATGTCATGCCGAAGACGACATTGGAAAAGCTACCTTGTGAAGGAATGTTAATGAAGCCGAGCTCTATGATTGTAAGGGCGTTTGATGGTACCAAAAGAGAAGTAATGGGAGAGGTGGAGTTGCCGGTTCAAGTCGGCCCGTGCGTTTTCCAAGTAACATTCCAGGTTATGGACATACTCCCGGCCTATAGTTGTCTATTGGGTCGTCCATGGATCCATTCTGCGGGAGTTGTGCCTTCCACACTGCACCAGAAGCTTAAGTATGTTACGGGAGATAAATTGGTGATAGTGGCAGGAGAGGAGGATCTGCTAGTGAGTGGACCATCATCCACCCGTTATATTGAAGCAGCTGAGGAAGCTCTCGAGACAGCTTTCCAATCTCTGGAGATCGTGGGAAATGCCTATGTGGAGACATTCCTAGTAAACCCGCATCTGTCGCGTTCTTCTATCATGATGGCCAAGGTGATGCTGAAGGAAGGTTATATGCATGGGAAAGGTTTGGGCAAGTATGGACAGGGGCGAGCGTTCCCTCTGGAGGTCGTCGAGAACAAGAATAGGTATGGCTTGGGATACAAGCCCACCAAGGAGGACAGGAAAAGGCTGATAGAAGAAAAGAGGGAGCGCAGTTTGGCTCGGGTAGAAAGACGGGAGCCCAAGGTGGTAAGAATTCATATCTGTGACCTCAAGGAGAGCTTTCGCAGCGCTGGTTGGGTTAACGCTGGCCACGTAGCAACAGTCGGAGATGTAGATGGATCGGAAGGCTCGAGTTTCGTGTGGGCCTGCTCCTCAGATGCACAACTCGACAATTGGGAAATGCTGGATTTACCCGTGATGCTTAATTTGAATGAGATGTAATAATTTTAGTTAATCCTATAGCTTTACCCGGGGCTTTAGGATTCTTGACTTACGGGTTGACGTTTTTAGTTTTTATGCTCAGCGTGATAATCAAAGTGTGTTTGTTTTTATCATCATTTTGCATTCTTCATCTTTTTTCGTTTATTTCTTTCTTTTTCGTAAACTTAAATAATGCAGATACGACAATGAATATTTTGAAAATAATTATATCGATATTCCTGACTTTGAGCACCCCATCGATAATACGGAAGATGATTGTGATGATGACCCGGAACCCCCTCCTGAATTGTTGAGATTAGTGGAACAAGAGTGTAAGGAAATAAAACCTCATCAGGAAGATGTCGAAGTACTCAATTTAGGAGATGAGGATGAAGTGAAGGAAGTGAAGATCGGTACAACCATGAAAGCGGAAGTGAAAGAGAAGTTGCAGGTCCTACTGAAAGAATTTAGAGATGTGTTCGCTTGGTCTTATAATGACATGCCAGGCCTAAATACTGATATTGTACAACACAAACTCCCACTTAAGCCGGAATGCATCCCAGTCAAGCAAAAGCTAAGACGAATGAAACCGGAAATGTCCCTGAAGATCAAAGAGGAAGTACAGAAGCAATTCGATGCAGGATTCCTGGCTGTTGCGAGATACCCACAATGGGTAGCAAATATTGTACCGGTGCCTAAGAAGGATGGTAAAGTTCGAATGTGTGTCGATTATCGTGATTTGAACCGCGCAAGCCCAAAAGATAATTTCCCGCTACCACACATCGACACTCTAGTCGATAATACAGCCAAGTATTCGCTGTTTTCGTTCATGGACGGTTTCTCGGGGTATAATCAGATCAAGATGGCGCCGGAAGACATGGAAAAAACGACTTTTATTACATTGTGGGGCACATTTTGTTATAAGGTGATGTCTTTTGGACTCAAGAATGCTGGGGCAACATATCAAAGGGCGATGGTGGCACTTTTTCATGATATGATGCACAAGGAGATTGAAGTTTATGTGGACGACATGATTGCAAAGTCCGAATCAGAAGAAGAACACATCCTTAACTTGAGAAAGTTATTCGAGAGATTGAGAAAGTATAAGCTCAGGTTGAATCCCGCCAAATGTACATTTGGAGTGAAATCCGGGAAATTGTTGGGTTTTATTGTCAGCCAGAAAGGGATAGAGGTGGATCCTGACAAAGTGCGAGCGATAATGGAAATGCCTGCACCTAAAACGGAAAAAGAAGTTCGGGGGTTTTTGGGTAGATTGAACTACATTGCTAGATTCATCTCCCAATTAACCGCTACTTGTGAGCCATTGTTCAAGTTGTTACGGAAGAATCAGGCTGTGGTGTGGAATGAGGATTGTCAGGCCGCTTTTGAGAGAGTCAAACAATACTTACAGGACCCCCCTGTATTGCGTCCACCAGAACCAGGAAGACCACTCATTTTGTATTTGACGGTATTGGACAAGTCAATGGGTTGTGTATTGGGTCAACATGATGAAGATGGCAAAAGAGAGCACGCTATATATTACTTGAGCAAGAAATTCACAGACTGCGAGCAACGATATTCATCGTTAGAGCGGACTTGTTGCGCATTGGCCTGGGCTGCTCATCGTTTAAGGCAATACATGTTGAGTCATTCCACTTGGTTGATATCCAAGATGGATCCTATCAAGTATATTTTTGAAAAGCCTGCTCTTACTGGAAGGATAGCTCGATGGCAGATGCTATTGTCAGAATACGACATCGTATATGTCACTCAGAAGTCCGTCAAGGGTAGTGCTCTAGCAGAATACCTGGCTCATCAACCCATCAGTGATTATCAGCCGATGCAACCTGAATTTCCTGATGAAGATATCATGGCTCTTTTCGAAGAGAAGAAGGAAGACCGAGATGAAGAAGCATGGACAGTATTATTCGATGGAGCCTCGAATGTGATGGGGCACGGAATAGGGGCAGTGCTTATCTCTCCAGAGCGTCAACACACACCAATGACAGCAAGGTTGTGTTTCAACTGCACAAATAATATCGCGGAATATGAGGCCTGTGCTATGGGTATTCGAGCTGCAATCGAATCTAAAGCAAAAATTTTGAATGTATATGGAGATTCAGCTTTGGTCATCCATCAATTGAAAGGAGAATGGGAAACTAGGGATACGAAATTAATTCCCTATCAAGCTTACATCAAGGGGTTAATAGAGTATTTCGATGCCATCACATTCAACCACATACCGCGAGAAGATAATCAATTAGCAGACGCATTGGCTACTTTGTCATCAATGTTCGAAGTTGACCAGGACACAGACTTACCAAGGATTGAAATGAAGAGCCATGCAGAGCCAGCATATTGCCATTTCATCGAAGAGGAAGTAGATGGGAAACCTTGGTATTTCGATATCAAACACTATCTTAAAACCCGAGAATATCCTAACAAGGCGTCGGAGAACGATAAAAGGTCGTTAAGGAGGTTGGCTGGTAGCTTCATCTTGAGTGGGGATATCTTATACAAGAGAAATCACGATATGGTTCTCCTCAGATGCGTGGATGCAAAGGAGGCCGAGCTGATATTGAAGGAAGTGCACGAAGGTATATTTGGCGCACACATGAATGGGCACTCAATGGCCAGGAAGATACTGAGAGCTGGGTATTTCTGGTTGACCATGGAACACGATTGCTGCACACACGTGAGAAAGTGTGAGAAATGTCAGATGTACGCAGACAATATCAATGCGCCACCCACAACCCTAAACGTATTGACTGCGCCATGGCCATTTTCGATGTGGGGAATAGATGTCATCGGTGCTATAGAGCCAAAGGCGTCCAATGGACACCGTTTCATACTAGTTGCAATCGATTACTTCACCAAATGGGTTGAAGCTGCTTCCTATGCCAATGTGACTAGAAAAGTGGTTACGAGGTTCATAAAAAAGGAGTTGATCTGCAGATACGGGCTCCCCAACAAGATTATCACTGATAATGCCACCAACCTGAACAATCAGATGATGACGGAGTTATGTGAGGATTTCAAAATTCATCATCTAAATTCTTCTCCTTACCGTCCGAAGATGAATGGGGCAGTAGAGGCCGCTAATAAGAATATCAAGAAGATTGTGCAGAAAATGGTGATTACCTATAAAGATTGGCACGAAATGCTTCCTTTTGCTTTGCATGGATATCGTACGTCGGTACGAACATCAACTGGGGCAACACCTTTCTCGCTCGTGTATGGGATGGAAGCGGTACTTCCATTTGAGGTAGAAATTCCATCCTTACGGGTGTTAATGGAAACCCAATTAGAGGAAGCTGAGTGGGTTCAAGCCCGATTCGACCAGCTCAATCTCATCGAAGAGAAAAGGTTAACAGCTGTGTGTCATGGGCAACTGTATCAAAGAAGAATGAAAAAGGCGTTTGACAAAAGGGTGCACCCGAGGGAGTTTCATGAAGGGGAGTTAGTGTTGAAGAAGATCTTGCCCATTCAAAAGGATCATAGAGGCAAGTGGACCCCAAACTATGAAGGGTCATTTGTGGTGAAGAAAGCATTCTCTGGTGGGGCACTGATTCTCACAAGAATGGATGGGGAGGAATTACCGTTACCGGTCAATTCCGATGCGGTCAAAAAGTTTTATGTATGATGATTCCGTGATAGGGGTTGCCGTTAGCCAATATTGACTTTGTCTTTAAAATTGTTGTAATCTGTGTTATTTCATTCAATAAATATCACAAGTTCTCATTCATAATTTCGTTCTTACTTTTTGAAATATTGCACGTCACGCTGAGCTGTTAGATAAGTATAGGAAAGTGAAAATAAAAATAATTGAACGAATGTCAATAAAAGCATCACGGGTATATTCGGTCGGCTAGCTCAGTCCTGGTGGATGTCGTGGAAAACAAAAAGAAAAAAAACAGAAAAAGAAAAAAAGAGAGGAAAGGCATATGTTGATTTCGTTGTCAATAAAGTCGTCAAGGGTATGTTACTTTCAAAAAAAAAAACAAACAAAAAAAAAGTTTTGAAAAACACCGGTGTTGAACCCCTTTTCTGATTCAAGGTTTTGGGGTAACCGATGTTCTTTCCCTGGAAAAGCATTTGCATTCATACTACTTGAACCCATAACCCTTTCATGTCCCCTCAAGACAAAGGATTGCTGCGTATGCAAATACTGGGGCAGTTTTCATCATGATTCGTGTGCCCAATGATCGGTTGATCGGGGAGATAAAAAAGATAATGAAGTTGATGTGTCAATCGCTACAGAGTTTTGTTTCGGGTGTAAGGTCGGGGAAAGTAAGGCAAGCAAACTTCAGAATGATGCGTGGCCATTTTGTTTCTTTCACCCAAATGATAAAAAATTTTCCAATTGCACCCTCTTTGAGCCAAAAGTCATACTTGTTTTCATCACCCTAAGCAAGAATCATTGGCATATCGATGTCAACCTAAAAGGGTACATCAAGGGCATCCAATATCAAGATGAAAATTTCTGAAAAAAAAAAAAACAAAACAAAACAGAAATGAAAAAGAGAAAGTAGCATAAAGGGCCGCAACAGGGGCACTGAATCGAATAAACTAAATGGAAAGAAAGAAGAAAAAAAGCGAAAAAAAAAAAAACAAACAATGAAAAATAAAAGGGGTGCTCGATTTTTTTTTCAAATCCCTGGAGACCCGTTGACTTGACACATTGCAGATGATTCTTGTTAAACTAATGTAACCTTCAAACACTTATTTGGGCCTTCGTTATCCGTTTCTTTCATAACCCTTTGCCTTTCAGCCACGATACAAGCTCATTAAAGTCCACGCCGACTGAAGAATGTTTGTCTTGATCTCTCTCACGAACTTAACTCTGGAATGAGATGATGTGGCAAATGACACAATCACTTGAAAAATAAAAAATAAAAAAAACATTGAAAAGACGAAAAGATGAGAAGTCTCCCCGTCAAACGAGAATTGCTAAACTGGGGCAATCCTTCCTACCCAAACCTTTCCACCTCTCCAAATCACATTCACCATGCGCTACTAAATTGGGGCAATCCTTGCGAGCCATGCATATTTGGATATTAACAAGACCTCCCCAAGTGAGGAAATTTCGAATGTTAATGTCGCCCACAGATAATCATTCAGTCATCTACCTTTCGTACCCATTTTCTACACCTTCTTGGGTTCAAGCTAGTTTGGTTTGCGAAAAGCGTTAAAGGGATTTTGAACCCTGGTTACGTTCTTTTCCTTTTCAAAAGACTCATTACATTATTTTCAAGAAATGCGTTTTGGACGTACATTGAGTTTGACGACGATATTGACAACAAATTTCAAACATGGATTTTTCAAAAAAAAAAAAAAAAAAAAAGGCGAAAAACGAATGAAAAAAAAATATGAAATGAATGAAAAATGACAAAAAAGAGTGGATGAAGCAAGCGTCTCATATGTACATGCATCATCATGACATTACATTATACCTCTCAAAAAAAAAAAAAAAGCAAGAAAATTGTTCAAAAAATCTCAATGTTTTGCTCAGTATTTACCAACGTCTCTTCAAACAAATTGAATCCAAGTTTTGCTTCTATAGCAACTAATAATCATATCATTCATTCAATAGGGTTCGTACACCCTCCACGAGGTTAGTACACCTCATTTCATTCATCCATAGGGTTAGTACACCCTCCACGAGGTTAGTACACCTCACATCATTCATCAATAGGGTTAGTACACCCTCCACGAGGTTAGTACACCTCATATCATTCATCCATATGGTTAGTACACCTCACATCATAGGGTTTGTACACCCTCCACGAGGTTAGTACACCTCATAACATTCATTCCATAGGGTTTGTACACCCTCCACGAGGTTTGTACACCTCACATCATTCATATCATAGGGTTTGTACACCCTCCACGAGGTTAGTACACCTCACATCATAGGGTTTGTACACCCTCCACGAGGTTAGTACACCTCATAACATTCATTCCATAGGGTTTGTACACCCTCCACGAGGTTTGTACACCTCACATCATTCATATCATAGGGTTTGTACACCCTCCACGAGGTTAGTACACCTCATATCATTCATCCATAGGGTTGGTACACCTCTTTCCTCTCGGGCACAGTTTGGTCCAGTGTTTCAAGCCCAATCTTGTCTAGCGCCACTAGTTTTTTCTATGATTTTGGGCCCTCTGCTCGGCAACGGTCGTTTATGTTGCAATCTCACATTCTTCAGCGATTTGTTTAACTTGTTTCGTATTCATTTTACTTCATTTCACTTCCTTAGAAATCCAGACGAAATTAGTATTTCTATCTTTACTTATCTTTTACTATATAATATGAACACATCACATTGTCATATTATCTAGTAAAATTTATGTAAAGAGGGGCAGCTGTCAATACCGAATTTCGTCCGGATCGTTTTCTTACGATATCGTTTTTATTTATTGTCAATATTTTACTTCTTTTCATTTTTACTATTTATTTATTTTTATTTGCTTCTATCTTTATATTTAAAAATAATAATAATAATAATACAAAAATAATAAAAGAAAATAAAAAAATAATAATTAAAAAAAAAAACAACTTTTTTAATTTCCGCTTTTTATTTTTTATTTATTTTATTTTTGTTTTTCCTTTCTTTCTTACGTTTTAATATAATATAGCTATTAAAAATATATAATAAAGTTGTTATTAATTACAAGGTTTTAAAATTAAAAAAATATAATAATACGTGTAATTTTTTCTTTTGTCGTATAGTAAAAGAAAAAAAAAACAAAAAAAAGAAAACTAAAAATAATAAAAAGTAAGGGAAAGAGAAGGAATGTGGGGTTGGAAGGGGCAACAGGTACGAATTGGAGGGGAGGACGCAGAGGATCGTTTTGGCAGGAAAGGACGAGGCGTTTGGGAAGTTGACAGAGGCGATTTTGGGACATACGGAATCGTTACAAACTGGCTGCAAAAAAGCACAGAGGGGGATTGGCCATAAGAAAAAAAGATAGCAACCTAAGAGAGGAGGGGGGGGGGTTTTATTCATTCTTGGCTACCTAGACAAGGGGATCGATTCGGTGAAGCGAACGTCTTCGTTGCATCGGCAAAGAGAAGCAGGGGAAAGGCAGCAATTCCCGTTCACGAGCAACTTGGAAGAAAGAGCAAGGTCGGTCACTGGAGTCGCAAGGTCAACATTAGCATCTAAATCTTCAAGAGGTAAGTAACGCCTCCTTGCACTCCATGTTTTAGTGAAATCAGTTGCTTGCTCTTGAACATATTACTGTTGCATTTGCTGCTTGTTACATTGTTGCATATTTTCCTACTATAATCGTGTATGAACCTCTCTCGATCTTCATCACTATCCCCATTATTCTGTGCTCCGTTCCTTTTCCCTGTATCCAATGGAGCTAACAAATAAACGAAAGAACCAACCCAGCCTATCTAAGTTGTCCAACAGAAAGTATATCTCAGCAAACATGGCCGAAACAGGGACTTGATATACAAAACCCAGGTATCAAACTCTAACGAAAGTTAGAAATGAACAAAAGCACAGTATAGTATGGCCTGGATCACCCCTCAACCTGCATTATACAAAACCATGAAAAGCCAAGCCAATCACAAAACCAATATCATCATCTTCACCAAAATCACTCTCCAAAATACCCCGACGACTTTGTTTCCCTCAACAAAACTCTTGAAAAGAGGTTCAATTCGAGTGGCTCGTTGTCGTTGCTTGATAACCCCACGCTTCCAGCGTTGACTCCAACCCATTCGACCACCCAATTTCCTTGGACCCTTTCCACCATCACCTGCAACAGAAAACGAAATCAACACCAGGATACCAAGCTCAACCAATCAACAAAAGGGGAACCAGCCAAATCAAACTCAACTTTGCTTCCCGTTTCCAACCGAAACCCCATCCTCCATTCGAATCCAACCAAAATGGGAAACACAGAGGATAAAAGTGGTAGGAAACCCTCGAGTGGAGAGGAAGAGGAGTGGTGCCTGTGGCGCCGGTGTGGTAAATGATTCCGGCAAAGCTGTGTGGTGGCCGGGCGACTCACAAAAATGGCGGAAGAGGAGATCTCAATGTTGTGGCTGTTGATGTCCACCGGCGGTGAGCGGCGGCGAGTAGCGGAGCGCGACGCCCGAGGCCGCGGTTCGAGCCGGCCGGTTGGTGGTGGGAAGCGATGGCGGCTCACGTCGACGGCGAGGGTATCATCCTTCTCACGCGCGAAAGGGGATGAGGGAGGAGATTGGACGATGGCGTTGGGGCTGACTGTGGTTCCGGCGGCATCTACTGTCGCCGGCGACGACGGTACTGGGTGGAGAAGGTGGCTGACTCTGAGTTGCGCGAGGGAGAGAGAGACGCAGAGAGGCCGCCTCTGGTGTTTGAGTATGATAGTGCATAATGAGAGGGGAAGGCATGACGGCGGCGACCGGCTGGACGTTGTGGTCGCCGGCGACCCCTTTGGTGGCGTCGCGGTGGTCGTTCGGCGAGTGTTGAGTGGCGGGGTGAATGCTGCTAGGTCTTCTCACTCAGAGAGGAGGGTTGGGTGTCTGCTATTTTGAATGGATGAATGCAGAGTGAGGGGAGTGAAATTCGACCCCTAAGGTTTCTGAATTTGGGGGGAGAAGGCGCCTGGGCCATTGCTGGGCCTGCCATGCCTAAAACATTTTTGTTGCACCCATTGCTTCCATTTTGCCACCCCCCATTCACACTTTCTGATTTTTATTTCCTTTTCTCTCCTAAATACTGGGCCAGTACTGGGCCTAACCAAAAAAAAGAATCCTTTTCCGCACCCTGTTTCTGCTAATTGGCACCGCATGTGCAATGGGCTTGCCCCCATTTGTTGATAAAAAAAAAAAACAAACCTTTTCTGCACCCCGGTTTCTGCTAAATCGAGCCCTTTCTCCACCTGGGCTTAGGCCCATTCGTTCTAAAAAAAAAAAAAGAAGAAAATTTTACTTCTTTGCGGCACCCCCATTTTTTCATTTCCACACCCCTGGCCACTTGGACTTAAGCCCAATCAGTTTTCTAAGTTTAGTTTGTACACCCCTATTTTTCATTTCTACCTCACCCTTTATTTTTATCAATTAACCTTTCTTTTTATTTTTATTCAGTAGCTTATCCATTTATTTTATTCTCTACCCTTTACCCTTTATTTAGTAATCTACCTATTTATTCTATCTACCCTTAAGTATATATATAAAAAAAAAAAAAACAACAACAAAAAATAGTTTCAAAAGGTTTAAACACACGTGTGCCCGTTCGCGGCGTCCTTGTGTTAAAAACCTTTTTCCTTTCTTTTACAAAAACCAATGAAAATTTGTTTTAAGGTTTAAACACACGTGTGCCCGTTCGCGGCGTCCTTGTGTTAAAAACCTTTTTCCTTTCTTTTACAAAAACCAATGAAAATTTGTTTTAAGGTTTAAACACACGTGTGCCCGCTCGCGGCGTCCTTGTGTTAAAAAAAACCTTTTTCCTTTCTTTTACAAAAACCAATGAAAATTTGTTTTAAGGTTTAAACACACGTGTGCCCGTTCGCGGCGTCCTTGTGTTAAAAACCTTTTTCCTTTCTTTTACAAAAACCAATGAAAATTTGTTTTAAGGTTTAAACACACGTGTGCCCGCTCGCGGCGTCCTTGTGTTAAAAACCTTTTTCCTTTCTTTTACAAAAACCAATGAAAATTTGTTTTAAGGTTTAAACACACGTGTGCCCGTTCGCGGCGTCCTTGTGTTAAAAACATTTTTCCTTTCTTTTACAAAAATCAATGAAAAATAGTTTCAAAAGGTTTAAGTACACGTGTGCCCGTTCGCGGCGTCCTTGTGCTGAAAAACCTTTTTCTTCTTCTTCTAAAAAGTACCAAAAATCTGTTTTAAGGTTCGGCGCACGTGTGCCCGTTCGCGGCGACCTTGTGCTAATGAACCTCTTTCTTTCCTTATGCAAAAAAAAAAAAAAACAAAAAACAAAAATTTCTTCAAACACAAAAAACCAAAAAAAAACCCAAGTGTCTAAACTTTTCAAACAATTTAAAGAACTACGTAACCCTGATTTCTCAGTCTGACTGAGAATACGTAGGAGCAAGGCCAGTCCTTGTCGGGCACAAAAATACAAAAAAAATATCTTGTTTTCTTTAAGAGTTTTATTTTATTTTTAGGAGGAAATTAAACATTTTGCAAACCACACTTCAAATTCGCGTATTTAATTAAAGGTACTGCCTTCGGGCAGGCGTGTAGGGTGCTAACACCTTCCTTACACGTAACCGACTCCCGGACCTTGAGTCTGGTTTTCCAATTGACCAAGCCTTATCCTTTTCATGGTTTTTTCCATGGTTTTCCAGAATAAACCATGGTGGCGACTCCAAAATCTCTTTTTCTAAAAACGTCTTCCTTTTTTGGGGATCGTCGTCCCATCGCAATTTTTTCCGGTTGCGACACCTATAATCATCTCGAACTTGAGAGGATGACACATTCTGCTATTCCCTTTCATTCTCCTCATTATCAACCTCATTAAGCAATGAGTCATCCCTATTAACTCCACGGATAAAGTTGTGTAGGATAATACAAGCTAAAATAATATCCGTCATTGTCTCCAATCCGTAATGTGGTTCAGTGTCACTTGCAATGATAGGGAATCGTTTATTCAATACACCAAATTTTCTTTCAATAACATTTCTCAGTGATGAATGTCGATGGTTAAAGAGCTCTCGTGCATTTTGTGGTCCTCTGCGTGTAAATTCTTTTAGGTGATATCTGACGCCTCTATATGGTGTCGTAACCGTACTTTTCAGCATAAATCCAGTGTTGTCGAGATAGTATTTTCCTACAGGTATGTACACACACTCAGACACACACACACAGACACACACACACACAAACACACACACACACACAAACTCACACACACACATAACTATTACAATTATCTCGAATATAATTATAATATCAAAATTTATATACACAATGTCTTAAACAAATAATATGATATTATTACACTAAGTTAAAACTATAATATAGTTTTTCAAAAAAAACTTATATAGCATTATTGTCATGTTTTTGAATTGGATCAATTGTTCTCTCATCATATATTCATACTATTAAGGTGATCATTTTAAACAATCATGAAATAACAAAACTCAAACATGTATACTAATGTTAAAGATGACACTCAACCCTAGACCTCTTCACAAAAGATGGTGCTTAGTGATAGTCCTGACACTCAACACCAACCTTTCGGGGAAGGTGGAGCTCAGTGACAGTCTTGACACTTAGAGATAGTCGTGACGCTCAACGCTATTCTTCTTGCAAAACATCATGCTCAGCAACCTAGAATTAAATTGTTCCATCATATCTGTAGTGAAAAATGACGCTCAATGGTACCTTATCACCACTCAACGCTAAAGCATTTGCATTTTTTTCATGCTCATAGGTATGAGCTTGATGTTTAACAATATGGAGCTAAAATGCTCTCAGGCATACACAATGAACTAACACTCAACGTCAGTTTGCCACCACTTACTGCTGCATCATATATTAGTAGGCTTAAAATTGTGATTTGGGGAAAAAACCTGTTCAAATAATCAAATTGATATCCTTACTTAGTACTTTGGTCAAAACAACTTTCAATGTCAGGGTGCATACCAACTTGCTCAAATGGTCATGTCCTAATTTTCTTAATTTAACACCAATTCAAGCAATGCAAACAACACACAAACATCTAACAAAACCATATTTTCAGCAATTCAAACACCAATATTACCAAATCAAACATTCTCAAACCAACCAAACATGAAATTTACAATTCTCAAAACATCTATAACTTCAAAACAAGGAAATTAACTCCTTTATCTGAGTGATGACTAAACAACTCTAGAACCTTATAAATACCCCTTGAAGTACAAAAAGCTCTACCTGCCTCTAAGAACCACACAAACCCGATCATGGAAGGCCATTAGAATTACTGATCAATAGAGACTCTTAAAAAAGACTTAATTACCACACACAATTCTAGATGGTCTAGATGCATATAAAGATTAAACCGGCCAAAGAAAGGGGTAGGAAACCAACTTAGTCTTTTGTATAAACTAATCGGATAGAAGTGGAAAACTTGTCTCAAGAATCATCCTAGTGATCTCCTATCTTTAAACTGATGAATTGACACTTAGAACATTTAGACTATGTTCACTTGGAGTTAATTTATTGTTTAGGTGAATTTTCATAAACAAATTATAGGATGAATTTTTCTTCAGTTTCAATGATTTTCATACTATGTAAAACGATGATTTGCAGGATGGTTGGTTTTTTCAATCCTTTGTGATGTGTTGAGATTTTGAAGGATTGAAATGGAAAATCTCGTTTTTTGTTGTTGTTAACTTTAGATGATAGAAAGGTTATTTTCATTAAATTTTTTGTTTTAAGGTTATTTATATTTTTTATACTATAAATGTGTGTCCAAACACTTTAACTATATATTATTTTAAGCGTGTCAAATTCAATATATAAGTTTTTTTTTTTATCTTTCAGTTATAATTCAGTTTTGTAAAAGAATAAATATTGTATTAATTATTAATTTTTTCTACTATTTATAATTATTTTTACCAAAATATATATTATTCATAAATACTATTTTATATTACTATTACTATTAAAGACAATTTTAGTTTTTATTTTTAATTTTTTTTATGTCACACTACTCAAATTCTATGTAAACTTTTATAAACTTTACTTCTAACTTTCATTTTGAATCGGTTTCAAATTTCTTTAAAAAAACAAGATGCAATTTACTATCAAATTCTTCTATTCTCTTTCTCTAATCATTTCCCTCAAGTGAAGACACCTTAAAAAAAGAGGAAAAGAACTCAATAAAAAAAATGTTTAAAAATATTGTGTAATTTAAGATAATAAAACTTCTCTATAAAAAATTCTATTTATACCTTACATTTTTATTACTAAAACAATTGAGTTTCACAATTTTAAATACATTACCAATTTTAAAAAACGATTTTTAAGCTCTTACAAATAATTAAAATCCTAATTTTACATGTAAATAAAATTTATTGAGTAAATTATGGGCTAGATCAATTTATTGACGTATAATAATAAGTTAAGATATGTTTTTCTCCTCAACAAGTGCTTCTGCATTTATTCTTTTTTCATGTTATCACGTTAAAACATATTTATACTGTGTTAGAAATATTATTCCAAATAGACTTTAAGACATAGACACATATGTCTATTTGTTTCTATACTATGACTAATTTTTAAATGCATGAAAACGTCTATACATAGACACATATTCAACACAGTAATTTAGATTTTTTTTTTTTACAATTTCTTACTGTTCTCTTTACTTTAAAATATTTTTAAATATAAACGTTAATAGTTAACAATAACCTTGTATGATAATTGAATTAAAAACAAACTATAATAATTTTTTATAATTTATAATTATTTAATCACAAATTCCCAGCCCATGTACATAGTCTTTTAATTAATTTATTTATTTAATCATACAGTTTTTTTTAGAGCAATATACTTTTCTAATTCAAAGTAAACTTTAACTCATCTAATTTGTACATTAAAATTTAATGTAAGATTTGACACTAATTGTTAAAATATTTAATTAAAAAATAACCCAAAAGATTATTTAGACACTACTTAAAACTTGTCTTCCTTACCGCACTGAAATTAATTCAAAATTTAAAAATATTTTGTGATTAATTATTTAATATTAATCCCCTTTTGAACCTACTCCAAAATTTTATAAGATTTTTTTTTTCACTTAATCATCATTTAAATTTTAAATCAGACAATCCTATTTGAACATTATTCAATGTGAAAACGCAATATATAATAAAAATATATTTGTCATTTTGTAAGGTTTGTTTGTACTAAAAAGATAGTTCGAAATTCCAAAAATCCCAAACCTATAAATACCATTGGGAATTGAATTACCGTTTCTGTAGTGTGTGCGTGGAAGCCAAAATGGGAAGCCTATTCGAGTCCATCGGAAATTTCTTCACCGGCGGCGAACAGATCCCGTGGTGCGACCGTGACGTCATTGCTGTAATCTACCTTCATTTCGATTTCCTTTCTTCCAACATTCCCTTCTCTTCTTTATGTTTTCAATTCTTGGTTTCTTCATTTTAAAACCCTAGTTTTACAACCAGAAATTTGAATGTGTAAGGATTGATGATTTTTCTAGACGATAATTGGTTTCATTTCAGTGTGTGTTAATTCGTGGCTGATTTGTTTTGAATGAATATCTTATTGGATGGGTCGAATATATGTTTTTTCAGAGACATTTCCTTGAATTGACCTTGGATCTTTATTTATTTTTTCTTTTTTCCTGAAGTGCTTAACATTTGGTAATTAGATTTTAAAGGATTTAAATTGAGTAGAAATGGAGGAAAATTTATTGATTATTCTCCGGTTAATCATTTATGGCGGTGGTGATTTCCGTGGGGATTATGAATACACTGTTTGACTTGTCCCTGTAGGTTGTGGTAAATTGGCTTGGATTTGGTGTGGGAGTGTAGCCTCTGTTGTTATTTGCTTTCCTATTCTCAGTATTGACTATTTTACATGTTTTGAAGGGCTGTGAGAGAGAAGTTGCAGAGGCTGCTCGTGGTGACTCTGAGGAGCGGAAGAATGAGAGTATAATGAGGTTGTCATGGGCTCTTGTTCATTCAAGGCAAAAGGAAGATGTTCAGCGCGGGATAGCCATGCTTGAAAGTACTGTAAATTACAGAATTATACCTTGATCTGCTTTTAAAATGATTTTATTTAGTTAATACTTTTTACTTATTCTTTGGCACTGACCATTTATAAACTTGTGATAGAAGTTATATTTTCTGTTTTTACGATGCTTCCAAAATCAGTTGCATGTTTTCAGTTTATATTCTGAAGGCTCTGTAAAGTGCAGCATTTTAAAAGACATCTTATTACTTTCTGTTTTTCACTGGTTGAACTTAATCATCTTATCTGAGTGCCCCATCTCCTTTATCCCTGGGATTTCATGAGTCATGACATCTCAAAACTGTAGTGCATAATTAATTTAAAAGTCTTGGTTATTAACTCCGATTCCTAAGCTCATAATGGAAAAATTAATGAAAGGTCACTCAGCATAAAGCAACCCAATTGTTAGTTATGTGATTATTCTACAAGCCTTATGGATAATTCAAAATAAGCCAAAATATCAAATGCAATGCAATTTTTGACTGGTCTCCAGAATCTCTCCGGTGTTGGCACTGGGGTCGTTGTGGCGTTGTGGCTTTCTATAGTTATTGTGCAAACTTTAATGTAATATGGTGGACTTCATAAACTATCATTTTCAAGGCTGCTTTTTAACCAAGGCCTTTAAGATATCTCAATTTTCCCATAGCCATTTATGTTCACTGCATATACAATCACTGGAAACGTTGTTGTGGTTTCTTTATTAAAGGACTATTTATTTGGCCTTTTAAATTGCCATTTCTTTTTAAGGAAAAAGGATAGCCTTGACCTGCTAATGCTGCTGTGGCAATTGCCACCATGGCCACAGCCTATTCTACTTTTTCAATTGCTTTTCTAATATATTATTCAGATGTTTGATATTAAAATATTCTGAGTCTGACCTTTATATCCATGGATAAGCTTTTACATCCTTAATTATGATTTGCAGCTTCTTTGGGCAATGATAAAAGTCCTTTGCATCAAAGAGAGAAGTTATATCTTCTGGCTGTTGGTTACTATAGAAGTAATGACTATGGAAGGAGCAGGCAACTCGTGGAACAATGTTTGCAGGTTTATGTTTCCCACTTGTAGTCAGTAGTCAGAAACTGATCATCGTACTTTGCCACTTCTGGATTGCCATTTCGTATAATTCCTCATTTTATGGATAGTGGAGAGAATTTGTCATAGTTATTTTTTATAATAACGTCTACAAGTGATAGATGTTAATTCTGTTAGTTGCATATAATGAATCATTCTGTTGGTATGGGGAATCCTAGGAATGTCAATACCCTTTGTTATCCTTATGAGATATCCAG
Source organism: Vigna mungo (assembly GCA_036885675.1). Classification (NCBI taxonomy): domain Eukaryota; kingdom Viridiplantae; phylum Streptophyta; class Magnoliopsida; order Fabales; family Fabaceae; genus Vigna; species Vigna mungo. The sequence continues at coordinate 28,027,789 of CP144695.1, read as the reverse complement.
CACCCACTGTTTTGATTCTATGCTGGGATTTTTTATTTTTTATTTTAAAAAAAAAAAAACTATAGCTGAATTTCATTTCATTTAGCTGATATTTAGGGTGTGTTTGGATTTCAGTTGGAACACTCAGACCAACTTTCAGTTTCTATTGAAACTACCAACATATATGACACGTTTCTTTTAGATTCTGTTAGCAGCAAAATCCACCTCAAACTCTAGTTGAATTAAAAACTTCAATGAGTTTGTCTTTTCCAATTTGAGTTGAATTCAACTAGACTTAGTGTTATAATTGAAATTCTGACACACTTAATCTACCTATAACTTTCGTTCTAAAGTTTTCCATATATAGGGAGGCTCTTAGTTTTCTTGTTAATGTGTTATTTGCAAATCAATGGGTTATATCACACACTGCATACATTTACGTAAAGTTGTCAATTTGGCCAACTTTACAAGGTTTGGCCTTGACCTACATGGGTTGGAGTCAAAAAATGCCATAGGGCTAAAAGTCCCATAGGGCTAAAAAGCCCGCATAAGATAAAGCATATAGGGCCAAAATTGCAACAAAAGCTCCATGAGCTAGAGCTAGGGCCAGGGCCAACCCATGAGCCGGTTTGTGTGAGATGGCCTTAGGTTAAGATAGATAGGTTAGGACCAAGTCAAGTAGTCATTCAGGTTTGCTCCAAGTCAAGTTGTGTCTAGCTGAACTCAAGGTTGATAGAGTTCGAGCCAAGTTAGATACACGTCATTCTAAGCTGAGTCAATCTTATTTGAAGCTCAAGCTAGCACTAGATGAATGACTGGCCATTCGGTCTAGGTCGATGGTCAAACAAAGTCGGCCGAGGTTGAAGGTCGAGCAGAGTCGGTCAAGGTTGAAGGTCAAATTGAGTCGGCCTAGACCGAGTAACCAAAAGTGATGGTTGAGGCCGAAGGTTAAGATATGTTGGCTTGAGTTGAAGGTTGACTAGAGTGGCTTGGGCCAAAGTTGAGTTGAGTCGATCCAGACCAAAGAATCTAGGCCTGAATCAGAAGTCAAGTCAAGTTGGCTTTGGCTTAACATCAACTTTCAACCCAGGACAAGCAGTCAGGCCAAAGGTTGATTTGAGTCTGTTAAGCCAATGGTTGAGATGAGTCAATTGGGGTGAAGGTCGTGTCGAGTTGGCTCAAGCCGAAGGTCGAGGTGAATCGATTTGGGCTAGCGGCCTAGGGCGATGGTCATGTTGAGCTAGTTAAAGTCCAAGGTCGAGGCAAGTTGGTTCAGACCAAAGGTCAATTGAAGTTAGCCTATGTTGATGGTTGAGTCAAGTGAGCCAGATCATAAGTTAAGCCTTGTTGGTCATGTTAAATAATTGAGTTAACTTAGCCCGAATTGATGTTCAAGCCTAGTCATCATGGGTCAACTAGCCAAGGTTGAAGGTTGATCTAAACTTCTTAGGGCTGAAGGTTGAGGCTAGTTAGCCTAGGCTTAAAGTCACACTAAATGGGCTTGGGTCGAAGGTTGAGGTGAGTTGACCTGGGTTGTCTGACCTAGGGTAATGGTTGAGTCGAGCAAATTAGGGTCAAAGGTCAAGGGGGGTTGACCCGAGTAGAAGTTTGAGGTGAGTCGACTTAAGCTGAAGGTTGACTTGGGTTGGCCTAAGTGAATTTTGACAAAAGTTGATAGTGCCAATTGTTGACTAGAGTTGCCTTGGGTCGAAGGTTAACCTGAGTCAGCCTAGGTCGAAGGTCTATCAAATTCAGCCTGGACCAAAGGTTTCCAAAGTCAGCTTGAGCAAAGGATCAAGTTGAGTGACCCAAACTATATAGGTTGATCCTTGTCGTTTAAGGTTAAAGATTAAAGTGAGTCAGCCCAAGTCGAAGGTTGACCTGATTTGGCCCAGATTGAAGGGTAGAGTTGACTCATGTCGAGTTGAAGGCTTGACCTTTCGGCTCGAATCAACTTGGCCCTATTACAAACTTGATTTGACCATTGACATGAATTGACTCAGCTCGAGTTGAAGGTCTTGTATTAAGGAGTTAATTAAATTCTTGTAGTGCAGCCAAAACTCATTCTAGCGCTAACCATAACCTACTTTAAGAGGAGACTTTGGGTGCTAAGACCTTTTTAGGCTCCTCATTTGGTGGACCAATAAAATAGGGGCTCTTTTGGAGTAGGTTGGGTCTAGACGATGGACTATAGGTCAAATATATACCTTTATTATATATTATTTCCGTATTCATCATTAGATTAAATTTTGATCCACTGCATTATACTTTTGGTAAAATATCAGTCTTTAAAATGATGTGGTAGTACTTTATTCAATATTTAAAGCTGGGAAAGTCTTTATACTTACAATAGGTGAAATTTAAGCTCTATCTAAAGTTTGATCCCTAAGGCATATTTGGGATTGATGGGTTTTTCGAAAGAGAATCACCAAGGAGATGTGAGTCCAGTTCACATAAGGATTGACACTACTCGATAAAATACCTTAAAACAATGAGTATACGGGTCTTCATTCTTATACGATGATCAACTTTCTTAACGTGACATTTTGACTTACTTAGATTTTCCAACAAGGATGCTATACATATATCAAGGACGATTCTATTTCAGCTTTTCTTCTTTAACACCTCTTAATTTTATGGGGCACCTTGTTCATGCAGATTGCACCTGATTGGAGGCAAGCACTGGCCCTCAAGAAAATAGTTGAAGATCGAATTGCTAAAGGTAATGACTGACCTGTTTCTTGAGTTTTTACCCCGTCATTTTATCATTAACTAAGGAATTGCAAATGTTTGTTGTATCGATGCAGATGGTGTAATAGGAATTGGCATCACTGCAACAGCTCTGGGACTTATAGTTGGTGGCATTGCTACCGCATTGGCCCGGAGGAATTGATCTCAACCGAAAATGAAGTTTTTTTTTTATTATTTATTTACTTTTCTTCTGGAAACATGTTAAAAGTCAACGGGAAACAATCCTCCGTTGAGAAATACTGCTTCAACTTTTTTTGTTTGTCAAAGGGACTACTGGGTACCTAATTCCAAATTACTCTGTTCAAATGAATTCTTTTTCTACAACTGGGAGGATTACACATGCTGTACATGGTAATAACTTTAAGCCACTGGATATCTAATCATATATTGTAGATTTACATCTTGTTTGGATTAAATTGTATGGATTGAATGATGGAAAATGATGGAGTCCAAACATAAGAGAAAGAGGTGAGAAATAAATGAAAAAGAAAGTTGATTTGGATTACAACAAATGAAAAGAAATGTGAAAAAAATATTTTTATTATAATGTTATTTTGTTTGAGTTTATAATTTAGATGTTTTTTTTTGTTATGTGACTTTTATAGTTGGTTATGTAGTATCATAATCGGTTATAACGTGTTTTAATGTGGAAAGAGATTAAAAATATTAAAAAAGAATTAATTATGCAGTTTATATGATAGAGTTATATTACTTCTGCGCTTTCCTTGATGCAGCCTGGATTTGAGGTATGCATTCTTTCGCATGAATGTGCACAAAATTTATAGTAAATACAACATTTTCTTTAAAATATTAAACAACCTATACTTCGTAAGACAATAGTAATATTACAATAGATTTAAAGAAAAAAGCAACATCACAATTAGTGAGAACACTTTTTAAGCTTAAATAACCAAATTTGCTAATACATATATTGATTTGTCAACGAACAGGTTATTTAGTGATGCTTAATATGTTTTTTTTAATATGTAACGTAAAATAATATCACCTATCCTTGAGCAGATGATAAAAACGAAATACATCATTATTGCCGCATATTCATCGTTTATAGAACATAGTAAACTCTTGTGCTTTTTTATATATTTCTCTAAGATAGAGGCTCCTTCATGCACTTCTTTCTTTTTCGTCCTGCACTTCATAAAACTTTAAATCTCTATTTTACCGCTAAACTAAAAAATCCTAAAATTCAAAATCTTCACTCACCTGTGCCGTCGCGCCTTCTTTTTACATTTTCTCTTCAATTTATTTGTTTCTCATGTGTACATTTTCTTTTATGGAACTTCATGAAATTGAACACCAGGAAAGTACTGAATTATGAGTTAATGGACAAAATAAATGAATTTTAGCCTTTAAAGGTTAAAGCTGGTGCATTCTATTTACATATTCAAATTTTATTAATTAGTGCGAAACAAAATCAATATGATCTTATCGGGATCTTGTGGATTCGCTAGTTAGTTATTGTTGTTGTGATAACCATCATATCGTCCTAATCTAAATTATTTAGAGAGAAATCATCATTGGAGAAGGTTATGGGTAGTAAGCTACATGGTAGGAATTAGCTTACCGAGTTGATACTTTTTTGGTATCTTTCTTTGTATATCTCGGGAACATCCTTCTCGTGTGAAACCTTTAAAAATGGTATGGATGTTTCCCCTTGTTTGGGCCGAGTTGAGTTGGATGATTTGTCCCCATATGTTTGTTTGTGCTATAGTGGGTTATTGTTCTTGGATAGCCTCAGGCCTTGGAAACTAGAGGATCATGTTGGGTTGCTCTGGTTGTCCTCACGAAACCCCTTTGTCCTTGGCCCCGACCTTGGCCTGGGTAGTCGTCGCGTCCTTGACCTCATTTGTCATTTCCTTGTTGGATAAACCGAGATAGAGCTCTTAAGCGAATCAACTATTCAATGATATCCCTAAGGTGATGACATTCCTTGTTGTTGAGTCCTATTCTCTGGTGGTAGGAACACATTTTGGTGGGGTCATCTTTTAGAGAAGGTTGTTGGGACTCGGGAAGCTGTATAAGCGTTAGGTTGCACACTTATCTAAATATGGTATACGTACTCGCGTTCAAGGGAGTGCAGTGTTCGTACCAGGTTATAATTGAGTCGGTATCGTCACTTCTCTTACTCTTCTGAGCCTGGAATTGGACTTTTATTGCTATCTTTAATTCTTTTTCTTTAATGGCCATGTATTTGGCCACTCATCCTTGAGCTCGTTCAGGTTGTCTAGACTCTTCCTAAAGAGGGAATCTAGAAAGGGTCTTGGTTGTAGACCGTATATCAACGAGTGTATGACCATAGTCGGGTTGAGATTTGGGATTGTGGTCGTCGCCTTGGTGAACCTATCCATGAATTGTCAAACTGTTTTTCTTTCACCCTGTTCCACGTACTTTAGGGTTGTAGATGTGGTGGGAATCGTTTTTGTGATTCGTGAAATAGGCTATAAACAACATGCTCAATGTTTCAAGAGTCAACCGAGCACGAGGCTAGCACATAGTACCAATCTCAAGCTAGTCTGTCCAAGGTTGTTGGAAACAACCTATAGGAAACTCATTCATGATGAGTATGAATGCTAACCTGGTTTGGTAAGCCTTTAGATGTGTTGCCGGGTAGATTGTTCCGTCGTACTTTCGAATACTGATGATGATTCCATTGGGGATCCAAGCACAAGCCACTTCAGTCGTGAAAGGATGGAAGTTCCTAACGTGGTCGGTCTTATTTCAAGAATGCTTGGCGTATATTCTGACAGTCCGATGTTCATACCAACCTATCTTCCTATTAGGGTGTCTAGTAAAATCCTGGGACTCCACTTATTCCGCGTCTCAACTACGATATCTGCATATGTTGGGCTCCCATTTAGAGTGGCAGGAGCATATGCTCGATTGACTTGCTCTGGTCTTCATGAGCCTGACATTAAGGAGAGTAGTCTTGAATCCTATGTGAATCTTGCCGAGCTGGCGGGCTGTAATCTCGACTTCCTCGTGAATCTCGCCAAACTGGTTGGTTGTGGTCTCATCTTTCTTGCGAACCTCGCTGAGTTGGTTGGTTGTGCCCCTCTGAGAATTCCAAGGGTCCTCTTCATAGGATCAGGCCGAGTCGATGAGATGACCTCTCATTATTCAGGTTAGTTTGCCTTTGTTGAAGTTCCTACAGGTCGATTTCTTGTTGAGCGCGTATGCCTCAAGCTCGGTCTCATGTTGCCTGTGTGTTCGTTGTGCTGTTGTATAAATGTTTGTACTTGCTAGTGGAGGGTCGCCACCTGATTGACTTCCATCTCATGGAAGATTTGGGCAGACCTTCAAGTGGTGACCATAGGGAGGTAAGGTTGGGAAAAAGTTTTACCAGGGTCCAACAGTGAGTGCCAAATGATGTGACTTTATAGATAGATGGAAAGATCGTAACGATTACTTTAAGAGCTCTTGCTGGTCGAAATGAAATTCCTTACTGTTAAGTGGAGGAAAATCCACTTGCAAAAGATTATTTGACGCTCAAGTCAGTAAGAGAGCTTATGATCTTTATGAATATAGTGAGTATAAGTGATTATGAAATGAGTATTCCTTGGGAAATACTACTTTTGTTTATAGGATCAACATGGACCGTGAGCCTTTGTTCCTATTGGAATAATATTTACCTCAAGCATATAATAATAGTGTAGTTAATAATAATAGAATAATAAATAACCATAACACCAAACTGCAAATATTAATTATGTTATGTAAATATTGCCAAAATAAACATAGGTTTGTGCTGCTCCATAATGAAGAGGCTTAATGGTCTTTATTGGGTCATGCTCTTTAATACGTTTATTGAGTTGGATAAGAACAAAACTAAACCAATTCCATGTAATCACCAAATTCACTTTTCACTTCATATAGATTTTGTGTTTCTAGCTCGTTTGCCTGATTCATCCTTGATTTGTCTCGATTCAAGCTCAAACTCTCACTCATGAGAAATAATCCTTCTAACATGCTCACTATTTCTGCAGAGGGTTTGTTGATGTTCTGATGGGTGGTATAAGATTGAAGGAGAGGGAAACTTCAAAGAAGAAAGAATAAACTCTTTGGTTACTTAAAAATACCTTGACGATCGAGGGTTTTGGAAAGTATTTTCATATCGAAAATACTTTTTATTATAGTTATTTCAAACTATAAAAAACATTTTATCGAAAAAATGTTTTGAAATGTATTTAATATTTTTAGGAATATTTATTTTGGAAATTATTTTATATTTCAAATGAGGTGTTTTGGAATATTAATATATAATTTCTGAAACATCTCCTCTAGAAATTTCTTTCTTATATTTTGGGTTGGATAGTTCAAAAATCTTTGTCAAATTAAAAAATATCTTTTAGAACATTCCATCTAAAAAGTATTTAAAATAAGGTGTAAAGATTTTTATTATATTTTTAATGAGAGATAATTTGAATAATACCATTTTTATTTCTTTTAAAAACAAAACATGCAAAGATAAAAGATGAAATAAAATATATAAAAAAAAAAACTCATTTTAAGTTAATTAACTAAATTTGGGATTTCATTCATTTCTCACTTTCACTTTTAATCATTTAGTCATTAATGTGGGGTTCTTATTGCATCTCCAAATTTATAATTTTGTCCTTGAGTAAAATATTATATAAAATAAAAAAAATATAAGTAATAATTACTATTTACCATTCCAAAGTTTCATGCATTTTCTTCTTCTTTAGTATTTTTTTTATCTACCAAATTTTGAAATTCGATTTAAAAAACTCATTAAATTTCAAAATCCGTTTTAGGAACTTATTAGATTTCGAAATCTGTTTAAGAAACTCACCAAATTTTGAAATCTAAATTAAAAACTCATTTATCTTTGAAACTAAACGAATTTTGAAATTTAATTTAACGAATTACCGGATTTCGAAATCCGATAAACACTCGTATTGTACTTCAAACTCCGATAATCACGTTTATCTAATTTCGTAATCCATTCAACCCTAGTATAATATGTTTACGTATTTTAATTCATAAATGATTTATTATTAATAATATTAATTGATATTATAACTAATATAATACTATTAATGATATTATAACTTATAGTATTAGTGATATAATTTTCTATCATTAATTATTGTAGTAATAATATATCGTTTTTTACTATATTTATTTATTTAATCCAATTCATAGGTGAAAACAAATTTCGGTTTTTAAATAATTAATTTAATCTATGACGTTTATTCATATTTACTCATTAATAATAATTGATCTACTTTCAAATTAATAATAAATTTTCACAAGCGATTGTGACCCTCTAATAAGATGTTTACATAGTAATATAAAATTAGAGTTTATACTTTTACTAAGATTAATGTAATTTACATTTCAAGTTTTTTTTTAACTTATTTTAATTTCAAAACTTGAAACACTAATAAATACATATTGGATTTTAAAATTCACTTAAGTCTTTAATTGGATTTCAAAATGGAATGAAGAGTTTCATCCTATTTCTATTTCTATTTAGATTATACTGAATATTTAAAAACAAATATAACCAAACAAAGATGATTTATTGAGAAAGAGAAGAACAAGACTAAAATTCGATGTAAGAGTAGGATGAAAATGAACAAAAATGAAGGAGACAGGAAAGGGAGGTGCCACTAGGTTTAGGTTGATAAAAAAGTGAGTGAGAGGAAAAAAAAAATTCCTTGATAGAAAGATAGTTTTTGCATTAAGAGAAAGTTTAGAAGTGCATGGAGAAACCTTGGAGGTATATGAAGAAACCTTGCCTATTAATAAATCAGTTTCACCAAAGTTTATCTTAATAATTTTTAATTTATTTTCTCAAGCCACTTTAACTAATTTATGAAAATAAGCTAAAATGCTAACCTTTTATTTTCTATTACTTTTGTTGTTGCTAATTTATTTTAGACTTCTTTTTACCTCAGATAATTAAAGGTCATTTTATTTTATAACTTATCATCTGATTTCATCAAACACTTTCAATTTTATAAGTTACTTTACAAGATCAACGTGTTTTTGACTGAACTTATACGTTTGTAAGCTTTTCACCTAGTTCATAACGAGATTTTAGTATAAGCAAATTTATTAGAGACAAAAAATAAAAGGCAAGCATCAGAATTGCATACAACACTACCATGTTTGGCTTAACTGCAGCTGAGAATGCTACTTAAACATATGTTCTTCATAAATAATACACAGCCAGATGATGTGGATATATAAAGCTGCTAAGTAAGGCATGGTTAACAACAAAATAAATTGTAAGTATAGTGTGTTCATTTCTTCACTTAGAGGTTATAACCCTTTTCAATGAAAAATTCTTTAGTTTTTCTACATCTTCTACGATTTTGTATCAGATGTTGAGTGAATGAGTGACATCGTGTGTGCAATGGAGTGAGGCATCTGTGTGCCCGAGTGTGTGGAGATATCAGAAAGAGATTAACAAGGATAAGGTCAACAAAACATCATCCTAAAAGATGAGATCAGAAATGTCATTTGCAAAAACACCATTTCACAAAAAAGTAAATAAATAAAATAAACGTTTGTGAATGAAGTTGCTCAATGCAGGTTGTTCTTCAAGAAGTTAAGAGAGAAATTTCACCACCAAATTTACAGAGTACAGATTCAGAGCGTTAGGATTGATCAACTTATGCAATCATAACCTTAAGCATGATACAACAGTTAAATACTACGAATTAAAACTGCAAAAATACAAAAGAGCACAAGAAACTATCACCACACACATCGATATGTGACATGCATCTGGGTGATTTCACCACTATAGGTAACTTTAACTACTTGGCCCCTCTCAAGTCCATAATATCGTGCAATTGCATCAGTCTTTAGCATGCGGGGAAGCTGAAAACACCAAAACTTAACATAAGATTGCTTGTCTTGGAATATGAAATTTTAAATTCATTCAAAAGTTATACTATAATATATTTATTATCAACTATTATTATCACGCAATTTCATCAATCAGTAGCGTATAGACAAGCTAAGAACAAGAAAACTTAACTTTTATGTTCGACTATGAAAATAACAGAATTTAAGATCCATAGAATAGAATACAATTTGTATGTGTAATAGAAGAATGAATACAAATATCAGTATTCCATATGGCTAAGCACATTTAATCATAACAAACATGTTTCCATCATTTCAAGAATAATACTTATATACTATTTTTCAGACTATTGGTTCATTAAATTCATTTTATTTCTTTTTATCATTTATTTTGACAAAGGACTTCTTCAGATCTTTTGACTCTATATGCAGAGGTCAGACAGACATCAGCCCCGTCTAAAATGTTCTTGCTGTATCATGCAGAACTTGCGGGGATATCTTAGACAAGTCCTTAAAGATTGAGCAGATCTTAGCACAGCATCCTTTCTAAATGCAGTGGAGTTTACAACTCAAGGTCATGCATTGGTTTTCACAATTACCGTGACAGAAAGTGTCTATGTTTATCTATATTTGTATTTATTACAACATGACTAAGTACAATATTGTAGCAGGTCACTACTTGAGAAACCACAGCAAAGTAGCACATATCTGGGCAACAATTGAGTCAATTATCAAAGTGTAAAAGTTTAGTTAAATATTTCAATGTGATCTCCAACAGAAATTGGTTTCATTGGAAAATGTCAAAATGCAACTTCGTTTTATCTACACATGACTCAATCTAAACTGCACAAGTTCACTGAAGATGCACCATAGAAAAATTAATAACTTAAATAGAAGGGTCCATATCCAGCGCATAGACAATTCAGAAAGACGAGGTTCGAGTCTGAGATAGGCTTTTCCAAATTGTATCAACTGACCTGCTTTTCTTCTATATTGAACTTCTTCAGGAGATTTTTCTTCTGCCTATCAGTCAGCACCTGATGCTTTGGCTTCAACACATGCTTTGTAATATTAACAAGCAAATCTGTGATCTGAACAGCAAGGAAAAAAGATTTACACGGGTTTTTGGGCAATAGAAGTTTTTGTCAGCGCAGATAAGAAAATCAGTCAATAAGTTTCATATTATAGGAAAATGAAATAACAGAGACATCTTTCATGTTATAGGTATTATTAAAAAACATAACTTAGTTGTAACAAGTGCAAGTGCTTGGTGGATCGCAACTGAAGCAAATATGGGTACAGAGTGAAGTCATTCAGGATGAGATGCCATAGTTACTCAAAATTTTCAAGCATCACAAAACTCAATGTTGCCTCTAGCAAAAAATGGTATGCCAAAGGTAGACAAACTCCCAGTTTATGCATGACAGAATATCAAATATACTTGAAGATTGAACAAACGGTGTTAGGAGCTAGAAGGTTTATGAAAGAAGGAAGAAGACAAGTACCGAATGGTTAAGGGAAGGAGGGTGAAGGAGGCTGAATGGTTAAGGGAATGGGGATGAAGGGGCTGAACGTTAAGGAAAGGGGGGTGAAGGAGGCCGAACGGTTAAGGGAATGAGGGTGAAAGGCCGAACAGTTAAGGGAAGCACGGGACCTGTAAATGTATACCTTTTGTAATTCTATTGAGTTAGTTAGTACTATTCTTGTGTACAGACAGGTCTTGGACCTTTTGAGGGAGATTAGGCTCCCGGATACCCATTCTTTCGTGTGCTTTTGACCTTTGATAATACAGAAGATACATTTCTTTTCCATCTGTGTTCTTATAACTGTTTGAAGTGCAATAGTTAGATTTCAGCGATCAAGAAACCTAACAAACAGGGACTTTAGTACATATATATTCATGCTTGACACAGGTGTTAAATGATCATAATAGTTTAAATAGCACAGTTTTCTATCACATGAAGAAATTTTTAAATGGAGAAGATTACATATGCCATGTAATGATTGGACCTCTCCTACTAATGAACTAAGAAATAGAATCCTGAAGTTTCCAAGCTTCTAATCTGCCTTCAATTAGCCAAGTAATTATAACCTGTTCTCCAACATACTAACCACTTTTAAAACAATTTCTGACTTCAAAGAGTACAAGGAATTATTTTCACTTTCTTCATCTTTCACTTCCACAAAGGAACAATTTCCTGCTGAACCTTATTCTTTACCACTTACATTGTACTGGCCATTTTTAAGTTGAATCTCGATGAAACTATAGACGTGTACTCCCATACAGTATGAACATAGAAATGCAGAAAACGGTTAGTGACAAAATTATGACAACATATGAAGTTAGTAAAAATTATCACGTGAGCGCAATTTTTAATTATGAGATAGAATCAATCATTTGAAAGTTAGCATCGGTAAATAAATACTATCATTTATGTATTTATTATAGTACACAGTATTTCTATTTATGTTCGTGTAAAATTCATAAAAGTAAAAGAGTGTAGTTGAGAGTGTTCAGCTTTCAGAGTGTCCGAGTTAGATTGATAGCAAAAGCATAGGTGAGTTATGATCTGAGAGAAAGCCATGGTTTCTGGTTAAGGAAAAAGCTCTTGCTTTCAATAAATCAACACGCAGCGAGAAACTGAAAGAAATCAAGAGGAAGGAGTGAAAAAGGGGAGAGAACCAAAGAAACCTCCTGCCGTGAAACCATTGACTGAGTGAACTTACTGAAATATGATGGTTCAGCCACACTTAACAGTTAGGACTTATGCACAAAACTCAATTTCCTATCAACTTAACAGCTAGAAAGGTTTTTTTGAAAGACGGTCATAGCCAGAGTCTTGGCAGCAAAGTTAAGGTTATTGGGGTGTTCACAATCCAATCCCAGCCACAAATTATAATTGAGCTACGGTGGCTGCAATTTAAAACCTTGTCCAAAGCAGTTAAACTGATAGCTGAGCATAACTGAAGTTAATACTAGTATTACTCAAACACCACGAAACATCTGACATAGGTTTGTTCAACATGGTAACTTTTAAGTGCACAGAGGTCAATAATGAAAACCGTGTCAACCAATCCTGCTAGAAATACAACATGCAGTTTTATATTATCCACCTAAAGAAAGAACAAATAAAACGCAAACCAATCTGTAGAACATTTATGAAAGATATTTGAGATAGAATCACAAACCTGGAAAATTTCAACCTTGAAGGAAAAAAGATCAACGGCTTTCAAGGCCTGGCTAGTAACATGACTCTCCACTATCAATATAAGACCACCCAAAGTGTCTCTATTAACAATCTGCCCCGCAATGTTCCGAATGGCAGTAACTTTCACAGAACCCGGTCCGCAGAAAATTACTAAAATCTGCAATCATCCAGAAACTGATTTTACTACAAATGCAAATCCTCGGTCATTTTCAGGTGTTATTGAGTCAGTCCCTAAACTTCCTTTTGACAGAGAGATAGAAAGATAACTTTTTTCTCTGAATACGTCAAACATAATTTAAGAGTAGTAAAAAACACCAAGACAAACTCAATTTACAAAAAAAATTGGTAGGAAACATGTACTCACTTTCAGACTTAAACATCAAAACATAAATAACTTCACTAAATCAATAAGACCAACTTAACAAAATGAATTTCATCCAAAATCAATTTTGCTTCAAAAGTCTCAAAAGTCCGGTCAGACAGGGTAAATCAAATGTGTCATGCAGATGAAAAAAAAAAGTGATCGAAAACAAGAAAACCCAGGAGATATGACCATTCAGTAAACATTAGTAGATTCTTTACACCTATAAAGTAGTAAAAAACACATTGCCAGTATATAAAAATTGAATTTTTCCGTAGATTTCAGGGGAAGACATTGAAATTGAGGGAGAAAGATAAGAGGGGGCGTGTTGGGTGGAGAAGAGATGAAGAAAAGGATACCCTTTTGGAAGGGTTGGTGGCGTGAGTGAGGGAGAGGCGGAGACGGTCAGGGTCGGGGGAATGACCATGCATGTGGCGGAATTGGGAGAGAGAAAGGTCGATTTCGCTGGAGGGAATAGAGTAGCCTCTGTCTCTGAGCATTTCCAAAGTAGTTCTGCGAGACAAGTAGTATCTGTGACTTTCAACGCTGCCATCATCGATGAACTTACTCAAACACCCTTTCACTTGTTCTGCTTCTTCTTGTTCTTCTCCTTCTCCTCCCACTCTCGCCAATTCGAACCCGTTCTCAGCTGCCATCTCTCTCTCTCTCTCTCTGACTTTGCATCAGAGCCACTTCTGTTTAAATTTTTCTTTTTATTTCACTGCTGATTGCGAGCATTAAATTAAAACTGACATATTCATTTTCATATTTCCATTTTTTTTATGAATCTATTTATTAGATAATGAAAATATGAAAATTTATAAAAAAAAAATTATATTAATGTGGTTAGGTCATAGATAAATTTATATAAAAAAGTGAGAATGTCAATCCACTGAATTGAACAATTTATGAGAATAATTGTATGATTAATTAAATAAGAATGTTATATGGAGGTAATATATATATATATATATATATATATATATATATATATATATAAAATACAATACTAGGATATCCAAAAATGAAAAGATCTTGAAGTTGTAAATACCTTTTTTATAAGGACATGGAAAAGAAAGATAAATTTCTAAGAAGTTATTTATCAATAATATTCACAAAGAGGTATTAATTAATAGATTTAATGATGAATGAAAATATTATGTAAGTACGTGAAGTAGTTGAAAGTGGTAAAAAAATATATTGGACATGTCATTCCGGGAAAGATGATAAATGGAACATTATAAGATAGTATAGGTTTTAGCAAAAGCCAAGATAAATGGTATAATTACTTTAGATTTTATCTATATATGGAAAAACAATTTTGTACTGATACCCTTAAAATGGTCAAATAAAATTATGATTTATTTTACAAGTTTTTGTCCTATCTTTACAATGATTTTTACATTTTCAAAGGACTGGAGTTTTTACTTCAAAAACTCCTAAAATTTGTTTACATAAATTGATATGCTAAATTAAGTTATTGAAATAAATTTTTTATCCTGAGAATCATTTGGATTTTAACATAAAGTTTGTAGACAATCTACTTCTTCTGAGATTGGATCCAAGTGAAAGATTTATGATGAAAAATAAAAATGTCATTGTTGATGGAGCAAAGAAAAGAGATTAAATGGAAAAGAAATAATGTTTTAGCTCAATTATTGGTTTATGTGACCTAGTTCAACTATAGTTTTATATGGGATTACAAGAAAAGAAATCAGTGATACAAATTTTTCTAAGTTTTACATCTAAGGTTACTAGAAAAATATTAAAGAACAAAATTGAAACAGTGTTAAAAATCATATTGATGTAATAATGTTATATTATTGCAAAAGAAACTTTGCTCAACTGTAAACAGTAATATGTCAACATTCAAATTTTTTAAAGTCAATTAATTTTACAATGTTAAAATCATTTATTGGTTTTAATTTCTTTTATTTATTTTATTCTTTTCTAACTCTATAAAATGAGAACTCTTCTCCATTCCAAAATACATTAAGTTGAATCTTTCTCATTCTCGTATATTCTTACTTTTATTCTCTTTTCATCCTGGATATAAATTCTATCAGAGTTTCTTACTAGTTATGTGATTTACACGCCTTAGAAAGTTGCCATTTGAGATTTTATCAACACTTTTTACTACACATATTTATTGGGATGATCAAAAGAAAATTATATAATGAGAGTTTATATTAATTTTAAAAATTTGAATGTAGTTAATTGATATGTTAATCATTGATAATGAAATGGTTAAGTTTCTAATATGGATATTATGGATATAATATATATATATATATATATATATATATATATATATATATATATATATATATATATATATATATATATATATAAATGATCACTCATTTCATAAACATTATGAAAACGGTGATTACATAATTAAATGAATGGTTTGTTTATAAGATAATGTCTAATATATAATTTTTTAAATATAAATTCATTAACTTTTCTTTAAAAGAAAAAAACATAATAGACTAATACATTGTGCACACGTGTGTGCATGTATATAAAAGTGTTAAATAAATAATAACATCACACATAAAAATATACATTTATTTAAATTTTGTAAGTTTAAAATAAAAATAAAATATATAAATAATCTATATAATATTATATAATTTTCACAAATCAAGAAATACACATTTAAACATAAAGATTCTTATAGTCAAATCATATATAAATAATCACATATATGATATTTGAAGGACCAATATATTGACTAATACATGAGATTCTCCATGTGTTATTATTCAATTGTTTATGTGTTTCAAGAGTTATAACGTGTATATGGTTGCTTCTTTCTCCACTAAGCATGACAAGATAAATTTTATATCTTATGAGTCTGACTACTATTGAATATATGAATCTTTCTCGACTCTTAGAACTAGTTTTTTTTTATTTTATTTTTATGATTTCAATAACTAGTAGTCAAAATAATCTCATTTTAGTCACTAATGTCAATACACCCCACATTGTATCACACATAGTAATATTTCCACAGTAGGAAACACTACTTATTAATTCCATTCAATTCATATCACACTAAAACAAAATAATACAACTATTTTCTCATTCCGCACCATTCATATTAAACTAGAATATGTCATTACTTCAAAGAACATATATCATTCTTCTATAGTACACAAATCTCTGAACAAACTCTTCACAATTCAAGCACATTTCAAAACGCAAGAAATTTAATAGATTTGCTTAGCGAGTCTAGTTACTCACTTAACGGGTAACCTTTGGTAAGATACTCGTACAAAGACTGAATGACTTGTCTAGCAGTCAAGCATCCCTTGCCTCTCAACCAAAACCAAGTGTAACACTTGCTCAAAGACCTACGGCTACGGTTTCACTCAACGAGAAAGTAATGAGACTAAATTCTTTAAAAAATTGCCTAAAGAACTTGAAATGCTAAGCATTCTTAATTGTAAATTATGCATTCTCACTCATCGAGCCATGTACTCACCCAAGTTCATGCCTGCTGGCAATGTACCATGGCTCATTTGTCAAGGTTTTCACTCAATTCCAATTGAAACATGCATAATTTTACTTATCAAATAACTTTAGACAAATGAAATCATATCACACAGCCATTTCACAAAGGTCAGTAAGGAATACAACTCAACTCACATATAAAATCATCAATTCCAATAATATCATTCTAAACATATTTCACAATTCAATTCATTACAATTCAAGATCACATAATTCACAATTCATTAGTACAATTAAATTTTAAAACAAACTTTCCTTACTTGTTGCAGAAAGCCTTTTTATTTTCTCATAGATGGTCCTAAGCTCTATATTTCACAAATGTTTTAAAAAAATTTAAAAAAAAGAGCTTAGATTAATGATCCGAGCACATCCTTAGAATTAAAACAGAGCAAGATTTCTAAAGAACGTCCTAAGATCACATGCAAGACCAAGAATAGTACATGCTTATAGATCAAACCTTTACTCAAAAATAGGGCATAAATTGAACTTAGTTTATTGATTGGTTAGACGTATACCCTTGGTGCCAAAAGCACTAAGGTATGCTCTGATCTTGAAAGAGATAAAAGATGAGGTTAGAAATGCAGAGAGAAGATAGAAAAGTCATAATGGAAAGGGTTCTAAAGAGACGAAGACTTTTATAAAATGAATTTATTTCTATTAGAATACTATTTATAGATAACCTCATTTTATAAAACATATTTTCTACTCTTAACCATTTTCTAGGTTCATACATATTGTAGAAAACGTGCAACGGAATCATTAGAGTGTAAGACAACCAAGAGTGGGATGAATTGTTTCAAGTTAAAAATCGCTTTACTTTGAGCAGATTTTTACTTTTAAAAATTTATTTGAAAAAACTGAAACTCTTGTGGTTCAAAAGCAAATAAGTAAAGTAGATTAGGGAGAAGAAGAATTATACAAGTAATTTTTATACTGGTTCCAATCAAAAGATTTTACATCCAGTTGTTAATATCTCTAAAGGAGGGATTAACTTTTCCACTAAATGTAAAAACACTTTACAAAATGATAGCAAGAATAAGATTAGAAAACACCTTTCTTAACATATAATAAATGACCAACACCTTCATTTGACACAAAAAAGAATGAACAACTTGATTTTGCTTCGTAGAAAAGCACCTCCAACTTAGACACACTAAGTAATAGTTTTCCCTTCTTCAAGCACCGAAACCACAAACTTTCTTAAACACTCAAAGTATTTAGACAATTCTTTGTACTCTACAAAAGTTTAAGTTGTTTTTTATGAAATATGAAACACAATATTTATAACCCAAGGTTCGAACTAGGTTAGAAGCTGAACAAACAACTCCTAACTGTCAGTGATAATCGATAATCCCAAGTGATAATCGATTATCTCAAGTTAAAAATAGTTTCATTTCGGGGATAATCAATTATCCCAAGTGATAATTAATTATCTGCGAACCTTGGTGATTCATGCTTTTGGTGATAATCGATTATCCTAAGTGATAATTAATTATTGTTGAATCAAAGTGTTTTCTTAGTTTTCTTGTAATAATCGATTATCCTCGTAAGAATTTTATACTAAAAAGTAGATATAAGACTTCTTTAAGTTATAATTGAAAATCTAAAGCTATTACAATGAAATCTACAACAAAACTTTAACATAAATTCTTCTAGTAATGTAATTTGTTTTTCAAGTCTTTGAGTACATCATCATCAAAGTCTCTCCAGGCTTCAATTTATCTTATTGGTAACAATATTTATATTGAGAATTTATAATTGATGAATCATTTAAGATTAAAAAATGTTACTAAACATAAATGAGAAATGAATTTGTGTTTTTGTTTTATAATGAAAGATCATTGGTGTGCAATTATAATTGAATCCAAGTACCAAGAAGTCATCCTCTATACCAACTTCTTCATAATCAAAAGTTTCTTCTTGAGTCAGATGAGCTTGTAATAACCTTTTTAGTATGCTTTTGGCACTTTCTCCATCCCAACAACCCTATGCAAAGTGACTAAACCTTTGACAGTTGTAACAATTGACTTTCTTTTTGTCAAACTTCTTTTCTTTCCCTTCACCAGAACCTTGTTTTTGTCTTTTGTTCTTGAGAGTATCCTCTGACTATACTTGACAATTGTAACACTTGACTCACTTCTTTTTTGATTTGGAGCCTTTCTTAAAGTCCTTCTTTGATTTTCCTCCAACTTGAAGAATAGTTTGTTTTCTTTTTTGATTTGGAGCCTTTCTTAAAGTCCTTCTTTGATTTTCCTCCAACTTGAAGAGTAGCTTGTTCTTGAACATGTCTCTGTTCATTTTTCATTTATGCAGAACTCGTGTGCTTCGAGTAAGTATTGTAACTCTTCACCTTCCATGGTGTTAAGATCTCTAGTCTCTTAAATTACAACCACCACATGATCAAATAATGGAGGTAAAGTTCTTAAATTTTCATCTGCAACCTATTGATCTATGATGTTATCCTTGCAAGTCCTCATGGCACTCACATGTTCTTATATTTGATCAAAATATTGTAATATGGTTTTATTTTTATCCATAGTTAAACTTAAATTGTCTACATGATGTTTGAAGTGTTACCTTTTTGTTTTTTTTTTATCACCATTACCATAGTTCTTTATCAAAATCTCCTAAGCCTCCTTGGTAATAGCAACTTTTGAGATTTTGTTGAAAATTTTTGCACTAACACATTGATAAATGATAAATGATGAATCTTAGTTTGCTATCCATTAGTTATGTTGTAATTTCTCTTATCTTCATAAATGGAGTTTTTAATTCTCAATAATAACTACTTTAGCTACATTCTAAAACAGAAAAATGACTAGCATCGTTACCAAACAACTTAGCATCAAATGTACGAAATCCTCCCTGTATCATTTCTAAGAATCCTACTATACTTTCTTGACCAACTTAGGATGTCTTGCCATTTTCTTGTTCACAACAAGAGAATACCCATTTCAATCTTGAAACACTCTATGTTTTACACACAACTCTTGGTCCTATTTACATAGGTATCACAAGCTTTGTAACTCTAATACCATATAAAAACATATGCTACCCAGAAAATAAATGAATGAATGCCACTCATCTCATTAATATGATAGCTACATTATGACAATTTATATACACAAGAAATATCAAAACAACTATTGCACATAAAGAGAAATAATGGTAATATTTGATTTTTGCTTAATTCCTAACAATTTTTCTGTAAGCTGGTTTAATATTCTTTTTCTAATTTCAGTTAGAGGAGTAACTCAATGTACTTTTATATATAAGAACAAGAAATAATCCTAAGAAAATATTTTTAAACTTTAAATAATAGATTTGAAATACTAAAATCATATTTTTAATATTTAAAGCACTAGAGCTATATATTTTATTGTAAAAGCTAAAACTGAATTGATCTCAAACTTCAAGATTAAAAACATAACTAAATTTTTTTTTTTGTTTCAGTCATTAATTAACTTTAACTCACTTTATAAATTCTAAAAATCAAAGTCTTGATTAGTATACTTTTTCTTAAAATACAAACTTTTAAGGCCTATTATATACATATATTTGGAAAATCTTGTAAATATGTATATAAAAATTAGAATATCTCAAACACTTTATTAAATAAATAAATAAATAAATATATATATATATATATATATATATATATATATATATATATATATATATATATATATATTACCGACAAAAATGTCTAGTGATTAAGAAATTAAAATTTCTTTTAAGAAAATCATATAAAAATTATAAAAATATATTTTAACAGATCTAAAACATAATGAGATTTCTATTTGCTGTACATAAATTGTATTTTTATTTTAGCTTTAAAAGTTTTTAAATCACAATATAAAATATATAGTAAAGAAGATCAATAGAAAAAACTAGCTAATTCTTTTTCGTCTAAGTTAAAAAAAAATCATGTTATTGTATACACAGTTAATTTATATAAATACTAAAAAATGTTCAACTTTATGATTTATTTTGTTGTGATTACATATTTTAATACATGTATAATAAACACTAATTTAATTATCTTGTTTTGACATAATAAATAAAATAATAAATAATAAAATATATCTAAAAAGAAAATAAGACATAATAATAAAAATTCGAAAAGTGACACTCATATTTCCACATTCTTAATAATTTTATTTTACTTTTAATCATTTTTGCCCCTCTTAAACTTATCATTTGAAAAAGAAAGTCTTAGTATTTGAGAAATTACCACATATGCTTGCACAGTGATGAACAGTAAGAACTTCTAACCTACAAGATTTTCTAGAGATTTAGTAAATGCCAAAAGTTCTAGAAGTTTGCAACTCTTCAACTTTCATAACGGAGAGACTGTTAGAGTCACCGGGCTGTTATCACTTCATACTTATAATTGGGAATCACCTGCTCCATTGACTTTCATTCTAAAAGAAAAGATGAGGGAGATTAACAAAATTACCATGGAGTATCTAGTTACCGACAACATGCGACAGTAAACAGTAAATAGTTGTCATTCACATCTTGGGACTCTCAAAGAGACGCTGGCTTTGAATTCCTCTGCACCTCTTTGGGACCACCACTTCATGATTTCTGGGCCCAGTCCATAGGCCCAAACCCAGTAAGAAAAGCTCATTCTTTTGTAAAACTTTTGGATTTAAGAGAAAACTCTTCCAAGTTCTAGAGTAATAAAAAAGTTTCACATTTTATGTATACTTCTTGATAGGGAATTAGAATTTTCAATGGTTAACAAAATGAACAAACTTTACTGTTATTTTCTACCAACATCTTCTTTATACATTTGCATTCATTAATTTAATTGGGTTGTTGGAAAGTTTGTTTTTTTAAGAAAAGAGTGAATAACAAGTTAAGTTTCTTTTACCAATAGGGTGAGAGTAAAGAATGACAATCCAGTAATCAACCAAAGGAATCCAAGAAGTATGACAAAGTAGAAGAAAATATATTCAGAGGAATATTTCAAAAGATGAATCCAAAAGCTTTACTTTTCAATTAACAGTTAAATTTGTATTAAATAAATTATTATAACTATATTTTATTCTCTAAACTATTTTGTTTAACTTTTATCAATCCTTGTCATAGTGTGTTATTCTCTTCTCATTTCTTACTCCAATATCCTCTGACAAGAGTGATTTTTACTTCAAATTAAAAATTTTTAAATTTTTTTTCCCTTAATCTTTTATCTCCATTTCTAAGTTAAATTTTTATGTTTAAAGAAAGTCATATGGTTTAAAATAATTTTGTATCAAAATATAATATTTTTTATTATAGTACAAGTTGCATTTGGGAAATATTTATTTATTGCAAAATTTATTATAGTATAATTTATAAGCTTAAATTCTTATAAAGTTCAACTTGCCTCCTTTATAATTAGAAACATAAGGAATCTTTTCTTCTGCACACTTTTTACCAAGAACTGGTGTTTCTCTTTTTATAATGTGACAGACTTATACTTGTGCCAGTACATTTTCTTTACTCTAGGGAAAACATACTTACCTTTGGATCATAAAATCATATGTAGGTGAATTTTCACCAACATTCGTTAATCTTACATAAGTGAGCAACGTCAGTCTCAGTCTCACAGGTGCACATTGATTGATTTACACACATCATTAGGATGATCTTGTAGAGAACTTCATGCACATGATATGTGAAAAGGACAATGTCTCATACTATTTAAGATACACTTAAACATTGATGCTATGTAGCACTGTTATGAAAGGTCGAAGTAAACATGTCTAATTATAGTTTCAAACAAGATATTTCAATAAGCTAACCTAATGTGCAGTAAATTATTTTCTCAGATTCATCAAAGACAGAAGATCATAGTTCCAAACACAAACAATGCCGTGAACGTGAAGATTGTACTATTGCAGCAAGATGGGTCAGTCTTATGAAATCAACCCTGTGGTAAAATAGCCTATTTTAGCTGAAACTGACAAAGCACAAACACTGAGAGACAACTCCAAAACCAGTAACCCCCACATATTGCACCTTCTGTTTGTATCTGCTGAAAACCATGGTGCACAATTGTGGTGGTTCAAGACCTTGTAGTTTGTTCTGCCATTTTCACTGTTGAGAACAGGACCTTCTACTTGCTAGCTTCCTTGATAATTGCATATTATGCCATAAAAAAACAAAAACAAGCAACGCAGCTTCATAGATAAGACACTTGAAATTAGAAATTAAGCATGTACACATAACCTTGTCAGTTTTATTTTCTGCTGTTCAGAGGGTAATGAACACTAATAAAGCAAAAGTCTGACATAAAACAAATAACAACTGGGAGTACTGACTAAAAACAAAGGACGAAACTGAAAGGTGCATTCTTGGTGGTTGTCAATTCCACCCCAATGAATGAACAAACACAGCACCAACATGATCAACTAGGGTATGCTTGTGATCAAGAATAGCTTTTCTGTGTAGAACATATGCTGAGGGAGGTCAACATCTTAAAATTGATTTTGATACAAAGATAGTCTCGGTGAATCTGGTATACCTGATTCACAGGACTAATTTCCATCAATCATGTACAGCAACCTGGGCATCTAATCAAGCCATTCTCATTGCAATCAGGGCACCTTCTCAACCCTCCTTCTTGATGTTCGAACACCTTCCTGCTACCATTGCAATTGGGGCATGGTACAAACCTGGCATCCCCACAGTTGTCACAAACAAAGCCAGGCTCCTGGGTTGGGAATCCTTCCAACAGCCTTGCTAATTCTCCAGACTCATTCATATGCTTCATCTCATCAGCATTTCCCACATACTTCCCTCTGATAAATACCTGAGGCAAGGTCACTGCCTTGCCACCAAGAGCATCCTGCAACTCCTTCCTATAGGATGAATCCATTGAGATATCCCTCTCATCAACCGCAACTCTGAAGCCCCTCAGAATCATCCTAACTGAACAACAATCCTCATAGGTCTTCCGGATCCCTCTCAAACTAGTACAATAAAGCACTATTCTGTCTTCAGTGCCAGGCAAACGGCACAAATTATTCTTACAAAATGAAAAAGAAGGAGAAAATACCAAAGGGCTAGACCCCATTGACCTGATATCTCTAGGTAGAGTGTTTCTACCAAGTTGCCTCGATGATAATGCTCTCCTGTAACTCCAAGCCACACTTGGATCCAACTTAGCAAGCAATGCTTCCTCCGATAAATGCTGCCAAAGTGGCTTCTTGGTTGATGCTGGAGAGGAAGAGTTTTCCGTTACTGTTTGTGAAGTTTTCAGTGACTCAAAGGAATCAAGCAGTTTCTTCCTTGCAGACCCATCAAATGCTGTGTATCTGCATGAACTTGGCTTGTCTAAAGTAGAAATGTTAGGAGGCTTCACAATTCCTTCTTGTGGCTCCTCTTCTTCTTCATCCAAGCCATCCATGAGTTCCCAAGTGTTGATGACCGAGTCTGGGGAGAGTGAGTGTTCTATCTCAGTTTGGTTTGAGGTTTTGGTGAGGTGGGGTTGGTTATTTGGGGTCAAGTTGGGGTCTTTTTGGTCAATGAGAAGAAGGGAGCCATAGGTGGTGGAGGTGAGGGAGACAAGGTGGTGTGTGTCGCCCTTTTTGATGGGAGGGTGATGGACAAGAGGCATTGGGAGAGAAAGGGCTCTTCTTCTAACCGGGGGTGAAGAATTGTTGGAGTTAATGTGTGAAGCAGAAGCAGAAGAGGAAGAGAAAGAAGAAGAAGCAAGAGAAACAGAAGGAGAGGGATCCTGATCTGGATAACTGTTGGCCACTATGGTGATGGTTCTTGAGGCTGAGCAACCCATGATTTCACAATGAACAAGGAGATGTGCTTTCCTTGCCTTTGCTTATTTGGTTTGCTTCCTCTCTCAAAAAGACACTTTCTATTTTTTCCTTCCCTCCTCACTCCAAACTTTTTGGCTTTGTAAAAGTCTTCTTTGGAAGACCTTTGTGAAATAATGATTGTCCAATAGTAGAGATAGAGAGAGAGAGTTTTGGAGGCTTAGATTAGATGCAAAGGAAGTACATAAGGGAGGTATACTATGGTGAGAGGTGGTAGAACGGTGCTTTCAAGTGGGTTGGAGGGGGGAAGTTGACGAGCATCAATGCTGTGTACAATTGGGAGCATCCGATAGCAGTTAGGACCATTGTTTTTAAATTACCGATAATGAATTGGTGAGGGACCATTTGTTTTAAGGGCATAACAAAGTGGTAAAAAAGAGGGACACTGATCATTGGAAGATTCCTGTGTAATTTTGTAGGGTATACATTTTCGTATCAAAGTACTAAAGTTAAACTCTTTTTAGTATTGTAATCTATTTTCACATGTAAAAACAGAGTATTTGACTTTCCAGAACATGGTTAATTGGATCTCCCAACCTCCCTCCCAGCTCCTGTTTTTCAAATGTAACATTAAATCTAGCAACATCTTTTTGTTCAGTTTGAAAGTTTTAATAATGTGCATCGTTATTAGCAACTACCCAGCATTTAAATTCCTTTGAATTGTTGCCAGAAAAAAAGAGGAAAAAGCGAAACCGACAAATGAATGGAACTTGAATCATTGGATTTTAGTAAAGATTGGTTCCACCTAGTTAATAATTAAAAAAAAAAAACACTGGTTCTTGCTAAAGTTGTATGTTTCTTAGGAGGAAATAGACAAATATAATAAATAACCAGTGATGCAGTCTAAAAGAAAGAAAAACTACATTACTGTTAAGTGTAATCACAAATCTCTTGTACCTTTTGATATTGGGTATACTTCGCTTGTTTCAACATATGAATATAGTAAAATCATGCTCAGGTCCCATGTGAAGTGCCACATTTTTCTTAATTTAATGCATGAACGAGTCACTATCAAGTGAAGAGAATCATAAAATATTCATCGGTGCTTAAATAAACAAGCTGTATATTATATTCATCAGCAGTGATTTTCATAGGTAGAGAAGATTGATTTGGTTGGACACATCTAACTTGTGCTGCTGAAAACAAAGAAAAAAAAAAATCAAATTATGGAACTGATGATAGTGCTGGCAGTTAGAAGCTTCACCTTCAAAACCAATACATGATCACCAAGTCAATACAAGCAACCCAAAGGTTGGCCCATTTAAAAGCTTAGGACCAAGGATTTCATAATCAGTCTTTTCCTTTTCAACTTGAAGTTAATTTTTAATGAATTTCAAGTTTTGAAACCAGGGATGCTCAATTTTGTTTACTTTTAAAAATTTAGATAAAAAAAAGTAAGAGTTCTTAATCTGTACAATTATTTATTTTTGAAATATTTTTGTTTTGATCGTATGTGATATTAAGATTGACAAAGTATGTCTATATATGATGGGAAAGTTGGTCATGTTTGATGACATTGCTAAAGTGGAATATGGACTAAAATAAACCCATTTAATGAATGAGGAGGGGATCATACATTTTTTATATGGATATGTGAAAATGCATCACCAAAAAGAGAAAAAAGGGAGATGAAACAATGATGTTGATTTCTTCAGTAGCTATAAGGGGGAGAAAATAGTTGAATGGTGATTGATACAATATCAGAAGATGCATGTCACTTATTTTCTGATACAAAAAAGGTGTGAAGGGAATAATGAGAAGAAAAGATGAAATATTTTCTACTTATTTTCATTTTCCTGGAAAGGTTTACCTTGTTGAGTGGTGGCAGTTATTAATGTGTCAAAGAATAGCTAAATTTGATGATAGATAAATGAGATAAAGGGATAAGATGATAACTGAGCCAGATGTCATAAATAGTCATAACTACCAGTCAAAGTCCTTCTGCTTACACTTCTCATCCAATTAATAGTGAATGATAATAGTATTCATTAGCATGTAGGTTCCTTATTATAATCATCAACCATTAACATCATCAATCACATGCCATGTTAAAGGATTATTGGCTAGTTAATATCTAAATTGATGTTGTTATAAGTATTAACTGGTAAAAAATAGTTAGTTAAAATATATGTTGCTACCCTTTTTCTAGACAGATCTAAAACGCTTGTTAGCCATAGATATTGTGTCATAAAGTGTAGAGGTACAGCTTGTGAAAAATGAAAGTTAAAATTGTGATAGAACATACATCAATGATTATAACCTGATACGACAATGTTTAAAGTAACAGGGACATCCTTTGCACAAAGCAAATGCTTTTAGGCTAATGACAAAGTTGCTACCTGGCGTGGTAAGAAATGATGGAAGCAAACTGAAAAAATTTGAAGGAAATTGGCATTATTTCAACCTCAAAATAGATTGAAACAGACATTTCATAATTAAGGACCACATGGTAGCCAACCGGGGCAGGTGACACCGAGACCACAGGCCACAACTCCATTGTTCCCATGCGGCTCTTAGTTGCTAAAGTAGCTGTCTCATCTACTTTGTTGCTTTACTCATAACCCTTTTCAAATTTCGAAAGAAAGGTTCTAAAGTTACTACCTTCTTTGTATGGTCTAGAAAATGTTCAGCATGTGTTATTTGCCTGGTTATGTTAGTTGTCATCTGTAGTAGCTTTCAGATCACTAGTAAACTTCGAAAACAAAAGGGGGGACAGAGAAAATGTCTTTAGACTAGTATCTATCTATCCATTGTATTTCATCTCAGACATTAATACAAACCTTGCTGAAATTGAAGATTGATTTTTGTGGTACACTAGCAGAACTTCTGTAAGCTAAAATAAAGTAGTGCTGTTCTGCAAAAATAAATTGCTGGTACTCATGAGCTATTTTGGGAAATTAGCAAACCTCAATAGCATTCCTATTACATAGTAACACAACTAAATCCGTTAGGCATTCAGGATATGTCATGACACTGATGAACCTGAGCAGACATGGCAGAGTTCTTTCATAGATTCCAAACAATCTGGTAAAATTATTAACTTTGACAGAGCATGAGTTTTCAATGAGCCAATCTGGTAGAGCTATTAATTTTTACAGCCCTTAAATTGATGTTTGGACAACTGCTCAAGATTGTCAAGGTATTCTGCTAAAAGTTAAATTTGGTACAGTTCTTGACATGCAGTCTTTAAATTGAAAGGGATCTTAATTGGTGCATGCTGTCAGACTGAAGGACCAGATTATTACAATACACAATAGCAGAATATTGAAATGAATTTCCTACTCCTCCATACACATTTTAGAAGAGTTTAGCTTGATGACAAAATGTGAGTGCATAATTTACTGACATTTCTAATGCTCCAATCTTCACAACCAATACAGCAGTAAGTAATTTTTATCTCGCATTCCATTTGAATATGGAAAAGGGTAGTAATATTTTGAAATCCTAATACATTGCACCCCTTTTACTTTTTTACCTTTTGTCCTTAGTTTTTTCTGCTTTATTGCAGTTTGCTTTATGATACAGCAAAATTGCATATAGTCTTAGAGATTATACTCCATTTGTACAGTGTCAAAAAACTGACTACTGCGTCCTATCTATCCTTTCCCCTCTTGACATATTCGGAGATTTGGGAGCGACTAAAGAAACATAACTGCAGCCATTGTAGGAGAAAATAAATAAAATTCTTTGAAATAATTAGTTACCTTCAAGTTTGGTCCTTTTCTGCTGTATTTAATATTATGTAGGGTATACAAACATGGCCTAACTAATGAAATGTGTATCAAATTACCAACAACAAAAGTCAGCAGAATGAACCACTTTATACATTTTGGTGACAAGCACATCACATGGTAAAGTGGGTTGAACCACACCAAAGAAACAGAAAGAGCAATGACAAAGGCTCAAGCTGCTTTCGATTTCATGTGGGCTTATATGCCTGAAAAGTTGAACCTCCTTTTCCTCCCCAAATTTTCAAAATACCTTTACCACATTCATTAGTTTCAATATCAGAAAAATCACGATTGGTTCTTGCACGTTTCATCAGTACTCATGACTTTCTACGTGATAATGTTTGAGGATTTGTTCTGCTTTCTAAATAAGAAATACAAAGCCAATCAAAGAAGAGATTATACTATTATTGAACAACATCCAGTCTATAACATTTTTCTTCATTTTCTTCATGCAGTGTTAACTTTCTTTCTCTTCTCCATTTTTTCTCATTGTTTGAAACATAGAGTTGTGCTCTTATCCTCCTAGACAGCCAAACAACCTTACGGCGGAGCAAACATCAGAAATACATAAATAAAAGATTAAACGAACACAACAGTGAAATTTACACGTAAAAGAAAAGCAAATAAGAAGGTGGAATAATAGGGTTATTGCATAACAGACCACGAATACGTGACTCAGTATAATTCAAGTGTTGATAATAGGGTTATTACATCACAGAATTGGAAAAAAATAAATATACAAAGAATTATTATTTTTTAATTTAATTGGAAACAAAGTAAATTGTGTTTAATATTTTCTTGTCACTTTTTTAAACTTTTCTTAGATTACAAATTTATTTTAGTAACAAATTTGTAATTACAAGTGAAATCATACATAAAAAGATTGCTTTTGGGTATTGTTCTGGTTGGTTATTTTTCGTGAATGCAGTGGAGCTGGAGAAAAGTAGGGCGTGTGAAGAAATGATGAGGTGTTGTGTTCTCTGTCTGCAGGTGAATGGTGTTGAGGAAGGAGGAAACAATGATGTAGAGAAGATGAAATTAGACTGGTGTCGTGCTGTTAAAATGGGGGTAATGACCGCCGCAGGACCAAGTTGAACCTTTTTTCAAAAAATTTGTACTTGGCTTTTTGAATCTTGATAGGACAACACTTTCACTAATCTTTGAATGACCCCTTACCAGTGGAGACGAGGACAGCAATTACAGAAAATGTTGATTTAGTTTACATGCATATAAAGAAGAAACATTTAAAGTTTCCACCCTCAAGCATCCAAAGACAGGATAACAATGCTCCCAAATCTTCAACATCCTTACTAAAGAAAAAGAGAAAAAAAATTAAAGAGGCCCTGTTCTTAGTGCATTGTCTAGATCAGAAATGAGATCATTCACATCCTCAATCCCCACAGATATACGTACAAGATCTTCAGTCAACCCCCTGGCTTCACGAACTGCAGAAGGTATGCTTGCATGTGACATAAAGCATGGCATGCTGATAAGGGACTTAACACTCCCTGCCAACAACAAAAATAACAAGCCCAATCAACCTCTCTCCATGCGCAAGCACACATCAAAATTCTTTATTGCTATCTCATTTAACATCTTACAGTTATTTCTGGAACTAAATGAATACAGTTTAAATCAGTAAATGAACACAAACTGTTGCTGCATCATGGAGATTTCCATCTGGTAAAGTACATCTAATGATGTCTAAACAATATTGGTTTTTGATTAACAATGCCACTTTAGGTCTGTCTTTTGATTTCCATTTTTGAGTAACATACTTCATAGTCACTAATGCCTAGCTAGTATTCATATACAATATTGAACTAAAAGGCCCGTTGAGAGAACTGTTGAACTTCATACAAACTGATTTTTCATCAAAGAACTGGTATCCTGAAGAACCTAGCAGATATAGTTATGTCACTTTAGTATTACCAATTGAAAATTCACTTACCAAAGCTGACAGTTATGCTGAAGTATTTGGTAGTTTCAACAATATGCCTTGAAAGTGCCAGTGAACCAGTCAAGAAGCTAAGCACAGATCCTGCACCCTTTGCCTGCAATGAAAATATATAACAAATTGCGGCCACATAGGAACAACAATCTTAATTTTGAATTATACCATACCACACCTGAGAATAATGTAAATCACGACCGGGATGATCAGGCAAGCCAGCATAATTCACTTTCTTCACTCGAGGATGGGAGGCAAGGAACTCAGCAATCTTTTGTGCATTATCCTACACAAGATTTTCATTCAAAATTGACATCCATAAACACGCGTATATGATCACCATAAAAGACACTGATAAGCCAATTGAATCTGGACCCCAAAATGAAATATCTTATTCTGCACAAATTGAGAACATTATAATTTAATGACCAGTCTCCAAAAACAAATTAACATTCTGGAGCAGAAGAATTAATTTCCTAAGACCTACAGTTTTAAGGCAGATTGGAAATCCAATTCTGAACTCTAAATCAGAGAAACTATGATAGTTTAACAGATAAGTGAGAAAAGTATGGGAATCATTAGACTGATCAAAATTATGATTAGTTTCATGCATGTCTCATTATAACCATTCAAGCATGTAATATATTGTAAGGATAAACAAAGTTTGATTGACTGTATGAAATTTTTAAAAGACCTAATTAGCTTCGAAATCACAAGTGAAAGTCAATCAAAGAGATTTTAGAAATATGTTCAGGAATGAGAATATGTGAATAATGTGCAGCAGAACCCCAAATCACCAAGCACGCAAGCAATTACTGAAAAATCTTTAAATGTTCAAGCAAATGACTACTGAGTTGGAAAGAGAGGGATCTATCCCTCCACAAAAACTGATTCCAAAAAAGTAAGGGAATATCAGAATGAGAAATAGACTGAGAAAGCAATTTTCATTTTGAGAAAAACAAAAGGTTAAACTTACCAACTGATAAAATTCACAAGGATACAACTATTCAATGCCTACAATATCCTTATACCACTAGGTGAAGTGGACAACATGGATCATACAACACCATTCGCTCAGTTAAAATTCAAATTACCAAGGATATCATTAACCATTAGACCCGTTTAAATAAATTCCTCCATTGTCCTTTTTAGTTCCCCTCTATCTCTTTTCATAGGACCCAAAACCATGTGAACTTCCCCCCTCATTTGTTCGTCCAGTGGCCTTCATTGTACATACCTTAACCATTTCTTTATCTTTTTTCTCAATAGGTGTCACACCAATATCTACTTGTGTACCATCAAATCAAACTCTGATGAATCCCTGATTAAAATAACCCTCATTCTGTGCACTGTCAATC
Organism: Vigna mungo; assembly: GCA_036885675.1. Classification (NCBI taxonomy): domain Eukaryota; kingdom Viridiplantae; phylum Streptophyta; class Magnoliopsida; order Fabales; family Fabaceae; genus Vigna; species Vigna mungo. Next base: position 27,996,249 of record CP144695.1, on the reverse strand, counting down.
TGAGATCTTTTTATGTATCATCTTCATTTTTAGCAACTTGTCACAAAGATTGAACTTATGGTACTTGGAAAGATTCATGTGTATTTTACTCAGAATATATTTCAGCCAGTTGTATTCTTGTTCACTGGACTAATCATTAAAATATTTAACTATTCTCAAAAATAATAATGACAAACAATACATGCCCTAATACTATTATTCAAATAGTAGAAAGTTGCACCTGTTGCTTTTCTACTCTCAGGGCCATTGTCTTGATTCCTCGCATACAAAGCCAACAGTCAAATGGGGCTAAGCCTGAACCCTCCGCATTCTGCAAGAAATACAATTCCTTTCCCAACCTTAAAATTGACAAAAGTAGATAACCATCAGGGAGGAGATGTAAAGTGAGTGCCAAGTACATCCAGAGTAATTTAAAAGAATAATTATAAAAATGGAAACTTCATTACAAGAATAATTGCAAGTAGCTTATGAAAGAACAAAAGTCTGATTAAAGTTTTGCTTAATGAAGCTTATAAAAAAAAACAAAAAGGGATCGAAAGAAATAGCTGACAAGAGTATCATTACCCAATTTTGAAGGAGCTTAAGCACTCAGAACTTCACAAAGCAAAGGAATTAACTCCTTCTTCCTTTGGTTTGAAATAAGAAAGGAATTTCATAATAAAGATTCAACATAGTGTATCCTCTGATTTAAAATCAAGCTCGTGGAACTTTTAACTACATATCTTAAAAACATAACTTACTCAAGCGTTTCAAATATGCATCAAATAAAATTCATCTTGTAGAAAGGCTTGCCAATATTTATTGAACCATTTAACATTTTAACAGACAAAAGCATTTCCTCAAAATATAAATAAAAAGATGCTATTCAATTCAATTTAAATCACAGCATTAGTGAAAATGAAATATAGACTGACAAGTTTAAATGACAAAAACAATAAATTAATATCTTTAATATCTGAAAAATTGAGAAACATAAAAGAGTAATTACTTTTCACCCTTCACAGCAAGCACACCAGCCATAATGTCACTATGTCCACCAATAAATTTCGTAGCTGAGTGCATGACAATATCTGCAGCGCAAAAGTATCAATCTGAGTATACTTTGGACAGAACTAGCCTTGTTGAGATTATCTTTATATATTCCTTTATGCATTAAAAAATAAAAGAGTGAAAAATGGACTTTGCATTACATAATACTCTTCACAAATATTTCTATTTAAAATGACAATGGAGTAAACATTACACTTAATATGTAGTGCTAAGCAACTAACAAAATGGATATGTAATTTTGTCATTCGTATATTTTGGTATGAAACACAAATACAGAAAAACCAGTACGAATAATGAAGCACATTGCATATTTTTCACTCTTAGTCTTTGAGGAATTGTAAATGGTTTTCAATATTTTACTCCTCACATTCCACCCTCAATTTTCTTCTGCCTGTGTTAGCAAGCATGCTTTAAAGAAGCGAGAAGATATATTTATACTCATTAGCTTATATAATTGCTAATACCTGCTCCAAGTTCTAATGGTCGTGACAATACAGGTGACATGATACTATTGTCCACTAACACAAGAGCACCATGTGAATGAGCCATATCTGCTATTTTCTGGACATGAATTAAGAAAGGAGAAAGAAAAAGAAATTTCATATTATTGAGAGTAAAACCATTTAATGTTTCAGATCAGAAGTTCATATCATACATACAAGAAGAGGACTTAAATTTTAAAATATGTTTGATATCAGATACTGCAAATAATTAAATAACAAAGTACTGAAGCTAATAGTAATTCAGGGATAAAAAATGTCCTATAAACTATGAAGGACAAATGTCTAAACTTTACTGAAATTGTAAGTTATTTTCAACATAGAAAACATGATTTATAATTAAAAAGTAAAATATACGACCATACCAATTAGAGTAAGAAAACTACTATTGGCAGATCTGCAAGTTTCAACATTGCAGCAACCTCTTATCTAGGTAGGAAAAAATGATGGAGAATATACTTACTGCTGGCAGTCATAATTAGATATACAGCCTGATAGATATTAAAGTCAGGGTATTATTTATGGATTATTATTATTCATAATTGTAACACTGTAAACATAAGGGAACAAATTATCATGTTTCCTGAATTCACTATATATATCCCTTTTTATCATATTTTTGGAAAAGGAGGAGTAAGACGAATCAGAGTGAGATGCCTTACTAAAAGACATCAATTCCACAGCATTTCCTGAATACTAAGAAATAATATTCCTTGGAAGTTGACATTTCAAATTACAGAAACTTCCTCATAGTTTCTCAGGTGTAACACTTAGTGAGGTAAAGAAGAGGACAACATCAACCACCATAGAAAAACTTAATCAATACCAGTCAGAACTACAAGATATGACACCTTACTCGAATATCAGAAATTTGTAGCCGAGGATTGGTTGGACTCTCAAGCCACACAAGCTTAGTCCTGGGTCCAATGGCAGATGCAACCTCATTCAGATCACTTGTATTTACCCGTCTGCAAAAACAAGAATTAACCTCACATCATTAAAAAATTTGTACTCCATGGAACCAACAAAGTTGGCTGATATTTTGTATACTTAATTAGCCCATCTACAGTAAATAACTAAGCATAACCAACAAATCAGACTAACTTCACCACAACTCCAGTCCTTGGAACTACTTGAGACAGCAACCTATCTGAGCCCCCATATACATCATCTCCAGCAACAATTTCCTCACCTATATGTACATTGCCAGGATTAAATAACAATTAACTGTCATATCTTTTTAAAAAACGAAAATCTGTCTGCAACCCCACAGTTCAGGAGGAAGTTTTCTATGTAGTCTGTTCTAGTTTTGTTATGAATCTGACACAGGACCGATCGAGGAAAAAATGTAAGAGTGATAAGAACAAACTGACAGAGGCCCCACAATAAAAAAAAAATGTAACACTATATCACATTGTGCACCTCTTTGATATTTTATTAGTAAACTTATAATTAAATCACACATATATAATAAAAATAACCTTAGACTCTGTAGCTACTCAGTAAGTAAACTAAGCTAAACTTAAATAACTAACAATGAAGATGGATCAGATTTTATCACACTGAAGAAAGAAAAAGCACCAGTTCCAACGAGATGAACAACAGCAGTCAAAGCAGCCATTCCGCTGGTGAAGCACAAGGCTCTATCTGCTTTATCAAGTTTTGCCAGTAAACTAAGAACATAAAACATGCAAATTAAAAGAGGATGGACAAAGAAACATAACATGAAACATCATAGTTGCAACCCAAAACGAAACCAATCACGTCGTTATCAAACCTTTCTAAAGCATCCCGCGTAGGATTTCCACTTCTAGTATAGTCATAGGGACCGTTTTCTATGGCAGAAGGCTGCATAAAGAAGAGTATAAGACACGGAGTTATATGCAATAAGCTGACGCAAGACAGCTAGAGTTAGTTGTGAGAGTTAGCTAATTCTGTTAATAAAAGTTGGATATAAATGGCCATTGGACAGTTAGTTTTTTTCATAATCCAGTCTTGTAATTCTTGATCAGTATTCAATATACTTCACGGAACTTTTCTTCTCTTGGGTTCCGTGTTTCTGATTTTAGTTCTTCCAGTAGAATAGATTCCTAGAACTAGCAATTATCAAATCATAGAGATGTTAAAAGAAAGATATTTAATAGGGAAGCTTAACATACTAAATACTCACGCGAGCATCATGCATTGATCAAAGATACAAAGTTATACAAAGCTTCACCTGCTTAAAAGTAGCAGTTTGGTAAAGTGGGGGGCTAATTGCTCCAAAAGGATCAAACTTGTTCTCAAAATTCATCACTATTGTAGAGATATTAGGCTCCCCTAAATCCTCTTCTGCAAACAGAAATAATTAGCATTTATACGCAAACATATGAACACTATATATGGAGTGAGCTCAGGACATACAGGACATACCACTTAAGCTCACGACAGCATCTTCAACAAAAGATGATGAAGACGACTCCACCTCCATCTCTCTGTTATCAACCAAGCAACTCAGCTTGAACCCCTCAGTAGACAACACTCTCTTGGTACTGAAATTTTCTGACTTGTTAAACCCCAAACACTCCCACCTGGTTGCAGCAGTCGAGCTCTGAAACACACCATGCCAAGGAGAGAATACGAACCATTATACAAACGAAACTGGATCGTCATCATTGAGTGAAAAATATGATTTTGAAACATGCTTTGAGCTCTTCAAAGAAAATGGGTCATCGTGGGGGAAGTCCACAATTATCATATCTACAAGACTTCAATTTTTTGCCTGTCATTTTTGCGTTTTACCCCAAAAATGAAAAGTGTATTTTCTTGCACTCTCTCTCAAAATAAAATTAAAAAAAAAAAAAAAAAAACGTAAGGGAATTTTTTTTACCTGAGCATAACGATCAATGACGAGTGACTGAAGGAAGGGCTTCAGAGAAATTGCAGAAGAAAGCATTATTGAAGTTGATATGTTTGGAGCTGTACTATGATGTTGTCTGCGCTTGTGCTAGCTTTGGATTGTTCGATTTCGATGTCTATGCATTTGGTCGCCATTTCGGTGTGTGGGGAGACTTTATAAGAATTTCATTTGGTGAAAATTTGGTTCATAATTCCCAATTTTGTTTTGTGAAAATAATGTAATAATTTTAGAAATTTTTAATTTTTAAATTAAAATTAGATAACAAAGTTTGGCTGTTTTAATTTTGCTCTTCTTTTCTCTGCTGAGGAGAGAATAAAATGTGATAGTGGAAGTATGGTTTTTTTTTTGCCATTGGAAGTTATTTGTAATATTTAAAAAATAGATGTAGAATGAGTGCTCTCAAAAGTTTTGGAAGAAGCAAGTGGGAAAAATATTTATAATTCAGTATCTAAGTTTTGTATATTTATATAATAACCAAACACTTCAAAAAATTTATATCATATCGAGATAATTTTTCTATTACCAGTGGATAAATTTTAGGTTGAAATTATACTTCAATTGCAAATATATGACTATAAAAATATAAAAATAATACTCCATTTTTAATTGGCTTTCCATTCTTTATTTTACATTTTACATCAATTGTTTTAACTTTTCATAATTTCTGCACACTTACTTTTTGACATCTCATTTTATTATACATACAGCTTTTTTTTTCTAAAAAATAATAAAAATATAACAAAATATAAAAATAAAATATTATTTTCTTTTTGATGCATCAATGTGGCTTGCATAGCTTAACATCGTTTTTCAAATAATTCCAAAACACAATAAATAAATAAATAAATATATATATATATATATATATATATATATAAATTTTTCAAAATTAAAAGCCAGATCAATATTCAAACAATTTTTTTATAAGAATTACTATATCTTTGATTTTTCAATGTAAATAGAAATAAATAATATCAAGGCTTATTTTTCTCAAAGACATAACTTTTCAAATAGTTTTTTAAAACTAAGAATAAGGTTAATTCTTGTCGAACCTAATAATTTTAAAAAATATATTTTATTTTTTTATATAATTTTTTTTTCTAATTTTTGGGGGAAAAAATAAACATTTAAAAACAACATTCTTTTTCACATATTTAACTAAATGTATCATCTTATATCGTAGGATAATGTGTTGATACTTTCTTTACATATAACTTACTCCTAGACTTAAAATCTAGTTTTGTAGACCACGTTATTATTTCTATGATTTTTCTGATATTTTTTCATAATAAACTATGGTGGTGATTCTCAAACTTTCTTTCTTTATTAAAAATTTAAGGCTCATCAACTTGATATAAGAAATGTTTGCTAATTTGAGGCTTATCAACTTGGTATATGTAAGGCTTCTTAGCCTAAATATACAAAAAGGTTTTTCAACCAATAATTTATCAACATAATAGAGTAAGTCTTAAGCATTACATACTTTTTTAACTTGAAACATAATGACTGTAACAGTAAAAGTCACAAAAAGTCTACAAGTTACAAAAGTCTTCATGTAACAAAGGGGAAAAGTACATATTAAAAGTTTAAGATAGAAGATTAATTATTCCTTATAGCACCATTAACAACAACTTTTCAGGGATAAACACTTCAGTAATCAACAAATGGTGTGATTATGTGCACTTATGCTAAGACTGCTTTGAATCTCGCTTCAAAGGTTTTCTCTGCCTCAATATTCAAAGCTATTTCCAAGGTTTTCTTCTCAAAAGTAAAATGTTACCGCTCACCCTAAGAACAAGTTTATTCTCTTAAACTATATTCAACTAGAACTTGAGTTTGGGGACTGGTGTACATACTTGACTTTTGAGGCATTTAGAGATTTATTTGTACGTTATCCAAATAACTTGGATTTGAACTGCAACACCTTTTTTCCATTCTTTGTCGCTAAATTTCACTCTTCGCCACTACTTAACTCTTGCATTGAATTAGGAATTGCAGTGTTACTAGAACTTGAACTTAACTTGATTTTAGTAATTTGAACAATCACCATTGGGATAATCGATTATTACATGTTAAAAACTTTACAATGAATTTTTGGAGGTATCCTTAAGTGAGATCTCTATAAATTGGATTGGGACTCTCATTCTAATATACGAAACATACAAGTAAAGTGTATTTTCGAAATTCTTATCTGCAGTGTGCGGTGATAAGTGTTCTAGGGTTTGTTAAACCCTTGTGTTGTGGCTTTGAGAACTTGGCGTGTTAGTGTTGTTGTTTTTGGCATATGTCAACACTCAATTTCGTCCGGAAAAATAAATAATTAAAATTAAAAAGTATGAGAATAATAATTAATGGTGGGTAAAGAAAAAAAGGAAAGAGAAAATAATAAAACAATTTTCCTTAATGTTGGACACATCACTTTAGAATATTTTTGAAATATTAGTTTAATATGGTAATAATTTGAATCAATTTTCTACCAATTATTATAATCAATGTCTTGAATATTATTTGATTTATTTTTCTTGCAATCAAGACCATTTCTTTCCTTATTTTTTCCATTGTCAATTAATTCTCAATTAAGACAATATTGTCATAATATTACAATGAGTGTATATAAATACGCACTTTGTGAAAGAAAACGGGGGACGAAAAAAAAAAGGAGAGAGAGACTTGCAAAAACAATAGAAAGAAAAAAAAAAGAGTATAGAGAAAATAGGTTCTCACATATAAGGGTTCTGTCAACCGCAATCACCAAAGAAGAAACAAGGGAGTACCGAAAGCTAAAAAGGTATGTCATCTCTACACCATTCTTCTTCTTTTTATTGTGCTCTGAACTTTTTTTCTAAAAGGTTTGTTTTTTTTTACTACGCACAAATAATGTTTTTTTTAAATAATAAAATAAAGAGTGCACGTCGGCCTATGGCCGGTTTCTTTCTTTTTTCCATCATTCTTAAAATATAAAAAAATACAAAATATTTAAAACCAAAAATGTCGACTTTATTAAACTAAACCATTTTTACCAGAACTTCGTGATCCCTGATTTTCGGGTTCACTTTTCAAAAATATCAAACAATCCATTTTTTTTTAAACAAACTCACAAACCTTTTTTTAGATAAAGAACTATGTGATCCCTTATTGTCCATTAATGGATATACGTACGACCAAGGTTAATCCTTGTCGGGTTCAAATTTTTCTTTTTTGTTTCATAATAATTTATTTTATTTTAATTTTATTTTTGGGGAAAATTAATTATTTTTGGAAAACCACGTTAATTTTATACATTTAATTAGAGGTACTGCCTTTGGGCAGGCGCGTTAGGGTGATAATACCTTCCTTACGCGTAACCGATTCCCGAACCTAAAAATCTGTTTTTCGTAGGCCATGCTTTTATTTTAGGATTTTCCATAGTTTTTCCATAATAAATTATGGTGGCGAGTCCCAAAATCTTTTCTTAAACCCGTTTATTTCTCGGATTGTCGTCCCGTCGCGATCCCGGTTGCAACAGCATAGAGCGAGAACTTTCACAGGGAGTGTGATTGAGTGTTGTTGTTGTTGTCGAGTTGAAAGTTTGTCATCCTTTGTGAAGCATTCAGATGAGGTGTTCATCCTTTGTAAAGATTCAAAGGAGGTGTTCATCCCTTGTGGGTTACAAGGGAAGTGAGTATCATCTCTTGTGGTAACAACATAGGTGTTCTAACCTTAAACTATTTTATTTTTTTGTGATTGTAACAGTTTGTTAGTTTGTGCCAATGGAACGTTAATTCTTGGTTGAGATTAACAACTGGACGTAGGATCTATGTGATCCAAACCAATATAAAATTAGCTTTATAATTTTCTCTCTACCTTACTCTTTAAATTTGTTTAAATTATTTTAGGGAAATTTATATTTTACGAGAAAAATATTAAAAGAACTATTTGCGATAAGAAACCAATTCACCTCCTCTTGGTTTGTTGAACATGTTAACCATTTTGTTGCGCCGCTCTGACACATGGTGTGGCTAGGAATGGTAACGGGTCGGGTCGGGCACAAATAATGCCTACCTGCTACCGACTCGCATAAAAAATCTTACCTGTTACCTGTTGGATACCTGCTTAAAAAAAATCAAGTACCCGTTTTCAACTCACGAATATTTTTTTTTTTAATATTTTGAGTTTTTAAATGAGATCCAAATTAAATTAAAAAACAAATAATATTTAAAACAACATCTAACTAGAAGTCAATGGACAAGTGAATAAAATTTAAGACATAAATTCAAATTAATAATACCTAAAACATATATCCAAATACAAGTAATTTTAAAATAATTCTTCTAAAAATTATACTTTAAAATCTATGTTTTCTCTACAATATCTTTTTTGACCACTTAAATAAATCCTGAAACAAATAAGAGACAAATAAAGTCACCAATAAATGACATAGTGACACTATGAATAAAATTAGCTTAAAATATAAAAAGAAAACTACTAACATCATCATCAACTATCTCCACTAGTATTGTATTAAACTTCATGTTATCTACTTTCAATTTTGAAGAACTTGAAAAAGAAAAATAAATTCATTTTCCATAGCTAATCATTTTAATGAATATAAATATGTAATATAAAGTTTTCATTTAATTACCTTTTATGTTAGTCCATAACCAATCTTGAACACACAACAATGCCTCTAAAGTGTTTTTGTGTAATCCACTGTGATGTGGAATAAGAAATCGACCACGAGTACTAAAAGAAGATTCAGAAGAAACTATTGAGATAGAAATTGCTAAAAAATCTCCTGCATTCATTTGTAAGATTGGGTCTTTTAACCCATGAGCCTTCCACCAAACTAAAATGTCAAATTCTTCATCTGAATCAAGCAGTGTCAGTTCTTCCAAGTAAAAATCAAGTTCCAACTTATAATTTGAAGGTTCACTTTTCTTTGCAATTTGATGTTTTGCAAGATCTCTCCTCCAAGCATATTTTCTTCCATAAAAAATTTGGCCTTTCAGATTTTGACTTGAAGAAACTGACTTCTTACCTTCCATGTACATTTCATACTCTCTTACCAATTCCTTAAAAAATCTTCACCCTTTCAATTTCACAATCAAATTCATCACCATATATCTGAGAGAAAAAATAATCGAACAAATCAATTTTATACCTGGGGTCTAACATAATACCTACAACCATCACTCCGTTAATCACACTCCAATACTTGTCAAACTTTAAAACCATAGATGCACCCATTTGATGAATGACAGAATTGAGAAAGTCAAGTCATTCCATCAAAGCCAACTTAATTTCACATACCTTTGAAAAGAAAATGTTGGCATTTGGATAAAAGGTACTAGAAAATAAGAGTGTCATCACATCATAAAATATTTCCAACTTTTGACAAATTTCATTTTCCATTTTCCAATCATATGTGTTAGGCAAAACCTTATATTGACTCTCTAGTTGTGATAAACAATCAAATACATATTTGTATTATATGGCTACTTCAAGCATTAAAAATGTAGAATTCCACCTAGTTTTACAATCAACAACTAACTTTCTTCTTAATGGAATACTTAATTTAACACATGTCTCTATAAATTTCTCTTTTCTTTTTGGTGTAATTGTCCAAAAATTAGCACTTTCTCTAACATTTTCAATGACATTAGCAATTATGAACAAATCATCCTTCAAAATCAAATTCAATATATGTGCACAACATCGCATGTGAAATAATTCGCCACCTAAAATAAAAGACCTATGTGAAATCTTATCTAAGATGTAATCAATCATAGCATCATTTGTAGTGCAGTTATCAACCGTCAAAATAGAAACTTTTCTATCTAGATTTTGATCCATTAAACATTAAACCAATAATTCAGCAAGAACTTGACTCATATGAGGAGTAGGCACATACATAAACCCAAATTTAAAAGTCAAATTCTATTAATTTAGTCAAGAAGAACAAAGTTAATATAAAAATTACAATTAAAATAGATTATAGTATTATTACCTCACAAGGAGACTTTGTAACCTCCATAAATCATGAATAAAAGGAGTTGTTATAGTCATGTAACCTTTATTTTGATTACTAGCAGTCCACATATTAGTTGTAATTACAACTCAACTTTTAATTCTCGACAACATTAATTTCAAATTCTCTTTTTTTGTATTGTAATCCTTTCACTAGTACAAAAACAGCGTACAACGTCGAATATTTTTGGCCTTTTACGTCGAATTCGAGAGCGACGTCATATCAGGAGATGTTAAATAGACGTCGAATTTAAAAAATTCGACGTTAATTTAACATCGAATTTTGTTAATATACGACGTTAATTTAACGTCGAATTTTGTCAATATACGACGTTAATCAATTTGTTTTTATTTTTTTAATTAATTGTGATCTTTTTTACAACTCCACGAGACCTGAAAAGCAAAAAGAAAAACAACAACAACCAGTTTTTGATATTTTATAAAGCATGAACTATGAATAGTAATATAGGATCAATCAAAGAACAATAACAAACAAAAAAAAAGTTCAATCAAACAACAAACAAGTTCAATCAAACAATAACAATAAAAGTTCAACCAAACAACAACAACAAACAAGTTCAACAAAAAAAAAAAACAAACAAGTTATCAACAAATAAGTTCTTCAAAACAAAATGAAAACGAAAACTAACCTTTAAAAGGTGTGTTCATCGGAATAAAGTGTTACCACTAGTGAGAGAAATCAGAATGCGCCTATGAAGGACAAGAACACGAAAATAATCGGTGAAAACAAACGAAAATCATACAGGAAGTAGTTAATTAACATGCATTTGTATCAAATGAAAGAAAGATTACCTGTGATGGTTGTCAAACTTCGTTCGAAAAAAGTTTGAGCAGAGAAAAGGGTCTCGTGCACTAAGATAAAGAGAATGAATTTTTAATCTCCTGCTCAAATTTTTTTGAATTCACTAACTTTTAACGTCTAACACTGGAGCATTCCACGTTTTATATTTGTTTACGTCAATGTGACTTAACTCCATATGCATTAGACATACCGAGTCAACGCATAATGCTCGCATCTATAATTCAAATAAAAGTGAAAAGACAATAAAAGAAATCCACCACCAACCACTTAAGCAACATAAGTATGATCCAACAACCGTTGTTGGAGAATAGTGAAGCAAAGCAATAGACAATAGATAATAACTTGGTGTGAACAATAAAAACTCATCCTACTAATGGGAGAGGTGAAATTCACTCAACTAAAGGTCACATGATTCCCTAAATATGACTGAGCAATTCAATTAATGGTTTAGCAACATCATTCCAACTAGTTTTTGTTTTTTCTTCTTCTATTTTGAATTAACTGCTAGAACTGTGTTAATCAGAATAAAGATTTTCCCATTTTTAATTTAGGCACATGATGCAGAGTTTGTATGTAATAATTTATTGCTAAAATAACTTTTCTTCTAGTTTTGGAAGAAAAAAAAACTCTCAAGTAAAGGGTCTGTTATCTATCGTGGATCTCAACTTTTGAATAAACTACTACAATTTAGACATTACTCATGAAAACTTACACCCACCCACTCAAACACCATAAGGGGAGATAAAAACAAGAAAAAGAGTTAGGGAAAACAAAAAAGGCTAGTTGGAAAGGAAGTTAAAGTATTGTTCTTGGTCAATAAAATACGCGTCTGACATTTGACACCGATGGTGGCACAATGCGCGTCCTTTTATTTGTAAATCCAACACTAATGGTGGCATAATGTGTGTTCTCTAGTTCATAAATCCAACACTAGTGGTGGCACAAATCGTGTCCTCTAGTTCATCCATCCAACACCGATGGTTAGGTGGCATAGTGTGCGTCCTCTAGTCCGTAAATCCCTAATAGCACGATATTGGCACATACTATTACACAACGACGAAAAGAGGCAAAAAAATAATAAAACCTAACTTAAACCTAAGGATAAAAATGTAATTTCATTTTTTTAACAGGTAGTGAGTACCCACGAGTACGTATACTATGATACTTGAACTCAACCCGTTAATGAGCGGGTATTAAATTACCTTTGGTTAGCACAACACCTATATTTTTTGGAATAACATAGCTAAACAATTATATTATGATCACATACGATACTTCATGTATAATAAGTTGAACCAATCAAAACTCAAAATAAAATTGAAATAATTTGAGTAAAAGTTACCCTTGTTATTCATGTTCATGTATCTTTCTGGATTTCTATTGTTGTCGCCTAGTGCCAGACAATCCTGCAGTTTGGTTTGTTCTTCGACTTTTCAGCATTGGACACAACTTTTGTAATTTTCAACACAAGTATTTGTATAAAAGTAAGTTTTTCTTGTCTAATCATACTTCCTTGAAGTCTAGCTTGTTATACTCCATCATAATTTCTTTTTATTCATTCATTTCAAACACTCAAAAAAGAAATTAAAGATGAAACAAGCACAAAATAACTAAAACATAACAAAAAAAAAACAAACTTAAGGGTTGAACAAAATAAAAACTATAAAAAAAATTGATTTTATTCATAAAACTTAGTCTAAATGAAAAGTAGAAATTAATTTTATGAGTTACTAAGACAAATAATAACTGAAATTATTTTTTCCATTTTCTTAATCCGTAATTAAGTTTTTCTAGGCTATAACCTCCAGATAATTTGCAAGGGGTTCGTTTCTTCTAAGTTTAATTACACCTATTGATTTCGTCAAGCTTTTGGTTATGCGACCATGTTTCTAATAACTTATGCCATTTTTGTCAACTATTTTTTTTTTTATTATTTACCATTTAGAATTTTGCAAGTTAGAATCCATAACATAAAAAATATGATCAACTCATTTCACATGTCTCACATGGAATTTTACTATAATACCATATATGTGTAGCATCACTTTCTAGCATATTGTGATTACTAGTGTTTTTGTAAATTGATAGAATTATAAAATATTTTTTATACTGATTGAATAAATTAACTTGTAAATTATAATCTTTCTAAACAAAACATATCACTTGAATTATTTCATCTTTTTAAAAATGTCCTACCTATAATTATATATATATATATATATATATATATATATATATATCATAAGTAGGAATGTTTGAACATGATAGTAATAAAACCTGTCACAAATACTGTAATTGAATCATTAGGAAGTATTAGAACTGATTATCCTTATTATTTAAAAGTCATTATATTATGAGGAGGAAACTATTTGATGTATAGAAAAGTTATTTATATATGTGTGCGACAAATATATATATTTCTTTTTGTCATTTTCATTAAAAAGAAGGGAAAAAATAAAAAAAAAAAGTGAAAACAAATACCATATAAAATAAACAAATAATAATAACAATAAACTAATATATTTATACGTTTCCCCTTACAAATTTTATTTTCATTTTAATATTAAAAAATTATACTAAATTTTTTTGTCACTTATCAGAATAAAAAAGTTTTATAATAATTAACAAAATAATATAATATTACTTCGTATGTAATAATATTTGAAACTCCGGTATCTTACCTTTATTTGTAATATCATCAAATCTTTGAACAATTTTTAGATTATTGTTATTTTGCTTATTTGTCAATCCAACAAGACTAAAATATAAAAAGTAGAAAAAAATATATAGATATATATTAGTTAAATAATATGAATAGATTAAATATTATATGTTAGAAAAAAAACGATGATGATTTTTAAATAAACTTTGATGGATCATAAACTTCTCGGTGACAAATACAGTCACAAAGTGATGAAATAAATAAATAAAATGATAGTAAGGAAAAACAGTTATAAAATAAATAAATAATTTTGTTTTTGATTATTTTAAATATTTTGTAAAAAAGGAGAAATTTTTAATCTCTGGCCTATCACTCGTTGCGCAAGAGTAAAAGCTAATCTTATCCTTTTTCTTTTTAATTTTTTTAACTTTTTTCATTTTTTTTAATCTTTTAATTAATTAAATAGTTGATCCGATACTATTTTAGAAAAAAAAAATTATTAAAAAATAATATAATTTAATAGATTATTTTAGAAATATATTATAGTATAAATTTTGGATGTAATACAAACTCAAAATCCTTCTATTATCAATCAATAACATTAAACTCAACTTTCACTTCAGCTACAACAACAACAGACACATAACATATAAAGACAAACTTAAAATCCTCAAAAAATGTTTCCTTTTCTGTAAACATGAAAATCAGTGTTAGATACATGCAATAACAAACTCATAGATACCAGAAATTCCTAAAACAAAGAAATAAAATGCAAATGAATGAGAATAGTTAATTGTTCAATTCTTAAAATAGGGTAATTAAAGCTGATGTTGATAGATTTGGAAAATTTTAAAATGTGGAAATTACTATTAATGTTATTATTTCTGCAAGAGTTAAAACAACTGTATCTGCAAAATATCTAGTTTTAGAGTTTAAATTCAAAATTTACACATTGAACATGGATTCAAAAAATGCAAGAATAAAAGGAAAAAAAGAAATATCATACATGAATGATATTTATATAACATGAGAAATAAGAGCATGTGAAGAATGCGAAAATATGTTGTGGCCAACATTTCTCAAAGAAAACTCCTTGATTTGGGTTAAGGTGGTGGTGAAGGAAGTGACCACATAGTTTTCGAGGTAGTTGAGTTGAGTAGACATAACATAAATATATAAATAGGTTATAATAATACACAACAACCTTCGATAAGGGTTCCCAGAAGCCTGAATGGGTTTCGGTTTACCACTTCATCTTCTTCCTTGAAACCACACATCTCATGGCAATGGCACTCGACGCTGCAGTTTGGATCGCAAAGATGACATGGATTGCTCTCAGTGGCTGGATTAGTTCTTGTTTAACTGTTGCTGATGAATTTGCCTCTTCTCTACGTTCTGGCGATATTGGCCCTTTTCATGTGGGTTGACTCAATTATGTCTCTTTCTTCCAACGGTAATGGCTACACAGCATCACTTTTTGTACTTTTCGATTGCCCTTCAAACTGGGCTTGATTTGATGTACTGGGTATGTGTCAAAATCTCTTCTTTCAGTCTTGCTTGTGTGTTTTGAGCTGGAGTGTAGTGGGTGGTTCTGGTTTGTGTTTTTGGGTTATAGAAAAGGGCGTGTTTGTGTTGTGTGATTGGTTTCCTTGATTTGGGGAATTCCGAGGCTGCTTGTTTAAGGTTGTTGATTGCTTTGTTTCGGGATGAATTCGAATGCTAACACGATAGGTTGGTTCTCTGTTATTATTTGATTAGGTGATAATGCACTTGTATCAGTCAATTTCGCTATTAAGATCCATTCATAGTTGCTATTACTGATTTGTTTGCTTAGTTTTTGTTCAATTTTGTGGCAGGGCTTTGCTTTAAGTAGTTTGTTGTATATGATAACCATTGAGCATCTGTGAGGGATCTGCAGTTCTTCTTTAGCCAAAGAAACACTATATTAGATCATAGCATATTTTCTCTTTATTATTTGCAAGGAGTGTTAAAATGTGTCCAATCCAATCAATAAGCTTGTCACCTTTTCATAGTATCTAATCCTAATTTAACTTACCATTTTGTATGGTGTAATCTCTTGACCAATTAGATAATGTGATGAATATTGTGGTGTGTCAGCTGTCTCAAGTTAAACCTTAAGATATCATAAAAGCTTTCTGGAAATTATTATATTGTGCTGAGGCTAATTGGTATGTATTCACAATATAAGGTAAAGTACAGGTTGGATATAAATTGAAAGTTTAAGGGTGCTACTGTTGATACTCTTATGAGAAAGTTGATGTTTAGAAAATTCTAGGGACACTTATATATTATGCTTAAATGTGTTTTTAGTCTTTAAAATTGGACACAAAACTCTATCAAGTTTGATGAAAATTTAAAAATGAATTAATATAATTCTTCTAATTTAATTGTATTAAATTCTTTTGACGTCTAAATTTTAAAATCAAAACGAATTCTTATTTCACGATAGAGTACTAAAAATATATTTAGCTTATTTTAGTTAAAATTTAAATACTAAAAATATATTTAATTTTATATATTATAATGCCACAAAAAGTCATTTTTTGGCCTTAGTAAAATATGAATTTTTTTGCTGCCGAATTTCTTTTGGCTGGCGATCATATATACCCTTTTCTGGAATTTGGTTATAGATCATCAATTTTGTCTTCATATATTGCAGGGGTAAGTCTGGAGAAACACATTTGGTTTGGCATATTTTTGCTCTATTAAGTAGAAAATATTAGGTTGGCTCATTATATATGGTCTGTGGGATTCAATGTAAGAAGAGTTAATGCATTAATAGAATAAGAACATCTAAGAGTAAGTTGGCTCATTTGTTGTTGTAATGTTCTTTTCATCTTGTCGTGTCGTGATGTTTGAGATTTTGAATATTCAACTTATGAAAACAATCTCTGAAATCTGTTTTGGTTGCTCTGATCATGTCGTCCAAGTTGATAAATCAAATCATATTAACAGGTTCTGTAGTTTTGGTTTGCTCTGTTTCATTTATTCTCTGATCTTTACTATCTTTAGATATAGCTTCAAAATCTCACATTAACATGTATTAACTTGTTTAGACTCTTGTTTAGGTATCATGAAGTAAAAACAACAGTGTAATGAAAAGAATAATGGGTTCCATTTATAAATTCAAGTAATATTTAAAGAAACTTGAAGTTTGACAGTGCCCAGTGGCAACAAAGTGAAACGACAGATTAAAAAGAACACCTTTCGGTAAATCTGGAGAGGGAAAAATTATCTATAGAAATTTTTACTTGTTTGTGTAGTTTTCTCTGTTTATATAAAGAATAGAAGTTAAAACAACTTTTTCATAGTAGTTTATCAAAATAATTTGCTACCGAAGTTAATTATGAGACGCAAAAGATAGTTTTATAAATTTTTTATACTAAAACTACTCATCCTTTTCGTAGGAGTGTTTCTCTTGCAACCGTTTTTTCTGCATTACACATTTGTATCAGTCTTTATGTAAGGATCCCAATGCATCTTTTCTTCACTTTATGTTTTTCTTCGTGCTCCTTTTTCTTTGAATCTACCCCACTTTCATTATAATTTTAGGTGTGTTTTTTATTCTTTTACGATCTCTTTCTGTTTGTTTTTTTTTTACTTTCTTTTTGGGCTGATTTTTAGTAAAAATAAAAAATTGGATTAAGATAAAAAAAAAATCTCTAATTGTTATACAACAACAAATTTAGGGATTTCATTCAAAATTAGGTGTACTTTTATACATGGAAGTATTTTTATTTAAATGATGACTCTTTTCTTTTACAATATTTGAACACATTTTATTATAATGAATATTCTTGTATTGATCGGATACCCATCATAATTTTAAATTTAAATTTCAAAATAAAATTTTATTGAAAATGATAATGATATAATTCATCATGAAGAATGATAAGAACTTTTTGTTGTTTAATTTTGAAATAACTTTCACGTTTTATTTTTTGTTTTCTTGTAATTAAATCTCGAAATATAAAAATATAATACTCATTTTTATTTGGAAAAATATTTTTTCTAAACAAACATGCTATTTTGTGAGCGCTTATAAACTTTAGTATATGTAACTTTTAAATAAATAAACATATTTGTAATATCATACAAAAACAAGTGTAATCACTTTTAATTAGGAAAAAGAGCTATTTATAACTATAATCAAACATTAATAATTTTAAGCTATTTTTATAAAATTACTTATAAACTCTACTTATTAGTTTTTAGTCAAACAACCTTATACATACGCTTTTTCCTCTTTCTAAATTCTTTTTTATTTCCCATACATAATTGTTGAACATAGTTTTTGGCAAACGAACATCTAATTAAATACGAGTTTTCCCTTACCATAATTGTTTTTAACATTTTTGTGTTTAGTTTTGGTTGGATTCTGTTGGTGCATACTCTCAACAAAGTGACATAATTTATACGTTTACATCTGGATAAAAAAAAATTACAACAATAAATAAAAAAAACATAGTAGTTGTGCATTTTAAAAGTTATAACAAGAGCTAATATACATATGTATACACACAGAGACGCGTACACCATACGGGGATATATGTGATATCAGTGTATCTAAAATGAGTGCAATATTTCGTGAATATTGCAAATTAGTCCTATATTTAAATAGATGTCGCTACATTTACCAAAAATCTTAATGGTACAAGAGAATGGTAATCGGCGGCAAAGGAGAATGGGGGGCGTGAATTGGTTTAACTTCAAAAATAAAATTAGAGCGCAAAGGGAAATTGGGTTAACATTGGAATCTACTTTACCATTAAGCACTCAATCTAGGAAGAAGTCTGCCTTCTATCTTTCTTTTTTCCAAGTTGATTTAAGTTTCTGGATTTGTTTCATCTGCACAGCATTTTAACAATTTTTTTAATCCAAGATTCTGGATTAGTCCAAGACCTTCACAGGAGTCTTTCTTCTTCCTTTGGAACATTTGAAACAAGTTGTAGTTATGTTTCAGCATTATTTCAAAGAATGAAACATCTTAATTCTAAATAGGCAGATATGCAGAAGGGAAGAGCTGGGAATTTTATTGCAAGATCAAACGCCGGTTTTAATAAAATTGGGAAAACTGTTAATAGCAAAGCAAGCCGGAGATGTCTGCGTGGCCTCATCATGGTCCATTCACAACAAAGTCCTGGTTAAAATTTGAGAGTCCCTCGACTACATAGTATTGGAGGTTATTTTTAGAAAAAGAAAATAATCGGACTAGTTTAACCAGATAGTCAATCAAGTCAAGTATTATACTGTTTACTACTTTTCTTAGAAAATAATTTTATGCAGTCTTATATCAGGAAAATCAACAAAACACAATAATATAATTCTAGTATGAACACAATGTAAGCATATAGTACAAAAGGCCAAACACACAAGGGGAAAAAAAGATTATTATTTATTTGCACCGAGTCTTTCCCTTCCATGCAAGCATTCCAACTTTCATTTCACCATTCACCAATAATGAGGTGAGTGCACTTTCTACACACCAATTGCATATGTTCATCCAACAGTTAAATTTCAAAACCTCTAAAGTTTTATGTACAATATTTTAAGCATTTTGTTCAACCTGCAGGCAATATAAACAATTATCAGCTCTGTAGCTAAAACGGTTATAGTTGTCACTTCGCATGAATCTGACAATTTTTAAGAAAAACATAGCGTGATTTAATTGGAAATTTTTGCACATTATGGTATTTTCCACATAACCTGATCCTTAATAATAGAAGTAAAGAACAAACCTGCAAGTTCGACAACCAAATGGTATCAACTATTCACTCCCAAAGTCTTCATAACTTAAACCTTCTGATATGGAGTCTAGCCTATTATTGTCTATTTAAAACCAAGATAACAACGTTATTAGCATTGCGGAACAAAACAACATAATACAGGTGAGTGAAAATGTTTCTTACCTTGTTCTCCTCTGTCGAGAAAGTTTTCATTATCCGTAGCAAGGAAGGGTGACCTAGAATAGGTCTCCAGTATATCTGTCAAATAAGAACCTTAACTATTAGTGCAAATTATTTATCTAATCCTATCTGTTTGTTACTTGATACACTAGTATGTAATAGCATAGAAAAAGGCTGGAAACTTTGAAAAAAAAAATATGAAATGCTTGACTGGCATTATACTCAACACCATCAGCAAAGATGCACTTTCTCTGACACGAGCAAAAGAATGCAATGCGTGAACAATACACAAGGATCCCACACAAGCTTGAGAGAAGACATACCAGAACTCTGAGAAAAATCGGCAGTCAGATCTGAAAGGCTAAAATTTCTGGGAATCTGCCCCAGAAATCCAAATGAAGATGTGTCTGGATCTAGGACTGCATCGTTCAAAGAATGTGAGTTGGACTCAACATTAGTGAATGAGGTAACTGAACTGCCACCAATAGCTGGGCGTGGCTCCAGGACATTTCCATCAGTACCAAACATGTAAGGAGAACAACCAGAATATCCAGGCTCAGATTTAATCATCCCACCGTTGATTCCTTGTATCAGACCCATGTTTGCGTTTTGAGCAGAAAGCATGCTCGGAGGACCATTAATCCTATTGCCATGAGCTGACATATCAACTGCAGCATGCATATTTGTATGTAGTGATGACCCACCATTATTAAACACACTAGATAATCTGGAATCAACAGGATGTTGCATATTTTCTGGCTTCAAACTTGTTTGGGTTCGGTCTGCAGTGTAGCATGCTGGATTCTCCGGTACTGTAAAGTGATATTTGATACAAAATTTATCAGAATCAAACATCAATAACAAGAGTAGAATTACACAAGTTACTTTACTCCCTTCATCAGTTTATTTGCTTACTTACAACAGAAGAGTAGAATATGCAATTTGAATACTTAGAAGGCTACAAAGAATATAGCAGAAACAGTCATAAAATTAGTATATAATGGTATTTTTCATATTCCAGGAAATTCATTTTCTTCTTTGAGAAGTGCGAATGTCAGACAAATTTTTTTCAAAAAAACTCCTCCATTTTCACTTTCAAAATTATTGCAGCCAATAATAAGACAGTTAATGATTTCTGAGCAAGATTTTAGGTAAGACATATATGGTATGGTTTATCATTAGTTATTAGCAAGGATTCACATATTTGGATTAGTTATCAATGAAAACCCAAAGTCTGAAATATCCATCAAGGAACTGTGTTTTGAGGCCATTTGGTGGTTGCTCTGGTATTCGTGGCTGTGGCCAGTCAATGGTTTGCACTGGTTATATAGACCCCACCCCAGTTCAACTGGTGATAATATGTTTGATCTTCAAATACTACTTTTCATTTCTGTATATATTATGAAGAACTCCACTCTACTTTTAATCTTATTGAAGAAAGAAGAATGATGCTCAATGGAGAAACAAGTTGATTTTGGATGACCATATTATTTAAAGATTATGATATTACTTTTATTAGTTCAAGAATAGGTTATTGCTCTATTCAATTTCATAAGAACAAGTTTTAAGAAAACAACCTTGTGTTTTTCTAATCAACTTAAATGACAATGTCAAATATAGTAATTAGGAGACATTAAAAGTCTCAACAATTATTAAACTCATTAAATTTGTCTTAATAAATATCAATTACATTAATCTGTTGTTCTATCCTTAAAATTTTAAGAAATTAAATATTTTAAAAAATATTGAGATAATTTATTATTTTTTAATATAAAAAAGTACACGATCATTTTGGTTCCTAAACAAATCTTACAAATATGGTCCAGAAAGTTGATATCAATTTAGGTGCTAAAATATCCAAATAATCCTTTGATTAAGAAGCCTGTAATAAAGTCCCACTTCACGTTATGTGATTTTGTGGCACACTTCTTTATTTCTCAAATGACCTGGCTCTCTTAGAGGTTTGAACCAGTGCTTCTAAGCTCTGTAATAACAGACACCCACCCTACTTCTTACACAACACATCTAACCATCAAACTCATACAAACTTCCTACAAGCCTATTGCTCTCTTAACCTTAATTTCACCTACTTTTGAACCTCCAACAACCACAATCCCCAGACAATCAATATCATTAACAAACCACCACCATTAACCAGTTCCAGCACCTGAACGCATCATCCACCTTCAGTTTTTTTGTAGCCTAAAAGCCCAAAAGTCCAGAGAACTCAATTCACGTTCTTCACTTGCAACAAAGAATTTCCCCCTAAATTTCCGAAACTAACAACAAACTTGGAATTGGTGATTCTTTCTAAGTCAGCTCTAAATCAGGTAAAATCTACCTTTCATAGTGTTTTATATTCTTGGTACCTAGATACAAAAATTGATATCATTAAACCAATATCTCAACTAGCAATAGAAATGAATGGCAATGCTAACAAGATCAGACAAAGTAGAGTACATTTTACCAGAGGATTAGCTTCAAAACATTCAACTTTTACTTCTTCAAGTTTGAAACAATTAGTAAATGATGAAATCCAATGAATTTTTTCGAAGTCAACCCCCTATTTATCAAGCCTTAAAAGAAGCCAGGACATTACACGTTGGGAAAATAATGGGGGTTGCATCTAAGTGTGAGAAAGAGACCATATAAGCCCCATGAAAAGCCCAGAGTGAGAAAAAAGACTTCGAACTACACAATCCATTGAAAATGAAAACGTGTCAACAGCATTCAGAGAGGTAATGAACTTACTTCCAGGGATATGTGATCCATTAGAGTTAGGCAGTGACGAAACAGCAGGGATATGTGACCCATTAGTTGTAGGCAGTGAGGCAACAGCAGTTGAGTGTAACTGCATTAATTGGACTTGCTGGTCAAGCAATTTGTTGAATTGCAATATTTGCTGCTTCAAAACCAATCTTGCATAATAAGCCTTGAAGAACTCTTCATTTTCTTCTTCAAGCTTTTGCCAAACTGAAAAATGAGGGGAAAAAAGGAAAAGAAACTTATGATAGAGGACACTAAATGATGGATGCAATGTGACAATCATTACAGCAATGCCAATCAGAAGGACTAAATAGCAATTTCAATCGCAACTATCAATTACCAAACCTTATTTACATCCCCAAGTCCAGCACTATGTTAAGTATCAAAACAATAATGGCAAGGGTAAAACCACTGCATTGGATTAAGATAGGCAAGGGTAAAATGCAACTACTAATTCAAGAAGCCGCAACAGCAAATAAACAATCACATGAAGTTAGATAGCACAACCTTCCAAGTTTTGGCTTATTTTACTAAAATTTAATTCCCTTACAAGGAAAGTCCAAATAATACACCATGTTGAAATTGCAATCTAGATATCTGTAAAACACCATTTTACAGCCCTGCTTCCTTGTCCTAATCAGAATAATAACTACGAAGGATCATATATCAAGACACAACCCAGCTCATATAAACCTTAATATTTAACCCAATTTTATGCCCCAAATGCAACTCTTCCTTCCTAAAACAGAACCCAACTCCCATTCAAGCCTCTGCGGCTGTCACCTTTGCAAGTCACATATGACTCATTTTCATATACCACATCTTTCGTTTTTGTTGGAGATTACACATGAATTAGAGACATGACCAAAATATCTTTAATCTAGACTTCAACACGGTATCAAAGCCCATCCTAATGAGATGTTGGGCCAATAGTGCCACCCACTATTGGATTCCTTTTCTCCTGTTTCCACACTTGAGATATTTAGTCCTCAGCGTAAGGAGATGTGATAGAGATCCCACAATGACTAGGGCAGTGTTATCAGTATCGGACAATGGAAAATATCAAAGACCCAAAATTCCTTTATAAAGTTATAACAGAAACCATAACAAGTTATGACAGATACATTGCAATCAAAAGAAATATATATGCATCTAGATAATTTAAAAAAGAAATACAAAAATATAATTGTAATGCAAAGCAATGAGCAGTGGTGAGCGACAACGAGCAGCAGTGAGCAATGGTAAGTTGCAAGGTTAGTGTAAGCGACAAAGGGACTCAAGAAGGAGATGCGTGAGTAGAAGAGTTATTTAGAATACTAGGTTATAATAAATTTTTATTGGGTATTTTATGGCCCAATTGTTAGCAAAGATATCAATTGGGTTTTAAACCTAATAGAAGACAGAAAAGAGGAACAAATCTCTTTGCCTACAACTAGGATTTTCTTCTGCGCCGCTGCCCCTGGATAGCAGGGTTTCTTCTCCACGCTGCTGCCTTTGCAAATTAGGGATTTTCTCTTCACCTTTCAGCCATATATTTTCTGCACCCATTAAATGTAATGTAGAGAACAGCCGCCACGAGCCACCATGAGAACCCGCATCGCCACCACCTTATTGTGGCGACAAGCTGCAAAACCGCCACCACTTTCCGCCATGACACATAACCGATTTTCAATAACACTGGACTAGAGCAATGTCAAAGTATAATATATGAGTGGGTGTAAATCTTGTCTTAAAAGTCAATTTTATGAGATTAAGCTAGGGTTAAATTTCACTCTCTTAACATGTTTCAAAGTCATTTAGAACCGATCACAGTCAAGTTTGTTAGGACTATCATGTTACCTGCTATTAAAGATATTCGGTCCTTGGTGTTTATGGGTATTAGAGATCCCACATCGACTAAAGATGTTTTCAAATTTATATTTTCTTAGATTTTAACATAATATCAAAGTCATTCAAAACTTATCCTTGTGAAATGTTGAACCTATTGGCCATCTGCTATCAAGTTCCCTTCCTAGTCCCACGTTCAAGATATCTAGTACTCGACGTAAAGGGATGTGTTTGATATCCTATATCAACTAGAGATATGACTAAATTATAATATATATATATATATATATATATATATATATATATATATATTATGTGCATACATAAGCTTGTTTTTGTGTTCAAAGAAAGAGAGATGGGGTTGACAGTTCAAAACTTACAAAATTGGTTTGTAAGGTGAGATTTATTTCTATTTATATATATATATATATATATAATTTTCATTTTGATAGGATCTTACTTTCCATGTTACAATCCCGCCTTTTACAATCTTGCAACCCCCAACCAACCCAATCATATCTAGGCTCTTGACCTTAGCAACAATAAATAAAGGCAATACTTGTTATAAATAAGAAAACGTGAATTGAAAACTTATTTGTTGTTATAAATAAGAAAACGTGAATTGAAAACTTATTTGATTGTCCAGGAATAAAAACTCTAGACATCTCTTGTAACGGCATGCTTCGTCTACCTTGTTGATTTGATTCACTAGATAATGCAAGCTAGCTAATCTCCATCATAGTTTTCAGCAGTACCAAATAGCAGCACTGCTACAGAATAATTGTCAAGAATTGAAGAAAAGATTATCCAATTTCCCTATGTTAGGAATTCCCAATCCAATAGAAGGGTAGAAGCAAATGCTTCTAGGCAACTTTGTGTTAGCATTACCCAATCCTACTAGACACTCTGTGATGCCTCCAATGTTATGCAAGATAGAAAGGCAGTAGCATATGCTTCTAGGCAACTAAGAGCACGTGAGAAAAATTACTCAACCCATGATTTAGAACTAGCTACCATTGATTTTGTACTCAATATGAGGACGTTATCTGTATAGCAGAAGGTTTGAGATTTGTAGTGATCACAAGAGCTGCAAATACTTGTTTGATTATAAGGAATTAAACAAAAGACAAAGAAAATGGATAATGTAGCAGCACTGATGCAGAATCATGCAGCAGAGCAGTTGGAACAAGCTACAAAAATTGAATAGCATCATAGTTTGAAGTATCAGCTGTCACAGCTGCAACAGAGGAAACAATTGCAAATAACCAAGGCTGGAATAGGCACTATGAGAAGCAAAATACCTATTTTATCTACGAAAAAAGTGTTGTTGAGAACCATGTTAGGGGATTAGTTCAAAATTCTGCCCCTGAGACCTCTACTTTCTGTCACCTACGCACACTGTATTATGAAATAGCACTTATTATTCTCCTTTCCAATGAACACCCACATTTCTCCACCAACATTTTCTGGCATTTCTGAGTATTTCCTTGCCAGCTGTGACAATTTTTGGCCATCCCCCACCTCTGCTGCCTCTGCTCTGCTCTCCATAGTTTCTATCATTCCTGAGACTCCGTAGCCCTTTTCTGTCAAACATGTCACCAGCCAACCAAGAGTACAGCCACCTCGCTTTCTGCTCAACATTGTTCAGTTTTTCCACTACCTATTGTACTATTTCAGGATCATGCCATTTTACACTGCTATTAGGATTGCCAAATTTGATTTCAACTTTCAGTCACAATTGGCATTCAGGAGTTCAACATTTTTTCCAGCCAATTGAAACTGCCAGCAATTTGTACAGGCTTCTCCAAATTTCTTCATTTGAAGAAATAGTAAGCTTTTACTAGATCAGTTCTAAACAAGATAATCAGATAACAGAGAGAATACAAATAACCAATATAATTCCCAGTGGCACGTGACAATGTTGAAAACAATTAAGTGAGGGGGCTGGCAACTTCAGGGTGATAAAAGAAATATAGAAAGTATAAAAGTCAGTTGAGAGTGGCCTAAGCCTCCGTTTAGCTCAATCATAGTTAACAATCTTGGATTGCTGCACAGAGTAAGTGACCCCAAAAACTATACAGTGGGATGGTGACAGCAGGGTGGCTGCTAAACTAAAGTGTTTAGTATACAAAGTAAATACAAAAACAATGCTCCCGTTCAAAATTTCAAATGCCAAATCATGAGACTTCACGGAATTTTACCATTCCTCTCTATCCTTTTAACAGAAATCTAAATAACATAAATAAAATAGGAATATTGAGCAAACAATCTAGAATAAAAGTGATACCCAAACAAAACAAGCTGCTTTAATATTCAAACAGTAAAGTCTTTAAACATTTGTTGCACAGTACAATCCCATAAGTGGTTAACTGTTGACATGAAAGATCAAAATACAACAAAGGATGATACAAGTATCTAAGAACTTCTAAATGAACCAGAACCACATCATCAACATCAATGCACTGGAGTCCTAAATTTATATTATAAGGGGAACATTTTGGTTGTTTATTACACTTCATGTCAAAAACCCACAACACCATCATGTCTTCATGTTTTAAAAGTAAGCAAAATATTTCAATGGAGAAAAACAGAAAAAATGCAAGGTTTGACAATCATGATTATAAAAGTGCAACACTCACAATGAAATGAAAAATATTACAGAAGTGAATCAATTACAATTGCTGTCAAACGCCTCAAAAGAATCCCACCAAGTGAGGATGGAGTAAAACATAAATGAAAATAAAAAACACCATTCCAGTGGCAGGGAAAAAAATCTACCTAGTTCAGTGAAACCAGGCTCTATTTTTGCTTGAGCTAGTAGTGTTTCCACGACTTCTTTCTGGCTCATATATAATTGCAGACACCGTTCTATGAGATTTTGCACCTGTAATGAGACAATTACACCAAAAAGAAATTACAGTCCGCAACCTCTGGTAGATGTAAGATGAACTGAACTGTGTAGAGAATAGTGAAGAGATTTGGAAGAAGATGGGGAAGATTTTAAGATAGGGTAAACAGAACAAATCAAAAGTGACGAATTCAATTTGAAAAGACCCAAAACTAGTAGCCTGGCTATAATAAATACCCAATCTACACAATCCGGTGACATACTTCAAAACCCTACACTAATAATAATACCTTAATAACGGCACCCAATTAATGAATGTAACAATAAAGCATTTAAAGAAACTTGACTCTCTGTTCTCACGATCAACAAAATATTACATGCTAAGCAAAAGTGAACAACAAACATGAACACAAATTTTATGGCATATCCAGACAAGGTTTCAAAAAAAGAGTCCACGACTGCAATGTTGCCGCAAAGTTCAGGTTCTTAGAGTATCTGCAAAAGCAGTTATTTACAGTTTTCCACAATATCAACACGACAAAAAGAAAACCGTCACTGAAATTAAAACCTTGTTGGTACGAAAAAGAAGTGACTAAACGATTATAATCGCTAAACAAGCTTGTCCTAGATAACAGGTTATTTATGCAAACATCATTTCATCCTCAGAATACACAGCACAGAGTGAAGTTCGAGCTTACCAGCTGAATATCTTGACGGGAAACCCGTCTCACTGATCCACTTGACATGTCGAAGGTTCCCAAAAATATCTGTTAACAACTATCTGAACAGATAACAACACAGAGAAAAGGATTAGGGAAATGGAGTAATAACTGTCGAGTACTTCAGTTTCACTACAAAACCACCAAAAAAAAAACAAGTGAAATTTCGCTCAAAAACTTCGCCCACGGAACCATAACAATTTGAAAAACAAAACGTGAAAACAGTATACATGAGAAAATCGAATATTCCAAATTGTGAAACGAAAGGACACAAAGAAGCTAAAAGAAAAATGAAAAGATAGAAAATAATAATCGAAGCGCAGTAGGAAAGGCGGGATCAATGAAAGGAAAGACAGAAGCGTGAGAAGGAAGTTGGAGGATGAGGAACCCTGAGATGAAAAATCGGAAAACGCTATAAAAGATGAAAATCGATGAATCGGTGCATTTGTGGTGAAGCGAAATTGGAGGGAAAAGTAGTTGCAGTTGTAATTGAGAGAGATTAGGGATTTGAAGTTGACCTTCAATGGAGAAAAAGTGACGAGGAGAGAGAGAGCGAGAGAGGTGCTAACGAAGAGAGAATTGGGAGTGCGTGGATTAATTTTACGCTACAAACACTTGTTACAGTGGTGCAGGCATATATTCCACCACGTCGATCTAAAATATAAGGATTTTAAATTTACTATTATACCCCTTCCTTTCAAACAAATTCCTGGTTCTAAATCACTCTCCACCTTGGTCCACTTCTACATTATGGTCTTTCTTCCTATTGTATACCGTTTACTGTTAACGCTATCTTTGGTAAAAATATAAATTTAATAAAAATTAAGTGAAAGAATAAAGCAAATTTAGAGGTATTTGATTAAGATAAAAACGATAGAACCTGGAATGTGATAGATGGATATACATGCTTTCATGAAACTATGAAAATTGTGGATTTATCCAGCTTGTGGGATTCATATTTATGTCCCTAAGGTGATCTATTGTAACTGACAATTTGAAACTAATGCAAAATAAATTAAAAATTGCAAAAAAATATATAAATAAATAACATCCACTTTGTTCTAAAAATATGTTATACATGGATCAGTAGGTAATATTGAAAACAAAGGCCCAATACTTTTAAACGCTCTTTTGGGCTGTTTTTATATCCATTACAACTTTTATATATATATATATATTTATATATATATATATATATATATATATATATACATGTTTATAAATTATCCATTAAAAATTTATTTTTTCTTTCTTTATTAATTCAAAATGTAAAAATGAAACAAAAATACAATAAAATAAATGAAAAGAAAGTTTATCTTAATATTTTTAATCCATTTTTTTAAAGAGAAAATGAGTTAAAATTAAAATAAATGGTTCAAAAGCTTCTGAATGTGATTTTTTTTTTCTGGAAGGAGTCAAATTTAAGGAAATAATAAAATTGAAAAGGTAATTAAACTTTTCTTTAACTAAACATTTTCTTTTAAAATTAAGGTCAAGCCCGGTTATTATAAAATAAAGGAAGGAAAAAATATTACCTAAATTTTGTAGTAGATATTTTTCAGATTAATAATACTTTAGAAATAAAAATAATAATTCAATATATGCGTATCTTAATTAAAAAAATAATCATCTTTTGTTTATTACATTTGGTAAGTAAGCATGAGTTTTGAGAAGTTGTCCACTATATTTGTATTCTTATTGCACATCTTTCAAGATAAAAATTATGGCATGTTAAATAAACATAAATTTTGGTGTTTTTAGACAAATAATGGTGTTAGTCTATGATCTATAGACTTTTGCTAGGTAATTGAACGAGAGGCCCCTCAGCAACAACATTCTTTTCTAAGATATTAGATAATGACATTTAAGATCTATGTAAAAATGCTACAACCACTCAAATTATTTAAAATTTTAGGATTATTGGATCTCCAAACAATTTAGGTTCCATCATTTTTAAAAAGAAAAATCATTCAAAATAAGACAAAATCCATTGTAACCCATATATCAAATTAATATAAAAATAAAATAATTTTCACAAAATTATATTCAATTATATCAAAATTTCATTAAATGCACGTAACAACAATTAATATAGTTCTCACATTCCAATTGTTTAACCATTAATAAATTACTAATCGAATACGTAAGTTAAAAGCTAAAGAATTAAATTGTTTTATTTTCGTTTTTTTTAAATCTTAATTAAATTCTCAAATTTTATTTAGGTTCTTACTTTTTTAAAATATAATACAATTTGATTCATATATTCATGATTTTTATGATTCTTTTTATTTTTAAGTAATTATATGTGATCCTGTACCAGAAATAATATGATATGATAATAATAATATCATGTGTCAACCCCAAAAATGACACGTGGAAGGGGAAGGACAGATGTCTTAATTAAAGGGATTGAGCATTTTATTGAATTCCAAAACGCAGCTCATTCCTTCATTTCTCAAAATCTTCATCTCTCTAAAGCATAAGCTTCTATTTTTCTCCTCCTTCTCTCTATAATTCTTCTTTCCTACTTCATCTTTGTCCCAAACGAACACCGTCTAAACAATCTATGAGGCAAGATCATCGTTTTCCACCGATCAATTTTGCATTCTTCCTCTGGTAAGTGTTTTTCCTCTTTTCAGTTCATTTTAGGGTTGTGATCATACAATAAATCTGATTGCATATGTAACCCATTGTGTATCCTTTCACTTTTAGTTTCGATTAAGTTCTAAAGTTTACTCTCCATCATCAATTGATGATCCATAGGTGGTCTAACACTTCTGGAAGTGAAAATGGGCGTGCTTGAAGGTTTTCTTGAGCTAAAAATAGGGGTTTTGTTTACTGCGCTACTTGACTAGAGGTAAGGGAAGCTGGGCTTTTGATTTTGTTCAGTAATATAGAGTGTGCACGAGCTAGGTCTTAATTGAATTTGTGAATTAATGCATGTGTGAAACTGTGTTGGGATGTTGGTATGGTTTGAACAACAATTGAGTAAGGATGTATGTTAAGTTGTGTGCTCTTTGATTTTTAGAATATGGAACTGTGAAAATATGGTATTTGTGTTGGTAAGAATGAGGAAAAATACTGAATTGAATTGCTAGAATGATGTGAATTCTGTTGTACAGATTGCTAGATAAAAAGTTAAGTTAAATATGGTATTTTAGGCTAGGTTGGAGGAAGTGAGGTAGTGAAATTGAGGGTTAGGAGTTCTGGGTAGGAATGGGCTGTTAGGACAACCTTAGTAAGTGGAATAAGACTTGTTTGAGTGTTATGACAGAAAAATTTTGAAGTAGAACTGGTTGTTAGCCTTTTTAGTGTGTTTTGTATGATTTTTGGTTCATTTTCAAGGGTTTCATCAGTGAGATTCTGAATTAAGTGGTATGGAATAAATGTGATGATTTAGGGACTGCTGTTAAGTCTATTAAAACTTGTTCAAGCTATAATTGCAGAAAATTTGGGTTAAAAAGTATAGAATTGGATTTAATGGTTTAAAGTAATTAAATTGGATTGAGGAAACAAATATTAGTTAGGAAAGTGTTTTTCCATGTGGCTTGGTGCATAGGATATCTTAAGAGTCAATAGAATGTAGGAGGAAAGTGTCCAAGTTGATTCAAAATGTAGCTATGAGAGGTTAGTTTTTGCTCTGCACAATTCCACAACCCATGGAAAAATCTACAATCTACTTGTGGACTTCTCTGTTTTCAATTCTGCAATTCTTGACGTAAATCCACAGGTTGTGGTAAAAACCACAACTCACTTGTGAAACTCTTTGTTTTGCCTTTTTGTTTTCTTAAGCTAAATCCACAGGGTGTGGAAACTTTCACAGCCCAGTTGCGGAACACCCTGTTTTGATTCCTTTCTTCTTTTGCTTTTTTTGGTTGATGATATATGGGTTTGGTATGAGCTAATATAGCATGAATACGCTTAGATGACTATAAAATTTTATGTTTGATGAAACAAGAGAGGATTATGAATTGATTGAATGTTGTGAATGGTATCAAAATAAGATCTCTAGGTGAGATCGACTTAGTGTTTAGAATGAATGTAAGAGGCTTTCATATGGGGGGTTATCCCAACACTTTAATGTTCTTTCGTCCTCACTTAGAGAAGATTGAAACATGTGGTGAGAGTAGTGAGATGTCATACTGTAGGCACTTATTGGAAGGCCTATTGCGCAGTAACGAACTAACCTTGTGTGTGGTAGGGTGAAACCCATTAGCAATGACCTTGCAAGGCAGTAGAGGCCACCACAAGTTCACAATCCATCCCAGATCGACATTCATTCTAAGTCCGGACGAGTCTAATTTGTGTCATAACATGATATTGTTCTTTGCTTGTTTTACTTGAGTGAAAATGACTTACATTTTTCAATTATATTTAGATATCATGTATGTTTTTCAACCTAACTTACCCTTACTCTTGTGTGTTGTATGTGTTGTGTCTTTTCTCTTTGCGATGATCATCTACTTGGATGTGAGCAGACGGGGATGAGGCTTCCTTGGAACAGACATTGGAGGAGACGAATACTCCACCTAGTTCTTAGGTTACTTCTCAGTTATATTTTGTATTTTGATAATACTCTTAAACTTGTAAAACTTTAAGTTATGCTCATATTTTGGATAACTGTATACTTTAATATTATCATTCACTACTCTAACTATTATCTCATACTATAATAGCTGAATCCTATTATATTATATGTTAGTATAATATTTGGGATGTCACATCTTGAGTTATAATTAGAATAAATATAATATAAAAGATCTTAATTTAATTTCTGTATTTAATTTTTTTTCTTGATTCTGTTTTAATATTTTTTAATTTATTTAAATTTTTTTATAAATATTTATATATCAATAATTTTTATACGAATAAATTTAAAAATAATAATTTATAAAATTTAAATTTGTAAAATTATTATTTTTAAATTTAAATGTTAAATTTTAAAACAGTTTAATAATAATTTAAAATAAATATATTTAAAATTTTAAAACAAAACTTAAATAAAATTTAATAAAAAAATATAAATTAAATAACCTTCATAATAAAAATATCAATATTAATAATAATATTTATATAAGAATTAAATAGGATCGAATGAAGAATCCTTCCACTTAACAGAAGTTGTGTGAAATTTCCGAAACAGCTTATACAGAATGACAAACAAATATCTTCTGTTGGCACGAAAAGTGTAAATTAAGGCAATGCACGTTAAACAAAGGAATGATTTTTTGTTTGACGTGAGTTTTGTCTACCTTAATTTCATTTTCGTCTTTCCAACTATAAAAGTTTAGACTAAAATAATCCTACACGGGAAACAGAAAAAATAATAAATAAAGGATCTACAATTGACAAAATCTTAACCATAAATATAAGAAAAAGCAAGATAATTTAATAAAATGAAATAATTTTTAATCATCATAACTTGTTAGCACTTCTAGCACAAATAAATATCATAACAAAATATACATAGAACATTTGAAAGAATATGGGTTTCACTAAATTTTATAAAAATAGTACATGATCTTAAGTCTTTTTAGAATATTTTACATATTTTTAGTAAAATCTATTTGTTTGAATAAACATTTATTTCAATTCTTCATCTATATAAATACACCCAAAATTATATTACCACGAATTTCTGGAACAGGTTTATACCAAAGACAAAAAAAAAATCATAATATTTTGATACACCATTTAATATACGATCAAACATTAAATATTATTTCATATATTTAATATACAACCAAATATATTATCATTTCATTTTAAAAACATAGTTACATTTATTTTATAATTTAAATATAATATTTACTATTAAAAACTGTTGTTTGAAAAAAAAAGTGATTACGAATATTTTTCAAAAGACAAAATTCGATAAACAAAATTTTTCCACGATTAAATTTAAAATTTTTAAGTAACCTGAAATCAATAGTAGTGACAAAAATACATAAATATCGGTAACAATGACCTTTCGTTCATCATATACTATTTTCATTGTTACCTTAGTGGAGTTTTGTAGATAAAGTTTATTTTTATTTTCTGCAGTCTATTAAATTAGTTAACTTATACTTTTAATTCATAACATTTGAGAATACACTAAGATTTAGTAAATGAAATGCTACATAGTACCACAAAAAAAAAAAAAAAAAAAAACCTTTTCTGTTCATACATTTGTCTCTTGCTTTATCAGAATCAGTTGTCTTTGTGGGTTTGTTAACATGTTTCAATCAAAGAATTATTCAAGTGTATTGCATGTTACCAGGGAAGTAATCATAATTCATTCAGACTTCAAGTTTGGTATCCATTTCTTACTAAATTCAATATTTTTTAGTTTAATTAAATCCTTAATTTTAAAAATATATAAATTTAATTTTTGAAACTAAATCTTGTTAAATTTATTTCCATTGAAATATATTTTATTTGAATTATTTTTCCTGTTTTACACTATGCCGCTTTAATGTTTACTTGCGTTTGAAACTATAAATAAATTGGACAAAATTTACTCATAAAAACTAAATTTATGTATTTTCAAAATTAGAAAACTAAATTAAATAGAAAGATGATCTAATTTTGATTTTTTACTCAAAAAAATTAATAAAAAAAACATCTTTAACCTTTTTTTTTATCATACAACAGTAGCTATACCGCTGTATCTCGGTCTTGTTCTGTCAGTCTCAGGTGAAAGCCCCTGTTCCATGGTCTTTCTCTTGTTATTGTTGGCTTGTTGTAGTGATTGTTGCTGTTGTTCTATAGTTTGTTGTGGACGTGACTCTGAATCTGGTTGAGGATCTTGCGGTTTTGGTGCTTGTTGCTGGTCATTTTGAAGAATTTGCTGTGTCTGATGCTGTAGAACTTGTGAGTTTTCAATCTCTTCTGCTGTTACTTGCCTTTGCTCTTTCGACTTAGTTTTCTTCATGTGGGGTTTAAGCTTGTTCAAATCTGACAGCCTCACAGGCTTCAAGAAAAATTCTTCTGCTCCTTCCTCCAAGCATCTACTTGTCAGTTTCAGATATTATTCATTAGAACTTCACTTCAAAAAAGTACATGTTCATAGGAAAAAGAAAAAAAAAAGTTTTTTTTTTCAAAAAATGATTAACTAGTTCTTCTTCTGACCTGCTGATCCTTGAAGGCACATTCTCAGATGACATAATCACCACTGGTATGTTTCTCAAAGATGAAGATTCCTGAAATATCAGAGAGAATCCTATGTAAGTTTTTGAGTCTGTTGGTTCCAGGTGGAATAAGTGAAGGAGACACAATTTTCACAGATTCTGAAACGGTTTTTCACTAAAATTCAATACAGCTACTAAAGTAGGAGCTTTAGGAAAAGAAAAATCTTTGGATCAGATATTGTTTTGGGTGGAAAACTGAAAAGCAGATGGTAGAATTATTCCAGGAGATTATACTTGATTTTTTGTGTGGTGTGAAATGAAACTAGTTCCACTTGACAACTTTAACCAACAACATTAAATCGGAATGAATGCACACTTTGAAAATGGAAAGTCATCTACAAGGGCCTTTGCAAAAAGGAAAAACAATCTCGGTCACAAAAACTCAGAAGAAAAGTGGGGAATATAATGGATAAAAGAGGGAATAGAAAGCAGAGCAAGCAAGCATACCTTGATTTTCTTAAGCAAGTCATAGCCTGTCATGCCAGGCATACAGTAATCTGTTATCACAAGATTCACCTCCACCTCCTACAAACGCATAAAATTCCAAAACAATTTTCAGAACCCCGGACAAAGAGATTGATCTATGGCTAAAAAAATTCAAGTTCATTATATTTAAATTTAAATTAAAATTTAAATCAAAACTCATGCATTCTAACCAAAAAAAGAAAATAACAACATACATACCTGATGGTTGTTGTTGGGAGAAACAGATGGCGTGCTTGGGTTGGTGTTTTCATTCTCACGCAACCCCAGAAACTCCAAAGCCTTGCTACCAGAATCAACCGTAGTAACTGCCATTGAGAAAGAAGAAAAAGGGTCCTTCTTATCAGACAACATGGGAAACAAGAGCCGAGAAAAAAAAAATATGAATTTTGGCAAGGATGTTGTTAGTCTAAAAGAAAGCACCTTGGTAGGAAGAGGTTCTGAGGAGCCTTTCGATGAGTTTCCTATCTATGATGCTGTCATCAACAGCCAACACATGAAACTGCGACTCTGCTGCAGCCATCCCCATTTGGTTGAAGATGTGGAGTGAGGAAGAGAAAAAAAAAAGGTGGTTGGAAGAATGGTTTTTGGTGAGTGTTATGGGAGGAAGATGAGAAAGGAAGAAGATGGAGATGAAGAGGAATAAGAATAGGTTTGTATTGAAATAAGACCGACGAAAATCCTCATCCCAGAAAGCAAGATCCGACCAGATTTCATCCGAAATCTTGGAAATTTTCCAAGTTGATCTTGAATTACCGAGGAAGCAATGGGAAATTATAAGATAAAGAGTAGGAAGAAACAATGAAGGAATAAAAAAAAGAAATAAATCTTAGTGAATATTTTTGGGTTGAGAGATGGGGTGAGTGAGGTTTATTTATATATATGTATGATATAAGGAGAGGGTGTGAGAGAGAAAATGGTGGTGAAAGTAGAAAGTAGGAAGAAGGCAAAAGAGGAAAGAGAAGGAGAGAGATAGAGAGAGAGAGAGAGAAAGGTGTGTTGGTGGGACCCACAAAAATCCCTTGAAGAGATACAGGTGAGGTCAGCAATGGTGCCTTTTATTTTCCCCTGGGTGTGAAATCATGTGGCGCTTACCATATCTTGGGCAGGTGGGGGAGACTGGTGCCAAAGAGAGGCCAATTTCTTTTGATTCCCTTTTAAGATTTGCTTCCCATGCCCATCCCATTCATGCATCTACCCCATGCACATCCATCCATCATCATCCACTCATTTTTTCTTTTCTACAAATATCAAAACTTTAATTAATTCCTAGTTTACATGCGTTTCAACGCATGCAATACGATCAATATGTCTCTTCATCTCCTTCAACAAACATACTTTCTAATCTACTAAAAACACAAACATATAAAAACGTGAACGCCGATTCCATTATAATATATTAATTATTCCCACCCAAAATTATTTTCTTTATCGAAAATCCTAATTTTTCTTTAAATAGATATTCCACCATGATGAAAACGAGCAATGAGAAGTGAAAAAAAAAACTATATTGAATTGAATATAAGATAGATGGCATGGAGGTATATATATATATATATTGATGTTGAAGGTAGAAAAAACGAGGCACATGCGAGAAAACGATAAAGTGAAAAGGCACTAACTAGTGGGCCAATTCACCTAAATCTTCTAATGTCTTCTCCCTCTTTTCTCCCCTTCATCATGGCCACGCTTCACGACCTAGACCAAGACTATGAATCAATGAAATTTTGTTTTTCCTTTTATCCCATTCATGCCAATGTTTTCAACTTCATAGTCAAATGTTCATACCAGAAAGCATGGTCGAATGTTCATCATTCATCGTCCATGCTTGTTACTTTCTCCAAACATCCCTCAAAGTTAGATGCATATTAGAGACGGAAATCATTTACCCACAACAATATTATTTTGTCCAAAACATTAATCTTTACTCACTACATCGATCAAGAATATTCTCAATAAACAACCAATATTGACTTTATCTTTTTATAGCTATTTTTTCTTCGAGATAATGTATTCAACTTTCATCCATTTATCTCCTCATGAACTTGTTTATTTTCTTATTGCTTTTTATCTTTCATGTATCAAACTCAAATCTAATTAAGATGTTGTTTAAAGCAAATCACATATGTATCACCTAAACTCATTCCTTTTATTTACGAATTGTCTTATCACATAACTATATCTTATTCCACATGCTATTATAACTTGACTCGAACGTTTTTTTTTCTTATATCAATTTAGTCTAAGCATATATAGATTAATTAACTTGATTCTCTTTTATATAACATGATATTGTATGGTATTTAAATTATCAAATTTCATATTTCACGAATTCAATCAACCCAAAATAGATACATTTCACAAGTGTCGTGTGTGGTGAAATCATGATAATCACTGCATGTTGTTATATTTAATCCTCAATTCAAAATTTCATGTGAAAACATACCAGATAATAATAATAAAAAACTTATTGTTTCGTTATATTTTTTTATCGATTTATGGCCTAAAAATTTACTGGGGCGATAATTAGTTTGTTTATAATTAAACTATGACTATTTGAGTTTATTCTTTACTTGTTTATTTGAGTTTTAATTTAAATTGTGATTCAATCTTTTTAAACAATATATTACATGTGGTAAAACTTTAAAGATTAATCATGTCTAAGTATAAATTAATGTTATATTTTATTCTTTCTAATATGTCATAAACCATTATCGTTTGTCTATTATTATGACAATTTCTTGATGACATTTAATCATTTTGCCTTTTTTTTTTCTTTCTTTTTAACTTGGCCTTCTATTTTTTAGTTTAAACCATGATTATATTTAATATGACATAATTAAAATTAAAACTACGCTTCGTAAATAATTGTATTATTCACGCTCACTTTAAAAATCTCATAATATGAATGCATAGATATTGCTATTTTAAAATTGAGAGTTTTCATTTATTTTGGTGATATCATTAGTTGACTATATATAATACATGTTTTTAACTTACCTTTAGTATTCATGACCGAATATTTCGAGCATTAAATTTACAATAAAAATATGATGGATTCAACATCCATAATTAAGACAAATCTTAATATTCATTTCATAATTTAAATACATCAAACTCAATTTTATAAAACATGATATCAAGTTTTTTATTTTGGTTTGGTTATATGATTAATTAAGATAATAGATTAAACCTCCTAAGTAAATGAATATTTGAATATGTTTAATTTAGTAGTTTACTTTTTCTTAAAAATAATGATATTATTTCTCATTTTTAGAAAAAAAATACAAATCTAATTAAGATAAGTAATTATTTTTAAGTAAGTGAACAAAATTTAAACATATTTTTTTTCTTTATTTTCCACATATCCTCTTTGAAAGAGAATTATACTTAAGAGAGAGAGTAAAATATTGATAGTAAATTGTTGTGTTAATTAAGAATGATTGGTTAAGGAGGTTAGGAAGAATAATCCATTGACTAAAGAGAGTGTTATTGATAATTAAGTTTTGATTATTAAGAATTAATGATGAATGAAGAGTAAAGGTCAACGGTTAAAAAAGTATTATTATTATTATTATTATTAGGTTAAAGGTAGGCATACGCAAGCTTAGATCAGCAAAGCGTAGTGAGAAAAAGAGGAGAAAAGAGGGGTCCTCCTTTCCCTTCAAGGCAGAGCCATATATGCATCTTCACATGCACTCTTCCATGAAATGGGGGACCAAAACTTTTAGGTTTTCCTCAGCATTTGCTGCCATTGATGTTCAAAAAGCATCAACATACATTCATTAAAGTCATCGAAACCACTTGATGGATGATTTATCAACAGTGTTTTTTGTTACACTAATTAATGAGAAGATTTAGTGCAGGAGACCGAATCCTATATCATTATTGATCTTGAAAGCAATAGTATATATGGTACTGGATTTACAATCCTATATTTAGTTCAACATTCATCCTTCACTTTCACCAACCCTATTCAATCTTTTCCTGCTATATATATTTCCCATGCTCAAAACCTAAAACTTCATAATTTCATGCTAATTAATCACCTACCAACTGTTAAATACTTTTCTATTTCAATTTAACTACATCCTCTCTAATTATTAACATAATTCTTTTTTCAAATAAATATTAATGCAGTTATATTAATAAAAAAATGTACCACTACAATTTTTTTTTCAGTTCATTTTAATTGACACCATCTAACTACAAGTTGCATTTTCTAATTTTGGACATGGAACAAATCATAGGTCAAATGTTTGCCATAACATTGACAATAAGGTGTTTCTAGAAAGTTTCAAATCTTACTGTTTGATTTAAGGGAAAAGAAAAAAAAAGAAGAAGAGAGAATTAAACACACATAGCTTTTCCTCTTCTCTCACCATGACAGAAAATAAAAGATGTTGGAAATGGTAAATCTAAGAGTTTCTTCATTTTTCTCTTTATATCTAACATAATATAAAAATAAAGTTATTTATCAATGTTTGAAATTATATTCGTTTGTTCCAGATTAAATTGTATATTTGGCTTAATCTTAACCGAAACATCTTCAATCAAATCATTTACTGTTTTATCTAAATCATGGACCTTGTTCATGGCATATTTGGCCTCATCCTTAGCCGACACGTTTACATCTTAAATAAGTTAAAGAAATCTTGAAAATGGTAATCTAGATATTTTCGATAATCTTTATCAATGTATTTTCATCGACAAGGATCGAAAGGTGCTTTTGATTAATCTAGATTAACTTGACCGACCTCAATTAAATTGATATACCTTTAGAATGCCCTTATGCAAGGTTTCCGTCATTCAACCTTACTTTGCATTTTTATGCTAGCTCTGAACAACTTTTTGCCTAAACAAAATCATCTTCAACTTAATATTAGGGAATTTTTTTGTTTGATCTTGAATAAGGAGATAAGTGACAATTACTTATTTTTCATGGTAGTTATAATTTCTTATTTTATATAATGTATTTTGTTATTTTTATAAATTAAAAAAATTAAGATTTAAATATTTTCTTTTAAGATAAATATATCTAATTTTTTGTTAGATTATTTTACATAAGAGTAAAATATTGAAGAATGAAAAATTATCTCAATATATTTTTTCCAAATCAAAGATAACTCGTCTAACTAAAATAATATTTTTTTACCGAATGACTCACATTCTCGCACACTGAGAAGATGATATACTCGCTCAATAAGTGAGAGCAATTAGTCTTCATACATTTTAGAACAACTTAAAGATTTGGTTCTTGATATAAACTATAATCTCTTGGTCATTTTAAACATCTTTTTTAAGTGTAAATGTTGTGTTAAAATAATTAAGAGATTATTATTTTTACATTGGGATTTATAACTTGTCTTTAAAAAATTAGAACTTGCTAACTTAGTGTGAATGTTTGAATTACCACTAGTGCAAAAAACACTTTTAATAACAACTATTTATATCGATTATAATTCACTAAGTATAAAAAGTGGCGCAGTGACGTAACTCTAAATAAGATAACATTTTTTATATTAGTTGTAATTATAATACATATAAAAATTGGACAAGATGAAATTTTTGTAATAAATAAGAATTTTTTTTATACCAATTATAATTATAGGCGATATAAAAAGTGAACATAAAATAAGAAAACTTTTTATACCGATTCTAATTATAACCAATATAAAAAGTGAACACAATGACATTTTTGCAATAAATAGAAACCTTTTCGTACCAATTTTAATTATAACCGATATATAAAGTAGTTTCTTATTATTATTTTTATTTGTAAACATAGGGTTCACAAATCCCTAACCCTCATTCTCCTCTTTTCCCTTTCTCATTCTTGCTTTTTCTCCTCTATGAACCACATACGAACCAAATCTCCTTCTCCTCCACTAGCATTCTTGACGTCATTTCCTACCACCCATGTTTCCTCCCCCTCCTGCCACCTATGCAACTGCTCTCCTCAACTGTATATACTACGTCACGACGAAGCATCTTTGCCACTTACAGTCCCTCACAGCCACACGCACAGAGATGAATTTGTTTCTTGGATTTATTGTGGAGTTTCAAGAGACACGAATAGTAAAAATGTTATTGTCAAAATGGGCATTATGGTTGATGGAAGGAAGAGACTAAGAAGAGTGACAAAAAAAGAGAAAAGCAATGATGGAGTGTTACTTTGGGAACGTGCTTTCCATACCCTTTAGAGGAAAACTAGTTGAGGAATTAGTGAATGAGTCGTTAAGGTATGTGGTAGAGGTTGTTCACGAGTTTTTGTCGGCAACCGCCATAGAGGAACACTTCTTAGGATTAATTGATTAGGTGGAGGCTTAGAGGCAGATTCTTTGAATTTGGATTATATGAATTTGGGGTTCTTGTGTATGATTTGTTGTGAATAAATTATAATTGAAAGAAAAATTTAGGTTATGATGAGGTTGATTTAGTTAGGAAAGGTGGAATTTTAGAATTTTGGGATGATTTGGACGAATTTTTTATACCGATTGTACCTTTAACTAGTATAAAAAGTGAAACTTTCTTTAACAACTATGGAACCAGTATAAAACATCAATACTTTTTATATCCACTACTTCTATACTAATTCTACAACTGATAAAAAGCTCTTTTTAATTGGTACAAAAAATGTTCTTTTGTACCAGTGTATGTTGGAACTATATTGTGTAGATTGTTGTATTGCATTTAGTTCATGAAATCCAACTCCAATAAAGTTTTGTCATAATTGATTAATTTAAGTTTAACTTAGTAGTTTTACAGCTTCCAATTTAATTTCACATATTACTAAATTTGAACTAATTGATGTTTATATTCATAAATTGAATAAGTAAATAAACATTATTAACCAAAAAAATGTAAATCTTTTTGGGAAAATATACTTAGACTTTTTAATTACTACTTGAACAACTTGATACACTAACTAAGAAGATAATAAGTTTTTGGCATCATTGTCAGAGATTTGTTATTTGTTTAGTTAAATTATGTATTATTTAACTGTTTAAGCTTAATTTATTCATTCATTAAATCTTTAGATCCTTTTATTTTGTATATTCTAACTCTCTATACTCATCTTTTATTTGCTTAACTTATCTTTTGTATTCAAAATTATATAAAACTCATTTTAGTAAATATATTTTCATTTAATTTTGGACATATTATCCTAACTATGTTTTTTATTATATTGTTGCTAAATTTTCGTCTAAACAATAGTACAAAAACAATGTATAATATTGGTGTTTTGCAGTCTTTAACATCGAATTCAAGGTTGATGTTATACCAGGGACGTTAAATTGACGTCGGAGTTAATTGACGTCGAACGTAAAGCAATATCAGACGTTGGACATAGAGCAAATTGACGTCGGATATTTCCATTGTCCGACGTCAATTAACGTCGAATTTTGTCATTGTCTAACGTTGATAAACTTTTTTGGCTTTTTTTTAATTAAATTTAATCCATTTTTATAACTTTATGAGACCTGAAAAGTAGAAAAGCAACAAATGTAATCTAGTTCATGGTATTTCATACAACATGAACTATGAACTATAAGCAACAAACAAGAACAACAAGCAAGAACAACAATCAAGAACAACAAACAAGTTCAACAAACAAGTTCTTGAAAACAAAAACTAACTTTCAAAAAAGTGAGTTAGTCGGAAAAAAGTGTTACCGCTGGTGAGATAGAAAGTCGAACACGCCTATGAAGGATAAGAACATGAAAACAATCAGTCAAAACAAATGAAAATCATATCTAAAGTAGTTAATCATCATGTATTTGTATAAAATGAAAGAAAGATTGTGTGTGCTAGTCACCAAACTTCGTTCGAGAAAAGTTTGAGCAAAGAAGAGGGTCTCTTGCTAAGATAAAGTGAATGAATTTTCAACCTCCCGTCCAAATTTTATAACCTTTTGACGTCTAATGCTAGGGCATTCAACATTTTATAACCTTTTTTTACGTCTAATTCTAATACATTCAACATCATACATAAGTACATTTTTATCTTTACGCCAAAAACTTTTGCGAAATTTACCCAATAAGACGTCTTATTTCATAATATCAAACGTCATATAACTAATTGACGTCGGACAAGTCTAAATCTGACTTCTTAGTAAAACTTTTATTTACAAAAATGCCAACATTCATTTTTAAAATTGTTATTCAGTAATTAAATGTTAAATGTGTGACATTATATACTATTTTTGTACAGATAAAATATTTCCAAACTAGTATAAACCAAATATCTTTTACTTATCTCAACCACAATATATTAAGAGTAGTCTCTGTAGGTTTATAACTAAGTTTCTTTTAATATATTTTCAACTTTACCTCTATCATGTTGAACTCAATTGTAACCAAAGTATATCATATTTGGTGTGGGTTATAATGTTTTAAATTCAACTTTAAAATATTTTCATACCAATGATTATGAAATCACTAAAAGTAGATCAAATATTAAAATTAAGTCCATTATATAACCTTTAATATATATATATATATATATATATATATATATATATATATATATATATATATATATATATATATATATATTATCTGTAGGTAGGCAAGTGAAAAATTAGCGGAGTTGTACCTTTTCACGAGTCTACAACCATCTTATAAATTATTATATTTTCCAAATTCATTGATATTTATAATTATTATTTAAAATTATATGATTCACAAAACTTTTTTTGTAGTTGATAGTAGAGGATTTTGTAAATATAGTTACATTTTCTTTTTAACTTCAAAGTTTTCCAATCTTGACAAATTCCTTCTTCCTAACTTTCTTTTCACAACTTTTTTTTTTTTTACTGATGTGCGTTTTTATAAGAAGAAATTCGTTTATTTAAGAGTACCATCCAA
Source organism: Vigna mungo (assembly GCA_036885675.1). NCBI lineage: Eukaryota > Viridiplantae > Streptophyta > Magnoliopsida > Fabales > Fabaceae > Vigna > Vigna mungo. The sequence goes on along the minus strand of CP144695.1, from coordinate 27,951,697 downwards.
CAACCTTGCATAAAAGATAATTTTTAAAAAGTAAATAACAATAATAATTATACTAATAATATCTATATCATCGAGTACGAGACAGTGCCATTTTAATTCTTAGGAAAACTCTATTTTCTTTTAAGAAAAAAATTGTTCTTTTTGCATAGAAAAGAAAAGCCTTCGTTTAGCTTTGGTAGCTAAAATTTGAGTATTTTAAAAATATATTGACGGAACTTATTAATTTTAAAAATTAAAGATAAAAATGAATTCTAGAAAAACCAGACACTAGAAATACTATAAGCTCTTCAAACATTTACGTAGTTTAAATTTATAGTATGAATGTTTAAAATTAATATCGTAAAAAGAAGTTGTGAATGTTTTTATCTCCTAGTTAAAAATTAATTTCATCCTTGATAATGTAATTAATCTGACGAAAAGGATTTTAGATATCGAGAATCTAACACAAATTAAATACTTTACAAAAAATCAGTCATTTTACGAAATTTAAATCTCTACGATAATAAAATGAAATAAAGTAAATGGTTATGATTGTATTGAAAATGTGAATATATGTATGAATGGATGAGTTGAGGAGTTTTGAATATTGTTTTGTGGGTGAAGATTTTGAAAAGAAACAACACATTATGGTCCCCTCTTCCACTTTCTTCCCTATTGTAAGGCTTTTTATTGCCTCATGGACCCTTTTTTAATTCAATTATCTTCTTCCCTTAAGTGCCCAAACTTTATCATTTATTCTTCAAATTTCGTTAACCTAACTATTGCTCTCCAAATTTAACAATATTATCAACTTCTAATCTTTCATAGCTTCATTTAATAATTATTTGGATTTTTTCTAGATATATTTTTCAACATTATCAGTCCCTATAAAGAATTAATGCTTTTCCGTTGAGAAGAAGGTTTACCTGGCAAAAAATTAGAAAAATCATACATAAAATATAAATTAGTATTTGAATGTGTATTGTTTTGATATTAAGAAATTAATTTTAAATTTAACTTAATATTATAAAATTTATTTTAATTTAAATATTATAAATTCGTTTACAAGAAGCTGAAAGTGATAGGACTTATGTATGACTTTATTTACTTTTGAAAAATTGCAATTAGTATATAATTTTATTTTAAAGGAGAGTTACTTAGATATACAAGTAGAGATATATCTAGAGTTAAATTATGAAAGTCTGCATGTATTTAAATATATTAGGATATGTAATCAGTAGTTTTAAGGCTAGAATTCAAAGATGGATGTGATGGGGTTGTTTCGTCATTCACAGTGACATAATTAGTTATATAATTTGTTGACTTTAGAAAAAAAATTCGAATGTTACTTGAATATTTAGTGTTGATTATCAATTAAATTAAAATAAAATATTGATACAATTATATGAGTCCAAACTTTTTTATTATTTTAATAAGAATTAAATAAGTTTTTATCTTTTAATTTTAAGAGAAAATTGAAATTAGTCTTTTTCGAAACTTTGATATAATTTAGTTTCAGAATTTTAGAAATATATAAATTTAGTCATTTTAACTAAATTTTATTAAATTTATTTGACGTTTCAAAACCATTTCATAATAACATTTAAATTGTTTATAAATATTGATTAATTTTTTCTTCTAGTTGAGGAATACGTTTAAAATTATATTAAAATTATAATTTTTTCTTCTAGTTTATCCACTATCATGTTTACAATATTAAAATTATATTTCAATGAAAACGAGTCTCATACCTCTAATAATATATAAATTAAAGCTTAAAAAATTATTTAAATCCACTTTAAACTAAATATATTTAATATAAATCATGTTAAACTTGGACTTAATTATTTATTGGACACTTAAATCTAATATCTTTATTTGAAATATAATAGTATCTTATATGATGTTAGTATACATAAATATTTTTCTGAAAATTACATAAGAAAATTATGTGATATATGTGTAAACATTATCTTTCAAAATCGATACCACTGAGATAAGAAGAAGAACACTCTTATAAATTGGAGATAAAATATCTAATGGTGAAAAGAATTTTTTATTTTCACAAAAAAAAGGAATAAAAAAAAATAGAAAAGAAAAAAGTTGATTTCATTATAGTATTTTTAAACTAAATCCTCAACTTTAAATATAATGATGAGTGTTTTGGTTTAGGTCATAGTTAATCGTGTTTTAAACTCTGTTTGTTTAACTTCTAGTATAAGTTATCGTTTATCTTTCACTTCGTTCGATCATACTAAAAGGTCATATATGAAGAAAGAATTTTGATATCAAAATTAGTAAAAATTTGACAGTCTAATCATATATTGATCGGACAATTATATCATACATGAGTAATAACCAAAATCACGATAAAAATCCAAGAAACTTCTACAATTAATACGTTTGTGAGGAACAACACATACTGTACTTCAAAATTAGTGATAAAAAAAAACCGTGAACTAGTTTATTTTTGATAATATTATATTATTAAGAACCGAAATTGTAAAACTATTTTGATTGACAGAAGGAAAATTTAAAGAAAAAAATATTAGCCTATTTGACTAAAAATCACGATACCGAACTACATTTTTTTAATAGGTATCCGTATGATATTTTATCAATTGACTTGCAACGCAATATATAACTTTTGGATGGAAGTACGACAATGAAATACTTCCAAGTTAATTTTTGCGACGAGCTAAAGAACTTGAATTGACGTGACAATACATGGTGGTCCAATGACACATCACATAAACACATACATGATCCATCCATGGAATGAAAAGTAAAACAAGTAATTATAATAAGATGTTCCATCTCAATTAACTATAAGACCTAACTTAACAAACAAATACATATATGTATTTATTTATATACTCGTAATTAATATTAGTCATATGGTCGTGTTTGCGATATCATTTTCAATTTGTCATGATGTTAGGTTACACGACAAACGGTGATAAGAAAACATGCACGCCACCTAGTTTTAAACTTTAGGTCGGAAATTTTTGTTTGAGACTCATATTTTTAGGTTTTAATTTATGTGGAACATTGCGCCGTGGGGGGTTGGTTTTATATGAGCAATATAAAAGCATTATTAAGGATCTGAAGAGATTAAAATTTTTAATAAAAGATTTATACTCAGTAATGATATTTGAGCAGGTGTAACCAATTATAGTGTGATTGAGTTAAAGATTTTAATGGAATAGTTAATTTTGATTAAAGTCGGATTCATTGAATGGTCCAGCCAATTAATTCAATACTTTAAGAGATCCGTTTGTACTTTTAGATCTCTTTTACACAAACTATAAAAATACTCAATCCAAATATCGGAACACATGAATTCCATATTAAATTATGTATATTATTGTATCACAAAAAATTAGGTCTAAAGTATATATCATGCACACACCATTCCAAAACTAAGGTATACCAAAAATATTTTTTGGATATAAAATTAAAATTTGTTTTTTTTTTCAATCTTTTAATATATTTTTGTTTTTAAACTTAAATAATGAAATAATATACTTTTTTAATCAAACGATCTTAAATTTAATCTTAATTATACATATATCTTTATTAGTATACTAGAGTGGTTGAATGACCCTATGATGGTACTAATCAATTTTGGACCACGAGGAAAGAGTATAAAATATTATTTATAAGCTATGCCAAGGTGAGAGATGAGAATAAAAGTGTTTTCTTCCTTTTCTCTTTGTTTCTGGCTTAAAGTTCTTTTCTGTTTTAAGTACCCCTTTCTTTATTTATTTATTTTTTCTTTCTACTTGTCTTCTTCTGGCGTGTGATTGAGAGATTCAATAAAATTATTTTGACACAATTTATTCTAAAAAAGTTGTTAGAACCAAAAGGAATAAAGTTGTTGAGATAGTGCAATACAATTTAATAGAAAAGAAATAGGAAATCATAAAATTACATAAAGACAAGCATAGAATTAATTTTTTTATGATTTTCTACACAAATTTATAACTAAATATGAAATATTTAAGTGGTGAATACTAGTATAATTTAAATATGGTGTTAGGTGATTATGGTGTTTAGTGACTACAAATTTGGTTATTATTCATTTAGAATATTCTTTATGAAACAAAATTAGTTAGTTGTAGCATATACATAGTAGTTCATGACCTAGTCAGTTATGGTCTAAATAAATTTATTAATGTTGACTATGGACCGGTCATATGAAAATATTTATTTATAACTATATAATATAAAAATCGAAAAGAAATACAAATTACCACTTGACAAGAAAATGTCACGAATTGATTAATAATTGTATTAATTATTTGATTAAAAAAATTAAGCCTTTCAGGATGGTGGGGACTGGGGATTTTATTGAAGACTTAAAGCCCAACTCGAAAGTCAATTAAAATTAAAATTTGGTTGACTAAAAAAAGACTTCCACAATGTCAGAACTTTACAAAATTAACTAAAATTGTTTACTTAGACACTGAAAAAAAATTACTAATCATTTTGATTAATTAAATATTATTTTTTAAAAGAGAGCACTCTTATTAAAGGCATTTTTTTAATTATATTCTTATTTTTAAAAAGGAAAGTGTACTATTATATTAAGAGACGGAACTAATAACCTTAATACCATTACATTAAGGTTGATAAAAAGGGTTTGACATGATATATGTTTTACATAGTTTATTGATAAGGTTATTAAGACTTAAATAATAGTGTTATGAATAAAAATGAATTTTTTTAATTTAATTTTATTGCTCTAATTTTTATGTGTTAAGGTATCGATCCATGGATCTTCAATGAAATGGATGATTTTAATTTTCTCATCCATTATTAAACCTATTTTTTTATAAGAATAAAGTCAAGATCATTGTTATTAATGATTAAGAATGATGTAAGTATTCTATATATTTATTCACATGTAAAATAAGGTGATGCCATATTTGTGTAGGAGAGATAAAGAGATTTTCATATTGCTTGCAACTAATGAATTTTAATAGTTTTACGTAGCATTATTGGACATTAAAACTACACTTAATTTAATATATCATTTCAACCCTTCAAATTTATTGATCAAAATTCATCAATGTATGCAATTAATGATATAATTGGTTTATTTTTGTATGATAAAATTTTGTTCTTAATTTTGTATATTGTAAATGATGTGAAAAATTGTATACATGTAAAAGAATTTCACATATCAATCATTTAATAAACATCTTCGTAAATATAATGTGTTCTTATGTATCATATTATGTCAATTATTCCGGATTATAAAGCAAACTTATTAAAGCTTTGAAATTGAAATTTGATTAGGATATATATTAAGTATGACTTCTGATTTAATTATGTTGATAATGAAAGGACTATGAGGTGAATAAGATTAATAGTAATTTGTAAAATTAATCTCCTTTGTGAATACTTAAACCATATATATTATATTAACTCTAATCATACTAATTAGTGTAGAAGGTGTATATGCAATCTTTTTTATCTAATGATTTTTTATCAAAAAAATAAAAAATAAAAATATGAAAGTTGGACACTAAAGGTGTTCTAATCCTTTTACAAAAAAATGTTGAAGATATCATCCAACATAAGATACACATATTGTTTTACCATTACATTCAATAGTGTCTAAACCTTTTAAGACTAAACGTAACTCACCATTATTACACAAATTTACAATATATGCTAACTAGAAAACAAAGAGTGATAGGGAGAGAGTCTCTTACTAGAACTCAAAGGCAAATAAGCAATCTTGAACTACAACAACTTGATGAGATTTGTTAAATGTGGTGTCCTTTATCATCATGGTCAATCTTGGACTTACATGCTACTTAGAGGTTTCACTCTTACTCACTGGCTAGTCCTTCTTATACCTTCCCTTGCATAGAAGACAATTTGACCATTCCACTATGTTCTCCATTTTCATGTTTAATAACTCATGTAATTTATTCCTTGTCTTGTTGTCTTCATTGTTCTAGCAACAGACTACAATCCCTTCTTGCATAACTATACATGCCAACAAACCGATTATTTTTTCTAGAAAAGATTAATTTTTAGTACAAGCCCAAACTTGTTATATTTTGCCTTGTCAAGTCATCTATGCTTACTAACATTAATATATCATTCTTAGATATGTATAAACCTAAGATGTGAAGTTGTATGCCTTCCAGTCGTATCTAAAAGTGAAGAGTTTGATATACATTGTAAGGGTTGCATGGAAGATATGATTCATGATATTAGAGATGACAATTTCTGCCAAGCACATGTGTATGATTCATTGAAAGATTAGTCAGAAAAGCCTTTATAACCTGGTGTTACGATTTTCGCTCGTTTCTCAACAATATTAAGATTATATAACATTAAAGTCTTAAATGGGTGGACCGATAAAAGTTTCATCGAGTTGCTTGATATGTTGCATCAAATGCTCCTAGTGGGTAATACATTGCAACGTGTCACTATAAGGTAAAGAAGATACTATGTCCGATGGGTATGGAGTACCTGGAAATTCATACTTATATAGAAAAAAGTCCAAAACATTGACTAAGTGTCCAAGATCCAGGGTATGGCGATACAAAGTGAAGGATGACGACGACAATGAAGATGAAACGAAGAAGGGTCCTCCTACAAAAGTGTTATGGAATCTTCCAATCATACCTCAATTTAAGCCTTTATTTGCCAATGTTAATGATGCAAAAAAAAAAAAACTTATATGGCATGCAAATGGAAGAAAAAGTGATGGATTGTTAAGACACGTAGATGATTCACCCAATAGAAGAAAATTGATCCTCTCTACCCACAGTTTGAGAGTGATTCAAGAAATTTGAGGCTTGGTCTTGCAATTGATGGGATGAATCCTTATGGTTGTTTAAATAGTAAGCATAGTTCGTGGCCTATTTTGCTAAGCATTTAAACCTTACCTATTGGTTGGCTATGAAGAGGAAATACATGATGTTATCTATGATGATATTTTGACCAAGGCAATTTGGAAATGATATTGATGTTTATCTAAATCTGTTGATAGAAGATATGAGATTATTGTGGGATGAAGGAGTTGAGGTGTTTGATGCATATGAAAAAATGAATTTTAATTTGTGAGCCTTATTATTTTGCATTATTATTGACTTTCCAACCTATGGAAATTTGAGCGGTTATAATGTGAAAGGACATTATGCTTGTTCGATATGTGAAGAAAACACATGTTATCATCAAGTAAAATATGGTAGGAAGACTTGTTAAATTGACCATAAGATATTTTTGAGACGTAATTACCTATATCATCGATTGAAAAAGGCTTGCAATGAATGTCAGGAGGAAAAAATTGTGTCTGCCATCCTTAACTGGAGAAGAAGTGTATGACCGTGAGTGCCAAGTAAATGTAACATTTGGCAAAAAGTAGAAAAACCTGTTGTAATAAACATTTGGAAGAAGAAAATCAATATTATTTGAATTCTCATACTGGGCCAAATTAGATGTCAAACATTGCATGGATGTGATACATGTGGAGAAAAATGTTTGTGATAGTATAATTGGAACATTGCTAAACATCAAAGGAAAAACAAAGGATGATGTAAATGCACATAAAGATCTAGTTGAGATGGGTCTTCATTTGGAGTTACAACCACAAGTTCATGGTAAACAAACATATTTATCTCCTGCCTGTCATACTGTATCTACACTTGTGAAAAAATGTTTTTGCGAGAGCCCACAAGGAGTAAAAGTACGACAAAGATACTCTTCAAATATTAAGAGTCTTGTTTCAATGGAAGATTTAAAACGTGTTGGCTTAAAACCTCATGCTTGTAATGTTATCATGCAACAACTTTTCCTAGTGGCTATTCATGGCATCTTACCTAAAATTTTAAGACACGTCATCATTAATATTTGAATGTTTTTGAATAGTATTTGTCTTAAAGTAATTGAACTTAACACGTTGGATGACTTAGAAAATGAAGTTATCTTTATCTTGTGTCAACTAGAGATGTATTTTCCTCCTTCATTTTATTACATCATGGTCCATTTAATAGTTCATATAGTGAATGAAATTAAAATATATGGACTTGTGTTTTTATGATGGATGTATCCAGTTGAACAATACAAGAAAAAATTGAAGGGATATGCTAAAAATCCATATTATCCATAAGCATTTATTGTTGAGGAAGCAATTGACTTTTGTATGGAGTATATGTCAAAGGAAAGGCTATTGGTGTTCCAAAGTGTAGACATGAAGGAAAGAATGAAGGTAAAGGCAGAGATGATATAACAATGGTTCGAAAAGATTAACATGAAGTTTTCCAAGCATATTTATACACATTGAATATCAATGATATTGTTATTCCTTATATAGAGGCACACAAAACACTGGTGAAGTCAATGAATCATCGGGCAAATGAAAAATGGTTGTTGATTGAGCATAACAAGACATTTCTGAAGTGGTTTAAAGAAAAAAAAAAGTCAATTAGATTGTGATTTTGAGGAATTAAAATGGCTAGCACAGGGACCTAACTTTGATGTTATAACATGGATTGCATATGACATTAACATGTTCTCTTTTTATTCAAAGTTGGAAGATGAAAAAAAGTCCTATGCAAAATAGCTATGTGACCCTTAAAGCAGAGTCCATGCACTTTGCTAGTTCAAAAGATAATAATATTGTTATGGCTTCTATAAGTTACTTTGGGGTCATTAAAGAAATCTAGGAGGTTGATTATATTAACTTTAGAGTGCCTATATTTAAATGCAAAATGATTGAAAACAATACAAGAATGCATGTTTATGAGCTAGGACTTACTTTGGTTGATCTTAATAATGTGGGTTATAAGGAAGACCCTTTTCTTATCATATTCCAAGCAAAACAAGTTTTTTACATCACAAATCCTTCAGATAAGAGGTGATCAATTTTTCTTCAAGGAAGGATTAAATTAGATACCCATGATCATGATGACTCAAGTCTCAATCTTATAGATAATCTATCAATCTTAAGGCGAATACCTCTTTTAAATAAGTATGTTGATAATGATGAAGTACATGTTACACGTAATGATCATAATGAAGGAATATGGAAGAACATTCTAACACTTCCGCAATAGGTTATTGCCATATTACTGTTTTTATTCTAGATTTTGTTTAATATTAGGTTTATTTAACATATGCTATTTTTTGCACGTAACATAGTAGAGTCATCCAAAAAGACTAGAAAAGCTACCCGTTTGTGAAATCTAGCTATTAAGTGAATAATGCTAAAGTACATGTTGACATAAACCGTAAGACAAGAAAAGCTACAAGCCCTAACCGTGCAGATTTTGTTAGTTTTTATAAAAGTAGTGAAATTTCATAAAAATAACGTAATTTCTTTAGAAATTTATGAAAATAGACAATTTTTTATGATGTCAAACCTCTATTTTGAGAAGTCGTGTTAATGTGACATGACTTTAGTTCAAAGCTTTTTTAAAATTAAAATTGTGTCATCTTGACACGACTTCAACTTAAAAATACTATATACTAAAGTCATGTCATCCTAACACAACTTTTTCACAATAATATCATGTTAAATTGACACAGCTTACTCGTATATGTAATTTTTTTAAAAATTGCTAATAAATTATAAAAAATTATTCTTGGTAAAGAAAATCCTTATATTGAAGTGCATATATTTTCACACAAATGAAAAAATATACCTTTCTTGAAAAGGATAATAAAATGGTCATGTAGATAAATAGAAAAAAAAATTGTATGAAAGAAAATAACGAACACTTAAAAAAGATTACTTGAAGTTTAATTTTGAAAAAAAAATTATTTCAAGTAACATATTGAAACACAAAAAAGAGACTACTAAAATATCTATTTATGAAAAATTACTAATAAAGTAAAACAACTCATTATAAATCATATAAGAATCACAATGTTATAAAATAAAATAACATAATTTAATTTTAAAATTCTTGTTATAACATATAATTTAATAGTAGAAAACTACTAAATAAAAATCATATAAATGATAATTAACAAACAAATAAGACAAACATACAACTATTATAATATAGTCATTCATAAAACATTATTTGAGTATAGAAAGTTATATATTCATACTAACAAAAGTAATAATTTTTCTAAAGAAAATGATTATACAAAACATAACAAATCCTACCTATGTTGTTGCATCTCTCTCACTCTAAACCGGATCAACGGGAACACATTTTCATCTGCTCACACCATTAAGGTGATTATTGCAAACACGAAGAACAGAGAACAAACAGACAAAAGAAAAATGCACCAAAAAGACAATTATACAACACTTAACACAAATAACGTTTATATAAAAAAATCCTAAGGCATGCAATTATTCATGCGAAACTTGACCATTTAGATACAAGTATTGAAATCAAACTTTGGGAGTTATGCATTTCTGGTGGTGGAACAATTCGCCCACCCAAGCTACCACACATAAGGATAACCCATCAGTCATCTTTTATTAACGTAAAGCTCCTAGATTAGGACATCCTGCTCCTCTCACCATATACCCCACCCTTCTCTACTTGAGATTGGATGATTATTAGAGCGTTAAGATAACTCATAATACGAAATCCATATACTAATACACACATTACTTTAACCACCACTAATCCTCCTTAGTTTAGTACCAACCATTCACAAATCATATTATAAACAAATCATTGTTTTAACATCCACATAATCACACACATTAAACACATCATAAGAGATATATGAATATTTAGTTAAGATTTTGATATTTTCGCTCAACCACCTAATCTACCTGCTCAACAAGTAATGTCTAACAACATACTCGCTTAGCCACCGAATTTGCTCGCTCAACAAGTAATGTCTAACAAGATACTCACCCAACGAACAAATAGCTCGGTTAGAGAGAATATCACTGAGACTTATAAACTTAAATTCTTCAAAAATTTGCTTGACAAGTATATTCTCGCCCAATGATTGTCAAATCAGTGAACTCTTTGACTTTGTGCTTATCCATCGACTACCATGTTAGTGACTCTCTTACTTTGTCTTTGGCCAACGAGTATATGCTCGCCAACTAGTCTATATAATTCTACATAACATAATTCTGTAGATTGATGTCATTCTAGTCCTTCCAAATCAGTCTAATACTAATCATAGATACCAAAACAACTAGCCATCAGATTATACACAATTCAATTATTCAATTCACTTTAAATGCAATCTCATCCATATAAGATATCGAAATTTCAATGTACAATCACTAAAAATGATTTAAAACCCCTAACTCTACCCAATAGGCCATATTTCATCATATAAATCAATTATCATACAAGCATACAATTAATGATTATAAGTTGCGTATCAGTTAAAATCAACATAATTTGTTTTCCTTACTTGACAGATGACCAAATAGCTCGATAAACCTAAGAATACCTTCAAATGCACATGAAGCTCTATCTACTCTTATAAGCAACAAAAATACAATCATGACACACAATTAGAACCACTTATCGACAGAGACTCTCAGAGAAGACTCATACACCACATGCAAATTAAAACATACCACATGCATAAAAGAACACACAGACTAAGAAAAGAGCATAAAAGTAACTCACTCTTTTGTAAAAACTAATTGGATAGAATTGAAAATATCGTCTCAAGGATTAGTATGGTGGTCTCTGATCTTCAAATAGATGAAGGAATGATTAAAAAACCTAGAAAGAATGTAGAAAACTTTAAAAGGAAATAAATTTAGAGAGATTGTGCAATATAAGATAATAAAACTCGTTTATAAAAACTTTATTTGTACTTTAAATTTTTATTATTAAAATAATCGAGTCTCTTTTGTACACACTACCAATTCTAAAACACCATTTTTTATATTCTTACACTTGTATCTTTTAATTAAGTCTTCATTAAAAAAGTTTTTTTATTTAATATTGAAACTATTTTGTTAAGTACTATATTATTTGATTGTTTTCATTAACAAGTAATCAATTCACCTTTTCTTTTATGATTTACTTTAACTTGTAAGTTAACTCAAGGAATAAGTTCAGAAAAAAAAGTCAAGTTAATTAAAGAATTACTTATAAAAATATGACAATAACAGTTATATTATTTTTTTTTTTACAGATTTAGTTAAAGAAAACACTAAACAGAACAATAATAATGAATTAAAAATATTAAAAATTGAAATATTTAAAAATGTTAATTAAGTTATGAAAGAAATAAGAAGACATAAAAGTTTGGGAGTTGAAGTTAGTCATGTGGCCCGTGATGAGCACATTCCTCGGTTCCAGCCTAGACTGATTATAAAATTGAGCACCCAACAAACTATGCAAATTTTGTTAAACGTGTTGTGGTTCATTGAACCGTATCTACTTTATCTTTAAAATTATAGATTTTGGGAGTACTTTAAGGATTCCATGTGTTTCATTAATTTGTTTAATCATAAATTTAGGTCTAAAACAAATAATTAACCAAAACAAAACCCTGTCCTCAAGGATACGTGTTGGGACAACCTGGCTCTTTCCCTTGTCCCTCTGTAAGCTCACAGGGACATTCTTTTACTCTTCCAACCATTTCGAATGCTCACACAACTACTAGAGATAATAACGAGTCTAGTCGAGTATGGATAATATCTATTCGTAATTCAATCTATTAGATAAAATTATATTCACTATCTGTATGGGTGTCCATTTTAAAAAATCCGCAGTGCATATACATACAAAAAAACTTTTTTATATATTTTTAAAATAAAATTTAAATAAAATTACAAAAAATATATAATATAATATAAATTAAATTAAATATAAATTAAAATTTAATTTTAATTAAATTTAACCTAATAAAATATAATTTAATTTAATTTTTAATTAAATTTAATTAAAAATATAAATTTTTTTATTTTTTGCAGATAACGGTACTTGCGAGTCGGATAATATATTATCCGTATCCAACTCTTTTAGAAGTGAATATTAAAATATGCGCTACCCGTTACTCACAGATAGTAAATATCTGTGGATAATAACTACACACCAGCGAATTGTTTTGTCATCCCTACACACAACTTTTACCTTTTCATTTCTTTTATCATATTTTATTTAATACCTAACATTTTATCTTTATGTTAAAACTAATACAAAATTTTATCACAAAAAGGATAATAAAATTTTCTTATGTATTATTAAAAATCACCTACACTAAATACACACAATTTTAACAAATAATCTTAAATTTATTCCCACAAATACCTACTAATAATAAATTATATATACGACATTAAAGAGGAACACATCGACTATATAATACACTCTGCATTTTAACTCTCTTTGGACACTTTGAAAACTGAAAAGGTGTCGAAGCTAAAATAATCTCCAAATTTGTTCGGACAACAAGATTTGGAGGAGGAGAAAGGTTGAATAATTAAAAATTATTACTTAAATTGAAATATTATAATATAGCTTTTAAAAAAAATTCATTTATTTTATCACCTACCCAAAAAAGCAGTTATTTATTTTTAGAATATATTGATTATTTCTCTAAAAATAACATAACATATTATAGAAATGCAAAATATTTTGTTATTGAAATTATGAAGCGCACTCTATTATTACAAGTTATCAAAATTTAATTTTACTAAAGTTTGAAAACAAAAATAAGAATAAAAAAAGTAAAACTTCATAATTATTTATAAGTAAAACTAATTAGTTCGAATTCGTATTAGTATTAACAATTAATATTGAAAAAACTAAAATAAACTTAAAAATTATAATAAAATGATTATTTCTCCAATAGTCAACTAAATACTTGATGGGTTGCAACCTGAAAGATGGGCTTCCGGTGGACCATAGAGGTGGGCCCTTAGTTACTAAATTTCGGGAGTTACTCCCTGTACCTCCCCAGTTCCAACCCCCACCCCCCCAAATTTTTTGGACTTTTTTTTAAATACAAAATTAACCTTTATATTTTTTTATTTTTACCGTTTTAGCCCTATTTAACCTACCCTACAATAAGCCCCCTCTTTTACAGTCTCAAAACACAGACAGATTCCTCTTCGTATTCCCACCCCCACCCCACCAAAGCTTTGAAACCTCCTCCTCCAAACGCTCTGCAACTCTCACTTTCCAACTCCTCTCTGTTTGTGCGGCTGTTGTGTGGTGCGGTTGTGGTTGCTGCGCAGAGGGTGCTGGTGCGGCGGGAGAATTCGTGGAAAAAAAGCGTAAAGATAAAAACATCAAGATAAAAAAGAAAAGGAATAAATAGGTTATGTGGGAGTGAAGGTTGGAATTGGGGAGGTGCAGGGAGTAACTCCCCTAAATTTCACATTGGCGTTACGTTGAGCAGCATGCATCTGGGCTTGGGTTAGTGTATGGAATGTCATGGTAGTTAACAATCTTTCAATAAGAGTTTTCCCCCTCTATTAAAATAGTATACTAAAAAAAGTATATCTAATTCGTTAGAAAACATTAAAGACATATGAATTTTTATTTATTAAATAATAATATTAATAAAAAAATATATAAGTACTAAAAAGAATTTATTATTTTATTAACTCACTTAAATCGTTCTAATATGATAAAAATATTTTTTACTACAAAATTAACTTTCAGATAAGTTTTGTTGCGAAATTATTTTAAAAAATCAATTTAGACATGAAAAGTAGAACTCATAAGAAATAAAAGGTAAAATTGTAAAGTTTTTTCTTAAAAAAAATAAAGAAGTATTTTGAAGGTCAAACCTCACTACCGCTGTTACATATATTCAATGCTAATCACTTAAATAATCATTAAAAAGATGTTTTAAATTTATTAAATGGTCCAACTTCAAATCTTGTCCACTGATATAAAGAAATTTAACTATTAACCACATTAAATAGTTGTAAATGACATAAACAAAACATAAATTAAGAAAACTTTAACATTAATTCATAATCGTAGATGAATTTATGAACAATACACTTATAATATTTATCATTTTATAATATAAATTATGGGTTGTTGTATGGATGTAGGCAAATTTGATTGCCTAATTACGGAAATAGACAAAAACGTACTAAATTACGAAATTGGAGAAGTCGTGGGGGGCCCAAACGACTTCCAAAGAAGAAGTTGTGCCTCCTAGCACGACTTCACATGAACAGTGATGAAGTCGTGCACCCTAAAAACGACTTCAGGGCTCTGTAATCGATTACATGGAGCTGTAATCGATTACAACGTAGTAAAGTCGTGCCCCCCTGCACGACTTCAGTTTTTTAGGCAAAAATGAGTCTGGTAATCGATTACAGACCCCTTCTAATCGATTACTAGGAGGTTTTTATGTAGTAACAACCCTGGTAATCGCTTACCAGTGTGTGTAATGGGAAAAAAATCCCTGGTAATCGATTACAGGTCAGTGGTAATCGATTACCAGTGTAATTTGATTGTTGAACAACATTTTTATGAGGTGTTTTAGAAATTTTTATTATGTTTTTTGTGTTAGACAAAGAAGATATCGTCCTTACAAATATTAAAAGAAGGAAAAAATGTAGAAGACAATTTGATATGAAATATTAAAAGTACTAGATTTATTATTGATTGGATTACAAAATTAACTATTGAGGAAATGGACAATTTCCCCTATGATGACCTTCGTTACGGCAGTAAGAGCATTTTTTGGGCTGATCTGGAGTGGATTGATCCATCTCATTAGGAATCCTTTTTATAGACGGTCTTCTGGATGCCTTGCGTCGCATATGAGGATCTGGTATGAAGTTTGGACCTGTATACGCAGACCAATAATCTTCATTTTGGATTGGGTGAAATTGTACTTCGTATGCCTTGTAAATGTTATTAAGGCTATACACTGGATCGATTACTTGGGTTAGTGGTATATGCGAATTTGCAAATATGGCAATGACATGATGACATGGGAGACGGGTAGCTTGGAAGTGACCACAATCACACCACCATTTATTTAGCCTGACTTTATAGGAAATTGGATGTGGGCGATATTGGTGAGGTGTTAAAATTTCTTGAACATCAAATTATGAATTTTCACGGTTGTAGCGATGAACATGACAAAATGCTGATTATTGTTGATTTTTCCTAATAATATCGGCGATTTGTTCTGGAAATTGGTGGCCTGCTTGTAGCATTTACTGTGCTTTTAGTCCTCGTTCAAGAAATCATGATTGTGTCCTCTCAAATGTTGATTAGATGAGTCCACAAATTGGTAATGAACGTGCTCCCTTTAAAACGGAGTTCATGCACTCAGCAAGATTAGTGGTCATATGTCCATATCTTCTCCCTCCATCAAAAGCTTGAGACCATTTTTTTAATGGAATTTTATCTATCCAAGCAACTTGTTGTGGGTAAGGGTGTCTTAGTGCAATAAGCTTTGCCGTCACAGTAGGTTGCTTGACCTCATAAGCTATAAGGATGTAGTAATTTTGTACGGTTATGTTAACTGAATATAAAAAGTAAATTGGTAGAAAAAAAATGTAGTAGTACCTAAATTGATGAATTGCTTTTTGAGGTCGTGATTTTTGAATTTGTTGTTGAAGTTGGAGGCTAGATGACGTATGCAATAAACAGAGTTCAAATCATCTTCTTCCCAACCAACTTCTTCTGATCTTAAGGCAGATAAGATACCTTTTCCGCTGTCAGTGATGATGCAAATATTTGGTTGAGGGCAAACGTGTTCTCGAAGTAGTTGAAAGAACCATATCATGACCTCCTTTGTCTCACCTTCTACAATTGCAAATGCCACTGGAAAAAGATTTCTATTGCCATCCTGACTCATGGCGGTGAGCAAAGTTCCATGATATTTTCCCGTTAGAAACGTCCCACCGACTTGGAGAATGGGTTTACAATATTTGAATCCTTGTATGCAAGGACCGAAAGACCCAAAAACTCTTTCCATAATGTAGCAATTATTGTCTGTTTGTCCATCAATCTCCACAGGAGAACCGATGCACTATAATATTATACCAGGGTTTGCTTCCTTCACCGCATGCAACCACCTCGGTATATGGTTATAAGACTGTTCCCAATCACCAAACTCCATAGCAAGAGCCTTTTGCTTTGCGATCCAACCTTTTCTGTATGACACAAAATATCCAAATCGAGCTTTAATATCTACAATCAAACTTTTGATGGGAATGGAGGGATTTGTGCGGATAGAATTTGATACAATTGTGGCAATGTGAGTACTATCAAGATTTGTATGATCTTGAGATAGTATGTTTAAGAAACAAGTATGGCCGTCAATATTTTTGATTTCCCAATATTTATGGACTTTGCTATAGCCTGCCCTCAATCGTCATTGACAGCCGTTGTGGTATTCTAGACATCGAATAACATAGATGTTAGGCTTGGATTCAACAACGTTGTATTTGTAACCGTTGGTGATGTGATATTGTTTGATTGCAGCAACAGTTTCCTCCTTTGATTGGAATTGCATATGCTGATGTAGTTTTGGAATGACATGCTGAAATGACTGTGTCCTTTGTTTGTCATCACCGTGTTCATCGCGAAGTAAGTTATCCATTTCATCATCTGTGCTGAAATCATCAACATTATCTAGTATCAAAGGTTCTTCTTCATCAATGTTTTGTGATGACGAAGATGCTTTGAAGTTCCACGAAGCCATTACGTAATGGTGTTTAAGGAGAAATAGAATGAAATAAGTTGAGTAATATTGTGAAGATGGATTGGTCTGAAGATGGAATGGTAAAGTAGTGAAGATAGAATGGTTTGAAGATGAAATATATTAGTGATGCAAGTAGCCAAGTACTGGTTTTTCTTGGAACCATGACCTATTTTAGGTTTGCATGCATTTTTGCATGCATGGTTGCATGCATGCATATTAAATCTTGGGCAATGATCTTTCATTTCTACACAGAATGGAAATGATTTGATTTGATGAAGGTTGTGTTGGTAAAATTGATGTGTAAAAGTTTTATATTTAATATCTTTTAATATCATAAATAATTCCAAAAATTATTTTGTAAATTTCAACAAATAAAGTATGTGTGTTTTACATGTTGTATAATTTTGTAATTATTTTTTTTATGCTTTTACTATTTTTATAATTAAAACATCATTTTTTTTCTTAATTAAAATGATTTAAATAAAATAAAAAATTTGAAAAGTGAAGTTATGGGGGTACACGACTTCCATAGATGAAGTCGTGCACCCCATAACTTCACTTTTCCAACTTTTTATTTTATTAAAATCATTTAATTATGAAAAAAATATGTTTTTAATTATAAAAAATTGTAAAAAAGTGAAAATAAATTGGAAAAAAATAATTGACCTTTTTGAAGTTCTATAATTATGAAAATAATTTTGTGATCACGAGGTTAATTTTTTCAATTTTTTTTGAAAATTATAGCATTTTTGTAGTGAAAATTAGCATTAAATAAAAAATAATTCCAAAAAATATTTTTAAAATTCCAATAAATAATTAGCACTTTTTTGTTATTTTTGTCTTCATAAAGTAATTTTTTTATCAATTTTCTTAATTAAAATCATACTTTTTAACAAATTAAATTGAATTAAAGAAAATAAAAAATGGAAAAGTGAAGTTGTAGAGGGAGTGCACGAGTTCAACTATTGAAGTCGTGCACCCCTACAACTTTACTTTTCCATTTTTTTCTTTTCTTTAATTTATTTTAATTTGTTAAAAATATGATTTTAATTAAAAAAGTTCATAAAAAATTGAAATATATTGCAAAAAAAATGTATTTGTATTATACATTTTTTTTAATTTCATAGTAATTCTATCTTAAACAAATGAAATTTTTTTGATTTTTTTATAAAAACATAATATTAACAAAATAAAAATAAAAAAATAAAAACAAAATTAAAATATATTTCGAAAAATAAATTATTCATGTTTTAAAAGTTGTATAATTTTTTTTGTTATTTTTGTCTTCATAAAGTAATTATTTATGAATTTTTTTAATTAAAATCATATTTTTAACAAATTAAAATAAATTAAAGAAAATAAAAAATGGAAAAGTTGAAGTCGTGCACCCTACAACTTCACTTTTCTATTTTTTTATTTTCTTTAATTCATTTTAATTTGTTAAAAATATGATTTTAATTAAAAAAATTCATAAAAAATTGAAATATATGGAAAATAAAATTATAAATATTTTACTTCAACTAAATAAATTAATTACAATAAATAATGTATTGTAAAATTTTAAATATAAAAAATCTACATGTTGCTTAATAAATTAAAGTAATATATATAGGTGAAAGTAGTACTAACATATTTAGGCTTCCTATTCATTCCTATTCATTCAACATGTTTGAATATTCATTTCTGCCCATCCGTCCCTTTCATATCTGCACATTTATCATTCTACCAACTTTATTGATTCCAACTGCATGGATTCCTTCTCAATAATGTTCACTCATTCACGTGAAAAAAGTGGTGTTGTCCAGCAATCCTTCGCCCATAAATTGATGGAGGAGGGAAAGAATAAGCATAAGCATTGCAAGCATTGTATTCTGAGAGAAAGCATTGTATTATGAGAGAAACAAGTGCGTTTTTGTATCCCTCTTTCTTTTTACACCCAAGTATAACAAAATATTCGTAATGGCATTTGCACGTCATCTTCCCGTAGATATGTCCCTTTTACGTCTTCAAGATAAACACATTGTCAAGGCAATTTGGGAAGGAACCGAAAGAGTTCTTCGACCAAGAAGACATGCAATCTGGATAGCTAAGCATGTCGACGAAGTCGATGTTAGAGTTATGAATATACTAGAAGCAACATGATTTAGCCATATTTTGAAAGTTTCAAATATGGAAAGAAATCATTTGCTAGTGACTGCTTTGGTCGAGAGGTGGAGAATGGAAACTCATACTTTCCACTTGCCTCTTGGGGAAAGTACAATAACACTGGAAGACGTTGCTTTGCAACTAGGGCTTCCAATTGAAGGTCATGCTGTCACTGGCATCAGTAGTGGACCTCTCACATTATTTTGTCAGCAACTACTAGGACATGTTCCTCCGGAAAATACTATCAGAGGCAACATAATAAAACTGTCCTGGCTAAATAATACATTTCGCCAGTTACCTGATGACACCACCCATGAGGTAGTGCAACAATACACGAAAGCGTACATGTTGCTGCTAATTGGCAGCATACTCATGCCAAATACTTCTGCAAGCATGGTACATTTGATGTATCTACCACTTTTAGCTGACTTGCATACGGTAGCAAACTATAGCTGGGCATCTGGAGTTCTTTCCTGCTTGTACTGTGCCCTTGATCATGGTACAAGAGTTGATCAAGACAATATCGGCGACTGCATGATATTGTTACAGTGCTAGGCATGGGAAAGAATAACATGCATTGCTCCGCAAATACATGAGGTAACTCAAGACGATATTTATGGCGGTCCTGTTTTTCCATTAGCAAAAATATGGTGTCGAACAACACAAACAATATTCCACGACACCACAACTTTACAACAATTTCGTCAGAAATTGGATGACCTTTCACCGAAACAGGTTTTCTACATTTTAATATTTCGACCCAAATATGCCGTAAATTTTATTCTAACCCATTATTGCTATATTTCAGTTTCTATGGACTCCCTGTAGACGTGATGAAATTCGTCACATGATTCCAGTCCAACTGCCCCCCACTTCTCGAGCAGTTATGCCTCTTATATGCTTCTCAGTTGTAGAAATCCACCACTTAGACCGTGTTACGCGTCAATTTGGATTTCGACAACCTGTCCCACAACCACCGATAAATCTGGACGACATACATAAAGAGGATATGAGAGGACGAGCAGACTGGGATTGATAAGAACACCATAAACAATGGATTGGTTTATGGAATGACCGTCAAAATCGTATCTTTACCGGTGTTCCATTCCATAGAAATGGTCACTTGCGTGACGAATCAGAGTATATGCAATGGTACATAAGTCATACAATCCGTTATTTAGCTCCAATTGAAGATGACTCATCGGACGAAGAGGTTAAACTATATTCCTATTTTTTCATTATGTAATGTTTGTTATTTCCTGCAAAAATAACCTTAATATTCTTTTCAACAGTATGACTTGGATCAACAAGAACATTTTCAAGCACCATCTGCATATCGTTCATCACCACCGTACAACGTCCCACAAAGGTCTTCCTTTGACCACCTGCACTATCCATATCCAACTCAGTATCCTCAAGGTGGACACTCTTATGGTTATTATTCACCATCAACACCACACAGTGCAGGTCCGTCAACATTTATTGCGGGTCCTTCGCATCATTTTGGAACGTCTACAATGACTCCACCGTCTGCATACGAACACACTTCTTCGTCACAAAACGTTTATCGCCCAACAATGGATTTCCAAAACGAACAACATTCCATTGAAAGAGAAGACGAAGGTACGCACTCTCCGCAACCACAGAGACAAGGGCAACGCCAAAGAAGAAGACCAACTTGTGGGACTGGAGGACATAGATAAACCTTAACTTAAATTGTATTTTATGATCTACCATGTATTTTGAACAACCATCTAATAAAAATTTATTCTTATAAGAATATTGTGTAAATTTCAACAAAGAATAATGTGTCATAAAAATTTATTCTCATAAAAATTTATTGTAATAATAACTTGTTATGTTTATTATTATTTCATATGTTCACAATGTATATAAATTTCAATGCAAATTGTGAAAGAGATATTTCTATCCAAATGATATTATTTCCTTCTCAAATAATACAACCAAATATATTTTTATGCAAAAAAACCCACTGGTAATCGATTACATGGACCCAGTAATCGATTACCAGAGCTATTATGTCATCCCAATACCAGAGAGGCCCTGGTGATCAATTACGCTAACCCTGTAATCGATTACTAGGGGCCCTCGTAATCGATTACACAAATCCTGTAATCGTTTACGACCGAAACCCTACCCTATAAAATCAACTTTTTTTCTCTCATAACGCACACCCAAACCCCCTCTCGCACAACAGCGCCCCAAACCTCCATTGCAGCACCTAAAAAAGCTCCAAAATCCCATCTTTTCCTAATATTTTCATTTCTAAACAACATTTTCACATTCTACTCTCCATTCTCTTCAATTTCCACTGATTGAAATTTGAAATAGCGGATTCTTCCAAGAGGCAAAGGGTTAGGGGCTCATCTTCTACAGCTGCGGGACGTCGCTGCCGCGAACCTTCACCGATCGAAACCTCACCGTCACTCTCATCACCACCATCACTGACTGAATCACAACAAATTCATCAATTTTCAACCCCTGCACTGGCTAAAAGGTATTTTACACTTTTCAGTGACCGTGACGTCATTGAACCAAAATGGTTTGACAAAGATTATTTCGAGAGGCAAAATATGGAATTTTTCCACATACTGACAAATCTGAGGTTGATTGATTTTGTGTCTGATGAAACACATTACTATCCTGATTTGGTTAGAATTTTTTATAGTAATCTGAAAATTTCTGATAATGGAACCATTAAGACTGAGGTTAAGAATGTTAAAATGATTATCAAACCCAGTCTATTGGCTTCCATAGCCAACCTACCCTCGGTTGGATTGAATTTTCAAGGAAAAATATTATATCAATGGGTGGATGAATACAATTTGAATGTGGCAAAACAGTTGATACTTTTGCCATACAAACCTCAAGTTGGTAGAATTCTAGCCGGATCCATGACAGTTGATGCTAGAACATTGCATTATATTATCACTCGTATTTTTTTGCCACGTGTTTCTAACATTGCCCAGGCTACCGTGGAAGATGTTATCTTATTGTGGATTATTTTGACGGCGAAGCAGATCAACTGGACCCATCTCATCCGATATAGGATGAAGAACGCTTTGAAGCCAAATGCTCCTTTACCATATGCATTTTTTTATCACCCGTATCTTGGAACATTTTGAAATTCCATTAGACGATGAAATTCCTGGCCCAATGACGAGGCAAATGAGGATATTGCAAACATCACTAGAATCCTTTGGATTTAAGAAAAATGATAACGACATATGGGTTCCGAGAAGTCCTCCTCCTCCTCAACGCCACAATGAAGCACGTCCTGGACAACAACCACCACCACCGACCATTCTTCACCATCAAACTTCTTCATATGATGACTTAATGAGGGGGATCAATGATCTCAGAACATTTGTGGGGGACAACTTCAACACTCTGAATGAAAACATGAATGCAAGATTTGAACAGCTCGAGCTCAACATGGGAGACCGCTTCGATACATTGGAAACTCGAGTTGATCATTTAGAGCATGAGGTTCTGCATCGTCATTTTGGTCCACATGGTGGACCTTCCTCCTAGATAGTTAGCAGTATTATCGTGCTTATTTTTAGTTTTTATCGTTATGTAATGCATTTTGAATTCAATAAAATACTTCAAATTTCTTTTATGAGTTTGTCTTCTGCTTTTCCATTTGTAATTTCGTTCAATAAATTTACTCTACCAAAACATAACAATACATCGCAATATCATAAAAAAAAATATTTACACATATATAACTTAAATATAACCTCTAATGATACTCTACAACACAAATAAAATGACTCAAACACTCTGGTAATCGATTACAACTGCCTTGTAATCGATTACCAAGGACTTTTTGCCCATTACACACACACCACTGGTAAGCGATTACCATGGCTGTTACTGCATTTAACCACCTGGTAATCGATTACCACTGACCTGTAACCGATTACCAGGGACTTTTTGCCCATTACACACACTGGTAAGCGATTACCAGGGCTGTTACTACATAAAAACCTCCTGGTAATCGATTACAAGGGGTCTGTAATCGATTACCAGGCCTATTTTTTCTTAGAAAGCTGAAGTCGTGCAGGGGGGCACGATTTTACAATGTTGTAATCGATTACAACTCCATGTAATCGATTACCATACCCAGAAGTCATTTTTGGGGTGCACGACTTCACTACTATTCATGTGATCAGTGTGAAGTCGTGCAGGGGGGAACAACTTCTTTTTTGGAAGTCGTTTTGGCCCCCCACAACTTCCCATTTTGCCCATTTTGGTAATATAGGAGGCAAATTTGCCTACCGAGGTGCAAAAACCATAAATTATGTTTGGTAATTTAAAATTTGAATTATTACAAGCATAAATAGATAATTAATGATATTCTTTCCTTAGTTAGTGTAAGGGATGTACTGAAGTTCAATTAAAAGTTTCAAAATACCCTTTATTTATTTTTTTTCTCTTTGTTTACTTTAGTCTTCCTTGGTTTTCTTCTTTTAGTATTTATCTTTTCTCACTCCTTTTACGTTTACTTCACATAAGTCAATGTAATGATTGTTATTTGAAATCACAAGTAAACTTCAAAATTAAGGGTTTGAATAAAGTTTTAACATTTTTTTTAATATAATACTAGATATTGTATGTAGGGATTAGACAATCAATGTTGAAAATTGAAGAATTTTTAAGAAGTGTTTAGAAAGTCTTTGAAAAGAAAATAAGAGAGAATGCTTTTATTTTGGTTCACTCAATTTACGCAATATTAAGTTCTCCTTTAAATATTTTTAAAGGGTTAAACTAATCTTTTGAAAATATTAGAACGAGCTTAACCACTCTTGATTTACAAATAAGTATTACCACTCCTGGTTTCAAATGTCTAACTGACTATATCATTTAACTTTTCTGAGTTAAACAAACAAGTATTTTAAATCACTCTTAATTGTACAAAAACTACACAATATTTTTATGAAAACAAGTGCATATAAGAACTCTCTTAGAGAGGATATATTTGCAATACAAAGATTATCTGAAAACTTATAATATAAAGATTTTCTTTTTCAAAGAAAGCTTAGATGATGCAAGCGTAACATAAAATTGATAGTGTAATAGTATATAATAAGTCTTCTTAGCTCTTTTCACACAGTCTTCGTTATATAGGCTTCTTCAAAAAAGATATATTACTCACAACATTGACTTTGACTTCCCAGAGT
This sequence comes from Vigna mungo, assembly GCA_036885675.1. NCBI lineage: Eukaryota > Viridiplantae > Streptophyta > Magnoliopsida > Fabales > Fabaceae > Vigna > Vigna mungo. The sequence goes on along the minus strand of CP144695.1, from coordinate 27,926,759 downwards.
GTCATCCTATCTCTTAACGTTCTTCTGAATGTAGAACTTTTGAATAAAGTTTTTTCCTTTTAAGACTTTCACAAATAAAGAGAAAACAACACAACAGACAAGAAAATATTATTTGTATATGCATTTAAACGATAGACATTCATTAGCGTTTAGTTTGATACGTGTAATATATTGTGTTTATGTGAAGTCCGTTTAGAATATTGTATGCGTTTAGGATTTGTTAACACATGTATAATGTTTAGGTGTTATGATAGACGATTCATTTTTAATAGACGATATTTCATTAAACACTATTGTTAAACTTCAAAACAAGATTTGCTAGACAATCTTGTCTTAACATTCTTAGTTAAATTCTAATTGATTGTTTGGGTCACTATACGCATTCTTAGTTGTAAATTTGTTTCCAAATATTTCTATGATAAAAAAGTGCATTTTAAGTGTAGTTCAATCTTATAAAAGTTGCTAGTAAAGTGAGATTTGTGATAATGTATTTCTAATAATCAATTCCAACAAGTGTACTAGTGCATAATAGTATCTTAAGTGTCGCATCCATAGGGATTTATCATTAATACTCAAAATTTATCTTTAGATTTTAAAAAAACAGTAACAAAAGTTTGGTTGTTAAAAGCAAAACATTTGTGCATGTAAATTGTGAAAATTCAAATATTCATTAAGTAAGGAGGTTGGAATTCATTTCATCTTCTTTCATTGTTACTTATCTTTCCATGCTTACTGCATCTTTGTTCTTATGTCTTGGAAGTACTCTTACTTGTAGATCTAGGTTCATTCCTGAATCACTAAACCTAAGGATTTTTAACCCCGGTTTGACTCATCTATCCTTGATAGAATAAATCCTTGCTTTACTGTGCAAGACTTTCCCACCTAGTCCACCCTTTAGACCTTATAGAAGCCTATAGCAAGAGTGTGATGGATTGATTGGACCACAATTTGAGATTAGTTTTCCAACTCAATCCAAACCAGTGAGATGGAACAAATTATCTATTTATTGAAGCAATAAATATAAATTAAACCACAAACTATAAGATCAAATATGAATAAATATTTAAGGAGTAAGAATACAGAGAATTTGAGTTAATTACATCCAACCTACCACAAGAAGATTCAGCCACAGAGAAGAGAATGACTAATTCTAGCTATTTCTAAATGTCTAGACTAGAGGTAGAGCCTTGCTTTTATAAAACATTTTGGTCGGTGCTTAGCCCCATACTTTGTGCTTAGCCACACGGGTTTCTTCATATGTGAGTTTTCTTTCTTGACTCGACCCTTGCTTTGAGGCTTCAACTTTACTTGCATAAAATGTTTTTTTTTTGGCTTAGCTCTAATTTGTTATGCTTAGCAAATGATACAATTTATGTCTTTTAATCTACTTTTCTTCTATGACTTAACATTAATTCCTAGGACTCAATTATCTTATTTTCATTTTTTCTTCCTTTTACTACAAAATTACAAGATGAAAAGAGTTATTTTCTTATTAAATGCAATCAAGTCAAGCTTGATAAGTGACTATTTTGATGTAAAATTTAAGGTATATTAGACACTTATCAGTTTACACCTACTTATATATTCTAAAGTAACCTTATCTCTATTTACAAGGAAGCTATAAATTTTATAAGAGATTCATAGTAAAGGAAAAAGAGAAAGAGTTTTAAAGGTACACATCTTTACTTTGATTATTGAGTTTTTGTTTTCTTATATATATTTTTTATAAATAAGTTATTAGAAATTGAAAATAAGGGTTCTCACAAAAATAAAAGGAAATCAATGGTGCTTTAAAGATTGAACAATAAAGTTGTTAATTATATCCCTCTTTTCACTTATTTCTTTAATATATATATATATATATATATATATATATATATATATATATATATATATATATATATATATATAATCGTATGAAATAATAAATAATAATAAAAAATTTCGCAGTTATTTTATTATAATAAAAATATTGCCTTTTTTAGTTTTTAAATAAATCAAGATAAATAAAAAAGTAAGGGGACTACTGCATATCTTTTCTATTTTTTTTAATATTGATTTTATTTATGAAAAGTAGGACAATAACATTTTGAACTTTTGTTTTTCTATTTGTGTCATGTATTTTTTGATTAACATAATTGTTTTGTATATTTATTTAATGAATTTCACCATCTTGTTTTACAGATTGAAAAAAAAAGGTGTTTTTTAATTTATGTATTTGCATTAATATAAACCACACATTTTTTATTCTTAAAATAATATAACCATACATGTTTATATTCATTTAATATAAAGTATAAAAATAAAATGGCATAAAATAATAAATTTTATATTCTTAGAAAAAAACAATATCAAATGAATATAAAAAAAATTGTGTGTTAAATTATATTTGAGTGATGCTCCTTGCACCTCATCTCATTTTTCTTGCACCTCCAATTTTACCATTTTATCATTCATTTAATAAAGTCAAAACCTAATTAACAAACAAATAATAATAAACAAAACAAAGCATACTACGAAAACAATGCCAACGGCAACTCAGGTACCTCCACTTCCTCTATCGCACGTCGCAAAATCAACTAACAACACCCACATCTCCCAAGTGCGGCTTCCCTCAGCCACATCTCCCAAGTGCGGTTCTGCACCGCCACAGTCGCACGTCCCAAGTGCGGCTCCCCTCAACCGCACCTCCCAGATGCGGTTCTGCATGATCAGCGCAACTCTGTCTCTGAACTCAGATCAACCAGCCCAGATTAATCCCTAACCCCAACCCCAAATCAATCCCAAATAGCAAACAATAACAACATATAACCAAACATAATAGACTAAAGAAAGCAACTAACAACTAACCTATGCAACTTAAAGAAAAACAACATTTAACACAACAAAAAATTATGCATCAGTAGCAAGAAATTACACAACCAACCTAGACACCGACTAGAAGAAAAAGTGCTAGACCTCACCACCACAACAACATCAAACAACCACCAACAACAAGACCGAATACGAGCCAAGGATAGATCAAATTAAATGGTGAAAATGATGAGAGACAAAAGAGGAAGGAGGACACCTGCTGGCAGTAACAGAGTAGAAACAAAGAACTATGGAATTTGAGATTTCAAATTCGACAAAAGAGAACAAAGAAGAAGGAAGTGTAGGGTTTTTAAGATGTGAAATGCGGCAATGGAAAAAGAACTCTAAGGTTTGCTTTTTCAATGCATGAATCAGCTTTTTCAAAATTTTTTTTTAAAATCAAAATATTCTTCCAAGTCTGGAATTGAAAATATAAAAAGAACGAGATGTGCAAGACAAAGTTGGTGAGGTGAAGGAAGAAATATTCATTATATTTTTCTTCTTTTTATCTAATTTATTCCACTTAAAATCCCATCAAATCAAAATAGTCAACATGGCAAGCAACCAATGGTCACATTCCATAAGTAAGCACGTGCAACTACTCACTAGTTCACCTTTATTCTGAACAAACACAAGTGCTTACATTTTATTTTTATAATTAATTAAAAAATACTTTATTATTTAGTTTTGTTTTTGAGAGAAAAGAATCCTTTGCCACACGTTAGTCTGAGACACATGTTGACAGAAGAGTTTGGATGTTTCAAAATTCAAAGCACTCCACGATAAAGTGTGGAGGGACAAAGAAACAGAGCGCAACACACTCTCCTTCGTTCCTTCCTTCCACTGTTCAACTGTTCAACTTTTGCAATCGGGAATGAACCCAGGGCTCCTTGCAGGTGCGACCTTGCTTGCACTCTTAGCCATCACCTTCTCCTTCTTCAACCCTCTAGCCCTGTTTTCTCCGCCCCATCTTCCGGGATCCAAGGATCACCTCCACGAAGCGCGGATACTCCATGTCGCCGGCGCCGTCGGCCCTGAAAGTCTTGTTTTTGACGCTCACGGCGGAGGGCCCTACACTGGCGTAGCCGACGGCCGGATTTTGAAGTGGGAAGGCGAGCAGCAGGGGTGGACTGAATTTGCTTTCACCAGTTCCAATAGGTACTGTTTTTATAATTATATATTGTTGTTACTATCACTGCTACCACTACTATTTCCCTTTTATCATGCCTTTTGTTTTCTCAGGCTCCATGTTAGTGTTTTGTTGGTGAGAGTTTAATTGGCTCACCTGATTTTTTAGAATGAAGGTTTTATTTTTTACTCTAGACTGTGAAGGTTTTATTGTTACCTTGAAGAAAGGTCCTTTCCCAGTTGTGGAACAGTGTAGAGTTGCTCTAACACACTGTTATCATGTCTGGCTTTTATATGCTTTAAGGGGAATTCTGCTTGGTAGGTTTTTGCATCATAGTAAGTGTATGTGCTCATTCTAAATTATAATACTAGCATAATAGGCTTTGCAGAAAGTAAAAAAATTGAAAAGAGAATATATGAAGTGTGAGTCTGTAGTTCAAATGGTCTTATCATTGTTTAAGCAGGCAATCATGGATACTTACTCAACTTCCGAATTGTATTTGACTGGATGTGCCACAGATTAATGGATAATGAATAGTTTTGTGTCAATTTCCTCCATTAAGTTACACTTTACATGAACTTTCTGTCAAAGGAGATGAGCGGCATTGGGATTAGGCTGATTTTTATGTTTAGATGTCAGGACAATAATTGCACTTTAGGGTATCTTTAACTTTCTTATGAATTTAACAAGTTTAGTTGGGTGATTTTGAAGGTCGAATTGTGTTCGTCCATTTGCACCAGAGTTGGAGCATGTTTGTGGGAGGCCTTTAGGACTAAAGTTTGATAAGAAAACTGGAGATCTATACATTGCTGATGCCTATCTAGGCCTAAAAGTAGTGGGATCTGCAGGGGGTTTGGCCACGGAAGTGGTAACAGAAGTTGAAGGCCAGCCCTTGCAGTTCACCAATGACATGGACATCAGTGAAGATGAAGATGTGATTTACTTCACTGACTCAAGCTCAATCTTCCAGAGAAGGTAAATTCAGCTCAAACACATCTTCCTTCAACGGAGGAAGGCTAGAAGTGTTTCTGCTCTCTTAATTGATAGTCCTTATTTATTATTGTTTTCTAGCTCTGCAGTGTATTAAATGAAGTTGAAAAGAAAATATTACATTATAAAGATCCTGGTGTGGAATATTCAACCCTAATAAAGGAGTGAAATGTCTAACCAAGTATGAAAAGTATGAGTCACTTGCTCTATTGTTCACCTAAACCCATAGTTTTCTATTCTAATTTATAGTATGCCAGTCTTTTTGTAATTTGTATCTTCTAATAGGGCATACTCCTAGAAGATGCATATGGAACTAGAACTATGCAAGTACAATAAGGAAACTTTTTATTTACTGAGTCTAAATGTTGGCCCACTTTTGTATGCAGGCAATTTATGCTTGTACTCCTTAGTGGAGACAGGAGCGGTAGGTTAATGAAATATGACAAGTCAACAAAGGAAGTGAAGGTTTTATTACGTGACATTGCTTTTCCTAATGGTGTTGCTTTAAGCAAAGATGGATCTTTTGTTCTGGTAGCTGAAACCACTACTTGCAAGATCTTGCAACTATGGCTTCGTGGACCCAAGGCTGGTGAAGTGGATACTTTTGCCGAACTACCTGGTTTTCCAGACAATATTAGAAGAAATTCAGAAGGGCATTTTTGGGTAGCTCTGCATGCAAAAGGAAGCCCTTTTGCGAAATGGGTTTCCTCCAATCCATGGGCGGGAAAGTTGATGCTAAAGATTGGCTTTAACTTCAAACAATTGCACACATCAGTTGCAGGGTGGAAGGCTCATGCTGCTGCTCTAAAGCTAAGTGACAGAGGAGAGATACTAGAAGTCTTGGAAGATTGTGAAGGAAAGACATTAAAGTTCATCAGTGAAGTTGAAGAGAAAGATGGTAAGCTTTGGATTGCATCTGTGTTGATGCCTTTCATTGGCATTTATAATTTGTGAGAGTAAGATGATGATCTTTAAGATCATCTTCTCCTAATAAGATGTAGTTGTGTACGCAGATTATGTAGAATTCAGAATTACTTTTAGTGGTTGATGAGAGAGGTTTTTTTTTTTTTTTTTTTTTTTTTTTACTTTTGTTCATTATAATAAAACACTGCCTTCTACTTCATGAACAAATTTACGTGTTATCTTTTAACTGCTTAAACAAATCAAGAATAGTTATACATTATACATTCATTTTTCTTATTTAATTTTCATATTTTTTTAAGAAATGTTGAAAGACAAGAGATATCTTTTTTGCTTAATATATTTAATTATTGTGTTAAATATGTTTTTGGTTCCTTAATTTTCAGTGAAAATTAGAATTAGTCTCTCTTCAAAACTTTGGCCTAATTTAGTCCTCCAACTTTAAAAATGTATGAATTTAGTCCTTTTAATCAAATTTTGTTAACTTTATTGGATGTTTCACGTTTTATAATAACATACATTTGGGTTATTTACAATGTTTGACACATATTTGCTTCAATGACAACTAAGAAACGCGTTTCAAACATCAAATAAAGTTAACAAAATTTGGTTAAAAGGATTAAATTCATACATTTCTTGGGGGACTAAATTAGACCAAAGTTTTAAAAATAGACTAATTCCAATTTTCACTGAAAGTTAAGGGACTAAAAATATATTTAACCCTTAATTATTTATAGCCTAAACACAAAGAGCATGTGAGTACACATTTCTTAAATATTTATAAATTATTTAAAATTTAAAATTAGTAATTAAAAGAGTTAAATTGAAAAAACAAAAGCTAAATTTTTATGTAAAAACGTCGGAATTATTTTCTAATTCGATTGTAACTTGAACTCCAACTTTAATTTTATTTTAATAATTTCAATTTTTTAAAATTCTAAAATTATTAATATTTAACAAAATAATGTAACTTTTTTTGGATATTTGTAATTACGCTATTTTAAAGAGTAAATAGGTCTTGGAAAATTACACAATTTTTTCAAGGTTTTTTGACAATTAAAATAATCTATTTCATAAGTAAGGGTAATAATAAGTCAAGTTACATCGTACTTTGAGAAACTTGAACATAATCTTTGTTTAAAAAAGTCTGAATTTATCATATTTATCTGTTGTAAGCATTTTTTTGTAATAGTATGATTTATATATAAAAGCTTAGTCTGAATTGATCTCTACGAGTTTGCCTGAAAAACTGTTTTGCAATCGATGTCTTCGAAATTCTAGTAATTTTATTGTTTAAACGAGTACATTAGTAACTATTTTTTTTTATATTATTATAATATATATACATATATCTTATGTATATATTATGTATAATTATGTATGTATACTATAATACAATAAATTACTTATTCAAATATCACTTTGTAATCAATTCTAAAATAAAATATAACTTTACCTTTCAATAATATTGAAAGTTTGTTTTTTTAGGTAAATTAATGTTCTTAGTAATTGACAATGATACAAAAATATATCATTTTCATATATTATAATAAGAGTTGTTATTTAATAATATTAAAAAAAGCTGTTAACATAAATTAATTTGGTATATTGGAAAGACATTTCAAACCACTTAAGATATGATTTTTTTACCAATTATAATTTTGCCAAAATTAAACTACGTGTTTGCCTTCTATAATACATTATGCATTGCGTAACATTGCAATTATATTATTTATTAATTACTTAATTACCTATAAACATGTGTACATTATTAATTATTTCAAAATTCTAAATTTTCAATTTAAGTTACTTTTTTTATCCAAAAAAAATAAACCTATTTTAAACCTTTAATTTTTATATTTCTTAAAAACATGAACATTTAATATCAATATTGTAACATTATATTTTTAATAGTATTCAACTATTATAGAAATCATCATCTAATATAAATAATTATTAACTTAAAAAAATATATAAAATGTTATTACAATTATTCCACATATAATTATAACTCCAAAATAAATAAATAAATATATATATATATATATATATATATATATATATATATATATATATATATATATATATATATATATATATATATATATATAAAGATTCTATACTATTAAGAATGTTATTATACTGAATCTAAAAATGTAACAAAGTCTAAAAATTGATATAAATAGAAAATGAACATCCTTCTTTACGTTTAAGCATCATCTTCATTCTGTACTTCATCATCAACTAAGACATTATCATATGTTGATACCATTAAGGTAATCATTACAAACAAACAAATAATCAAAAATGAAAGAGTAAGCTAATATACCAAAAAGAGTATTCATACAACATTTATGTATATGATAACACATATGAAGGTTTATATCAACCAATCCTAAGGCATACAATCATTTAATCTGTACTTGACCATCCAAATGCATGTATTAATATAAGACTCTGAGTTATGCACGCATGATAGCCTCTACTACTCTGCAGAGTCATTGCTAAAGGGTTTCACAGACATGATAACTTCCCTCTCTTTTCTTTTAAAAGTTCTCTCTAGCACTGACGTGTTATGTATAACAGTATTACAACTTACAACTTTGTTTGTTTTAAGTAAATATCTACTTATTAACTATTTAGCAATTGTTCCAATTCGTTACAAGTAGTATATGGAAGTTTCAAATATCATTTCCCACATGATTTATGTTTGTTTGTCTAATAATACTTATTTATCAACTTTAACTTGGATAACAATAATGATTGAATTTATTAGTAAAGAAACATATAGTAACAACAGGAATTTAGAAAATTTGTAAGACAACGATGAAGTTTTATTGGAATCGGGTTTCATGAATCAAATGATGATAAGATTCTATACGACATATCATTATTTCATTCAAACATTCCCATCAAGGTATATTAGTTCTAATTACTTAAGAACTAGTTCTAAACTTATATATCCAATTACTAATTCCTTAGTTCATTTAACATATAATTTGCATTAAATTCAGATATTAAGAACGACCAAGAGATTAAAATTATTCTTAGAAACAACTCTCTTGATTGCTTTAGTTATTTCTATGTTCTAATTGATTTTCCAATGACTAGGTAGATTCAAATTATGACATTCCATAATTCCATAAAAATTTAGATAATATGAATTAACAAAGATTGTATTGCACAGGAGAATTATATTAGTTCAGTTCACTACATTCAATCCCAATGAAAATAGAAATTAAATACTTCTAGTCATCTAGAACATACAAGTTTGATGAAAGTTAATGGAAAAGCAACGTCTTGATGCCTCAAAGTAGTATCAATTATAATAATTAGTTTTAAATTGAAATAATTAGCCTTTATTAGCTAATTCTTGTATATTTACTTTTCCTTTATTTAATTTAATTATTAGTGTTAAATATCAATTATTATAATTGATATTATAATAATTGATATTAAATTAGTGGAGTTTATTTCCTTTTAACTCTTTCCAATTAGGTTATGAATTTGTATATTTATACTACTGAAATGCAATGATAGAACAGTATATGGTATCAGAGCAGGTTTTCTGATCATTTTCTACTCTGTCTTTGTTGCTGCCAGCGGCCTATGGCCGCCGCCAGTGGCGCCCCCCTAAAAGTCTCTTTTTCATCTGATGTCTTTTATCTTCTACTTGTTCATGGATGGTTTGGTCATAAACTTTTTGTCATTCATGATCCTTAGTTTTTCTATTTTATTTTTATCTTCTTCAACACAGGACGTCGATCCTTCCTTTTTCTTTTTGCCTCCCATGGCCAAGGACAACTCTTCATCTATTAAGCAACCCTAATAAGCTATCAAAACCATTCACTTACATCACCCTTAGCAGTGTCACCAAGCTTCTGCCCTTAAATTAGTTGAAGCTCTTCTTGATGGCTATGATCTTCTCAAATATCTAGATGAATTCTTTCTTACGCCGCCGATGACGATCTCCACCACCGTTGCACCTCCAACTCCGAATCCTGCTTATCAAACATGCGCCGTTAGGACCGTCTTATACCCCAAGCAGTTAAAGGAGGGTCTTCACACGATGTCTAAAGATGCAGATTGGGCATTCCTCAACTGAAGCAGAACACAAAGCCTCTCTGCTTCATATCCTCGGTTTGACTCATTACTGTTCAAGTTGCATCTCTCTTCCATATCGTTTTGCGGAGGATATCAATTATAATAATTAGTTTTAAATTGGAATAATTAGCCTTTATTAGCTAATTCTTGTATATTTACTTTCCCTTTATTTAATATTATTAGTGTTAAATATCAATTATTATAATTGATATAATAATTGATATTAAATTGGTGAAGTTTATTCCCTTTTAACTCTTTCCAATTAGGTTATCAATTTGTATATTTATACTATTGCAATCCAATGATCAAATAAGAAAATTCATCCAAAATACTTTTCTATAAGTAGCCTTTGACCAATTCCTTGAGTTTCCTCGTGTTTTCACAACCAAAACTGCTTCTATTTTTCTCTTTTTCGACTAATAAACTACTTACACAATTTGACTTTTCATTGGGCAAGTAGACATGTATTCGCTAAACAAAAAGTCTAACTGCACATGCTTGTTGGGCAAGACAATCCACTCGCTAAGTGAGTATGTTTATTCTTGGCTGATCAAACATGACATGGTTAAGTAAGAAGATCCCGACAACAACTTTCAAAATCAAAGATGCTTCATTTTCTTATACAAAACTCTGAAAAAGACTAAGTAACCTAAAACCTAAACAAAACAACAAAATATCACATCTTCCATGAAAAACACAAAAACATAAATAAATTCAAATTAAGAGTAAATTAAGTGGGAATAATAAGTAATTATTACACTTATCATTACTTTTACGAAGTTTAAATATATTCTTAATCTTAATTAAATATAATTTTTTTGAACAACGAAAATTTATGTGAAAAACAATATATGGACTTATCAATTATTTGGTATACTTGTTAATTTTGTAATATTTACATTTTCAATTTCTCAAACACTTTTACTTTAATCATCTTGATCTTCACAATTCTCTTTAATTAGATTCCATCTCTATTTACAATTTCAATTTTATCTAAAAGTACAAAAATATGATCATTTGAATTTCTTATTAATATTCACGTAAAATGATAATTGGATGAATTAAACATATTTGTAAAATTGATTTCAATATAAATAATTTATATATGATCTTTTAATTAATTGTGGAATCTTAAATTAAAAGACTATAATTTAGATTTAAAGACAATTATTTGTTAGTTCTATTTAACATAATCCACGTCGATTCATAAAAATAGAATGAACAAAGTATCAAATCTGGCACAGTTTTAAAATATGATTTTGATGTATCTTGGATGGATTGAGATTAATTAATAATATATGATATGAGATTTTGTAAAACTGGAAATGTATTACTGAGTGAATAATCCGTAGAATGAGTATTAACTTAGGTAATTCATGACATTCATGTTCTAAAGATATTCATACGAACAAAAAGATATGTTAGATATTGTTTTTTATATGTTAAAATATAAATTTATAATTCATTCTTACTTGTTTTTGTATATCAACTTGTATTTTTATAAAAGAAATAGAAATTAGAACGAGTCTTATACTATGAGTATTATATCATTTGTCCATTTTAGGTATTTTTAAGTGTGTATTTTGAACATAAATTAAATATGAAATTGGAAAAATAATAGCCAGTTTTATGTTTGTTTTTATTTAAAACTATATATTCTTTATGTATCATAAGAAATTTTAATATAAGAGAATTTTTAAATTTTTCAAAGATTTAAAATTAGAAAATTATATTTCTTAAAAATTAATAATCGATTCCCATTAATTTTATATGAAAATATTTCATAGACGTAAGAATATAATATACATTTTTTATTAAAAGAAACCATGTAATGTAATAGCACAGAGAAATTACGATTTCCTTACTTACTAGGCATACTTATTATATTCATCGTTGTTCGCATTGTATATATAAAAAAATTACTGTGATGTTGACTCATAGGTCGGCAAAGTGGGCCCATGATAAAATATATTTTATTTATGGTTAGTATTTTGTTTTGTGTAATATTACAAGAAAGAAATACTTTAAATATATAAATTACATTTTACTTAAAATTTATAATTTAAGGAAAACTCTTAGTTTCTTTTTATTTACGATGCTTAAGATCGAAAATAGTGTAGTTTTTCAATATTTAACCTACTACAAATTTTCAGATCCCTCATTTATCAAGTTTGAAATTAGGAGTTGTATACGCAAGACTTTTTTCTATATTTAGTTCTTAATAGCTTTTTAAGAACTTAATTCAATCTAAATTAAATGAACCAAAGTTTTTGGGATAGGTATTTCCACAAATGTCAATGATTGTGGAGTTTTTATGAGACTCCTGCAGAAATCTTATTGTATTTGTTAAAGTATAAGACTTATGATAAACATTTTATTGTTACCGCTCGGTAAATATCGTCCGGTACTTTTGTACTTTTGTTACTGTCCGGTATCTTTGTAACTACCGTCAGGTACATTAGTACTCTTGTTACTATTTGGTATAAATATCGTCCGGTATCTTGGTACTCCTGTTACCACTCCGTATCTTTGTTGCTACCGGCCGGTACATTAGTACTTCTGTTACCACCCGTCCGGTACACTAGTACTTTTGTTACCACTCGGTATGCTCATCGCTTGGTTTGATCCATCTCTTTTCTTCGTTCTTTTGTCTCTTCCTTTTGTTTTGCCTTTCCTATATATTTCGGTCTGTACTTGTCTTTTCAGACAAAATCAATGAATACAAACAGTTTCTCCTTTTCTATTTTCGCTTTCTCTCTTTTGCTGCGTTATAATTCTATGATGGTATCAGAAAAATTTCAGGCTGCTGCTCATTGATTTCTTCCTTCCTGTTCTTGGTTTTCTTTTCCTCTTCTTCTATCATGGCCATGACAAATTCATCTTCATCTACTCACGATAATACTCCTTCATACCTTTACCTACACCCCAATGAAAACCCTGCCATAGCCCTGGTCTCTCCTATTCTAAATGCCACAAATTATCATTCTTGGAGCAGATCTTTCATCACAGCCCTTTCTGCCAAAGACAAAGTCGAATTTGTTCTTGGATCCGCTCCTCAACCTTCCAAAACTAATGCCTCCTTCCCTGCTTGGTTCCGCTGCAACAGTATGGTTGTTTCTTGGCTTATACATTCTGTTTCTCCTTCAATTCGCGAAAGCATTATCTGGATGGATCTTGCTATCGACATTTGGACTGATCTGAAACACCGTTTTGCCCAAGGCGATCTTGCAAGAATCTCCGCCCTTCAAATGGAAGCCACTACTCTACCACAAGGTGAGCTTTCTGTCACTGATTTTTTTTACAAAACTCCGGGTCATTTGGGATGAGCTCGACTGTTTCCGTCCGGACCCTGTTTGTACCTGCCAGACAAAATGTTCATGCACCGTCTCGGCCGTTCTTTCTCAACGTAAAAACGAAGACCGTGCCATGCAACTTCTACGAGGTTTGATTTTGATCACTATACCAACATACAATCTCATATACTCCTTCTTGATCCTATTCCCCCTTTTTCCAAAATTTTTTCCCTTGTTCTTCAACAAGAACGTCAACTGATGAATGACCATATCACTGCCTCTGTCACCACTACCCCTTTTCCTAGTTCCACATCTACCTCTGTCACTTGCAATTACTGCAATAAAGTTGGCCACCAAGAAAATACATGTTTCAAAAAACATGGTTTCCCTAACCAAGAACACAAGAATGTCAAAACTACCAACATTAATTCTCGCAAGATCTGCACTTACTGCCACAGAAACGGCCATACCATAGACATTTGTTTCAAGAAACACGGTTATCCGCCCGGCCACAAATTTTCCACCAAAGCCAGTCAAGTTCACAATGTTCTCTCGACCACTAATGCCGATAACCAATTGAAAAGCTTGGATACCGAACGTTCTTCTCCTGAGACAATTCAACTTACTCCTCAACAATATCAAATCCTTGCCGAGTTGTTCAAACAATCAACGACCAACAATTCCAATGTACACATCAACCAAGTTGGCACGGTTTCTACCAATCTGTCTCCAGGTAATATTGTTTCAATTTCTCAGATGCATTCTAGCAATATTTGGCTTCTTGACTCTGGTGCTACTGACCACGTTTGTATCTCTTTAACATTTTTTACTTCTTATCAAAAGATTAACCCAATTCCTATATGTTTACCTAACGGTAAAATAATACATGCTAATTACAAGGGTACAGTTAAAGTCAATACCAAACTTTCTCTTTCTAATGTGCTATATGTTCCTGATTTTTCATTCAACCTTGTTTCTGTTTCTCAACTTATAGCTCAACACAAATGTCAACTCATTTTCTCTCCTTCTGGCTGCATTATGCAAGACATACATAGCCAAGAGAAGATTGGTTTGATTAGACACCACAATGGCTTATATCTACTTGATCCATCTATCTGTAAAATTGACATTAACTGTACCCCTGTTGTCTGTTCTGTTAAGCACACATATTTATGGCATGCTCGTCTTGGACATTTATCACATGATAGGCTACAACTGTTACAACACAAACACAGTTACATAAACACTGCTGACAACAACAATTTTTGTGATGCCTGCCATCGGGCCAAACAAAAGAAATTGCCTTACACTGCTAGCACTTCTACTTCTTTATCCTCTTTTGAATTATTGCATATTGATATATGGGGTCCTACTACTGCTTCCATGAATGGCTACAAATACTTGCTAACCATTGTTGATGATTACTCTCGTTATACTTGGATCATTCCTATGATAGATAAATCTTCTGTCAAAAATCAGATTCTCACCTTCCTATGCTATGTAGAAAATCAATTTCATAAAAAGGTTAAAACTATCCGCACAGATAATGGTGTTGAATTTATTCTACAAAATATGTTTTCAAGTAAAGGAATTATCCATCAAACTACTTGTGTGGAAACCCCTGAACAAAATGGAGTGGTTGAACGTAAACATCAACACATTTTAAATACCGCTCGTGCTTTGCTTTTTCACTCACATCTACCTCTTGCATTCTGGTGTTATGCAGCTAAACATGCTGTATTCTTGATAAATCAAATGCCTACACCGGTTCTACAGAATGAAACCCCTCATGAACGGCTACATGGATCTCCCTGTGATCTCTCTCTGTTACGTGTCTTTGGCTGTCTCTGCTATGCCAACACCATAACTTCTCAAAGAAAAAAGTTTGATGATCGTGCTATTCCTGGTATCTTCTTAGGCTTTAAAAAGCACACGAAAGGTTATCTATTTCTCAACCTAAAAAACCACAAGATTGAAATATCTCGTAATGTTGTTTTTCATGAAAACACTTTTCCATATCATAATACTCCCAAAACCGACAACTCTTTATCTCTACCTATACCACATCACTACACTAACAATTATGATGAACTTTTACCGTCCGGTCATGCTGCTCAATTGCCGTCCGTTTTTCCACATACTGATACTCGTAATAATGGTACTATTCACAACACATCCACAGATGTTGTTCAAACGAATGACACTGCTAGTAACACTTCCACTAGCACAAGAAAGTCTTCTAGAACGCGTAGGATTCCTGCTTACTTAAAAGATTTTCAGACGAACGGTGTTATAAGATATCCCATTACGAATTACATTAATTATAACAGGCTTTCCCATACTTTCAAGCATACTATATTATCTATCTCATCTAATGCTGAACCAACATGCTATTCTATTGCCTCAAAACAACCTCAATGGGTCACTGCCATGCATGCCGAGCTCGATGCCCTGCAAGCTAATAACACTTGGGAACTCACCACCCTACCTCCCAACAAAACTGCCATTGGCTGTCGGTGGATTTACAAAGTCAAATATAATTCAGATGGCTCTATTGAACGATATAAAGCACGCCTCGTTGCCAAAGGATACAATCAGATTGAAGGACTTGATTATCTCGATACTTTTGCCCCTGTTGCCAAAATCACTACGGTTCGGCTTCTTCTTGCCGTAGCCGCTTCCAAGTGTTGGTCACTTAAACAATTGGATGTTAATAATGCCTTCTTACATGGTGATCTTCATGAAGAGGTTTATATGGAAATTCCTCCTGGCCTCACCCCCGCCAACAAAAATCAGGTTTGTAAACTCCAACGCTCTTTATATGGCCTTAAACAGGCCGACCGCCAATGGTATGCTAAATTACATCAGTTTTTACTATCAAATAATTATCACTGTTTTATCTCTGACAATTCTCTTTTTCTGAAACATGATGGCAATCACACTACGGCGTTACTTATCTATGTTGATGATATCCTCATCACTGGCAACGATGATGGAGAAATTCAACACATAACTGACCTCCTTCATCCTACCTTCCGTATTAAGAACCTTGGTAATCTCACATACTTTCTCGGTCTGGAAGTTGCTCGCAACTCCAAAGGAATACATCTTAGCCAACGCAAGTATACCTTGGATCTCCTTGCTGAAACCGGCCTTCTCGACAGTTCGCCCGTCCCCACTCCCATGGTTCCTAAACAATCTACTACTAATACCGTCCGGTCTCTTGATGACACTGATGCTGCCTCTTATCGACGTCTCATTGGTAAACCTATATATATAACCACGACTCGTCCTGACATTACCTTTGCTGTCAACCATCTCAGTCAGTTCATGTCTGCTCCTACGACTGCTCACCAACAAGCTACCGGTCGCATCCTCCGTTATCTCAAAGGCACTCCTGGTACTGGTATTTTTCTTCCCAGCACATCTTCCATTCAACTGAAAGCCTTTTGTGACTCCGACTGGGCCGCTTGTCCTGATACTCGCCGTTCGGTTACTGGATTCACCGTCTACCTTGGCAATTCTCTCATCTCTTGGCGCTCCAAGAAACAACCGACCGTCTCCCGTAGTTCTTCTGAGGCCGAGTATCGTTCACTTGCCAGCACGGTGTGTGAAATACAGTGGCTCACATACTTGCTTAATGACCTCCACGTTGCTCATACGTCACCTGCTCTCATCTATTGTGATAACCAATCTGCCATACAAATTGCTTCCAATCAAGTCTTTCATGAACGTACAAAGCACATTGACATTGACTGTCACATTGTTCGTGAAAAAGTTGTCTCTGGTCTCATCAAACTTCTACCCATCTCCATAACAATGTAATTAGCCGACATATTAACCAAACCGTTACCTCCTCCTACCTTTCAACATCTTCGTTCCAAGCTGGGACTCCAAAATATTTACGCCCAGCTTGAGGGGGGTTGATAAACATTTTATTGTTACCGCTCGGTAAATACCGTCCGGTACTTTTGTACTTTTGTTACTGCCCGGTATCTTTGTAGCTACCGTCAGGTACATTAGTACTCTTGTTACTATTTGGTATAAATACCGTCCGGTACCTTGGTACTCCTGTTACCACTCCGTATCTTTGTTGCTACCGGCCGGTACATTAGTACTTCTGTTACCACCCATCCGGTACACTAGTACTTTTGTTACCACTCAGTATGCTCATCGCTTGGTTTGGTCCATCTCTTTTCTTCGTTCTTTTGTCTCTTCCTTTTGTTTTGCCTTTCCTATATATTTCGGTTTGTACTTGTCTTTTCAGACAAAATCAATGAATACAAACAGTTTCTCCTTTTCTATTTTTGCTTTCTCTCTTTTGCTGCGTTATAATTCTATGAACTTAATATTTAAATTTTTAATAAAATGAATAGAAGGTCCATTAAAATAATATTAAAACCCCTTTAAAATTCAGAGGAACTAAGATATTATATGAATTAATGTTTGGGTTCCCGTTTCAGCAGAAAATCCCATTTTCAAACATACAAAATGAAAAGTGTATTTGCAAAGTAACTTCTTTTTTCCAAACATAGACTACAAGTTAAAACTCCAACCACACACTATAATCTATGCTGAATAGGTTGTTAATAAACAAGTACAATCATCTTCAAATCTATAAAGATAGGTATTATCATGTCTATATACACGTGGATACAACACAACCTTATAAACATATTCAAATTACTTTAACATTATAAAGACAAAAATTATATTTTCGAGATCATTTTTAAACATGTTAATGTAAAAATATTATACTTCAACGCATAAAGCCTGTAAAGGAAAAATCAAGTTATTCCATGAATAATGTAAAAAAAAATATTCTTTATATTTTTTATCCTTTACAATTGACCTTAACATAGTTAAATCGAAAAAAGATATTAAACAAATTTCTTCACATGACATTATTCTGGCTTATATATAATTTATTATATACATACTTAAATCGAAAAAAAATAAAAATTAGCGAATTGTTTTGGCATTTTCTATAGTTAAAGGCCAGTGGCACACAAACCGAAACTCAACTCCCTCATCCTTTTCTCTTCTCTCTCCAATCCACGATGAGGCTTCAACCGCACTTCGCGGTGGCCGTGGCGGCGTTTGTGGCGACCGCTTGGGTGGTGCACATGAGCAGCGACGTTCGCAAGTCAGGGGAAGACGTTGAAGGCATGCAGGACTGGCAGTACGAAGCTGTTTCGATTGACGGCGGCGTTGGACCGGAGAGTTTCGCCTTCGATCCTCGCGGCGAAGGGCCTTACACCGGCATTTCCGACGGTCGAATCATCAAATGGCAGCGCTCGGAGAATCGTTGGCTCAACTTTTCCGTTACTTCCTTGCAGAGGTGCTCTCTCTCTCTCTCTCTCTCTCTCTCTCTCTCTCTCTCTCTCTCTCTCTCTCTCTCCCTCTCTCTCTACCTCTCTTCATGTTGCATGTGTGTACAAATTCGAGAAAATTACGCTTTATCCAAACTTTTTCATCTTCTCATAGAATCAAACAATTCCTAATTCAGTTAGTGTTGGGTGTTATTATAATTATTAATAGGGATAGAAATATATCCAACATGTTTCTACAGGCTTCACGTGTGTCGATTGGTTGAGAGTTTTTGTATGCAAATTCACCAAAAATCAAATTGAACTCATCCACAAATTCACCCACAAGCTCATCGTGTTGTCAGTTTACCTAAAACGATTCAATCTATGCTTTTAAATTAAATAATCAATCAATAAACCTAATCGACCTATTTAGACTATAATTCTATCGCTAGTGATATCAAACAAGATAAATAGGCAATTTTTAGGTTATATCAGACTTCGAAATATGTTAATTTACTTTCTTTCACATAGAGAAAGAACTAAAACGACTGTACATAAGTAACAAAAATGTGGAAAACATATTGGTTATTTGATTTCGTTAGGAAAAACAGAAAAAGAAAAAAAAAACACGTTAGGGTATAATAATTCACCTTTTTCAAGGTAGTGAATGATACGGAAGGGAGAAAGTGAAATAAATACGTGATAAAGGAAAATAAATGAATGAGAAATAGAATATTGCTTGTTTGCTTTAAGAGAAATATAAGCAAAATAAAACTGTAAAGTTATTTGTTTTAACAAAAGAAAATAAGACAAATCACAGTGTATTCTGTTTTCATGTAATCAAGCTTTGCAAATTGATTATGTCTTAAACATGATGAGTTAGAGTTTAGCAAAACTATTATGCAGAGATTGCTTTGATATTAATTAATTATTTAAAACCTAAAGTAGACATAAAATTTAATTGTTTAATACTTATTTAATAAATATACTCTGATCAATTTGATTTTTTTAAAAACTATTTCATTTATCTAAGCACTATACATATATTGCATATTTAAATAAAGTGTTTATCAAATTTAAATTTACTTAAATGTTTAATTTGTTATGTTTTAATAACTAATTAGGATATGAAATTGAATTTTTATTTTATTAAAGTATAAACAATGTGTTTAAGTCAAACACTAAAATTAATATATTATGAATATGTATTCAGAAAGATTATTTTCCCAGTAAAAAAAAAGTTATAAAATAATATTGATGTGAGACTCTTTCACACAATCACTAATAAAATTTTTAATACATAATTACATTAAATAATTAGAGAAGAAAAATACTAATTCTACCCATTTAGCAAAAGTACTTCCCCTAAATTAAATATTTAGTTTCTTAATAAAGTAAATATCACCTAAAAAGTATTCATTATGGTCCAAATTGGACAAAATTTCAAAGATATAATTACAATTTGGGCTGCATTAAATAGTTGTATGAAGAATTGTGATTGGTTCAAATGCATTTAGATTCTCTACAGCTGTTCACCCCTACAAAAGCATATCAATCTTTCACAATCGGTTATTTAATAACTTTTTTTTTATATTATCACTTTTAATAACCGTTAGATCTAAATGAAATGGCTAAGATTACTGTTATCGAGGTAGTATGGCTGTAGAGGATTCGTACGCTGGTTTTGGTGGAAACATTTGGTTTGTTGCGAAAACTGTTCTTTTACTACCTGTTCAAGATACCGTGGGCCCAAACTAAAGCTTTATTTATTTCTCTTGCTTATTCATCCTCCTATCTGTCTAAGATAATAATGAAGGTAGTTTTTGCTACATTTATATTTTAAAAATAATAATTTTCATTTTTTAGATCCACACTTATATAAAGAATAATATCAGGGATCCTATTATTTTATTTTATTTTTTTAAGCTTATGGAAAAATGTTATTTATTATTTTTTGAAGTTTTATTTAAAAATCATTTTGAAGTTTGAAAGATTTTATCAAAATA
Source organism: Vigna mungo (assembly GCA_036885675.1). Taxonomy (NCBI): domain Eukaryota; kingdom Viridiplantae; phylum Streptophyta; class Magnoliopsida; order Fabales; family Fabaceae; genus Vigna; species Vigna mungo. The sequence goes on along the minus strand of CP144695.1, from coordinate 27,906,151 downwards.
GTAAATTAAAGTGATTTCAACAATGAAGTTAACTCAAATTAATCGGATAAACAAATAATTGCCTTCTGTTCCCTGGGTTTAAATTTATGCGCTAATCTTCATATAATATCTTGAAAGATGAAACAAACTAAATAGGATATTGGCAGGAAAAAAATTAGGACTCGTCGAATCAAATAAAGCAAAAATAAATAAACTGAAACGTATAGGATAAAAAAATACAATTTTTCCTAATAACAAAAGACAAAATGGATTTGATTTAAGAAAAGTTAAAAAAAATCAGCAAATAACATGCAGAAGAATGCCACCATCATTATTTTGATCTCCTATCTGATCCTCTCGTGACGACTCGATTATATAATTATAATTATAATTAATCAAGGAATTAATAAATATGTTAGATAAATATTGGAAGAAAAAAAGTTGTTTGAAAAATAATAAATTTGAAACTTAACTTTACAAAATGATTTATAAAGTAAGATTGTATGTATTTATAAATGTGGGATTTTCATTATATTAAAAGCCTGACATCATTTAAAAATAAAACGATTTTACATAAGTATAATTTTATAATAAATTTTATAAAAATGACTTAAGTATGAAAAAGAAAATGGAAAAAAGAGAGGAAGGTTGATAAGGTTGTGTTTGGCAGGAATGAAGAGTGTGGAGGAGCATACGAGGAGCATGCGAAGAAAGAGCACGTGTGTGGGCGTCCACTTGGGTTGTGCTTTAGCATGGTATCCAATGAACTTTATATTGCAGATGCTTACAATGGCTTAGTTGTTGTTGGCCCCAATGGTGGCACTCCATCAAGATTCATATCAACTTTACAAGTAGAAGAAGAAGAAGAAGAAGAAGGTGAACCCTTGGCTTTCACAAATGGTTTGGATGTTGATCAACGAACTGGAGCAGTCTACTTCACCACCAGTAGTTCTAAATATCAAAGGAGGTATTCTTACGTACTCTAATATTATATCATGTTAATCTTCTATTTATATCACCCTTCACCTACGTAAATTTATGTTCTATTTGTGGAATGCAGGAATTACATCTCTTTGATCTTGAGCAGAGATAAATCCGGGAAGCTAATGAAATACGAGCCAGAAAGTGAACAACTTACCATTGTTCTGAAAAATCTCTCGTTTGCAAATGGTGTAGCATTAAGCAAAGACGGTGACTACATTCTAATAATAGAGACAACAACATGCAGAGTATTAAGGTATTGGCTAGAAACACCAAAAGCTGGAACATTGGAAGTGTTTGCTGAAGTACCAGGTTTCCCAGACAACATAAAACGAAGTCCAAGAGGGGGGTTTTGGGTCGGAATTTACTCAAGAAGAGAAAGATTTATCCAATGGATTCTATCATATCCATGGATTGGAAAAGTTTTGCTTTCACTTCCTTTGGACATTACAAAAGCTTATTCATATTTGGCTAAGTTAAAAAGAAGTAGTGGAATGGCAATTAGACTAAGTGAGGATGGAGATATATTACAAGTTGTTGAAGACAAAAAATGGAACAAAGGAAGGTCTATTAGTGAAGTGGAGGAAAGAGATGGAATATTATGGGTTGGTTCCATTGATGCACCTTTTGTTTCTAAGTATAATATTCATGTGCCAAAACAACAAGTAAAAGGAATTTGAAGATATACTTGTATTGTTTTCCACTATGTTGTTTTAGATTTCTAATTTGGAATATCAATATTTCAACCCTTGCACAAAACTCCAACACTCTTGTCTTAGTTGAATACTATATTTCTTTTTGTCATTTACAAAGTTGTGGCCCATACCATGGCTAATGATATGTGGTGCAATTCTCAATAACATATATACGTTTTTCTTACGAAACTAGTACACTTTTGGAGAAAAATTACGCATATAGGCAAATTCGAAAATTATTACCCTTATGGGTAAATTGTGTTTACTGAGAATGACTTTTAAGTGTAGAAGACGTGCTTCCTGCACACGGTTTCAGCTGGTTTTTAAATGTTCAAAGGAAATCGTGCCACCTACTCATTTACGTAATTTTTCTAAGAAAAAACATCCCAATTTCGTAAGAAAACTGTAAAAATATAATATCTAACATTAATGCACTATTTATTTCTCGATATTGATTAACTTAGTAATCCTTTTAAAACCTCTTAAAACATTCTATAAACTATGTTGTATTTCAGTCTAAATTTATAATACATAATACATTATTTACAAACAAAAACAATAGAAAAATTTACGGAAAACTATAAACTTCTTCTTTGTTGTTAGCAAAGCAAAATATATGTATTGATGGGGATTTTGATGAAAATCAATTATCTTCTTTTCGTCATTCATTATCTAAGTTTGATTAAATATGTAAAATATTAATCAATTTTTAAGATAATTTTGAACATATCCACTTTTAAAAACTAGATTATACTGTTTCTCATCATAATAGGCTATTAAATATATATCAACTATGTTAAGAAAAAAATCGACTGTGCTAGTCAAAATTTATTTTTTACAAAAAATAAATGATTATTTAAGGTAATAATCAATTAGACATTTATAAAAAATATCAATTCCTAAGAAATCCATTATGTTTAATAATAATATAATATGTTGATTGAAAATTATTACTAGATTACATAAAGAACATAATAATCAATTATATTTAAATATAATTAGTTGTATCAATAATTAACTTTAAAACGGGAACTTTTCTTTTATTGATTGCATTGTATGTAGAAGAGAGGGGAGGGTGTTTATCTACTCTTCCAAAACACAACATTTTTTATTTTCAATTCTCTCAAATTTTTTAGAAGTTAGTAACACATAGAGTATTTAAAGTGTTTAAATTATTTTGCACCAATTAGAACTCTAGGTGAAGGATGCTAGTTTAACTTCAACAATTGTCTTTTTTGAAATTGATAATTTGGTTTTGATGCCATGATTACTGGAGTGTTACATTGAGATGATCTATGATTAATATCTTGTTAAACTTTTGTGTTTAGTGTAATAATGATAGTTGTGAGGAAAATTAAAATTAATTAGTTACCTTTAATAAACAGAGTTTTAAAATATATTTTAAAATTCATATAAAAGTGTTGTCGATATGATTTATTGCCAGAATTTGTCTCTTGATAATTATCAACGGATATATCCTAAATAATTAACTACAAATAGATAAATATATTAATTACTAATTATTTATTTGCTTTTCTAAATAATTATTTATATTGATTATTTGGTTGCTTATATTTGAATTTTAAATTTTTTATGTTCCATTAAAATTAATTTTTATTGTTGTATTTTAGATCTTCTCCTTAGTCAATTCCTATTTGTATTTCATTAGAACAATAATTGCAAGAAAATTAAATCACATAAACATAAAATTCATTCACTCGTTGAGAACTACAAAACAAATTTCAACAAAAGAGTTTCCATCATTACTTTTTAATTTCATCCACCATCTTTCTTTCAAAACAAAAACATTCACATAGACTATTTCAAGATTACAACTTGTAAATCTAGAAAAAAAATACAAAGAATCATCCCAACACCATCCACCTACATAAACCATCACATATACATCCCCTCAACCAAAAATCAAAGATTCAATCATCTCTATTTATTGATTTCATTACTATAAAAAAAAAATTAATAATTTTTGTAGATATAATTAGGAAGAACCCAAAGTCATGACCAAAAGTCAATCCAACAACTCACATGGAAGGTGTAGATGACAAGAGTAAGGTTAGGAATATTGACATAAAGGCAAACGTTAAAATAGTTAATTAATATTGGAATGCGGAAATCATCCATTAGAATCACAACATTTTAATGTGTGTTTCATGTTAGAGACAATATAAAAAATGCAAAACATAATTATTTTACACTATGCAACACAAAGGGTGGAATTCAACTATTTCATTATGAAAATCAAAACTTTATAAGGGAATAACAATCCTCAAATCCAATAATAGTGAGTGGGAGAAAAAAAAAACAAACCTTGGTCATGCAATAGGCTTCAATCCAAACTAGAGAAACGACAACCAAAAGTGTAACGTCCCAAATTGAGAATGTCACGAGTTGTTATAAAAATCAATAAATCAAACTTTTTTATAGCCCGAAAACGTATTTTTCAAAAACTTCAATAATTAAATATTCGTAACTAAATTAAATCGTATTAGTTCCAAAAGCAATGTCCAATTACATTTTTCAAAATTAATAGAAAAGACTAAGGAAATAATAATAACTCCTAATTATATTGTATCAAAAGTCCATTTAAAATGACTTTAAAGAAACCCCAATTATTTTCCGTCATCTCACGACTTTATCATGTCTTTGGAATATATATCTACAACATTATTTGCTCATGTATAAGACATTTTACGATCATCATCGATAATTTCATTTACAAACACACAAACATAAACACATATGGATAAGCTATCGATAAAATAATCATAAAAACAATATATATATATATACACACACACACACACACACATACTGATTATATCAATCATAATCAAACACCTCATACATAAAAGTAATAACAATAGGATTCCTTATCCTTTAACACTAACAATTCAATCATCTTAAATTACTCGATCCTCGGTCCTCGATGTCATCACGAACATCATAAACATAAACTAACTGTTTATTCTCTCAACAACACCTATGCTAACTACACCACATGATACCATCACTATCCATATAACATCCTCTAGAGCATATCATCATTATGATCATCAACACATGTACCACCATCATGAATAACCCCACCATAAGCCTCCATAATACCATAAACACCATTGTGGAAAGAATCAATCTCACTCTTGTACCCTACCTCACCCACCTGTAGCCTCCCTTACAGATCTACTTGAGTAGTCCTACAATCCAGTTAAGAAACATATATTCATGTCACACAAGGACAAGGAAAACACCATCACTCACACACAAGGAAGGTTCAATGCCTGAACAAACCTTCCCTTGCACACAAGGCAAAAGGAAACACCTATGCGCAGATAAACTCAAGATTTACTAGGTATAGCAAGTAGACATATCCCCCACTCTTATGCTCATCAACTACACACTCAAGTACACCCCAACACTTACTCATGCTTCAATCTAAAAAACAAGTCAAAACTGACCCTAAACATAACCACTAATCTCATTATCTGATTATCATCCCATTCCATAACTCCTAAAATTTGCTCTACGTCCATTTTTCATTAAATTCGTCATTTTTAACAAAAATGAACTAAGATAATCAATTATCATAAGTGATAATTGATTATTCTCGAAAATTTCATAATTACACACAACATATTGTGATAATCGATTATCACTTGTGATAATTGATTATTCCAGTGCCTTTAACACATCAAATTTCCAAATTCATCACACATGAAAGGATAATCGATTATCATCCTAGATAATCAATTATTCCCGAGACAAAACTCAAACCAACGAGCACATAATCAATTATAACCAATGATAATCGATTATTGCTGAATCAAAGCACATCCTAGACAAAATTCAAGTGTTCCAAAAACTCATACATCAACCCTAGATCACTAGAGAACATATCCAATACATCATGCATGCATTCAAACCTTATATAAACCTTATGAACAAACCCTAATACATACATTACATCACTTGAATCATCCAAAACCCATCATTATATAGATTACAACCAAAACAAACCCAACATATTGCATATAATCATCTTACCACTCTTTACAACATATATTTGTATGGTAAAACCCCCAAACAACATACATTTATCCTCCCTTAGCATCAATACATATTATCATGGGATAACCCAACAAAACATACATACTTTCATAAGAAAAATCCAACAAAAACATGAACCCTATAATCATGCATACGCAAACCCTTGCCCAACAATAACAACAGATAATCATAATAATGATCATATAAACATGTATCAAAACAAGGATTTTCATGCAAGAAAATCAAGAATGCATAACATACAACAAACAAACGTAAGCTCCCCTATACATTGACCAATATTAGGGTTTTATCTATACTCCAAAACACCACAAATATTTCCTTGCACTAAGGTTTTTTGTAACCCCTTTGCCTCCCTTCCTAAAAAACGTCTCTCCCCCCCTCTCTCTCTCTAAAAATAGACAGAAAAAACTAGTAAAAATGGACGTTATCATTTCATAGCCTAATATGACTAGCACCCATGATAAGAGAATTGGTTAGGGTACGAAGAAGACGATTATGAGGAAAAGAAGATCTCGAGAAACTCGTCGATTCAAGAGATTAAAGTCGCTAAGTTTTGAATGAAGAATGCATAAACAACATGGTGGATGATCGCTAAAGATGGAGACAACACTAGCATGGCCAGGCGAAAGTGCTTTCGATTACATCATGGAGGCTTTAGTGACAAGGTGACATATTGCGTTGAAGGAAGCGAAGTCCATAAGAATGAAGCCTCTGCGTTGTGTGAATGTGATGACGCCTCACAAGTGGAGTAGAGGCAATCTAAATTAGAGTTTGTTGGTGAAGAGGAGGCAATTAAGACTTTCATGAACTTTTGTATTAGATCCAAATATGAGACCTAGTCTCTCATTAATATTATTAAATTTATTAATATTCTTAAATAATTCAACAAAATCATTTGTTGATAATAAAAAAATCTTATATTAATAAAGAAAGAAAATTTAGGATAAATGTTTTCTTATAATTAAAATTATTTTTATCAATAAAATTTAAATGAACTAATTAATTAATTAACCCAAAAATTAAAAGAGTAAAAATATATAAATAATTAATGGTAAAAAAAAATACAGTATAAAAGAAAAGAAATTTATGATAAATATTTTCTTATAATTAAAATTACTTCTACAAATTTAAATGAATAAATTAATTAATTAAAACAAAAATTATAAAAGCTATAAAATATCAATAATTAATGGTGAAATTTTATACTATAATAGAAATAAAATTTGAGGTAAATGCTTTCGTAAAATTAAAATTATTTTTATCAATAAAATTTAAACGAATGAATTAATTAATTAACGCAAGAATTAAAAGAGTAATAAATTTTCAATAATTAATGGTGAGAAAATATTATACTATAAAAAAATTAGGATAAATGTTTTTCTATAACTAAAATTATTTTTATTAATAAAATTTAAATACATAAGTTAACCTAAAATTTAAAAGAGTAAAAAAAATATCAATAATTAATGGTAAAAATAGTAATGTAGTATAAAAAAAGAAATTTATGATAAATATTTTTCTATAATTAAAATTACTTTTACAAATAAAATTTAAATGAATTAATTAATTAGTTAACAGAAGAATTGAAAGAATAATAAAATATCAATAATTAATGCTGAAAAAAATCTTATAATGTAGAAATAAAATTTGAAATAAATGTTTTCGTAAAATGAAAATTATTTTTGTCAATAAAATTAAAATTAATTAATTAATTAATTAGTAAAAAAATTACCTTTATCTCTTATGCAGAACACTATAGGTGGTATTATTATCTGTTTATTAAAAAAATAAAAAATCACATCAAATCTCCGTAATAAAAAATTACAAAAATTCTAATTAAACCTCACTTTTTACTTTGTAGTAGAAACTTTCTTTTAATTTATCAAAATAACTAAGTAATGATAAACGGTTTACTAACAGACTTTTCCCGGTGAAGTCAAAGTCTTGCCATCTCCAACTATTGGTGATATCTTTCTTTGGAATAAGGCAGAAGAAAAGAAAGAATTGAACAAGAGTTGCAAGAACCATGTCAGAATCAAACGCAATTGCAAATGGATTGGCTGGTGCAGGTGGTGGAATCATTGCTCAAATCATCACTTATCCTCTTCAAACGGTACTCTCTCTTTCTCTATATGCTTCTCTCTTTCGCCTTGTGACCAATTCCCTTGAAATTTTTCAGGTAAACACGCGTCAGCAAACCGAGAGAACACTCAAGAGGAACAAGCAAAGTTTGCCTTCTAACACAACCACTGCTCCTGGCACTCTTCTTCAGATCTTTCAGGTTCAAATTTTCCTCCTTTTTGTCATTTCATTGGTTTATTTTATGATGGTATATTCATTATCTTTTTGACCCTTTTTCAGGTCATTAGAACTGAGGGTTGGGGTGGACTCTACAGTGGCCTCAAGCCTTCTCTTCTTGGAACTGCTGCTTCTCAGGTTCTCAGTTTTCGACCATACCCCATATGGGAAATCCTAGCAATACACCCTTTGAAATTTCTGGTTATTATTGATTCAACATTTTAGGAAATTACATAAGTGTGCTGGTTTCACTTCTTATGTAATGAACTTCACTCATGAATTTGTTGTTTTCAATAAAATTTGACCAGTAAAGACGATTGTCTTAGAAACAACTTTGAGTATGTTGCTAGCTAGCACTCTTCTACATTATAATAGCTTTTGTTGATTATTCATTATTCACCTGTTATAAGATGCAAAATTCAAGGCTTAAGACATGAGGTATAATTTTGTTGGTTTCACTTATTTAATGCATTTCACACATGATTTTGTTGTTTCCAATTAAATTTAACATGTAGGTTAGAAGAATTGTTAGAGTACATTGTTAACACCTCTCTACAGATAATAGCTTATGCTTATTACTTAGTATTCGCCTGTTATAAGACGCAAAATTCAAGCCTCAAGACATATTGTATGGTAAATGAGATTGTGTCTAGCGAAAGGGGCTAGTCTCCAATAACCTGATGACTTAAGATTCAAATATTTATTGAAAGTGGTGCTCAAACTTAATGTTTGACTGTGTCTTGGACAATATTACATCTGAAGGAGGATACATGTGGTATGGGAAACCATTAAACCAAAAACAAAGTAACATGACTACTCAGTGGGTTGTGGGGTAGTTATCTAATGCTTATTTTTCTGTTTTCAGGGCATTTACTACTATTTCTATCAAGTTTTCAAGAACAAGGCAGTGGCGATTGCAGCTGCACGGAAAGTGAAAGGGCGTGGAGATGGTACTGTTGGGATGTTTGGTTGGCTTGTTGTGGCTGCAATTGCTGGGTGACTATTCCATCATACAAATTTTATTTGAATGTTGCATTTCAGGATAGACATGTTTGTGTTGTGTTGGTGATACTGAACCCAACTTCTCTCTCTTTGCTTGATATTCTTGTTGGAATTGTCTTATTTTTCAGGTCCTTGAATGTGTTGCTGACAAATCCAATATGGGTTTTAGTGACTCGGATGCAGGTGCTTTCAGATGCTTTTATTTTCTTCCTGGACTGTTTTATATGATTATAGGTTGTCAAACAAAATTCTGGTTGCTTTTCATTAGATCTTTTTCTTTTCTATTTTATGAATACGGTCACTTACAGTGAGACATTATGAATGTTAAGTTAATTTTAGTTTATAGATATGTTAATTTCATTTTTCCTTCTTATTTTTCTCTTCTAAAAATTTTATGAACAAGTTTCTCTGAACATACCCTTAACCTTTAACTGAGTCAAATGGTGTGGTGTAATCTATTTATCTTGTGTCTAAAAGTTGTGTGGACTGCTTACGTCCAACAAAAGTTCAATAATTTTCGCATGAAAGTGCCGGGATGTGGCTTAAAGCCAAATAGAGTTAGAATCCATAGACTTTGAATGCTTAAAGCTGGATACTATTTGATTGCCCTGTTGCTACACTCAAACCATGCATCCATGATTTTGGTCTAGTGTCAATGATGTGTGACATTTTATATTTTGATTCTAGACTCATACTCAAGCAGAAAGGAAAATTATGGAGGAAAAGAAAGAAGCTTTAAGGAAGGCTGCTTCTGAGAGCGCCATAGCAGATTCCACATTGCAAGATAAATTGGATGAACTGAATTCTATAAAACCTCGACCATTTGGAACTATACATGCAGTAGGTCTCTTATTTCATTTTCCTTCTCTGACTACTGTTTATTCTTTACATTGGTCAGGGATTGAGTGTGATTTTTCTTCTTGTTCTTGTTATTTTTACTGCTCTTAATGACTGGATAACTGTTCAAACCATAAATTTGAATTATAACAACACCAGTCGAGTTTTATTTTTCCAAATCTTTAGAAATTTTAGTTTTTTTATATCAGGAAAAATGATCTGTCGTATGACATTCTGCATGCTCCATTTTGTCGGAAACAAAAAGTGGTTGGGTCTTTCTGCAATTACTATCATGATCTTTCTTGTTGAATTGTTTATATGTTATATTGTTAAAAACAAAAGGCATGGATTATTCAAAGGGTTGTCCTGGTTGGCAATATAAAGAATACTACTCTACCTAAGATTTGCATATTCCCAGCTAAATTATCACTTTCACTTCTGTTCATTCTGATATGAATCGTTGTTTTGGTTAAAAGGCTAAAGAAGTCTACAATGAAGCGGGTACAGTAGGATTTTGGAAGGGTGTCTTCCCTGCCCTTATTATGGTCAGCCTCATCACTTGTTTTTTCTATGCACCAAGTTTATGTGTAATATTTGTATAATCTCCGTATCTTTGAGAACTTTCATTTCAGGTATGTAATCCATCAATTCAGTTTATGATTTATGAAAGCTCATTAAAGCATCTAAGGGCAAAACGTGCCGCTAAGAAGCAAGGGAATACAAGTATATCCGCTTTGGAGGTAATGAAATAAGTAGAAAACATGTTGCAGAAGAACATTTTGAGTTGTTTTATGCGAGTTTATATATATATATATATATATATATATATATATATATATATATATATATATATATATATATATATATATATATCTTTCCATGCTTTGAATATTAGTAAATAAGCATCGTCCTATCCTTCAAAAAGGTCTTTTTGGTGGGAGCAATAGCTAAGCTTGGAGCCACTGTGACAACATATCCATTACTAGTTGTGAAGGTAAATCCACCAATAGTTCCTTCATTTTTCTCCTCACTTATTTATTATTAAGATAAAACCTCATGAAGTGATCATTAGTATAGGGCGTGCTTATCATCCACTTCAAAGTATATATCCTACAAATCATCAATCATTGGTCCACTATTGTATTAAATAACATTCCAGGAAATGAAACCATAGTTTTCTCTCTTCAAGTCTTGGTACAGCAAAGAGTTTGATCTTTTGCAGTTTTCTGCAGAGTCTCATCATGTCTTAAACACACTTGCATCATAACACTCTTGTATGTGCGTGATGATTTATACCAGTACATGTTTCTTTGTACACAGTCAAGGCTTCAAGCAAAACAGGAGATTGGTGGAAATAACTCCTTAAGATACTCAGGTTTGCTTTTAGATAGATGAGCTATAACTTAATTTGCCGTTGGATGTTGTGAATATATTTTTCTTTTGTTTTAACCTCATTCTTACCAATATCTGGTTGAAGCGATAAATGATCGTTGACTGTCTGCTATTTGTTATATTAAAGCTATGGAATCATTACATTGAATACAAATAGTACTGAAACTTCATTAGCTGCTGTTGAAAGTAGTTTATATTCCCATTACACAAAGAGAGGAATAAAAGGGAAGAAAAAGTGTGCTATTTGTTATTTTACTTAAGAGGAGTGCTTGCAACACTTGAGATCTACCTAATTAGTGATCTTTGATCAATTTTAAGTTGTAGTCAAGAGTCATGGAGAGTATACAGATTCTTGGAAAATTCTTATATTTTGAGTCTGACTTTAACTCAATCCTACAAAAATCAACTTATGAAATACGGATTAACTGTTATAGACTTTGTTATGTTCTTACTTCTAGTCTTAGGACTTTGATTTCTTTGGATACATGCCTATGATATAATCCGTTTTTTCTTCATTTTAATTTAGAACTTCTATATCTTTAAGTCTTTCACTTACTATCATCAACAATCATAACAAGAAAGAAAACAAACTATTCCACTTTGTCAAAGTATGTCGTCCTATTTCTAAAGCTATAAATGCAGGCACTTTTGATGCTGTACTTAAAATGATCCGTTATGAAGGAATAACTGGCTTCTATAAGGGGATGAGCACAAAGATAGTGCAGAGTGTTTTTGCAGCCTCTGTTCTGTTTATGATCAAAGAGGAGCTTGTTAAGGCTTTTATAGTTCTAACCAATAAGAGCAAAAAAGTTGCATCAAATTTGAGTAGTTGACATTATTACCATATGAAAGGGATAATAAGTATATCACTTGGTTTACCTCTTCCTATTGTTTATTCACTGATTGTGGGGAGAGAGAGGTGAAGTCCTCACCAAAATAATGGATGAAGTTAACTCCACTACTGTAGATGAGCCATCCTTATGTTATCCCTTTGGCATGAAGTGCTGCAGAACTCCTTGGAATTTCTCATAGTTCATTTCAAGAACCAAGGAACTGACAAAATTCGACATACATGAGAGTGACTTCTTCCAACAGCAGTGTTATACAAGCATTCTTTTCCAAAGAATTAAAGACCAAAGTGCTTTGTGTATAATTCTTGAAAAAATTAACAGAGAATCATTATGCTGAGCCATTGAATTGCATGTATGTTGGTATGGTAAGAAAAGTTCATATGTCACGATGGATAAATACTCTACAGTGATAGATAAATTTTCTTTTTCATCTGCGATGAGTTGTTTATGTACAAAAGCTTTGTTTGTCTGTGTAGAGAGTAATGAACAAAACTGTTTGATTTGAATAAGATGATTTGGTTTCGAACATAAGAGAATTTTATTATTGACATTTTGGATTTAGCTAATAGCACTCTTACCATGTAACCACTCGTAAATTAATCCAAGAGTTATATAATCATATAGAGTAATTAGTTTCATAGTAATATAATCAAATATATTATTTGGTAAAATATTTAGTTATATCTATACATACAACTTTAAGATCTATTTGTAAAAATTTCAAATTTTAACCTTGCTTGAATAAAATATGTGGTTTAATGATAAAGCCAAGTTCGAACACATTTTCACTTTTAAGGATATTTTAAAAAATATACTTTTAGAAAATAAATTGTGATAGCTTCTAAAAATGTTGGGCTCAAGTTAAATAGACCAACTATTCTAGACTTTTACTTCTTGCAGCCCTACAATTTCTTTCCGCACCCTCTCAAACTTTCATAATGACTTATAAATTACATATTCCGGAACCTTTTCCGAACATTTTCAAAATAAACTTTTCACAACAGATTTTCCAAAATATAATTTCCTGAAACATTTGAAATGTGATTGAGAATAATTTCAGAATTTTCAAAATATGAGTAATAAAGTAAATTTTCTATATTCTTTTTATATATTATAATAAATTATGTAATTTATATATAAAATAAATTTATGTTATTTTTATAAGTAAATTACATAATTAATTATAATTTATAATAATCTATTATAATATAAGAAAAATAGATGTAAGGAAATTGATTTTATTACTTGTATTATATATATATATACTGTCACATAAACACATAAATTATTTTAGTTATTTTACTATTTTATCATTTTGTTTTATTTTTAAATTGATTTATCTTAAGAACAAAAATATATTTCTATACTATTTCTTATTTTCATTTTTATCCTTTTATAATTTTTAAATATTTGATTATTTAATAAAATTAAGTTTATAGATAAATATACTTTACCTTAATTTTTAAAATAATAATAATTTAAAAAATAATATATATTTACCAATAATACAAATTGTTTGCAATCAATTCCATACTATTATTTTCATTATTAATTTTATTCCTTTATAACTTATAATTAGCCAGTCATTTTATAAAATTAAATTTAGCAAAACATAATTCTTTTTTTTGTTTTTATGTGTGTGTTTTTGTGTATAGGTGACAATGTCTAGTATGTGTGTCTATGTTTGTGTGTATATTTGTGTGTGTGTGTGTCTTTGTGTCTATGTTTGTGGTTGTGTTTGTCTTTGTGTGTGTGTGTCTTTGTGTTTGTATGTGTCTTTGTGTCTGTGTGTGTGTTTATCGTTGTCTTTGTGTCTGTGTTTGTGTCTATGTGTCCGGGAGTGAGTCTTTGTGTGTGTTTCTATTTCTGTGTGTCTGTGCCTGTTTGTTTATTTTTGTATGTTTGTTTGTATTTGTGCATATGTCAATTTGTGTGTGTGTGTTAGTGGTTGTGTGAGTTTGTGAGTGTATGTCTCTCTATGTGTGGGTCTATGTTTGTTTGTCTCCTTGTATGTGGATTTGTGTTTGTGTTTGTGTTCGTGTGTATATGGGTGTGTGTGTCCATGGTTGTGTTTTAATATATGTATGTATGTTTGTGTGTGTGTGTGTGTGTTTTTATATGTGTTTGTGTACGTGTTTGTGTTTTTGTGTGTGTGTGTATATGTTTGTATGTTTGTGTGTGTTTTGTCTATATCTATGTGTGTTTTGTGTATGTTGTGATTGCGTCTATGTGTTCATGTCTGTGTTTGTGTGTATATGTATGTGCTTGTGTTTGTTTCTATGTCTATGTGTGTTTACTGTGTGTCTTGGTGTGAGTGTGTGTGTCTGTGTGTCTCTTTGTGTGTATAAAAAATCATACTTTTTAATATTATAATTTTTGTTATATATTCTTTGATTTCACTTTCCATTGTTTTCAACCTAAAAATGTAGAACATAAGACTTTTGTAAGATTTAAACAAAAGGTAAAAACTAACATACTAATTGTTTTAAAATAAACCATTAATCTATTTATATTTTCATTAAATGAGTGTAGAAATATATATTAGACACATTGATTAGAAGTATCTAACATTACACGCTAAACAAATATAGTAAAAATCAATAGATAAATCTAAAAATGCACACATTAGACGAGTCTATTCACACACCGATTAGACGAATATAACAAAAACTATTAGACGAGTCATTACATATATTGATTAGACGAGTCTAAATATACCTTAAATACACGAGTATAACAAAATATACTAAACGAGTTTGTCAATGTGATAATTAGATAAATTTACCAATATACATATTAGATGAGTCTATCCATGCAATCACTAGACAAGTATAAAAAAAGACATTAGATGAATCATTTCACACAATGATTAGACGAGTCTAGAAATACCATTAGATGAGCATGTCCATGCACTAATTAGAGGAATATAACAACAAACATTAGACGAATATATCCATGCACTGATGATACGAACCTGATAATATACATTGCACAAGTTTGTCCATACATACATTATATAAGTCTATTAATACACATTAAATTAGCTTATCCATTCATTGATTGAATAAGTCTTGCAATACATATCAAACGAGTCTATACATACATTGATCAGATGACTATGTCCATATATTAGTTAAACGAGTCTAGCAACATACACTAAACGAATGTGTTTATACACTGATTAGACAAGTTTAGAGTATACATTAGACAAGTCAATTCATACATAGATTAAACGAATCTATTAATACACATTAAATGAGTTTGTCTACTCACTAATTTAATGAGTTTGACAATACATATTACATGAGTCTGATTATATACTGATTAGAGAAAGTCTAGCCTTACACATTATACGAGTATATCTATATTATACAAGTCTAGCAATACATATTATATGAGTTATTCAATGTATTGAATAAACGAGTCTAACAATATATATCAGACGAGCCTTTCCTTACATTGATCACACAAATATAGCATAAAAATTGCACAAGTCTAACAATACGCATCATATGAGACTGTCCATACACTAATTAGATGAGTATAACAAAAATTATTGGACAAGTCTAAAAATACATTGATTAGATGAGCAAAACAAAAAAAATTATTCGAGTTTTTCGATGTATTAATTATACGAGTCTATCAATATACATTAGACAAATCATTCATATATTGATTACACGATTCTAACAATATACATTATACAAGTCCTTTCACACACAAATTAAACAAATCTATTAATATACATTAGACAAGTCTTTTAATGCACTAATTAAATAAATCTTTCAATACACATTAAATAAGTCTGTTCATACACTAATTAGATGAGTATTGTGAAAAACATTAGACAAGTCTAGCAATACACATTAGACGAGCGTGTCCATACATTGGCTAGATGAGTATACAAAAGACATTTAATGAGTCATTCCATACATTGAATAGATAAGTAAATGTTACACTATCTTTTTGTCGCCTAAAACAAGAACAAAACTTGGTCTCCACTAATGTAGCATGGGGGCAACCAAGATATCAATCTTAGGACTCAACTAAAATTAAGTGTATAGAGTTAAGGGTAGTCTTTATTTATTTACTATTTATTAATGAGACAAGGTGGGGAAATTTAAAAGCAATGAAATTAAAAAGGTAAAGAATCAAAAGAAAATTTATTTAAAGAAAGAAAGAAAATAAAGTGAAGAAAGAAAAATAAGAAATAGATCCTAAACTTATAAAAGCAATATCTAAATGATGCAAGAAAACAAGAAAATGAACCTAAAACTAAGAATGTTGTCAAACATGTAATGAACTTATGAACATTAAACCTACAACTACTATTAATTACAAAACTATACAACAGTAATCAAAATTAAACCTCAAAGTGAATGCAACTAAACCTGAATGCTAAATCCAGAGAATATAGAAATCAGTTGTTAGATATATTTATCTTTATTTTATATTTATTTTTTATCTTTAGTTAGTTTGTTATTATTATTTATCTGTATTTTGGGCTCAGTCCATATTTTATCTATTATAAATAGAGGACCCTATGTGTATATTCAAAACAAGGGAGATTAATCTCATACATAATTTTCACTTATTCAACATGGTATCTAGAGCCTAAGGTTCTTTTTGAGGAAAATATTTTTTGTTGCCTCTGCCACTAATCCCACTATTGTCAACGGCGACGTTATCTACCACTACCGGCGGTGCCATCGTCTACCGCTACCACTATCGGAGTTCTAGTTTTGACCGATGGTTACATGGTTTTGATCTTCTCGGTCAGGCGACCACCACGCCATCAACGATGCCTTCATCGGAGCTCCTACGCGTTCTCAACGTCTTTTGAAGTTATGGATTTGCTCTCTTTTCCATTGTGCATGGTGGCATGTCTAGTAGCAATTCAGAGCATTGGGGTCGCTCGTTTTTCTCTTTCAGGTTCATCGTGCATTGTCACATGTCCTGTCTCCTCTGAGACAACTATTCAGAGCATCGAGGTTTCTATTTTTCATTTGTCAAGTGCCTTGATTGGAGAATCTTGGATTTTTATGGTTTTTCTCTCTTGTCCATCCATGACTTTTTCCATTGTCATCTTTTCTAACCTCCCTTTTGTAACCATTACGTTTGACCTGTCCATATATATTTTTTTCTTCCATGGAAAAAATGGTTTTTGTTAGTTTATTTATAGCCATGGTGGCTCTCCAACATTGACCTCTTTATCCATTGGATGTCAACAATGCATTCCTCAACAACGATTTGCAAGAAGAGATTTACATGGAGCAACCTCCCCGATTTATTGCTCAGGGTTTTTTTTTTTGTTGGTATTTAATCTTCTATGTCGTCTTGCAAATCATTAGCAATTTGGTATCACTCGAGATAGAAGTATATATTTTCACTAAGTCTTTATGATGGACTATATTAGTAACAAGCTTGGTACATACGATTTGTATACACTAGCTTGAGGGTGAGTGTTAGATATATTTATCTTTATTTTATATTTATCTTTTATCTTTAGTTAGTTTGTTATTATTTCTTATTTGTATTTTGGGCTTAGTCCATATTTCTTCTATTATAAATAGAGGACCCTATGTGTATATTCAAAACAAGGGAGATTAATCCCATACATAATTTTCACTATATTCAACATGAGCCAAAAAATCCTAATTCTATGCATGAAGCTGGAAATCAAAATCATGAACAGTATACAGATGCTACACTTAACAACAAATTTGAAATACATTAAAGTATGCTACCCAACACTAAGCTTGAAACACAAAACATTCTAATCTTGCAATAGGATTTAAACAGGGAAAACAAAGCAATCTAGAGACAAAATCTTGATTTAATTGGTTAAGTGAATAAGAACCTTTCTCAAAAAGATATTTGGAGTAAAGGCCCATTTTCGGGTCCTATATGTTCTAACTAGAGACTTAAACATAAAGGTTTTTCCCAATTCATGTTACCAATCATTCAAGCATTCTATTATGGACTACAAAGCAACAATAACAAAAGCAAGAACAACATATAACAACTACACTAAATGTTTGAATCACTCTACTCAAAAGAACTAAAGGACAACTGCAACAAATGAAATGCAATGGCAAAAATCAATTAGATCTGGACAAAATTTAAAACTCAAGATCGGAAAGCATCATAACAACAAGAATATCAATGTTAAAATATAAGTAAATCAAATCATGAACTCTAAAATACTCAAATCAAGTAACTAGAACATCAAAACTCAAAATAAGCCTCAACTATCACTATCCAAACAATTAACAACCTAAAATTACAACTAAATCAACAAAAAAAAATTGCATTAAATCTAAAGTAAAGCCAAAATTATAATCAAAATGAGCAATAACAAAGAACTCGATGTTTATTAAGTGTATAAAGGAAAATTACAAGAACATATCACGGAAAAAGCAAAACCGAGATGCTCACAGGTTGTCACCACTGTAAGTCTTGATCAACCCGTATGAAAATCCAGAAACTACCCTACGAAAGGCGCATAAACCCTAAACTATGATATCTCACCCAAAGTCTCTAGCAGAGTCTCTCACCCTCTACATTACCTTCCTTAGAAACCTATTCACAACCCTTTTATAGGGTAAAAACCAGAGGGAACAAGGAAAGGGGAAGAAAACCTCTTGATTCTTTACGCTTCTCTGAGCGAATGGTCTCTCTTCTTTGCATGCAATCTATGCATATCGACCTCTCCATTCCTTTCCATCTCGCCGTGAGCTACCGTCAAACCCTAAATCTCACTTTTTTTTTCATATTCTCTCCTTTCATTAGCATTGCGGTCACAAAAGAAGAGAAGAAAATGAAGTTCAAGCTTGGGTGAATGGCGCCACCGTCAATGTCGGCATTCACAGCGAGAGGTGGCGTGTGGTGTGTCGAACTCTAGCATGAGTGGTTGACGAAGGGTGACCTGCTTGGATCGTGCTGGTGGAAGGACGTCCCATGGAGGAGCGAAGCTTCTCTCACGCGTGCAAACTAGAGACGAAGGAGTGAGCTACTGAGTTTAGTGCAGGTGGCGTCGTCAGCGACAATCTCGATCGGTCGGAGATGGCTGCTATCTTTGAACTGAAGACCCTAAGGTTTGTGAGTTCTGAATAAGAAAGGAGAATAAAGTCTTAGGCCATAATTTGGGCTTGGTAATGCACATATTGTTTGAAAACGGGTATCCGCGAGTTGGAAAAAATTTGTGGGTTTTTGTTATACGGGTATCCGGCGAGTAGCGGGACGGATAATGAGTGCAATTTTTTACATGTGAGTCAAGTTACGGGTAGACATTATCCGTGCCCGACCAGACTCATTGTCATCCCTATAATTACGTGTTTTTGCAACTTGTTACCAGGTGCAACACAAATAAGATATAACCAGCCCAATTCCAAAAACAGCCCCATTGACCAGGGCCAAAATTTGAAAAATAATGAAAAAATAAGGGTTAAAATAAAATTAAGAGAAAATATAACCTATTCTAGAAAAAAATATTTCTATTTTGTTTTCTGAATTTTTTCTAAAAAGGAAAAGGAATTTAATTCTTTATAAACCAAATTTATTTTCCTAAAAGAGAAACTTAACCCTATTCTTATTAAAAGTCTATTTCTACCTATTTATACTAATCTGTTCTGTTTCTAAAGAATTTAAAACTAAAGAAGCCTAAGAAAAGAGTTTTAGCATAGAAAAATAAGTAGAGAGAGTGTGTGTTATTAGTGAGTCATTCCATACATTGAATAGATAAGTATAAGAATATACATTAGACGAGTGTGTCCATATACTAATAAGACGAGTCTTGCAACACACAGTAGATGAGTTTGTTTATACACTAATTATATGAGTCTAACAATACATTAGATGACTCTATTAATACACATATTTGATAAGTCGATTAATACACATTAGAAGACTTTATCCATTATCTGATTAGATAAGTCTTACAATATATATATTAGACTGATTTGTTTATATATCAATTATATGAGTCTACTAGTACACATTAGACAATTCTATCCATTTACTAATTAGATGATTCTAACAACACATATTAAACGAGTTTAATAATGCATTGATTAGACAAATCTAACCATACATATTAGACTAGTTTATTCATACACTGATTTCTACTTTTAGTTAATCCACTATATATTTTTACATATTCTTTATATTTTAGATAATCAACTCTATATTTTTCATATATTGTATATAATTTTAACAAAATTTACTATTTATATAAATATATTAACTTTTTAAACTTATAACTCCTTTTTCGTATTTGATTCCACTTAAAACTTAATCATAAACTTAAATCTTTTTTAATAAACACATAAACAAACGTTATGTGCATATGAAATATTTAAAACTAGTTTTATAAATAAAAACTTATCATTTTACTTTGACGAGTATGAGTATATTATAATAAATGAAATATAATAAAACATGAAAATGACTTTCAATAAACATGGTGATGAATTTTGTTACTTGATTTAGTTATACACATATATAAGATTCTAATGAAAAATAATATTTTCTTATCGATCCTTTATTTTTTCAATTTAAAATATAAATATAATCATTTAATTTAAAAAAAATAGATTAAAAGTTTTAAAAGTAGATAGTTTTAATCAATTCTAAATTATTTTATCTTTTATTATTTCTTCATCCTTTGGATTTTTAACACTGGCACCTTTCCTCGATAGAAGGATAACAAATATTCAACTCTTAAATAAGAATTCATTAAGTGATATAAACCTAATTTCATTATTCTTACCAAACAAATGAGAGCTTGTACTTTCTTAATTCAATGAAACATCTATCCTTTTCCACTTGTTTTCACCAATCCAACCCATTTTTTTAAGTGTAAATAAATACTAATTTGCTTAGAGTAGCTTGATTGATCATAATTAACTTAATCGTACTAAATTATGAATTATACTAAATTATGAATTATGAATTATCTATATTATATTATATTAAAAAAATTAATATGTATTGATAGATTTATTTAAGTTTTTTTTATGAAATCGTGGTTAAACTTTCACGATTTTATAAAAAAAAAATAAAAATTGAATAAGTAAATTAAACTTTATTATTTAAATAACATTTAACATCTTATACTACCTTTTAATAAAACTAAGGATTAAATATTTGTATAGATCAGTTAAAATTATATTCCGTTTCAAATTATGATACATCTCAATCTTTAAATATAAAAGATAATAGATATATTAATTCATTTTTACAATGTTAAGTAACGTGAGTTTGACATTTAAATTAAAAAAATATTAAACAACGTAACAATTTAAACATCAATCTTAACAAATAAAAAAAATTAAATTAAGATATCTCTATCTATTTATTATTAAAAGTTTATTATATTAAAATTTAGAAAAAGAATATATTTCAATTTTACATCTAAATTTAAAAATTAAAAATATATTTAATCATAAAAATAATTAAAAAAATAAAAACACTCCTATCATTATAATATATTAGTGAATTTGGAGGTAAACAGAAAATAAATTTTGAAATAAAATTTATGATAATTGGTGTAGGATTTAGTTTATATGATAGATTAAAAAAATTTATTTCAAAATTCACTTTCGTTTACCTTTAAATTCATTCAAATAAACAACAAAAAATATTATTCTCAAATCCACTCAATCACTCTCCCTCAATCATCTCTTCTCACTCTCAAGTGAACTCACCTTAAAGATCTTTAACTCAATCATTTGCCATACATACCCCGAATAAGGAAGATAAGATAAAGTTATTCTGTTCTGGGTGATATATAAATTAATGAAAGCTAACATCCAATAATACAACATTCCACAAAGAACTGAAAATCTGCCATTGTTGTCCACAGGAAGAGTCATTCACACTCCATAACCAATCATTGCCAAGAACAATAATATGAAGTTAAAAAAGTAACCGAGAAACCCAACCAAAACAACCTTCAACAGTTTATAGCTGTCAGAGAACAAATCCAAGGTTGGAGTGAAGATCAACCATAGAAAACTAAGGTGTCTCAGAAAGAGACCACCTTATTGTAGCGTGTCTCTTGGGCTAGAATTTGATCACAAAATGTCCAAAGGTCTTCGAAATTTGAGGTGCCATGGCAAATGGGTCCCACCTGCATGACTTTCGATGATTTTTATGAGGCCATGGTTACGCAAGACAGAATTGTGGTGCGTAGGATTTGATAACGATGTGGGACTTGTCTGTGTTCTCATATACATGCTTTTAAATTTGTGGTGGCGTTAATGTTTCTTTGTTTTGTAAGTCTCCATCAATCGTGAACACTAATTTATTAGATAAGTTTCTCATACATCACTTCATGGCTGTGTTTAGATTAATTGTTACTAAAATAAAAATATGTTAGTTTATATAAAATATAAATTTAATGTAAAATATTGTTTAAAAGTGGAGACATTTGCTTTGTTTAGTGACTAAAAGTAATGTTAGTTTTTATAAAATAATAAATTTAATGTAAAAAATAGAGATATTTTATGTAGCTTGTGTAAGCTATTACTCACTTGTATATATGTATTAAAGACTTACCTAATCAATTAGACAGAATCTGATCTGTTAATAAAGTGGACATCTGACCATACATTATAATTTCTTTTTCATAGTTAGAAAAAGAATAAAATTATTATATATTTCGCATTGATGTTTTCGTTTCCTCACTTTCGATTGACCATTTCAAACAGAGACTTAGTATTATAAATTAAGACATATATTATAAGGTATAAGGTTGACAAGATATCTTGGATTACCAAATTCTCACTAGTGGATGATATAATAATGATATTTATTAAATATGTGCATATTTATTAATTTGTTTAATGTTACAATTAAGATTGTGAACATTACCATCTACTCGTACAATTTACATTTTTGAATAAACTCAATACAAATTGCATCCAGTTAAATGTCAAAATAGGGTAATTTATTAATATGATACAAAAATAATATGTTGAATTTGTCCAAAGAAAAAACCGCAAACATTTTTATGAAAATAGTGATATAAGGATATGAATATGAAAAAAAAATCGATACAAAAGATCTTTCTAGTATACTATTTCTTAAATGATAAATTGACTGTAATATAACTTCTACGTATTATTTTAGAAAAACATGTTTTACATAATTTACATATAGAAATTATGTTTTCCATAATTTACATGTAATACTGAAAAACATATTTTATAATTCAATTTAGAAACAAAATATAAATTTTTATAATAATTTAAAGAAAAAAACCTTAACCCTTAAAAATAATTTGGTAAAGAATCAAGTTAAATTTAACAATTATAAAATACATGGACAAATTCACTTTTCTTATCTTGAAAAATATAAAATAACTACATGTTATATCATTGTTTTTATGATATCATCTTTTCTATTTAGAACCATTTTTTGAATCCATGCAACATTCTAGAGTCTTTTTTTTCTTCCCTCCCACAACTTTCTCTGTGAACCAAGGTGCGTGAAAAAAAATGGTGAAGATCAATAAGACACAATCTTCTTATTTTAATTTTATTCTGGTTTTATAATTTTTCATCTATTTGTAATTTTATGGTTTTTTTTTTTATTTCTTACTATGTTATTCCTTTCATCCCTTAGTATTTTTTTTCACCATAACTTGCTATTTTGTCATTTTATATTCACCATGTTTCCAGCATGTCATTTTGTACAAATGATTGATGTCTTATTTTTTATTTAAGAAATACCAAATCTCGTTTTCAAGGAACAGTTATTAGTGGTTTATTCTTTTAACTTCAATCATCACGACAATTCCATCTGACACTAGAATTGCGCTCTAGAATAATTATGTTGAGATAAATATAAAAGGATTTGTTAATCAAATTGTGTTATTTTTAATATATATATATATATATATATATATATATATATATATATATATATTAAAATTAAATTTAACAAAATAATGATTTCTAAAAAATAATAGCAAATAAATAAAAAGTGTGAGAAAGAGATATTTGTATAATTAATTTTATAATGTTTAGAATTAAAAGACTATAAATCCCTAATAATATTTAAACAAGGATTAAGTCAAACATTAAAAATAGAATGTAAATAGAAATAAAAATAGTTTAGGATGTAAAACATTTTTTTGAAGTTACTAAGAGATGAAAAACAACTTTTTTAAAAAACTTTTCTTTTTAAATTTATAAAAACTGAACATCTTTTTTTAATCTTACAGAGAATGAACAAGTTTTTCTAAACACAACAATAATATTCAATCACACAAGAACTCAATTAGTAAAAGTTATCAATTTATTCATACTAAATATTTCAAAATATTTTTACGTACACGTAGTTAGACTTCTCTAACTTTTGTATTTTTGAATGAAAACCTCCTATTTTATTCGAAAATTAAATAAAAAATCTAAAAAGTTAAATCACAATTATTACTTATCATTACAAAAACTTTTCTACACATAATTTTTGGTTCTAAATATTTTTTGGTTCTGATAATCTATTACTAACTATAGCAGATTATCATAATTTTTTTTTAATTATCATTAATAATAATGTCAATTATTAAATAACTTCTTAAATAAATAAAACTTTTTCTGGAATAATCTTTATGTATGCTATTTTATGATCTTTTAAACAAAGTCCTGTAACAATTTATTACAAATGTTTAATCATAAAATATAAATTTTCTAATATCTTTTATCTTCACTTTAAATTCTTGAATTTATTTTTATCATCGTTAAAATTTATTCTTAAAAATGTTCTTCATCGTTTTTGTTCTTTTGTCAAAAGATATTATTACATTAAACTATTCAATAACAAATTGATATGTGTAAAAAATTAAGAGATTAATTTTGCAATTTAACTCTAATTCTAAAATTATTTTTAGAAGATCCATAATCTTGTAAGAAAATGGCCAATAAGGATTGTTCATTCTAACATTTTTACAATTATTAGGGACTAGGAATAATTTTTTATCGGTACACGTGTTCATGGATGACTGTCGGAATATTTATAAAGTTTTTAAGATAATTTAAATTTTATATGAAATAGGAATAAACTTTGAAATTATTATATAAGTCTTAAAAATAAAAAAATAAAAAAATAATAGTTGTTTAAAAATTTTGGTATAAAGTGTAATGTGAACAGTAGTACTCTAGAAGGAATGGTTCAACAATTAAAAAAAGTGATTGTTAGTATTAATAAGATCAAACGTTATATGTTGTTCTCATCTCTTAACAAACCGAAGCAGGAGCCTTTATTTTCCACTGAGAAAAGAGCGCATCTTGGTTTCCAATGTGAAGCGAGCTTTACCGAACAAACATGGCTACAATAGCTGTCAGGATTCTCGGTTCCAATTCGCGAACCGCCCTCCGTCGCTGGTGTCGGTCCTCTTACTCCTCTACCTCCGCCGCGGTGGCGGAAGCGGAGAGCACGGAGGTTAAGGACTACGCCGATTACCGGCGCTCCCTATACGGACAGATCACGCACAAGGCGCTCCTCGTCGACGCCGTTGGCACGCTCGTCCTCCCCTCGCAACCAATGGCTCAGGTACGTCACGTGCTTCGATTTGCGCGCCAAGAGAAACTGAAACTGAAACGGATTTTATATTCGACTTGGAGCTGACTCCGGTTTGTGTGCTTTTGGTAGATTTATAGGACGATTGGCGAAAAGTATGGTGTGGAATACTCGGAGGATGAAATACTGTTTAGATACAGAAGAGCATATGGGCAGCCTTGGGGAAAATCTCGTCTCAGGTTAGCTTCTTACTTCTACTTTTATTTTTTCTTTTTATCGTTCATGTGAAAATAGTTAGATTTTATTACATGGATATGACTTTGGTTGAAATAGAATTTTGGGTTTTAAGTTTTAAAAGTTTCGCATTAATTGATTTTTCGAGAAATTGCAGACTACTGTGACCGCAACTGTGGTTGTGATGTGATTGCGGAGGGCAAAAAAGTTCTGACATTGTGATCGAAATGGTAGTGCCGGATCGTTTTTAAAAATCTTGATGTTGATATCGGTTGTTGCGTTTTGAGTTGGTGTTTATTAATTATCATGAATTGCTTTCACGGGATTGAAAATTTCGTATTTTGGATCTTTTTGTATATCTACCTTAAAATTCAAAAAGAAAAAGAAAAGGAGTTGTTAGCAAATTCATGGCGGTTGATTCTGCCTGGTGGACTAAATTTCTTAATGGGGTCCTTTGTGTGTATAGGTGATTCACTTGCTTGTCTAATGAGCAATTGTACTATTGCAGACGCTACTGGTAAAAATCTCAAGACAACATTACATTAAAATAACTTCAGATAGGGATTTGTTGTTATATTTTAATATTAATATTTTTAAGTTTGAGTTTTTAAATGATTGGACTTGTAATATGCTAGAGTTTCTCATGTCTGATTAGTTTTATAGTCTTGGAGCCAAGCATGGGTCATTCGCATATAAATGTTGCCAAGGGAATTTCCATTGCTTTTGAGTGAAATGACAAGAACAGTCTTTTGATTGCATGATAGCTTGTTTGTTCGTGACAATAAATATATATAGCTTGTAGTGAATGATCTGTCTTAATTTCCTACTTCGTGAAAGTGCTATGATGTAAACATTTCCATTAGTGAGAAATTTTTTAGCACAATACATACGAACCATATTATCAAAATCTAATTTCTGATTGCAGATTTATGATTTAGCTAGACAAGTATCATGTGGTTTGTTTTGTGTGCAGCTTTAAATATCCATGGTTATATGCCTTTTAACTTTAAAGTTATTGTTTTCATATACACATTCTTTGTAATTTGTCTCTTAAAATGCTTGAATAGTATGCCACTAGCCTTTAGGTTAAGATACTCTGTTTTGTGGAAATAAAATTTGGAATGAAATGCTTCTCCTCGCTTTCTCTGCCTTTGTATTCAAAAACAGCCAAAGTCTTATCCATGCTAGGTATATTGACAAGTTTTATGTTGGTCGTCTGACTAAATAAAGAAAAAGCAATCTCTTACATATAACTATAGAGACACTTCTTTTCATATTTAGTATAATTAAGATTCCTTGTTTTTCTTTTATATTGCAGATATGTTAATGATGGTAAGCCCTTCTGGCAATACATAGTTAGTTATTCCACCGGCTGTTCAGATCCTCAATACTTTGAAGAACTTTATAACTATTATATGACAGAGAAGGTAAGACCACTTATAAAGATCATTTTCTGAAATATAATATGCATTTTTCTCAAAATAAATTAGATAGTTTTTGATATTTATATGTCTATAAACCATACAGGCATGGCACCTCAATGATCCCGGAGCAGAAGAAGTATTTAGAGCTCTTCGAAAATCAGGTGTGAAATTAGCTGTTGTATCAAATTTTGACACTAGGTTAAGACCTCTCCTGCGGGCATTAAATTGTGACACTTGGTTTGATGCGGTAGCAGTGTCAGCTGAGGTAAGCTAATTGTTCTTTTCTTTTTGACCTATGTTAGCGTGTCTTTTTGTCGCCCTAAGATGGTGGCGGGTATTTTTTTAGCCATAAGCTTATCCAATGCGATTCTGAAAGTCACATCGGAGTAGAAAGCAACTCAACATGATTCTGGGCTTGAGAATCATGCTGCAAAGCTTCTTCACCTTTGAGCCTTATATTACAAGTTAACCTTTTTGAAACAATGAACTTACGACAGAGTGACATTACCTTTAGCTTTGGAGATGATATCAAGTTAAGTAAGATTGGTGAAGAATCAAATGGAAATTTGATGGCTAAATTTTACTGATAATTATAAATTCTTTTGCACGGACCATATTTTTTAAGGCATGTATTATTGTTGCCTGTACACACTTTCAGGAATTAGCCATTATCCTTTCACACCTTGAGTCTTGAAAATATTTTAGATGTCAAGTTCTTGTATCTCAAATTCATTTGAGCATCCATGTATTGAGATACTGGTTACATTGGTTATGTATTAATCAGGAGGTTTCATAATTATGTAATTTTCCTTTTCTACATGATAGTTGGCTCATAAACTTCTCTTATTTAAACGTGTTTGTGGGTGGTTGGTTGTCTTTCAATTAGGTTGCGGCCGAAAAACCAAATCCAACTATATTTCTTAAAGCATGTGAACTATTGGATGTAAAGCCTGAGGATGCTGTTCATGTTGGGGATGATCGCAGAAATGATATATGGGGTGCCAGGGATGCAGGCTGTGATGCTTGGCTTTGGGGAAGCGATGTTCACTCTTTTAAGGAGGTATTTAAAATCTTCATCTCTTTCTAGTACTGTACAGAAATTTCACTGTAGAGTATATGTATATATGGTGATTATGACTAGGGTAGCATAATATATCATCCCCATCAAGGCACCTCCTTTAGTATTTAAAATCAGTGATCCTCTATATGGAGTTTGCTCCTTCCCCTTAGATCCCAAATTCCGAGTAGAGATTCTCCGAGTTCCTAACTGCCTTGTTGGTACTCTTCTAAATATAACTATTAAAATAACATAGGGAATATAAAAAGGAAATAATCAACACTCACAGGTTTTTACCTTGGGGTATATGTTTGCACAAATTTATCTAAAACTGTTTTTAGGAGAGATAAATAAGAAAAAAATAAAATAAATTTTTCAGAAAGTTAAAATTTACTTGTGTAAATTAAAAACTTGCGTTCTATATAAGATTCCACAAATTACTTCCTTTTCTTTGAGTTCTCTAAAGCTTTTGAAAAGAAAATTCTCCAAGTATACATGATCTAACATTGATAATTTTATGACTGCATCTTCTGATACTTTTAACCTACCACAATTATTATTTTTAGTGGTTTATTTTAATTTTATTTTTATTTTGAAATGACTTGAAAACCTTATTGATGCAGGTAGCACAGAGGATTGGGGTTCAGGTCTGAAAGATGATAGCTTTTGACAATAAGTATGATGTTATGCGAGTAGTTTAGGCTTTTTGCTTTAAGGCCGCTGATGTAAATGTTCTACTTTTCAATGTGTGTGTATGTATATATATATATATATATATATATATATATATATATATATATATATATATGTATGAAAGAGATGTGAACCTATAAAAACCATTAATATAAGAGTATTAGGTAAAGGTAGGAGTTAACTGATCTATGTTTTTTCTAAAAGCTTAAAATCATAAAGAAAATAAATGAAAAATAAAGCGAAAGTAACCGTAGGTTGCAAATTTTTAAAATGATATCTGAGAAAATTTCATCCTTAACCCTTAGTTTTCATTCATTCAAGGGGAAAAGAAAGGAAGTTTGATAACAATAAGCTCTTATGGAGGGTAGTGAGATTAAAGGATTAAAAGCTGGGAACAATGCTTAAGATTGACTAACATAAGCAACTCCATTTCTATATGTTAAAATAAAATGGACTTGAAGAGGATACTGATGAGGCCCACTTGGGTGGTAGTTCAAAACTGCTTCATGCATCTCATTTCAATCTTTATTTTAAAAAATATAGTCTGAAATAACCATTTTTATTCTAAATTATACCATCTGAAATATTATTTTTATATTCTGAATTATATATTTAAAAAATATGTTTTACATTATATATTTTAAAATGCAAAATAAAAAATATACTCTACAAAAAGTGGAAATACAGGAAGAAGTTGCCCTATAGGTAGTCAAACCATTTGGGCCTTTAACATAAAGCCTAAAATACAATCAAATATGAAGTTGGAGGTGGGGTGGGTTAAAAGGTCTCTGCCATACTCACCCAAATTTTGCTATTTTCATTACACACTTTTCTCAGTTTTTCCAAACACATCCCTTTGTTTTAAACAAATATATGAAACAGACCAATCATAAAATATCATGTATGAATAGTAAAAAAGTTCTTAAAATAAAATTATTAAAAATAAAATTCTTTTCCAAAAATACCCCTAAACCTAAAAGTATTTCATAATACATTTTGGATCATAATATTTTAACAATTTATTTTAACAATTTTTTGATAACAAATTATATATCAATGCTTTATTGATTCATATATTTAGAACGGACCAATCACAAACTACTACATAAACGATTATAAAAAAATATTAAAAAAAAATTGTTAAAAAAATTTCCATACATTTTTGCTGTACAACGAAAAACATGTTACTTATAGGACCGTGTGCTCTCCGTATGTTTCATTGTTATTGATGTGAAGAAGACAGAGGAAATATTGTTTTAATTGAATATAATTAATAATATATTTATTAATTTGTTTCGGTATGGAATTACTGGGACCGAAAGCTCTGACCTTGTTGATGTTCTGCCGCTTTCTTCTGGAGCAATACCTTTGGTCTTCTTCTCTACTCGTCTTTCCGGCCGTCCGTCCTTTCGTCTGCTGATCCTTCCGTCCGTTCGGTTGCTCTTCCGTCCGTCCGTCCTTCTCCCAGGAGGGGGGTGGTACCTGTAATGGTACTCCGACGATCAAGTTAGACGTCGGTGTTGGAAACTCTCTGTTCCAGGCAAATGGGTGCTCGGAACGGCGAGAGTGTGAGATTTGGTTAAATCTGAGAGTGCGGGTGAGAGATGAATGTGTTTTAGGTTTAGATTATGCGTACCGCGTCTGGAGCCCTTTCTCTTTTACTTATAGGCCTTGGATTTATCTAAAATCAATGTAACAGACCAATTCAAATATTAACCAAATGAAATATAAACCACTTACCTGATATATCTCTGTTGAGATATTAACCGAATGGTAACAGACCGTTATTTGTGCGACCTACTACCGTACATCATGCCCCCCAAGTCCAAAGGAGGGATGAAGCTTTATCTCGGCGTGAGTGCAGGACTTAAAGAATATTAAAATGATAATGACCGAACGGCTTTAGGTAACTTTTATCTTCTAATGGTCGCTCCGGGCGGTGCAGATCGTTGGACCGGGACGAGTTTAATCCCGATGTAAGGCACGGGCGGTATAGGCCGTGTGGAACCGAGACACGTAGGTCTCGATGTATTCGTTGGACCGGGACGAGTTTAATCCCGATGTAAGGCACGGGCGTCATAGGCCGTGTGGAACCGAGACACGTAGGTCTCGATGTATTCGTTGGACCGGGACGAGTTTAATCCCGATGTAGAGCACGGGCGTTATAGGCCGTGTGGAACCGAGACACGTAGGTCTCGATGTATTCATTGGACCGGGACGAGTTTAATCCCGATGTAAGGCACGGGCGTTATAGGCCGTGTGGAACCGAGACACGTAGGTCTCGATGTATTCATTGGACCGGGACGAGTTTAATCCCGATGTAAGGCACGGGCGTTGCCGGCCGTGTGGAACGGAGACACGTAGGTCTCGACGTATTTGTTGAACTGATATGGTTGGCGGACGTTATAATTTGTATGCAAATAATCTGCAAAAGATGCGACTGAAAGATTGTATTGCAATAATGGTGAATAAAAGACAATGAGTCTGCAACAGCTAAAAAAGAGCAAAGCATTAACTATAATAGAATTTGAGATGAGTAGCATTCCAAGTGTTTGGAACTGCCTTGCCGTCCGGTTTTTCTAGTTGATAGGCGCCGTTCTTCAAATCTTTGATGACCCGGAAAGGCCCTTCCCAATTGTCGGCCAGTTTACCGTGGGATTTATTCCTCCGTGCGTCTCCCTGCTTTCGCCAAACAAGATCGCCTTCGTTGAAGTGTCGAGGTCGGACTTTGGTATTGTACCGCCTAGTTATCAATCGTTTTTGCGCTTCATTTTTAATTAATGCGATCTCGCGCCGTTCGGGCAGTGTATCCAGATTCATCCGAAGCTGTTCGTCGTTGAGACGCATATCCTGTATACGTCGCCGCAAGGATGGTTCTCCTACCTCGACCGGTAGCATGGCATCCGTGCCGTACGTGAGGTTAAACGGGGTTTCTCCCGTTGATCCGTGCGGTGTGCAACGGTAAGCCCAAAGTACTTCCGGTAGCTCCTCGACCCATAAACCTTTAGCTTGACCTAGACGCTTTTTCAACTCCGAGATGATAGCTTTGTTTGCTGCCTTTGCTTGCCCGTTGGTTTGGGGATGTTCGACCGAACTTGTAACGTGTTTAATACCAAGTTCTCGGAGGAAGTCTTCCAGTGTTCGGTCAATAAATTGCCGGCCGTTGTCGGTAACGATCTTCTGGGGTAGGCCGAATCGGCAGATCAGACGCCAGATGAAGCTTTGCACTTTCCGGGCGGTGATAGTTGCCAAGGCGTCCGCTTCAATCCATTTGGTGAAGTAGTCGACAGCCACTAAGAGGTACTTGCACTGTCCCTTTCCGAGCGGTAAGGGTCCGGCTATGTCCATCCCCCACTGAGCGAACGGCCATGGGGAAATGATGGTCTTTAATTCGGAGGGAGGGATCCGAGCGTCCTGACCGTGAGATTGACAAGAGATGCATTTTTGAACAAAATCTTTGCAATCTTGTTCGATAGTGGGCCAATAAAAACCCGCTCGTAAGATCTTGGCCTTGAGCGTTCTTTGTCCTGAGTGAGAGCCGCAAATCCCGTGATGTAGTTCTTCCATGACATACCTGGCCTCTTGGCCGGATAGGCACTTCAACAGCGGTGTGGTGTATCCACGCCGATAGAGATCGTCTCCCACGAGTGTGAAGCGGGCGATTCGTTTGGAGTCGGTCTTACTGACTTTAGCGCCCTGTTCTTGTTGGAGCATTAGCTGTATTACTTCCTGTCGCCAGTCGGTTGCAGGGGATAAGACATCGGTGGCGCATGTCTCGAGGAGGGGCCGCTCTAACCGGGTTTTTATAACCGAGGTAAGCTGAGTGTTTCGTTGACGGTGCATTAATTTGGAGAGTAAATCCGCTCGGGAATTCTGCTCTCTGGGAATGTGAACGATTCGGAAAGTGCCGAACGCTTTTATGAGGTCACTGACCTTATGATAGTACCTAAGGAGATGGTTGTCTTTTACTTGGAATGTGCCGTTAAGGTGCCCCACGACCAATTGAGAATCCATTCTACACTCTACATGCCGGACGTTGAGTTCTATTGCCAATAGTAATCCGCTGATGAGGGCTTCATACTCCGCCTGATTGTTACTGAGTTGGAACGTAAAAGATATGGCCTGCTCGACTATGTTGCCGTTCGGCCCTTCCAGCACTACTCCGGCTCCTGCTCGCCGCTTGTCTGAAGATCCATCAACATTCAAATGCCAGACGGGCGGTTCTTCTGTAGGCGGTAACTCGGCTGCAAAATCTGCCAAATGTTGTCCTTTAACGGAGCCTTGCGGTTCGAAGCGTAGGCCGAATTCGGACATCTCAATGGACCAGGCAACCATCCGTCCGGCCAGGTCTGGTTTTCTCAGGATCTTGGCGATAGGGTGGTCGGTTCGGATGACCACTTGATGACTTTGGAAGTATGGGCGAAGTCGCCGGGCGGCATGAACTAAGGCGAGCGCCACCTTCTCCACTTCTGAATATCGTTCCTCGGCTCCTTGTAAAGTTCTGCTGACAAAGTAAATGAGCTTGAATACGGGTGTCTCCTGTATGAGTGCGGCGCTTATCGAGTGACCAGTTGCTGAAAGATACACCTGAATGTCGAACCCTTCTTCCGGACGGCTCATGACGGGCGGGTTGGTTAATACGTTTTTGATGGCGGAAAATGCCGCCTCACACTGATCGTCCCAGTGTCGAGGGACATCTCTCTTCATGTTGCGCAGAATAGGCTTTATATGTTCCGATAGTCTTGGTATAAACCGAGACAACGCGGTGAGACGTCCGACTAGGCATTGGACCTCTTTTAGCTTGGTAGGGGTTCTCATCTCTAAAATTGCCTGACATTTGTCCGGGTTGGCTTCAATTCCTCGATTGGTTAACATGAATCCGAGAAATTTCCCGGCCGAAACACCGAAGGTACACTTGGATGGGTTGAGGCGTAACCCATATTTTTTGAGTTGTTCAAAGACGTCCGTCAAATCCCGCAGATGTTGTTGATGGGAACAACTTCGCACTACCATGTCGTCCACGTACACTTCCATGCACCGTCCGATTTGATTATGGAAGATTTTGTCCATGAGCCGCTGATACGTGGCACCTGCATTCTTTAAACCGAACGGCATGACTTCATAACAGAAATTGGCTTGTTCGGTGATGAAGGCCGTGTGGTTACGGTCCGGAGCATACATCGGAATTTGGTTGTATCCGGAATACGCGTCTAAAAAGCTGAGTACCGCGTGGCCGGAGGCGCCATCCACCAGTCGGTCAATGCTAGGGAGAGGATAGTTGTCCTTAGGACAGGCTTTGTTTAGATCAGTGAAGTCTACGCACATTCTCCACTGACCGTTCGGTTTCTTGACCATGACCACATTTGCTAACCACGTGGTGTATGTTATTTCCCGGATGAACCCGGCCGTGATTAACTTATCAACTTCTGCCTGTACTGCCGCCCGTTTTTCGGTACCTAGTCTTCTCTTCTTCTGAGCAACTGGTCGAGCTTCTCGGAATATGGATAGCTTGTGAGTGATGACCTCGGGGTGGATACCCGGCATATCTGAGGCGCTCCAAGCGAAGAGGGTATCGTTAGCTCGCAACAAGGTTGTGAGGTCATGTTCATTCGTAGTCGTCAAGTCGGCCCCGATATTGGTGGTGTGTTCTTCATTCTTTCTGAGGGTGATCGGTTTGATCTCCCCTTGGGGTTGGATCCGGTCGTCTGTGTTGGTCCTCGGGTCCAAGTCGACCGATATGGTTTCTGATCTACCCTGCCTCTTGTAGGTGGTGGCCTTTAAGGAAGCCGTATAACATTGCCGGGCGGTTTTCTGATCTGCCCGGACGGTGCATATTTCTCCTTTTCTGGATGGGAACTTCATCGCCAAGTGTGGGGTTGAGACGATTGCTCCGAAGGCGTTCAGACACGGGCGGCCGAGAAGAGCATTATACGAAGTGTGAGCTTCCACCAACAAGAAGCGCACACGAATTTCCCTTGACTGATCACCGGAACCTAGGCGAGTCTTTAAGTCGATATATCCTCGTGTATCCACGCGTTCACCTGCAAAACCGACAATTTGTTCATGAAAAGGTGTTAAGGCTTCTTCAGATAAAGCCATCCGCTGGAAGGTTGTCCAATATAAGATATTGACTGAGCTTCCCTGGTCTATCAGAACCTTGCTCACGTCATATTCAGCAATCCGGGCGGTGATAACCATAGGATCATCCTGCTCGGGATCAGGGGCGTGGAAATCCCGGTCGGTAAAAGTGATGTCCGGCATCGTCAGGGGATTCCGAGTTATTGTGTGGACGCTACACAAGTTCTGCAGATGTCTCTTGCGAGCCGAGGATGAAGCTCCTCCCCCAGCAAAACCTCCCGAGATGGTGTCAATGCGGCCTTTTGGGGTTGGATCTCGCTTCCGCGACCTGCTTCTCGAACGCTCACGAGTGCGCTCGGTCCTTCGTCGGACTGGCTCGGGACTTCTTCCGAACCTTCTGGGGGAACGTTCTCGCCGGGGGGAGCGTCCGCGTGGTGGGGACCGTCCGCGCTGGGGGGAACGTCCGCGCTGGGGAGAACGTCCGTGTCGGTCCGCTTCTAGCTTTACAAATTCTTGCAGGTAGCCTGCCCGGACCAATCTTTCTATCTCATCTTTCAGTCCCTGGCAGCCCTCGGTCGAGTGTCCCTGGTTATCATGGAACCGACAAACCTTGGATGCGTCTGCATTTCGGGGCGTCCGCTTTTTCCGAACGGCAATCAAGTTGGATTGGTGGGCCTTGTCGAATATCTTGTCCCTTGGAGCCGTTAGTTGAGTGTAGCGGTCGTATCGAGGTCCGAGAAGGGCTTTTGGCTCTGCGCGAGAGGGCTTGTGGTTGCGGCTTCTGTCGTCCGTGGTTGGAGCGTCATTTTTCTTCCGATAGTACCTTTGGTCCTCCATTTTGATGAATTTGGCCATTTTTTCGTGTAGTTCTTCCATAGTGTTCGGTAATTCAGCGTACAAACTTTCTGATATGAACCCTGGTTTAAGGCAATTAGGGAGGTTGCCGATGATGAACTCGTGTGAGACGCCCTTGACTCTCCTAGCCATCTCCGAGTACCTGCGCATGAACGTTCTCAGGGGTTCATCTCTCCCCTGCTTAAGGTTGACGAGTTCGGCAGCGGATACGCCTTCCTTCCGGCCGGCAGAGAATTGCCTCCTAAAGAGGGTAGTGACAGTATGGAAGTTGTCTACCGAGTTTGGAGGTAAAGTGTAATACCATTCTAGAGCTTCGTCCTTGAGGGATAAAGAGAAGGCTCTACACTTGACTGGATCGCTGTTCGAATAGAACGCCATGGAATCGATAAAGTTACGGAGATGATTCTCTGGATCTGTTGTTCCGTCAAATTTTTCTATTGGAGGGGGCGGCCGGTCGGGCATTGCTGTCTGCATGATCTCTTCGGTGAAGGGTAACAATTCTGATGGCGGTGGAGGACCGCTATCCTCATGGGGATGATTGTTTCGGCCGTTACGACGGCCGTTGTTGCCGGCGTGGCTATTGCCTTCCGTTTCTCCCTGTTGCTTCTCCTTAAGTTGGGCTATCTCGGCAACGAGTTGCTGATGCACTTCCTGTTGCTGACGAAACGCTTCCTGCTGCTGGCGGATCATCTGGGCTTGCTGTTCAAGTTGAGCCTGAAGTCGTGCCAAGAGTTCTGTGTGATCAATGCCGTCCATGCTTCTCGTAGTCACCATTGGGAATCTTCTCTTTCGGCCCCACGGTGGGCGCCAAAATGTTTCGGTATGGAATTACTGGGACCGAAAGCTCTGACCTTGTTGATGTTCTGCCGCTTTCTTCTGGAGCAATACCTTTGGTCTTCTTCTCTACTCGTCTTTCCGGCCGTCCGTCCTTTCGTCTGCTGATCCTTCCGTCCGTTCGGTTGCTCTTCCGTCCGTCCGTCCTTCTCCCAGGAGGGGGGTGGTACCTGTAATGGTACTCCGACGATCAAGTTAGACGTCGGTGTTGGAAACTCTCTGTTCCAGGCAAATGGGTGCTCGGAACGGCGAGAGTGTGAGATTTGGTTAAATCTGAGAGTGCGGGTGAGAGATGAATGTGTTTTAGGTTTAGATTATGCGTACCGCGTCTGGAGCCCTTTCTCTTTTACTTATAGGCCTTGGATTTATCTAAAATCAATGTAACAGACCAATTCAAATATTAACCAAATGAAATATAAACCACTTACCTGATATATCTCTGTTGAGATATTAACCGAATGGTAACAGACCGTTATTTGTGCGACCTACTACCGTACATAATTGAATATAATTAGATATATGGTTATAATTGAATATAATTAGTAATATATTTATTTGACGTTTGACTCATATTTCGTAAACAGTTAATAACATTGTACAACATTATTATTCTATACGGTAAACACTTTTAAAATAGTAAAGTATAAAACTATCATAAATTAAATCTATTTATTATATTTATTAATATATTTTTATATTCTGAGCTTTTTTTTATTTGTTGTTATACTAAAATATTTATGAAAGTCTATAAATATCATCTATAAAAGGAAGTAATTTAACTCAATATTTATTATATATTAAAATATTTACAAGAGTTTATTTCTGTGTTGAACTCTTTTTACATATGAACTTTTCATTTTTTTTATGATCAAACAAGTCAATGAGAAGTTCAATCACTTTTAAGAATTCAAAATCTGTTGTAAAATATTAATAAATAATAAATATTCTAAAATATTTTCTTATTTTAATTATTTATCTTATTAAAATATAAAATAAAACTATTAGTAAAATATTAAATTAAGTTATTTTATTTTAGTATTTTTTAATTATTTATTTCTATTATATAAGAACATGTATTACTAAAATATTAATTAATTAATTTTATTTATCATTTTACTTAATTTTTTATATAATATAAAATATATACCAATATAATTTTTAAAAATATGATGTAAAATTTTATTATATATATATATATCCAGAGAGAAAGTTTATTATTATTATTATCTACACTTTATTTGCAAATCATAATTTTTTACAGTAAAAAGTTTATCATCTATTTTTATTTCCTTTTTCATGATTTGGTTTTCCTTTTGCATAAACAACAAAAACTTAAACCGAAAGGCATTTTTAGTTAAAACACTCTATTACAATAATTTAAAGATAGAAAAAGATATTTAAAAATACAAGAGAAACAGAACAACAATGAGGTGGAAATAACCTGTATTTTATAATTATGATGTATGGTCTTGGTTAAACGATGTAGATCGTTACTAACTCCATAACTGTTTTATCTTCAACTATACTTCTAGAAAGTTAGTTATTAGTTTTATTTTTACGATAAAGTGATGTAATATAGTAGTATCTAATGTAATTAACTAATATCATATTTATTTTTGACATTCCCAGCCTTCATTAATAAATCCGTGCAAACCATACGCAAGGAAGCCAAATGCTTGTGTATAGCATGCATCGCCACGTGCACCTCAAACCAAACAAACCCACACCACAATTTACATTGCCACGTGTCATTAGATTGCATATAACATTCATTCTATATTTCTCTCATCAATATATCCTTATCTTTCTGTTTTCATTTGTTTTTTTTTATTTTACTCTTTAAATAATTTCTTTTTTATTTTTATCTGTTAAATTTTTTAAATGCATTATTTTGTTTGATTGTACATGTTTTTTGTGGTATAAATTTTGTAATTATGTGTTAATGTTTTGTTAAAGGTTAAATATATAATTGTTTTGTAATTATCTGTAATTCGTTGTCGGTTTAGGTTTAAATATGGTTAGAGTTGTCGCGTTTTGAAGGTTTAAATATGGTTAAAGTTGTGGCGTTTTGAGATTTAAATATGGTTAAAGTTGTCGTGTTTTGGGTTTTATATTGGTTCAATAGGTGTTACTTTAAGATAGTTTAGTGTCTCGATTTTTATTTGTAGGGTAGGGATTGAGATGACTGATGAAAGGTTTGAGGTAGTGGTCCACCACGACGAAACTTTGATAAAAGAGGTGTCCTTTAAGTATATAGATGGAGAGATAGTTTATTGGGACGTTGACTCCGATAAATGAAGTTTTTTGAAATATTATGCGCTTTAAGGATGTCGGGTACGAGTTATTTTACAGTATACAGGATATGTTATATAAGTTTTATGATGATAGAGGTGCAATGAATATGATCAACGTGGCAAAATATTTTGGGCAAGTAAACTTGTTTGTTGTACATGGCGTGGACGAGCCAGAGGTTGTAGGAAATGACGTCAATCAAGTTCTTTATCTTTGTCAATGACTTTAGAGAGTGGTGAGGATAGTGGGGTTCGAGATTTGGCAGATGTTGAGGCTAGTAATGAAGGAAATATGGAGGATGAAGTTGAAGTGCAAAATGA
The DNA here is from genome assembly GCA_036885675.1 of Vigna mungo. NCBI lineage: Eukaryota > Viridiplantae > Streptophyta > Magnoliopsida > Fabales > Fabaceae > Vigna > Vigna mungo. Next base: position 27,866,722 of record CP144695.1, on the reverse strand, counting down.
GGTTGAGGAAGGAACAATTGACTGTGTTTAAGTGAGGTTCACACAAAGGCTAAGGTGGAGGTGCAAAATGATGGTGAGTTGATGACTGAGGGTGAGTTAGTGACTGATGGTGAGTTGATGCACACAGAGGGTGGAGTGGAGGTAGACACAAAGGGTGGAGTGAAGGTGGACACAAAGGATGGAGTGGAGGTGGATAGTGAGGAAGAAGTGGAATTAGATAGTCAGGATGAAGTACATATTGACCATATTAGTGCTGATGAGGACGTGAAGGAGGCAAAAGATGTTGGTATTGGTTTGAAGGATGATTGTGACGAAAGACCAAGTCATGGTCCCTTTCCTACATATGGAAAACAAAAGTCAATGGTAGATTACAAATGGCAAGTTAGGACTACATTTACAGATAATAATGAGTTCAAGGAGGCCATTCGAAGTTATGTTGTTCATGCTAGGGGGGCTCTAAAGTTTGTAAAAAATGATAAACGTAGGGTAAGTGTGAGATGCATGGGTGACCAAGGTAAGTGTCCATGGGTAGCTTACTTTGACGTTTTGCTATCACACAAAATTTGGAAATTAAGGAAAATAATTGATACACATACTTGCAACAAACAATTTAACATTAAAATGATGAATACTAAGTGGTTGAGTGAGAAATTGGATAGGTCTTTTCAAGAAAATCTTAATTTAAGGGTGAATGAGATACGTTCTAAAGCATTAAGGAAATGGAATACCAATGTTTCAATCTCTAAAGCACATAGGGTAAAGTTAATGGCATCAAGTCAACTTCAAGGTGACTTTAAAGAGCAGTATAGAAGGATTTATGACTATGCACATGAGTTGTTGAGGTGTAACCCAAGGTCAACATTTAAGGTTAAAGTAGATAGTGATAATGGTGACCCAATGTTCCAGATATTTTATGTTTGTCTGAAAGTTTGTAAGGATAATTTTGTGTGTTGTAGGTCCATTATCAGTTTAGATGAGTGTTTTTTGAAAGGCCAGTTTAAGGAAGAGATGCTTACTGCTGTTGTTAGGGATCCAAATGACAAGATTTTACCATTAGCGTATGCAGTAGTTGAAGTGTGGAGAACAAAGACACATAGATGTGGTTTTTATTATTGGTTGAAGACCTTGGGAGTGATGAAGTGTGTGGGTCATGCACGTGGATGTTGTCCAGCAAAAGGTACATGTAGTAGTTAGATGAGTTTTACTTCATGCTTTGTAATTGATGTAGGCCTGCTTAGTAAATTGATGTGGACAGGGGTTGGTGCCAGCTATCCAGGAACTTTTTCCTGGGGCAGATCCAAGATTCTGCATAAGACACTTGTATGCAAACTTTAGAAAAATGTTTTCTGGTCAGATATTGAAGAATATGATGTGGAAGGTTGTCACAAGCACGTACCCCAAGCTTGGGAGAGAGAAATACTCAATATTAAAAAAGTCAATTTAGAAAACTCATGTATATCTTATAGCTATATTCCCCCAGGTACACTTTTTTCCTTACATGCACATTAAGAAAACTCATGTATATGGTAAACCATTTTCATTATTTTTCTGTAACAGGTATTGGTCAAGATCTTGATTCACAAGTAAAGCAATTTCTGATACCCTTGATAACAACATGAGTAAAACTTTTAATAGTGTTATTGTTCATGCTAGAGGAAAATCAATTATCAACATGTTGAAGGAGATCAAACTTTATCTCATGAAATAATGGGCCACCAATAGTGTAAAATTATTTAATAAGCCTAATTATTTAAAAGAATAATAATAAAAATACTAATAAAAAATAAAAACAACATAATAAGAAAAATATGATAATGTCTATTATTAGATTAGGAGAAGAATTGTGAAAATAGTAAATAAATGATTATTTATAACATGTTTTACCAGTTTCTCTCTCCCTCTCTCTTTTGTTAAATGAGCTTTTAATCAATAGAAAAGTAGTCTTTCCTACTTTGTTTTCTGTCTCTTTCTTAACAGCATATAACATTTACTGTTTATTAATAAGAAACTTGGGCTGTTTAGTTTCATAATTAAGAAGCCGTTAGACATCATCAAAATTTTCAAATTATTATTGTATTTTCCTTTACAATTATAATTATAGACTATAGCTTAAAAAAACTATTATGTAGTTCTATCCCGTCATAATTCTGACTAATATATATATATATATATATATATATATATATATATATATATATAACTTTTTTAATTATGAAAACATAATAATAATAATAATAATAATAATAATAATAATATAATAATAATAATAATAATAATAATAATAAATAGATCATGTGTGTCATGTAAAAATTCCTTGGATCATAATAATCCAAGAGCACCTAATATTTATTTTTTCAAAGTTTAAGACCATGATATATTATAATATGACATCTAAATGTATAGTTTATTGAATCAAAGTCTTGAAAATTATTGTGTTTTTTTTTCTACCTATTATTATGACACATTGGATATAAGGTTGACTTGGATCAAGCTTTATGTAATGCTAATTATTAAGGGTGAAAAAAAAATTCTGAAATGCGAAAATTAACTTATAATAATATACATTTATATTAATTTAAGTATGTTTAAATAGATTTATTCTAAATTTGTATTTATATTTTTGGATTTGAAATCTAATTTACTTAATTAAATTTTAATTGAATTTGGATTAAATAATTTTTTAGATTTTGAAAATTTAAAGTATATGTAAATTGAGTCAAGAAAATCTATAATTAGATTGAGTTAAGTTAGTCTAGATCAAAGATTGAGTCAAATTAATCTATTTTAAAAGGTTAATTGAATTTATTTGAACCAAAAGCTAACCTGAATCGATACTAAACAATGTTGAGCCAAATTGGTTTAGATTGAGATGAGTTGATCCAAATAAAAAATTTAATATATAGAATTTATTCAGATAAAAATTTGAGACGAGTTTGAAGAAAAGATTGACACATATTTATCCAAGTCTAAGGTTTAAACATGTTGAATCAAGTGAAACAAAAATGTAAAATTGAGTTTAAAAAGAAAAAGCGAAATCAACTTAATCGAAAATCAAATTAACCTTTTAGAAGTGAAATTGTATCGGTTAAATAAAAATAGTAAAAGTGAGTGATTCCACAAAGTAAAAAGGAGAAAAAGGAAAAAACATAGATGCCACGTAGACAATTAAAGAAGTACAGAAATGCACGCTCTCCCACCCTCTGAGCCTCTCTGCTACATGCACATACACATTTCAAACACGCGTTTACATGTGCTTCCATAAACTATCATCTCCCAACATTATTAATGTCTTTGGTTTTATTTTTAAACATCTTAGCTCCTACTTGATCAATTAACTTATTGTTTATTCAATTATATTAAAATGCACGATTACGTAAAGGATAATGACTGCTGCATATATATATATATATTCAGAAGTCCAGATCATGATTTCATTGTCTCAGAAACTTGTTAACTGCTCCCAACAAATCATCATGGTCGCATTGTTCTCTCCTATCTTCTCACCCAAAGGCTGGCTCTTAGAGGACGAGCCATTCGGCTATAATAATAGTCATAACCTCTTATACAAAGATGATGCGTCTTCTGAGTACTCCTTTCCCTATAACTTTTATTCACCACAGAAACAGATTGAGCTTGAACTAGAAAGGTCTACTGCACCATCCTTTGACCCTGCCATGGTCAAGAAACTTAGCCACAATGCTAGCGAACGTGATCGTCGCAAGAAGGTCAACAACTTGGTTTCTTCACTTCGCTCACTTCTTCCAATGGCAGATCAAACGGTACTTTTTATACATATATATATTCTCTTTCACTTTACCACAATACTATAAACTCGATACTGTTTTCTTTCAATCAAATTTAATTTGAATTTTGACTTTTTCTACTGCACCATAGCATTTGAGTTTCTTTATATGGAATATGAGAGCAAAGCTTCAGTTCTGATTAAAATATCCATGCTACTGTATCTGTCTGTACTCTGATCTTCTAATTAGCAGACATATGCTAATCTTGTAGGAAGTAATTTCATGAAATTAATATGATATTACTGTTATCTTATCCATATATAGCTTTCATGAGGGTTCCTGAGATTTATTTGTCAACTGGGATGTGTTCCCTTAGATTCCCTTTATTTTATGGTTCACAGCATGTATTTTCTATCCATTTAGGCTTATTTATTGATCATATTCAAATTAACTTTGCAGATAATTTTTTTTTTTGAGTGATTTGTGCAGATGAAAGATAATTAGGGGTTAGTTTATGTAAAGCCTCTCTTATTTGTTAATTTTCATCAAAATAGGAACTTTTATGCAGTAAAACAAACGGGATACGCAGTATGAAACTATGTGATTCCTATCAACATCTGCAAAAATTGACCGAATGGATGATGTAATAATTTCTAATAAAACAACTACTTCTAACAATGACGTGCTAGGCCTTACTTTGGTTCACATTTAATTAATACAAATGCAAAAGTTTGAACGATACCACCCAAGTCTATTCTTGATTGTTTGTGGAGAAAAACACGTAGTTAGAAAATACTAAGGTGGTCTTGTCTTATTTATCTTTTTATTTTATTTTAATTAATATGAATGTAATGATAATATAAAAATGTTACATTGATTGATATTACTTTATGATTTTACATATATTAACAAAAACAATCACCACTACACGTAAAAGTTCGAGAAACCAATATGTGAAAAATAGACAGGAAAATTACATCGGTATTACTACATAAACAAATTAATAAAACAACTGAAATCACAAAATCAATAATATCTTAACAAAAGAAAATGAAACTTCCCCTAAGTTGTAATGTAATAAATAGAGATCTCATGATTCCATATTAATGTATGTTTGCAGAAAAAAATGAGCATTCCTGCAACAGTTTCTAGAGTCTTGAAATACATACCTGAACTGCAACAGCAAGTGCAAGCACTAACAAAAAGAAAAGAGGAGCTTCTATGCAGAATTTCTCGGCAATTGCAAGGAGATGCAGTGAACAAAGAATCTCATAGGAAAATTTCCCACCACAACTCTTCTTTTGTTGTCTCAACAACTAGGCTTAACGAATGTGAAGCTGTAGTTCACATTTCATGTCATGATACCCACAAGGCTCCACTATCAGAGATCCTGCAGTGTTTAGAAAATGATGGTCTTTTTCTGCTAGATGCTTCTTCCTCAGAAACCTTTGGAGGAAGGTTCTTCTACAATTTGCATTTTCAGGTATCTTTCACAATATTCCAATTTATGATAACTTCATATCGGTTCAAAGATAATATTAACTATTAGGTTTTTAATTATATCCTTTCTTTCATTCTTATCAAGAAACACAAAATGATGCATGAGTGAATATTAAAGCAGTAAGACAGAAAAAGGACATTTAACAAAACGACAATGCTAATGTTAGTGGTTAATGATTAAAAATGCACCAAATTAGGTTATAATATTCTATAATTTTGAGAACTGATTAATAAAGTAATGCTGGTGTTTCTGCAGGTGGAGAAAACTAATAGATTAGAGCCCGAGATATTAACTGAGAAGCTTTTACCAATATATGAGAAGCAAAGGATTTTCTAATGAAACTAAAGTTGGCTCCAGGATCATACAATTTTAAGTGCTCTGATGTTAAATTTGACACCTAAAATAGTCTGCACATATTTGGCATGTACTGATTGCAAGTTCAGAAGGTTGATTTTAGAATTTAATGAATATTGTATAAATATAAATATTACAAAGCAAAGTGCTTTGTCTCTTTCCTTTTATAGGTTTTAGATTCAATTTTGAGGTTTTCATATTTAAGTTATATCATGGTAGTGGTAGATATATATAGTCTTTAGTTATTATCTCATTTTCTCAATTGTGCCCTACTTTTTCACATAGTAGGTATCATAAATGAAAATATTGTGGTTATGTATGGACACTTACTCTACATCTATTCCACATACTATTTACAAAATAGTCTTTTAAGAACGGTTAAATAAGACTTATCATGATGACTATGTAATCGTTGTTAAAGCTAGTCGTCGTAAAAAATTAATGTTTTTAACAATGACGTTGACTATTGATGAGATGGTAGAATAATAACTAATTAGTAACTGCATGTATTAAATAAGTGTTCTATTTACCGGAATTTGTAAGGATAATCCAATATTTACGGTTGAATTGAATCGAACAATGTTGGTAAAAGTGATGTTGATCGTAAAAACAAAGTTGAACTAATATTTGGAAAATAAAATAATAAATGCGTGTTAAGGTTGAATTTTATGTGTTTTTCTTATTCTGGACTACTACTTATATTTTATACTACAACATATAACCTAACAACTCTCAAATCAAGTGATTTTTCATCACTTTTAAAATAAATTTTTGTCTTAAATGCAAGATTCTTTTTTCTAACCCACTATAGATCATGTGAAAGCTTTTGACAAAAATGAGATTATTTGATTCGAACTCAATCCAAACTAGCAAAATACTAGCAAAATAAGATGAGTTGTTAATTCGACAATTTCTCGCTCAACAATTATCATTTCCTTTGATTCTTTGATTTTAAAGGATGATTTTTTGTTCAACCGTGTTTGTTTATTTTGATTTTTACTTGATGGTTCCATATCCAACCATCATTGTTTCATTAAATCTTTTACTTTTAACAATAGTTCTTCAAAATTATCATAAAAATTTTCACTTCATCTCATTACATTCTTTTTACAATGATAATTTTTGTCATGTTAATTGAAATCATTAATGGATTTTTTTTTTCACTAGTAAAACTAATAAAACTATTTTTATTTTAAAATATAAAATAATATAAAAGAATTAAATAAAAGATGTAAAGGAATAACTTTTATTAGGTGTTAGATAGAGGCAAGAAAGTTCAAAGATGTCTTTTATAATTTTTCAATAAATATATAGTAGAGAAACTAACTAATTAGTTATAAAATATCGAAATGACGATAAAAATGACGAATCATGATTACTTTGAGTCTTTGATAAGAGAGAACAGTTTGAGATTCAATATTTTTGTTGTTGAAGAGAGTTTAAGGTTTTCTGAATATTGAAATGGACTTAATAAATCAATTAAAATTAACTGACCTGGTAAATAACTTATTGGGGGTGATTATATATTAATATTTATTATATCAATTTCAATTTTAACTAATATCATAAATTTAGTATTTATTATAAATGATAAAACATTATTCCCAGATAGACCTCTGTTAAATTTTTACGATATTGTTATGCTAATCCAATCCTTACTATTACTATTAGCAAGTCATTTCATATTTCCAAACAATCGAAAACTCTACCGAAAAAAGAAAAAAAAAAAAAAACTGAGCCCAGAAATGTTTAGTTTTGCATAAATTTTCTTCTCATAGTTGATAAATCCCGTGCGGATATGGACCATTTGCTGTTATCAAAATAAAATACTTTTATAAATAAATAGCACCATATTAAGTCATACATTTTTAAACTGTAAATACAACTCTTCTGGCTATAAAATATGATCTTATATTAATTAATTATTTACAAAAGGACCTTCTCCAAATTATAGTTTTATGTTTTTATCAAAATTGATAATTATGACCTATTTGGGTTCAATATTATTTATTTAATAGAAAATAATACTTAGTACCAAAATTTGAAAAGCTTTAACGATTATTATTATTATCATTATTATTAAAAATGATTGTAAGTTTGTAATTGTTTAATAACTGTATTTTAGTATACATATTAATTTTATCTTTATTAATATATAAAAAATTTATTAATCATTATATTTTTTATATTTTATAACTGTTTTTAATAATTATTTTTTAGAGTATATTATTTTGTAAATTCAATAATATTTTTTATTTTAAAAATAGTTAAAAGAATTCCTTTATATTTTTTCTATCATCATAAGATAAAGTCGAAAACATGGGCGTTTTCATTAGTAATTATTCTTATTATTATTATTATTTAATTGTGTAAATGCAATTTGACTAGTTAATAAACTCGTGCCAGAAAATGGACCTTACCCAAAGACAATGGGTTGCCCCTCATATTTTTTGTTTACATAAGTGTATTGGATTGGGCTTATGACTGAATAGTGGGTCTTTCTATCTGCACTCGCATATTATCTTCATGCACCGAAATAAAAGTTGTAATTTTGACCTCTTATTAAAATTATAATAAAAATTTCTACACTTTTTTACTATTTATATTTTTTGGATTGATTATTTCAAAATATATTTGAATTCAAAAAATTTCTTTCAAAATATTTAATTTAAAAAATATGAAAAATATACATTTCAAATTAAGTGTTTTAGAAAATAGTTTTAGATCCAAAAATAATTAAACATTGAATGAGTAATATAAAATTATTTTTTGGATTAAAAATTCTGAAAGGTTTTTCCAGAAATATTTTCCACAATAATCAAACACGACCTCTGATGCTTGCCCCTAGGTATATGGCCATTCCTACCACCATGCTTCTTCTTCTTCTTCCCCCAACACGCAACAAAGAAAGACAAAGAAAAGGTTTATGAACTCCATAGCGGCCATGTGCTAGGAAAATGGATGAAAGATGTGTAGAGAAAAGATGGATAAAAAATGAAGGAAGATGTTAAAAATTATAAATTTTATTCTTTCTTATTTAGTGAATCTCTCTTATGGTAAGAAAAAAAACACTCTCTTACTAAAATAAAAATTACTATACAAGAAGAAGAGTGTATCTCTATTTTTCTCATGTTTAAAAAATGGTGACATGTATCTTTAAATTATATTCTTTACTTATATTCTTTTTTATACGTACTTTTTATAATAAGCTAAAATTCATCAAAGTTCGTATTTTGTTGTTCATTACTTATGTCTTGTTCACTTGAAAGGATTTGGAGAGAGTGATTGAATGAATTTGAGAGGATTTGAAGATGATTTTGTTGTTATTTATTTGAGTGGATTTGGAGGTAAGTGAAAGTGAATTTGGAAGTAAATTTTTTTAATCTGTCACATAAATTAAATCATATACTAATTTTCACAAACTTCCAAATTCACTTTCACTCACCTTCAAATCCACTTAAATAAACAACAACAAAAATTATCTTCAAATTCTGTCAAATTCATTCAATCACTCTCTCTCAAATCCCTTCAAGTGAACAAGACATTATTTATTTCCCCTCACATTATTTTATATTTTACTGCATACATATTACTAACATTTTATAGGAATGAGCTTAAAAGTTACATTAGTAATAATAATTATTTATTGTTGGTTAACAGGTTAAATTTTTATAGCAATATTGGTTAAAACAAAATTCGTAACTATTTAAAATTTTGCTATCAAGATTTAAAATAAAAGTATCATTTTGTTTAAAAAATTAATTAAAACCAGAAATATAAAGATTTAGAAAATAAGTATGAGTAATAATGGTATTAAAAGTTGATATTAACTTTTTTTATTAATAAAAATCAAATTATAAATAGAATTTTTTATTAACTGAGTTTTGTTTTATAAGAATCACTATCTTTATAAAATATTTTCTAAAACTTTTTTTTATACTTCCTTGTTAGATCTCTAACTTTCTTCATCCGGTTGAAAATTATAGTATGTCATAAGTTTTTTGGTCTTAGAGGTCTACATTTTTATTTAATCAAAATCTTGATAATAGTATAGGCTTATATTTTATCTTTCTTTTTGATCTTTTAAGAAATATTATTGCGTGGAGAGTGTTTTGTATTTGCATGTAACACTTAAGGGATCAATATGAATTTTTGATTAGTTAGAATTGTAAAGGAGTGTGTTGATAACGTTGATTAGAGTTCTCTATATGTAGTTTAAGCAACCTGCATGTGTCAGGTAAAGCCTATATGGTGCATCTTTTGAGCTTAGCAACATCTATCCAAATAAGAGAAACTAATATTATTTTTATACAACTTAATTTATATTATCTAAATTAAATGTCTAATAATCTATGATTGTATTTATTATTTTTGGTTGATGTGTGTTAGCAAAATGATGAAGATGAGGTTTTGATGATGCCCAAATCAAGTCAAGATTTATCAAGTTTTATGAAGATCCTTTGAAGACTTATTTTTGTTATGAAAAACTTTTGTAATAATTGTAGTTTAATTGTTTAGGACTTAGATTTGTAGTAGGTTTTGATTCTTGTACCTTTATATTTTGTATTTGTTGTTTAGAATCAAAACTTTCCCGTTTTAATCGATTAATCCCAAACCCAATCAGCTTTGAAATAATCGATTAAAGAAAGTTTTAATCGATTAGTTAATTGATTAATCCTGAGAATAATCGATTAATACTAGCCGTTGGAGGTTTCTGATTTGAAAAAACTAGCCGTTGTACTCATTTTAATCGATTAACACTAATATTAATCGATTAAATGCGTTAAATGGTCAGTTTCGAAGAATGGAAGAGTTTTGCTTTAGTCTATAAATAGACTCTCTTTATCCATCATCAGCAACTCTTCCCTTGTGCTAAAACACTCAGAACTCTTTGAGAAGTGTGTGCTCTTGCTCGGCTTGTGAAACTCTTGTCTGTGGAGCTGGTGAAATGCTGCTACGGTGACAGAGGAAATAGTCGGTTCATCCTTGGTGCGTCTAAGGAGGTATTTGGAAGAGAATCATCCTTCGTGAAGTATTCGGAGGAGGTGTCTCATCCTTTGTGAAAATTCAAAGGAGGTGCAGGTTCATCTCTTGTGGTATCAAGAGAGGTGGTTTCTAAACTCTTACAAATTGTTTCTTTGTGAATGTAGTTTGTAATTGTTTTGTACTTAGTGAACTGTTTATCTCGGTTTGAGATAAGCGACTGGACGTAAGATTGGTAAGATCCGAACTAGTATAAAAATCATCTGTGCAAATTTCTCTCAACCTTACTCTTTTATTTCAGTTTAATTATCCGCTTAGTAAGCGAATTTGAGTAGAAATTAAAAGGCACACATTAATATTAAAAACCCTCTTGGTTTGTTATTCCACGCTAACAATTCCGCTGCACCCATTCTAACAATTGATTTGGATAAATAATATGGGTTTGAATGGTCAAATTGATCTTCGAGTTGTGAAATTTGTGTTGAATTTATAGAATAGTATCCTTAGTCCCTAAAGAGTCCTTTTGGCTAAATGGGTAGTGCTTGTGATTGACATAGAGGAGAAAAACTCTCATTAGTACTAAGGGTACCATCAGTTATGCAGATTTATGTCTTGTTTATGTATACTCGCTTGTTTTGGTAGAGGGAGAAGAGGTTTGGCCGCTGAAAGAATGTACTCTCACTAGGCGTACTTATCTTTGTTTTTGTCCTAGTGTTTAACTCGTTGAGTGAGTCATTTAATCGGTAAGCGAATATCTTTTTAGAGATTGTTTGCTAAATGAGTAAGTGAGCTCGCTAAACGAATATGTTGAAATGTATTTAATATTAGTTTGAAATATGGAAAATATGAGAAATTATTCTAGTATGGAATGATTATGGTTCAAGAGAATGAAAACAAACTAATATGATGAAATAATTTGGATGAAGATGTTGTGTATATTATATGATTAAGGTGTTCTTGAAGAGGAATGCCATAATAGTTATTATAGTGTAGGAAATCTACATTTTGAATCTAATAGACTCATGCACTCATATGAAGGATGGACTTTGAGTGGTGTGACTTGAGAGATGTTCATATATGAAATCTGAGCTCGGTGGCCATTTTTTTTACTAGTGTTTGTATTCGTGGTGAACACTCTCTTACTTGTTATTGAAATATAACATATTATTAATATAAAATATAGTTGAAAGAGTTTATTATTTTTAAAACAATATAAAAAGAAAAATGTACTTAATTAATGTTATTGAAAACACAAGTGGAAACTATTTAAAAAATTGAGTAATTTATTTTTTGTAATTGAAATCCGTGAAAATTAAATTTATGAAATTGGGTGGTAGTTGTTATTGACATTTGAGTGCAAATGGTACAATATTAATAATGAAATTTATTTGTTCTACGTTCTGCTTCTGACCTTAGGTAGTGCCTAGAGTCAGATGTTCACGAAGATACATTGCATGTTGCACACAAAATGTATATACGTACAATCATACCAATTCCTCTTTTTACTATTCCCTTTTCGTTTTTCTTCTGTCCTACCAACAGTCACCAAAACTTACACATTATTGTCTTCACACCTTAACATTATATTCTTTTTTTTTTCCCACCATATATATGAATAGATCCACAAATTAATTAGACAGTATTTTTTGTCAAATATTTATATACATAGTACGTTTTTCTAGGTCAAAATTTAGATTTTTGGAAACTAAACTATGAATTATCATTGAGAGAAAATTGATTGAAAATTAAGTAAAAAATTCAATTGAACCCAAGTCTGAACTAAACTTTTAATTCATTGTTTTAAATTAAAATGAAAGGAGAAAGAATTTTAAATACAAATATGCTATTTTGGTGTAAAAAAATCTCATCTTTTAAAAAAAATAATTAGGTAAAAGATAAATAGGATAGATAATCTATTTCAATATTGCCCATTTTATTGTTCATATTTTTTAAAAGTTTAATTTTTGTGCCAAATTCAATTTAAAGCTTTTTAAATTAACATTTGGCCTTTATATACAAAATTTTTCACATTTTTAGACTAGGTTTCATGTTATCATCTTTTATTCAACTTTTTTTTTTCGCTTGATTAAATTTTAAATATTTTGCAAATTTAAATATTTTTAATTAAATTTTTATTAAAAGGTTTCCTTTCGTGAATGTTTGAAATATTTTTTTAATTTTCATCTAGTATTTTACTGTTGTATTTAATCGTTAAGATAATAACGTGATAACTATATTAGTATTTTCAGATTTAACTCTTTAATTAATTAATTATTTTCTCCGTTGATCCTAAAATCATATAATAAATTATGTAGATAAAAAAACTAAAATTGAATATTCAATAAAACAATTTTTTTTTATAGAAAATTAATTAATAGGTATTTAAATTTATGAGAAAAAATTGATATATGTGTGAACCTTATTCATTAGACAACTTAAACCCTTTTATCACACGTCTTGGACTTTTGATAAAATGAATTGGTAGGATGGATTCATTGTTTCTTATTATTGATAGTGATTTTGGAAATTAAGAGCTACAAATGTTTGGGACAAGAGAGAAGTGAAAGAAGCTAAGAGAAACAGAGTTTGAAAGAACAAATGAAAAATTAAATCGTAATGTGTTTATCCTTTTGTTTTTCAGCATAAAAATAAATGCTATTGAAAAAAATATGTACTATTTATCCATTTTTTTTCTTCCACTTTTTCCAATTATTTCAATTCACATAACTTAAAAAATTTATCCATTTTTTGGCTGATTATTTATTTTGTTAGACTGAAGTTAAATTTTAATGATTTCTAAATTGTTAGACTTAATAATTAAGGAGGATAACTTTTAAATTTTATTATATTAGTTAATTTCGTATGATACTCTAATAGAAAAGTTGGAATCATGATATATCTATGTTATCAAAGGATATAAAGATAATATTGTTCTTTCTCTAGTTAGGGTGTTTACGTACGAGAAAGATTTCCATAAAATATTAATTGTCTAATATTCAATTGAAGTATATTGGCTTGTTATTGATGAATTTAGCCATGAATGATTTAAAAATATTCTTAATATAGGAATCAAAGTAGATAATAATTATAACATTGTTCAAGAAAAGCAATGCAATAAAGTAAAACATAGGATTCACTCATATTTGCACAATAAGTAGAGTAAGCTGGTTGGGTAATTAATACAAGATCTCATAGTATAATAATTAATAATACAATAAGTAAGGTTGAGCATGAGAATCCATATCAATACAATGAGCTTTTGTAACTTCTAGTAGTGTTACATGTTGATTCGGATTTCATTCATGATTCTCTTCCTGATGATGATGGGGGAGAAGAAATAGATAAACAATAACCAAAAAAGAATGTGAGGTGGAATACAAAGTGACGAGATAGTGATTTTGATGATACCAACACTTCTTTAGTAACTCATGTATTAAAATTGATTGTATTTCTTATGTTAATTAATATGATTTGCATTAACATTCAGTTTTATCTATGTTTAAATATATCTAAATTAAGGAGTTTGAAAGGTTAGAGAGAGAAAAAAATTAAAGACCGGAAAATGGTTCGATGATAAAAATTGTGAGCTCGTGATAGGTTTGAACTTTTAAGTTAAAATTTAATGTTTGTTATATGTTTTGTTAACAACAATTACTATTTGATTTCATTTTCAAAAGAAATACAAGCAATATTAAGAAAAAGCCCAACACACATGTTTGAAGGTTCAACTTCTCAAAACTTTCACATTGCCTCCATTGATGATAATGAAATATTGTGTAGTGATGTTGGCGTTGAAAAGAAAAAAAGGTATTGTATTGGACTTTGTGCATTGAGCAAAATGTTTACTACTTTTACAGGTGCAGATTATAGTACCAATTAATCTTTAGTGGTTCATCAAATATAATAAATGTGTGAAAATATTTAGAAGTTAGATGCTAAACTTATGGCAAAGGATGCCAAGAAGAAAACACATAAAGAAAAGATGGAACAATTTATGAAAGATCGTGAATAACAGAGTAAACGTATACACCAACAAGGTGAACAGAAGAAACTTATTTTATAGCATATCGTAACGAAGAATCTTATGAGACCTTTTTTATTCTCTTCATAATGAAGATAATATAGTATATCGTACTACTTATGATATACTAAAAGACTACTAGTTGTATATTGAATTGTATGATGACTTTAAAGTTTACATATTTATTTAAACTATTTTCATTCTGGTTTTATGTTGGATGATGCAATATCTATACTTTTAATTTTTATAATATATATATATATATATATATATATATATATATATATATATATATATATATATATATTGAAATTATTTATCGTCATTAAAGTTTTAGGATTTGTAAGAGGTTACAAAATGGTTTATCAGCAGGTAAAATATTTTAATTAGGTAGGTGGTCAAGGTTTTGAACATTAAATTAACTACCGATATTTTTATCATTAAAATATTCAAATTTGATATTTAGTGATTGAAAGATATCTATCGTTAAATGTTTCTATTGTTTGTCATTGATGTAGCCATTGAAACCTATTTTCGTTAAATTGGAAATCTTACCTATTAGCAATAAAAAAAAACTATGCATCACTAATTCACATTTGACCGAATTAGAGATAAAAAATGATGGAGATGCTCTTATAATATTGTTGATGAGGCTCCTTAATGGTGAGATGACATAACGAAAGCATTGTAGAAGAGATGTTAGATGGATTGATGTTTGCAAAATTGATGGTGATTCTTAAAAGAGGTTTGGCCAACCTTAAGGAAAAGGAGGAAGAAGTCTAGAATAAGGACTATTCCAAGTGAGCTTTAGTGACAAAAATGAAGATCCTTGATAACTCCTTAAATAACGTAAAAAGATAATGGGGATCTCTTCCACCTTACGACGGACCGAAGATAGAGGAGGAGGAAGCTAAAACAAAGGTTTTGGCATTCGAGAAAGTGCAATGTGTTTCACTAGAGTCTTTCGCAAAATGAAGGGCGTTTAGTGGTTGTAGAGGGTGTGCAGTGGGTTCGAATATAAGGGAATGAAGTAGAAAGTTACATAAATGAAGTTGACCCCTTTGCAATTTTCACAAAAGTCGGATCTAGACCGACATTTAGACTTCAATTATTAGAAAAATCAAAGCCTAAAAATTAATATGCTTAATTAATATGCTTTGGTTATTTGTAAAACTGAAGCCTAAAGACTGCTACTAAAATAAAAAGTTATAAAAATTTAAGTAACAATTTTGAAGTTTTCCTTAACATTTAGGCTTTAGTTTCTTAGAAATTGAAGCATATAAATTGTATAGGTTTTAGTTTTACAATAGCTAAAGCCTAAACTTCTTACTCAGATAAAACAATTAAAAAAAACAAGTTATAATTTTGAAACTTTCGTGAACTTTTAAGCTTCGATTTCTCAAGAACCTAAACATAAACACCTTATATACTTCAGTTCCCAAGTAACAACACCCAAAAATTACAAAATGTTAAGAAAAATATTGTCCAGAAACCCTTTATTTTTAAGTTTTTAACAAAAGCTTCTAACAAAGTAGTGTCTATCAAAATGACTATCTAAGATAACGCACTAAGCCATATCTATGTTTAGATAATATCCTAAATGCAAACAATAACAAACAATAAAGACTACTATAAACGATTTGATAAATAGACTAGCATAAACGTTATAGTACAAGGACTACTTTAAATGCTATTATAAACGTCTAACTTTTTAAATCCAAATGTACAAATAATACTTGTTTTTTGTTATGTTGTTTCTCTAAATCTGTGCATATCCATAAAGGACAAAAAACTTTATTAAAATGTTCTACACTGATTCATAAGAACATTAAGAGATGCAAAGACATTATGAAAATGTTTCTTCAATGCTTTATATCTACCCAATCTGTACAAACAGACTAGTTGCTTTGGCAAAAGAAACAAAGCATTTGACCTAGTACAAAAGGTTACACACCTATATCAAAGTCAATGCTTTTGAGTAACATATCTTTCTTGAAGTTGCCTATATAAAGAACAATAATTGCATGTTGCCAATATTCTTTTTGGTCGCCTTGCTCTTTGAAAAAGAAAATTCTTTGTAACAAGTTTTTCATATATACTTTTGTATTGATCTAAATTCTCTCAGAGAGTTTTTCAATTTGTATTTGTTACTTTGTTGTTTTTGGATAATTAGAAATAATTTAAAACACTTGGTTGTTTAATCTAGAGAGATTTCAACGCTTTAGTCAGTTGGTCTTTTTTATACAAAAAATAGTTAAACTCGTTGTAAAGTTAGGAGTGGTGAAATTCGTTGTAAGCTTTTAAAATTAAATGGAACCTTTAAGAGTGCTGAAAAGATAATGAAACCTTTAAGAATGTTGAAAAGAGTGCTGAGAAAAGAATGAAACCTTTAAGAATGTTGAAAAGAGAACTGAACATGACTCAATTGAAGTGAACCAATATAAAAATAAATTTTTATCTTTATTATCTTTTATTGTGTTTCTAAACTTTTGAAAATCTTTAAATGTTTAATCTTATTTGCAGACTATTTAACCCTTCCAAACAAGATTTAGTAATAAATGGAAATAGATTTTTGAACTCTATTAAACTTTTATTTATAGAATTTGTCTATTATTTACAAAACTGTTACTATATTTTTATACGTTTCGTTTTCTTTAAAATCCAAGCAATTTTAAATGCAAAATTCACTGATGAAATACTGTGTAATTTGAGAAAACTTAACGTTAGAGACTTTTTCCAAATAAAAAATTAAAAAATAAAACAAAAGAACCGTTTAACAAGTTATTTCAATTGTGGCTTGCCAACAAACTTCAGATAAGTATATATATATATTTTATATATATGGTTGTTTCTGAGTTCTTACTCTTCAACATAGAAATCGAGAAAAAGAGGCGGCGAGATGAATTAGCAGAACTATGACATTTATTTACGTTGGGTTTTGTGAAATCTTCGCAATTCTATCTGTTGTTCAAACCTTAGACGAACATGCACGCATTTCACCCATCATCGTGAGGTTGGACTACCTCATAACAAAATTTTAACCCCGAGCTACCAACTTTCTCTACCTTTAGGTCAAAGATTACTTCTTTAGTTATAGAAGAAAAAAACTCTTTTGTTTCTTTATATATATATATATATATATATATATATATATATATATATATATATATATATATATATATATATAAAATTACATAAACATAATATTACTTTCTCCTTATTTAATAGTTTTAAATATTTATGTTAAAAAATAAAAATATCGTTTTTCAATTTACTTGAAAAAAAACACCAGTCTTATAAATTCCCACTGAATGTTCGTTCGACTTTAACTTGCAATATAAATTATGTTACATGGGTAAAGAAATATACTATTAAGTGGTGTATGACCTAGTGTACATCATACCCATGTTAAATTAAACCCTGTATTAATAAGTTAGGTTTAAACTTTCATAAAAGATAGATGAATAGTTCAGAAATCTTTTTGACCAAACAAAATGATGAATTTTCACACGACCATGGTGGCTAAGCATCCTCCAAGCAACACTATCTTGTCACCTTCTTGGTCAACATCTTCGTCCGATTAAAAAGTGATTGTACATCTACTACTACCCTATTAAGTCACTATAACCTAACACCACCCATCACACTCCGAACCACCAAAATCACCACCTTATACGACTTGAACTAAGTAATTGTCTCCCTCATGTCCATAACAACAAATTCAACCATTGGGTTCCTCTTCCCTAAACTATCACTACTCTTATCCTCCACAAAACTTCAATGCCCACCTTATGTTGCAAATCTAAAACTGAAATCCATTCGCACCATACCATCTTTTTCACAGTTCAAATTGGCATTGACTTTTACTGAATACAACGCGAACCAAGCTTAGTGACGAACTCCTAGGTCAATACAACGTGAACCACTGATTTACTTGAAGAAATTAATGCATTATCAAGTTTTTTGCATATATGAGGAACATGATGGGATAGAGTTGAATGTAAAATGTGTTTATGGGGAAGAATTATGGTCGGTGTATGTACCACCTTCTCTTGTTTTATTTTCTTTTTCTTTTTCAAACATTTATATTTACATAAAATTCACAAGGGAAACTGCATTATGCATTTCTTTACCTTTCTTTTCACCTACATATTGCTAAGATTCGAAAAACAATTAGACTATTTCTGATTTTCCATATTTTTATATATTATTTCATATATTTTTTTTAAAGAATAACCTTAACGTTAAGTGGTAATAGTATTTAATTAATCAAAATAAAATTCGTAATTTTAACGAAATTATGTAAGACTGTTTGTTTTTAAAATTAAAGAAACATCGTCCATTTTAAATTTTGTTTAACCTAAACTCTTCAATTCTCTAAATAAAGAGGGACTTAACTGAGGCAAAAACTAGAATAGTTAAACCCACACAGACAAATGTTATGAGCTTTTTTTTTTTTTTTTTTTTTTTTACAAATACTATCATTCTTGTACATAAATGAAAATTCTTATTAAGCCAGCTGCCAATTGATAATCATAAAACACAATTTAGGGTTTTTTTTTTTAATTAAATTGGTTGATGAACATGAAGTAATGGAACTCAGCTCTTAAATTTTGGTTGCAGGGAACACTGGGAACCATAGCTAAAGCTTGACTTGTTGTAAAGTTGGAATTGAAAACATCCATATTTTTGAACTTAAATGGTATTAATATAATGCTACTTGCATGTTGACATAGGGTTTATCCAGTTGAAGATACATTGAACAAGGAGAAAAATTTGAATGCTTTTGGATATTTTTCCCGTTTAACATCATCGATGCTTTTATTAGTTGTCAGGTTGCTATGATTCCGCAACCATTCGTCATATATCATGTTCTTATACAGGAGAAAAACTCACCAAAAGTTATTGATACTCAATGCTAAATTATATTCTTAATTTCTTCACTAAAGAAGCATGATTTTCCTTATATGGCTGCGCCCGAATAAACCTGTTCTTAGCTTATAGTTCATTTAAAAGAAAAATATGTAGAGTGGAACAATGACTGGTGTAGGAAAATGAAATGAAAGAAAATATTTTTCTTAATATCTGTAAGTTTTAATTTGATCTCAAGTATTTTGTTTTTCATCAGTGAGAAAGTAAACTTTAATAATATATTAGACAACAAATTATTATATCATAAATTTTTCAAAATATAATAAAATCTGATAATAAACTATTATATTATAAGATATTAAATTTCTAAGAATATTTTATAATATCTTAGGATATGTATATATACTATAGTAGTTTTCAAAAAGTATCAATCGCGTATCTCTCCCGGATATGGTTAGATAAGTTTATTTCAAAGTGATATTATTTTATTAATTTAAGTGCCTGAAATGCTTTTATAAAGTTATAATTTTATAAATAATAAATATTTTTATTATTATGTATCAAAGTTAACCTATTAGATAAAATTGATATTTTAATTTAAGGATAACGATTTAAAAACCATTTTGTCTAAAAGTTCGATTAATAAATATATGGATCTGTGTAATTACCCAATGACTTAACTTTAATTTATTTATGTATTATTTTAAAAGGATAATAATTTCCTTATATTTTCATGTTATTTTCTTCTCAAATATGTTTCTCTATGATTTACTTTCAACTTGAATATATTATACACATGAATTCTTAATTTTATTGCATTAATTATAAATAAATGTCTCATAAGCTTAGGAAAAAAAAATATAAGAAAGACAAATAAAGAAAATATCTTTTAGTTTGTGAAAAGAATCACAATCTGGCTCTCATGTGTTTTGTTATTCTATTATCTTATTTTATTTGGATTGGAAAGTATCACAAGAAAGGATGACAAGTTACACTTTCCTCAATATTTTCTACTTTTCAAATAAAATAGAGCCAAGTTATTATGATGAGTTATATGATTTGTTACCATATTTCCTATTTGGTTATATAGGAATAATACCATTTTCATTTAACAAGAGTTCAATTGCTCTGTGATGGAGCTTATTAATTTAGCTAATTTGTGTGTGCTATCAGTAAAAATATAGAAATTGTGTGTCTACTAAAAAAAAGTATAGAAACTGTATTTCTCATTTCTCAAATGGCCTTGAATCATATGGTATGTTTGTGTGCTTTTTGGAAAAGTGAAATTTTACATATCCATGTGGATTTGGTACCCTTATGCTTTATGCATGTTCTTACCTTCTTAGAACACAATTTTTCTGATGTGTGAAAGGGAAAAGTCTCTTATTATAAACACTATGAATATCTTGTGAATAGCTTTCAAGTGTTGTTGAAGATCAAATAGAGGTTCATTTTTATAACACTTTTTGATGTTTCAGTTAATAAAAGCTATATTTTGGGAAGAATGTAATGAATAATCAATCTCTTATACAATATTCATAATTTTATTTTACATTCACAATAATTAATCGATAGTTTATCATATCAATATAAAAGAAATACTAACAAACAAAGTTTTATTATTAAGAAAATTGATATTCAAACATTTTATTAAAAAATATAATTACTTTTATTATTTAACATTTTGTTACGTTACTTACTTTTATCATATAGTGTTATATTTAAAAACTATAAATATTTATTTTCAGATAATACATATATAAAAATAGAAATAATACGAAATTGAATATCTATTTTAACTAATAAGAACATGAAATTTAAGATTGAATAATGCAAATTATACGAAATTGTATATCTTCAAGCTCTTTTATATAATGCAAATCTAAATTTGTATTATATATCTCTTATTGGACCAAGATATATCCACAATCATATTGATCTATTTATTTGTTGATATATCCTTTACTAGGTTGTTCATTTATGTTTTCTTTCTCTATAATTTAGACGTTTTAAATAAAAAGTTTCTTAAAGATATTTTTCGAATCGATATATTATTTATATAATTGTATTGCCATGTTTTCCTTTAATGTAACTGAATGTTATAGGTAAAAAAAAAGTATTTACAGATACACTTTAACACTTAAGTTAGAAATATGTTATGTATGTTTTACATACCTCGTAACAATAACTATATATATATATATATATAGTATTTAGAGAATCTATTTAGTCTAAAATTTTTAGGTTTGTTTTTAGGTTTTGCTATCTTGTTTAATTATTTTTATTCTATTGATATTTAGTAGTAATCTAATGTACTTTTTATGTGGACCTTTAATTTACCATAATCAATGCCGTAAGGTTTGTGAAGTATATTCTCAACTTGCAGGACATTGTGTCTTCATGTATAGGTTGATGAGTTATCTTCCAAGTCCTATCGAACAATAAAAGAACTTGAAGGTATGATTTGATCACATATATGTTAACTTATATTCCATTACTTTTTCACTTTAGTCACTTAGATGCATGAATCCATATCCTCTTACAATTGTTTTTTCTATCCTTCCTAACCATGGAAACACATCCAAAACACCCTAATCGAAATGCCTCCAAACCTAACTTTGCTTTCTTAAAAACAAGTTGTACCAGTCATTAAAATAAGTGGACCCACTAATCAGTTTAATTATGAAATTCATTGTGTGAATCATGGAAGTTTGAATTCATAAATTTTAATTTGAAGACATAATCATCATTATTACCGTTATTAATTGATATTTTGATCCTAAGAAAAAACCAATTACATAACATTCAAAGTTTTTAATGGTTTGTCATGCTTTTATATGCTCCTAAATATATTATATGTTTGTTGATAGTTGCAGTAAAAGGTATATTTATCAAGAGAGGAAAATTACTTTACTAAGATCATTTCAATAAAGAAAAATATTGATTTTATTTTTAATTTTTGAAAACAATTAATTAAACTACAATTATTTTGAGCGGAAGTAATGTAGAGTGAAAAGTTTAATTATGAATACGAAAAAATTAGATGCTATTGCTGATAAAAAAATAATTAAATGTATCCTATACGGCATATTAAGTAATAATTCATATAATTTTTTACTCAAAAATATGTCCCACAATATAAAAACCTTGTTACTAGGAGTTACATGATATGCATACAATGAATCTCATATACATAAGCCTTTATTTGTTTAAAAATAGTTTAGAATAACTTAAAAACAAAAAATAAATAATAAGGACTTTAAGAAACAAACTTTTAGAACTATCTTTTGACTTTTGGCTAAATTTCTACTCTCATTATTGATAGTGAATTTTAAAACTAATTTAATCTTATAAATTTATTTTATCTCTTAAATATAAAATGTCTAATACACATTGATTTCTTATATATTTGAATTGGTTAAACAGTTTAATGTAATTTACTACGTCATATGTAGAAGGTTCGTACAAAAAAAAAACAACCAATTTTTACATTAGACTCTTATAGATAATATAATTTTTTTTGAAAAAACTCTAATGTACTTCATTTTTCTTCACTTTCTTCCTAGCGTTAGCGTTGTGAATTAAAATAGTAGATATAAGTATTCAGTTTGCGTGATAGTCATTGTTGTGTACCTAAAGTTTTTTTTTCTAATATTGAGGTTGGCTTTTTCCATCTTCTTCATATGTGTAAATGTTTTAGCAAACCCAAATGATAATGATTTTGTAAAATTCATTAAAAATAGTTAAAACATTATTTTTGACTAATTTTTTTGTAGTAACTTTTAGTAGGTTCTATTTAAATGTAGACTATTCACATTTAACATATCTTGATCACAAATTTAAGGTTATTAAAATTTGATGGTTAAAAACTTAAAATAGTTATAACTTTTCTCATAAACTTCGAATGAAGACGTTTCAAAAATCAAAATTGTTAAAATGTGCTGATCAATACCTGAAGGGGATTGAAGGTTTGAATTTTAAAAAATCTATCATTTATGATATTGTTATTTTCTTAGTATATTTCACCAAATTTTGTATATTTTACATATTTATTTGGGATACTTATATTACTTTAAATATTTTGAAAATTTCTTGTAATGTATTCTTATTTGTATATTAATTTTTAATAATTTCAATTGAGATAAATTTTAATGAAAAATATGAAAAAAAGACCACAAATTTACATGTTATAAGAAACAGACCACAAAATTATATTTATTGTACAATATATATAAATGTATGTCGGTTATATATATATGTACTGTCGTAAATTTACATTTAGTATTTAATAAATGTAACAAACGTAAAAAATAAAAAATAAAAAAATAAAAAATAAAAAAAACTTAAAATAACATTTATAATTTAATTTTCGCTGGGAAATGTTAATGTGATTTCACTATATTCCTTTTGCTCTGCACATTCACTGCATTCTTCCTGTAAAATAATATATATATATATATACATTGAACAAGACAGTTCTTTAGCTTTTCAGTATTTTGAAATTAATTATTGGAATATTGAAAACAAAAGACTCAATCATATTCTTTCACTTTTGTCAAATTGATAAACCCAAAGCCAACAAAATAATAAACATTCGAGAAATTGATTCTAGGCGTAGGGACATGTCTGGAGCCAGTCAATAAGAAAAATAAATGATGCTGTCTGTGGCTTCTTAATTTATTCCTGCCATACCTCTAAACCTCAAATAATTCAATTTTACTCTACCAAAAATTAAATCACTATATTTAGTAGCTTTCAAATCTCTTTTCAATGTTATAAACTATTCAATTATTTTATTACTCTTTTCTATATATTATATAAATATAAAGGTTTATTTCTTAAATCTTAATATGTTTTTTTTAGCAGAATTATATTATTATGTAAGGTTGAAGTAACTGAAAATATTGATGTATACTTCCGTTCCATGGAATTTAAACTGTTTATTTCCTTTTTGTCTATAAATCTAAAGAGAAACAATCATGAATTATGTAAGGACTGTTTTTGAATGTAATTAAAGGTTATATTAATCTTTCTCTTATGATAATGATAATATATTGGAAAACTTACATCGATCGATATTTACAGTATACAAATACAATCTTCTTACAAAATAATTTTATAAGGTTATATTGAATTTAAAATCTATCTTTTCAAATAATATTATAATAATTAAAAATCTATCCTAATAAAATTTATTATAATTTAAAGTTATCATGTCATCCACTGTATATAAATGCATGAGTCATTTTCTCATTTCTGGCTTTTGACAGACATATTAATCTTGGATTGGAAAGGGGCAGCCGGCTACAAACTGATGAAAAGCAATTTGAAGTATGCATGAATCTTGGCAGACATGCATTTTCTTTTCAGCAAATGTTTCAAACATATGCATCTTTATCCACAATCAACTTAGATAATATCGTAAGAAAATTCAAACCCTAGGGACATTCAACTTACTTATCTACCCTTCCAATTTTGCTCCAGTAAATTTTTTCTTCTTTTATTTATAAAATATCTTTGCTTTTAATATGAAAATATAAAATAATAAAAAAACGCCACACTTTTTCTTTTTGGTACAATTTTTTAAACAAAGCGACGCTTTTTCTTTTTCGTACAATTTTTAACCTCTTTATTTACACCATCTTTTAATCATTTATAAAAATATTAAATAAATATAATATTCTCATCTAATTAAACCAAACATGCCCTTAACTTTCAGTCTAAAGGAAACGGAATGATCATTTCCTGTTTTTTTAGCTTTTATGGTATATAATGTAATTCAAGCTACTGCATAAAATATAATATTCAAGTATATCCATTACGATCACCCTATGGTTTGAATAGTTTGCATATATAAATTCATGGATTCAAATATTATTACAATTATCGTATATAAAAAATTGCTGATAAAAAAAAATCATATATAAAAAAGTAACAATATTTAAGCATATATACACGATAATTTGATATCATTTCATTAAATATATATGATCTTCTTTAAAACAAAAGGAAAAACAGTTGTTTTTAAAATGTATATCTTTATTTGAATTTCTCCCCGTTATTCATTGTTCAACGATAAAAAAAATATAAAATTCGTTGTTCAACGAAAGAGAAAAAGAGTTTATTTAATACTCATATTTTAGGTATGACAAAACATATTAATGAACAATGTATAGGTATATCTTAACCCCATTACAACTAAATTGTTGCTAGTAATATTATATGTATAATCTTGACTACTAATCTCTCACTTTCATTATTTAAATATTCTCATAAGCAAATCTAATCCCTTCTATTCATCCTTCCATGGTAAATATTAAATTTATAGTTCATAAATAATACACAAGCTACGATTTTGATTTATGAAAGAAATATTATAAAGAATATTGAATTTGTGTATGTTGTGTATGAGTGAGCATATAAAACAAAAGTTAGGGTTTTGTAGGCGAATAAGCATACAGTGATATTAAATTGTGTGGAATTGTGAGGATCTAAAGGGTGAGTGAGTAGTTGCATCTTGAAAAGATAGGAAGCCAATTACATATATGAATCATTAAACTAATGCTATAGTTGTTGACGTGAACTTTTTCCAGGTCACTGATACACTGAACAAGGCGAAAAATCTTGATGTTTTTGAAACCCTTTTGCATTTAACAACGTTACACTGTTTATAAATTGTCAACTATATATGATTCCACACGTAAAATCCACAGAAATTGTGGGTGCTTGTTGCTGCAAAATATTCTTAATTTAATAAAACTAATTTCACTACCTTAATGGGTTGCACGGACACGATCACCCTTTATTATAATTTGGATGTGTTTGAATTCTTGCTATACTTAGAAAAGAGATATCTTTGGGAAACCATAAAAAGTACGACAAAATTTTAGTTTTCAAAATATTCTCTTTTTTTTAAGTTGTTTTTTTCCTCCTATCCAAATGCATGGCGAAGGTTGTCAAAATTTGAGATGTACTTTTTAACACAATGTAAACTATTAATACCGATTTAGCAATTGAAATAAAATATGTACAATGAATGTGGATGCTAACATATGGACATAAATTACTAATAACGTTCCTAGTGCAAGTTTCTTTTATTCACACGGGTGTTTATGTTAGATTATGCACTTAAAATCTATATGGCTCTAATTCATCTTGTGGATATATATATATATATATATATATATATATATATATATATATATATATATATATATATATATATATATATATATATATATATATATATATATATATATATATATATATATATATATATATATATATATATATATATATATATATGGGTTTGTTAACACGCGTACGCCTGTTTTTCAGTTGGTACGTTTTAACAATGTGTACCGGATTATAGTAGACAAAAATACTCTCATTTATCATGAATTATAAGTTTTAAGGTCAACGATATTTAAATAATTTTCATTCTCAAAACAAAAAAAAAAAAGAAACCCCCAAACCCTTACTCACCTCCCTCATTCCTTTCAACCCTTTCTCTTTCATCTCTCTCACTCAAACATTTTCTCTGTCATCTCTCTCACTTCAACATTTTTTCTGTCATCCCTACTGTTGCCTCAATTGAAAAAAAAAATCATCAACCCTTTTCATCAAAGATATTTTCTCTCTCATTTCAACATTTTCTCTGTCATCATTCCAACATTTTTTCTCTCATCTCAACCCAATTGAAGATGGTGGTAGCAATTTGAATCAGAGATATTTTTTAAAATTTGAAAAAATTTACTCTTTTATAATCATTTTATATTTATTAATGTGTGTAAAATGAATATAAACTTTGTCATTTTATGTTACTCTTTCCAAATCTCAAAGGTAAAAAATGATTTACTGTTTTTTTATCTTGCACAGTGGTTAAAGTTTATTCTAAACGCCTGCAGAAGTTGATTCAGTGATAAAAAAGGGACATAAGGAAATTAAAGAAATAGGTATAGAAGAATTCCCTAGGAGTATAATTCTTTCAATTCTAGGTTGCAATCTTACATCATGTATCCCATACCAATAGAGAAAGGAAAAAGAAACACTTTGTGTAAAGGGAAAAGGACAAGGGTTAGACAAGGGTTTATGATTTTTTTTCCAATTGGAGCAATAGTAGGGATGACAGAGAAAATGTTGGAGTGAGAGATATGACAGAGAATGAAAATTATTTAAATATCCTTGACCTTAAAACTTAGAATCCATGATAAATGAGGATATTTTTGTCTACTATAATCCGGTACACATTGTTAAAACATACCAACTGAAAAACAGGCGTACGCGTGTTAACAAACCCCATATATATATATATATATATATATATATATATATATATATATATATATATATATATATATATATATATATATATATATATAGGGTTTGCCAATTTATGTAAGGTCTTTTTTAGTTGGTATATTTTAGCAAAGTGTACCAAGTTTTAATAGACAAAAAACTCTCCATACATACTTTAAACCCAATGGTATTTTAATAATTTTAATACATGATTGTTGTCATGTAGTTATTTATCATCCATGATTGTGCCACGTGTATTAGTAGTTATTATTATTTTTTAAATAAAAAAATAAAAGGTAGTTATTAAGTCATGGATTGTAAATAACCACCTTTTATTTTTATTTTTTTATTTTAAAATAATAACTACTAATACACGTGGCACAATCATGGGTACTTTTTATTTTTTTTTTATTTTAAATTAAATATTAAAATTATTAAAATACTCTTGGGTTTAAAGTATGTTTTTCTTTGAATGTGGAATTTTTTGTCCATTAAAACTTGGTACACTTTGTTAAAATGTACCAACTAAAAAACCCACTTACATAAATTTGCAAACCCCTATAGAAATAATTTGGTACACTTACACATTGTACACTTACGTAAAATGTAACTTGTTTAAATTAATTTTTCAAATTAAAAAAAGACAAAATAAATTGACGAAAAATAGAAAACGACCTTTTTTGGAAAATTTAGAAGGATTAGCTACGTATGCGGGCTACCACAGTATCAGAAATTTATTTCTAGCTACCAAAATTGCCATCCGAAGCAAAAGTTAGGGTTGTTTAAAGATCTGCATTCCAAATAATTTTTAAACTTCAGATTCACCCAAAATAAGAACTCTTGAGGTTTTTTCCCTTAAATAGGATTTTCTAGGAGTGGTAAAAAAAATTCAATAAAAAATAATAACCATAATCATCGTAACCAAAAATCAAAAGTAAGTAGTTAATTAATACTGTAATTTGCATTTATGTGTTGTGGATACTGGTTTTTATATGCAGGTTTGTTTCTGTTTTTGAGATATGGAATGTTTACAGAAACAGAACAATCGTTTAAAAAAAAACTATCTTTAGGTAGTAGTTGTGGTAAAAATTAAGGCAAAAAAGAGTTTATTATCTCTGTTCTGGTTCCAACCGAGGCCATAGACCCTTTAAATTAATTAATTTTAAGAGTCTAAGGCCTCGATTGAAACCATTAGCAAGGCAATAAATCCATTTTTTTTTTGGTTTACTACTTCAGTTTCTTTGAACTAAGGCAAAATCATGACCTTTTTTATTCAGTTCTTTTGAATCATGGTCAAAAGTATCCCCTTTTTACCTCGTTTAAATATACCTCAGCTCAGAAACCACTATCATAACCCCAAAACAACCGTTGTCTTATCCTTGGTTACACTAGTGACCTTAACTAATTTCCAATGGCTTTCTTAAAACTGCAATTAAGTTTGGATTTTTTTTTAAATAAATTTTCGGCATCTTATGTAGTGAATCGTTGGTAAATGTAGAAATATTTCTCATAATCCTAAATACATTTTCGTCAGATGAGGCACCCATATTCGTTGTGCTTCTTCTTCAGTTCAGGCGTTCTTCACTGCATAAGCCTTTCTTCTTGAGTTCACATATTGTTCATATCAATTTCCAGAAATCGATTGCTTCTTTGCCTTTCACCCCTCATTATTGAGTGTTCATTGTTCGCCCCATCGTTCATCGTTGACCCCGTGATTAGTCATTTTTGCTTGAGCTTCGTGCCCTACCGATAAGTTCTCTTCTCCCACAATCCCTAATTCCCTCGTTTGAACCTCATTGCAAATCCATTTTACATCCCCCTACACTCTTCCAAAAGCTCTAGAAATTAGGAAACCTCGTCCCATTCACATTTAGGGTTTTTTTGGGTTTATGGCATATGTGTATTTCTCTACTCAGTTAAATTAATCATCTTCACTATATACCTTGTGACACCCGGGCACTGACGAGGGTGGGGAGTGATCGCCGGTGCAAGAGGCATGGTGCAGGGGGCACAGACAAGGAGCGGCTCCTGGCAGGCTTCGAGTGGAAGGGGCACATGGACGAATCGAACATACACCGGAATGAGAGGGATCTGGAGACTGTATAGGTATGAGACTATACGGTTGAAGGATAACTTAAATGAATTGATTTGGCTACTCATATCACCAAATGCATTTGCTTTTCGGTAGCCTAGCCCATAAGAACTCCATGGTTAAGCGTGCTTAGCCTGGAGTAATTCTGGGATGGGTGACCTTCCGGGAAGTTTTCCCAGAAACTGTGTGAGTGAGGACATACCTCATTTACATATCGTTTTTGTTTGCAGATTACAGAAATTTCAAAGTTCATGAGCATAGAAGACTTGTTGGGAGACTAATGAGACCTCACTTCTTCATTTGGATTTTATATAGGCTGGTATCAAATTTTGTTTTCATTTATTAATCGTACGTTTTGTTTTTAATGAGCATTTTCATTATATTGAAGCACTAAAGTTGGAAAGAAGTCAGGTTATAACATCTTGGTTTCGTCCATATAAGTAAAAAAAGACTATTATACTACCTTTGAGTTGGAAATATTTTGCTTATATATAATATGGTTGCTATAAATTACAGCTTAGTGTTTAAATTAATTTTTTGTTGACGTTCTTGAAACTAGTTTAAAACGAATTGTATTTGATAACTAAGTAGGTATACTACTTAGTGTTTTATTCATTCATTGTTTATTTTTAACACTATATAGGTCTACTACTTAGTGTTGAATTCTTCCAGTCAAACATTTTATAACTAAGTGACATTATTTCACTCTTCATATTTATAACTAAGTTGTTATAGGACTTAGTTTTTGACCAGTTCAGTAAATTATTCTTGTGAACTTAGTTGAATATAATCACTTATTCTAACCTTTCAATCATATTGCCATGAATAGAGCTTGTTTTAATGGACATATATTGGAAAGACATGTCTCGAAATACAAGTCAATATATGGAAGGATTAACACGATTTATGGGAGGATCAATATGCATAAAGCACTTTAAAAGTCTTATAACGCAATTTCAAACTAATGTTTCTCTCTACACTAGAGGCTAGTTTTGATTAGTTTGGTGTTAAACTTGGTCCAACTACTGATTTTGAGTTTCATTGACTATAATACTATTTTGGTCATTCCAAAATCTTAGTTTAGTGGTTTGAATCATGTAATTTACTATGAATCATAGGTTTCTATGAATTTTCCCAAATTACACCTTAGTTTAGAGTGTAGTTCTCAATTCTTCCGTTAAGATGAACGACGGTACGAAAAAGTGTACTCGAATGCTTCTGTTGGAGGGGGAGTGTAACAATGTGGAAGGGACCCACCCTTGAAGGGGGAGATTGTTAGAATTCTAGGTGTGAGTCTAAGTCCTACATTGGGTAGAAATGAGAAAGTAAAGCACCATATAAGGTTAAAGATCCATTAACCCATTATCTTAAGGTTTTGGATAGATAGTGGTGTATATCCCTTTTGTGGTTTCGCTCAATTCTCATTAATGTTGTATCTTCCCAGTGAACTTCTTCCTCAATAAACCCAACAAGTGGTATCAAAGCCAGGTTAGGCTTAAATGAGTACAATGGTCCCTATATCGAAAGTCTTCTTGGCAAGGGTTTCAGGCAAGTGTGTCCCATTAAGATGAACGACGGTACGAAAAGGAATACTTGAATGCTTCCGCTAGAGGGGGAGTGTACCAGTGTGGAAGGGACTCACCCTTGAAGGTGGAGATTGTTAGAATTCCAAGTGTAAGTATATGTCCCACATTGGGTAGAAATGAGAAAGTAGAGCACCATATAAGGTTAAAGATCCATTAACTCATTCGCTTAAGGGTTTTGGTAGATAATGGTGTGATTCCCTTTTGTGGTTTGGCTCCATTCTCATTAATGTTGTATCTCCTTAGTGAACCTCCTCCTCGATAGACCCAACAATTGATATTAGAGCCGATGGTTCAGGTCTGGAAACCAGGCTTAAACGAGTACGTCCGTCCCTCCATGGTGTACTAGTGGATAAAAAGACTTTTACTGTAGGTGAGATGGAGAACCATAGTCCTTTGTTTGAGGGGAGGATTGTTAGGATACAAACAAAAGTTCCACATCGGATAAAAACAAGAGATGGACATGAGTTTATATACACATAAGATACCTCCATTGGTAAGAGGTCTTTTGAAGTTGTACCAAAAGCAAATTCACAAAAATTGGTCCAGAGGGAACAATATCTTACCATTGCAGAGACTATGTTTGTATTGACCCTCCCTACAATTTAGATGATAGAAACATCATTCTATGCATAACATTCCATTAAACCGTGAAATATGCACTTAACCCAAAAGTTGTCAAAATCAATACCGAATAACTTTGTTGTCAAATGTGGTTTAATTGCCGATTTAATTGCCGATTTTTGCAATTTCTGCATATTTGATTATGTTTCTGCATTGAATCCATATCCTTAGGAATATTGACTTGTGCCTACCTCGAGTAGTTATCTAGAATCAACAAGAAGTATAATATACCAAATTGTAATAGAGTTACATATAGTCATCATAAATAATGTGAACATTTTCAATAATGTCCTACATCAATTTAAGAATTTCATCTTTTCAATTATATCACTCTCAAATAAGCTTTACTTCTACAATTCGACTAAATTTTTTTTATTTATATGAATAATATTGAAAGTTTTATCTTAATCTTGGACGATAAGATATTCTTAGTTATAAATATTAAATCAAATACTAAAATTTACTATGATTGAATTTTATGTTCACACATAGTTGATTGTGAAAAATAATAGAACAAACTCCTCTAAAACCAACACAAATACAAAATAAGCTATCAAAGGTTAATAAAAAAAAGAAATAAAAATGTAAATACTAAAGAATCAAACTTATAAATTGCATGATTCAATTAAAGTATTAGTATTCATATGACAAAACTCACTATAATTTAGATATCACTTGAAACAAATTATCAATTAAACTTAACAATTTTTAATTATGTGAAATAAAATTGGTTGATGGCCATTTAATAGATAAAGCCCCACATCTGAAGCTTTAGTAACTACATTACTTTATATATATATATATATATATATATATATATATATATATATATATATATATATATATATATATATAGATAGCAATAATATTGAGGTGGTTGGAGAATTATTTGAGTTAAATTTTTCCGCAGCTTAATAAGTGGATGAAAGAGTGGGGAAAATGTCTGAAAAAAAAGCTAACGAGAGAGGAAAGTTGTAATTGTTGTAACCACTAAATAGGTGATTTGGCCTTGCTTATAAGGAAATTGGCAAAAACGTAAAAGTTGCGGGATTCACAATGTTTGCCCACGTCATGAAAATGATACAAGGTGTTGACATCACTGTCACTAGCAAAATCATCAAGGCCCAAACACTTTGTTCCAAGCATCAGAGTTACGATAAGTATTAACTGATTCCATAGTAGCGAGCAAAAAATGATCCTTTTCTTTCCAAAAATCCAAAAGGCGAAATGGGTCCAAAATGCACAGATTTCTTAGTTTGTAAAGAAAGAAAAAAGGTGTGCAAGAAATAAATGACTCTGCACATTGAATCAACAGGAATTAGTAATTTTTTTATGCAACGTACATTTTAGTTGGTTGAACCGAGACATTGCTTGATCTTGGACAGTGACCCCTTTGGCATATACAATGACTACGACTTGACCCTCAATCCTTGTCCCTTTCTATACCAATAAAACCCCTCTTTCATCTTCATCACTTCCTTCATTCTCTCTCTCTCTCTCTCTCTCTCTCTTTTCTTTCTTTCTCTGTGATGCTATCTCTATAACTTCCATAGCCCCAATTCATCACTACCCTCTTGCATGATCTCCACTCTCTTCATCTCTCAATGTGGTTTCTTCAACAAGGCATGATCAATAGGTGAAGATGATGATAGTGCATCCTCGTGACCAAGTAGGTGGAAGAGAAACACGCAAGGATTTGGTGCCTGCAACTTCTTCTTCAAAAACAACAAACTGTGCATGCATGGTAAGTTACTCAGTGTTGATTCTCGGACTTCTCACTTTATCAATTTTGTTGCTGCCCTTGGTGTTGCCTCCTCTGCCACCACCACCCTTGTTGCTTCTCTTTGTTCCCGTTTTCATCCTCCTCCTTCTCTTTCTCTTTGCCTTCTCACCTTCCACTCTACCCAACATGCCTGTTCTTTCATCATGATCTGGTTTGTATTGTACCCTTGCAATCAAAACCCTCTATCTTGTAAGTTCCAGAAGAATAAGCAGCAGTGGAATTAATATATATATCTTCAGTTTTTTTTTTTATCAATCATGGATTATGTAATTTGTATCTAGTGTGTTATTGTTCATTTGCTTGGTTTCTGTGATGTATTGGCACCCAGAAAATGTTAATTTTTGAAGCAGAGTAATGATTAACTGACGGGAAGTTTGCAAAATCGAGTCTTGCAAATGGTTTTGATGATCTGTATTAATTGTTATATATATATATGCAGAAACATGGCTAGTTGCATAGATAGCACGCTGCAGAAATTAATGATGTCACGTGAAACTATGGATGAACAAGAAAACTTATATATATAGATTTTTATTATCTAGGAAGAAAAGTAATGTAGGATGTTATTAATGTTGTGTTTGGGGGGATGTATTTGACTATTTTGTTTCCTTTTAATAAGTCTTGTTAAATTGGTAGTTTTGTTGAGATAATATATAAAGCAATGTATATGAGATGTTGATTGTGGAATTTTCTCGCCATTAGTCAATACCAACCATAATTAAGCCCAAATACCAATCTTTTCCATGGCACCAACGTCATCTACGCTTTGAATAAATGAGAGAGAACGAGTTGTTAAAAATGGAAGATAACTTGTATATCAGTATCATCCACAAGAGATTTCAAAAACCCATTTTTGAAGGGAATTTCTCAGATCCATTTTTTTCTTACGTGTTGACTTGGTTCTTGCCGAAGAACAAGACCTGTACGAGAATTAACCCACTTCTAAAACAAACTCAATTCTGAAAGTTAACGATCGACATTAACGTTTGACTTTTGTGGGTTATCTTTTTATTCCTTGGAAATGTACTTTCTTTTTACCACTCTTCGATCATAGCTTCGTTCCTAAATGTGACAATTCTCTTCATAAAATAATGCTTAAATGCTTCTTTCTCGGCCTGCAAATATGTTAATGTCTGCTTTTAGTTTCTCTAACATTTTTTATAATATCAATTTGTTCTTATTGTGTCTTTATCATTAGGTTTCAACATAAATACTCGTGTCATGCAATTTGATGATGTGTTGTAAATATTTATATAAAAAAGAAATTATTTAATTTTAATATGACAAGGATCGCAAATAAAAGATGGATTCATAAAGTAAAATCAGACGTATTAGTGTGCTTACATAAGTTAATTTTAATTTTTTATATAAAGTTTATAAATAAAAAATAATTGACTAAAAAGAATAAAACTCACTTATATTATTTTTAACAAACAATAATAATCAACAACACATCACGCGCGCCACCAAAAGTTTTTGCAGTATAAAACAATATATTTAAACGTGAAACCTTCCTTAAGAATCCTCCATGGCGGTTCTTTGAATCAGTGGTTGAAAATTGTTCCTGCATGATGAATTTTTTTATTTAAAATTATTTAAAAAATATTTTGGTATAATAAAGAGATATTTTATGAATAAAAAGGATGATTTTAAAAATTGAAAGTGAAGCGAAGGAAACATTATAATCTGAATTAACGGTGTGGGCTCTGTGTGAAGAAATATGATGGAAGAAATGACAAAGTAAAGGATCCCTTGCAGGGTGCAGTTTAGGAAGAATAAAAAGGAAAACAATGATTGCATATTCATCGAGTTCTCATTGTCTTGTCCTATATATCAAGTTAACTGAATTTGGCTAAAGAGATGAGAAAATAGATATATATATTTTGTAATTTATAATATGGTGCATTGCATGCATTTTCATAGTACCATGATGATTTCACAAAAAAACAGCCCTTTAATCCATCAACCATGCGTTACATAAAGCAACCTTTATCATTCTTCAAGCATCAGAATCATCTAAAACCTTAGACTTTTATTCTTGGCTAACCAAAATCTCCGACCAAACCAATATATTTTTAATATATATATATAATATATTATAAATCTCATCATATATTCATTGAATCAAACTATTCATTTTTTCACATTCAAAATCTTTATGTAATGAGAATGATACCTAAGAAGAGTGTATGTACTTAAAGATATATTACTTAAAAGGGATTTTTGATAAGAAGTGTGGTATAGTTTATTGATGGATGATTAATAAGAAATGTTTGAAATGAAAGATAAGTTTAATAAAAGAAGGAAAAGGGTAAATTGTAAGTAGTGTGGGTGAAATACATTGGAATGAGACACAATATGATTGATGGGGGTGGGTTCGTAAAACAGAAACAGAAGCACGCGCCCACCACACCCCTAACCACTAAACCTTTTCCCCGAACCATGCAGCATGAGGGACTCCAACCAACATCTTCATGGCTGCCATCCCTAACCCACATCACTCACTTTCCCTTTACTCAATAATTATAAAGTACCAAACAAACAGACACACACAAAGGATGCTCCTTTACACACTATTTCTTCAAATGTCCTATGATGCCTTTTCCACCTCTCACACACATTTTCACAAACACTTTCCATCAATTTTATTCTCTTACTCTCTCTTATGTCCAAAAACAACATCCAGATCCATTCTCAAACCTACTGTCACAAATTATTTTTAATCAACCAGGTTGAGCTTTGTAATTTATCTTATTGACTTTTCGGTTTCAAAGTATGGTTGGTTCATCAACATGTGCCGGTGTGCTTCATGGAATTCAAATCACTCCTTTTTATATCAAATATTCAAATCACCTTCTGCAAGTGGTTTTGATTGACTATGTATATGCAAGAAAATTCCAACTCACAAATATTCCTCATTTAACAACATTGCCGCCTCTCAAACAACAATATTCAATCAATTGCTCATTCTTTTCTTTTCTTTTTTCTCACAATATTATACTCAAATATTGATACACCTCCACCGCCAAAATTCTTCTTACTATAGCTGTGTGTCATATAATCTATTATAAAATATATATATATATATTAATAGACATAAAATCCTTAAGAAAAATAGAATACTATAATGTCTAAACACTATTTATTCTGCTCATCCAATTTCATCACCACCACCTACAATGCAATCTCTCGTATCAAATACAATTATAAGACTTTACACAAACAAAAAGCATATAATAGTAAATTAGTCTACAATAAACATTTCAATGATATCTAGAAGCATTGCCTTGTTCATTTAGTATCCATATGAATGTCAATGAATTCATATTTAGTCTCCTATCATATCATTACTAAATATAAGGCCTTTTTGAAAAATTTCTATGAAAATAATTTAAACAAGTTCTACTAGATGCTAACACCTCAAATATCTTGGACTTAACAGATCTTAGTCGAACTATCTTCCAAATATCATGATGGCACAAAGTATTTACTATCAGATCATATATACAACAATTGCTATCAATCTAGTATAAGTCTCACTGAGCTTCTATAGCCATATGAAATTATGTCTATGTAATTAAAGAAGCCATAATGCCTTTCAATGTATATTGCAAGTTTATCACTGTTACCCAAATACCTCCCTAGGTAACCCTATAATACCTATTAGGGTCATATAACCACTCACCCAAGGCCAACCTTATATACATATATAAACTATATGTGTACGTACACACCAATGATCCAATAGGATCCACCACCATGAAAGGCCATTGACATATAATATGCATTTATCATCATTAATCATATATCTATTCAGCGCATATAGAAGAAATATTTTCTTTTATATATCACATTGACAACACAAAATATATACAGGCATATGGAAAATATCATTATTATCATATTAACATATCATCATTTTAACAAGTTTTTCTCACTTAAACAACCAACATACATAAGGTAACTTCCATTTCGCTTGAGCAATACATATACAACTTGAACCAAACACAACAAAGAATAACAACCTCCTAAATCTCTACTCCTTCAAGGACCGTCTTGTCACTCAAGTTTCAATCGTTTGAATCATTTGAAATGTCATTCAATTTTATGGAAAAATTCGTCAAATTTAGAAAAGCCTTCCATCCTCATATAATGTTTAACCATTCAATATAAACACTTGTGCCACAAGCCATATCACTTTATTATTTGCTTCAAACACTTGAATAATATGCATTCACATGAGAAAAAATCTTTTTGGCATCTCTTCAACTATAGTTGCAAGACATCACTTATACAATACATCGCTTGAGCAACAAAAATGTTATAAGTGCAATGATTGCACATCACTTGAACATCGCTTGAGTAACAAAAAGGTTATAAGTACAATTATTGCACATCACTTGAACATCGCTTGAGCAACCATGTTACTCGAGCAATGTTCAATCCGACAACAATCCATTTAGTAAGAACAAAACTTTTCTAAAAGTTTTTCTATAATTAACAACAATCTTATATATCATCATATTAAACTAACATTCCTTTACCTTCAACTGCAAAATAACATCACAACTACATAATGTATCATACGAATTTCATATTATCACCTTGTGTACAATATATACTTTCAAAACAATTAACCATCATATCTTATAGAAATACTACTAGTTTCCTTACTTAAATTCAAACATGTCTTTATCTAACAATCTTTGGAAATTACTTTTAGCATTCAAACAACTCAAGTAAGGGAAGTGTTTAAAACTAGAAGGAATGAAAAAGAAAAAAGTTTTAATACTAAAGTTACTAAAAATGACAAAAACGTATAACTTTTATTTGTAGACATTATAACAAGTTTTATTTTAAATATTTTTTTTAGTACTACTATAGTCCATTAATCCCATTACCTTTACACTACTTTATAAAATGGGACTTTTTCCTACAAAGTTCCAAATGTTTCCATGTAACTAGCATTTTCACCACAACCAAATATAGAGTAAATATTTTTATATAATTCAATTATCTAAGTTATAATCTCTTTGAAATATATTTTTTTTATGAATCAATTAGTATAACAACATTTTAAAAGAATATTTTTTAAAAATTTTATTTAAATTTTAAAAATAAATCCTAAAAGAATTATGATTTAATTTCATTTAATTTAAAGACGTTAATTAAAAGTGAGCTAATGAAACTAATACGTCTTGTAAAGTCTCATATCATCTATGATAAACTAGAAAGTGGATATTTGTAACTATATAATAGACTTTAAACTTATTATGATTATTGCCCCAATAAAAAAATACTTTAAATTTATATTTGATGTTTCTTATAGTATAGTGTAATGAGGTTTGGACTAAATCTTTGCTTTTGATAGTGTACATGGTTTTCCTCCAATTTTGAAATTTCCAGTTTTCTTTTTCCGCGTCCTTGTATTGATCTGTTAAAAGACAATATCTTAGTTTTTTTAAAAAAAAATATCTTTAAACAGTACAATTTTCTAGTTGAATGTCACCTCATTAAATTAATATATAAATTTGTTGGATAATTAGTTATGAAAAAAATTTATGTTCTGAGTATTATTTAAAAGATTGAAAGGATATAAAGGTAACTTTTCCAAAATAATAATAGATATAATAATAACTGCTATTTAAATTTGAAAATATTGTGTAATCTTTAAAGATCAAATATTTGAGCGAGGTCACTATTTTTTAAATTTAATATTAATTATTGATGATAACCAGTAGAAAAAATTAATATTAGTGTAGTTATATTCTAATTCATATTTTGATAATTTTAATGATAACCAATTCAAACAAAAAAAAATGAATTAATGATAATAATGTTAATTATATAAGATTATTTTATTCTAAACTCAAAGTATCGTTTCTCCAAATCAAGAGATTCACTACTAATCAAGGCTGGTTTTACAGTGGAATAATTTGTTAAATGTAATTTAATCCTATCTCCTTTGCATGTAGTTACATTATTTATGGCAAAACCAATTAGAACAAATAAAAAACAAAATGAAAAAAAAAAAAATTAAAGTTACGTTTACAGGATAAATTAGTTCAGCCGACGAAATCGAACACTTACGCTATGCTTAAAATTTATGATTTAATTTATTTACCCCTTTGAATCTCCATTCCGAATAAGAGTGTTCTTAGCTGGAATTTTATTTTTTATTTAATTTAAAAAATATTATTTAAATATCTATTCATATACTATCAATTTTTCAACTGGTGTTATTTCCTTTCTTATTTTTTACCTTTATTTTCCAAATCATTTTTCTATAATTAAAAATAGCTCGATCATGGCATAAATAGCGTGTTGTAAATAAAATAACTAGTGTCTAAAAACATTTATTTATTATGAACTTTACATGTATATTTATAGTTAATTACATTTATGCACATATTTATTTTTAGAAAAAATAAAGATTTATCCTATGCATATCATCAAATATTTTTGTCTCCCACTGTATAACTTTGTTTTATATAACATGTCACAGTCGCTTAAATAATATCTACTTTGCTTCTTTGGCCCGCAATTAATTGCTTTTAATTCTTGGTACCATTTGGTTTATAATTTTAGCTTGTTAATGCAAACTTTTAATGTGGAGGTTCCAAGTGGCCTAAGTATCTTCCATTTGAATGAAGGTGCATGCATGTATTCCTTTACTGTTATACTATTAAGTACAATAATTATTCTGCAAGTGCTCCAATTTCATGTTTAAGTGACATTTTAACAAGTTTCATTGGGATATCCAATGATCCAAAAGTTAAATAAAACTGTGTACAAATTAATTATTAGGGTTTATTTTGAAGTCCTTTTCATCTTTCTTCAGCAGTGATCAACAACTGCGTTGTGCTCTTAAATTTCTGACAGAGAAACAAGAAATAGTGTAACAATCCCAAAATTCGAGACAAACATAATGCTTATTATGAGTAAACAAATTCACATTATAATTATTAATAATGGAAGTGAGTTCTGTTTGGAAAGTAAACTCTATGATATAGACTTTATAACTCTTGCAAAATATATTTAAAATGAACTCCTAACTATTTTAAAATATAAATAAAGTCTTAATATAGTTTTCTAAAAGGATTAATTCAAGATATAAGACATTCTTGGACTAATTCTTTAATTTTCTGTTTTAGTTCAAGTGGCACCGTTGTTCTTAGTTTCTAACTATGGTTACTTTTATAAATATATTATATCATAGCAAAAGATAGAAAACAAAAAAAACTTATTGAAGTAAGTTCAACTTAAAAATTATATATATATATATATATATATATATATATATATATATATATTATAAAAGTTGTATAAATAAATATTTGAAATATAGAGAAGTGATAAAAATATAACATAAAATTATTATAACATATTTATTTTTGAAAGATTAATGCATTGAATGGACTTATAAGACTATTCATATTTTCTTTTATCTCTTTTGTCCTTCTTCTCAATAAAAAAACTTAGTGGAACATATATAATATATCTCATTTAATACTAATATTAAGTTCATTAGCTTCTTTAAGTATGATTTTTTTTCATATCATACTCTTTGCATCTTTTACGACTCTCATAATCGAGTTATCTTCTTTTATATGAGTTAGATACTAATATAGTCAAGATTGTCATATCAAGTCTCTTTCAATACATTTAGACTCATCCTAAATTAATATTTTTCCTTGGAAAGAACTAATTTAATCACCCCGAAATTAGAACTTCACATGTATTTTCACACATATGATAAAAAAATTATAAATGTAAAATAATTTGTAAAATCATTTAACAAGATATAAATCATTCTTAGTTTGAAAATAAATATCACATAGGTATCATCCAAGAACCATTATCCAACACAAACAAATCAATTTTTCTAAAAGTTAATGTTTTCTCATTACTTCATATTTTTCTCATTTTTATCCACAATTTACAAGATTTGTACATACAACATTCTACTATGCAATCAAATATATCACATGACCTCAAATTTGATTCTCCCTTTTATATTTTCTTGATCTCAAGAATTAACATTTTAGTCATGTTTTTCAATAACTCGTCAATTCAATATATCTTCAAATCACATTTTTAACAAAATTCACACATCACACTGATATTCAGAAACTTTCAAATTTAACCATAATAAAACATCAATCAACTTTATATTTCTAACCCAATTTAATTAATTATTTTTACAAACGTCTTAACTTTCTCATATGTAAATCAAATCCGACTATAAACACTTCATAAAAATTTAAATTCAACAATATTAAGTTAAAATGTAAAGAAAAAAATAGTTTTCCCTACCTCGATAAAGGTATTAAGTGAACTTTGTTTTAAACACTATGTTTCTTCCAAAATTTGCTATATACATAATTAAACTTTAAAATAATCAATTTTGTGATTTTATGGCCAATATAACATCTTAAAATATATTTTATTATTATATAACCTTATACGAGTGTTAAAATAGGAAAAAAAAAAGAAAAATATATTTTATTACAATAAACTAATATATGTAAGGATCGTTCTAACTACATTAACTGTTTTGACTATGCAATTGTGTTTAATTTTCAAGGAAAGACCTATAAAGATTATAATAACCGTGTCATTGTCATATATACCTAAAATATAACTTTAATATTTTTTTATAATTAAGAAAAAAAATCATTTATTTATCGTAAAAGTAGTACTAGGAGTTGGTGTTTTTATTGTTTGGTTGATAAAAAAAGGACATGTTAGATGCAGTTTGGCAGTGTTTTCGAGTTCATCGTATGAAACTGTGTGTAATGAAAATCTTCCTTAGATCCAGACCATTTAAATTAATAAGGATTAACATCTGTAGAATATGTGTCGTTTAGTTTAGAGAATCTAACAGGTAATTCCTTTATAATTTATTATAATCTTAATCAAATGTAGAGATTCAAGTGTTTGACTATGCATAGATTCCCTCAACCTTTCCGTACTATATTAGTTCTAGTTGAAGTTTCAAATTTTTTATTATTTCTTTTTCATTCCACACATATTTATACGCACTTTATTTTGTACTTACAATTTTAATTACAATAGTATATATAAGCTAAATGAACAAGATACACCTTTTTATACCTAATTATTATCTTCTTCTTTTTTCATTTTTGTACATTAATAAAAAAATAATTTGACAGCGAGAGCCAGGCAAAGAAACACTGACTACTCTAAATAGTAGTAGCTACCAGCTAGGTGAAGTTAAAGAAAGAAAAACCAACAAGTTTCACAATTTTTAATGTAGTGTCAGATTCACATGGTCTCGGTTTTCTTCTAACAGCAGACTGCATGTGTCAGGTGGTGATTTCAAATCCATTGTACGATGCCTATAAAAGGAAAAATGTACAGTTGGTACACCACGATTTTGAGATAAAGGTTAAAAACAGTGCTAACTGTGGAAAAACACGAAAAAGTAAAAAGGTAAAATAGAAATTTAATAAAAAGTAAGTAAATGTTAACCAGAGTTTCTTGTTTTTACGAGAATGAAAAGCGTTGGAACTACTATCAGAGATTAAATTATAATATATAATTGAAATATAGTTTGTATTTTATAAGTAAATTTTATGAGATTAAGTTAGATTTAAATTTTATTTTTTTAATATAGTATCATAATTATATTATAGTTTATTTTAACGAGATTTATATAAATATTCTGTTCTATTTGTTATTTGATCATTATCAGACCATCTATCACAAAAATGTAAAATATTGGAATTTTGAAACAAAAATAATAAAAAGTGATCTTATAAATCCTTATTAAAAATGGCCAAAGAAAGGAACTGGTCCTTTAGCTTTACTTTGTTGACAATGTAGAAGAAATAGCAACTTAAGGCGAGACAAGAAATTTGAAAGTAAAGAAGTAAAGTTAGTTTGGGTTTTTAAGGTAGGTTCATGAACTTAGTAAATGAATCTGAGTGAGGTCAAATTACGCTTTTAATTAAAGAAATTATTTCAATTTTCAAAAAGTCAAGATTTATCACGTCATTAGTTAAACATACATCCTTTAATAATATATTTAAAAATAATATATAAAATTTTAAGAAACTTTAAAGA
Organism: Vigna mungo; assembly: GCA_036885675.1. Classification (NCBI taxonomy): domain Eukaryota; kingdom Viridiplantae; phylum Streptophyta; class Magnoliopsida; order Fabales; family Fabaceae; genus Vigna; species Vigna mungo. The sequence continues at coordinate 27,822,779 of CP144695.1, read as the reverse complement.
AATTGTTTCCCACATTTCATTATTATGCGTGGTTTGTTTGGATCTATGTAAAGAGATTAAAAAATATTTTAAACCTTTTGCATGAAATAAATTTAATTTATATACTTGGCTTTTGTAGAATTTTTTAGTTATCTTTTTTTTTTTTAAATTATGAAACTAAAGTTTATTTAATGAGTTATAAAGTGACTTAGAAAGGATAATCAGAAATATTGTGGGTTCCTTCAGTAATATTTGAGATTCTTAAGTTAAGTTATAAAATTAATTTGATGAGTTTAAAAAAGTGAGAAAAATTATGAGTTCAATTCTCTCTATTAATAAAATATTAACAACTAACATTTTATTAATAGAAATATATATATTAAAGTTTATTTGGGTGTAAAGTTAGAGTATTTTATCTTTATTTTCTTCTTTATAGTAAGTTAATTTATACGGCATACTTAAATAGGTTTTCATATAATTTCTCCAATAATGACAGTGAATTATTGTCCTATTTCAACATTATTACTAACAATAATTTTGTTACCTCTAGTTGTTAGCAATTATAATATGAAGTTGGGAGAAAATGGAGAGTAGCCAAATCTTGTATTTTAAGACTCAAATTGACAAAAAGAAAAAAAAAATCAAATTAGTTGGAATTTGTTTTATTGGTTTGAATCCAATAACAACCGAGTTTGATCTTCAGCTAAATATTTGAAAAATATAAAACCCTAAAAAATAAAAGAGAAATAGAGGAAACTAAAAACTAAAAATAAAGAAAAAATATATATATTTTGCAGTTGTTAGTGATAAGTTGATTGAGTAAAACTCCCGAATATTTTGCAGAAAAAAGAAGTCAATCATGTTATTTAGTAATGAGCTTTTTTCTCTAGTCAATCATGCTATTTGTAATTCATGGAAAATTTTCATTTTAAATTGTTTAAAATCATTTTAAGTTTCTCAATAATAAATGACATTACTATCTCTACAGGTAAGACCCAATAAAATAATACCAAACTGTGAAACTGAGTTAACCTCTTTTATGAAAGCATGTAAACAAGTGAAGAATAAAATATACAAAGCAAGAACTTTGAAAGGCATAAAAATATATGGAAGTTGCAATGGAATGAGTGGCAAAGTTTTCAAGTTGCAATAAAATCTAGCATGAAAGAAAACCAGCTTGATCCCAAAACGGCGATTAATTAATGCACTCACTTAGTTTATGGATATAAGTGCACACATTGAGTGAAAGATGCAATGAATGTTGACAATAAAACACCAGTCGACTATATATATTTAGCAGCATATCAAATCCATTGACATTTACGTGACAGATTGTTAAAACGATACCAACCACAAGGACCTTGTTGTTGTTGTTTAAGAATACTGTGTTGTTTATTTTATATGTTGTTGGATTAGGTCATTTTAAAATCAATGTCCTTCACAAACTAATGGCTAAAAGTGTATAACCAAAAGGGGAGATTCTGATTTGTGATTATGCGCAACTTGGCGATGCTTAATTCAATACAATGCTTTGCTTTAATGTATAGACAAAAGCCAGCATCTATAACGACAACATGTGTTGGAGAATGACATATAGATCATGCGGATTCCTATGCTATACAAAAATCAAAGTGAGACACGTACGTACGTACCAACATCAACACAATATTTCACCATTAGATTCATTCTTCTAACTAAAAACAATCATTACATATAAAAACACCTTCCATATTATCTCTAAAACCTTATTATCTTATTCATACTTTCACCTTCAAACACACAAATACCTACCAAACATTATTTTAGTTTAGCCAGAAACATATTTCCAAATGCTACCGTAAAAAAAACGCAATGTTGTAATAAACAAAGGGTTTTTCTTCTTCACAGTTTTAACAAGTTGCCGAAAATAACGTTGCCACCCTATACAATAGGTTTCGGTACATTTTTTTATGGCAAAAAATTAATTCAAATTCACTAGTTGTAAAGGAGTTGGTTTGTTTCAGAAGTCTGTTGGTGAATAAGTTAATACCAGGGCATTAATAGCATTGAGTTATTGTATTGGTGAGAAAAGAAGTTCAACTTTCAGACTACATGCACTGCATATTAATCTTTGCCAATTTAAAAGAATTTATTTAATAATTGATGTAAATTAAAGCGTGCCATTTAAATTTTCTTTTTTACATTAATCCATAAAACAATTTACCATTTTATATCAATTGAAATTATAACTCAAAATGTATTTTTATTTTTTGGCTGAAGTATTATAGGTTGATTATAATCCATCTTCCATATATAATAAGTGACCTGATGACAAAATTGTAGATATGATAAGATTTTTTATATCGATTATCACTAGAATTCTTATAGAAGGTTGGTGTGGTAATACTTTCGTAATAAAACAAAAAAACTTTCTATACTCGTTATTAGAACTAGCATAGAAAGTTGCTAAGGTGACAATTTTGTAATAAAGTAGAAAATTTTCTAACAATTATACTTAGGATCAACAATATATAAAAAGTGAAGTGGTGACAATTTTGTAATAAAGTAAAAAACTTTCTAAGTTAGTTCATTACTATAATTACTAGCATAATACATTAAATATTGTTCTTTCACTTTATTTCCCATTTTCGCCTCATTGTCACTCTCCTCGTCGAAGTTTCCTCATTGCATTATCGAAGTCTCCCTCATATTTGCTCCTCCCTCTCGTGATCTTTAATCATTGTCATTCCTCGTTATCACAACTTTCATTCTCCTCGCCACTACATTCATCTACACCATTCTTGCTCTTGTCGCTCCTCTCCTTGCCATTGCTCTCGTCCTAGAAGGTTCTCTCATTTTCACTTTGGTTAGTCTTGAACCCTAATCTATTATTGTGTTTATTGGTGTTTATTTTGTTTATTGTGTTAGCCATGTCGATTTGGAGTCTCAGGCCTTCTTCACAAAGAAATGCGAGACAAGAGTGGTATTGGAGGCAAATAAATGTTTTGTGGGAATGCATACCTCGCATATGTGAATGAAAAGGCAAAGGAAGTGACATAGTGATTAAATGACAACAGTAGTAAGAACGAGGCTAGGGTATCGCCTATGATGAAATTAAGTTTTCATGAAGAATTTGAAAATGAATGGCTATGTCAATTATAACATAATCACCATAAAAAGTAAAAATTTTCTATACCAACTATATTAATGTTAGTTAGAGAACTGTCTTAAAAGGCCTATTTTCTAATTGACATAAAAAGTTTTCTATGTATTAGTGTTTTTGTTTTAGAAAATGAATTATTGATATAAAAAGGGTGTTTGAAACTTTTATTACAATGTGTTTTTCAATATTTTCTCTCGTGTTACCTTTATTTCTCGTTAAATATGGTTTGGGTTAAATATGTTTTTGGTCTCTTAACTTTCACTACAAGAAAAATCATCATTACATACAGCCAAAATCCGTATATAATCCCTAAAATCCGTATATAAAATAGTGTTATATACGAATTATATACGGCTAAAAATCCGTATATAATAGGGACGTAGATAAGATTATATACGGATAATCCGTATATAAATTACATACGGATAATCCGTATATAAATTACATACGGATAATCCGTAGATAATCCGTAAATATCTGTATATAATTATATACGGAAAATCCGTATATAATATTACATACGGAAAAATCCGTATGTAATTTATGATTTTATAAAAAAAAGTAGATGATTCAACACCTGCATTTAATAGTTACAAGTTTCAATAGCTAATAAAAATTAACATAACTAAACATAATTGTCAAATGACCAAAAACCATCTAATAGATGAAATATTTACAACTATTTATAAGTAAAAGATTTCCAAAGATAAATAAATAAAACCTGGAGTACCTAAAGTTCTCTAATACTAATACCTATATTTGCGTTCAATAACTAAAAATCTTATATATTTGATAAGAGGCAAAACCAGATTACAAAACTTAGTATTGTGGGGAAGTCCATGTCCTCAAATCTCTCCTAACAAGCATGGTCATTCTCAACATTTCCACCTACAAATAAATCACACCCAATAAGTGTACTTTCCTTGCTTTCTCCGTAGTCATAAACATTTTGCACCACATGATAAAAGTTGACAAATAAAAGAAAGTATTATGAAGAGAAGAGAAGACTAACCTGGACATAAATGGTGCCTGATGAGCAGTACCTTTAAGAAGATAAGATGTACCCCAACAAATGGCTTCTTTGGCATTCTGCAACTTACCTTTCATCTCTCCCACCACTCCAAGAAAGCATAGTGGTGGAGAAGGCCATGGAAAACCAAACATTACATTGTCCCCAACATCATAGTACACTCCAATCAAATCAATCTGCGTTGCACATTTAACCCAAAATAAGCAATACCTGACGGATAGTGCAATCTTCTTAGTGTCGGTGGTGGATAGTGCTGAACCGTCCTCCTGCTCCTTCATCAATTCACGGATCTTCGTCCTCCAGTCGTGCTCCACGCTTGACGATATGGCATGACACTCGATGGACAGTTGGAGCAATACCTGACAGATGATCGTGGTGAGCTGGCCTTATTCCTTCCCTGAACTGAGTTTGGAAAGGAGGTCCGCCCGGGTATTTTCTTCCCGGGGGATGTGTTGAATTTGGATGTCCTCGAACTCCCGGGCTAGGGTCGACACCCTGTGGTAGTATTTGACCAGGCTTTCTTCCTTCACTTGGAATTCTCCGTTCATTTGGCCGACCACCAGCTGGGAATCGGTCCGGCACCTCAATCTTCGCGCGGCCATGTCGCGGGCAAGCTCTAACCCGGCGATCAGGGTTTCGTACTCGGCCTAATTGTTGGAAACTCTGAATTTAAACACCAAAGAGTGTTCAATGAGAAAACCGTTAGGTCCCTCCAGCTTCACTGACCGTACGTCCTGAGGCCCTATCCACATATAAACACCATTCTTCGCCGACCCCCAACGGCAATTAAGCAGCGAAGTCGGCTAAGTGCTGGCCTTTCACTGACCCTCTAGGTTCATACCTGAGCCCGAACTCTGACAATTCGATGGCACAACCGACCATCCTTCCGGCAAGGTCGGGTTTTCTCAGAATTTTGGATATGGGATGATCAGTCTTGACCACTACTTGGTGGCTTTGGAAGTAAGGCCTTAACCTCCTGGCCGCGTGAAGAAGGGCAAGAGCTATCTTCTCAACCTGATGGTAGCGGGTTTCGGCATCTTGGAGGGCGCGGCTGATGAAATAAATCAACTTGGGTTCAAGGCCCCCTTGAAGTAGGACAGCACTCACAGCTGAGTCGGATACCCCCAAGTAAATCTGCAGCTCCTCCCCCAGGTTGGGCCGGTTCATGACCGGAGGGTTCTAGAGTATCATCTTTACGTCTTGGAATGCGCACTCACACTCCTCATCCCACTTACATGAGTTGCCTTTCTTCAGCTTGCGGAGTACCGGACGGATCCGCTTGGCCATCCTGGCGATAAAACGAGATAAAGTCGTTAGGCGGCCAACCAATCTCTGAACTTCTTTGAGGGTGGTCGGGCTTTTCATGTTGATGATAGCGTCGCATTTGTCTGGATTAGCCTCGATTCCCCGCGACGTTAACATGAAGCCCATGAATTTTCTGGCCGGCACCCCAAAAGTACACTTGGCCGAGTTTAGGCGCATCCCGTACTTCTTGATCTGTTTGAAGACCTCCTCCAAATCTCGTATGTGCGCCACTCCGTCCACCGAACGTACCACCATGTCGTCTGTGTACACGTCCATGCACCGGCCAATCTGGTTGGCAAAGATTCTATCCATTAAGCGCTGGTAAGTGGCCCAAGCATTTTTCAGCCCGAAGGGCATAACCTCGTAGCAGTAGCTAGCCTTCTTGGTGATGAAGACCGTCTTTTCCCGGTCTGGGGCATACATTGGTATATGATTATACCCTGAGTATGCATCCAAGAAGCTCAGAATCTTATGACCGGATACCCCATCGACCAGGGCGCCGACACTAGGTAGCGGGTGAGAGTCCTTTGGACAAGCCTTGTTCAGGTCGGTGTAGTCCGTACACATCCTCCACTTGTCGTTCGACTTCTTGACCATCACGACATTGGCCAACCACGTGGTGTAGGTCACTTCCCGGATGAATCCCGCTTCTCTCAATTTCCCAACCTCTTCTTCGATCGCCCTCCTCTTCTCTTCCCCCATCCGTCGCTTCTTTTGGGACACTGGTCGTGCTTCCTTAAACAGTGCCAGCTTATGAGATACCACCAAGGGATGAATCCCTGACATATCGGCCGCCGTCCAGGCAAACAAATCTCTATTGCGCCACAGAAGGCTTCTGAGTCGCCTCTCTACCTCCTCTAGACCGTTGGCTATCGCTGTTGTCTGGGTCGCGTCCTTCCCTATGACTATAGGTTGGGTCTCCCCTATCGATTCTTGGCAGTCCTCAGTATTCGTCCTATGGTCCAGGTCGGCCATCGCCACCTCGGACTGGCTGATCTTCCTCCTTAGGGTACAGCTTAAGCCCGGCTGCATAACACTATCTGGCCGTTTTCTGGTCGGCCCTTACTGTATGTATAGTTCCCCGATGACTGGGGTCTTTCAGGGTCAAGTGAGGGGTCGACAAGATGGCTCCGAAAGCGTTCAGAGATGGTCGTCCAAGGAGGACGTTATACGATGTGTTTGCCTCCACCAGTAGATATCTCACCCTCCTCTCGTCTCCATCTCGGCCGGTGCCCAACCGTGTATGCAAGTCTACATACCCCCTTGTATCCACCCTCTCTCCGGCGAATCCAACGATTTGCTCATTATACGATACTATTAGGTCCTCAGAAATGTCCATTTGCTGGAAAGTCTTCCAGTAAAGGATGTTGACCGAGCTCCCTTGGTCGATGAGCACCTTGCTGACCCCGTTCCGCGCGATCTCAGTGGTTATCACCATTGGGTCGTCCTGCTCAGGGTCAGGCGCGTGAAAGTCATCATCTGTGAAGGTGATGGGTGGCACCGTCCTCATCGGGGTGTCAATGGCATGCACAGACCGCAACGCCCGGACGTGCTTCTTGCGTGCGTTAGAGGATGAGCCCCCTCCAACGAATCCTCCAGAGATGATATTAATCATCCCTCTCAAGGGACGGTCGTCCCCTCCTCCGCGACTTCGACTTCTCCTCCTGTCCTCCCAAGGGTACTCCTGTCGACGATACCGGGCGTCCCGATTGTGAGCAGTTCTTCTCTCCTCCGCCCTTTGAGGACTCGCCCTCCTAGGACTTCTCTCCCGGACAGGTGATCGGTCCGGTCGATAGGTTTTAACGTACTTCAACAGTCGTCCAGCGCGAATCAACTCTTCAATCTTATCCTTAAGGGTAACACAATCCTTTGTGTCGTGACCCATATTTTGGTGGTACAGGCAGTGCTTGGTTCCATCCGCATTGGGTGGTGTAGGCCGCTTCTCCGGTGCCTGCAACAATCGCGTGCTCAACGCCTCGTGGAAAATCTGAGTTCGGGGGACGTTCAAAGCTATGTATTGCTGGAAACGGGGCCCCCAGGGTCCATCCCGAGGCCTCGAGCCCCCGGCCCGATGAATTTGGTTCTCCGCCTTCTTCCCTTCACTCTTCTCCCCCTTAGCCTCCTGAAGCTCCTTTTGATAACTCTGTTTCATGTCCTCCACCCTAATCTCATCCGCCGCTCTTTCACGCAGCTCTTTCATCGTCTTGGGTGGTGTCCGGCACACACTTTCCTTGAAGGGGTCGGGTCTCAAGGCCGACATGATATGCTGTAGAGCAAGCTCCAAGGTAAGGCCTTTCACCCTCCGGACGGTCTTTTGGTACCGATCCATGAATGTTTTTAGTGGTTCCTCCTTATCCTACTTGAGGTTCATCAGATCGACCACCGTAATGTCCCTGGTGATACATGCCGCAAACTGCTTTTTAAACATGGCTTCTAATCCTTTGAAATTGGCTTTGCAACCGTTCGGTAACGCGTTGAACCATTCCAAAGCTTCCCCTTCCAAGGAGAGAAAGAATGTCCGGCACCAGATAGCATCGCAGCCAGTGCGGAAAGACATGGCGTTAGTAAAGGATTTAACATAGGCGTCCGGGTCGGTGGTGCCGTCGTACATCTTGAATTGAGGCGAAACGAACTATTCAGAGATGTGAACGTCCATTATGGCCTGAACGAATGGGACGGGAACGGTCGGCCTTTCCCCCCTTACCGACACCACCTTCTCCTCCTTGTCTCCACTCGCCTTTTCCTGTTTCTGACCCTCCTGGGTCGGGGCACTACTATGCTCTTCTCCCTCATTCACCACTGTTTTCTCTTGCCTTTGTTCCCCTGCGCCCTCATTACCCCGAGCGGCGATAACTCTGGTGATCTGCGTTGCACACTCCGCTCACACAGCTGCCATCTCCTCTTCATGTCGTTTCTGTATCTCCTCCAATCGTCTCTCCAACATCCTAATCATCTCTCATTGCTCGTCAGCGTTTGTGTTCCTCATGGTCACCATTGGTATTTATCCTCCGGCCCCACGGTGGGCGCCAAAATGTTTCGGTAGTGGATCCGGTCACACTCACCTACACATTTACTTCTCAGTCCTTCACGTCGTCCGGTCACCTGCACCTCCTTACCAAACTTCTGTATGTCCGTCTTACGCACCTTTCTTCCAATAACGGTCGGTCGGTTACCTGCCAAAGATACTCTGACGCTCAAGTTAGAATTAGGTCCGTTCGGTTACTCGGTTCTTAGTATTAAATGCAGTTCAATTCAATTCACCTACCTCTTACTGTTGACCTCTATATATAGTGTCAGTTTTGGGCCCGAGGTTAAGGCTTTTCTAATTAAAGCCCAATAACATTTTAATTAGGGCCCAAAAGCGGTTAAACTCCTATTAAAATTAACTTACCTCGGAACCTCTCGAGCGTAGCCGGTCGGCCATTTCGGTCTTCGATTATTCTTAACGTTGGCCGACCACAAATCGGCCAGCTGCCCAGTATTTCTTTTGGTCGGCCTATGGCCGGACCGGGTGACCAGTACACCTCGTAATTGATATGCCTATTAAGTTTGATTTTTACGCGTGTTCCAAACACAGTGAGCAATGATATAATTTTGAGCTGATTGATTTTGGATAAGGATCTCTCTAAGATCAAAAGAGATGGTTATCCATTTTTTTTATCTAATAAGTCAAAGATTGTAGCAAATACCAACTCATGAATTATAGATTAAAGTCTTCTAGATAACCAAAAGAAAAGCATTTGAAAGCAAGCAATTCTTTGTTCTAAACATGTTTTTTACTTTGTCTTGTCTTGTATACAAAGTTGATTCATGAATGATAATAATAATATGATTCAACCCCTTCTGTTCAACTAGTTGTATCTTCTTGGACCAAACACCTTCACACACGAAATACCGCCACTTTTTTCATCCAAAAAACACATGAAGATTACCTTTTTTTTTTCTTCATGGGTTCTATACCACTGAATAATGAATTAAATTTGTAAATCTTAATAAATATATTTTAAATTTAACTTAATTTTATAAAATTAAATTATTATTATTATTATTATAAAACTAACGTAAACACAAACAAAAACTTGATATATATAGGTTAAATATGTCTTTTGGTCCTCATATTTGTACCCAATTCTCAACTGAGTCCTCATATTTCTTTTTGTCCCAATTGAGTCCAAATACTTGTTAAATTGAAGCAATTAAACCCTCTCCGTTAATTTTGAACTAACGTCGTTTGCCTATGTGATTACGTGGATATAAACATTAATAAGTCATTTATATTCATTCAATTTCGTGGCAATTAAACCTTCTTCTTCCTTTCCTTCATTAATCCGTTAAGGCCTTGAGTACAATGAAACCATGAAAACTCTTTCTGCTTTTAATCCACTCCAAAAACCATTCCCTCTGCTTTCAAGCTCCTCACCAGAGAAACACAACAGAAAGAGGAAAACAACAGAAAAAGGAAAACACCAGAACCACCCCATTAGAACCTCCACCCCAACTCACGCATCACACCATCATCATCTTCAACCTGCACTGCACAAAGCCACAGAAACAAAATCCAATCACAAAGAACAAAGACCAATTTCCAGCACTCAACACACACTTATCATTCCCAATCTCAATACACAAAACATCAAACAATAGAAGAAACTAATCAATAAGTGGCATTCAAAAATGAGAAGAGGGGAAAACGGATTTAGTTCCCCGACACCGGCGACGGTGCTGCTGGAGGCGCCTGGAGTTTGAGGGAAAAGAAAGAACAGAGAGGGAAGAGAACGACGCTGGTGGCGCCGGTGGGGAAGCGTCTCTGGCAAGGACAACGGTGAACGGTGGAGTTGGCGACGGCTTGGGCTGCAGCTCCGGTACGCTTGGAGTCGCCGACGGCGCCATAGCCTGCGGCGGCTGGTGCATTCTCAAACAGGGGGAGTTCCTCCCTCGCGCGTGGAGAAGAAGATGAACGATGGTGGTCAGGCGCCACCCACAGTGGCTCTTCCGGTGTAGGCACTGGCGAAGCAGTGGATGGCGTCTCGCGGTGGCCGTTCGGTTTGAGGCTGAGGCAGAGTGAGTGCGTGAAGTGGCGGAGGTGATTTCCCCTAGGGTTTTGCTCAGAGGAAGAGACTTGTGTCTCTTAGATGCTGAACGCAGAAATGTTGAAATCAGAGGGAGAGCTTGAGGACCCTTAATTTTCTGCTGTAGAGTCTTGGGCCTGAGCCCTTATGCCATCTTCATGGAATTTCCTCCAATCCACGCTTTCTTGATACAATCTTCAAGTACAGTGGTGGTGCTGTTGGCCTTCTTTGGGAAGCCTAGGAGAACCCTGGTGGTGGAGGGAAGAAAGATCACGGGAGAGATTTTTGAGAAATGAAAAGCTGAGTGGTGAAGACTCAAGAAAAAAAAAATTACGTGGAATTAAATTTAATACACGTCAACTTAAATAAATCATAATTTAGCATTTACAAACGACGTTAGTTCAAAATTAACGGAGAGGGTTTAATTGCTTCAATTTAACAAGTATTTGGACTCAATTTGGACAAAAAAAATATGAGGACCCAGTTGAGAATTGAGACCAAATATGAGGACCAAAAGACATATTTAACCATATATATATATATATATATATATATATATATATATATATATATATATATATATATATATATATATATATACTGTTTTTAGGTTTAATAGCCAATTTAGTCCTCACTTTGGTTGAAAAATCTCAATTTAGTCCCTCATTATAAAAGTGTTTTAAATTAGTCCTAACTTTTAAAATAGTGGGTCAGATTAGTCCCTTCTGTTAAATATAAGTTAACGAAATTCATGGATGATGATGTGGCACAACTTAAAGCTAACGAGGGACCAATCTAACACATCAACTTTAAGCTGTGTCACATCATCATCCATTAACTTCGTTAACTTATATTTAATGAAAGGGACCAATCTGACCCACTATTTTAAAAGTTAGGACTAATGTAAAACACTTTTATAACGAGGGACTAAATTGAGATTTTCAACCAAAGTGGGAACTAAATTGGCTATTAAACATTGTTTTTAAAGACTTATTCATTGTGCAAGAATATAGAATATCAAAATTTTTAAAAATCTCATAATTAACAAAAAAATTTAACAGCATAAATATAATAGGAAAAGATGAATAACTGATAGAGAATAAGGTGAGAATGAGAGTGAGAGAGATGTGTGAATTTGTGTCTTTTTTTGAGAGATGAAGTGAATCTATTTATAGGGAGGAGGTGGATTGAGATATCTCAACCTCCCACGGCTGAAGTTTTCAGAAAAAACAGAAATAGGCCACCGTTCTTCACATGACTTACGGAAATGCCAAGACTTTGTGGAGGGAAAATAATAGCTTCCATGCATTGAGAAATGTTCCCAAATGCGTCTCCATGACTTGTGGCAACGCTTCAAAGGAGTAACCACCATAGGCATGAGCCAACGGTTAGGGTAAACTTAAATGTGATAGATTAAATTGAGTTGTTTATTTGTTTAAGATTTTGTTAGCTTCGGAGTACAATGGTCCGTAGATTAATATTAGACAACAATAAAGAATAAATGATGTCTTAATGGTAGAATTTACAGCTTTGTAAATGAAAAGTCAATATGCAAGTATAAATTGTAAGTGTCTGATTGACATACATTGGGGAAAAACACCATAAACATATTTAGAAATATCAAAGTGAGTGTCATTTTCTAACAAATTGACATCAGAGTTGAGATAGCCTGAGTGTCCGAGTGAGAAAGAGACAGTGAGAGAGAGATGACCAACCTTGCAAACAGTGTGTCTTTGTCCTAATTGACAACAAAGTTAATGTTAACAATTGGGATGTACAAATGATAGCTCGTCTAGAATCCTAAGACATGTGGAATGTTGTTGTGAATGGCTACGAAGAGCTTGCGGAAGATGTAGAGTAATCAATTGCCAAAGTTTCCGCATTAAGAGAATCACGGGTGACGGATCAATCAGTCATATACATATTGTACCGAGTTGTTAATGAATCTAGCTTTGAGAAGATAGTGAATGATAAATCTTCAAGAGAAGCATGACAAATTCTTGAGAAACTCTACAAAGGCGATAACCATGTAAAACAAATTAAACTTCAAACTCTCATATATGAGTTTAAGAGTATGAGAATGAAGAGTAGAGAATGAGTGACCAAGTATATATCTACAGTGGAGGCGATAACAAATCAACTCGAAAGAAATGGAGAGGAGTTGACTGTCACCCGTATTGTGGAGAAGATCCTAAGGTCATTGACTAAGGACTTCGAGAATATTGTGTGTGCAATTGAGTAGTCCAACGACTTGACCATGCTCTTGGTTAAAGAACTTGTTGGGTCTTTGGAGGCACACGAGCAACGGAGGAGAATGTTGTTTGAGCCACTTTACTTTGGGCAAAACATGACCTACAGGAAGGTGCTCGGAACATTCGAGGCCAAGGTGGTCCTAGACGAATAGGTCGTGGACAAGGAGATCGTGGCAAAAATGATGACGGAAGTGATTATGAAGACGACCAGGAGCAAACTGGTCAACAGAACTAGCGTGACCATGGACAAAAGGGAGACCGAGGAGGTCGATTAAGTAAGTCTGATATTGAATGCTATAAATGTGGCAAGCATGGCCACTATGCGAGTGACTGTAGATTAATCAAATGTTAATATTGTGGTAAGACCGGTCATATAGCAAAATATTGTCGAGATGAGAGAAAGGAAGCGACAAATCTCCTTACTAAGGAAGCCAGTGAAGAAATTGGAATTGGCAAGAAGCTTATATGCAGAGTTGTCAAGCACGAGCTGCAAACCCTGGTTGCCAAGCTACCGATCTTGGATGTCGAGCTATCGAGTAAGAGCCTGAAAATTATAATGACAAAAGCACGGAAGAGCATCTACATAGCTCAGTGGAGAGCTTGTAGGAGTTGATGGAGAACCCAATCAACATCATGGAGATCTCAGATAGACACAACGTAAATGTTGGTTCAACAACTGAAGATGTAAATGGAGCAATGATAAGTATATCAATCAATAAAGATGAACCAATGACGAAACTAAGATCATAGATGGCGAAAAAAATGTTGTTGATGCTTTGTACGTTGTTCCTCTTAGGAACTCTAGCTTTCCCCCAGACGAAGAAGTCAAAGGAGGAATTGAAAGAAGTATCAAACTTTGATATTGAGATTGATGGAAAATTTTTCATGACATTGAGGGCAAAACCAAAAGGCCAATAACCAGTATCTGCCTCCTTTTGTTATTATTGATGACAATGGAACATGTTGGTCCAATAGTCAACGGTGATGTTGTTAGTACATTCAATTTCTAAATGAAACGTATGGTTATGATTGCAAAGTCTAAGGATGCAAATAAAGGAATTTGTTGAGAAATTGGAGAAACTAGCAAAGGAGTTGCTAGATATGCTTTATGAAAATATTGGATTAGAGAAGGGGGTACGTGAAGAGGGAATTTATGGATCAAGAGGTCCTCAGTTTAGAACAAGAGTATGGAACATCGTGTGATTGGTCGAAGTGATGGAATGAGAATGTTGGTGGCCTCATTTTACAACCCTAGCAGTGATGTTGTTATCTACCCTACACCATCATTGTTGGAGAGAGAGGCATAGAGGAAGGGTCATTATTCTGGATATAGTAGGCGTAAGGATTTATAGTATTCTTCGTTGGAGAAAACATCTTTGTTATAAAGAAAGGTGTTTCAAAAGATGAAAATGAAGATGAGAGGAACCCAATCACCAAGAACAAATTGGTCAAAGTAATATAGAAGTCGATCAAGGTGAAACTGAAGAACTCGACATTTAATGAAAGAGCAAGTTCAATATGAGTTGATGCACTTCGAAAAGTCTAAATGAAAGACAAAATAAGGATTTAAGTTTAAAGGAGAATATTGTTATGGTAAACTTAAATGTGATACATTTAATTGGATTGTTTATTTGTTTAAATGTTTTGTTAGTTTTAGAGTGTAAGGGTCAGTAGATTAATGTAGTGGTTATTAGATAATAATATAGAGAATAATGGTGTCTTAATGGTAAAGTTTATGACTTTGTAGATAAAAAGACAATGTGTGAATCTATAAATTGTAGAGTTTAATGGTTTATGGTCTTAATGATTATGCACAATATGAAAAAATACCATAAACATATTCAAAAATATGAAAATGATTGTCACTTTTTAACACCAAAAATACGAAAGTGAGTGTCATTTTCTAACACCACCGGTGATGAGGTTTTGTTCACACTAATGAAAAGTTACATTCAATCAAAATTAATCTATAATCTATAATTATAAAATAAGATTTACACTCATTTATATTTAATATATTTTTCTTATTTCTTTTATGCAAAGACAATTACATTTCAAATATATGACTAAACATTAATAATAATTCAATAATAAATAACACAATAAATATAATAAATAATATTACTAATAAATTTCGAATAACTGTGATATTATACTAAGACACATTAAATATAATAAATAATAAATATTGTTAGAATAAGTTTTGATTATACGTAACACCGACATAATCTTTAAACTTAAATCCATAATATAAAACCGGAATATTTCAATTATTTATATATTATCTATGTAACTTACCATGAATGTTAAACCGTGTGCAATGCGTCATTAAACAGGGACAATGAAGATGCCTTCTTGACTCAAGTGGGAGAATGGTGAATAAGATAAAAGAAAGATGGCGGAAGGTATGAATTTTTCAATAAAAAAGCTTAACAATTAAATTGGAAATAAAAATCTCTGGGCAAAAAGTCTTGATGAGAACAAGATGTTGGTTGATGATGTTAGTGGACAAAATTGGACTCCAAGGTTCGTGAAAGAATAAATTAGTAGAAAGTAATAGCAACAGTATAAGATGCAAGAAAGTGACACCAAGGAAAATAAATTTCGAGACTTTCATGCTTATGATTGACATCTGTGAGTGCAGGAATTGAGATATAAAAGTTGGAAATTGGTAAAAAGATGTCTCCATGTCGGAATCTTAGATATATAAAATGGACAACTGAGTTGAAAAGATTGTGCCAATTTTGTGATATTACAAAGTGCCAACAAGGCCACATTCTAATACTAAGACATCACAACCCAAACGTGTCAAAAATGTGTTTGAAATGCATTTATGTCACACAATCTAAAGCATATTTTCTTCGTATCTAAAGTGGTTCACAATTATCCACCCCCCAAAAAACACTTAATATGAATTATTTTATTTTAATTTTTTAATACGTATGTTAAAAAGAACAAAGATGTTTTTATGCATACCAAAAACATGTTAGTTTAGATGCAGATGAATGCTTTTGGCAAAATCTAATCCAAATCTAATGTTTTTTGTTCTTGCACGTTAATTCAGGAAGCCGAAAGGCAATTTAGGAACATGTTAAGGGGAATGTAACAAAATTGGTCAGACCAAAGTTTTACGACAAGTATTCAAGTAGTGTACAATTCAAACTTCTAATCTTATAAAATGTTTTATATAGGTTTTGTTCAGTTTCAACACGGTTCTGGAATTCTGGAGGTAATTAAGAGAGAAATTTCGAAAAAAAATCAGCTATATTCATCTGACTATCGTACATATAACAATTTATTTTAAAAAAAAAAAACATGGCATACATGATTTTACACGTACTCTTCGATATATGTGCCTCATTATTGTACGATATGTTATTGGGTCGAAGTTGTGTAGTGTGGGCCTGGTAACTATGGGGAATTCGTGTTGAGCGGCTTCTTCCTGCACTCAATTTTTTTCTTTCTGCACCCACATAAAATTTAAAATCCCCAAATTAACCCGCTTATAAAACAAAACTCGACACAAACTATTTCTTGAGTATTGTTTCTTTGTACACCTCAGAAACTCCAACGACCACCTTTTTCTTCGTTTAGGGAAAGAGTGTTATTAAGCGTGGGGAGAAAACAATAGAAGGATAAAGTCCTCAAGATTGACATAAGATGCATAACTTTTATTTCTATTTGAAAAAGTCAGAAGTTAACAAACTTAAATTTGCACTTATTTCGAACATCTTCTGTGTAAAAAATATTATTTATAAGATCTTATATCATAGGTAATGAATTTTTTTTTTAAATATCAAAATCTTCAAAATGATAAAAAATATTATATTTTCAAATTTATTCTATTAAAAGGAAATATTGTGGATCCTAGAAAACCATATTAATTTAACATGGAATGATATTTAAAAAAAGTAGTGTAAGATTTTAAAATAAGATATTATTAAAGATAATACACACTATAATTTGATTATATACTTAATTAAACTAGGATCTCTAATACTCTATATAAAACAGAGAAAAAAAATTGAAAGAAAACTTATAGCACACGATTAATTATTTTCTGTTATATAATTTATTATATCATGTGTTTTTAGTATAAATAATCTTATATAATGTGTGAGGGTCTTGTATTTTTTTTTAAAAGACCATTTGGGCTTTTAGTGAGGCTGTTAGACTCATAAGACTAAGGTCAGCATAGCCTTAGAAGAGGGGAGCTTCTCATTTTCTGTTTCAATTACATAAGCCACTCTCTCTCTAAAAAAAACTTCTCTGCCCTAATTCTCTCTAACTTCTCTCTACAATTTCAGCTCTTTGAACTGATCAAATCTTAGTTAGGTGCTACCAAATCATTCCTGGCATAGAGGGCTTCGATTCAAACCGAACAATTCTTTGTTCCAGCGGGTAAGTCATTTTCTCCTCTTTCTCCCACTGTTCTTGAGCTTAGGGCATGCAACAACTTTTCTGGTTGCATGTGACCTTTCCCTTCGCGATTTCCATTTTTCTAACTCTAAGAGTTGTACTCTACACCAAATTGGTGGTTGTAGGTCCTGTGAATGTGTTGTTGTACTAGGGGTAATATTAGAGCTCTTCAATTAGCTTACTATTAAGCTTTCCAAGTAAGGAGAGCTAATTATTTTTGTATGAATTTATTTTATAAAAATATATGCATATGAATGTTAAATTGATGTGCTCTGGTGAAACTGTTTTATGACTTTGATTGTATTGGGTGTTATAACTGAAACTATGAAATTGTGCATGTTGTGATGGGATGAATTTAATCTGTTTTGAATGAGTTTAATCTCTAGAAATGGTGTGTGCTGATTATTATTTGACTAGGATGAGTTTGTTGGCCGAAATTGATCTTGTTGCAAAAGGTTGGAGTAAGGATTCTGTAGTCGCATTGATATAGGTAGTAAGTAGGTACAGAGATATTGTTTTAGGCTACTGTGAGAGGAAGTAATATATAAAAATTGGGCATTTGAGGTCTAGAGGACAACATACTAGTTTAGGTAACTTCAATAAATTAATTAGAATTTGTTCAGAGCCTTTCTTTGTTGGTAGGAGAGAGGAACCTTAAAAACCTGAGTTGGCACATCCCTGATCATAGAGCAGCCCTGGCCTGGTCCAGTCAGTTGTGACTAGTCATATGTGCTGGCGTCGCTTGGGAGAAACTAAGATCTCTACTGTGATGGTAATTAGACAAATAGTTTACCAAATAGGAACCATTTTGGAGTGTAAGGAGGATTGGGAAAAGGTAGGATCTCCACTGTAACAACACTTAGTATAGGATGAAATAATAAATATGTAACCAAATAAATATATATATATATATATATATATATATATATATATATATATATATATATATATATATATATATTTATCATAAGTAACTTAATATATATTATAAGTAACGTAATATATATGTTATATGTAGCGTTAATATGTATTATATTTTTATGAACCTATCAAAAGAATAAGGTGTAGTTTTCTTTTTTTTATTATTATTATTCCATTCATTATATTAAATTTGCAGTGATAAATTTGTTTTAGCTTTCAATAATTATGCTATTATTATTTTTACATATAATCCATGATTTTATCAATTACTGTTAGTATATATTACTCTTTGGTGATAATATTACAATGTTGTTTATTTGAGATTATTGGAAGTGGTTGTGGAGCATGTTCTATTATATATGACTTGATCTTTAAGGCTTAAATATGTGGTTTGATTATAATTCAAAGGTATGTGAATTTGGAAAGACTGAAACATGATTCCATGGTTGCTTATGGTAGTTTCAAATGTAGAATCTCTTGGTGAGATTCTTAGTGTTTTAGAATGAAAGTAGAAGCTCAGTCTTGGGGGTCTTCCTGATGCTCCAATGGCCTTTCTTCTCACGTAAAGAGGATTGGACCATGTGGTGAGGAGTAGCAGGAGGTCTTAGTCTTGGAGGCTTCCATCATGCTCAAGGGCACAGAACAGACTAACCTTGTGAGTGTGGCAGGGCGGTGGAGCCCAAGTATCACACGCCACCACGGGTGCATGGCCCGCCATAGCTCGACTATCATTCTAAAGTCCGAACGAGTCAAGTCTAGAAAATAACACGCTAGGTTTTGTGTCTTATATTGTCTTGCTTGCTTATACTTGACTTGAAATTAAATTTGATGTGCATATGCTAATATAATCGCATGTTTTTTATATAATTAGCTCACCCTTGCTTGTTTGTTGCTTTGTCTGTTGTATGTGTTTTCTTTTGCAATGATCATCCATTTGGATGTGAGCAGAGGAGAATGAGGTTTCCTTTGAGACAACTTTGGAAGAAAACATAGATGTTATAACTTAGTTCTCTAGGCTTTATGTAATTTGAACTCAAGTTATTTTGAAGACTCTTGTTATATTTCAAGTTTTAAATTCCTAGCATTTTACAGGAGGATTATGATACTTCAATTCTAAATTCATGTACTGTTTAAGGATGACTATAATTCTAAGTACTCTTAACTGTTTTCCTGTATTATACATGATAACATCTTATTTATATATTCCTCTTCTATATAATTGGGACGTCACATAATGGATTATGTAACCATAAATTCTGAGAAGTTTGAACTTTTAAATCTTATATTTTAGTAATATTAACAAATAAAATGGTATTGTTATAAAATTATGTCATGTTTATTTTTTACTTCTTTTTCTTTTTCTTTTTTATATATTTCTTTCTTGGTTATCAAAGAAAGTGTAGATTTTACATTTAAGTTTAGGTTTGAAAAGCCTAGAGGCTACACTTTTTATATATTTCATAAAAAGCTTTGAAATATAAGAAATAGGTGTTGACTAATTTTTTCTGCCTACAAATGGTCGGTTCCTTTATTAGGCGCCATTATGTTTGCACCGCCCTTTTTCCTATCTTCATCCCTAAGTTTCTTTTGTTTTTTCTTTTTTCTTTTTCTTCTGATTTATTGAAAACTGATAAATATTTTATAGAAAATTAATAATTTTAATCTTTTCACAGTGTTAAGTATTATATTATTCAATAATTTAAACAATGAATTTTAAGCTTTTCACAAAATATCTAACAAAACGAGCCATAAGTTTGTCTTCTCAAATTTGGGCCTCATTATGGCACTCATTTATATTGGCCCAAATTTGCTAATCTAATTCTAACCAGCAGAGAACTCCCACGGTGACAGCTTTTTCCCGCATCTTCATCAAAAGAGTTTTGAAACAATATATATGATTATTGAAAAATATATTCTGAATTATATAATTTATATTTCAGATAATCCAGAATATTATATATAAGAATATTATATATGATACAAATTTGTACCCTAAACTATACATTTAATCTGAAACTAAAAATGAATATTCAAGTAGAGGAAAAGTTTAAAATTTTTAAATTTATAGAGATGCCGGTTGAAAGTATGGAAGTGCAGTTCATACACTAAAATCAAACCTTTTTTTTTTATCTGAAAAAAAAATGAACATATATTAATTCTTCAGTCCAATAATAACTTATATTTAACGTTGTTTCAAATAAATTAAGAAATTAAGTACTTTGAGATTAATAGTATTTATTAGATAACAGTTCTACTAAACTGTCATATTTTTCTCTTAGTTTCAATAGTTGTAAGCATCTCTAGATAACATTATTTATTACAAAATAATATGGAAATAAGCACCTGAATATATTTTTGAAAATTGAAAAAATTATGGAATAAACTCTTCTACTCAGATTATATTATCTAATTATACTTCTTTACGTCCTTAATATAAGACAGAATTTAGAAGAAATTCATGTTTTATTTACAAGACATTTCATAGTTTCTATAAAATATTAAATTTTATTTTCCTTGTTAGTCTCCACTAAATATTATAAATATGTGGTTTTTAGCAATAAATAATGAGAATTTTTTAAAAAAAAATATTAATAACGAGGATAAATTTAGTACATTGGTAATAATAATTTGAAAATTCAATAAATATTTAAATTAATTTTGTTGCTGGTTAGTGTGATTATGTTAACCTTACCACGTATTCAGGATTAGAGGCAGTAATTACAACATTACTATCTTTTTTTTAAAATAATGCTTAATTATTTTCTCCTCTGTTCATAATTATGTCATAAGTTAGCAATTATAAAAGATATTTTTATAATTTTCATATAATTCTATATATTTTTTATTTATCCTTACTAGATATATGAGTATATATGTTTATGTATTAATTGTAACATCCCAATAAATATATAGAGTAAAACTATATTTTATTCTAGGAGTTATCAAAAATCATATTAAAGAACAGTAGAGAAAGGAGATGAAATATAACTAAAGAGAGATTTGATTAAACAACTAGTTCAACCAAAATACAAGTCGTAACAATTACAAGGTTTACAAAGTTTAGGACGGATGGTTTTACAAAACTATTTAACCGGCCGTCCCGAATAATATTTACATTAAACTAAAAGGAAAGCTATGGACCGGACGGTCCAGCAAACTGCTCAGGCAGCACCTCTAAGGGTTGTTCTTCCAGCAACGCTTCCTCCAAAGTCTCCTCTTGAAGAACTTCTGCTCACATCCAAAAAGGATGATCATTGCATTTGAAGAAACGAATCCGAACGATCGAAATACCGAACGGTAAGATATAGAAAACAAACAAAACAAGTAGTAGGGTAAGCTTATGAATAATTCAACGAATCATTTATTATATCAACATACACATCGATATCACATAGTCTATTCTCAAATAAATCATCATAGAAATATCATAAATTCTCAAAATGTTCAAAAACAAAAGTCCGGACGTATGACCCTGTATGCTCGCCGCTCTTTGCACCCGGGTGGACCTGGCTGGGATACACTCAACAGACCGCCACCCGAGGTTAGTCCAATGGAACCACCTCGGTATAGAAATACCCTGAGGCTAGAGGACCTCCCGCCATTCCCACGCATGAATTACTCTCCTCTACCTGAGGTGATGTAATCACGGAATATCGGAATAGAATCGGAACCTGAGCCTATAACCACGGTCATACTAAAATCAATTTACTTCAAACATGAGATATTCCTCCTTGGAACTCTCTTACAATTCCATCCAAGTATTCAACAACTTAATAACTGTTTAAAATACGAGACCTCGCAGAACCTTAGGTAAAGAGTGTTTGAATGGTAAAACCGGACGGAAGATCAGTGATGGTTCGTCAACAGAGGTAACAAATAAAGAAACCGGTCGGAATAATAAAATTTAGAATATACATAACAAAATAGACATCCAACCTTTGAGAGGAAGGAATCAAGAAATTGATTGATGAAGTCCAGTGACTAAAAAGAAAAATGGACGGTTTATAAGATGGAGTTCTCTTCAGAAAAGTAGGGGTCCTGACTAAACTGGACATTCTATAAGAAATTCAAGACTTGGTCTAACACCGGACGCTTTACAAATTGACCAATGAAATAAAGAAAACCGGACGTTCTGTGTAAGACAGAAAATCCAAAGTGTCTGACTTAATAATATATTTTTGTTTCAGGAATACGAAATCCATTTAAGAAATGACGGGAAACCGGACGGTCATAAAGACCATTCGATTATAAGATTGATTAAACTATGTTCTTAAACTCTCTTTGAAATTTAAATGTTACAGAATTCATTTCAACCTCAGATTAATACTTTCATACAACATATAAAAAAATCAAACATTTCATATTTCATACATTCAACCATCAAACATACCAAAATTCATACATTCAACCATATAATAATTAATTATTGAATAATCATAAACTTCCCTTACCTCTAAATCCCGCTAAAACTTCACAGTGAAGGAATAACGACCAACTCTTCTAAGTTTCTGATTTCTAAAACGAAATACAAAAGTATGGTTCAGAAGAAATGGTTAAAAGATACATGCAAGCTTTAACAGCCCATGCATGTAGGAAACTAAGAACCCTAAAGAGCTTAACACTTACCAGCTCCGAACGGTCTTCAGCTTGGTACAGGTTGTACCTCTTGCTACCAGCTACCAGATTTCTTGAAAGGATTTAGTGATCTGAGAACGTTTGGGGATTAGATTTTTAGAGAGAAGATAGAAAGGTTTTAGAGAGAAGGAGGAGAATTTCAGAGTTTGCAGAAAACGAAGTTTGATGAAGAAGAAGATGATCTGCATGCAGAGAGAAAGGTTTTCATTGTTTTCTCCTTACCTTCATACAAGTGGTCGGCCAGCACTTTGTTGCCACCTGGTTTCCACTACCAACCCCCCATTCATCCTGAAGTCGCCACCTGTTTCCCACTCACAGAGATTTTCCCTGCTAAGCCGTCGCTGCACGGATTACAAGGAAAAGGCATTAATTGTTAGCAGAACTTTGTCTCCCACTCACTCAAGAGAAACCGGCCGGTCGCCACGTGGCCGGTTCTAAAATATTGGATTTTACGGGTTGTGACATTAATGAACGCTGAGAAGAGAATTTAAATTTTATTAATAATGATGGGTAATTTGTATATCGATAATATTTGTTTTTAAATTCAACTAATTTGATTATTTTTATTTATATGTGTGATTATATTATAAGTGTGTGTATTATGGACTAGAAGGAGTAATGTCGAGAATTTAATCAATGTATTTTCTAATTTCAGTATACTAATTTAAAAACAAATACTAAATTAAACAGTAAAAAAATAATAAATTTTTATAAAATAAAGTAGAAAGTTTTCCTTTTTAATATTACTCATGAAAAAATAAATAAATACCATTTTTTCTTGAAATCATAACTTTAGCATGTATTATTATTAATGTAATATCCTATTTTAACAGTTTAGGGATGAAATAAATTATTATATCATTGATAAAGCAAATTATTTAAATTATATATATTTAATATTAATATAATTATTCCTAAAAGTAAGTAATTTTAATTTTATATATATATATAACAAAACAACTAATAATAATTAGAGTTTTTGAAAACTCTTATAAAGATATCTATTAGAAGTTAAAAGAAGAATATTTTGTATCATCATTGTCTTTCACCAAAGACATATCATCAGCTAACACCGTGAAATGATCATTATAAAAGAAAAACAAAACATAAAAAATACAAAAGAAAAAATAAGGTAAGCTAGTGTACAAAAGAATGATCCTAACACATTAAAATCAAATCAAACATAAGTTAAACATGGATTAAATACATTAAGTCATATATATACACACAAATAATTGACACTAGATTCAATTATTCCAATACATGCCCTCGATAATGGAACTCATTAGAGACGTGCATTGCAATAGTATTTATTATCAATTATAATAATTAGTTTTAAATTATAATAATTAGTTTTTATTAGCTAATTTTTGTATATTTAATTTCCCTTTATTTAATTTAATTGTTAGTGTTAAACATCAATTATTATAATTAATATTATAATAATTGAAATTGGTGGAGTTTATTTCTTTAACTCTTTCCAATTAGGTTATTAATTTGAATATTTATACTACTGTAATCCAATGATAGAATTAATTTCAATCAAATACTTTTCTATATTTATGCTCTACAAAGCCATAGATAAAGGGGTATCACCCTACTACTCACAACTTTAATCCCCTTCGCACCTAGGACTAAAAAAAGTCCATAGGAGGCTAGGACATCCTCTTACTCTTCACGACATAACACATTTTACTATATTTGAGTGTGAATGGTTATTAGAGCGTCAATATACTCCCTTACGAAATAGCATATGTCAATGCATACACTAAAGATCATTGTAACATCCCGATTTTTAGAATGCCACGAGTCAATAAATATTTTTTTTAGCAGATAACTTAAAAAAATTAAATAACAATCCATTAAAATTCAACTAAAAAGACTTTTATTACAAACTTTTAACTTCTAATTCAATTTCCAAAAACAAATAAATCAAATTAACTGAAAATGTTCGAAAGTAAAATAAAAGAAACCCTTCCCAATTTCTCTCCAATTTCTTGCCGCTGTAACGATTAACTGGCACATCTGTATTAATGTCTGCTCCCGTATAACAACACGAATTATACGATCATTGCATTCACATACATAAACAATAAGGGTAAGCTATCATATTCAACTTCTTATAAAAACTTTATCACATCAATTGTTAGTCAACAAAGTAACATTGTTAACATGCACTTTTAATCAAGTATACCATAACAAAATAAATCCAAGAAGATACACTTTATTTCCCGTTAATACTCTGACGTTACATAACGGAAAGGACAAAAAGAACTAGGTACCAAATTAAAGTTCAAATAAAACTTAATAAAAAGAAAAACCTCTATTACGTTAACATGTCTGCACCACCTAATAAAATAACATTCATAATTTCAACTAATAAAACCTCTTCCATAACTAATAAAATATCATCCGTAAATATATCGAATATAATACGTTCATAAATCTACATAATATAATATCCTTAACAATAATATAATATCTTAACAATAAATAATAAAATATTCTTCTTAAATCTACTTAACATAATACGAAAATAAAACCTACCTAACCTGATATAACGTACTTGATATCATTCATAAACAATAAAATATCATTTCTTAAATTTATTTAATATAATACTTTTATAAACTTATTTAATTTAATATCATTTATAACATACTTGGTATAATATCATTTAAAATAATAAAAGATCATATCAAAACTAATCATTCACGTGTATTTGTCAGTAGCATCCAAGTAACCAAACCCAACCGTTAAACAATTACTTCTACACTACAAACCTATTACGCATTAACTTTCACAGATTTCCATATAATCTCACTGTATGCGTTCAAACCTTCGACAATACAAAACAAGCTCTATACCATGTTTTCCAAAAACGGCGATTTGTTTTAGCTTCAATTTATATACCCCATTTCGAAGTAGGATAATCCTGGTGTTTGGAGAAAACTTTAACAGAATAAAATACCCAACCACAAGATCACGTTAAAGCCTCTTAAGGCAATTTTTACTGCGGGAGTATATAACATTCTTAGAAAACATTAACCTATGATGAATCATGTAAAACATGCCAGACAATAGAGAGAAAATATGTGTGTACTGGTATATAAACAAAAAAAAAACACAGGTAACAGTACAACCCAGAAGAACTGACTAAATTTTCTTGGAAGAACTTTTCGTTCTATTCTCGAAAATATTTTCCCAATATTTTCTCACTCTCATATCCCAATACGTTTATCACAACAAGCCTACTATAGCATGTTAAAACTACTAGACAAAAATATACTCTCAGTCCAAAACAAATACTCAATGCTAGTGATTCAATAACCACATACCCTACATTATCCATCTTAGTACTATTACTTCAGAGCCTCCTAGCCTATAGTCATTGCCATTTACTACCCTCTACGCATTTTTCTTCACCACTCAAACAAAGTAACATCATACAATGCATACGCACAAATTCCCACCACAATAGTAAACTCAAACAATACTATGCGAAACTATAATCATGGAAAGATTCAATTTGTAGACTTACTACGTAATATATATATATATATATATATATATATATATATATATATATATACACACACACACACACACACACATACATATATGGCACAATGCATCATCATCAAATCTTATATGTAGAAACTGTATCACCCAAATTTACACTAATGATATATCATACGCTTATGCAGTTATATATCATAGCATTCATCAAATATGGACCAAGTAGCAATGGGCATTGATAAAGAGCATGCATAGACTACAACGGAAGGACAAGCACAAGAAAACAACACAAAACCATGGTTAGCTTCCCTTACCTCTTTAAACCATTGGGTGGTTTGACCTTGTCGTTCTTCTACAACACAATCGTACTCTTCTAACCAAAGTTCACTGTTTTTCTTCCTCAATTCTTACTGCTCGTTCTTTTCCCTCCCCCAAAGAATTCTCAGGTTACCCTTTTATCTAAGCTAATTTGAAACCTCCCACTAATCCTTGCTTTTAGGAAAAGAAACTACTTCATTAATTCAAACATCACAAGAATATCAGGACATATAATTATGATCATTGATCGACAAAATCGTATAGATGAGTAAAAAGATGCATGCAAATTGAAGAAGATCACATATAACAGATAACAGAGATAGACCAAGAAAAGAGGATAAAACACAACTTACGCGAATGAAAAAACTTATCGATCCATATTTAGGAGCTTGTCGCAAAGATAAATCCTATATTCTTGGTTATTTAATTAGACGAACAAAAATATAAAAATCTTAAATTAAAGTCAAAGAACTTTAGAAAATAATTTATAAAAAAATGGTGTATTTTAAAATGATAAAATTCGTTCATAATAAAACTATTTATATTAAAATATTTTATATTAAAATAATTGAGTCTTTTATGATTTCAAAAATTTCATATTTTAAGTCTTTACATGTAATAAGGTGAACTATTTTGACAAATACACTTTCCTCCACTTTCTATAATGATTAAGGAATGTAATTAATTATAAGCTTAATATCAATTTTGTTTCTTATAAATTATAATAATTATTCAATATTTTTTATTTATTGATTATTTATTTATTTATGTAATGTAGTCATATATTAAAAAATAATAATGTAATTTCTTTTCTTTAGGAACGGAGGATGAGCGAAGAATTTCAACTCCACTTTCAGAAATTTTGTTGGTCCCCACCCATGCCGGTTTTACTAGAATGTGTAGAAGCCACAAGCCTAAAGACAGAAGTTGACAGCAACCAGAGCAAGAACAACATTTTTAGAAAATATGAAAACTACATTAAATTAAAAACAAATTAAGAAATAAATAAATAAATACTATAAACATAAAAACCAAAAGTTGTATTAAATTTTAATTGTTTTGTTATTTACATTAAATGTGCTTTATTTACAACATAATTAAAATAAAATAATTAATTTAATTTTAAACTTTTATGCCAATTGATAAATTGAAGTAAATTTTTCCATAAAAATGAATTTGTTGACATGTAGGAAGTGATATTTATGAGAAATTATAAATAAAGATTTTTTATATTAAACAATTTATTAGCCTCCATTATTTTCACATTTTTTTCCTTGTTAAAACATTATATCAAGTATGATATTTATACTTATCTTTCTTTAAATATAGAGAAAGGAAGTACAAGAAAAAAAAGATAAAAATAAAATAGACTTTCCTTAGTTTAAAAGAAATAGAAGAAAAATGGAGTATATTATTATAATATTCATTTTAAAATAGAACAAATCAATTTATAAGAAATTTAGTTTAAAAATAATGTTCATTTTATTTTTATTGTATATTATTATAATATAGCATACGAGGGAGTAATAAACTGACGGGGGAGGCTTTTTTTACGTTTTTCTTTCTCTTAAAAACAGAAGTTAGTTGATTTTGGAAGAATATATAAAATTCATAAACCAGGTTTTAATTTAAAACACGACTTTAATTAAAGAAAAAAAGTACTAAAACAACATTTTAAAATATGAATTCTAAACACAGAACTTATCATAACAACTGTTATAAATCGCAAGAGACATTTTTCTTAATTGATCTTGTTTTTGACTGATTTTCTTAATAGATTTGAAACCCATTAATTTCCATAGTTTTTTTTTAAAATATTCTCTAAAATAAAACGTTAAAAAAAAGTAAGTGATACTTGTTAACAATTTAGATAATGAAATTTTGACAACATTTTAATATTATTATCATTTTGTGATAGATTCAAAATTATTTCATAATATAATTATAAACACGAGTAATTACATAATCATTCTAAATGATATTAGAATGTTGTAAAATTATTGTGAAATTATCATTTTTCTAATTTATGTAGAGCATTTCTTTATTTTTTACGTGGAAATGAATTTTTTTATTCTAAAAGAAAACCCATGATAATTATTTGTCTTGTTTCATGTGCATCGCACCAAACAAAACCTTATCATTAATTCTTCTGAAAATGTGGTACCTTGTTTAAAGTGGAATTAAATTGGTAGCGTGAACCTCGAGTCCCAAGAAGTTTCGACGAAAGTTCCAGTGAATACAAGGAAACCAAAAGTAGGACACACCTACACCTAACAATAACTTCAAAACAAAATAAAATTCATTTTTTATATATTTTTATTGCTAAATCATTAAATATTTTTATTAATTTAAACAACAAATTAATTTATACGGAAATAAAAATTAAAAAATAAAATATAAATTAATTTTTTTTATTATGATAAATTATTATTTTTCTTCTATAACAGAGTTAACATGAAGTTCATGAAAAAGAGTGTCTTCTTTCTCTTAGTCAAAACCGACAACAGACGTATATTCCAACGCCAATCCTAAACCCAACATAACCCACTTATCACTAATGTCGTTATCTTACAAGGTGTCGTCATTGATGCCACGTGGCCGCTTTCCATTTGATTCATGGTACTTTACAATAATTAAAAAATATATTATTTTACTAAATTTAAATCTAAAACGGTTCGTGAACGAAAAACGAGACTTGTAATAGTTTTTGTTTTTATTTAATGATATTATAGTAATATAACATGGGAAGGAGACTGGAAATTAACAACGTTAGCGAATCAAGACTAAAATAATGGTATAATAAATTTATGAGTTTTTTATATCAGATATTTAAAAGTCAATTATGTGCTACTACTTCTAGATTTTAACATAAACAAAGTTATCCAACTTCATCATATTCATTAATAATTTTGTTTAAATTATTTGATGATTTTACGTTCACCAAAAATAATAAAAAAAGTAATTTATTTGTATCGTCCTTTATCTAGTATAAGGACAAAAATATTAGAAAGAAACTATTTGAAATTTATTTATGTTTAAAAAAAGAGTAAAAATTTCGTTAAGATGGTTCGTTAAAAAATTATTCAATTAAAACAACTTCAATGAAAATATATCTCTAATTTTCCACTATTTTCTGTATTTTTTTAATATATATTTACTTTTAATTATTTCCTTTGCTTATTTTTCTGTATAGTTTGAGTTTTTTTCCTTAAAAAAAAGAGTAATATATTTTCTTAATTTACATAAGACTTTTATACTGAAAAAGTGTGAAAACGGAAATTATTTATGCAATTGGTGTTCCAATCAAACAAATTTCCAAATTTGGTGCAATGAATATTTTTTGGATTGATATAAAGTGTATTATTTACATGTGAATGAGCCTTCAAAAAGTCAATCTTCAAGTTATGAATCTATGAGCCATAGAGTGGATTTTTGTGTTGAACCTCAAGTTCAGTGTTTTGTAGAAAACCTTCATAATGATTAATTGTGTACTTTAATAATTAATTATATACCTTCAAATATAACTTAAACAAAAACACAGTATGTGCCATATAATATGTTCCATAATAAAATATTTTTATATCATAGTTGATTACTTCAATTGTTTCTGTACAACGAAGGGAGACTACCTACTGATTTGCATGTTTAAAGTTATATATGTGACACAAAAAGTAACATAAATATTCTAAAGATAATTATCATACTAGTAAAAAAAATATAAAACAATCACAATTTATTATGTTAGTTGTACTCCACCTATCATATTATGGTGCAGCATAAATGTCAATATGTTATTTTAATTTTAACTGACAGTAAAAATTTATTAGTGTAAAAAAATAAAACTTACTATGTGAGGTGTATAATGCACCTAAATTAGAACGGTAACATGTTTTGAACGTTGTTGGTACAAATATAATTTAATTAACTTTTAAAAAAATTGAGAAAGATATAATTGAATTAATTTTTCAAAAATTGAGACTTAATTGAAAAAAGTAAAATAAAATAAGGAGTCTATTTAATTACTTATTACACATATGTTATCCATGATTTGTGATAATATTATTGTAAAGTAAAAATAAGATCTATTTTTATTGAAGATATATTGCATTCAATATACTATGAAAGTATCTAATAATCATTTATACCCATTGATGAAAAAAGAATGGAAAAAAAATTGACTCTTTATATTATGTTCAATTATATAAAAAAGTTTTGTTATTTGTATAAACTAATAAATACATGTGGTGTCATGTGAATAATGTTATAACATGCTTGAGGTATGACATTATGTACTTAAAAAAAGAAACACATAATGCAATCAATTAATTACACATAATAAAGTACATAATGTATTTTAAACACAATTGATTATACTCATGGAAATTATGGATTGCCACTTCATTATGATACCTTGTTACATCTTTCAAGAATGCAACACATTTCAGCCATGCACTTATCAAACAAGAATACAAGAACACCTTCTCAATCGAAATAAATTACTTTCAATATTGTTGAAAAAAGAAGCAAGATTTTTTGAGGAAGGAAAGGAACTCACGAACCTAGAAGCACAAAAATGAAAAAAGCTAACTTAAAGCAAATGTGAAAGAAAAAACAATAGTTTTCGGGACATTGAAGCAGAAGAGTAAAATATAAAGGAAAAATCATAAAACCAAAAGGTCCAACTTACAACAATTCAAATTCAATGTCATGTCCCTTCAAATAAACAAGGGTTCATACTATTCATAGTAAAACAATTAGACTTGGAGGGAGCTTCATTTAAGAAAAAGTAAATCACATTGAACATGATTTTCTTTTTCACTGTAAGATTTCTGTTAACTCAAAAACTATTTCATTGCAGTGGTTTCCACAAGTTATAATACTGATATCACCAACCGTTCTCTAGTTTTTGGTTCAATGAATTTGGAAAATCCAAGAAAGAAAAAATCGTCACAAACACTACTAAAAGCATTAAATATATAAAAACAAAAGTGTTTTACTCGAAATTTACGTTTTAAAAGTTCAAAATAACAGCCAGAATAGTTTGTCATTCCCTAACATATAAAAATTACAGTTTATTCTTTAATTAAATTGTAGATGTAGCTTAACCCTTTTTTCTCACTAGCATCTAAAGTACAAATAATATAGTATAATCAAAATATACAATTCTAATCTGACTATCTTTCATAATCAAATTTGATGATCTTATAAAAGAAAGAAACATTATTCCATTCTGCACTGGTTAGGATATATGTTGCAAGCATCCAATCAATGTGCCATATATTATTATTCCACAAGTTAACGAGCTTAAGCCACGTATAATATAAATATATTCCACATTAAACTCTACCGAGTGGATCGCACTTTTCCTTCGAAAAAAATTATTAATTATACACCCAAATAATAAAAATAATAAAAACAACAAACTGATTTAAGAAAAAAAAAATGAAGAAGTTGCCTTCGTTCTTATATATATTTTCAATTTTTTTTATAACATGATCATGATCATCATCTGACATGTCCCATCATCACAATCACAACCATCACCGATGCAGTTCCATCATACGAGAGAAGTCCTCAAAGCACACGAATCCGTCCCCTTTCTTGTCCACACCCTCTATCATGCGCCGGCACTCCTCTAACGTGCACAGCTCGTCGCCGATAGCTCTGAACACCCGAAGCAACTCCTCCGCCGAGATCCTACCATCACGATCCGTGTCGAACACTGCGAAGGCCTCCTTAAGTTCCTCCGGATCCGACCCGGACTCTGGACCCGACCCGATGTGGTTCATGAGGGCCTCCACTGTGATGCAGCCTCCGGCTCCTCCGTCGACCTCACTGAGCATGAGCGCGACGTCGGACGCGCCCAGGCGCGTGAGGATTGCCTCAAGATCCTGGCGAGAAACGACCCCATCGTTGTCTCGGTCGATTAGGCGGAAGGCCTGGGCGAGGTCCCACCGAACGTCGACAGTGACGTCGGACCAGTCGCCGGAAGCGCCAGGGAGGACGCTAGTGGGAGTGAGAGAACCGGCGGCACTGGGTGCGGCGGGCTTGTGGACGGAGTCATCGGAGGAGGAGGATCCGAAAGAGGGTGGGTCGGATCGGGATAAAGATCGGTCCTTTTTGGAGCGGAAGAGGTGTTTTGGACTGAGTTTGAGGTTTTTGGGGTTGATGCTAATGAGCTTCATTATGGGTGATTGAAGAGAATGAAGAATGTGGAAGAAGAAGAAGAAGAAGAGGAAGAGAAAAGTAAAAGGTGGGGGTTGAGAGGAAAGAGTGGGGAAGGTGGTGGGATTAAATGGAGGCGCCATGAGAGGGCCATTTCTCACTCTTGGGTAGCTTCCACGAAGTTTCCTATAAATCATGCTGTCATTTTAAAAGAACATGCCTATTTATATTTCTTATTTTCCTTAACTATTTCTTTTAATCATAATATCTTACTTTCCAATGCTAACCACTCCATCTACACTTCTTTTCACCATCTTCATAAATATCTTTAATCCTAATTATTCATCAAATTTCAAATGTTTACCATCGATCATAAATACTTAGAAAAAAAATCAAATTAAAATAAATTTTTATTTATTGAACAGTCTAGAATAATCATATGTCGGTATTTAAGGTAAAAGCATTGTGTATCGATAATTTAATTCTGCAATCCTCTAAATCAATTATTGAAGGTACTGAGGACCCTAAAGAACGACTTAGTAGTTTAATTGTTTTTGTTGTTATTGGTAAAGAATAAATAGTTGTTTTCTCCTCGTGGTATATAATAAGATGGTATAAGGTTTTCTTCTTAAGTAAAATGAAATGGTTAGTGTTTTAATGTTTAATTTAAGGCATCAAGGAGTGTTTTCTTGCATAGTAGCTTTGATGTCGTTGTTTTCTTAGTTGAATTAAAATTTTGTTATGTTTGTGATGTGTAATCTATAGTTGGATGTGGAATGGTTGATAATGTTCTTTGTTGATTATGTTATTTTTGTTATTATTTTTATATGACTATTAATTCAGTGATAAAGTCTTTCTAATGTCTTTTTGCATATTTCAATTTACACTAATGCTATTTTATAGTTGCATAAGTTTACATTAACTCACAGTTAATTTTATTTGTTTATAGATTGCTTAAAAAATAATTATAAAATGAATTTTACTGTGTTTTAATGCTATTTGATAGTTGAGTAATAGAAACTTTACATGCATTTGTTTATAAAATGGTTTGAAAAATTCAATTATGGTAATTGTTTTTTCTCCGAAAATAAACAAATTACTCATTGTCTTGATTTGTCTTCATTTTTTAAGTTTTAAATTTATATAGTGTTGCTTATTTAATTAAAGTGGTAAGAATTTTATTATGTTTTGCAATGTGATAATTGTGATTTATAAAAATAAATTTTATCTCTAGTGTACATATCGGTTCCGATCGTCAAAAGATTCAATGTTGATCAGTAGCAATTACCAATTGATCACGACGATCAACCGATAGAACGACATGAACGGAAAAATAATGTATAAGACACTAAAAGTTAATTAATACATTTAATTAATCATATCAAACATAAAATATATGACATTAATGAGCGATTAATAAGTTTTAATACTTACAGATATTTTGTCTTAATGAATGATTAATGAGCCTAACTGCTACAAGCCCTATATATACACGATTACACTAGTGCAAAAACGTTGTTTAACGTTGGTTATTTTGGACTTTTAACGTCTACTAAACAACCGACATCATTTCCGGTGACGTCAATGGGACGTCAGACATGAATATAACCGACACCTATAATGATGTCAGTCAGTGCCATGTCCGATGTCACTAAACGTCGAAGTAGGACTAACTGGACGTCTAAAGACATTATATAGACGTCGGTCTGAGCAATAACCGACGTCGAAGAGGCACTAAAGACTTCAAAAATGACACTGACTGACGTCTAAAAGGTACTATAGACGTCGGTGTATACATTAACCGACGTCTAATACAGTGGTTGTGTTTTAGTGCAGCTTTGTTCCCGTCTTTGGATAGCCTAGTAGCACAATCTCCTTTTGCTAGTTTCCCCCAAAAAAAAGCTTGCGTCTTTTGAATTTCTTATGGCATTTCAACCCAAAACCGAACTTGGGTTGTTGCTTAGTTCCATTTTCATCCGCAAGAGGGAAAAATCACGGTGAAATGATAACTAGGCAACGACCCAGGATCATTTTTGGGTTGAAACGACCAAAAGAAATTCACAATACGCTGCTTTTTCTGGAGACAACTAGCAAATGGAGAATGTGTTACTACATTACCCCAAGAAAGGAACAAAACTGCACTGAAACATAACACAAAGAAAGCAAAATTTAATCAGTTGAACCAGAAGATAATCGATGGAAGACTAAACAAAGTTTAAACGGTAAACATAAAAAAAATACCTGGGATGCAATGCCGGAAGAGAGAAAAAGAAGAGGAGGAAGACGATAAAGATATCAGAAACAATAATGCAATGTCGCAAGAGAGAAACAAGAGAAAAAAGAGAAAAAAGAGAAGAGAGGAAGACGATATTAGAAACTGAATGTCGTGAATAGTCTGCGATTTATTTAAAATGAAATGGAGCATCGGTTGCTTGCGAAACCGACGTCTAGTTAACATTAGACGTCGGTTCTCTAACTAATTCGACGACCAAGTTAACATTTAAACTGACTTTTTTAATGCCCATTAGACGTATGTTGTGAAGGGGCACCGACGTCTAGGGCGCTGAACCGATTGACGTTTCACTTCCTGTCAGGGACGTAGACGACAATTGTGAAGGGGCGCCGGACGTGGAAGTGCCTCAGAGTTTGATGCACATAATTAATTACAGGCACATAGACGTCGCGGACCCAGAAATTCGACGTCTATTTTACAGAAATTTTTGTCTTCCCGACTTCCGGACAGGCCATAGACATCAGTTTTTGACAAGCTGACATCTAATCGCATGGGAGTCAGGTGACCAACATTAACTGCACCCAAGTAGATGTCGGTCCCCCATCACAACCGACGTCAAATGTGCAGGAGAAGTCTGTCTTCTCGCCTACCTTATTACATTGGATGTCGGCTTACGGCAGAGCTGACGTGTACTGCTTAATAGACGTCGCATTAACTTGAAGCTGACGTCTAGGTTACCATCTTATTTACGGTAATGTCACTGGTCATCATATGACGTCGGTGGAGCTCGAACATACGTCTATGAGCTGACGTTAAACAGCGTTTTTCGACTAGTGAGATGTCAGTTAGGAGGTGCCCCGACGTCTAAAATACTATAAACGTCGGGGCACCTTCTAACTTACGTCTATATGGCCAACTTATTTACGAAAATGCCACCGGTCATGAATATACGTCGAGCTTACCCTTAACCGACGTCTAAGGGGTGACGTTCAATAGCGTTTTTGCACTAGTGTTAATGTCCATGTAAACACACTTTTTGATAATCATATTGACCTTCTAGAGACATATTTGATTTGACAGAGAAGTCATTTTGCAGGCGGAACAAGACGAAGAAGAGAACGTTCGGAGTGAAGTGCAACGTAGGCTAACAAAGCAGAAGAGAAGACGATCGACCTCGGTTGCATCCAATTGAAACATTATCTTTTCTTAAATAAGTGAGAGGTGATAAATTTATATTAGAAAAATTATGATAAAGAGTAAAAGAATTAATTCTTTTTTCAAGAGGAAGGCTTGTGATGAAGATGAAAAAAAAGCATTTACATATTGAGAAATTTCATGAGAATCCAATAATTGAGAAAATGAAAAATTACTCCTTAAAACTCCTAGAGTTACACATAATGAATTTGAAAATTCTATAAAACGTTATCTGAGGAATTGTCTTCAAATTTGGCAATACCCACCAAACCAAATTGATGAGGTACAAATGGCTTCTCTAAAATGGGGTCCATATCAAATGCGTTTAGAAAACTATCCATGGTTTGGTAAAGATGATCTTCAAGAAGATTTAAATATACTTGGTTTAGCTTATTTCCTTTTCATATTAGAGTATTCAATATTAAAAGATGTTGCATATTGTTTACCTTCTTATCTTTGTACTTTAAAAGAATATTTTAATTAGGATTTGTTATAATGGGGTTAATTAAGCATGAGATACAAAAACATGTTAAAAATAACTTTAATTTCATAAAATTTCTTTTGAGGTATGTTAGTGCAGTTGTAGCTAAGTTGAACTCATGGAGGTATGAAAATAAATTGGTTAAAGTTTCAAGACATCTTAAAGACAACAAAGAATAGAAAATAATCAAAATCACAGAAACTTAACTCAAGCATTGCATGAAGAAGACAAAAAAAAGTGAAAAAGTGAAGAAATTTGGTTATACCAAGAAGAGGAAATGGGCAACAAAAATTGAACCTTACAGTTTCTCTATTTTTTTTAAAAAAGGTTTCAATAATTGATAAATATTTGTGATAACAGATAATTAAAAAGAAATATATCTTTAGATATCTTTAAATAATTACCTTATTTAACTATATAAGTACATATCAAAAGATAATATTTGCCAAATCTTTTTGAATCTGGCAAATATCTTAGATATTTTTAAATCTCCACAACAATTAAATATACCTTAAAGATATTGAATTATTTAGAAGATAATTGAAGAAGATTACATTATCAAACAGAATATTACAACAACAAGAAAACTCAAAACAAAGCCTAGTTAAATTTTTATATAAAAATACGTAGGGAATCATATTAGGAGGGCTTATAAACCCTTTAAGGGGCCTAGTTTTTTTCTATCCACCATCTTTCACGTTTTTCACTATCTCTTATTTTATTTTTATGTTATTTCTACATTCCATGGAGTATTAATAGATTCTGAGGTTAGATGAATAAATTGGTTTGTTCTTTTTTTATGTTGTGATTTATATTTTTCCATGTATTTTGTTTCCTAATCAAGTAAAAGTAATGATTTTTACATTGTAGCAAATTAGCACAATGTTAATCTACATAACTTATTAATCATATGAGTCCATAGCTTTTAATATTAATTGAGAATTTACTTTGATTAAAATTAGAAACTTTCAATGATTGGATGAGATTTTGTAAAAAATAATTGAGAATTTATTTTGATAAAAGATGAAAACTTTAACAAGAATTAATCAAGAATGTATTTTGGTTAATTAACTTTTTACTTGATATAAGATGTAAAAGAATAGACATGATTAGACATAATAATACTTAATTGAGAATTTACTTTGGTTAAATCTAGTATGATTAATCTACAAAGTTCTTTTTTTAATTCATAAAATACTTTGATCAATAGTGAAAACACTAATAATTTAATTGAGAATTTACATTGATTAAGACATAGATTAATTTGAAAATCTAAGACAATGAATTGAAAATATAATACAATGACGAATTCTATTTTGAAAAGACAGTGAAATCAACCTATTTTTGTTATTATTGTTTTTATTTATTTTTATCTTTTCAATTCTATTTCTTTTTGCTATTACTATTTTGTTATTTAATCTTTTATTTATCTTTATTTTTTATGTATTATCTTTATTTTGTTTTATTAATAATTTTATAAAAACTAATTTGTTAAGAATCAATTTTATGTTTATTGGGAGAAGACTTAGGGTTGACTTTACCCTTTATATTTTGTTGACTATTATCATACTAATACTAAAGTGTTAGTATTAATTTGATCACATCAACAATAATGTTATAATAAATTACTAAAAAATATGATTTCTTTTTATAAAATAGATAACATTGAATTGTCTCAATTTGAGACTTCTATGTAGCAAGTAAGGACACTCTTGTTACAAAAAAGGACTTATAAATACAAATAACTATAAATTGAATCAATAAAAATTGTAATTACACTAAATCCTGAAGAACTTGATTGTCCAACTCACTTTGTAGTCAAGACAACCTTACACTTTAACCTAATTACTCTAAGAAACCAAAAAATAAAAATAAAAATCTGAAGAACAAAGTTACTCACCTCACTTTGTAGTCAATACAACCTTGAACTTCAGATAAACTAACCTAAGAAAGCTATAAAACTATGTATATTGAAAGTTTAGAATTTGAAATCTTTATAATTTTCTAACTTAAGCTTTTTATTAGTCTAACCTAAGAAGGAAACCTATTAAGTCGAAAAATTATTTACAATAGGTCACATTAACTTCCAAGTACAAGTCATATTTATGTGCAAATTGTTCTAGATAGTGTAAACTCATTCATAACTTCACCAAGTGGCAGATAATCCAGCTTCTTTTGCAAGCTTCTCCACTCATATGAAGCACTATCTTTGTAAAATTCACTTTTAATTAAAAAATTATAGCCAAATGTTATGATGCAGAAAAATAAGTAGCACGCAAGAGTGAGTGAGTGTATGATAAATAGATGACTAGGGTTTGTATGAAAATGAAATGGTGCATGTGTGTGGGTTTGTTCTAC
This sequence comes from Vigna mungo, assembly GCA_036885675.1. Classification (NCBI taxonomy): domain Eukaryota; kingdom Viridiplantae; phylum Streptophyta; class Magnoliopsida; order Fabales; family Fabaceae; genus Vigna; species Vigna mungo. Next base: position 27,783,759 of record CP144695.1, on the reverse strand, counting down.
CTTGGGGTGATCAAAAGTTACAAGAATTTAGGGAAAGTTGCTTTCTTATTGTAAAAAGGACACTTTCTCCCATGAATCTTCTACTTTTCAAACGTGCTTTTCATCAACTTTATTTATGATTTTTAAAATTTTATTTTATTTATGATTTCTAAAATTTAACTTAAGAACACAATTATCACTTTTCATCAACTTTAAAACTTGTACTTTAATATTCATAGAATAAGATAAAGTTTTTTATGACTATTTCTACTTTTCAGATTCGATTAATTAATTAATAAATAAAATTTATTAAAGTTTAGAATAAAATATATTATAAATCAAAGTACAAATATAATAATTTTATTGTTGTGAAAAATACGTTTAATTTCTTAATAAATATCTAAAGACACTACTTAAACGCTCTTTTTTTTTTAACTTTTTCCCTGTGTGAGCTTTTTACTTTTTACTTTCTCTTTTTCTTTCTTCGAAAACTTTTTTTTTAATATTTTTATGATATTAATTTGTTATAAATTATAAATTTTATAAATGTAAAACACTAAATAAATATTACGTAAAACATGCTGACATGTTTTTATTTCATTTTATTAGTTATAATAAAAATTATAACGAAATAAACAAAAATAAAAAAATTTAACGATTTACATATAAGATTATTCATTGTTTTTTTATATCTAAAATTTGGAATTATTACATTGTTAATATATATATTTAACTTTTTGTTATATATATATGGACATAATTATTATGATCTAAGGTAAAAATTTTATGTATGAATTGATTCAACCTCTTATCATTCAACTTTTTGAAAATACAATTGATCCTAACAAAACATTCATGCAAACATAGATATGTGTTAATGAATGTAATTTTTTAAGGAAGATTTACTTAATTAATTGACTAATTATTTGTAATTTATAATAAGGTCCATTGACAATTAATGATTATACCAAGAGAAATCATAATTGTATGGTTTTATTCCAAGCAATGGAAAATGAAACCTGACTAGAAATTCATGTTACAAATGTAGGTGTTTCTTTTTTTCATATAATTTACTTAATTATATTAATATTAACTTATGTTTCAAATAGTTTAAATTTAATTAGAGTTGTGAATAAGCTCATAGCACAACAAATTCAAGTACTATATTCACATACGGGAACTCATTGACTTTAAAGTTATTAATTTTCGCATGTCATTTTATGATCTTGATATGTGATTATTATTTTTGTCATGTTTAGTGTAACAAACAACCAAATTCATGGACATATGACTATTATATTATGTCTCGAATCAAAATTATCATTCAAACATGAATTTGAGATTATTGGACTAAGATAAATAATATATACCTTTCACATATTATAAATAACATTAAACTTTAAATATTAGTATGCATATATAATGAAATTGTGTTATTTTTGTAATATTTTAAGAATTCATCACCTATAACGAATAACACAATGAAGAAGATATGATAAGAATGAGCAGCATATCAAAATTATATGACAAACAATAACAAATTTATTTTTCTTCAAGAATTTGATTAGTTTAGTTTTAATAGTTTTAGTTTTGATAACTTTCATTTTAGTCTTACCTTTAATTAGTGTATTGTTTTAGTTTTGAACTTGTGCTTAAAATATTTAAATTTGTGCTCCAATATGGAGCATTTTTGTTTTTCAAGTTAGGAAAAATTAAAAGTATATATATATATATATATATATATATATATATATTTAAAATAAAAAGAGTAATTAATATTTATTAATACATTAATCAACATCTGTTTACGTTCAACTATACCATAATAAACATGAAATGACGTCGGTTAATTTATGCCCATCTCTTGTTAGAAAGAATGTCAATTGAACGTTGATGATGTATTATGCAATTCGTCGTCTAGTTGATAAAAAGTTACACTTTTTTAATTAATCAATATAGTAAATATAATTTTTAATATTACTTGAAAATACATCATATTAAATAACTACAAGAACTAGGTAAATTAAACAGCAAAAGAAGTAAGAATTTTATATTTTTCATGCCATTATTAAATATCTCTTTGGCTCCTCGAGATGGTCCAAAACTGATGTGTTTTTTAAAATTTTCTTTTTCTCCTTTCGGCAATTTCAAACAGTTAACTAAATTGGATCATATTTGATATGCACATGAAAGATAGAATAAAGTACTTGAAAAATAAGGATCAGTTTGGCTTCTTCGTCATTTTTAATCATTTGGAGACATATTCTAAGCACTAAACTATAGGAAATAAGCAAGGCAGAGAGAATATGTTGGTTACATATCAAGTTGATAACATATTTTTAGCATTGAACTTCGTGCACCGAACATACGATTTTTAAAATATTTTTTAATTGAATAAAAAATATGTCTAGTTTACTCTATGACTTTGAATTCCTCTATCTAGTGTATTATTTTTACCGATAGTAAAATGATTAAAACATATTATATGTTGTGAAAAAAAAAAGTTTACACGCATATAAATTATGTTTATCACACATAATGTCACACCCTACTAAATAATTATCCTTAGTGACGGCCACGTGTCGACCGTCCGTTCTCTCCTGGTGAGTGGGAGACAAATTCTGCCAAGCATTTAACTACCGTCCTTCGTAATCCGTGCAGCAGCAGCAGATCAGTGAAGCCAGAAAGTGAAAACCAGGTGGCACGCTAGGAGTAGACGGGCGTTTTAGTGGAAAACATGTGGCATCCAGAGAATGGTCGACCGTTCGGTTTGGAGGCCATACTTAAGGTAGAAATTCCAAAATCCTTAACACTTTCTGCATGCAATCTTCTTCTTCTTCCTCAAACCCAACTTTCTGAAACTTTGTTTTTCTCCTCCTTCTCTCTAAATCTTAGATCTTCTCTCTAGAATTTCGATCACCCTTCATCTCTGATCATCAACCTCATTTCAGAATTAATACTCCTGGTGTCAAGATCTTTCATCTTCACCGATCAGTTTTTCAATCGGAGCACTTTGGACGTTCGGGCAATCTTACAGTAGAACCTTAGAAGTTTAGCTGGAATAGAGGTAAGGGAAGCTTATAAAGTTTAATTTTGATTTTCTGTATGTTTAAATGTATGTTTGATTTATTGCATGTTTGATATCTAAAGTATGTTGGTTGAATTTCATGAATGTAATATGGTATGATGTGGTATGATGTGGTATGATTTGTATGATAAATATAAACTTAGAGAAAATGTGAATCTGAGGGTGAAGGTCATTAGGACCGTTCGGTTTTCCCCTAAAACGACCATTTTATACCATTGTATCAAAACCTTAATGACTTGCTTATTTAGTCGTAATAATCTACCCATTACATAACGCTCGGTCTTATACTGAGTGTTCGGCTTTAACGTATTCGGTCATAGACTGATTACTTAGCCTCATATTGACTATGTTTATTATAGTAGTGTTCGTTCCATCTGAACGTTCATTTTTATATTGATAATGTTTCTTTGAAAATACTTAGTCATAAACTGAGGACTTGGTTTCATATTAATTATCTTTATTGTACTGAACGTCTGGTCCTATACTAAACGTTCAATTTGGAAGTGCTTAGTCATACATTAAGTATTCAATCTCATAATAATTATTTAGAACGTTCAGTCATACACTGAGCGTTCGGTTTATATTGCTGATGTTTATTAAAAGTGCTAAGTATTATACCAGTCCATAAATTTTAAGAACATTCGGTCATAAACTGTACGTTCGGTCATACAAGTGTTCAGTATTAGACTGACACTTAACTTATGAAGTATTCGATTTCAGATCGTTAATATTATTCATCCTGAGGACGCCCGGTCATGTAAAGTACTCGGTCATAGATCTAGTGCTCGGTTTTATGAAACTTTTAGTCAAAACTATTCGGTATTGAGTATCTGGTATTTTCTGAACCCCTTAACAACTTGGAAGTAATAACGAATGATGAATTTGATTAAGTAAGAGAATTCCACGGGCGGAATGTCTCATGTACTCGACAATGATTGGTAAAGTATGAATGTGGGAATGACTCCGGCGTTGTCCTTGATCCTGATATTCCGTGAGGACGCTTCCTCAAGTAGAGGGAGGTCTCTCATGCGTGGGAATGGCAGGAGGTCCGCGGTTATACGAGAAAATAACTGTTGAAGGACTAACCTCGAGTGGCAGCTGGAGAAAACAGTTACTACACCACCCGGGTGCTAGGGACGACCGAGCTACATGTTCATACAGTCCGGACAGTGTCTTATGGTCGGTCTTGAGTTTAAGAATGACATGTTGTATGATTGATTTGTTTGTCTTGTATGTTTACTTGTGTATTGAATTGAGAAATTAAATTTACATAAGCTTACCCTTATCTGTTTTGCCTTGTATATGTTGTCGTTCGGTATCCGACCGTTCGGCTATTCTTTTCATTGCAATGATCATCCTTTTGGATGTGAGCAGAGGATACTTTGGAAGCTGCGTTGGAAGAAACTCTGGAGGACGTTGTGCATGCCGAGGAACCAGTGGAGGTCGTGCCAGAGAGTTATTCAGGACCGTCCGGTCCTTAGTTTAGGCGTTTCTTTCCCTTTGTAACTTTGTAAACGTTTAGTTCTCGAACCTTTTTAATTTTGGCCTTTCGGCCATTGCTTTGTATTCTAGACCGTGCGGTCTCTTTTGTAATCGATGTATATATTATTTAATCGTTCGATTTAAATCTTCAGTATTTCCGTACGGCTTTGCTTATTCATTACTGTTCTCTTTTATTATTCTTGTTAACTCCTAAAAATAAATTATGGCTTTGGTTATATTTATTGGGATGTTACACATAATATACAGAAAGATTGCATACACATAATTGAATTGATTTTCCTTTTAACCTTTTTGTTTTAAGGTTAGTGAGATCCATAAAATACTTTGGTATATTTCGAAGGCTATATGCATATGATTAGGGTTGGGTATTTGTGATTTTTGGTTCAGTTTTTTTACAATGAAAAGTCACTTAATTTAAAAAGTCAGAAGTAATTTTTAGAGTTGGTTTTATTATAAATAATATTTAGTTACTGAACTTGATTTACTTTTTATAATTTTTATTATTATAAAACTATTAAATATTTTATAGCAAAACTTTCTCTAATAAAAGACTTGTTGTTAATTTATTTTATATAATTGTTAACATATTCATGTCTTTTAACTTGGTATTATAAATTATATAATTTTATAGTTAAACTTATAATAAGATAAGAATTTAATTTTTTAATAAATACAAATATTTTACATTCATTAGATAAATATAAATAATAAAAAACTATATATATATATATATATATATATATATATATATATATATATATATTTATTGTTAATCAATTCAAAACATCTAACATTATATATTAGTTTTTCTTTTATTTTTAACTAAAAAACCGAAATCAAATTGAAAAGGTTGACGAAAAATAATACAAATCTTATTAGAATAAATATCCTTTACGTAAATTATGTTGAATATGTACATTTTAGTAGTTAAAGTGTAATCGTATTACGATAATCCTTAAATATATATAAGTGGTGAAGTACTTACATTTTAAAGAACGAAATAAAAGGCTCTAAGTAACAAAGAAAAAGAGTTTGAAATAACATGTATGTCATGAAAAACATTATTATTAGTTAAAAGGCAATTTAATGTTTGATTATTATGGAAAAATTGAGAGCTTTTATATGTATTTTATATGTAAGAGTCTAGAAATTTTTTGTTTTAAAATTGATAGGATGTTTGAAGTATGTTAATAATAAAAGTTTAAAGTATAAATAATAAAAGTATAAAATATAAATAGAATTTTTATAAACAATTTTTATTATTTTAAAGCATAAATTCTTTTTATTTTTTAGAACTCTCTTTCCTTTGTTTATAAGATATCTCACAAATCGTTCATCCTTTTGAAGAGCAGACACCATAAGATATATTTGGTGCTGAACTATCAAGATCATATGATCACTTTCTTCAATAAGGTAAGTTAGTTTTATGTCCTTCATGGTCAATTGGTCTTTCTTTCGCATTTGGTTTTTGTTTGGACTTTGGTAATTGAGAGCTAAGGATCTTACCATTTGAGCAAGTTTATAGGTACTCTAATATTGAAAATTGTTTTAGAACCAAGCATTGAGTTAAGAATACTAATTTGATCATCTGAATAGGTCATTGGCCCCTAAGTGACATATTTGAGTTGGCTGTTTTGTAGTATGGCTTTGAGCGGAACTGGTGTGGCATTGAGTGCAAGTTTAGTTATGCAAGTCTAGAAGAAATTTTGCTCCGGATCGTTGAGGGCCCACTTTTAGCGCACAACGGTGGTAGGAAACTGTTGAGCATCACTTTTCACTGCAAGTCTAGAACTATTTTAACTCCAATCATTGAGTTACAGAATAATGTCGCTGAGTGAGACATTTTGTAAGAAGAATGACATTGAGCGTCATCTTTTGTGAAAAGTGTGATGTTGGGTGACATTATTGTTGTTGAGAGTCACCTTTATGCAAGAGGTTTTGCGTTGAGCGCCACCCTAAGCGTCAATTTATATAATTGTTTTGGTTTATTCCTTTTGGTTGTTTGGCATTGAGTTATATAACCATTGACTTTTTGGTGAGTAAAATAATTGTATTTATGTATATGAGGATCTATGATATGTTTATGTATGGTATGACTATTGAGAGAATTTCAATGAGAAATTTTATTTGTTTGTAGGGTTTTGTGTATGCTTTGGTATATAAGAGTTCAAAAAGGAAGTATCCTAATGTACTACCAACAATTCAACTCATATAGAGATTAATGGAGTGGGGGAAAGAATGGCAGGATATCTTTGTCCTAGGCTTTTGGTCTTAAGAGTTAAAAAATAATCTCATGAGCAGTAGGGTGATAACCCTTGTATTTATGACTTTGCAGAACATAAATACTACTACGAGTGCACACCTGCAATGAAATCCCATGGCGAAGCATATATCCGGATAATTAAATCTAAAGTAATTATATGTATGTTTTTATCAGTTTCTAATACTATATAAACGATGAACTAATATTTGATATGATTAAATGGTCCACTTATGTTTCTTTTGAACTCTAGCTTAACATGTGCTTTTTTTTTTTTTTTTGTTTCTCTTTTGTAATGATTATTTTTTGGTTTCAGCATAGGATGAGTTAGGTATATAATAGTTTCTTGTCTTTTGAAAAACTTGTATAATTTTTCTATAAGACTATATATGATGTGGCATCCCTATTTTATACCATACAAGTCTATAAAAATCAAGATGTCCACATAGATAATAAAAGAGAGCAGTTTAAGAGTAGGAAAGTTAATCAGGTTGTGATTACAGTAATCCAGAAACAAGAGGAAATTTAAAAACGTGGAAGGAACTCTAAGTATTTCAAAAGTACAGAACATAGGAAGAGCAAAATAAAATCCCTAAAGGTCTAGGCAGCAACATCTGTGTTTTCAGAATCTTCCAGGACATCCTCCAAAGTGGGCTCATTCTCCTCTGCTCACATTCAAAAATGAATGATCATTGCAAAAGAAAGACATACAACATACACAACAAAACAAGGCAAGGGTGAGCTAATTATATAAATAAACATCATGCAACAGATTAAACATTTGATCATAAGAGAGTGCATGGATAGCAAACACATTTTATAGCAAACAACCTAAACATGTGAGATTCTAGACTTGACTCGTCCGGACTTTAAAATGAGAGTCCGGCTATGGCGAGTCTTGCACCCGTGGTGACTTATGAAACTTGGGTTCCCCACCCTGCCACACTCACGAGGTTAGTCCGTTCTGCGCCTTGAGGCATACTGGGAGCCCCCAAGACTAAGGACCTCCTACTACTTCTCACCACATGGTTCAACCTCGCTAAGTGAGTTTGATTGACCATTGAAGACCAGAATGACTCCCAAGGCTGAGTCTCTACTTTCATTTTAAAACACTAAAGATCTCACCAAGAGATCTTGAACTTATAGAACTTGTTACTTAACTTGGATCACAACTTTGTCACTTTGCACTCGTACACTTTTTGCCAAAATAAACATACACGTAATCTAAATAATAAACATTCTCAATAACGTGTATTAGATATTCGATCATAAATTTAAACACAATCTCCATACTTTTCACACACATAAAATCTTAAAATTATACTTGCCAAAACAATCTTAAATTCCATAATATATATATATATATATATATATATATATATATATATATATATATATATATATATATGTGTGTGTGTGTGTGTGTGTGTGTGTGTTACGTACATTATATATACATATTATCTCAAAATAATTTACAATGTTTCCTTAGTTATGAAATTACTCGTTAAATTATTCATTTTTATAGAATGCTTGCTCCTAATTTATTCCTAGGGTGGAATTAAGTTAATTTAGGTTGGTTCTCTACTAAAATTTCCAAAGTCCTATGGTTTAGGGGATCAAATCAAAGAGACCACTTCTAAAGTGTTTTTGTTCAGTTTTATGCCTCACACAGGTTCCATGTAACTTAACTAGATTGCCTAAACAACCCAACCACCCCAAATGCTACAGATACTCGAATTCAATATGCTAATTCCCTCTCCCCAAACCAAACGCAATCAAATTCAGCTACTGATCATGGCTTAAAGGTTCTATTCTCTCCCACCTTCTCATACCCCAATTGGTCAACGGAGTGGGAACAGATGTCCACCGCAGCGGACTCACCTTCGTCACCAACATGTATGACTAGTCACAACGTACTGGACCAGGCCAAGGCTGCTCTATGATCAGTGACGTGCCAGCTCTGGTTTTTAGGTTTCCTCTATCCTACCAACAGAGAAGGTATCCTAAAAAGTTCAGTTTACTCATTCAATGTATCCTAAGGTCTGAAATTAGCTTGCTTAATTTATCTGAATTGAGCTATTGTGTTCTAGTCCTCCAGTACCCTTCCCAGTGCCTCACTTCCACCCACAAACCTAGGTTTTCTATACAGCCCAAGTCCCCCATCAAAATAACAGTGCAACATAATTTCCAGTCACCCAAAACAACCTCAGCATATATACGTTCCACTATCCATTAAGTCAAATCGAGCTAGTTTAGCTTCATAAACATCCAAAATCAACAATAAATATGGCAATAGTAATGCAGCATATTATAATCATCATATTCAACAGTCTAAACACAGTGATCAATTGAACATAGTTTAGGACATATTAAAATCCGAGAACATGAAACAGTGGCAATACAATCTCCTAAATCACATACAAAGAAATTTAGATTTTATCATATGTAAGAACATCAAACAGGTTCAAATCCATACACCATACTTTCAGTATATTTTCTAAAATATCCAGAAACAATTTAAAATGATTATTTATAAAATTAACTCCCCTTACCTGGAAAGTCCACAGTTTTAAAATATCAGAGAACGCTCCTAAGAAAATCCTTACACTATGTTGAACAAAATCGGACCTATAAATCACCGATTAGGTGATGGAGTTTTTGATTAGCTTTTTGAGTTGAAACAGTGAAGAATGAAAGACCAAATTATACAAGACTCATAAAAATCAGAAAATAGTACATACTTAGGGCAAGAACAGTGGAGGAAATTGGGGAAAACTTACTTACCAAGTGAAATAGAAATATGGTAGGCTCAAACTGAAGCCCCCGACACCAGAAACGAGTTGAAGGCACCAATTGGAGTTTTGTAAGGTTTAAATTTCTGAAAAAAGAAGAGAGAAGATGGAGAAGAGTTAGGGTTTGATTATGGAGTTTCTAGAGAGAGACTAAAATTCTGAAGAATGAAAATGCTGACTAAGGGAGAGACCCCTCTCAAGGCTAAGAGCCAACTCTGATGGGCCTGGCTGCCTGAGGCCCAATAGCCTTAAAATTTTAAGAGTCTTACATATGCTATGTTAACATAGTTATTACACTGGATAACTGTATAAATATTTTATATGCTTTTTATTTGTTTATTTTGTATTATTAAATTTTATAATATTTTATTTAATAATTTTTATATTATTAAATGAAACGTTACTTTATCTATTTCACTCAAACTCCTTTGATTTATCAACACTGACGAGTAAATAATATTCGCAAAAGTCACAAATACCTTCCTTATGAAATAATACTTGTATTCATTATCTTAAAAAAAAATAAAGATTTCTCAAGAAAGACATTAATTATATACCTATATATATTGTCCATATGTGACAATAAATAATACCTATTTGTGTGACAATAAATAATACTTACATATTTCTAAGCGTTTGTACCTTATATATTACTCATGTAAATTTTCTTCAATGCCTTCTCTCTCTTAAAAGTATTTTGAAAACTCATTTAGCCAAAGTTTTCTAATAATTTTATGAATGGGTGATAACACATGTTTATAACTTTAATGTACATTTAAATCATTCTCAATATGCTTTACTTCTAATTGTAATAAAATTTATTTTTATATTTTTAAATTTGACTTTATCTTACTTTTTTGTTATAGCTTTTTTTTTAAATATTTTTTTTCCTAATTTACTTGCATTCGATTCTTCATTTTCAATTCTTAAAAATAAACATATGATTTGGTAGATTTGAATTTTATGCTATTTCCAACCATTTTTTTTTTTGGAAATTAACACGAATTTACTAAGATTTGTATAAAATTCCACAAGAGTTCTTTATTATAGGTATAAAATATTGTTATATTTTTCTATAAATATATTTTATGAAGGCTTTTGATAATTTTAGGATGCAATGGAGAAAGCAATAAAAACAAAGTTGCGAAAGCTGTTGTACCTAAACTAGCTGTAATGTCTTTAAGCTTTTAGGTTGGAATCCCTTTGTTGCAATATCTATATATAATAAGTGTTTTCTTTTATGAGTTTCATATAATCATCATTTTTGTGTGTTGTTGGTGAATTTGGAGCGAAAATTGAATTCCAAAATTTTTTTTGAAAATGCTTACGAAACTTTGAACTTAAAAATCAAAATGTTATTGATTGGGTCCTCAAAGGGTTTGACTCTTAAACTTTGTCTTTGGATTGGAAAAGATAGTCTGAAGTTAAGAATATGTTAAACTGTGGAAATATATTATAATGTTTTAAGTTAAGAATATGTTACATTGTAGAAACTAAATTAAAAATATGCTAGATATGAAATTGATAAGTTTTCATTTAGTATGTTTTGACCTAATAAAAACTCATCACTTGACAATTCAGTTTGGCATTATTTTTATTTTTTAATTGAACTATTTTACTTCATCTTTTATTTAAAATGAATAAACTCTTACAAGCCAATTAGGAGCAATTTATAATTAATTTACTGTAATTGAATTCATTTGTTGTGCAGCTCTAATAAGAGAGCAATTTATAATTATTTTGAAGTGAGAAATGCAATAAGAAGCATATATGAGTGTGATTACTTAAGCTGTATACTTTAATAAAGAATGAAATCCTAAAATGGAGGACTGTTGGAGTTGGTTGAGGTGACCTTTGTTTGCATAGAGTGGTACGATTCCCTTTATCAACTTGGAAATGTTTTGTGGTGGCCATTAATTTTTTTTTATAATATTTGAATATTATTTACGTGTCATTTTGTGATTGGTCCACGATAGTGTTTATGATTATTATTATTGATTGTGGAGTAATTTTAGATCTATTACAAAATGATACGTAGATGATATTCAAATATTGTCAAAAAAATATTGTCTAAATATCATTATCCAACCAATTAAGATCCTCTTAGAAGAGAACTAAACCAGCTCTTAAATCCTAATCTATCTATATAATCATGGAATTTTAGGTTTTCCAAATTTATATAAAGTATCAAAAGTGACTAGAAATTTAATGTTACCGTTACATAAAATAATTAACCAGTATTACATATATACCAATAAATACAAATATTTTTTAATACTTCATCACTTAAAATATTACTCTTTAAATTTACATACTTATTTTATGGTATAACTGATTCTAAACTTAAGAGTCTTTTTGCTTATGCTTCATCCAAATTGAGAGTTGTTGATGATGCATTGAATGGTGTGGGAAACCCCTAATATTTGTGTGTAAAGTAACTGAAAAAAAAATGCAACAACTTGGTAGGACAGAAAGAAAAGTGAGATATTGAGAAAAGGAATGGATGAGATGAAGTCAAATATCTCTCCTAGAATTGAAGAGTGAATCATGATTATCATACACAAGTGGGAAGCATGGTCACCCACCATTCAAAGTGAAAACACCAATATTTTGTTTGCTTTCTATGTTGTGTGCGTGTGCAATCAGCGTGCCACATAAAACACACCCTCAAGCCCACATCATCCACTTTTCCTTTTCTTTTCACTTCATTTATCACTAATTAATGTAAAAAAAAAAACACACACAGTACAACATCCTTTAATATAACAAAATTAAAATATCTAAATATAAACACATGATTTTATCATAATTTTCAATGTGAATTTGCTAATACCAATCATATTATAAGGGTGACTTTTAGAACTTTTGCTGGTAAGAGTGAGATTTTTGTTCTTGTTGAGAAGAGAAAGTTTATTTCTAAAATAATTTCTAAACACTCAAGTAAGTAATAAAATTTATAGCTTTTATAAATATAGTAAATATAAGTATTAATTTAATATATAAATATTAATTTTTAATTACACTGTCTCGGCTAGGGTGTGGATAGGAAGATTACCCAACGTCAAATCTCACTTAACACTACCAAGAATTTGGCGATGACCAGATGGACATCAACGGTAATCAAATAGAGTAAAATATAATTTTAATATAAAAACTTCAATTTCAAACTTGTGACATCCCAAAATATATAACCATGTATATAGATATAGAATGCAACAATCATAATTAAAGAAAGCAGTGAGAGTAGTAGATAGTCGTATAGGTATAAGTTACAGTCATCCAAACACTAGGATAAATTTAAAACGAAGATAAATCTAAGGTTTCTCAAAAGATAATATTACTGAACATTAAGAAGACCTAAAGAGCATTCTCCAAAATAACAATCTATAGAAATAAGGATTAATAGACGCCCTAAGTACTAGGTGTTGGATCTTCCTCAGTCTCCAACTCCTGCTCCAGAGATACATCATCACCTACTGCTCACATCCAAAGAATTGGATGATCATCGCAAGGGAAAAGCAAACACATACAAACATACAAGTGCAAGGGTGAGCTAGGTCTCAAACAAACATACAAATCATAGCAATTAATCTAACATTACCGAGAGCATCTATTTACATACAAGCATGTAAGCCATCATGAACATAAGTACTTATTTCATAAACTCAACTAAAACAATCATCCTATCATACAAAGACTCCTAGACACGTCCAGACATAGAATGAATGTAGAGCTGGGACGGGTTGTGCACTTGTGATGGCCCGTACTGCTTTGCAAAGCCATTGCCGAGGGGTTTCACCCGACCATACACAAGGTTAGTCCGTTACCGCAGTATAGACCTCCAGTGGTAGCGTCTACCCTAGGACCTCCCACTACTCCCACCACACGCGTCGATCTTCTCTAAGTCAGAATGAAAGACCGTTGGAGTGTTAGGGATAACCCCCCATATAGAAGCCTCTATCATTCGTTCAATACACTAATCAATCTCACCGAGAGATCATAATTTCATAATCGAATCCAACCACTTCAATCAATTATTATACCTCCAATGCCATATTAATCACACACACACACACCATAACACTGCAACCATTCTAAATTTTCACAATACCTACTTAATTCACCAAAAACAATTATCTAGGCCAATTAAACCAAGCGTTTTAAGCATAAACCAAGACGTAGTGCATTGACCGGACCACTGGGACTGAACTGGGTGCCTACCGAGCACCTTTGATAGACCGAACGGTCAAGAGAAGGGCCCTTCTCTGACCGAGACCCTGCAGACTGAACGGTCGTACAGGTCGAGGGCTCCTTTCTAACTCTAAAACACCCATTTTCCCAACTTAGGGACCCAAAACCCAATCTTACCATTTGGTACCTATTTTAACCAATTTAGTGACTCAAACAAGTCACAATACAGTGCATGAAACTGTCCCAACAGTCCAAAAACGTGACAAACCCCATTTGCTCAAAATCACTACCTCACTTCCTCCAAAATGGCCAAAAATTGACCCTAAGACACTTGATTTTCCTTCCTAACAATACCACAACAGATTTTACCAAAATAGTCCCAACATGCATAATTCATCATTCAAAACGTCCCAGACAGTTCATAATCATCAATCATCAATTCACACAACATACACATTTCCATACATGCATTTCAAGTTAATATAACCAATTTCATGCCTCCAACAACATACAATTTCAAAATTTTCATACATTTAAACATACCACTAAAATGAAAAGAAGAACTAGCTCCCCTTACCTCTAGTATAGACGTCCAACTTAAGGAAGAGTCCTAGACCACTTGTTTTGAACCCAAAGTGTGAGAATCACCTATAAATCATTAATTGATGATGGGCAACAAGTCTTAGAACTTAATTGAAGCTAGATTGTGGAAGAAACGAAATGGGTTGCATGCAACAAGAAATCACATGCTAGAAACCTAAGGCAAAGGAAAAAAAGGGGCTTTCTTACCGGTTGGATGAAATGGAAAATCGATCGGTAGAAACGTAGCTCGTGGAGTCCTGAAGGTTTAGGTAGCTTCAATTTGAGAAACAAACGGTTAGATTCTGAGTTATGGTAGATGGAAGGTAAGGCAATGAAGAAAAAGAGAAGAAGAAGAAGAAGAGTTGAGTTTTGGTGAATTCAGGAGAGAGAGAGAGAGAGAGAGAGAGAGAGAGAGAGAGAGAGAGAGAGAGAGAGAGAGAGAGAGAAAAATGGACTGAAACTTCTCAAGGTAAGTTTTATTAAAATTTATTTTTGCTATTTAAATTTACCCAATGATTAGCTGCCACGTGTATTCCACTTAAAGATATTTTTCAAGGTATTACAAACTAATATAATTTTAATATAATAAAAAATTTAATTTCAATAATTTTATTTAAATATACATATTTAATTTTTATTAATTGTCTTGTGTATTTAACTGAGGAAAAATTATATAATGTTGGAATATAAAGTAGAGTTATATAAAATAGAATAGAGAAAGTGGTTTTCAAATAAATGGATTTTCTTCATTTCAAAATATCTGATATTTTAGGATAACTTGTGTAACGGGATATTAAAGATTTTATTTTGAATCTTTCTTTCCCACATAAATTAGTTTTGTCAATTAGTCGGTCACCGTGATTAGTCATTGAAAAGTCACAATAATGTATCTATAAAATTACGTGTGTCATAGAAAAAATATTTTATTACGTAATTTTAAATTTTGTAAAAAATATCTTTTTTTGAACATGGGTAAAGAGCATGTATGAAAGTGATAAGCTCCTAACCTCTCACTGAAAAGCATGCCCGGACAGATTTCTTAAAAAAATTAAGAGAGAAAAATAAATTAATTTAATTTTGTTATGAAATAAAATTAGTTTATAAACAAGTTAAAGTTTAAAAAGTCACAGAAATTCTTTTACAACTGGCTCATTCATAAATGAATTTTAGTTTATAAACAAATTGTTCGTAACTTTTCTTAATATTTAAATAGTTAAGTGATAGTGTTATATATGTGTTCGGTATTTTTTTGTGTTGGAGAATTTTCCGTGTGCTCGACCATTTACGTAGAATTTTTTTAAAACATATACTAATAGTTTGAAAGAATACATGCAACATTATTTGAGATACACCATCTTTGTTTTGTTTTGTGTTATGATAATTATCCTACGTTTACATTTCACTCTGTATCTGAATTGCAATAATGAAAAAAAAAAGTTAATTATGGATGCAAAACTAGTTGGGCTTGCTCAAAATGTTGAGAAAATGATTGGTGGAAAGCGTCATTGTTGTTTGGTTCATTTATTGCGATTAGATATGTGTTTAAATAGATTACGTCATCATGTTCTTCCATACCCTGTGGTCATGGTTTCTGCATTAAATATAAGGCAGGAGTGAAATTCAAAACCACAAATATTCTCGAAATTAGATTTTGGTTGGAAATATTTACATGGATACTGAAGGAATGAGCGTACATAATATTGGATATTTTAAAATTGTATATCAGAATTTGAAGAATATATATATATATATATATAATACCTTTTTCAAATGTGAGTTTTGGAAGAGAAAAAGTTCAAAATATATTTAAGTGTTACTTAATTGATTATATATTTTATGCAATTAATTAAGTTTATTATTTTTTGAAAATTGTTTTCAGTTTAGTCATATCTGATATAGCGATTATATTTTTAAATATGTTTAACTAGCATTATATGCGAATTAATTATATTAATTGTGTATTTAATTAAGAGTTGAGTTAGTTGTAATACTTTACATCTATTTTATATGTAATCGATTATTTTGCGTATGATATAATGAAAATTATAAATTGATGCATTGTTTGTAATTCTGAAAACTTTGATAATTTTTATTTTCATATCTAACAGTTTTGATCTGATAAAGTTTTACAAATTACCCATACGCTCTAAGAATCAAGAAGCAAAGATCTTGAAGAAACTTGAAGGATTCTTGAGAGGAGATTTGAAAGCTTGACTGGCTGATTCTATTCGTATTGTTGTGGTGTATTTGTTATGATTAGAAAAGGTTTCTGCACTTGTTGATTGTGTTGTTTCCCTATTCGTGCGTGACAGGAAGAAGAGTGAGGAGCTCTTGGACTTTGAGAGGTGTTTCTCAAAGGGATTCTGCAGCAAGAACGTGTGGTTCTGTGTGTGCAGGTGCTTTTGTTTCTATATTTGATTGTTTGAGTGGGAAAGACGTTTGCATTGTAAGAGTGTGATCACTGTAAAACCTTTGGTGTAATTCTCCAATCATTATAGTGAAATCCTTCAATCTAAGGTTGATTGAAAGGGTGACTGGATATAGACATTGAGGTCGAACCAAAATAAAAACTATGTTTGCTCTTCTTTCTCTATCCTTTACATTTCATTACATAGTACTTTACTTACAACGCAAGAAAGTTTTAAAGATAATTCTAATTATGCAAAAAGATTTGAAAAGTGCACGTTTTATAAATCATCAATTCACCCCCCTCTTGGTGTTGAGAAACAAGTTTCTTTATTTCTTACAATTTTGATTTCTTTGAGATGGATTATTATGAATATGATACATGTTTATGTATTAAGGATTTATAACATGACCATGAGTATGTATGGTAAATGTTGTGGAAGGAATTCAAGGAGAAGTTTATTGTAGTGATTTCAGTAGTGTATGTATTGATGTATGGATTATGTGTTAGGAGTTATCTTGTCGCTCTAACCATCTAATCTCAAGTAGAGAAAGATAAGATATGTGGTGAGAATAGCAAAAAGTCCTAGTCTATGAGTTTTACCTTTGCCAAAGATGTTGACAGATTAACATTGTGGGTGGTATTGTGAAACTCATTGGTAATGACTAGAGCAGTAGAGGTCACTACAATTACATAACTTACCAGAGACTAATACCAATACATGTAATCGGATGGTCAAGTCTAGTATAAATTATTGCATGTGCTAGGACTTGTTGATATAAATGTCTATATGTCTTGATATCCCTTTATGTGTTGTATGATTTCTCTTTTTGATACATTAGTTTACCCTTTCTTATTTTTGTCTGTATTCTTTTTTTTTGTTTCCAATGATCATCTTAATGGTTAAGCAAATGAAAATTTTCCCATTGACCTAATGCTGGATAAAAATAATACAACAGTATAATTAATGATAAAATCCTACTGTATATAATTTTTGTGTTTGTTGAATATCAAATTTATAATATTTTATATATTTATTAAATGAGATGTTACACTTGACTCTCAATACACTTTTTTTTTCATTTATTTGCTCATAATAGGATATTCATTAAATTATGTCACCATATGTTGACCTTCAACTTTGAACTTCTAAGAACCTTGAGTATAAAATGTAAATGGCCTTTTAAAATAAAATTTTCAACACTACCTGGTAGTTTTCAAAACCATTATTTTAGCATTCCACCAAGTGAGAGAGTATTCTCAACACATTCTTATTCAAGCTCGATTTTCTTAAGGGCGTCTATCATCTCTCGATTTAATATTTTATTAGTACAAGGAGGCTGTTATTTGGTTGTTAAAGAAAAAGAAAATGGTTATAAAAATATCCATATATTTTACCAGACAAAGCACAAAATATATGTCATTACAACATTTAGAGATACAAAATATACGAAACATGTTTTAATTAAGCACCTGCTCATCGAAGATAGGAAGACATTGTACAACTTTGGAGGAATTTGTACAATAATCGATTAATAAAAAATGGTAAATTTTCGGTTAATTCAGATTTTACAAAAATATAAAACAAGATTTATACAAAATAAGATTTATACGTACTCATATATATATAATTTCTAACATATTTTCACTTTGAAAAATATCATCTCAAACATAAAATTATGTAGATTAAGTTAGATTTAAATTTAATTTCTAAGTATAAAAATTATTAATTAGACTATATTTCACTAATTCTATAACGTTATCTTAAACTTAAGTCTTACTAGAATAATAATTGAGAAAAACTTATGAAGCATGAGCAAGTCATTAAGTAAAATCTAGACCTATGTGAAATATCGAACATAAAAATATGTTTAGAACTAAAATACCTTGTAGAAGTCGAAAATGCGCTTACAGTTGTTTGATCGTTGATATTAAATTGTCCAACTTTCAATTAATATATTTGTTTGAGTATAAAATTTCTGTGATGATCCTTAAAAAAAATGAAAAAGCTCACCCTGCATAATGATATTGGCGTGTATTATAGGATAGCATGAAGTATGAACATGTTGAAAAATAACATCTTAGAAACTTGTAAGATTTTAATATAAATTTATGGAACTTTGATAGGTAATCTGAGTTGAAGAGTTGTATTGGAAGTGATTGATTGAAGGTTTTTCATTTGCATGCATTCAAACATTCCCACACGTTTACAGCTAATGGAATTATGGTATTGATGACGTTGGTTTAAGGATAACACTCTTTTTTAAATACCCCTCTCACTTAATAAAACAATAACAAATCCATTAAAATATAAAGTAAGGTCTCTCGGTGAGTAGCTCCTTCTCTCCTTCTTTCTCCATTCTCAAGTTCTTGTTCAGTAGCTCCACTCTATATGCACCTTCCTTCCTTCACATCACTTTCTACACTATTCACGAGTCCAGAGATTGGTCAACAAATAATAAAACAGTTATAATTTTGATCACTTTATTATTTTTGGTTTTATAAAAAAAGGTAATATTTTGATTATATTATCTAGTATATTTATTACATTTTAAATATATTATATCACAATATTATTAATCTTATACCATTCAATCTAATGTAAATTGACATGTCACCGGAAAATTTAATTCCATTAATAATGAATTGGCTCATTTCACTAATTGTCATTTCATTTCATTAATAATGTGAACAACAAGGAAAAATAAGTATAACCACTAAGTATGTTTCGGAGATGAAACAAGTTCACGGATTTTACTTGGTTTTCAGATTTTGAGATCTAATTATGTGTTGATTTTGAGATCTAATTATGTTATCCGTTTTTCATCATGAAGACAGTAAAATGAAAAAAGAAAAATATTTAGAGGTACAAGAAGAAAAACGTTGGGTGCAAGACGAAAGTTGAGCCTGATTTTACTCTGAATGTGGGCCTGAAAAGTGTTTATGAATTTGATTCAGCTTTTACTTTCTACCCTCTCACAATTTCTTTGCGCACATGTCAGACTTTTAAAATAACTATTTTACCCTTTTAATTTCCAGAAACTTCTTGGAACAAGTTTTCCAAAATTTTCAGAATAATATTTTCGGAACAAAATTTTTGAAAAAAAAAATTAAGAATGTATAAAATATGTTTTAGAATAAATTTTTAGGAATACAATTTAACAAAAAAAAAAACTTTTCGAAACTCACAATATCTTTCAAAATGAGTTTTTCAGAATATTCATACATGAAATATATTCTGAAAAGATTTTTCGAAACACTTGTGCATTTTCTCTCTTCTTTTGCAGCGGTGGTGGAAGTGGTGGTTTGATGTGATGCAACAATGAAGGGTATTTGAGCCTTTTCCTAGTATTGTGGGAGTGCAGTTAGTAAAAAGCAATAGCCACTTAATTTAGGTTGTGAAAATTTTCTGATATCATCAATAACATCATCACAATTAGTTCAGTTAATCAAATTCTGTTTACAGCATGACTAACTGACTACCTCATGAACCACATCTCAATTTCATTCATCTGGGAATTGGTGACCAAAACATGAATGTTGTCGTGAAATTTTTGTGCAAAATCTCTCCTTTCGTTGGGCTATTCAAATCATATATATCATGAATAATATTTACAATTGGGAGAGCAATATGATCAAATCAAATATTAAAAACTGACCGAATATAGAATATAGATAATTGAATCTAGCCATCAACGATACTCTGATCCATACTTGAATCTGTGCCCGAATGGTTAACACAGGTATAATCTGGAGATGGAGTTAAGGACGTAGCTGCTGTGGATTCATCATCTCCATGTTCAGAAGATGAGCTAGCAGCATCCATCTCCTTCCCTGGACACTCATCTTGAACACATTCAGTAACTTCATTGTTGTAATTTTCAAAATCATTACTCCTGTTTAAGGGTGTCACGTCTTCTTTCTTGACAACATTAAACACAATACCATTATGGATCCTTTCAGGCTGCAAAAAATCACCCGCAGTCAACAGTATGCGGGAGCCATTCACCACCCTGTTGCTGATTTCCCTTAGCTCAGATTCTGTGCTATCGGAGTTCCTATCCAGAGTTGTGAGCCTGGGGCTACGATACTGAAAATCATTAGGGTTAGCATGACTCATTAAGGCTTTATTTTGTTCAGTGTCAACTTCTAAGTTTTGCATAAAATCAATGAACATATTTGCCGAAGTAGTTCTCATCAAAGGTCCACCAGATCTTGTCCAAGAGTTCAAATCAACACTTTCGGAGTCACTGTCACTTCCCTCGTGTATGCCACGGTGGGTCTTCCAAGTTTTACCACTGGCCACATTAGAACTGCTGATGCTTTGATGCAATGAGGAAGAAACATCTATAAGGTCCTCAAGGGAGCCCGTTGAATTCTCTCGTGCAATGCAATTCCATGAAGGGATTCTTCTTGAAGCACTGAACCTGACAGTACTGGACAAACCATGAGAGGCAGTAGCAGCATGAGAAGCAGTAGCAGCTCTCTCAGCAATTCTCTTTAGTCTTCTCATATGATTGAGAATCACAACACACTCATCAAGTGCAAGCTCAATGCCACAATTTGCTTTAATGGCTGAAAGTTTCTCCCAGGTACATCTTCTCCCTTGGTTGGCTGCCTTTTGAAGCTCTCCATAAGAAGGGTTCTGTATAATTTTGGTGTACTGGAACAGGACACGGACAAGACAACAGTCACAAGTTAATCACTATGGCAGAATCATCTTTTAGTAAATGATGCATAAATAAACACCTAAATCTTTAGCAAAAGTTTACTATTGGAGAAAGAACAATTATTACCATGATGCAGTGTTTATCTCTATTTTTCTCTATTTCCTTTTTTTGCATTGCACTCTGTGTTGTGGGAATCAACATATGATTGAAGCACCATTTTAAAACACTACCTACATGCTTCTTTCTGATTAATTTAATATGACCTGTTCCAATCCAATTCTTTTATGCACCCAAATATTGTGCAACATCTGTATGCTTCCAATGATAAAATTCTTTTATGCATTCACCTTTTTTAAAGTCGTGATTAAATATTTCATTGCAAGAGTATTTAATGCATTTGTTGTTGTAGTTCAATTGTATTTCGATTCCCACAACAGAATGTAATACAAAAGTCAAACAAAAAACAAAAATGAAATGGAGAAAACAGAGAAGAGAAAAACATGGTTTCATTAAACATTTCATAGTTTGTCATATTCCTCTATTTTGTAACCAAAGGCTTGGAAACCCCTAGCACTTTCATTTGAATTGGTATATCTAGCTGAAGTTATTTTCTCCTCAATTATGTAGCCAATATTTTAATGTTCTGTAGGTACATACCTGAGCAAGAGTTGCAGGCATAACAACAGTCACATCACCTTCCCAGTCTTGAGCAAACAACTTGGCAAGTCCACCTAATGGAAAACCAAGTTCCAGTATTTGATTACACCTATGTTTCACCTCCATCTCCACAAGATGCGCAAGCTGAAAAAAATAAAAAATCCACATTTTGTAAAACCATTATGTAATAAGAGTGGTTAACAAGTTATAAATGATGAATGGCTACTGGCAAAGGATACAACCACTTCCTAGTCATGCAAAGGATAAACCATCACTAATCTTCACAGTATATATTTTGAATTAGAAATTCCTATATATGCTGCTAACACCCAGAGTGAAATGCACTTCTGTCACTGGAATGAATCGGAACCAACAGAAATGAGGAAATTTTACAACTGTTTCAACGCATTGTTTATGCTACAAACATATCCTGTAACTTCATTCTTCAATTAAAAAATCCAATTGCACGAAATTGGCAGCATAAAAGAGTTAAACATTTAAAGAGATGAGACAATAATGGGTGATATTGCAAACAGGTCAGCAATGATCTCTTATTGTGATCTAAAATATGCATGGATTTCGCTTATAAGTTGTCAGGGAGTGAAGTTGGAGAGCATAAAACTCCACAGGTTATTTTCTCCAACAATAAATAACAAGTACATGACGCATGATATTTCAGAGAGAAGGAGCAAGCACATGACATCCAAATAACATGCATGAGTAAAGCATATAGAAAAGCCAATGGGTCAAATTGGTTTGAGAGACTTTTTGTTTTCACCTTATTTCTTATTCTTCCAAAGTTTATATAAGAAAAAGTAAAAATAGAAAACGAAAACAGAACACAGAAAACAATAAGAAATTGTTCTCTTTCTATATAAACTTTTGGGAACAGGAAACAGAGTGAAACTATAAAATATTTTTTCAAACTAAACTGGTCCTAAAGCATAAATAGCATGATAAGAACAAGGAAGAGATCATTCACAAAACTTTTAGCAAACTGTTCAGAAAGTAAGTCGAACAGTGATAAACTATCTAACACATCAACTCAGGGTTAGGGGAGGGGAATGGTACAGAAGTGACAATTCGCATAAGAAGCAAATATACACAATGCCAATAAACATAAACATGCAAATGAATGTAATATGAATTGTGTTTGCACAAAAATCCAAGTCCATTAATATGTACCTTGGCAGCAAAGTTGCCTCCGTGAGTCCGCACAAATGCTTTCAATCTCAATAATGGTGCAATATGAGGGTTGGCCTGGCTAACTATAAAATGATTGACATTGAATAGTTCTTTCAACTGCATCATAGGTAAATCAATCTCCAAGCTACCATCCCTCCAACGGCGCGCTGGTGTGGAGCCCTCTTCAGGACCTAAGTTAAAAGGAGGATGATAAGGAATAATTTCCCCACTTCTATCCTTTGCCATCAATTCTTGAGCCTCAAAAAGGCCAGGAAAGGCACAAGAAGCAGTGACTGCACTCCATATAACCACATGGGGTGAAGTCAAGTAGTTAAGACATCTAGGTGGTTCGTGCTTCCTTGGGGAACAAACTGTAATCCCGAGAATTCTACCAGTCATGTCATAAGCTTCTTGAAATGTAAGGTTGCTTGTTAGATGCCTCAACATTATTTGCAACTGTCTGATCTCATGAACAGCACCAAATGTCGCGACTCTCTTAACAACTGTAAAAATCCCACCCATTTGATCAAAAAATTGCAGTGAGTGCCATGAATCTTCAAAAAAGCTCTGAAGCTCAGGCCAAGTCCTCGTGGCAACAACGGCACACATAATGGATCCCACACTTGAACCAGCAATTATCCTAGGCAAGAGTTTATGTTCTACCAGTGTTTTAACTACACCCACATGAGAAGCTCCAAGAGAAGCACCCCCACTTAACAGCAAAGCAGTCCTCCCAAATGCATGCCTAGTTTCATGCATGAAAGCCAGTTTTTCTTCCAATGATAGCTCCTCTGAATCAGAATCACAGACCATTTTCAATTGAGTCGTTACTTCATCAATGTATTCCTTGATTAATCTGGGCACCTGAAGCCTACCCTTGTGTAGTTCAGGATTACACATATTACCTAAATTTCTAACAAGATCGGCACGCATACAAAATATTATATCTCTAAGAGATCGCTCTTGCCGACGGTGGCGGAGCTCTTGAAGCTTGTTCCTCACCAATTCCACATCATAAAGGTCTGATTCATTCATCTTTGTTGTCTCTCTATCGAGCATCTTAGCTGCATGAGCCCACTCCTCATAGGTCAAAGCAGATCTCATCATGTTTCTCCAAAACTTCCTCCTATATGCCATTTCAGCCCTTACTTTCACATTTGTATATCGTTTCAACAAGAAAGCAATAATTGTCATCATTGCCAGTATCCCCTGAGGATTTCTGGGATGCAACCATGATATAAAGGATAACAAACCCCCCCTAAACCTATAGAAGAGATCTAACAACACATGAAATATCTGGTGGTGAAACTGTGACATGGACCTACAAAATAGAACCCTGAAAGCAATTGTTCTACCAAGAATGTCTGAAGGACCAATTGGAAAACGGTCTACTCTAGCCTCATTACTAATATGATCCATTCTCCCTTGATAAAAAAAAAATGTCCTTCTCACAAATCAAAACTAAAAACTACCAACGTATTAAATAATATACAATAAAGCCAGCATACAATGTGAAAAGGCAAGGCTGATGAAAAGATTACAAAGAAAAGAATCCACACTAGGATCTTACAAAATGATAAACGTGTGTTTCTCCTGTGTTTAACTCCAAAACTCAAATAATCCCTACTTTAAACAGAATATAAAAAGGAAACTATGTAGAAAGACTATGCAACAGAACAGTACTATAAGTCCTTGTATCTCTTCGTACACCAAGAAACCTAAGAACCACGATCGCAACTCTGAATCAGATACCCAAAATCTTTCAAATAAAAAAGATGAAAAATTTAATGAACCCCAGGAACCAAATCGTTGATCTCTGAAAACAATCTTTGTGAAGAGCCAAAAGGGTAGCAAATTTTTGGTCTTATAATTAAGAATGGGTGAGAGTGGGAGAGGGGTGGCATCGGAATCTGAGAAGAGAGGATAAGATACCCATACGGTGACAGGGAGCCTCGTCACGAAAATTATGACGTGGAATGAAGCACATCCTTATGGTTCGTTATAGAATTGACCCACATGATAAAGGAAAAAGAGAAGTTGAGAGAGAAAAATATGGTTTTTTCTTTTACGAATTCCAATTGGATAATAACGTCGAATTATAGTTTGCGCCACCACGAGGTACAGCATCAGCACTGAAAAACGACAAAAAGTTCTTTCTTTTCCTTATAAGAATAAGAAATAAGAGAAAACGGGCCCGGAAGGGAATTTCTTCCACAATTCCATGTTTTCTTTCTGTATTGTCATATTTTTTTAAATTTTAATTATATTCAGTAGAAAAAGATATTTGGAATGGTACAAATTTATAGATATTTTATATTATATAATTGGTAATGCAAATTTATATTAAATATTTTATATTATTGATAATGTACATTTACATTGGAAGAAAATTTAGAATGTATATTAAATTTTGGATTATATAATCAGTAATATAAATTTATATTATAGATTGTAAATTTGAAAGACAATTTAGAATGCAAATTATATTTAAGATCGTATAATTCATAATATAAATTTACATTTGGAGTTGTACAATTTGTAAATGTAAATTTGAAAGTTAACATTCAAAAGATTTTAATAAGAGACAACTAAATCATATCACTAAGAATGTGGGGATACAAAAAGAAAACATGGGAGTGTAGGAAAAAATCCTTCCTATAAAAGGTCAGATCTACGTGAAAGAGATAATGCACTTTAACTTTCTCCGTCCTATATTTTTCTTCTATACCTCTTGACATTTTAAAATGAGTGTTTTCCCTCACCTCCAAGTGGATCATTGTATAGTTAAGTAAAAATGTAAAAAAAATAAAATAAAATAATAACTAGGTAAGCAATAATCACTACTTACCAAATCACATTTACGCCTTTATTTATTTTCCTCTTCCTACATATCTAAGTTCATCATTTCTATTTCGTTCTTTTCTTTGCTTGCTTTGTTGTTCTTACTTTTTTTCATAGTTCTTGTTCTTCGTGATCTCTTTCATTGTTGGTGGCGAATTTACTTCGTGGTCTCCTTGTTGGTGGTGAGTTTTGTTTTGTTTAAACATTCATCTTCTTCTTCATTTGTAGGTATAAGTGTTTAAATTTGTTTCGTTTTGATATAGTTATTTATGATTAATTTGAAACTATTAGGAAGCAAAATGAATGTCCAAAATTGATTTAAAAGGTCACCGAATTTCAAAATTCAATTAAAAAATTCATCGGATTTTGAAATCCGATTAAGAAAATTACTCAATTTCAAAACTAATTAAATGTTGAAGTATGAATTAGGAAATCACCAGATTTTGAAATTTGGTTCAGCAAGTCACCAAATTTCAAATTTTGGTTTGTAAAATTATCAGATTTCGAAATCCGATTAGGATATCACCAAATTTCGAAATCTTGAGCGGATTTCAAAATCTAGTGACTTCTTTAAAAAGTATATATTTTTTTAAGTTTTTCTTCCTTTAATTTTATTTTTAATTGACTAGATTTTTTTCTTTTTTTAATACTTTCTTGAGGTATTTTTATTAGTATCATTATGAATGAAGTGAGATATTCAATGGTGGAGATGTTATGTTATAGGTGACTATATTGTAAGAAAGAAGATTATCCTTTCAGTTTGATGGATTCAAAAGTAAATTCAAGCTTCATGTTAAATTTATCTGTTTTTTCATTACTTGGATCACCATGAGGTTTACATTCTGGTTAAGTTTAGACTTTGGATCACCAATGAATCTTTGTCAAAGGAAGCAATGCTAAAGTAATTTAAAATAGCAATTAGGAAATTAATCCTTTGATAGTTTAAATATCATTTACATTGAATGAGAATAGAATTGTTATGTTATATGTTGTGTTAGTTGTCTTGACTAGGCATTAGATGTGAAGTGATTGATATTATGTTATGAGTGTATTATGTGTAATTAATCCCTTGCAATATGTTTGAGTATATTTATGGTGTGATTATGATACTTAAATGGATGTATGAATTTATAAGATGATTAATGTATGTTGGTTCAATTAATAGGAATTGATTTAATTGTTGTTTGACTCTGTTACACAATAAAATAAGGTATAGACTCTAGTTCGTTTAAAGAATAACTTATCTTTGTGATAATGTAGTTTATTTTGGTTGAATGACTTATAGATAGCTTATAGATGTTGCAGAATCTAAGGTGTGGACTACTTTGTGTTTGACTGGATTGCATGTAGTTGTTATGAGATCAGGTTTCTATACACGTGAAGCTGTTTTGCAATCTGTTTAAGCTTATTACAACTCTTTCGCTTTAGTGTTTGATAATGTGGGAGCTTACTTGACGTGGAAAGGAGCCCTAAAGTGTTTTTTACATTAACACTGGATAAGTATTGCCACTGTTGTCTAAATGAATCCATAGTTTTCATTGTTGTAACATAATTATTTTTTAGCTGATTGTACTAGTTGTGAATGTTGGTTATATCTAATTTGGAATTATGCACTGTTTGATTCTAGTTACATCTAATTTTGACTTATGCATTGATTGACTAGTCTTTTGTTAAACGTAAGTAGGAAAAAATTGAAGCGTATGAATCAACATCTCTCGACCAAAAGAAATATCCAGTGCAGATTCATTAGTTCAAGCTTTAGGAACCCAAGAGCATTGTGGACATGTTCGTGGTCTAGGTTTGGGTCCTTTCCCATTTAAAGTCTTTGCAATCAATGCTCGTTGTCATAGTGCAACATCTGCAACTTCTTCGTATGTTGAATTACAAACTCAAGTTTAATGAATATTTTACTAATATTTACTTTGTGAAGCTTCCTTTAATGATTGACTTATTGGCCACCATTTTGTATATTCATTAACATCACAGGTTAATGAAATGAAGGCCATGATGACATTGATGTTGCAAAATTATCCGAGTCAATTTCTTTTACAATTTGCCATATTTAAACCATCACCGGTAATAATTGTTAAATATATGAAATAATTTATTTAAAATAAATTAGTGACTAATTATTATTTTACATTATAGGTATTTGATAAAGGAAGTGTACGAATTAAGGATGAATCGATTGAAAAAGATCAAAATTAGCCACTCTTGAATAATTTTATTATTTTATATTGAACAATTACTTGTATTAAACATGTTTAAAGTTTATTTTATATAATATTCAATTTTAGTTTCATATTATTTTATTATGTGCTTTGTTTATTAGAGGATTTTTTTTATTATAATAAACTAATATAATAATAAAAAAAAAAAGAAATATGATGCATTTCCGACGGTTTTGGAACGCTTGTAAGTTCCTGTGGTTACAGTTTCGACAATTTGGAAAATCCCTACAAGTTTTAACGGTTTCAGGAATCCATGCAAGTTCTGATGGTTCTCAAACCCTAGTTAGTTCTGACGATTTTGTGCAAGTAACAACGATTTTAAATAACCTCGGTAGATAATAATGATTTTGACTAAAACTCCCAAAAATTGCAACAATTTTAAGCAAAATCTTTGAAAATTACTTAATTATAATGTTTTTTCGATGACTTTTGGAATTTTAAAAAATATATTTTCTAAAAATTAAAACCGTCAATAATGCCATAAATAATTCCTAATACAGTGAATATTAGACATAAAGTTTTTCTTTTTGTTGACAATTTAAATTTTATATTAAACAAAAATAATAATATATAACAAATAGATCTATAGGTTTATTATTTTAATATTTTTAGTTAAAGATAATATAAATAAAAAAACTTTTAATATATATATATATATATATATATATATATATATATATATATATATATATATATATATATATTGAAAGATAGTAAAAAAAAGTTTTAAAAAAAATCTGAATTCCCTAAGTTCTCATGTGATCCACCACATTCTTAGTTGTTGGAATGAGATATAATATTTTATATCTCTATGGTAGCTTCCTAGTGTGAATGCTATGAGACCATTTTGTTTGGTTTTAACCGATCCTTTCACCACAAGTCAAATTTCATTCACGACAAGGGGAAAACTAGGTGAACCATACTTTTAAAACATAGATAATTGCCACATAGACCATTGAAAAAGAACAAGAATGACAATAATAAAAAACTAAGAAATGTTTAAAATTTCCCTAAACTATATTTATAATGTGAAACTCAGTGTTAGTTATCTTTGTTTTTTTTTAAATCATAAGAGACTGGTTTACTAGATATTAACGAAATCTATTCATAGGGACTACAATTATTTTCAAATTTGGAATAGTAGAAAATTCATTTTTAAATTTGATGAAAAAATTACTTTTGAGAACCTAAAGAGGCATTTTAACCAAAACATTTTTAAAAAAATGAACTTTCATGTATTATAATTTTTTTAAAAAATTTTCTATGGATGAGATCAGGTAAGAGTGCTTTAAAAGCATTTATTATACATTCTTAGAAGGTTTTTAGACAAATGCTGAGAATATTAATTTGCTAGTTTTCAGAATTATATTTACATGTTTTGATTATAAAACAAGATAGTAATAAAATTTAGTATAAATTTTTTATTTAATAAAAGTTCACCTAACAAAATGATTTTTTTAATGTACATTAAATATGTTCAAATTAAAAATAGTATAATATTGAAACAAAAAACCTATTTAACCTATTTGTAAATATTATTGTTGTGATTTTTGCTGTATAAGTTACGGCGATCAACTCTAATCCAGTTTGGGTGATTGGTGAATTAGTTCGACTAGTCATCAAATAGGTTGACTAGTCATATATCAATTTTTAATACACGTTCTATAACTCGAAATATCAAGACTAGTCAATCACCAAACAGATAAACTAACCATACATCAGTCCAAACAACGAATCACTAATTCGATGAAAAAGACAATGAGTCTGCCCACCATCAAATAGACCCGGTTAACAATAAATTGAACGTGATAAACATCCCAAACCAAAATAATTTTAAAGCTAATCAATTTAAGAGTAAATTATAATTATTCACAAAAACTCACAATAAAACTTATAAATAAATATTTAAAATAAAAAATTAGATTACATACATTTATTATTATATTAAATAATTAATTAACTTTGATATGAAAATACTTATAAATATTTTTAAATAAACTTAAATGCACTTAAAAAATACTTACAAAACAATATTTAGACTTGAAACACCAGAACACACCCTAAAGAATCGACTTTAACCCCCCCACACCAAACATGATCTTTGTTGGAAATAAATTGCGTCAATTGCGTGTGAGCAAATCGGTGGTCCCACCATTTTGTTCTCATCATTGATCAACGCGTTATGTTTCCATACACCACACTTGATCTGTCCCAGCTATTACTCCTCGGATCTAAACTGTCATAAAAGGAAAATACTATAATATTTAAACTTTATAGAGAAATCATCACTTAATTACTTCACTTCATAAATTTCACATACCATTTTTAATTAATACATATTTAATAATAACACCTATGATTCAATGAACTCTGAATTATGAGAAAGTGTTAGTAAAAAATGTGAGAGTAATGTAAACAGGAAGGAGTAGCTTCCACAAGAGCCAATTGAATTGACCAGGCCAAGTCAATTCCACACAATAGACTCTTCCTCTCCATTCCAACCTACTGGTCAAGCACTTCCACCTCCCATTTTTCATTTTTTCTTTTAATCTTTTGACACGTTCAATTCTAAAACTAAAAGCCAAAACCCACTTTTTTCTTTTCTTTTAGGCCTATTATTATAATAATATTAATATCTGGTCTTGTAACAATTTCAGTAAACAAAGACAACTGTATGAAAACTTCACACTCTGGATTCTCTATCTCAGTTTTCTTTGCAGAAAAGAAAAGCAATAACTCTATTCTCTATTTTCTCAAAGATACACTTTTTTTTCCTCATACCCACCAAGGGTAGAAAAAGAAGATCATTTCTCAATCTCCAGCATAATTGTCACTCATAATCAGGTAAAAGACAGACTCTTTTTTTCTTTTTCCATGTTCAGGTTTTCTTTCATTGATGTGGTGTCTATAATTTTTCACTCCATGAATTGTACAGAATCTGCAGAATGAAGGTTGAAATTGAAGGCAGCCAGAGTGACTCTGCAGAATCTCAGGGAGTGTCTGGAACAGATGAATCTGTTTCCAGCCAATCAGAAAATAGAAGACTGGAATCCAAGAAGAAACTGAAGAAAGTGAGGTCAATAAGGCTTGTAAGATTGCCAAGCAAGAGATCATCCACTAGAGGGAGACCCCAATATGATCATCTCTCCATTCTCTCATCAGTTAGCACAGAAAATTTAGAGGGGGTAACACCACTTGATATGGCAGATGCATCACCCCATTACATGAAGGGTACCAGCAGTTCTCACGCAAAGGATAGTGTTCAGGTAATCTATTGATTTTGAAGATTCTGAATTTGTAAAAATGATTTGAAATTTTGAATGGTTTCAATTGTTGGGAGAATAGTAAGAGTAATAATTATACAATGCTGCTTTTGGGCAGAATACAGAAAGACTATTGTTCACTAAGAAGACTTTGGGAAGAATGTCTACTTTGAAACTGAAGAGGAGTCTGACCAGAAAGGTATCTGGAAGGACCGAACCAAAGAGGAAAGTGAAGTCTTCTAGATCAATCATGCTTGTAACTGTCAAGGGCCAAAAGTCATCTGAATCTAGTTATGGCAGTGGTGCAAGTGATGCTGCTGATAACAAAACCCAGAGAGTCATTACCAGAAGATTAAGCTTTAAGCCTGTGAGGATCTTGGCAAAGATTCCCACTTTCAAATCAAAGAATTCTTCCATGGAGAGTGGCCAATCCCCAGACACAAGCTTGCTTAGAGCCACTTGCTCTTCTGCTCTGAAGGATTCCCATTTTCCTGACCACATTGGCTTCCCTCAAGAGGAAAGTGACTCTGAAAGAGTAGCAGCTGTTGCCAAGGTTTGTCCATATTCTTACTGCTCACTTCATGGTCACCGCCATGGGAATCTGCCTCCACTGAAGCGCTTTGTGTCAATGAGGAGGCGCAAGTTGAAGAGCCAGAAGCCAACGAAAATGGATAATCAACCTGTTACTAGATCAAATCAGTTTGGTAATGCAAAGAAAGGTACTCGTAAAACTCAAACTGTCCACAGTGAAGATGACAAATCTCATTTTCAGAACAAGAAAAAGCTTGCAAGGGACTCGAGTATTAGGCCTCATGATACTCCAGAATTCACAGTTACTGAAAGTGTGGAACCAGTATCAACAGATGGAGTTCAGTTTTCTGCTCCTGATATTGAGATGTTGGAGGGAGAAGTAACCAACACAGGCAAAAATATGGAGCCAGACCATGAAGTACTTGAGGTGAGTTCTGTACCGAAAGAGTCTACACATGCTAGCACTACTGATCTGGCATGTGGAATGCAGGAAAGAGATAAAAAGCACATCAACATGTGGCACTTGGTGTACAAACATGCTGTACTAAGTAACACAGGGAAATGTGAAAACAAGCAGCCCTTTGATGGAGGGGACAAGGAAGGAAGAGAGCAAGGTTTCCTTACGACTAATGAAGTAAACAACTCTGATTGTAGAGAAGATTGTGATACAGACCAGGATATGGATGATGAAAATAAGAATGTAATTGAGCTGGTGCAGAAAGCGTTTGATGAAATTCTTCTCCCAGAACCTGAAGAACTCTTTTCTGATGATAATTCCAAATCTGAAGGCGCTTATTCAGATGAGGTACTCTTAGAAAAAAACGATGGCCAGACAGAATGGGAAACCTCAGAATCCACAGAATCTCCAATAGCACAGAGGATGGAGACCAAATCTGATCAAAGAGCACCGAAAAGCTGGAGCAATCTGAAAAAGTTAATCCTGTGGAAAAGGTTTGTAAAAGCATTGGAGAAGGTGAGAAATATCCATCCTCAAAGACCAAGACGTTTTCCTTCTGATGCTAACTTTGAAATGGAAAAAGTTTTTCTCAAGCACCAAACAGCAGAAGAGAAAAAGCATGCTGAGGAATGGATGCTTGACTATGCACTTCAAAAGGTTATTTCTAAACTTGCACCTGCTCAAAGACGAAGAGTTACACTTTTAGTAGAAGCTTTTGAAACAGTTCAGCCATTTCAAGATGTCGAAAATAGTACACGGCTTTCCTTAACAACGGAGCATCAATCAAATCTAATTCAATCCCTTGAGAATTCCTCAAATCATAGCAAGGAAGAAGCATCACTTTCTCATAAGAGTACCATGGAACTGGCTGTTAACACTGGTGATGATCCAATGATAGAAATGCACAGTCCTATTATGCTTAAAGAAAGATGTGTTGACTATACTGAGACCGAGGCAGTCAATAATATGCCTGTATTTAGAGATATTGAAGAAGACTTGAATGGAAAGCAATCTTTACCCAGAAGTTATGATAATGAGAAGTTATCAAGTGACAATGATAATATTTTTCTTGGAGAGATCAAAGATACCAGATCAAGTTCCTTAAATAAGCCAACTGAATTTACAAGCAGCCATGTGGAGGATTCAACCAATGCAGTAGTCAATGATGTTTCAGAAGACTTGCTATCCAGTTTGAATACAGAAAATCAACATATCAAATCTGAGTCACCTGGAAGAGATGTCGAAACCAAGAATCTGATTGGTGATAATGGGGAAAAGCTTTCCATGTCTAAAAGTTTAATAGTAGAAGGTCTAGTTAGATCACTCAGATCTAACTTGATTGGTTCAGGAGCACCTGAGAAGCTATTAGATGAATCATCAGCTGATGGAAAAGAAGGAACTGAGAAAGTTAAGTTGGAAACCGAGACTGTTGAAGAGTTCCCTACAAAGGAACAATCTAAAGTACCTAAAAGTGCTTCTGTTGAACCTGAGACCCCTGTGGAGAAACAGAACAACACAGGATTGTGGTTCTTGGTGTATAAGCACATGGTATCAAATATGGCTGAAGGCAATTCCAAGTCACTGATTGATGGTGAAGATGAGAAAGAGTCAGCATTTGATGGAAGCACAACACGAGGATCTTCCATCTCTTACGAAGGCACGGCTGTGAGTAATCAAGAGATGCAATTCAAGGACCATGCTGCAGCTGATCCAGAAGTTGCACTTCAACAGATAGAAGCCATCAAGATGGTAGAAGAAGCGATTGATTCAATTCTTCCAGATGATCAGGATGAGTTAGCAGACAAGGAGTCACTCACTGGCAGCACAATATCAGACAACTCCAAACAATCTGACAGAACTGAAAGAGTGTACAGTGAAGACCTGAACCAAAAAGAAGAAAAGATGGAATCTGGGAATGAAATACTCCAAGAACAGCAAAAAGAATCAGCAGCACTAAAGGAACAAGGCAAAACAAACCAGCCATTGTCTAGAAGCTGGAGCAATCTTAAAAAAGTGATTCTTCTTAGGAGATTCATCAAGTCATTGGAAAAAGTAAGGAAATTCAATCCAAGAGGCCCCAGATATCTACCTCTAGAGCCTGATTCAGAAGCTGAAAAAGTTAACTTAAGGCATCAAGACATGGAAGAAAGAAAAGGCACTGAAGAATGGATGCTTGATTATGCACTTCGACAGGTTGTTTCCAAATTAACCCCGGCTAGGAAAAGAAAAGTGGAGCTGCTGGTGGAAGCTTTTGAAACAGTCATGCCAACCATAACAAAATGAAGTTGAGCATACTGGCAAAGAGTGGAATAGCTTTCTATGAAAAATAAATTCAAGCTGGAAGGTATAAATTACACTCAGTTAGAATTTTCCGCTTTTTTCTTTTTGAGTTTACCCTTAAAGTGACATGCAATTGTCAACATATAACATGTCAAACTGTCTGAAAACTGAATATTAGAAAATGTTGAAGGAAATATATCCAATAAGAAATATCCAACGGCCTCTTCTACACACTTGTCATATGATAAATTTTCTTGGGCAAATGAATTCTATATAAGTCATTTACAAGAAGATTCAGGCATTTTAAGCAATAGTCTCAAGTTGTATTTATACTATCTTTGGAAACTGATTCTCTGTTTCCTCTAAATGTGCAGGTAAACATAGATATGGATGATCCTAATCCTTTGGGATGTGAGGAGTTTTTTGTCTGTGAAAACTGTGTCAGACCTGGTATATTTCGATAGTAGAGTGTAGAATGTTTCACGATTCAGCATCAACAAAAGTTAAATATAGTACATATTTCCCCCTTGTTTTCCGTTCATATTTTCTTGGTGTCTCAGGTGGTTGTTTTGTATGAAAGACTTGCATTACAAATACCATAGACCATTTACATGCCATGATGTATATCATGAACACCTCAGAATGGCCAAAGATTTCTTATCATTTTTCAAACATTCAAAAGTGCACAAAATATTCATGAACAATGACAGCGGTAACTGATAAACTTTGATCTTTGTTTTTCTCCATTTCTTATATTTGCCTGTCTTTTTGTTTCTTTTTATTTTTGTTTTCATGGTAGAAACTAAGAGATTTTAACAAGTTCTAGCATATGTATAGTCTCAATAAAATGTCTAGTCATCTATTGAAAGTATTATTATTTAGAGGAATCATCTAAGTGACATTTTAGTTCAATGACAAGAAACACTGCTCACATATATTCTTCATTAGTTTATGCACATTTCACAAAAGTTAGTTATAACAAATTTGGTTGTATAAATAATAACTTGTAATAACATTTTTACAATTGAAAGCTGTTAAACTAAAATAACAAAAAATTGTGAGAGTTAGGCAATAGTTCACTAAGAGAGAAACTTCAACTTGTAATATTTATCATAGGTGTACATTAAATTTTACGAACACTTGAATCAAATTACTTTTCTATATTCTTTTCTAATGTTTCTTAGTTTAATTTTTACTTGCCGTTTACCTGTATCAGATTATGGTTTATGTGATAAACACCTTTTTAGTGAAGTATTTTACGGGATAAACTACTCTATTTTTAAGTTAATTATTATATTTTTATAATTTACAAAATAAATTATTCTATTTTTTAAAATTTTCTGATGATCTTGCATACGTTGGGCAAGAAATTGAAATATGCATGTCCTAAATACTTTTATAAATTTCGTAACTTATAAATGCTCTAAATTACTTTATTTGAAACCTTCTCTACATTAACAAGTTACAATTACAATTTTTTTTTAAAATATATTTTAGATATAATTCATTATCTTACATTATTTTTAAATAACAACCGAGATGTAAGTTAATAAATTGTCATGAGAATTATTATAATACATGTATATATTAAATGTAACATTCTATTTTAATAGTTTTAACAATATTGTAGAAGCATCATATATTCAATAAAAAAGAACAATAAACTTAAAAGAAACATACAAAGTGTCAATTATGTTATCCAAATTTAACTATAACATTAAACTTTATATATACAACCAGAGTTTCTAAAAATAAGAGTGTATATACATAAACTAATTGTTTTAATATAAGTTTTAAAAGAACTTCAAATATAAAAGAACTCATCCTGTTATTTATAAATCGGTGCCCTTGCTGTCCAACACCTGTTCCACTAAAACATCGTCATTCTCTACTCATACTAATCAGGTGATCATTGTAAAAGAAACACAAACAAAACCAAAAAGGTAAGGTAATTTTACCAAAGAGATAATATACATTTTAATTAATAATACATCAATGAACATAAGCCAATCAAACAAATCCTAAGCATACACACATTAACTCTGGACTTGACCATCTAGTATATGTATTGATGTCAAACTATAGCCAGTTTTCCACTTGTAGTGGTAGAACAATTTGTCCACCCAAGCTACCACATAATATTAGCCTCTTTGCCACCTATAAACAAAAGAATCAAACTATAGATTAGGACCTCCTACTACTACTCACCACAAAATCCCCTTCTATATTTGAGATGGAGTGATTATTCGAGCGTTATGATAAATTCCAAGACCAAGTCCCTATATCATCACGTTACTAAACAACCATAAGAAATTTCCCTTGGAACCCTTTTCACAACATTCTTTAATCATACATATATTCATGTTCATCAACCATCAACATTCATAATTTTCACACAAGTAATCAATTGAATATATTTAAAATCAATACAGACCAAACTAGAATCAAAAAACACATAAGCATAAAATTACTCAAAACAAGACGCATAGCACCCAGATTGACACTCAATGAATTAAAGAGAAAATGGATCCAAACTTGTAGGGGAAGAAGTGGCGCTCAACACCACTAAGTATCGGTCAACACCCCATAAACAAAGGGCTCACTAACTTCGCAATGCTCAATGCCTAAAATGGTCGCTCAACACCCTGAAGCCCAGTGGCTCTCTAACTTTGCAGAGGTCAACGCCAAACCCCTACCCTCAGCGCCACGCCAGAGTTCAGCAACTTCAAAACCTGATATATGCACTCAAGATCTATCCAAATGACCAAATTAGTGTCTTTGACACTGTAATTGATTTGAAAACATGTTTATACGTCATATTTGATACCAATTTACTCGTTTGGTCAGTGAACTAATTACCCAAAATCTTATACATCAAATTTCACATACTACAGACCAGATTTTTAATAAACTAAGTAGCTAATCAAGCCCTAATTGTCATGAATACATATGCTAAACACTTTCCCTTATAATAACAGCTCCTCTAGAATTTCACCTGTCGAAACTCCCATTTTTGACACAAACAACCATTACTCTAACCTATTATCAAACCAAGTTTAACAGCTAATTGATCCACTAAAACAACAACTTATCATCCATATGTCATAAAAAATCAAGCATAGTTCAACAAGCATTTCACAACAAGAATTCACCATATCAACTATCAATTTCAATATATAGCATAATACACTATCATGGAATTCAAAATAGATGTCTATAACAAATTTCATACAATTTTATCATACCAAATCAAATTACCAAACTACTTAAAGCTTTAGGACAAATATTTAACTTCCCTTACTTGTTAGAAGCTTACACCACTCTAAGGAACCTAAAATTGTTTCCTCGGCTCAAGAAACTCTATATGTTCCTATAAAACACTGAATCATGATAAAGGTACGCAATTATAACCATTTATTAGTAAATAACTTAAAAGAAGACTCAAACGACACATGCGATAGAGCTAACATCACATACATTAGAAAACACAAAGCTGGAGAAAAGAACAAAAACCAACTTACTCTTTTGAAAAAATTGATCTTCTGCAAATAAAGATATTATTGTCATGATCACATAGACATTTTCTAAACTTCAAACAAATAACTCAATAATTAAAACTCTATGAAAGAAGACTAAAATTGCTAAAAATAAATTAGAAAGAAATAATGTTTTTTAAATAATGAGATTCCTTAATAAAAATTTTATTTATAGTTTTTGTTTTTAATATTAAAATAAAATATCTCATTGTTTAAATATTTTATCCGTTATTGACACTCTATTATCTTGATAGTTACATTAGATCAATTAATTATAAATAAAAAATACATGGTTTAATATAAGTCGGTAATGTGTTTTAAATTACAACTATATATTTTTAATTTGATTCATATTACTGTGTTTTATTTACGATATTATGTGATGATATATATCTTTGTTATAAGGTTTCGATTCTAGGCAAATACTAGAGATCTACTTACAGATTTATATAATTATATAGTTGACCATAGTTTATTACAAATTTTAATTAAAACAAATTTACTGATGTTTCCATAACTTATAGGTTGTATTAATAATTATAACTAATTAAACTCATTAGATTAGTACAATTGATAGTTATTTTTACATCGTGTATTTTTTTTCCTACTAAAACACGAATTTTAGCATAAAAAACTTAGTAACTTGATCAACTATAAGATTTTTCGAATTATGTTTATTTTGGTCTAAAATATATAAGATTTGATAAAGGGCATAAAACCCTGTAGCAAGGGACTCACAAAAACGGGAAGCAAGGGATATTCCTCTTCACCCTTTTTGATTCCCAAACCCAAAAACTGCAGTTGCAGAGACAGCGGATTTTACCCTTATCCACAACCATAACCAGAGTCAAATCCACTTCACCCTTCTGAGTTCCTCTTCATTTTACACTGATTTCGAGTTCTCTCAAGGTAATCAAATCAATCACTTACCATTTTGCAATTTCCGTTTTTATTGCATGGGGTGTTATGTTCTGTTTCCATCTTTCTACATTTTGATGTGGGCATGAGTTAAATGACTGTTAGTATCTTTAGAGGGAGTGAAAAGTGACAACTTGAAGTTCTCTTTGTAGTAATTTGCTACTGACACCCTACTAATTCACCCTGTTTCGTATTGTGTTGATGCCTGCTTGTGCAATTCAAAAGTTTTTCTGTTTCTCTTGTCACGTTCTTCTGATCCACCAAAGCTTGAAATTGGGTTAATGACACCGTGAATCATCATTGTTAATTGCTTGAGGAACTGTGTGCTCTGTTATAAACCAAAGTGCAAGGCAAATGAATGGATTTTTATTAACGGAAATCATTTTTATCCTCTTTTGCAAAAGATTATAACAAACCAGGCATGGCTTTGGGAATATGGTGTTCAATATTTTAAGGTCATGAAATATGAGTGATTTGAGCTCTTCACTGTGATGTGATACCCTAGCCAGTTGGTATTCCTGTCTTTTTTTTCTTAACTAAAATAATTTATACATACGCTTATTATCCATTTCTCTTAGTGGGTTTATTCCTTTCCTTTTGTTGATTTTTATATGTGAGATTTATTATGTATTGATGTATGCTCTTGGTATTTACAAGTATTCACTCTTGGTGACTTGCTTTTGATTCACAATGTTGGAAATAATGTTGATGAGTCTTTGAATAATTATTACTTGCTTGATGAAGTAAGTGTTTTAGTATTGTTCAAAGTGAAATGCAAGTGATGGGTTTTCTTGTTTCAGGAGTGTGCTGAAAGTAGTTAGAGGATCCTCTGATTGAGATGGCTCAATTGCTATCATCCTCTTACTCCTTGACTATCTGCTCTAGAAATAAACCTTACTTAAAACCTTTTAAGCAATGCTCGACACCATTTTCAATAGCGGTTTCTTGCAATAATTCTAAACCTTCATCTAGAGGGTTTTTCTTGCAAGAACAGAAGCTAAGAAAACATTCTCTATCAGTACATGCTGCTGCAGTTTCAACTAGCCAGGAAACCCCAGTTCAAACTAGCTCTGGTAATCCTTTTAAACCACAGAGAGTCATGGTCATTGGTGGAGATGGATACTGTGGTTGGGCAACTGCTCTCCATCTTTCTAACAAGGGTTATGAGGTTGCCATTGTTGACAGTCTTGTGCGACGCCTTTTTGATCACCAGCTTGGACTGGAGTCTCTAACACCAATTTCCTCCATCCAGAATCGTCTTCATTGTTGGAAATCTCTCACTGGAAAAAATATTGAGCTCTACATTGGAGACATATGTGATTTTGAGTTCTTATCTGAAACCTTCAAGACATTTGAACCTGATGCTGTTGTCCACTTTGGGGAACAACGGTCTGCTCCTTACTCTATGATAGATCGGTCAAGAGCTGTGTATACCCAGCAAAACAACGTTGTTGGGACACTGAATGTGCTCTTTGCCATAAAAGAGTTCAGAGAGCAGTGTCATCTAGTTAAGCTTGGGACCATGGGCGAATATGGGACACCAAATATTGATATTGAGGAAGGTTACATTACCATTACTCACAATGGAAGAACAGACACGTTGCCATATCCCAAACAAGCTAGCTCATTCTATCACCTAAGCAAGGTACATGATTCACATAACATAGCTTTCACTTGCAAAGCTTGGGGCATTCGAGCAACTGACTTGAATCAAGGAGTGGTGTATGGGGTAAGGACAGATGAGACTGCACTGCATGAAGAGCTGTATAACAGGTTTGATTACGATGGAATATTTGGAACTGCATTGAACCGGTTCTGTGTTCAGGCTGCTGTTGGTCATCCTCTGACTGTGTATGGTAAAGGAGGCCAGGTAACATACCCACATTATTATGTTTATTTGTTATTGATATGCAGAAGAGTGACTTTTGATGATTGTTATGGAAGGATTTGACAATATTTCAACTGGCGCATGTTTATATTGTATGTATAATGTATTGTCTATTAGACCACTGAGAAGAATCAAAGAGCACGATGTAGCTCCACATTTTTCTTTGAAACTTACGGGTAGCTGTATTAAACAAGTCCTGCTTTATACTTCTTGGTAACCTCAAGTTGTGCATATTGCAACAAAATCTAGATATTAGAGACTCATTGATAATAACCGTGAATAGTGTTTGCAAATATTATACATTACTAATGTTGATTTTATCTGCCTTTTGCACCTTGTTCCGCTGAGATTTTAACAACAGGATTTGATTCTTCTGTTGCACTATTTTCTTACGCTTCATTCCTAAATTAGTTGTATTGATCTGATCATCTGTCTATAGGAGAATTCTGAATTCTCTGATGCTAATTTTTTGTCTGTATATTGTAATACACATATTTCAGACTAGGGGCTTCCTTGACATAAGAGATACAGTTCAATGTGTTGAGCTTGCGATTGCAAACCCTGCGAAGCCAGGGGAGTTCCGAGTCTTCAACCAATTCACTGAGCAGTTTTCAGTGAATCAGCTTGCCGAGCTTGTTACCAAAGCTGGTGAGAAGCTGGGCCTTGATGTGAAAACTATCCATGTGCCTAATCCAAGAGTTGAGGCAGAAGAGCATTACTACAATTGCAAGAACACTAAACTTGTTGATCTGGGACTCAAACCACACTTTCTTTCAGATTCTCTCCTTGATTCACTGCTGAACTTCGCTGTTCAGTACAAGGACCGTGTTGACACTAAACAAATTATGCCTAGTGTGTCTTGGAAAAAAATTGGGGTCAAAACAAAAACTGTTACAGCCTAAGAAGATGGGGTAGTAGTACATGGCTGCAGGCATGATTGTATATCCTGCATCATGTGTAGGTTATGTTATGCTTTTGTATTATAAGATTTCTGTGAAACCTTCATAGTTCATAACCTCTTTATGTAGAGTACATTTTCATGGTTCAACTGTTCCACAATATCCATATTCGAATGTAGGTGCTGTTTCTTTTCTTTTTTCTTTTTTATAGATTTCGATGAATATGACAACTAATAATGATAACTTGTGTGTGCGTACGGGTAGTTTTCTTTCTTGCTAATTATTATTATATTTAAATAAATAAGCATTTACATAATTATATTTAAGGGTTATAATTATGTATAATTATAAATATGATAATTAAATAAAGAGTTTAAAAATATGAAAGAAATTAAATAATTAATTATGGGGTAGTTGTTTTTTATAACAAATAATGAAAAATAAATATTATTTTAGTATTCTTTTATTTTATGATAAACTAATGAATTATAAAGAGTACAGCTAATAATAATAATAATAATAATGAATTATGCTAACAATAATATTATTTCTATTGATAATAATAATAATAATTGGATAGATGTAATGATTGGTTTGAAAAGTTTAATAGTTTAAAGAAATAATTAAATTATTATATTATTATATGGTAATATATATTAAAATATTGTTCATATGAAAATTAATAAACAACAAATTATGAGGTGAATATTAGTAATGTATGGCTATTTATGTATATGACGTTATTATATATATAGATTAAACAGCATGTACTTTAAACAGTATTAATACTACAAAACATGGCTAAAGAGTAGATATAATAGAACTTTACCTCTTATAGTTTCTAGAATATGCAATTTGAAAAGGGAGGTGCATGGTTAAAAATTATGGGGGTGGAGGAAGCATAAAACCATCATCCTTTGCATTTAAACTTTTAATGTATCAATATTGATGAGTGTTTATGTATTTTATTGTTCATTATGGGTGTCTTGGTTCATCTGCATGTAATACTGTTTCCTTTTTTCAAATGGTATCAGAAAATTAATTAATTAACTAATTCTTACATATCCTGTAGATAAGGATAAAAATATTCGATGTACAGAAGATACTATGGAACACTAATATCATTATGATCCTATATTTCATAATTCATTACACGTTGCTAAAATATTCATTTATAAAATTCTATTATTTCGAATGTCCTTTTTCTCATCCTAAATTTCTTATATGATTAGGTTATATTTGGACAAACTTTTCTATAGAAGTTTTTATGAAAATTTTTGAATATATATATATATTATATTTGTTCTCAATAATATATATATATATTATATTTCAGGACCACTTTATAATTTCACACTCATGATCTCAGCAAACCCATTCAATACATTTGGACATTGGCTTTAATCCACGATAATTAATTATCAAATCTTCCATATATTTTTCATATAAACGTCACCATATCAATTCTATTCAAATTAAAACAAATTATTTGACCTTTTTTTGCAAGAGAGAATTGTCGTTTATAAGTTGTTTATGTTCTTGACAAGATTGAATTTTAAAAAATAAATAAAAGTGTAAATATTAACAATATTCTCACAATCAAATAAGATTGATGTATTTATCTCCTGAATAAATGTTTATATATTAGGATTGTTTATATTATTTTATAAAATCATGTGATTGTTGACTATGCATATTGGACTCTAAATAATTATACATATTGAAATATTGTACATGTAATTTTTTATTCATACACTTGAGAAATGAGTATTCTTTTTTAGATCTTTATTTTTAAATTTTTTTTATAATATTTTATATCTTTTAATATAGTTTAACCAATAGATAATATAGATATAGAAAAAATGATATTTATTAAAAAATTAAATAAATTATTTTTAAAAAAATTCGAACCAATAATCAACGTTTGTTTGTTAAATAAAGTATTTTTTAAAAAAATTGGATTAATAGATAGTACTCTATTCTTGACTGTTAATAAATAATATTTATTTGAAAAAACGTTGTTTATTAATAATTAATAACAAAAAAACACTTTTTTTAAAAAGTATTATTTATTGACATCCAAAAAATAAACAACATTTTTTTTAAATGTTGCTTAATAATAATTAGATAACCTTTAAAAAGTGAAGTCTATTAGAAAAAAAATTGTTTTTTTTTATAAAAAAAGAAGTAAATTTCAAGTTACATGATTGACTGGAATTATATTATGCAAACCACCACCATGCCAATTTGTTCTCCAAGCCACTTTCTTATTACGTAACAAAATGATGATAATATTCTTCTTTAGTTAAATTAAGAATGATATCTCCCGATAATCTTATTTAAATGAAATTCAATCTGTTTATGGAGATCTTAGTAAAAGAAATAATTTTTTTTATGTAATAATTGATTTAAAAATAAAGAAGTTTCATTTTTAAGAGAATATTTGGACATAGTAAACCATCATCTGCATTTCA
Source organism: Vigna mungo (assembly GCA_036885675.1). Lineage (NCBI taxonomy): Eukaryota > Viridiplantae > Streptophyta > Magnoliopsida > Fabales > Fabaceae > Vigna > Vigna mungo. The sequence continues at coordinate 27,739,127 of CP144695.1, read as the reverse complement.
GTAAGTAAGATAAATAATATGGGATAAACATATTGTGAAACTGGTATTTTGATATATTTTATGAACTTGTTCACGATCATAAAAGTTGAATCTTTCTAAAAACCATTATTAGTTTCTGTTTTTCATGCACAACAATATAATTAATTAATTAGAAAACTAAAGAAAAGTATACCATTTCCATGGATACTTTTTCATTCAGTAAGTAATTTCACAAACTTATTACATAAGGACAAACCCCCTCGTACATATTACATATGTCGAAGTTCTAAAATTTAGATTTTGTTTTACAAACACATCACGACAGAAATAGTCACAAACATAAACATTTAAAAATTTGATATTTTATATCATAAGACTTCACTTTCTACATATTATGTGCAACTCAAATACCACAGTATGCCTTGATCCTAGAATCAGCTTTCACAGCCTCTTCTGTGAGGAAGAAACGAAGATATCCATAATGGTCAAATGGTTTATAACGAAGAGGGTGTTCTTTATCCACTAATTTTTCCTCAGGTTCCATCACCTTTCCAGCATATGAAAGCAGGCCCAAACTCAATCTCTCTACCTTTGAATTCATGAATACTCTGTGTACACAACCACGTATTCTGTCATTGCTCCATACCTGCAAAATCAAACTTTTAATCGATGAACAATTTATCTAAGCGGAGAATTCACCAAAAAATATCAAATTAATGAGAAGTTAGTCCAATTATACAAGAGATTGAAAATACTTTAACCAAAAATTTTATAATAAAAAGTTTATAGGTCTTTATCCTTATATGATACTCTATTTTTTTCATTTCTATCCAATCTCAATAATGAGTTCTTTTCTCGTCAATTACACTCTCTCGAGTTAAGCATATACAACCGTTATTCTTAACAAAAACATGCTTATATGAAATCCTTAACAAAAAGACTTCACACCATCATGTATTTGTCTGAACTAATTACCAAGATTAGCCGATTTTGATATCATTAATAGATTTTTCGAGAAGATAACTTACTGGACAGATATAACACCAATAAAATTTAAACTCTATTATATAAAGGTTTGACACCATTTTAAATTCAAAATATTAAAATAATGAGTTTATCATTATTTATCTTTACATGATATTTCACTTTCTTGTCCAATATAAAGTTTATACTCACATTTAGATTCTCCATAATCTATTTTTAGTACTGGGCATAGTTCAATTAAAAAACTGAAATTATAGTTTATCCATACTTTTTTAAACTTAAAAAATTAAAACTATTTTTACTAAAAACTAAATATATTTATTAATAATTGAGTTAAACAATATTGAACTTATTTTATTAGGAGTACACTTAACTAGGTTCAGTTTTCCTATGAAAGCCATGGAAGAAGAGTGTGAAAAAAAACAGGAAGAGAACAGAGGGTTGATGTTGGTGAAACATTTCTTGATGTGTGATAGTGCATTCCTCATTCAAAGAAATTCGTAGTAGTTTTTTTGAAAATGTAATGTTTGGTTAGCAATAGAAATTACTAATCCTTGAGTCAATCATTGCATATTGTCAGTACAAGTTTTCATATTATTAATCAAAGATAAAAAAAGAAAAAAATACATTACCATAAATGCATCGCCAGCCAAGACAGCAAAGATGGAGGGTGAGGCATCAACCTGGAACCACTCTCCATTCTTCAACTGAACTTCTAAGCCATTTAACCTCTGATTCAATATCGTAAGGAAGCCAGAATCTGTATGAGCACGCACTCCTAAGTTGGTCTCACCTGTCTTAGGTGTTCTATATTTGTAGCATCTCATAACATAATCCGTTGATTCAAGCAAACACTCACATTTCTCATTCTCCAATCCATAGCTCCCAAACACCATTCTCTTAACAGTATAATCCAGTTCTGCAACTTTCTTTGCATAGCTATTCACACTTTCACTAAATAAAACAAAAGGGAAATGTTTCATAAACACATATTAGAAAGTGATTTTTAACCTAACTTAATCCCACAAAATGAGATCTCACCATAAAATAGACTTCAACCATACTTTGATACCATATTAAAAGTGGTTTTTAACCTAACTCAATTCCACAAAACGAGCTTGTAAGATGAGGTTTGGACTCACTTATATATATATTATAAATTTGTCTTATCTCTAGTCGATTAGGAAATTCCAACGTGAACTCATGTAAATTTTAATAAAAAATCATGTACAAGTTCATTTATGTTCAAATAACTACATTAAAAATTCTCCAAGAATGATATGTGATAGTTGGAAAAAGGTTAATTAGTTAATTACCTGAATTGGTGGTTCCCTTGTGGCCACATAATGGATGCATACTTGTGACAATTTTTAGCATTCAATGGGTTATCGATGGCCATGGATTCATACAAAGGAATATCAGGGCGTTGTCCTGCGTAGCTATAGATAGGTTTATCAGTTGTCTGCTGCATTTTTGTTTGTAATGGAAGGTCAAAGAGTTCTTTCATTGCAGAGAAGACAGAGTCAGTAAGCATTTGATCAACCTTATTGTAGTGTGCAAGGAATCCACCGTGATCCTCTAAGGCACTCCTCACAGCATCAGATGTGGAAACCCATGTTTCAGTACCAGGTTTCATCTTTTCATCACTCAAATCTATAATAGGTAGACATTTTCTGTTCTCTGTTTCTGATCCCATCATAATCCTTCCCAACGTTTCTACTCTTACTGTTTTACCAAATTTACTTGGATTTTCCAACTAAAAACATCTCTCTATTTATATTTGATTTCAACTATATTAGATGCAACTTTTGATCTCAAGTGGGCTATGGCAACATTATATATTGTAATATCACGTTAGAAGGTGAGTTTCAATCTAGTTCTTATATATAAAATGATATATTGTAAAATAATTTTATATTTAATCAATAAAACATTTTAAAAAAATAAATAAAGACCCTGCCATGTTATATGATTGCATCAGTGAAATCAACCACAAAATAAAAGGTGAAGACGTCGTTATACGATTAGGTTATATATTGTACAACAGTTTTTATGAAAATTAAAAATAAATATTTATAACTAAAATTAATTAATTTATAACTAAAAACTTTACTTATAATTTACAACAATTTGTATCATTTTCTGGTCCCAATTTTAGGTGATTATTATCTTCATGTATATACGGTTGGTCCCCTACAGCTTATAAGGACCACTCTCCTCTCTTTCGTATTTTCTTAACATTATTTGTTTCAATTACATCAAATATATCATTTTCAATAAAGGAAAAACAAAAAGCTCGTGTTTTTTTTTTAATGTTTGCTTCGGAATCATATATAATGCAACAGTGGCAGGATATTCCTATTATAATAAAAATGCTTCAAGTATATACGCAGGAACACATTATATAAGTTGGAAGAAAACAAGGTGTAATAATCCAAACACAATATTCAAATGAAAAACAGGACAATAGAGATGGTTTTTCAAATAAATATATTGGACATATCTACCATTATACTGCTATGTATAATTATTCATGAATTGTTAGAAAAACAATTAGGTCCCCCACAATTTGGCAGCTTTTATCTTTTTTTTTTTTTTGTATTCTAAAATGTTCATAGATAGATTAATTAATTAATTAACTATTAGTTAAATACTGCAATAATTAGTGGTCCATCAATTGATATATTTTGTTTTGTTTATGTCAGCCATATGTTAAAATATAACGAATTCACACTTTGTTTCATTTTGTGGTCCCAATTATGTGATTATCTTCATTTCTACAGTTTCTCACCTACTCTACCATATATCTAACAAAATCTTTATATATATATATATATATATATATATATATATATATATATATATATATATATATATATATATATATATATATATATATATATATATATATATATATATATATATATATATATATATATATATATATATATATATATATATATATATATATATATATATGTTTCACACAAAATATACTATTTTCATTGGACCACAATGTTGCTGTGAAAACTAATACACTAAGATAAAATACTGAATCAATGGATCTACTATAGAACTTCTGGGCTGCAATAAACAAATAAAAAATATGAATTAAACACATATTTATGTGTTTAATAAGTTGAAAATTTAAATTTTTTATAATAATAAAATGTTAATATATAAAATAAGAAATCAAGCTCAATAAAATGTGACTCTATGATTTCTTTAAAAAGTATTATAGTACAATTATTAATATTTAAAATGAAGTTTTAACAATAAAATCCATAGATAAGAATTAAGAGAACTTCACAAGAAATTATTTATTGCAAATAAAAAATTTATACCTATTCATTAAGAAAATCTAGAAATCTTAAAATAAAACTTAAAATCAAAACACATAAAAATATCAAAAAACAAATTATTTTTGTCTAGCAAGATTATCTCGAATTTAACGTTATGTAAAATTAAAATAAAATTATAATTTATTTAATTTTTTAAATTATTTTTTAATTGTATTCATGATTTTTATATTCTTTAAGTTTCCTTATTCATGAAACATTATAAGATTTTTTATTTTTAATTTTATCATAAGTTCTTTAAATAATTGTGAATGTTTTTTTTCAAACTTTTAGTATATTTTGAAGAAATAATCCTCTATAATAATATCACGAGGATTTGTCCTCAAATTTTTATCACTTGAATATTCCTTTTATTTGTCATATATAAAATTATTTTATTTACTATAATATAATGAATCTTATTTATCGGTATTTGATATAGATTTAAGTTTAAAAGATAAAATATCTAAATTTGAATTATTATTAGTTATTTTTGTGATTTCTTTTAAGTAGTGTATTATAATTTTTATTAATATATAAAAAATAGATCCCATAATAATTTAGAGAAAAGAAGTACACAAAGAATTGAAATATTTTTGAACTTTGATTATTTCTTTTCTTTTTATAATTTAAAAAATATTTTTAACTTTATCAATTTTTTTTATTAATGCAAGTCAAACTATTTAATGTTTATAAAATTAAAATATGTTTTGCTTGTTATAAAATTTTAATTATACGTAATTGTTTATTATTTTATATAATTTTTTTTTACTTTTTATCCAATTATTATTTTAATTTAATATTTATATAATTATAATTTTTTAATAATATTTAATATTAAACAAATATATGTTTTTTTTATATTGAATATTTGATAATTTTATGTTACTTTTTTATGTGATTCTTATTTTTATATAAATTATTATTAATACTAGGAGAGTAAGAAAGTAGTTACATGTATACACGTATTGATAGAAATAGGGATGAACAAAATTATATTCCTGTTGAATATAAAAATTAATTATAATGAGATTGGATTTTTACTTTCAAGATAAAATTTGATAATATAACTTGATATTATATTTTAGTAAGTAATTTTAAGAATTTTAACATTGTTTAGAATTTTTAATTTGATCCATCACATAACCCTCTCATATTAAAGTTTAAGACGGACTCATTCGAGTAAAAGGTTAAGACGTACGGGATGTTTTGGTCGAGGAAAATATATTTTTAATAACTTTTTTTAAATAAATTGTTGATTATGTATTTAATAATATATTTTAAAAAATAATATATTTTTATGTTTAAAAAGAATAAATGGATTAATTTGTGGATAAGATTTTTTGTAATATTTTGATTTTATGAAGTTTTTACTCAAGACTTTTCATCATGTAAACATTTTTTTGCCTGAACTTATGTGGAAGAGTACCAAGCCTTCCAAATTGACATCTTTTAATTGCGCTAATGATTAGACATTATAAAACCAAAGTTTTAACCAGAAACAATGATCAGGTCGTTCAATTCATCAAACAGGAAGAAGAAGAAGAGATTATTGTATCATTTATCATAGTGGTTTCACAAATTATTAACAAAAACTAGTGTCATAACGAACACACGTAAATGCAGCTATGCATGCAATCCAACTTATTCATACATAAAAGCAAGAACACTTCCATCTTAGTTCATATTACAGGGATGAAATTCCACAGTAGGCTTCAATTCGAGAATAAGGGTCTTTGATTTTCTCTTTCTCATAGAAACGAAGGTATTCATAATGATCGAATATTGATTTATAACGCAAGGGATGTTGCTCATTTACTACTTCATCCGGTATCTGCATAATCTTATCACCATTAAAAGAAAACAGTCCCATAGAATATCTGGTTTTCCTCGCATTCATGGTAACTCTGTGTTCACATGGTCGTATTCTACCATTACTCCACACCTACACCATTAAAATATAATGCAACAGAGTTAAGTAATTATGCAAAACAAACAAGCTTGTACAAATTATTTACAAAATATGACTGACTGTGGTAGGTATATATATATAATTAGGGTTTATGTATATGTGTGTACTCACATTGAATGCGTCACCTGCCATAACCACAAACAAGGAGGAAGAAGCATCAACCCCAATCCATTCTCCATCCTTCAGTTTGATTTCCAAGCCATTCAAATTATTCAGCTGATGAACTATGGATACGATGGTTAAGTCTGTGTGAGAATGCATTCCCAAATCCTTTTCATCCGTCTCAGGTGTTCTATATTTCATGCACCGAAGCAGATAATCGCTTGATTCTATCATGCGCTTGCATCCTTTCATGTTCACACCATAGCTCTCTAACACCATTCTCTTTGCCATGTGGTCTAATTCTCCCAGCAACTTAGCATACTCATTGATGCTTTCACTGGACAAATGAAACTTCTACCATGACCAATTTTGCACACAATAATCATATCATATTTGTAGTTTTTTTTGCCAAGATCCTAATCTTATCAAGAGGCAAGCACAAAAAGCGAAGAACAGATATTTAGCTTGAAAAAGTTCAGAGCTATTTGTTTGTGGTTCATTGGTAAAGTAATTTCCTTTTGTAGTTTTTTTTCTTCAAACACATGAAGAAAATGCAAATGGGGTTACCCGTTGAATCAAGTGTTATTTTCAGTAGGAAAAACACATCATGAATGAACCACACAGAGAATATATAGTGACTTAGATCCCTCGTTTTCGATTAAATATGAGTGGAAAGGAAAAAGGATAGCTACCAGAAACGATGATTCCCCTGCAACCCCATTATATGGGCGAATTTTTGGCAGCCTTGTAAGGTGAGAGGGTCATCGATGCCCAAAGATTCATACAAGGGAAGCCATGAGACTTGTCCTAAGTAACCATGGAAAGGTTTGTCACTGGTTTTTTGTGCTTTGGTTTCCACTGGGAGACTAAACAACTCTTCCATTGCAGATACCACAGAATCAGACAGCTCCTTGCCAATTCTATCATATCGTGCAACAAAACAACCATTCTGTTCAAGTGCTTCCCTGACATGACTGCAGGCTGAGAACCATGCATCGGTGCCAGGCTTCATGGTTGCATCAGTGAAGTCCACCACATGCAGTTCAGACTGTGTTTGGGATCCCATCGTGTGCAATGCTCTCTACAGAACAATATCACTGCTCTTGCTCAAAAAAATTTTGTGCTTGGAAAACCATCACTCTTCGAACTAACTAGTTTAAATTCATAGCATATACGAATAGTATAAAGAAATCGTGAAGTGTTGTTTAATCAATCACATATTTTCATGAATAATAAAATAATCAATCACACACACATATATATATATATATATACGGGACCACTGTATAATTTCACAATCATGTGATGTTAGCAAATTCATTCAATACCTTTGGACATTGGCTTTAATCCACGATAATTAATTATTAAAATCTTCCACAAATTTTCGTATAAACGTCACCATTTATTCTATTCATATTAAAACAATTCTTTGACTTTTTTTTTCAAGAGAAAACTGTCCTTTATATAAGTTCTTGACAAGATTAAATTTAAAAAATAAATCAAATAATGCACCTAAAACATGTAAAAAAAATAAATTTCAAGTTAAATGATTGAGTTGAATTATACTATGCAAGACAAGCCACTACCGTTCCAATTTGTTTTCAAGCCAGTTTCTTATTCCGTAACAAAATGATAACATTTTTAAAGATGATATCTCCCGATAATCTTCTTTAAAGAAATTGAGTCTGTGTACGAAGATCTTAATTAGTTAAATATTTTTTTTATGCGATAATCTTAATTAGTTAAGACAATATTTTGATCTATTAAATTTTCATCTATATTTCTGTCTAAATATTGATAGAATTATAAGTAACGTGGTTGGTTGAAATTACAGCACTTTTAATTTAAGAAAAAAAATTCATAAATAAATGTAAAGTATTCAATTTTTTAAATTTCTAGACTTAAACTCCTCTAAATTCTTAACAATAAACAATTATTTTTAATGTCACAATGTAGGTGGAAGATTGCATTTATGCATGAATTATTCAAACAACATAAGAAACTTCAAACTATTCAGGTGAAAGAAAATGGGATCTGAGAGCGAAGTGAAGCTTCCAATTATTGACTTCTCCAGTGAGGACTTGGAATCCAATGTTGCAGAGTGGGAATCAGTGAAATCCAAAGTTCACAAAGCAGTCGTAGAATATGGTTGCTTTGAGGCTGTGTTTGATAAAGTCCCTTTGCATTTTCGAAAAGCCATATTTCTTGAAGTGGATGAGCTATTCAATCTTCCTTTAGAAACCAAGAAAAGAGCCGTTTCAAGTAAACCATATCGTGGTTATGTTGGTCCTATTCATCTCTATGAGAGCATCGGAATTGACGATGCCGATGTTCATGAGAAAGTCGAAACTTTTATCAACATCTTATGGCCACAAGGAAAACCAAGTTTTAGGTACACATAAAAAACTAGTCTTTATTCACACTTGTGATTTACCATTCATGTTTGTGCATAAGAGAAGTTACAAATCTTGCCACATCAATTACATCATAAAATAGCATACCCTTTTGATCCCTTTTTGTTGTTGATGACATGACAGCAAAAATCTGCAACTCTTGTCTGAGAAAGTGGCAAGGTTGGATCAGATGATAAGGAAGATGTGTTTGGAGAGTTTAGGTGTTGAAAAGTATTTTGATGAGCAGATGAACTCAACATATTACCTTGCACGGCTTATCAAGTACAAAGCCCCTCAAACTGATAAACCAGAAATTGCCATATCAGAGCACACTGATAAGAACATATTGACCATATTATGTCAGAATCAAATTGATGGTTTGGAGATACAGACCAAAAGTGGAGAGTGGATCAAATTCAAGCCCTCAACGTCAAACAGTTTCGTTGTTGTCACTGGGGACACATTTTATGTAATTTCTATGCACACTTCCACTTTCTCTCCTACAAAATGATTTTCTAAGAAAATGTGATACAACAAATATTTGATGATTAATGCAGGATCTGAATGAAATATGTTGCAGGCATGGACTAATGGGAGAGTGCATACACCAATTCACAGAGTGATGATGACTGGAAATGAAAGAAGATTGACCATTGGATTGTTCACAGTTCCAAAACCAGGGTTCATAATAAAGGCCCCAGATGAGCTTGTGACAGAAGAGCACCCTTTGCTTTTCAAGCCCTTTGTCCAGAGTGAGTTCATGAAGTTTCTTCACTCTTCTGAGAACACAAAAAATGCTCTCAAGGTTTATTGTGGAGTTTGAGGTTCGATCCATGGTAGCAACTGCTCCTTCTGTGCAATCTCTTTATTTTCATCAAAGTTTGTAATATCTGCATAAGTTTTGCAATATGGTGTGCTGCGTATGAACCTCTTTTCTGCAATATGGTGTGTGTAACTTTACCTAAATAAAAGAATAAAATAAATCTTTAAAAGATAAATAGTTTCTAACAATATGTATAGAGACCAAAGGTATATTTTAGTTAAAGAAAAACAAAATAAAATGCATTTTTGCTACCTCTCAATTAACCCATATTAATATTAAAATTGACATTTAAAAAATCAATGTTTATTCTATAATTAATTTTTAACCAATTTAGGAATTTTATCTTGATATTTATTTTATTACTTTTGAATCAACTACATGTTAATTTTGATGGTATATTACACATGAAAGTAGCTATGCAAATATCTAATTAGGATGAATACATGTCAATATTGTTAACTCTAGAACAATCAGTTTTAGGGTAAGTTTATATTATAAATAAATAAAAAGTTATCTGTGTAAGAACTTTAAATACACAATGATATTTTGACAACTTTTTTTAATAAGTTTTTGACAACAGTGTTATCATTTTATTGGTCTGTTTGAATTTATGTTTAAAAAAATATTTGAAACAAACCAATCATAAACTCTTATGCGTTGTCAAAAAGTTATTATTAAAAAGTTGTCAAAAAAGAGTTGTTAAAGAGACTTTTTCCATAATACAATTATGAAGGCATATATAATTTAGTTTGGGATCACCTATATATGGGTTGATAGGATATTACATCATTGACAAACTTCACTGTAACAACTTCAGGAACAATAAATAAATAACATTTTCAAAATTAATATATGTATAACTTAATTTCTAAAATTTTGATATCAGGATAAACAATAAATAGGTTGAATATTGTGCGATTGTAATGTTATACCTATGTGAAATCTAGTATATATTTCTTTTAATTTTTATTATAACATCTTAAATCATATATAAACATTTTCATCTGTTAAAAAATCATTAATTATCAATTGATAACTAAAAGCTTCATTATCAATATATAACAAATGGTTAGAAAAAGGAAAATTCACTCTTTAATGAGATGGCTTCAAGTAAATGTATATAATAATATAAGTTGCACAGAGTAATAATCCATACAAATGTTCTATTTCCTCAGAATTCTTTTTTAATTAACGAAACCTCAAAAGTCCATATCCGACCCAAAAAGAAGACTTTGGCACCTCTAAGATTCAAAGGCCTAACTCAGATAAAAAGGGTCCGCTATTTCAACACCCCTATTCTGAAGTGCATCTCAACATTTTTTTAGAAAATTTAAACTTCCAAAACTACCCTGATCCCTTAACGCAATGTTTCCCTCTCCAAATAGTCTTCCTTGGGTGGACAAAATAAACTAAAGTACGTTGAACTATCAATTAATTGCTTTATATTAGAAAAAAAAAACTGAACTAATTATAATAAAAATTAAAACAGATTATTTAAAAATTTTATAAAATTAAATATCTAGAGTTATAGTTAATTAATTATTCAATAACTTAAAATTAATTTATTTTATACTTTTTACTTGTTTGATATTTTCTAAAGTTGGAGTTTAGTTTGGATATTGCCAATTAGATCAAACATTGGTCGGAGTCGATTCGGTCAAATTTTGTTGATTTTCGATCAGAGCTAAATTTCTGAATTTGATCAATTTTCGACAAGGTTCGAATTTCGGTTGGGACTAACATGGCTGAGTTTCGATTGTTCCTGACTTGGTTGAATTCGGACAATTTTTGGTTAGTACACAAAATTTTAGTATAGTTAAGTGCAGTATAGTTTGATAAAATAAAAAATAGTTCAATTCAATTCAATTGAACTAATTTTCAAAGTAGTTCAGTTCAGACAAATTAGTTTTTGATTCGATGAAATTTTTAATATTGCAATACAGTGCACTTCATTTTGCACACCTCTAAATCTTGTTAGAATGAACTACCATATTCTTTTGATAAATTTCCTAGAACTCAACACAGGAGCAACTTCTATGGCTTAAGATATTGTAGTGAAATCATCACTATTGTTTGAAACTACAAAATATCATAGCTCAAACCCATTAAGTCTTGTTCGTCGTACAACAGACACTTTGGTAGATTACTTGCATGTGCAATGAAGAGTAAGCAAACAAAGATTAAAAATCAGTTCATCATGCTTACACTACTTAGAAAGTAATTGTATGAAAAAGAATATTATTTGTCTCCCTACTCTTTGGTCGGAGTCGACTTGGCCGAATTCTGTCAATTTTCGACCAGAGCTAACTTTTCGAATTCGGTCGATTTTTGTCAATGGCCAACTCAGTAGATTTTTGGTTTGAACTAACTTGACCGAGTATTGACTGTACACGACTTGGCCGAATTCGGAAAACTTTTGGCTGGTGCACAACAGAACAATGCAATTTTGTGTAATTCAGTGTAATGTAGTTTGATAGAATAACAACTAGTTCAATTCAATTTGTCTAAACTAATTTTCAATTCAGTTAAGATAAACTAGTTTTTTATTCAATGAAGTTTTTAATAGTGCATTTCATTCCCCCCACCCTAAGTCTTGTTAGAAACAATTACCAGATTCTTTTGATATATTCCAGCTTTTACTTTTATAATCAATCTCTTGGAACTCAATAAGGAGCAACTTCTATGGCTTTAAATATTGTATTGAAATTACTACTACCATCTGAAACTATGATCATATCTTAGCTCAGACCCGCCAAGTCTTGATCGTCTTGCAGCAAAAACTTTGGCATATTTCTTGCATGTGTAATGAAGAGTAAGGAAACAAAGATTAAGAATGAGTTCATCATGGTTACACTACTTCGAAACTAATTGTATGAACAAAGAAAGTTATTTGTGATACGTTATTTTTGACCGAAGCTAACTTTCCGAATTCGGCCAATTTTTGGCAAGGGCCAACTCAGTAGAATTTCGGTTGGGACTAACTTAACCGAGTGTTGATTGTACACAACTTGGCCAAATCCTGACAGTTTTTGGCTAGTTAACAACAGAATAGTGCAGTTTTGTGCAGCGTAGTTTGATTGAATAAAAAATAATGCAATTCAATTTGTTTGAACTAAATATCAAATTCAGTTCAGAAAAACTAATATTTTGTTCAATGAAGTTTTTAATAGTGCAGTTTAGTGCATTTCATTCCCCTTAAGTCTTGTTAGAAAGAACTGTCAGATTCTTTTGATATATTCCAGGTTTTACTTTTATAATAAATCTCTTGGGACTCAACACAAGAGCAACTTCTATGGCTTTAGATATTGTAGTGAAATTACCACTATCGTCTGAAACTACGACCATATCACAACTCATACCTGCCAAGTCTTGTTCGTCCTCAAGCAGAAAGTTTGACATATTTCTTGCATGTGTAATAAAGAGTAAGGAAACAAAGATTAAGAACAAGTTCATAATGGTTACACTACTTAGCAACTAATTGTATGAACAAAATAAGTTATTTGTGATACGTTATTTTCGACCAGAGCTAACTTTCCGCATTCGACCGGTTTTCGGAAATGGCTGACTCAAGAGAATTTCGGTTGGGACTAATTTAACCGAGTGTTGACTGTACCCGACTTAGTCGAATTTGAAATATTATTTGCTGCTACACAGCATATCATTGCAATTTTGTGCAGTTCAGTGCAATGTAGTTTGATAGAATAAAAAAATAGATCAATTCAATTTGTTTGAACTAATTTTATGTTCAGTTCACATTTGTTAGAAAGAACTACCAAACTATTTTAATATATTCTATATTTAGATTTTATAATAAATCTCCTGGGACTCAATACAGGAGCAACTTCTATGGCTTCAGATATGGTCTAAAACTACAATCATATCATAGCTCAGAATCGCCAAGTCTTATTCGTTGGAATTTCTTGCATGTGTAATGAAGAGTAAGGAAACAAAGATTAAGAATGAGTTCATCATAGTTACACTACTAGGAAACTAATTGTTTGAACATAGAAAGTTATTTGTGATACCTTATTTGCATGTTTGTTTTTTTACAATTTTTAAAGTCTTCTTTCTCTTCTTACTTCTTCTTCCAGATGTTTTGTTTATCTTTTTATTTGAAAATATGATTTGAAGTGGGGTAGTAGAGTCAAACAAAATATTCCCACACATTGTGCAAAAGCTCCAAATAGGTAAATACAAAATAAGTTTGATGAATTAAATGTGAAAAAAGTAAAACAATTTCCCCAAAACTTTTGAGAAGAAAGATAATAGAAAGAATAATAACATACACCTGCAAAATTTGCCAGAAAAGTAAGTTATTACGCATTCTACATTGATTTGGCAAAACCTACAACAATGATCGCACCACTCCATCACAATTTTCGCAAAATCAATTAAGAAGGTCTCATGTGCGCACTTTTCTAGAACCAAGTATTCAACTTTGACCACTTATCAACACATTTATACATACATACAAACAACATATATTTGTCTTGGACTAAAAGGTTCAACCTCAGCAACATTCGTGATCACCTTAAATCCCTCTCATGTGACTCTTTTGGAGGTTTCAGCATCAGGTCCAACATTATTATACTCTCTACAAAATAGGGTGTTAAGAGTAGAACAAGTACTCTTCCACTCAAGTCAACCAGTTAGGTGAATTATATCAATCATAGAACTTTCCTTAATAATAGTCATGGAATAATTCTTTCACGACTTCCATAGATATGTTTGGAAATTCGGTTTCATGACGTCAAACTCAAAAGTGGTACCAATCCTACAGTTTTGGATTACACTACCATTAGAGCCATTCTTAACTTGTCTTCCTTGCACAATTATAACATTCTCCTAGCCCGGAAGAGGAATTCTCACTTGGATGTCACAGTCTTGTAGCACCACGTGTGTCATGTCCCCAAAGATAAAATCTATTGTGCCTTCAGTAAGACACTTCACAAAAGAATGATAACCTTACATAACATATAGAGTGTCTTGATATCCAAACATCTCAATGTTGTAAAATGATGGTCGATTCCTTGTTACTGCTAGGGTGACAGCTTGTTGGTTTGAAGGTCTTTCTGTGTTCTGAAAAGTAATGTTACTCGCTAAGAGATGTGTAGTTTAGACAATTGTACCACCAAAACAAAGTTAATTTTAAAATTGTTTTCTTTCTAGAAACATATTTAATCATGCAAAATCACAAATAATTAAATTAAAAAAAGAGATTAGTCATAGCTATTACGTAGACATGGATGAACTCAACTACGGTGGCAGTTTCCAAGAAATTAAGACTATAATGCGCGATTTTAGCTGTAATAATGTCTCTTCCATCCCTAACCAAAAAGAGGTGAGTCTTGTTAGGAGTGGAAAAAATTAACTAAACTACACTCTAATGAACCAAAAAAATTGAACTATTTAAAATAAAAACTCAATTATATTATTTTGTAGTTCAAATTTACAAAACTGAACCTCTAAAGTTATAGTTCAATTAACTACTCCGTAACAAGAAAAAGTAATTCATTTTACACTTTTTACTTGTTTGAGATTTTCTAAAGTTGCAGTTTAGTTTAGTTACGGTCGATTAGACCAAACTTTGGTCGGAGTCAACTTGGCCTAATTCTGTTGATTTTCAACTGAAGTTAACTTTCTGAATTTGATTGATTTTCAGCAAAGGCCGATTTAATAGAACTTCAGTTGAGACTAACTTGATCGGGTTTTGACTGTGCCCGACTTCGCCGAAGTCGAACAAATTTTGGTTGCTACATAGCAGATCAATGTAGTGTAATTTGATAGAATAAATAATAGTTTAATTCAATTCATCTGAACTAATTTTAAGTTTAGTTTAGTTCATACAAACTAGTTTTTTATTCAAAGAACTTTTTAATAATGCAATTCAGTGCATTTCATCCCCACTCCCCTTCTAGGTCTTGTTAGAAAGAACTATCATATTCTTTTGTTATATTTCAGCTTTTACTTTTATAATAAATCTCCTAGGACTTGACACTGGGGCAACTTCTACACTTCAGATATTGTAATTCATTATTGTCTAAAACTACAGACCATATCATAACTCAGAATCGTTAAGTCTTGTTTGTCCTACAGTAGACACTTTGGCATATTTATTGCATGTGTAATGAAGAGTAAGGAAACAAAGATTAAAAATGAGTTCATCATGGTTACACTACTTGAAAACTAACTGTATGAACAAAGAAAGTTATTTGTGATACGTTACTTTCGACCGGGGCTGACTTTTCGAATTCGGCCGATTTTCGACAAGGGTCGACTCAGTAGAATTTCGGTTGGGACTAACTTGACCGAGCGTTGACTGTACCCAACTTGGCCGAATTTGAACAATTTTTGGCTAGTATACAACAAATCAACGCAGTTTTGTGCAGTTCAGTGTAGTGTAGTTTAATAGAATAAAAAATATTTTGAATTTAATTCGTTTGAGCTATTTTTAAGTTCAGTTCACATAAACTAGTTTTTAATTCAATGAAGTTTTTAATAACGCAATTCAGTGCATTTCATCCCCCCCAAGTCTTGTTAGAAAGAACTACTCGATTCTTTAGATGTTTTTATCTTTTACTTTTATAATAAATCTCCTCGCACTCAATACAGGAGCAACTTTTATAACTTCAGATATTGTAGTGAAATTACCACTACTGTCTAAAAATGCGACCATATCATAGCTCAAAATTGCCAAGTCTTTTTCGTCCTACAGCAGATATTTGGCATATTTCTTGCATGTGTAATGAAGAGTAAGGAAACAAAGATTAAGAATGAGATCATCATGGTTACACTACTTGGAACCTTATTGTATGAATAAAGAAAGTTACTTGTGATACCTTATTTACATGTTTTTTTTCTCAATTTTTACACTCTTTTTTCTCTTTTTCCTTATTATTCTAGAAGTTTTGTTTATCTTTTTATTTAGAAATATGATCTGAAGTAGGTTAGTGGAGTCAAACAAAATCTTCCTACCCATTGTGCAAGAGTTGTAAATAGGAAAATACAAAATCAAATTGATGAATTAAATGTGGAAAAAGTAAAAAAAAAAGACATTCTCCAAAAGTTTTGTGAAGAAAGAGAATAAAAATAATAGTAATGTGCACCTGCAAAATTTGCCATAACAGTCATCTATTATGCTTTCTACATTGATTTGGTGAAACCTACAATAGTGATCGGACCACTCCATCATAGTTTTCACAAAATCAATTTAGAAGGTCTCATGTGCACACTATTCTTTCTTTGGAACCAAGTATTCAACTTTGACCATGTATCATAGTCTTGTAGCACCACTTGTGTAGTGTCCCCAAAGATAAAATCTAGTGTGCCTTCAATAAGACATTTCACAAAAAAATGATAACTCTGCATAACATATAGAGTGTCTTGATATCCAAGCATCTCATAATTGTAAATTGATGACTAATTCCCTATTAGTGCTAGGGTGACAGCTTGTTGGTTTTAAGATCCTTCTATATTATGGGAAGTAATGTTATTTGCTAAGAAATGTGTACTTTGAACAATTGTATCATTAAAATAAAGTTAATTTTTGAAATTGTTTATTTTCTTTCTAGAAACATATATAACCATGCTAAGTCACAAATAAATAATTTAAAACAAGAGATAAGTCATGGATGAACTCACCTACGGAGGCAGTTTCTAAGAAATGAAGACTATCATGCACATTTTTAGCTGTAGTAATGACAGTGATGCATCTACCATCCCAACAAAAAAGAGGTAAGTCTTGTTAATGGTGGGAAAAATTAACTAAACTAATTGAACTATCAATTAATTACACTATATTGAATCTGAAAACTTGAACTATTTAAAAAAAAATTGAATTCTACTATTTTTTAGTTCAATTTTAGAAAACTAACATTATAGTTCAATTAACTACTCAATAAAAAAAAATGTAATTCATTTTACACTTTTTACTTGTTTGAGATTTTCTAAAGTTCTAGTTTAGTTTGGTGATAGCCGATTAGACCAAATTTGGTTGCAATCGTCTCGGCCTAATTCTATAAATTTTTGACCGAAGCTGCCTTTTCGAAATTGGCTGATTTTCGACAAGGGTCGACTCAGTAGAATTTCGGTTGGGACTAACTTGACCGAGTGTTGACTGTACCCGACTTTGCCAAATTTTGGCTGGTACACAACAGATCAGTGCAATTTTGTGCAGTGTAGTTGGATAGAATAAAAAATTGTTTAATTCAATTCGTTTGAACTAATTTTAAGTTCAGTTCTTTTTATAGAAACTAGTTTTTTATTAAAAGAAGTTTTTAATAGTGTAGTTCAGAGCATTTCATTCTTCTCTCCCCCCCAAGTCTTGATAGAAACAACTGTCAGATTCTTTTGCAATATTCTAGCTTTTACTTTTATAATAAATCTCCTAGGACTCAATACAAGAGCAACTTCTATGGCTTTAGATATTGTAGTGAAATTACCACTACCCTCTGAAACTATAACCATATCATAGCTCAAACCTGCCAAGTCTTGTTCGTCCTGCAACAAAAACTTTGGCATATTTCTTGCATGTGTAATGAAGAGTAAGGAAACAAAGATTAAGAACAAGTTCATCATGGTTACACTACTTGGAAACTAATTGTATGAACAAAGAAAGTTACTTGTGATACGTTATTTACATGCTTTATTCACAATTTTTACACTCTTCTTTCTCTTTTTCCTTGTTCCTTCAGAAGTTCTATTTATCTTGTTATCTCGAAATATGATCTAAAGTGGGTTAATGGAGTCTAACAAAATCTTCTCACACATTGTGCAAGAGTTGCAAATTGGAAACTACAAAACCAGTTTGATGAATTAAATGTGAAAAAAGTAAAAAAAAATGCCAAAAGTTGAGAGGAAAGATAATAGAAATAATAGTAACGTGCATCTACAAAATTTGCCACAAAAATCATCCATTATGCTATCTACATTGATTTGGCAAAACCTATAAGAGTGATCGCATCACTCCATTACAGTTTTCACAAAATCAATTCAGAAGGTCTCATGTACTCACTATTCTTTCTTTGGAACCAAGCATTCAACTTTGACCACGTATCAACACCTTTATACATACATACACACAACATATATTTGTCTTGGGGTAGAAGGTTCAGCCTCAGCAGCATCCGTGATCACCTTGAATCCCTCCCATGTGACTCTTTTGGTGGATTCAGCACCAGGTTCAACATTATTATACTCTATATAGAATAAGGTGTTAAGAGCAGAACTAGTGCTCTTCCACTCAAGCCAGCTAGTTGAGTGAATTGTATCAGTCATAGAACTTTTTTTGATAATAGTCCTAGAATAATTTTTCTAGGGCCTCCCTAGATATGTTTGGAAGTTTTGTTTTACGACATCAACTTGTTGGTTTAACGGTCCTTATGTATTCTGAAAAATAATGTTACTCGCTAGGAAATGTGTAGTTTAAACAATTGTGTCACCAAAATAAAGTTAATTTTAAAATTGTTTATTTTGTTTCCAGAAACGTATTTAACCGTGCAAAGTCATAAATAAATTAAAACAAAAGATAAGTCGTAACTTGTAAGTAGAAATGAATGAAGTCACCTTTAAAAATAGAAAAACACAAAAATAAGAAGACAAACTAGAAAAACACAAAAATATTACAAGACCCTCCCATGATATAAATTTTTTAGGAATCTTTGGTGATCCCAAAATTCATCGTGGTGGTGATTCGATTTCATTTCCACTTTTTGTCTTTCACACTAAGGTTTTTACTAATGGACAATCATCATTTTCCTATTCACACCTTTTCTTATATATATATATATCTCCATCTTCATTTATTGTAATCAGCTTATTATGTCATATACTAAGTAAACTTAACTTCCCCATAGTTTTCCAGGTTAAACGCATCCTACAAAGAAAAGTTTATTTTAAGACGTTCCCATCAGCACAGGGCATGTTGGATGACCTCATTTCATTTAATCTGAATTCTTATATTAGAACTATGATTGTGTGATTAGTTCGTAAATCATGCATTATGACACACTAGCCATGCTTATTCAACAGTTTTTAGGTCTCATTCATTTCCTATATTTTAATCAGATTATTAAGTCAATGCTCCTATATATATATATATATATATTTCAATACAATGACATTTTGTTATTATCAGTATGGATTATTTACCGGAGTTATTTCTAACAATAGACTGAAACTATTAACCTAAAACTTTAAGATATTAAATTTATGAATTTTTTTTTATATGATGTTTAACTTTATTATTTTTATTTAATATAAAATTTAAACTTTCAAACCGAAGATGATTTATAAGTGTAAATATATTTTAGTTGATAGATGATTGAGATTAAAAGTAGAAATAAATTAATTGACTATAGTTTAATACTTAAAGCTAAAATTTTAGGATTGTTTGACCAATATATATTAATTCAAATTGTTGCTCGTTTACATGAGCTAAACTTAATAAAGTTTAAATTTATGTTGTACAAAAATGTGACATTTTCAAAGAATAATATGTAATCATAATTTTGAAAGAAAAAATAAAATTTATTAATTATAGATGTTTTATATATTACCTCTATTTTGTAGATCATTTTTGTTAATTACTTGCAAAGAACTTTAAAAAAAAAAACTTAACTAAATTTAATTTAATATGTAACAAAAAAAAACATGTTAAATTTGTAATTATTGTATATAACTATTTTCAGAATTACCTTTAAAGCTATTAAAATTCACTTCTATGTGTAATTTTTCCACGAACATAATTTATGCATGCACATTAAAAAAATATCAAGTAATGGGCAAGATAATTGAAGATATTCTTATAAGAAATATTCTTACAAAATAATATATATACATGTGTTTGTGGTACAGAAACTACTATATATAGCGTTTAAAAATATGTTTATTTTGTCAATAAATGCTTTTTTGTATGAAGAAATATGGTTGGAAAACAATATTGAAATATGGGTTAAAGCTGAGCACTTGGCTACATCTATTCCACAATTTTGGGCATCTCAAAACCGTTGACTAAAGAAATTCGGTTTTTCGGCAGAATTGAAATCAAACATAAATACATATATTCTCTTCTAAGATGCTTATTCTTAAAATGTGGGTAACACAGTTATACTTGTTTCAAATTTCACCCAAAATTTCTGTTACTTATTTTTATATATATTTATTTTTTAATCTAATTGGAATAAATATAAACCCCACGATCAACATTAGAATCAAAACGTTTGACTTATATTTTTTTCTCAGTTATTGACCAAAGCGCAGTCTTTCAATTTTGTTTTTACATTTATTTTTTTGAATTCTAGAAGTTTGGAAATATGTGTAAATAAGTGGTTTCTAGACTGAATTATGATTTTTTTTTAATGAATGAATTGCGTGTGTTTCTCTCTAATTTAATGTGATTAATTTGTTAATTTTTTCTTCTAATGAAGAACGTGTGTTATTTTTTATAGTTGGATGTGTCTTAAATACATCTTATAAAAAACTTTAAAGCAGTGTTGAATTTTGTAAAATTGGTTTATAAATTAAGGTTTAGATCTTATTTATATAATATAAATTTACCTATAGTTTTATGAATTTTCAATGACTCATACAAGTATTATTATTACTATTGAACAATTTTCTTCTGCTTCTAAAACCTCACACTTTGACTTAATTACTATTATATAAATATATTCACAAAGTAGTATTAAATGGACTAAGTCAAATCAACTAGAAATACTTTTATTAAACAGATAAAATTACATAGAAAAAAAAACAACAACAACATCAAGTGATGATAGTAAACATCGCTGAAAAGTAACATTAGGCAAGAAAACAAAAAGTAAGAAGAATTATTTTAACACCTTCTCCAAGAAAACTCCCCTTGATTCCCAAGTCACCAATACAAAAATGTTGACATCACTCTCTCTATAAATAAATACGAAATCCAACCTACAAATTGCTCTAAGAAAGAAACATAGATATTGATAAGCTTTATTATCTCTTCCATTTTCTGTCACTGGATCAACAACACAAACACTTGTTTCCATGGCTGGCCTTCAACAATACAACTTCTTCCCCACTGATCTCTTGTACCCTCGTCCACAACCACAACAAGCTTCTCCCAAACCCACTGTTCTTCCTCTCCAGAACCCTAATTCTCAAGATCACACTCACCAACAACAACAACAACAACATCTCACCCCTTCTTCTTCTACTTCTGCTCTTGTTTACACTCAAAACAACCAATCTCTTGTTGCTGTTCACAACAACGTCTCCAAATTCGCCTCAGACCCTCTTTCTTGGCTGCTTTTGATGACTGAAGAAGATCAACAACAAAATGCCTCTCACTCTTCTTGAATTCTTCTTCAATTCACTTCATCACCATTGATGTATCTTATTTCAGTGATATCAACCGATGAATCATGCTGCATCTTTTTCCACTCAGTTTAAGGAAAAGAGGAATAATCTTTTCATGTCTTTCTTAGTAAACTGTAAAATCATCATTGATGGACTAATCCCTCTTTTCTGTTATGCTTTTAGCTTTTACCCTTTGATCAATTCTCTCCCCCCAGAGAACATTTGAGTCAGTTTACACATATAGAATCTGAATGGTTCTTCTTATACGTATGAAAATCAATAAAAGTTTATCAAGCTTTTTGTTTTATATATGTCAACACTCCTTTTACCCTTTGCATAACGTGAAAGCTAATGAAGTTCTTGTCGAAAAAATTGAAGTTTGTAAAATTGTTTTCAGTTCTTTCTTTCTATATGCTTGCTTGGAGGACTCAATTATCTTGCATTACAATTTACATGTTTGTTTTCTTAGACCAAAGGAAAAGGAAACATGAATCTAGAAAATTGGCGATCGATGAATGTGTCAAAGTTTGTTAGTCAACATGCTATATATGTGGAATTAAGTTTAATAGTGTAACAGTCAATGTTGGTTTTCTTTAGCCATCTCTTCTGAAAATGTGCATCACATCAAATCATATGTTCAAATTCAACGTTTGCAAGAGGAAAAAAATAAAACAAAAAAGTAAAGATGTGAGAACATGCCGAAACTCACGGCGTACAATAGACGCAGACGGTTACTTCTGGAACATCATGCGAATATGCCGCCACGAGCTTAAAAAGTTCTACCAACATAGTAATTAAACTGTTTTGTTATTCATATGTTACGATGCACGTGTTAAAACTTGAAGCCACATACCAATGACATTGTTTTGTCTTTTTTTGTGGAGATAAACGAATTTGTAAAAAGTGAGATTCTTTTCTAGCATCCAAATATAATATACCGCAATGCTCCTATAAGAGAATATGCTTCTTTGCTGAATAAAGAACGTACATGGTTTACTAGAAGAAAATATAATCTAGTTGGCTTATCAAACCTAATCACATGATTTTTTTTGCTAACGAATGACTTCGTAAAGTTCGAGAAAAAAATATATTGGTAGTGTGTGATTACTTTTCTAAAGTAAGAAAAATTGTGGTAGGAGGAAGAATGAATAAGGACCATGAGTTGTGGGAAAAGATCTTGCATGCTTTGATGATGGGTTATGGGTAGTTAGAAATTAGAAGCATTGGCACCTAACAAAACCAACTTTTGTAAAGTAAAGGATGAGGTGAAAGGTGGAGCTACCTTTCCAATTATCATGGTGTGTGTCTACTTATCATGGATTAAAAAGTCCAAATAGTTTGCGTTCGAATAACGCATGGTACCTCACCAAACACTTATTGTCGAGGAATATTCAATAAGGTAATTACTACAATTGGCTGTGTTACAAAAGTTGTGTAAAATATAATTTTTATATCATTTTATTAAAAATTATTATATTTATAATAAATTTATTATTTTTATAATGAGATATTAAAAATATTTTTGGAATATTTTTTATTGATAATGTAAAAGTTTTGCGTTTTCTATAGTTATGTATTGGATCCGTTGTTTTTTTTTCTTACATCTAAATTTGTATGGGACTCACATAATTATTTTAGCATAAGTTATCTATTATATACGTAGTTAGCACGCGAGTTATCTTATACTTGACAATAAATTTAATTCAACTCCACAAAATCGGTTTGTAGGGTGAAGTTTGTATATATATTCTCAATTGGTCTTGTTTATAGTCGATGTGGTATTTTCAACACACCATCCTCACGTCGAGGTATATATATACATCTCGTGCGTGAGACTCGATATTAATCGGCGGTCTAATAACGGCCCGATATCAGATGAAATAATATGTCTAAGAAACAACAAACCTCTCTAGGATAGGCTCTAACAACTAAAGGCGAAATATCCACTCAAAAGACTTCCTTGAGAAAAAAATCTAGGAGGTTGCTCCATGTAAATCTCTTCTTCCAAATCGGCGTGAGGGGGTGTGTTGGAATCCCACATTCACTAGTGATAAGGTCAATTTAAAGCATATAAGTGGGTGCAAACCTCACCTTACAAGTAAGTTTTGTGGGGTTGAGTTAGGCTTAAAATCAACTTCTTAACATGGTATATAGAGCCTAAGGTTCTTTTGACAAAAATTTTGTTACCTCTGCCCCTACACTCGTTGTTGTCGACGGTCACACTATCTACTATTGTCGGTGGCGTCACTATCGTCTACTGCTACCACTACTACAGTTCTAGTTTTGACCGACGATCACACAATTTTGATCATCTTGGTCAAGCGACCAATGTGTCTTCAACGGTGCCTTCATCAAAGCTCTTATGCGCTCTCAGTGCTTTTTGAAGTTATGAATTTGCTCCATTTTTCGTCGTGCGTGATAACATGTCTCGTCCCCTCTCAGGCAACGACTCACAGCATCGAGGTTGCTCTTATTCCTCTTTCGGATTCGTCATGTGTGGTCGCACGTCCCGTCTCCTCTCAGACATTCAAAGCGTCGAGATCACTCTTTTTCCTCTTTCAGCTGCCTTGATTAGAGAATCTTTTTAAGGTTTCTCTTTGTTGTTCATCAATGGCTTCTTTTGTTGTTGTCTCTTCTAACCTCCCTTTTGTCACCATTACATTTCACTCATCTGTATATGTTTTTTCTCCTATGGCAAAGATGGTTTTCGTTAGTTTATTTATGGTCGTTGTGGCTCTTCAGCAATGACCTCTTTATCCACTAGATGTCAACAATGTATTCTTCAACAACGATTTGCAAGAAAAGATTAGCAACCTCCCAGATTTCTTGCTCAGGGAGAGTCTTCTAGGTTGATATTTCGTCTTTTATATCGTCTTCGCAGACATTAACCATTTGGTGTCACTTGAGTGCAAAAGCAGATATTTTCACTAAGTCTTTATTAATTATATTAGTAACTAGCTTGGTACATACGATTTGTATGCACTAGCTTGAGGAGGAGTGTTAGATATATTATCTTTATCTTATATTTATCTTTTATCTTTATCTTATATTTATCTTTTATCTTTAGTTTATTTTGTTACTATTTCTTATTTGTATTTTGGACTTAGCCCATATTTTTTCTATTATAAATATAACACCCTATGTATATATTCAACACAAGAGAGATTAATCTCATATACAGTTTTCACTATATTTAACAAAAATATATTACTTATTGCATCTTAAATATTTAAATTAATTTTTAAAAGTAATAGATTGGTAGCTCTAGAGTTTACCACCCACTTGCTCACATTACTCATCAAATTTACTTGAGAAGCGACCGCAACAATGATGTGATCTCCTTCAGCTATACTTGCCCCAAGAGGATTGTTGTTTCTTACTCTACACCTGTACTGCGGTGCATGATGGGTCAGCTTTCCACAAACGAAGCAATTTCCTTTCTTCTTAAAGGTGGGGCTAGATCCATTAGGACGTGATTTTTGAAAATCATTTTTTTTTGTGATCAGGTTTGTGTCCATATCTTTTTGGAGTTGGATTGACTTCTACCACATTTTCTTTTGCAGATAAAGCTTTAGCCCTTGCATTAGCACAATCCTTCATGTTGGTATCTTCAATAATTATGTGTGTGATAAGCTCTGGAAGCAACATATGCTTGTGTCTATGTTTTAGTTGTTGTTTGTAGTTTGTCCAAGATTGCGGCAATTTTTCGATCAGAAGTTCTAAAACAAATTCATCCGGTAAAGGAATATTCTCCGCTTTGATATCTTCTAACAACTTGTGGTACTCATTGGTTTGAGTCTTTATGTCCTTATCTTCAATCATTTCCCAGTGGTAGTAGTTTCCTATGACAAATCTTTGTCTGACAACATCTTTGGCGATATATTTGAGAATCAACGAGTCCCAAATATCTTTAGCTTCGTTGTAGGAATAGTACACATCAAACAAATCATTACAAAGTGCACTAGGTAAAGTGTGTCAACATACCTTGTTCATGTAAATTCAATCTTCAACTAGTTTTGAATTTGAAGGGATACTGGAGTCGGGCTTTGGAGATGAAAGAGAAGCAGCAACTCCATACATGTCTAAAAGGGTGGACACACGTTCTTGTCAAGGCCGAAAGTTCTGTCCAGAGAAGACCTCGACTTTTGACACGTCCGAAAGGAACTCTAAAGAAAGTAAAAGAATAAGCCCAAGATAAAAGAAAAATAAGAAAATAAAGGAAAGAGAAACTAAGAAGATAACTTGTGGAATGTAGGAAATACTTTGTTTATAGAGCGTGAGGCAGCTTGCCTAGGTGAGAAACTTGCTCAAAAATCGTTGCCAACAATAATGAATAATAAATAAACTGAACGTCACACTAAAGAACGTTTTGCAAACAATAATGAATAATAAAAAACTGAGTGTTTGCACTTTTGAACCTGGCCCAACGTTCAAAACCAACTTTTCTTTTGCAAAAAAAAAAAATATTATTTTACAACAATCATGTGGTTAGAAAGGATTGAGCAATTGTTTTGATCTATGTGTTTAAAACTACTTGGCCAAATAACAAACTCTGATATGTGTATCTTGATAACCTTTTTAGGCCTAATTGTTTCATTCTTTTATCCTTAGCCTTTAGAGAAAATATATCTTATCTCACACCTTAACTAAGGAGAACATGTAAATGTTGAGAAAATAAGGGTATGAGATCAAATAAGTTTGGGGTAAGGTACCAAGGTATAAGATTAGATAAGGGTAGGGTATCAACAACTTATCCTAGAAGAAAAAAAAAAAGAGAGAGATTTCATGTGATGAAAAGAGGTTATGTTATGAGAATGATATGAAAATTTTTGGGAGAATGATTGTTTTATAAGGAAAGAGAATACTTAATACCATAATACCTTTTAATTACTTACATTTGGTTGTTCTCTTCGGCTTAGTCGTGTTTTTGAATTTCTGAAAAATCATATTCTTCTAGCCAAGCCTCATTACAATCTCAAAAAGACCTTTTAATTTAACTATGTGTGAATTGTGTAAATTAGATGATGGACAAAACTTGATGAAGTAGTTTTACAACATATTGATTATGAATTATCATTGATAAACACTTGTGTCAAGAATGAATTATTAATTCTTGTGAGTTATTTTAATTAATAGCCTGGTTATTATCTCTATATTGTTTTGAGAATTGAAGTGATAAAACAAAATCATGTCATTCTATCCTGAGTTTTGGAGCTTCAAGTGAAATTCTCTTTTGTTGCATGATTAGGATATACAAGTCATTGTTATTGAATTATTCTACCAAATTAACCTAAGTCTTTAGTTTTATCTTTCATGAAGATATGATTAAGTTTGAGTTTGGGGCATTTTATTGTCATGTTTTTTATTATTTTTATTTTTATCATTTATGGATATTTTTATTATTATTTTTAGATAATTAAGGTTGCATTATATAATTTTGGAAAAAGATAAGTATTTGGATTTTATTTGTGAAATATTTTATAGATAAGTGAAAATCTCATAATGAAGAATATATCAAGGATTAATATGCACTTAGAATCCATTCAAATATAGTTTCGAGGTCTAATCAGTTTGGCCCAGTTCACCCAACAACTGGTGCATTACAAAAATCTTTAAATAGAATATGTCACAAATTTTAAAAAGAATCTTTTGGGAATAGAAACTAACCCTAAAGGAGATACGACAGAGGGTGTGTTCAGGAGGCTAGAGACATTCATCATCATTATTTTCATCATTTATTTCTTTTTTTTAGTGCTTAGAGGCGTATTCTGGAGGCTAGAGACATTCATCATCCTTATTTTCATCATTTATTCCTTTTTTTAGTGCTTAGAATGATTAGAAGTAACTGACTCTCTTATTTTTTTGGGTTAGAAGTAATGTATCTTTAGTATTTGTGATTTATGCTATTTAATATACTTTTCCATTATTCTTATTTTCTATTTTTGTTCTTAATTTCATAATTATTTATTACTTGTTTATTAGTATCTGATTGTTGAAAAATAATTTAGAACTTTGGTTAGGATACAACAACTAATAGATTTTGCCTCTAGAAATAAAGTTTAATCAATTAGTCATTACAAACATCTAAATTTAATACGAACTTTTGTAAAAGCATCTAAGGTATTAGGTTTTTATTAATAAAGTTTAGACTTGTCTATAATGAATTAAGACTTATTATATTACACTCTAAATGCTAGAGTAAAAATTGAAAATATATTGTTTAGTATTTTCACATCGAATTAGTACATGAAACACACACAATTCAGGTTAAGTCTCTATTGCATATTTTACATCATAAATTTAATTACTTTCTAAAATTTTGAATTATTTTACTAAAAATTAAACATTGTCATTACTTTAAAGTTTTTAGTCTTAATCATTAAATAATCATAGTTTTACTTGTGATTCTCCTGTAAAAACTATCTATATTTTTTACTTTATTACTTGTGCAATTTGATACATTTGTTAATATCATAACAAATTTCTGGCCCGTTATCACGGACTGACGTTTTGGTTAGTCAATTGTGTTTTATTTACAAATTTTTGTTTAAATTATTTATAATTTATTTATATGATTATTTTATTTCTATTTTTGTATATAGTTTAAATTTTGATCTAACATGTTAAAATTTTTTCCAAAAAAAATTAAAAATATTTAAAAGAAATCTTAAAAACTACAAATGGCACATGATACTATTTTTAATATTATTTATACCGTACTAGTGAAAACAATCTAATTGTCAACTTTTTCATTAATCAAAACCAAATAAAAAATAGAGGACCAACTTACATTTTTAGATCAGGAAACCAATAACTAATTAAATATTAATTTTATTAACTTTATTTAAATTCTATTAATATTAATGGTTAAACTAATTCAACATGCATTTAACCATCAGTAATTATCATACGTATTTAACAAACAAAAAATATCAACGTCTTTAATAAAGAAAGGATTAACATTAAAAAATTTAAATTTTGTAAAGTAAAATATAAATAATAAAAGCTTTCTTCACGCGGATATTACATATGTTATCTTTCATTTAATAAACACACATGAAAATTACTACAAATCATATTGAATTATCTCAATCATTAATAAAGTTCAAATAAAATTAAAAAAATTAAAACTTGTATACTGAATTACACTAAAATAAAATATATTGGATTAAGCAGACTAATTTTCCTATAAAAATATTTAATTAACGTCGCTATACATTAATTAAAATGTATAAAAAGTGAAAAAGCCACCTTTAACACCTTTATCATTACAGATTGAGAATAAAAATATTGTAAACAACGAACTATAATATAGTGGAGGCTTGGCCTTCGTTACACGCGTGAATAATACAGATTAAGCATAACGCAATGAATATATATTGATAATTCTACATTCTATAATAATGCTAAGGAATAACATTCTACTTAAATTTTAATAACCAGAAGACAGACATTTGCATAGGGTGTGTTTCTTGTGTTTTGTATACCTATTTCTAGCAAGGAATTTGACTACAAATTCAATGCAGAACAAAGCACACAAAGACAAACATTATTAAATTAAGGTACATAATTTCAATCTGGTAGCTACATAAATATATGGAGTTGTGGCAGCAACTAACTACAAAGGCATCAAGACACTGAAACTTTGTTCTTGTTCTGCATTAACAACAGTTTAAGCTAATCTATCAAACACAACCTTTTTGTTTGAAAGAAAAACACAGTTAATTGATGAAATTTGAAGCTTCAAGGGCATTTGGGTCCTCCTCTTTTGGTCTTCCAGTTGTTGTAGCAAGGGCAAACCTGCTTGTTACCATAAGTTCCAGGAGGCACACACAAGCACTTGGCACAGCACTTCTGGCAGAAAAACAGACACGGTTTCTTGTATTGCGTATTTGAACATCTAGCTGTGCAACGTGGTCCACATTCTGCAGTTTTTTCCATTCAAGAAATATCATCACTTTCCAACACAAATACAGAACAAAAAAATGGAAAGAAAGAAAGAGAGAAAAGGGAGAAGAAATAAGTGCTGAAAATTTATGTAAATCCAAGAAATTATATTTGGTAGATAAGTGTTAAACTGATGAATGCAGCTAGTGAATTAACTTGCAGAACCTACTGTATAACTTCACTAATCAATTCTTTTATTTTAAACTAGTAGTTGTGAATTTGTGATGGAAGCAATTTTAGCAACATAATCTGTCCTCTGTTGTCAATAATTTAGTATTACCTTGTGGTTTAAGACTGCCTTCAGTGATGCCACGCTGCAACTCACAAACATAAAAGGGAATTCAGAAACTTGTTGGAATAAAGATCAACATGTGGGTCACTCATGCAATCACTAAGATGTGTAGTTAACTGTTTTAGAAATGAAGATTTAAAGCTCAAGGGTATAATTTCCATGGAAATTAAATGATAGTAAAAAAGTTCCTTCCATTTGAAGGAGTTTCACAAAAGGAAAGATTTCGAGATTCTAAGTAAGTTGATAGTGCCATAAGATGTAAGAGTGATGTGAGTAATCATTTAATCACATTATAGCAAAAGAAGAAGAAGAACTCACATTGGGAAAGTGTGTGGTGTTTTTGTTAGGCTGAGGAGGTGGAGCAAAGTGGGTGGTGTTTTTGTGAGGTTGTGGAGCTGGAGCTTCAACCGTGGACACAACAATCTCTGCCTGAAAGCATAATTATCAGAGTGTGTCACATAAATAAAATTAGCATAGTCTATAATGTCAGAAACACCACTTACACCTTCAGCAAAAGAAAAGGCATGCTGGAGAAATCTAATGAAAGAAGAGCAAATTAATCAACAAACGACTTAAAGAAGCAACATTGTATTGTTTATTACTTATAGTTATAGCTAATGCACTTGTACATTTAATTCCATTCCTTAAACTCGATCATTTTCTACTTTGCTGCCATCTCAGGTCAGAATAAAAAAGATTAACAAACTAAATCAAGAACGGCATGACCCTAAGCTAACATCATCTTCAAACAATGAAGTGTACTATTGTGAGAAAAAAGTTAAAGAATTTCAAGTGGGAGTAACAATCCAGAGCTTAAAAGTAACAGAGTAAGACTGCTAAAGCTGAGGTTGGAGTTATCAGAAAATGAGAAACAGAACTATAGGATTTGCTTTGGCTTACATGGTTTTGTACAAGAAGAAGCAGCATTTGAACAAAGAAGAGCACAACGATGCTTAACTTTCTTCCCATTGCTCAAAATGGACCTTACACAAAGAAACTGAGAGAAGTAGAAATAGTGAGGTATTCAGAAACTAGTAACACATGAAATTTTGAGTCCATTTTATAGATGAAATGAGGCACTAAATATAATAAAATTATCTTTTTGTTTTAGATGGAAAAAGCAACAAAATCCGACCTTTGCTTTCAGAAAAAGACAATTGCATAATCTGCTTAGTCAAACACAATTACAAGCGCATCCTTCCCTACCCTTTCCACGCCATTCATTTTGCTAGTTGAATCATTTATGAGTAGACACATATACGTATGAGTTATGTATGATTTCTTTTTCTAAAGGTTGTGCATATTAGAAAATGTGAAAGATCACATCAAAAAAATCATGACAGTCTTGAAGTTACTCTCTGACATTAAAATTGTGCAAGAAAAAATGAATTATCAGCATGGTACTGAATAACTTTAGACATTCTGACACAATGCTTTAAACCAGATGAACAAAACATGTTCAGTGTGGTTTTAATTGTCACCTTGAAACCGAACACACTAGTAGTAGTTTAGCAAACCCTGTAATTTCTCAAATGAATGCACAAATAGGCTAGCAAATCCTAGTAAATTTTATTTTGGTGAAACAGTTACTTTAATTAGCAGTATTCTGAAAGAAAAATACTTTCTGTAAGCAACCCTTTTGCTAAACATGCATTTTCAGTCATTCCTTCTTAAGTACAATAATTGTCCAAAAATGACAACCGAAAATGTGGATGAATTGGTGACAAATGAAGAAAAGGAGTGAAAGATCAGAAAAGACCCTTTTAGTATTGGTGAGTTAGACCACAAAGAGGAGCCAAAACCTATAAACTAGGGGCTGATAAGTTAAACGAAAATGAAAAGAAACAAAGAAAGCATGGTGAATAATTGCTAAATCTTACTACAAGTTAAAACTAGGGGCTGATGCAGTTTTTCATGTGAATGGTTAGTGTGAAAATGACATATTGCCACCTCACATGTGCATCCCCATGTGATTTCCCAATGCAGTGTCAGAATAACTACCTCAGAGTGTGACACAAGAACTAGGAAACACCGTACACTAACCTCTCACCCTTTCTCTGCCTTGTCCTTTATATAGACCTGCCACTACGAGAATCCTTTTTAGTAACAATACCATTCCCGTGAACTGGTTTATGCATTTCCTCTATTTTCTTTTTCACCCTTTGATCTTCAAGTCGTAGCAGTTTTTTTTGCTGGTTTTTTTAGAAGTGTCCTTCACATTTTGCAGCAATCCTTTTCAGCCCTTGAATCACATCACATATCAAACAAATCTTGTGAAAATGTGGCGTTTTTTTGCTGTGGATAGAGATGTTTTGGTCTTAGTATGTCATTGGAATACTATGTGGTCGCTTTTTATCACCCCTAGTAAAAAAACATTGCTTTGGTTATGTTAGGTTTAACTGTATCGATATTTTTGCTTTAGAAGGTAGATTTTGGAATAAACAATTTTTGATTTGGTTCCCACATTAAAAGAATGGAGAATATTTCATAATTTTTGAAAATGATAGTTTTGATATTTTATATTAAATTTGTTAACTTATAAAATTAATTGATTGAAGAAGTAAATAAAGTAGAGAACTAAAGTTGTGGAGTTTTTAGAATGGGGTAGGATTTTTTATGCATAGAAAAAGGTGGGAAGTGTTAACCGTCCATTTGAACCAGTGAGGGTTAGGTATTCAGTTTGTTCTGTTGGATTGAACTCGTGAAGGAACATTGTCTGTATTCAGCACATTTAAAGAGGTTTTTGCTTTTACTCAAACCCATAATTTCTGTCTATACTTATCATATCAAATGTGTCACGGTTCTCAACCACTGTTCTCCATTTATAACTTTATATGAGGATATGACGATATGCTAAGTCTTATAATACCCAAATCCAACTTATCAATTTTATTTTATGAATAATTTACTTCTATGGTCTTTATTTTATATTAAACTTAATTAGTATTTTGTTTTCAGTGGGAAAAGTGAAAAAGGTGGTGTAGAAGACAAGGAGAATGGAGAAAAAGATGGTGAAGAATAAGAGAAAGGAGAAAAGGTTCATGAAATATTGAGAGAAAAAAAAATATATTATAGTAAATAAACTTTTTCATAAAACTATAATAGTAAAATTACATTTATATAAATGAGTTAGAAAATAAAAATAATTATATAAAAAAAATATTAAAATAGTGTTCTACATGATAAAAAATAATAATAAATAAAAATATTAAAAAGAAGTAAAAATTATCTAATGTGTGTTTTAAAAACAATTTGACACATCATTGAACAAAATTGCACAAAGGAAAAAAAATAATTAAAGATGTAATAAGATAAAAAGTACATTGGAGATCTTATAAAACTTTCTAAATATTAAATTAGTTGAATTGTTAAATATTTTGAGGAAATAAAAAGTTCTACAAATGAAGCAAATATTAAGGATGAAAAAAAATAAAGATAAGTTTTTTTTTAAATTATAAAATAAATGAAGGGTTTATGTCATTAAATAATTAAAATTGAGAAAGAGAGAAGCATTCCCATGTGTAAAAATAAATAAACAGTAATAAAAATACTAAAAATGAATAAAAATAATTAAATATGAAATTTAAAAATTGTTTGATTTACTGAAATTGATAGTATAATATTTGAACATAACTATGAAAAAAAAAGTGTAATTGTAATAAGAGGGAAAGAACCTTGAGATGTGAGTGAAATTTATGAATATAGAAAAGTCAAAAAAATTAGAAAAGATGAGGAAAAAGTGTGTAAAAAAAACTATGAAACTAAATACTAAGGGAATATATATATATATATATATATATATATATATATATATATATATATATATATATAGGTTTGTTAACTCATGTATGTTTCTTTTTCAGTTGGTACATTTTAACAATGTGTATCGGGTTTTATTAGACAAAAATATCTTAATATATTATGGATTTTAAGTTTTAAGTTAAGGATATTTTAATAATTTTCATTCTCAAAACTAAAACAAAAAAACCCCAAACTCTTACTCACCTCTCTCATCTCTCTCAATCCTTTCTCTTTCATCTCTCTCACTCCAACATTTTCTTTGTCATCCCTATTGTACCAATTAAAAAAGTCAGACTTGTCTAATTTTAATTCACCTTCCTCACTTATTCAATTTGTTTCTCTCTTATCTCCATATTCTTTCTCACCCACACACAACAACCCGCGACACCGCAATTTGTTACTCTGTTCGTTCATCTATTCTTTTATATAATTAAAATTTATAATAAAAGTATTTAATATGTTGATTATATTTAAAATTTACGATAAATATTTTTATATTTTATTTTTTAATTTTCATTTTAAAAATAAATTTATAAGACATTTTGTCTTTTTTTTATCATGATTGACTGTTTTGAATATTCATCTTATAGAATAAAATAATGTTATTGTTGTACAAAATTTTATTAATTTTATACTTAATAAATAACACTTATTTAAAAATTTATCAATTATCTTTAGTAATATTTCTCTGAAAAAAAAAATAACCTTTTACCTTTTATTTACAGAACTGGGCTTGTGTCAGGTGCACTTTACGATGTGGTTCAAATTCGAAGTTAGAAAATTTATTAGAATTGGACCTTCAGGGTTTCTCTGGAATAAGATTGAAAATGTGGACTAATAATGAAAACAAAAGAAAAAAATATCCAAAAGTTCGAGTTTATTTAAAAAACAGAGAAATAAATTAAAAGTGTATAAGAAATTAAAAATGAAATTTAGTAATAATAAGAAGTAAAAATATATAACACAATCCTCCAATCAAAAATTAACATTAACATCATCAATTATTTTGTTATTAAAGGGGAAAACAAATGAAGGAACAGAGCAAGAATAACCAATTGTGGCATCGCGGGATGTTGTGTGTGGGTGAAGGAGAGTATAGAAATGAGAGAAAAACAAATTTGATAAGTGGCGAAGGTGGATTCAGGTTATGCAAATGTTTCTGATTTTTTACAAATGGAGCTACATTAAGAATGACAGAGAAAAGAAAAGGTTAGAGGGAGAGAGATGAAAGAGAAAGGGTTGAGAGGAATGAGAGATCTGAATAAAAGTTTGGAGGGTTTCCTTCTTTTTTTTTAGTTTTGAGAACGAAAATTATTAAAATACCTTCAACCTTAAAACTTAAAATCCATGATATATTAGGGTATTTTTGTCTACTAAAACCCGGTACACATTGCTAAAATGTACCAACTGAAAAACAGGCGTATGCGATTTAGCAAACCCCATATATATATATATATATATATATATATATATATATATATATATATATATATATATATATATATATATATATATATGATAATGATATTTAGACAATATTTTTTAACAACATTTGAACATTGATTACGTGTCAATCTATGATTGGTTCAAAATTACTCCACAATCAATAATAATAATAATAATAATAATCATAAACACTATTGTGGAGTAATTTTGAACCAATATATATATATATATATATATATATATATATATATATATATGATAATGATATTTAGACAATATTTTTTTAACAACATTTGAACATTGATTACGTGTCAATCTATAATTGGTTCAAAATTACTCCACAATCAATAATAATAATAATAATCATAAACACTATTGTGGAGTAATTTTAAACCAATATATATATATATATATATATATATATATATAAAAGTATTTTAAGTTACTTAATAAGTTATGGATATTTTAGTAATTTAAATGAAGAGGGGTATTAGAATAGAAAACACAACAGATATGTACATACTCATCCTTCTCCACATACTTAGTTCAAAAAAATCGAATAGTATCAATATTATACTTAGTCAATATAGAGATTCTCCATCAAAACAGGGATAGAATCGAAGAATACCCATATAAATGAGTATATTTATCATCTTTAAAATTGTGTATATATAGAAAACTTTTATTGCACCCTAGTGTTTGTCTATATTCTATGTCTTTGGATTCAACTATGAAACATCACCCTTCTTTTTCTTTGATGGACATATGGAATTTTTTTCTCTAAAGCAAAATCCTTAACCTTGGAACGAAGTTGCATATAATCAAACTCTTTTTCCATAATATTTACAAAATACAAAACAATGATTATAAAAAAACATTCAACATAAAGAATAAGTTTTACTAAGAAATCAAGCAACAAGGTCTTCAATGTAGGAAAGGAAGCAAAGTGAAAGTGCATAGATGAGATAGAATAACAATGTTTTTTTAGTATCCATATAGAAACGCTTGGACTTAAAAAATATATGCTTGAAATTATTAGAGGAAAAGGTGTAAATGATAAAAAGGGTATCATAACCATCTTTAAAATTGTGTTTGAGTTGGTAAAAGAACATGAATTTGTTTACTCTAAAAATATATAAAGGAATTGGCACAAGATTAGGAAGGCTTTCAAAAAGCTCAACTATTTGAATGAAATTTACTGGAAATCCCATACATAGTAACCAGCATCCTATATTCAAACTCTAATAAAGGGGGAAAAATGTCAAGTTCTTTAAAAAGTATTCATAAGCAAAGGTAATTTTATATCGTTTAGTAAGAGCTTATTATCATTATCACAAAATGTCATGATCACTATGAGCCAAGCACTGCTATTACTACACATATACTAAAAAGCTTGAGAAAACCCTTGATAGAGTATTTTCACATACACGACCATGCATAAGAAGCAATCCCTACCCCTAAATACATATATAAGCTCCAGGAAGGAATTTATGTTTTCATTTATATTTAATGCTACTTAATCATGTTGTTTCATTGGTTTCATGGGACGACTCACATCTTAGGTTAACCTTTACCATGTTAGCCTTTACAATGACCAACTATGCATGAGGATAGACAATCAAAACCATTACAACAATGGAAGCATGAAGAGGAGATATTTTATCCACAATGTCTCCTTCTAAGGAAAACGAACCAATAACTTTTGAAGAAGAACTTTCTTCCAATGTCTATGACATCCTACTAATAAGGGCACTATCACTATGAGATTAATCAAAAAACAAAAACTTGATGGAAAAGGTATACCTAAGTTCAACAAAGTAGGGGGATGATGACTAAAGAATGCAAACAAAGAAAATGATACACTTGTCAAAGTGCTTAAATGAAATTGAGAAGAAAAGTATGAAGCAAAAGATTTAAATAGCATACATTCAATGTGTTTTGGTAAAATGAAGTATATGTGGCCCAAATGTCATGTTTTGAAATCTTCATAACACTTCACTAATGATAATTGAAAATACATTTTTTTTCACATTACCAATAAAGACATGCATTCAAGACATAAGCATTGTTTATAAATCTCAAACTTTTTTTATATAAATTAAAGTCATTACGTTTAAACAATAAGACCATGTGTGTATGTCAGTCATATCAAACTAGTTTATCCTTTGAAAAAAAACTAATTATTCTCCTATATTTAAATAAAGGTTAAATATGTTGTTGATGAGTTGATTTAAAAATGGAATTAGTCCATCCTCAAAACTTGAGATCAATTTAGTCTCTCAAATATAAAAATTCGTGGACTTTAGTACTGAAACAATGTTACAAACTTGTTGAATTATTTAACGACTATCACACCATAGCATTTAATTTTTTACACATCAATTATAATTTTGTTTTAGGATGTAATTAAAATTAAAAATAAAAAAACATTAAACATGTTGGGCTTGCATAACATAAAAAGAAATAGGAAAGAAGGAAGAGAAAATACAAATTTGTCAACCAACTCCATAATTCTCTTATTCATTACATTTTCATTGTCATCCCCTTCGCCTATCACCAGCCTCCTCATCATTACATCATGAGCGTGTATCACCACCATCTTTACCATACCTTCCATTTTCCTCACTAAATATATATAAACATAAAAAATAATGTTGTCTGAATTCTTTTTATTCACTATTAATTTACTTTTAAGTTCTTCGTCCAATAACAAAACCTTCCTTAAGAACACCCTGATTGATTTTAACCACGCGATTAGTAATCAAATTCAACGACATCATAATGAAATTACTATGATTGTTCTGTTCACATGCATGATATAGACACATTGTGACAAGCAGTGCCTGTTACGTTGGGTCATATTCTTGCATGAGGAAGATAGTGGCTGCCCCTCTTTGCGGTGAGGAAAAAAAGACAGAAGAATGGACATGGGTGAAGAGATAAACTAGCAGTCAACAATCATGAATTGATTGAAAAGAAAATCTAACTGACATGCTCTGCTGGATTCTATGGATACCCTAAATTTATGCGACAATTATAACACAAACTAGTAGTAATGGGTGCCACTTGTATGCTGAATCCATCTCTGATTAGAGTAGAGTAGCAGTAATGACACAGATCTTCAATTTTTCACCACACAATTAAGAGAGAAGAAAGTATACGCGCCCAAGCATAAGAGAAGAATCAATGTATTTACATAGTAAACTAAAAGTACGTTGCTCTTCTAGAGCACATATCATTCTAAGCATGGGAAAAGCAGAAAAAAAATACCGACTGTACCATACTCGAGAGAATACTGAAATGTGGAAGAATCGAAGAAATAAGAAGCATCCTCTAACCCATTAAAAAAAATGACATGAGTAGCGCAAGTTGGGTGAAAACTGGATAATTGAATCCATTATCATCTGAAGCATGCAATAAGTGAATCATGACAGAGGCGCCAATACTCTTTGTAGGGCATGGACGTCCATGGCATTGGTGAATGGAGAAGGGTGCCCCGCATAGATGGCATTCTGGTCAATGAGGGAGGAAAAAGAAAAAATACAAAAAAGAAATGAAAAAACAAAAGTATTATTAAATAAACCTAAACAAAAAATCAGAGCAACAAGATCGTGAAATCAATAAAACCATCAGAGAACTTGGCACCAGGATATCACACCTTTGTCCAATAAGGATTCCATAAGCCACTGTGGAGATGGATGACCCAGAAACTCCCAAAAATACAGTTTTGTAGTGAGGCAAGATAACTTTCCCTGAAATTTAATCAATTAAAGTACATAATGTTAGTCCATGCAAAAGTATAGTCGCATATAATACAAATTGTCGCCACTCCCAGGTCACAACTATCAAAATCACGAAGAAAAGTCTGACGCAAAGCTGAAATATCAATCAAGTTTTCAAATATATTCCTTAAAAACGTTTTAAAATGTCAGGATCTATGATGTGTTGTTTTAAACTTGATATGCAACAAGGCAGAAGAGAAATTACGATAACAAAACAGAAGACATTGCTGCCAGATTTACACACCACAGATAATTCGCAATATATATCTAAATTCTTCAAGCAACAGCCCCAGAAAGTAATAGAGAAAGTCTACACATTTTTAATTAAAAAAAAACGCTACAGTACACATGGACGCATGATATCACGTATTCAATTTCCCTATTGATCAACATAGATACATATCTTGACAACCGAATAGAAGTAATAATAGCTTCAGGCCT
This sequence comes from Vigna mungo, assembly GCA_036885675.1. NCBI lineage: Eukaryota > Viridiplantae > Streptophyta > Magnoliopsida > Fabales > Fabaceae > Vigna > Vigna mungo. The sequence goes on along the minus strand of CP144695.1, from coordinate 27,699,491 downwards.
CACCTATGCTCAAGTAGTTGCTGTGGAGAACTGAAACTAGAATACTAGATTTTTCTCTATTGAAATCCTTTAGATGCAAAGACTCCTTGGGTAAGGTCATTTCATCCGTAAAATCAATACTTGGTGCAGACACAGTACTATTACTCTGACAACCGATAATTTCAAGCCATATTCCAGAAGGGAATCTTCCTCGCCTCACCAACCAAAGAAATATCTTGGTATAAGGGGTAGTATGAATAATCGAAATAGTTACTTCAATCAGTAGACAGATAAGGTTAATGGCTGTGTCCACGATACTAAAGAATATATAGAAAACGGAAGTAGTTGGTAAAAGAAGTAAAAGTGGCGTAAATAATAGAGATCCAACAATATGTTGCTTCACTGTGTAATCAAAGCTATCCAACCTCCGCCTCAGAGGATTCCATTTTCGACCCCTGCAAATGTAGCAAGCAACTTCATGAAAATATGGAAGGAAGAGGAAGTATGTATGCAAAAGAATTGTGTATCTATAATAGTTATTCTTCAAAACGGATAATGAATAACAGAGTTACAGAGATGTGGAGCAAATATTATGGCTTAGTAAGTACTAGGAACTCTTATGATCAAACCTTTTCTGATATCGCAAGTCATCTACAAATTTACTAAACACGTAATAGCAAACATAAGAAGGATTGTCTACGTATAATACTATAATTCTCCAAAAGAAAAAGGAAACTTTTTACTACTAATACCACTTCACTAGTCTCTATTTGTTGAGTATATGCCTCCTGAAATCGTTTCAAAATATTATCAATTGCAAACAAAGACCCCTCTGTAAATATCTTAATGATTGTTAAAAACTATAAATTTATAAAACAAATAGCAAATTACGATATTCAATACTCATTAAAATCACTTCCTTACTCAATGCAATAAAAAATATACCAGAAATTATTACCTGAAAAGCCGCCACAAGGCTGCCAATGCCTGTATCTGTGATGAATATATAAGTGAAATGAACCAATGTAGAGTTGAAACATGAAGAGTTGCAAGAGCAATCATGTCTATGATCAAAGCAGCAGGTACGGTAAATCCACAAAGGATTCCTAAAACAGAAAGCCCTTGAATAATATAATTGAAGACCACACCCACAAAGATCCAGAGTGTTGACCATATCTGGACTGCATTCAAAGAAACCATGCCAAGTACTCCAGCCAGCTCAGCATTCAATTTGAATCCTGCAGGGTTTCCCATTAACCACACACACCCAGAGCGCAAAAACGTTGAAAATCCATGCATGAAATTCAAAACTGAAAGGCAAATTGGTTCTCTGTGATATAAAAATGTCCAGCCAACCAAGTTTCCAAGGAGAATATCAACAACCAAAGTTGACCACATAGAATGCCTATGCATCGCAGCTTTCTCTACATATTCAACACATGACTCAGACCTTGAACACAAAAGAACCGTATTAAACATGGAGAAAACATAAAATCAAGAACAAAAGTTATAAGTTTAAGAATAGTAAATAATTGCCTTAAAATATGAACATATAATTTATTAGATAAATTAACTTATATTTATCAGAAGATGGCGCCGTGAAAAGGACCAAGATAAGCTATGAAAAAATAGTTAAGAGGTACACAAAAATTTTGTGTGGTAAGGTTTTCAATTTCAACCAATAAAATTTGTTTCAGACTAAACCATGTCATTTTAGGCTTAAGAGGTACACCAAAAGTAGGTTTTTACTGGTAAGGTTCAGTTTGGTACGTCTTATTAAGCTTTAAGACTTATGTACAAACTAAACCATTTTTTACAATTCATGAAATTCAAAAATGGGACCAAACAATGAGTTTCTAAAGAAATACACAAATCAAAACACTGTTCCAGGATAGGTTCAGTTTCAAACCATAGTTCCTAGGTGTGGTTCAGATAATAAATACCTTGCAAAATATTTTAATACACTCAAAAAGATACTACTCAATGGCAAGAATAATTTAAAACAAAATCAATATCTAACAATGGGAAATATTTGGTTAAGATATTTCCCTATCATATCTCCCTATTTAATATAAAAATAAATAAATCATATCTTGAACTTAATCAACCATATATCCAGTGTTGTTAAAATTGCAAGTAAAATCACAAACTCGCACGATGTGAGTTTGGACCACCAAGCAAGCTAACACGGAGAGCGGATTGGAAGCAGCACAGATCAGAGCAAGTATGCAAGGAGGTCACTAAATCAAAGGATCGTGGGTTGTGTAGATCCTTTTTGTTCCTATGATATTAGGGTTTGATGGCCCATTTTTAATAAGAAAAATTGGCCAACCCAACCCAAGAAAAACCTTACCTTTACTGCTAGGGTTACATTTGAATATCAGAACCAAAGGAGGAGACCCACATGAGGCTCGAGCTTCACTAGTGATGACCATTGTGGACACCACAGTCCTTGTCACTCACCACCCTCGTACTCAGTGGCACTCACCACCCTCGTCGTCATTAGTGCTTGCTTACCTCAATCCCTTGTGCTAATCGTCATTGTCACAGTCACCAGTGATCCCAACCATCACAGTCGTCAGCACTTTCTGCCCTTGCAGTCGCCAATGCTCGCTACCTGCCCTTGTGATCAGCTATGCTTACACTCTGTTCTACTTTTTGTTTAGCTCCTTGCCTTTGTTTCTTTTCTTGTTTCGCTTGCCTTGGCTGGGAGCTCGGGTTTATATAGAATTTGAAGAAAAAAAATGGCATCAAGTGGTTTAGGTGAGGCTCCTATAAGAGTTAGTGGGATTGGTGTAAGGACTGATCCTGCAACAATGTCATTCCCTTTAGTGTAGCAAAAAGTGAAGAGCTCAAGAGGATGCTTGAGTTGGTTGCCAAAGATGGTGCCGAATTTAAGTCACCATCATACCATGAGATTACGGTGATATATTTGAAGCAACAGGCTGAAAAGGACAATCTGATCTTGGAAGCCCACCCCTCCATTTACAATTTGAACCTTGAAAAGGACAATATGATATATTTAATCATAAACCACATGATTCATGAATAGGTTAAAAGCCCACTCCTCCATTTACAATTTGAACCTTGATTCAGCTACCATAGTCAAGACACCTAAAAGTACTAATATCAATATTATATGTTATGTTATTCCAATCCCATAACCCATCAGAATGTATTCACAATAGATTGAGTTCACATGGTTTAATCTAACCTCCAAAATTATGTGATAGCAGTAAGGAATCAAAGGGTGAGCCTTGGATAACTATAAGGTTTCCACATCATGGCCAGGATATTATGGATTCAAATCCTTGAAACAGCCTACTGACTTAAAGGTTTAAGACTACACACCTCTATCCTTCCCAAACCCCGCTTGGTGGAGCCTTATGCCCCTTTTGTACTGTAAAGAAACTGAACTGAAACATGATAAATTTTACCAGTTTAGATGGGTTTGGTTCCGTTAACAACCCCCCACCAAAACTTGTCTTCTACGGAAACTAATTTACAATGACTTTGTCAAATATCAGAGCCAGACATATCCAAAATTAGAAGCCCACCACCACTCACACAAAGTGATATAGTTTACCTAAAATTTAATATTACCTGAGGGCATTCTTCTGAAGAACGATTGGCCAATATAATATCTGACAGCGGATTTGCATATTTATCCAAGCAGTTTTCTTGAATACATTTGCTGATGTCACATACATCCATGATTCGGATTCATAATTAAAATGCGTTTGGAAAAACTGAAGAATAATATAAAGCATGGTGGAGAATGAAGCCAAAAACATGGAAAACAGATGCCCTATGACAACAAGCCTGAAAAGTCACAGAATAAATCATTAGGTCTTGAAGAAAAAAGTGAGCCAAAGATGATGCATCAGTAGTTAAAGTGTGTACACAGGAAATATGGAGAGCCGGCTTGAGGATCTTGGGAGCAGGTGTGTCTCAAAAGTTCTTTTAGCAGCAGCTGTGCAATTAATTGCCAGAACAACTGTATCCTGGGGTGAAATTTCAAAAAGGCAGGTTAACAAGAAGAAAAAAACCAGCATACCCAAAAATGAATAAGGTAAACTCATTACCAAATCAATGAATTGCTTCTTATTATGAAGCTTCTCGACCCACTTAGGGTTTTTAATAGAAACTTTAGCTTGCTCCTTCGACGAACTCAAATGACACAATGAGAAATGTTGAGCACCATAAGCAGGTGTTTCATAAATTATGACCTACAAGTGGTTGAGTATCATATATATCTGTTTGAGATTGCGGTAAAAGTCTTCAGAAAACACAAGTACTTGCAGCAAAGCAAGTAGAAGAAATAATGACTTACATACGTGAACATCATATTGTGACAGAATTTGTCCATTCCAATGAATGTGGTGCAGATTTGGAAGCCTTTGCAGTCCTAGATCATCATGCCCAGGAGAATCAAATGTGAGCAGGACCCAGTTACTTTTTCCAAGAACATATTGTCTACTTTTCCTCAATGAACAATCTAACTGGAAGCAACGGCAACTCCTACAGTTATTCTTTGTATCTGTACTTCCCTCTTCCAATGCATTGCCATACTCAGATAACTTCCTTTTGTCATACTCCGTCTCATTCATCAAACTATTACTAGCAGTAGGGTCAGTGACAGACAGGCCAAGTACAGAGAACTTGGACTTATCCTCAAGAGATGAAGGCATTCTCCCACATGCGTCATGAATGATCCCCTAGAGAGTAGAAGTTCTTTATGTCAGTCATTCTTGTTACACTATACTATTCCAGAAACCATCAAAGACAACACGTAGGAAGGAGAGAATCATTAAAAAGGACTTAACAGTGGGATTTCTCCCACCACATTCATATTGTCATAGAATGAAGATTTTAATAACTAACGCAAACAAAGTACTTATGCACCTTTTCAAGTATGATTTAATGCCTGTCCAGATCATTTTATTTTACCATTAAACTTTTTCATGGCTTTTCCACAAATTTGTGAACATATTCCAATAAATTTTACACACATGAACCTAATATTTGGGTAAATATTAACCATGAAACTGATACCTAACTGAATATTCTAAGAGGAAAAATAATCATGTCTCCATTTAAACTTGAAACTCTTGTTGTTACTTAAATAACGCTCAGAAACCCAAAACTTCCTCTACAATTAATAGTTGTGACAGCATACAACCAATATATTCATTCCTAGTATTATTATTCCATTTGTTGGCTCAGATTCCGAAATGGACATGAACACCGGACATGCTAGTGTCAAAAAATTAGGACACGACGACATCAATGACGTCGTATATATCGTATATACGTGCGCACACACACACAAAGACAAACCAAACTGAATATTCTAAGAGGAAAAATGTTCATGCCCAAATAAACATTAAACTCTTGCAGTAACTAGACTACTATAACAAAAAAGGAAACCCAAAATTTCTTCTGCAATTAATAATTATAACAAACATACAACCAATACATTTAGTGCTTCTAATGCTATTCAATTTAATTTACCAAAGAAACATGGACTCCAACTTAGACATGACACTTACATGGATACTGGGACACGGCTAATATCCAAAATAGTGGACGTGGCGAAAGCTGATGTCATATATATCTGATTGCATGCATATATCTCCGCACATGTATGTATGCATGCATACATATATATAATAATGATAACTATCTCAATTGAAATTTAACATTAATATACTTCACACTTTCCTTATAAACATATTTGCTGCACTCTCCATATAATAGCAGCCCTCACAATAGAATTTTAATTAAGAAACATGTGTCTTAGTAGCTAAAATAACTATTTAAGTTTAATAGATACAAACTTTAGAAAATGTTATTTTTGTTAGAAGTCTCACATTGATTAGAGATAAAGATCAATTAAAGTATACATGTGAATGCAAACCTTATTTTACAAGTCAGTTTTGTGAGGTTGAGTTACATTTAAAGTCCACCTTTTAATATGATATTAGAGTCATGGGTTAAAGCTTATCTTGACGAGATTTGTGTTTGTTAGACATATCATTCCACCCACTATTGGACCGCTATCAGACCACCCATTAATGTCTAGTCCCACGCACGAGATGTATATATCTCGACATGAAGAAAAGTGTTGGAAGTCCAATATTGAATAGAGATAAGACTAATTTGAAGTATATATACAAGTGCAAACCACTTTACAAACCGGTTTTGTGAGGTTGAGTTAGACTTAAAGCTCAATTTTTAATAATTAGGATTGCATTATTTAAAGTAAAAGTTGTTTTCTTTAATTTCTTTTTACTTTTTTACAATAATAGCATCTATGAAGTGTTTGACCAATAATAGACGTCAGTTTACTTTTTGTATTCATACTCAAGCCGTTTTTAAGAGGTGTCCAAGACGTATCCAGAAGGTGTCTAATCTGAAAAAGTACTGTTCACTTCTGACACAGTTGAGGAGCGTTGGACACATGTTGAACCATGTGTTGAAGGAGTGTTTGACAATTGTCGTGTCCAAAAAGTGGGGGACATGGCAAAACGATATTTATAGAAGTGTTAGTGCCTCCTAGTCCCTTAATCTAAACTGTATGCAAGGAAAAGGAATTGTGAACTCAAATTCAGTTTTGTACCTCAATGCTAGTACTAGAACTAGAAAGCAAGCCTTCACTGTAAGTAAAGGCTACAATCACGTCAAAGGATGATGGTGAACAGGTGACAAACCACCCGAACAAAATACTAGGCGATGATACTTGATTTGATGTAAGTTGCTTTGGCCACCAAAGCCTACAATGTCTCTTCATCTTCCTCTTATGATCTTCACATAAACTGAGTTACTGTTCATGAAGTTCCTGCAATAGACAGAGACAAGCATGAGCTTACTTCAATAAAAATTCTCAGGTTAAAAAAGATGCAAATCAAAATTCAATTTACGTAACAAATTAATAAAAACTATAAAATTTAGATGGAAGCATAGGTCATATTACATGCTATACTTACCCCTTTATACATTACAGAGTAACATTACATTTGGAATTACACCCTATGATATCAACAAGCACCCACCCAACGATTACAGCAGAGGAAAATGAATCTATTCAACTCTGTACTCTTCAAGAAAACAACACAACTACACCAATACAAATCCGAATAAAAGCCACTTGAAATGAAATGTACAGGACCTACACTCAAAAGAAAATCCAACCGATATGCCCACATTTAAAACAATGAAAAATGGCCAACAAAACCCTACCTCCCAAACAAGCATTTAAACCCAACCAAAAGAAAACAATTACAGTTAAAACAGTGGATTATGTGCAGTTAAGGAATGAAAAATTGATAATGTGGAAAGGCAAAAGATAAAGAAATGGAATGAGCTCTAACCGTCGTCGTCCCACTGACTTGCAATTTTGACATAGGGAAATGGATTTCGAGGGCACGACTTGGAGCTCCTTGACTCGACTGAAGCTAGATTGAAAGCTACACTGAAGGTGGACTGAAACTGGGGTACGAATGCGAAGCAAATGTTGGGGACGAAAGCCAAAGTAGATTGAAGCAACAGGGTCACGGTATCTTGTAGTTAGGGCAAAAGAGAAATATGTTTTCAAATTCCATTTTCTTTTTAGTTAAGGATAAATTTAAAACATTTCCGATTTATTTATACCTGTATATTTTATACGTGTCTACATTTTCTTTTTAATTTTATTTTTTAAATACTTTTGGTTTAAACTAAAATAATTGCATTTTTATTTTTATCTTGAGTGTCGGTTTAAATTTAATTATTTTATTTTAAATCATTACTTATTTAAATTCAGTTTTTTTTTTACTTTTATCTATAATAAAAAAAAAGAGTGTATGTATTTTCTTTCTGATTTTACCACTAGCATAGTTTAATTAAATTTAATTATTTTTAAATCAAAATAATTATTTAACATTTTTATTTTTTAAATCCTTATTTATTTAAATCCAGTTACTTTCAAATTTAATCTACAATAAAAGATCTCACACACATATTCTATATATATATATATATATATATATACCATGTAGCACTTTAATGTTTTCATGAGCTAGTTAGTTATGGTGACCACGTCTACTCTACATTCATCCATGAAGAAAATCAATAGCAGAAATGGAAGACTGTTCATCAACAATAAAAAGGGCTGAATATAAAATTCTATTTAAAACTTAATTATAAATAAAGATATTTATTATTATTATTATTATTTTCTCTAATTCTCTTTTAAAAAACACATAAACCAACGTTGACCCGTGAATAAGCACGAGTTTAAAACTAGTCAGATATAAAATAATAACACTTTGAATCGTTAAAATATATAAATGTATAAAAATAACAGAGAAGTAAGAAGACACCTAGTCATTTGTTTATTGGACACAAAGAAAAAATTGGCTGAAGACAAGCAACCGAGACCCAAAGGAAATTATTGTTTCCGTTTTGGGCCGGATGTCTTTTTGAGGCATTAGTCTCTTTTTCATCTTCGGAAGTCAACAAAACCAAGAACCTTGTAAAACCCTAGAAGGAGGGAGCAAGAGAGAAAGAGGAAGATGAGACCTTTGGATGAGAAGGAGACGAGCGTAGTGTTCGAGAAACTCTTCAAATTCGTCGGAAACAACCTCAAGAACATCGTCGAGAATCCCTCTCACGAGGGCCCCGACGCCAATCCTGGCCGCTACTGCTTCCGCCTCCACAAGAACAAGATCTACTATGCCAGCGAGTCCCTCGTCAAGCGCGCCACCAACGTCGCGCGTCCTAACCTTGTCTCGCTCGGCACCTGCATAGGCAAGTACACCCACGGCGGCAGCTTCCATCTCACCGTCCAGGCCCTAAACTTGCTCGCCGCCAACGCCAAGCACAAGGTATGGCTCAAACCGCAGTCTGAGATGTCTTTCTTGTACGGAAACCACGTTTTGAAGAGCGCGTTGGGTAGAATCACGGACAATATTGCCGCCGGCGACGGAGTTGTTGTATTTTCCATGGCGGATGTGCCGTTGGGTTTCGGTGTCGCTGCGAAGTCTACGCAGGATTGCAGGAAGTTGGATCCCAATGGCATCGTTGTTCTGCACCAGGCCGATGTGGGAGAGTACTTGAGGATGGAGGACGAGCTTTGATGCATTTTGCAAACGGTTTTTTTTTTTGTTGAATTTTGAACTTGGAGTGGAAGAATTAGTTTTGTCTTTGTTATTTTTGTAAGTTCTTTGAAAGAGGAAAAATATGTATAAATTGAAAAGTGATTATGAAGTATGGGTTATTCTGTTCACTTGACCAATCTTTAAAACTTTTCGATGCTAACCACCTTTTGGGATCTAACATCACTGGAAGGTTTGAATGTTAATACTCTCGTCATCCGTATTTGATATTCAGCAGTTGAGGCTTATCAGGTCATTACATTATGGCAACCAAATCTTATCCTATATTAATTTTCCTTCGCCTCCAAAGTTACTTCATTGGAGAATCTTGATACAAAGTTGATTTGATATGCAGGTGATCAATTTATGCATTTTCCTTTTGTTTTACACTAATTATGTTGTAATTTCTTTTAACTTGTTCTCTGAGTTAACAAATTCAAATCATGAGACATTCTGAGCGACTGATACAAGAGATGCTCGGTGTCATTGTGTGTGCTCGGTGTGAGAAAGAAGAGGTCACTGTGTGTGCTCGGTGTCATTCCTTGAGAAACTATGGCCAGGTGAAGAACCAGACGGTGGAGAATTTAATACCTGATTTTGATTTCAATAGGTTGATCTCGACGCGGCTGATGAACCCTTCTGGAAGTGGCAGTGCTACTGTTGTTGTAATGGTTGTGGACTGTGTTGATTTTGATGGTTCATTCCCTAGGATTGCTGTGAAATCCTTGTTTCAAGCATTGGAAAGAATACAGGACAACTCCAAGCGGGCCAAGAAGCTGCCGAAGCTTGTTCTTGTGGCAACAAAGGTTGATCTACTTCCCTCCCAGGTTTCTCATACGAGATTAGATAGATGGGTTCGAAACCGTTCTATTTGAAATATCACGACTCATTCACTTTTCTAAATACTTTGAAAATTTATAAATTTTGGGTAATAAATTAACCTCCATATTTTCCCTATCTGAAATGTGCCTGTAAATGGGTTTGCAGGAAGTATTGCAAATGTAGAGGACAGAGCTACCTTGAATGAATTATGCCGCAAATACTGGAAAACAATCCAAGTTTCTTGAGAGATATGTGACTAATGGGTATTAACCTCTTATTCTGCTTCTTTTGCTTGCATGTTCATAATGCTTCCTTGGTTGTCTTGCTTCTAGTTCATTGACTGTGATGATTTAATCCGAATATACATTCACAGTTTTTCTTTTATTTATTATTGTGAACTTGTTTTAACAGTAGGTTTTGTCTAGCAGGAAATACCGAACCCTACTGGTAAAATCCACTCGTGTTGGAAATTCAGGAAAGGTATATATATTTGCTAGACAACTAAGTAACAGATTGGAGCACGTTTTCTGTCAGTGTTATATTTCTAAGCGGACATGCCAGACGATATTCATATCCTATAAATTAAAATTTTGAATATTTGCTTTAGTATGTTTACCGTTCACAAACTATAGTAACAAGTATCAATTTCTTAAAGGGAAAGTGTGATGTAAAAAACTTAGCCCTGAGATGCTGTACTTTTGGAGCACAACATATCTATATCTTAAAGAGAAAACTTGACAGTTTTAGCTCTGAGATTCAGTGGAGTCTGTTGGACTGGTAATCAAATCACAGAATATATTAAATCATGGATTCTACCTACAAGTTGACACTGTTTCAATGATTGCCCTGTTCGATCTTTGCCAATAATTCTCCCTTTTCATCTTTAGAAACCACCACACAGAAATAAAATGGTTAAAACTTTTCTTACCATCTTCTAATGTGAGCTATATAACGAAGCTTAGCAGTGCAAATTGGAGAAGTATTGTAGTTATGCATTATTACATCCTAAATTATGATTAACTGATGTTTGACAGGTTATAGCCGCAATCACATACCAAATCATCCCTGCAGATACAGAATTTGCAGAGGTCCCACTTGCAGCTGTCAATGCAATCCATCAACGAAAGGTCTTTCCTACATTTTACATTTTTCTTCTTTATTCCCCTTATGAAAATGTCTCATTTGGAGTCAGCTTTAAGAAATAAACTTGCAATGATTAATCACAAAAACATTTATTTGGTATTGATTACAAGACTAAATAAAGCTTCTGGTTTAGCTCCAATTGTAATATGCTTGTCTTTCTCCTTTTTATCTTACAATAATGTTCAGTAGACAATGAAATTAAATAGTGAAAATTCACACGGTCATTTAGTTTATAGGTATTAGCTGTTTTGGAAGTTACCTGAATTTTAATGTTAAGCTAAGGTAATTCTTCTTTGGGTGTCAAATGATATGCTGTGTTTGGATTTTGTTTCTTCTCATTTATGTGTATAATTGTTTTGATCTTGGTAACTTATAATGCATGATAAGCCTTCTCCTAATTCTCTTTCTCATATCATCTGTTGTCTGCGTTTACATTTCTGCTCGTTGTAATATGCTTCAATTAAGGTTTCTATCTTAGTCATTGGTTAATATCCTGCAGGGTTTTGGTCATTTATTGGTTCTGGAGCTACGGAAAAGACTTCAAAGTGTTGGCATTCGTTCTATTTTATGCTGGGGAGACAAAGAATCAGAAGGGTTTTGGCTTAAACAGGTAATTTATAAATAAGACTTCCCTGGAAGCTTGAGCAGATCATACAGTCATTTTTGGTTTATTCTATAAATGGTTGATATTTCATTTCTGAGCCTAGAATACTTTATTGATATGTGATCATCCTAGTGGTCCTGTAAAAGATGCTCCCTTAGTTCTCTGATGTTATGATGTTTCATATTTTGTATTGCAATTACAGGGTTTTGTAGAAATAGCACAGGTGGATACCAAAGGAAGGGCCCGTAGGTTACCTGTAAAAGCTGATATTCAGAAATCATTATGCTTTCTTGGTGGTTCAACTCTCATGGTTTGCCACGTAATGAAAGAATGCTTAGCCGATGAGGATAACACTACGAAGTGTCTCCCTTCACAGTTTCATCAGAATCCCTTTACACCTGCCATTGCTGAAGATGAGCAGCTGAAGATTTCAGGTAAGTTACACGCAGATTTGAAGTTTCTAAATAAATGTTTCCGTAGAACAACAGGTAAAAGTCAACACAAATCTTTGGTGAAAGATGAATCTTCCGCAGAATATGAAAAACTGAGTGGTAGTGCATATATTAGTATCTCCCATAAATCTACATGTTAATATATAATTTATAATTTAAATGATTTCCTTTCTGTGTATGAAAAAAGGTAGTAAACATAATATCTTATATAGGGGCTATTTAATGTCTTTATGTATTTTTTGTTGTAACCTCTTACTCTATGAACAGGATCTGACAGTCGTAACCCTAAGAAATTCTGTAGTAGTATTGCTCCATTTGCCCAAGTAAACGATGATCGACAGGCCACTGGTTCGGAAAGTTCACAGGATGGAGTTGGTGCTAATGTGAATTATTGTTCTCAATCTACAAAAGCTGCAAAGAGGACCTGGGAAGCCTCTTTATCCTCGTTGAAGTCAAAAAGAGTGAAGGGGAGCCAGCTGGTTGACAATCAATCAGGTTCTAGCTGCGGTTTTATCTTAGAGACTGATGAGGCCAATCCCTGTTTTGTAGAGGCCGTCTACGATCCTTCGATTACAGATGGTTCTGAAAAATGTTTCGATAATTATTTACATTTAGAAGCTCCTATCAACATGGAACCTCCGTCTACTAAACAATGCTTTAGAATTATGTTGATGAATATCGCTGATGATGCTAAGAAAACACAGCTTACAAAGTTATGTTTAATTACCCAAGCATTTTATAGATGTTTTGATAAATTGAAGAGTAACATTTTTTTAACTGCCCTTGAGAGACCTGGGCTCTTCTTTTCGACTGTATTGCCGTTCTCTTCTCCACGATCGAAAAAAGGGTCTAATTTTAAGCTTTCTAATTTTTTCTTGTAACAGGATAGAACCTGGAAATTAACTAACACGATGAGTTCTGGATGTTATTTTTAAGTTAACACTGTTAAACATTTCTTCTATGCATAGGTGATTGAAGACCTTGGTGGAACTGTATCCACTTGTGGAAGTATGACCACACACGTTGTCACAGGAAAAGTGAGAAAAACTCTGAATTTCTGTACCGCCCTTTGTTCAGGGTAGGTTCAAAATAATATTTTCATATGCTAACTTGCTTAGTGTCATACTGAAATTTTAAGTTGAGATATAGTTTCAATATGAACCTAGTTGAAATCTTCGCATCTTGATTTGTGAATAAATTTCTGGAATTGTGTTCGAAACAGCTTCTAATCAAATTGAGCTATTGAAAAAATGGTATAGCCTAAAAGAGAATTATATTTAAATATGTAAAAGATGTTTTTATAACGTGGTTATGAATTTGTTCATATTATTCATCAACATGTCTACTACATTTTTCTATGTATTACTCGTGATGGTTATTTATGACAAGGAATTATTGTTGACTACACAGTGCTTGGGTGATCTCATCAAGTTGGTTAAAAGAAAGTTTTCGTGAAGGCAGATTTGTTGGTAAACTGGATCAAACTTTTTTGTTTATATCCAATTATTATTATTATTATTATTATTATTCAGATAGCATACTCACTAATTTTTAAAATTGAATCTGCAGATGAACTGCTTCACATACTGAACGATACGGATTATTCGCTGAAGTACAAATGTGATTTAAAGAGTGCAGTTTTACGAGCAAAAGCTAGCTCTCATACATTGTTCAAGGGATATAATATATGTATTGCAGCTCATGTTCAAACTCCCGCTAAAACATTGTCTGCAATTGTCATGTCCGCAGGTGGTAATGTAAGTCCGATTATTTTTTAATGAAACCTAAATTTAAGCAAACCTTAAACAATGCTGCATGTGTTATTTCTTATCATTTCGACATGTTTAAAGCGTGAAACATCTAAAACAATAAATTATGGTCACATGGTATCCAAGCTTTTAAAAATGTCTATCTTTCGTAGATGATAGTGTACGTTACATTTCAGGCTTCTAATTCGGAGGCAACTGTAGAGAATATATTCCACCTTCGGTATTTTCAGAAAGCTTCTTGATAAAATTAATTCAGTTAATCTAGTTTTAGAAATTAGCTTCCAAGTTTCTTAATCGAGGTCATGGCACACAGTTTACTTATGTTTTCTTGCAGTTCTTTCTACCCGTAATGTTTCCCTTTGAAATATTAGTCCAGCATTTTTCGAAAATGTAGGATTTTGATAATAATAGTATAAAATTCCGACAAATTCTGAATGTATAGAGAAGAAGAAGGGTTTTGCATGTGTGGGCATTTATAAAATGTTGATTTTATTGAATTTTGTATTAGGTAATTAGTAGAGTGGAGAAAGTAAAAGAAACATCAACAACAATCTTTGTGACGGGCGAAGAAGACACGGAAGAAGCAATGGTAGCCGCAAAGAAAGGGATCCGAACTTTCAGTTGCGATTGGTTTATGAACTGTGTCATGAGACAAGAACTTGACTTGGAAGCCCCCCAGTTTGCTGAGACCTTATAAGTATGTCACATGCTTTTATCTTTTATCTTGTACATAACAATCTCTCAATTTCAGTCATATAAATATCATTAGGTTTAACACATACCGTAGATAACTCGTTGTTGAGGTAGGGTTAGGATTACAAACGAATTAGACTACTTTTATATATCTTTTCCTTTAATCTACTTTTTGATTATGTTTTATCTAGGTCAGCTTGCAGATCTCGTATTTCTGTTTTCTTAAAATTAATCAATTTCAGTTTACTTTTAATAGATATTTCTGTTAATAATACCAATTATTATCCATCTAAAATATTAATAAATTGTGTTATTGTAATGAATGCATTAATGTGAATCATTGAATTATATGTTAACAGTGGACTGAAATTGTCTAACTTTATAAAATCGAAGGCTAAATATAAAATTAAAATTGTGAGGGAGCAAAATGATAGATATGCCAAATCATCGGCTGAAGTGAGGGATATTTTTAATTAGATGTGTCAAATTGCAGTATAATGGATATTTCCGATGACTTTTTCCTGAAAATAATGCATATTAATCATGTTTGGAATGTATACTATAGGATAATGATAATACTTTATGATTTCTCTATCTACAAAAGAAACTACTATTATTAGCACATCTCAAGAAAGCAACTTTATTTCTTTATTTAAATGAAAGTTAATAATTGAACCACATGGCATGGCTTGAAGAATAGTTGCATAATTTATTTATTCAGAATATGAGATAATTGAGAGAAGAATGAGATTGTATGATAATGATTATGCATACAAGTTTTAGTGGTGTGGAATTGCTTTTATGAATATCTAACCAATCTTTGATTTGGCAAAATGAAGCAAGCCATGTGCACTAAACTAATTATTGGCACATTTTACATCCATGTTTCCTTGTTGCTGCCACACCATCCTACATTCAATTATTAATTAAGTGAAGGAATTGCTCACAAATGCTTTTTCATAACCATCCACCACATGCTATCTCTCTTTAAAAAAACCAATCATGTTCAAACTCCATCATCCTAAGAGGCTAAAAAAAATATGTTTTTATATATTTTTAATTTTAACCACCATTTAAATATAATTTTTAATTAACATGTGTTTAGATTAATCTCAAAAATTAAAGATAAATATGTGTTAGGAATTCAATGGAAAATATATTACCATCAAATTTTAATTGAGATTGTGCTAATTACTTTTAAACTCGTGTTCATTAATGTTATGTTTTACATGTTTTTCTAATAATTTTTTTTTTCGGAAGACCCTTCAAAATTTTCTAATATAACAAGTATGTATTCGTAATACAAATCTCCGTAAAATCACTTCATCGTATAATATGAAATGTGTAACAACGTAAAATTTCTCCATTATAACAAAAATATGATAATCAAACACTAATGAACTATTGTGGAGGCAACCAAACAATAAATGTAATTTTTTTGAGATGTTTTTATATAAAACTTAATATAAAAATTGAATGGTAAATATCGTATTACCTGGAAATTCAAATATGAAGCATAGATTAAAAAAATTAAAATTAAAATAAAGTGAAGCTAACCATGCAATAAACTTAAATAGAATCACAAAAGTAAGTGCAAAAAAGATAAATTATCATGAATAAAAAATGAAATTGCTTAAAATATATAATAAGTTGGTGATAAAATTATAAGCTAAGTGTGCACAATAACTATACAGATTATCTTTGTAACAATTATGAAATATAAGCTTTTAATATTATAATATATATATATATATATATATATATATATATATATATATATATATATATATATATGTGTGTGTGAAAATAATTAGTCAATATGTGTAACCTCATTTTAATAACATAATACAATTAAAATAAAACATTTCATTACAAATATTCAGAAAATAACTTATCAAAATATATTTTATATCAAAACAATCCTCCAATAAATAGAACTATAAGAATATAAGACATATGTACATTGCAAACTTCTAATTGTGGTTTTATTCTAAAATTAGATTTAATATCATCCCACAACATAGTTAGTTCATTTTATATGCTTACAGTGATAAGGTGATTATTGTAAAAATAAAATAAAAACACAAACACGAAAGAAACCAACAAAGAATAAAGGGTAATAAACAAATGATTTATCATATATCAATTAAAAAATGTAGTATTTACCAACTAAGCAATATAAACTATTTTGAAACACAAACCACTTTAGTGTCACTCAAACTAGTAAAAAAAATGTTTTTTAAGTCTCTTAATTTAGTTCTGTTCCAAAAATACTAGATTTAATAAATATTCGATAACATTTTTGTAAATAAATTTCATACTTTAAATATGTTAATCACATAACAGACTTAAATTTATATTTTAAGCTTGTTAAAATACAACTTAAAATTGTATCTGTTGAGTTTTTCAACATATCTAAATTTATATTTTAGTTTTGTTTACTATTTTTAACTTAATTTTAGTTTAGACATTTAAAATATAACAAGGATGTTTCAATTTATAAGGAAATAACTTTTTCTCAAAAGAGTAATCCATAAAAAATCAAATAAGTTATGGTTGTTGTAAAACCGTGTTAATATAATATAAACGTTTTCGTGTATCAAAATTGAATAATACACACACAATTTTATAAAAAAAAAAAACTAAGAAACTAAAAGTTAATACAATTATATATTTTGATTTATGAATGCATGATTATAATTTAGTCAGATAACTTCTAAATATTATTGGAAATAAAATAAGAAAGTCCATAGATTGACCCTAATGCATAGAATTTTATTGATATTTAGCTCTGTGATATTCTTAATAAAATATATTTTTGGCCATGTAAACTTTTTTTTTTACTCCAATCCATTTGGACTTGAACAAATCCCATGAAATTTGACGGGTCTAATTATATCACATTTTTGTTAAAAAATTAATTTTCCTTCTTTATATAATTCACTTTTATATTTGCAAACATGTTTTACAATTTATTTCTATAACAAAATATTTGTTAGTTTTATTTGCAATTGTCTTAGTGTTACATGGATATACATTAAAATGTAAATATAAAATCTTTCAAATCTTTGTTATTTTTCCGTCTTCAATGAAAACAAACAAAAAAAAAATAGTTGTGATATAAATAGGAGAATGATAAATTTTTAGAATTTTTGTCTTATGACATTATTGTTCATAAATTAAATGCGAAAACACTCTAATATAATGAAAGAGTTGCAAAAGGAATACACAATTAGTTATAATTCTTACATTTTTCAAAATGTTTGTTCCCAGAACCTGTTAGAAAGAAGTTGTATCAATTTCCATGTATCTCGTCAATAAGTCATCTACTTGTATTTTAAATGGTGTTAATATTATCAAAATGTTATCTTTGATGTCTTTTTCTCTCCAATGTTAAGTATATTTTATGAAATCTTTACCTGTGATGTTTTTATTCACTCTCACAATACAAATTAGTCAAAAATAAATTTTATTACAAAAATGTCACGAAAACTTTTGTTATGTGAATTATTTCACAACTTGACGTAAATTGAGTAGTATGGATGACTATTTTTACTAAATAATGCTTATGCAATTAGTGTAGCTGGTGAATTTATGCATTATCAAAAGATAAAGACACGCAAATAATGACAAAATCTTCATTATTTGAAATCGAGCCTATAAAAGAGTTTTTTTTTTTTTTTTCTAAGAAATAAAACACATTGAGCGTAAAGATATATATGATGCAAACTATCTAAGTTTTTGTTGTTGGAAAAAAGAACTTCCTTTATGTACTATATGTTTCTTTGAGACCATGCATATCAAGTAAGGATTCCAGAAATAATTAGGGTTAAATGTATTTTTCTTAAACTTTAAGTAAAAATTGTAATTAGTCTTTTCTTAAAACTTTGACCTAATTTAGTCTTCTAATTTTAGAAATATATGAATTTAGTTTTTTTAACCGTTTCAAACGCATTTCTCAGTTAACATTGAAGCAAGTCATGTAAACAACTCAAATGCTATCATGTTTGAAACATTTTTGCTTCAATGTTAACTCAAAAATGCGTTTGAAACATCAAATAAAGTTAATTTGGTTAAAAGGACTAAATTCATATATTTCTAAAGTTAGAGGACTAAATTAGACCAAAGTTTTAGAAAGAGACTAATTCCAATTTTCACTTAAAGTTAAGAGACCAAAAACATATTTAACCCAACAATTTATTCTATAATATATAAGACTAAATTTCAAGATCATCTTTTGCGTGTGTGTGAAAGATTATAGATAAAAACCTATGTTATATATTAATTTAAATAAAGATCTAAATTCATATATTATTATATTGTGATAACAAATTAGTCTTAAACATATATGTTATAATATGATGTGGCTAAACATGTTAAAATTGAAAAACATTTTATCTGTAATAATATTCACAAGGGTTTTGTAGTTACAATTCATTTTCCTTTAACACTTCAAAAATCATAAATTTTCACTGATGAGTTTTCTCAAGATAGATTTTAAAATATTTGAGACATGTTGAGAATAATTACTTTTTATTTATCAATTTGAAAAGAGTACTGTAAATATTAAATTATTAAAATATAAATATAATATTGGATTGATTAGCATGAACTTCTTTTTTACACCATAAGAATTATTATTATATATTATCAATTACAAAAAATTATCTTAAATTGTAAAAGTGTATGAAAATTACATTTTTTTTTATGAATTCAGTCAGGTAAATAGTCATCAACATGAATTTAGTTTTCAATAAAAAATAAGTAATTTATTTGTTAATTACCTACAGAAAGATTTATACCTATGAAAAAGTTGTCACTAAAAATTAATCATTTTTTTAATTATTTAATAGATCACATACATAATCAATCAATAAAGTATTTAGATTAGCAACAATATATGAAAAAATGGTCACACAATTATAATATTACTTATAATAATTAGAATTATTAAATTTTGTGTTTTCATAAGAAAAAGAACATAACTTAAAAAATGACTTTCATAAGATGAATTTCAGATTTCTTGACTTCAAGCAAACCTAACACTCAAATTCAATTATAAAATAACTTATTTAAGATTTTTTTTTCATAGCCCATTAAATTATTCTTGTCATATAGGGGTTTACAAGAAAAAAAATACTATTATTGGTATTATTATTATAGTCTTACGTCTAAAAGAAAACTCTCCATAAATTTTGACAATAATAAAATTAAATGGTCATGTAACTATGTATTATAATATTCTCCATGTCCTTTATCAACTTACATCTATCTATTATAAGAATTATATTTAGTCGTTTCCATAACTTTGAAGTTAAATCCAAAGGGTAATTAAAATTGGAATTGTAAGTATTAAGAAAAAGGTTATTTACGTAAGAAGGAAGTTAAGAGAAATTAAGACAGCATCATCATCGTCCAAGTCCTTTGACCTTGTTGGCTAAAATTTTGAATGGTTAGGACACAATTACTAACGGTAAAACAATTAGCAACCGTAAAAGTAGAAACGAAACGGAAAACATTGAAACGGTGAGAACCGTAATAAATACGCGTTAGGGTCAACAAACACGGGCAGGAATACGCGCACACTTGAAATTGACCTCAGCAACGTTGCGTCCGAACCAAGACGCACTCGGGACGGTGCGTTCACCGAACCTACCTCGGTGGGCCCCATTTTCTCCCGAACCCTAGCTTCGGAGTGATCCTTTCGCCCCCTCTATATTGCGCCCTCGCGACTCTCCTCGACGCGTGACTCTCGCTCGCTCGCTCGTCGATTACGAAATTTCTCAGGTAATTCTCTTCTCTCTCTCTTTGCGATCTCTTCGTGATTTCGTGGATTTTGTTCAGACGAGGTTTCGTTGTGTTCTTCGTTGCTTTCTCTTTGTGTTTTTGGGAACGCGGAGGGAGAAAAAAAAATGAAAAATTTCCAGCGATCGGTTTGGTTGTTTGTAAATTGTGAGAAATTGATTAATTGTTCGATGTTTTGCTCGATTGATACTTGGAGACCAATGTTTGATTCTTTCTTGTTTGAAACTTTTAGGTTTTGAAATTTCAGTCAGACAATGGTTATTTTTTCCTCTTTTTCCTCTTTGCTGATGTTACTGTTTGAATTATTTTATTTTATTACGTAGCGATTAGCGGTTCTTTATTTCGAAGGTATCAATACTGAGATGGTTTTGGATTTTTCACCTGAGATCTGACCTTTTTTTCGTTTTTTTTTTGTGTGATCGTTTCATGTTGTTCCATCGGGGAAAACAAGAGTTTCGAATTTGCGATTCCTAAACCAAAATTTTTTCACAAGTTTTCAGATATATGTGAAGTTGATGGAATCAATCATGATAATAACTCCCTATATAGATTTTCGATTTTTTTTTTCCTAAAGGATTAAACCGTGGAATTTGGTGAAGGTCCATGCTCATAATCGAAAACGTGTTTGTTAATTTGGTGTTTGGTGGGTTGTTTATGAGTCGTGTATTTGGTTGTTTTGGTTGTGGTGCAGACGCAGAACAAGGATCAGAATCGTTGAAACAAATTGAGGAAGATGGCACTAGTATCTGGAGGAAGATCAACACTGAACCCTAATGCCCCGCTTTACATTCCCGCTGCGTTTCGCCAAGTGGAGGATTTTTCTCCAGAATGGTGGCAGCTGGTGACGACATTCACATGGTACCATGACTTCTGGCTAAGCCAGCAACAGGAGGATGGAGCCTATTATGGTGAGGAGGATGAGTTTGATGGTAATGATGTCGTTGATTTGCTGCCTGATTCGTTTGATCTTGATGCCGGTGAAGATCTTGCTGTTTTGGACGCTCAGCTTGAAGACTTCATTCAATCATATGAAACCAAAGGTAAATAACAAAGGGTTGAATTCAAAATTCAAATTTAGTGCTATTTTTATCATATTATATGATTTATCTTGATGATTCATTATTGCTTGGGATTGGTTCATTCACTAACTTTTCTTTTTATGAATTTCTTCTGAAGAAACTGGACCCAAAGTAAGTGCATGAGCTAGGGATGAAACCTTTGAACGCATCTACCAACCAAAGAGGCCATAGCTTGCGGTCATTTAGCTAATATTGTACCATGTTATCCATAGTTTCAAGTTTCTTTAACTCTTGTATAGTCTAAGTTTCAACTTTCAATCTGTCCTCTGAATGTTGTCAAAATGTATGGGTGAACAGGGAGAGGAGAAAGATGAAAAGAAAAATGTAACTGTTTCATGTACTGATGTTGTAAAAGCTGCTACAAGCAAGTATTCAAATTACAAAAAAAAAAAAAAAAAAAACAAAAGAAGACTTCTCTGTAAAGATTTGTTCTTGTGACTTTCACCTGAACTTTAAAATGGGCACATTATTGTGTTAGAAAACTAAAATAAAGAAAAACAAAATAGGCGCATTCAACTCAGTTGCCAGATTCGACGCCGCATGTGGCACCCTAATTTTCGATATAAAAATAAAGAATAACTTTAAAAATGTTTATTTGGTTTAGAGTTTGATAAAGTTGGTTCTACCATTAAAAGCTATTGAGATATGCGTGTAAGCTTTATGAAACATGACAAAGCAAGGGCCAAGAGTAATTAATCAGTCACGAATAAATGAATTATATTCCGACACTTCTCTTTTAGGTGCCAAGACAATCAATACAGAAAATTTGAAAAACTACCTCCTATCACTAATTGCCAATTTATTATATACATTAAAGACGCAGGTCATGCGACTTATCTCAGTCAAAATTACACAATGACCTTCTAAACTACCGTGACGCCTATTCAATGAGGAGTGCATTTATGTGTATCTGTTGATGGGGGGCTATCACACACCAACCAGTAGCTAGAAATGGATGTAGAAGCTTTAGTTGCAAAGATGTTATTGCCTATGCAACACGTCAGTTCAGTTACATCCTTAATGAAAATAAAGCAAAATTCTTTTCATGCAGATAACTCAGCCCCTGCCCCTGCTCCCACGTATTCCGAGTCCTCATTGTCAAGTTGTTTCCTTCTTTGAGCTTCACGTCTGGTTTGGTTGCCAATAGCATCAGAGATGGCTTTAGGTAACCAAAATCCTGGCTTCTCAAGGAATGGTGCTCGGTCAAGCACCAAAGGCTCTCTCAAAGTTACTTCAACCCCATCAAAGGACCACAATTTCGTGGTTGCTTCGCCTTTGAGGCCCAATGAGAACCAACCTAAACCTGCTATTGCTATGTCAATGCTGTTGACATCCCAACTAGTTCCACACACTTTTACTTCTCTTTCTTGCCATCTTCCTAATTCAGCACCACGGTCATTACCAATGGGAGGCTGGAATAAGAATACCATCATATTAGTAAAACATTACAAAGAAAGATTAACAGAGGTCCATTTTGTTTTATGCCAAACAACAAATACACACACACATACATATAAAGCACATCTAAAATCCCAAAATCTACACTACAGAGTTACCCTCCGCAAAGTTTTAAATTATACAAGATTTTCAAAACGACATTCAGAGAAGTTTCTGCTTTTAACTATTTAAATCAGTACCAACTAATTTATTACATTTATTCTTAGGCGTAATAGGCTAGTACCCTAGGGTCCACAAGGGTTTTCAGAATACTAAAAACATTTATAACACATATAAGGACCAACAAGACCTAAGATCATAAAAATACAATATGGGACATGATAAATTTATAAAAAAAGTAAACCGAAATCAATTTTTTTTTATAGAGATTATGACATCTAACAAAAGATTCAATGCAAACTGTGCGGTGGCCACAACAAAGATAAATAAATGCTTATATCATAGGCCCAAGGTTATCAATGGCAGATCCAACCAAGGCCAAAATTCTACCATAAACATACCCGTGCCCATGGCATGGATATCCCTCCACAAATTGCCTGAAGGTGGTTGAAAAACACCTTATTATGCAACCCTATAACAGTTACTTAACATCATTGGACATGTTTTACTTGCCGATACTTCTAAAATATAACTTAGAATTTAGAACAGTTTCAAAATACTGAATGAACTTCAACGGTATACTAATATTCTTGTCTTCAAAACATTTACAGTACAACACTCCTCAACCAGGAAGCATTCACATTTAGGACAGCATTTTTTGCTGAGTAAACTCAAAATGCGACCACGGGTTCTATTTTTCAACCAATGAGACCAAATCAATCAGAAAGTAAAAGGTGACCATTATCGGAACACTAAATATTTCCAGAAACAAATAGTAGCAGTTATCCCCACTTTGAAGTTCAATACTGCTCAAGTACTTAAATGGATCCCAACCCTTAGTAAATGGTTTTGAATTCTGAAAAAACAAATTTCTCATAGTTTCTAACTCGAGAAGCAAATAATTTATAACCAAAATCAGCATATTTAACCTCATTTCAGTCAGCCATTATATCAATAATCGCTCAAGCAAATCTACCAGAGCAAACCCGCTTATCCACACATATTAACCTCGTTTAGATTCAAATATCTATTTATTACGTTAGCCAAGGTGTGATATTATTTTTATTTTCTGTAAATTGGACTTGACAGAGGTTGGTTGTTTAGGTATAGTTTAAGCTTATTTAATTCGTATATGGTCTTATTTTATACACAGTAAGTAGTTGGTTTTCTATAGGAATATTATAGTTTGATTAGCAAATCAAAGTCAATTCTAACATTTCTTGTGCCCACATTGTACAGGAAAAACTGCTTATGATGTTCAAAATTCTCAAATAGGTGCAAAAGCACATTCCCCCAATCTTCATTCCTTAAACCCTGCCCCCCAAAGAAAAAATGAGAAGTTGTGTTTCTTGTTAGACTCAAGGTATATACACTAGCTAAGTAAAACCTACAGACATGATGCAAAAAACTTCTTTGCTAGAGAAGGTTAACTGGGGACAAGAAGACCGTTAAAAGGGAATGGAGCTGGGGGCAAGATTAACATACACCCTTCTTCACAAGTATATACATTGAATCTCTCTCTGGTTGCTTGAAATTTTAAGATGGTATTAGCATCAGCAAATTAATAAAATGAAATAAAGATGGCCAAGCTAAGACAAAATACAGATTTCAACCTCTTCAGTAAAATAATTTTGAAACATGTCCAGGGAGGAAGGAGGACAGGAGAAGGTTTACCTGTAACCTGATACCAACATGTTTTCTCCAAACCTCATCAGCATTTTCAATTTTGCCCATGTGAAGAGAAACATTTGGTGATGCCCAAACTGTGACATATATTGTTTCAACAGAGGCTCCAACAAGGTCAAGTCTTGTCAAGCCACCAATGAGTATTGCTTGTCCTACCTGTAAATTAAAAGCAGCATGTGAGAACTTTACTCCTTTTCCAAAATATACATAAAACCCTTGAATTCTTGACTCGGTATGCATATTTATGATTCAGAATCTTCTGGCAAAAAAATGGTCATAACTGTTATGTAGAAGACATAATACTAAAGTAATCTGTTAGCTCCGAAGTCTTATGAATATGCACAAAGCGAAAATTGAAATCTGGGCAAGAAAACAAAAGCACCGATGACAATTTAGAACCAGGATAGAGAACAGAAATAGTGATAAGTTACTTGCCTTAATTCTATATGACCTAGGCCGGAGTTCCTTTCGGATCTCAACCATCTTTTGCTCATCCCGATTCAATCTCATTGACATTAAATATGGGTGCAAGAGCCCTGGAGTGTCAAACATCTTAGTCTTAGCTGGCAAAACTCCTGCAATTCTCAAGATCCCTAGTGTTGTCCCAGGAATTGGAGCTTCTGTCAGCTTGGTAACTTTAGCTCCTTGTTTCTTTGCAAAAGCATTGATCAGAGTAGACTTCCCTGCATTTTGAGCCCCAATCACCCACACATTCCCACGAGGACCAGCCAAATCCTTCACGAAGGACAACAAATTCCTTACACCTAAATCCTTCCTTGAACTGACCAAATAAACCCCATTTAGTTTAGGTGCTCCTCCAGATCTTGAACGGTTTCGAACCCATCTATCTAATCTCGTAGGAGAAACCTGGGAGGGAAGTAAATCAACCTTTGTTGCCACAAGAACAAGCTTCGGCAGCTTCTTGGCCCGCTTGGAGTTGTCCTGTATTCTTTCCAATGCTTGAAACAAGGATTTTACAGCAATCCTAGGGAATGAACCATCAAAATCAACACAGTCCACAACCATTACAACAACAGTAGCACTGCCACTTCCAGAAGGGTTCATCAGCCGCGTCGAAATCAACCTATTGAAATCAAAATCAGGTATCAAATTCTCCGCCGACTGGTTCTTCACCTGGCCATAGTTTCTCAAGGAATGACACCGAGCACACACAGTGACTTCTTCTTTCTCCCTGTTAGCCTCCTTAGCCATCCTCTTCTTCTCAGCTTTGGATACCTTCTTCCTCTTTACCTTTTCCAAGTACTCCTCAGTAATGTTACCATACCCAACACCAGCAGGTTCAAACCCATCCAATTCCAACTTCTCATCATCTTCACCCAGTAAATTAGCTTCCCAGTCATCAGAATCCCAGTCAATCTCGTCTGTTAATCTCTTACTCTCTTCTCCAAGCTTAATACTTTCATTAAAAAACCCCACTTCACCGACATCTTCTTCTGGATAATCACCAACATCATCATCATCATCAAAGAAATCATCATCCTCTTCTGAAAACTCTTCCACTTTCACCGTCTTTGGTTGGTAATACCCTAGAAGGTCAGGGTCCTTATCTTGCATGAAGACTCCACAACCAGGACAAATGGGTCCTCTAGCTTCATCTTCATCTCTCCCCTCACTCAGCAATGGGTTTCTACTATCTCTCCTAGTGGCTTTGGCGTGAGTAAAGTCACCCTTCACAGCAAAAGCAATCAAGGACGACACTTTCTCAAAGTGCTTGCTATTATCTACATTCGACACACATAAAACGGAATTGGGAAAAAAATAAAAATAAAATCAAAACGATTGTAGACTGATAAAGCGAAAAGGATTGAACTGACTAATTAATCGAGGGACTTACCTGAGAAATGACGAAAACTTGGAAGTGCACGCTCTTGTGTACTGTTGTTGAAGATGACAAGCTTGGTAGAAGGAACAACACTAGTAGACAACAGCATAGCCATGGCTCTGAGGAATGCGAGAGACAAATTTGTCCCAAGCGCTAATGCTGAGAAGAGTGAAGAGGGTAAGGCAAGAGTGTTGAGTAGTTAAAATTTAATAAAACTGATTTTTATGATTTAAAAAAATTATTACCTTTTAAATGGCTTATATTATTGCCATGAATTTTTTTTAAAGAAATTAGGTAATTTTTTTTTCAATATCATACAAATGGATAATATTTTAAAAAAAAAATCCATTTTGGATAAACCTGCTTTAGGGCATGATTCTAAAATGAAAAATTCCTGCATCTAAGTATGATCTTGGACTGACAGTGATTAAGATAAAAGATAATGTTGAAGAATCATAAAGAAAGCATAATTTAAAAAAGTGGAAATTGATTTGAAAATAACAAAAGATTAAAATTAAAGAAATATTTATTTATAGAAGTTCATCTCACAAAATCCTCTTATATTTTGTTGTGTAGGTTTTATTGCTGTGACTGAAGTCGTGTATAAATGTGTGGCAAGATTATCATCATTATTGTTATCATCTTAATGTTTATCTTTATTATCTTTAGTTTTATATTAGGATGAAGTGTTGTGGGTTTATAATTATTTATGGACGAAATTAGGTTTACAATGATATATTGAGAGTAATATTTTGTAAAAGTGACAAACATATTTAGTGTAAGAGTAAAATAATTTAATCGAAATGAAAATATATTATTCCTTTTTGTTAATATAATTTAAAATTAATCATAGGTGAAAAAAATTATTAATACGCTTTCCGTGCCATACACAAATACTCATAGTAGTTTCTAAAAAAGAAAATAATTTTAAAATCCCACTAAATTAGCTTATTAATTATTTGTTTTGTTTGCTAAAGTGTAACATTTGAACCTCCAAAGTCGATTATGTAATAGAAAAGAAGAAAAAAAAAGAGAGGAAGGAGTACAAATAAAAGCGCAAATTTCCAAAAAGAAATATTTTCCATTTTTATCTTAAATATTTGCTCAGTTAATTTTTGAATTTTGTATTTAAAAAGGAGAGTGAACATTTTCTTTTTAGTTTCTTGTTGACAAAAATACCCTACAATTTGATCACGTTTTCGGCGCGCAGAGTCCCTCCATCTTCGACTATAAAATGGGCTCACCTCTCTCTGTATTTTCTTCGAATCCAAACCAAAAACTCAAAAACAGAAAGAGAGCATGGCGCCAAAACGAAAACCTTCTTCTCCAATCTCCATCGGTGATTCTTCAAACCCTAGAATTCACAACATGATTCAATGCTCATTGCTAACTTCGATTCTCACCTTTCCATTGCGCAGGTAACTGCGAGGTTACTGTCGAGGCCACTCGTTTCACCTGTAACTCCGACTCAAACGCCGTCGTAATCTCGCTTCCCCGAAGCGGCAAGGTCAAAGTGTCAGGTATTGCTAAAAAAATATGAAACGCAGGCCGTTTGAGTTTGTTAGATTTGATTAACGGTTTTCACTTATGCTCCTTTAAGCTGCAGTTGTTGAAAACCATGAGAACGCTTCTGAGGATTTTAGATCCGGTGATAAAGGTATAATGCTACATTTACGCGTGATTTGTTTTTACATTAATCTTGCTTAATTAATAGTAACTCGTAAATAATAGGTATCATGTTTACAATGTTTGCTATTTGGGTTGTGATTTTATAGAGCATGAGTTCGTGCTGGTTAATCCTAAAGATGCTGATTCTGTTAGTAAATCCTACCTTCAGGTAACAATCTCGTCTCCATACCTATTTAGGGTCTAATTGGATGAATTGCTTATCGTAAGTGTTTATTATTCGACCATTTGTGTCAGTTCTTTCTACAATTGGAGAGTGCTGTGCACGACTCATTGGGGCTTGGGTCCACTCTTTGTTGTAGTGATATTGTACGTGACAAGATTGATTTTATATCAATTTGTAGACAGATCATGTAAGTAAGTTATCAATAAATGAAAACTACAAAAGATTCAATCTTGAATTTATCGATGACATGAAATAGAAACAAGTTTACACAAAGGAACTTCATCCTTTTACACTGGATAGCCCAGTCACAATAAAGCTAATTTTCGAAGATGAAAAAGACCAAAACAAATAAAAAGAATATTTATAGACTTTGTATAACACAGAAGTCTGACAAACTCCGTGTCACCCAGCTTATACAAAGGAGGCTTAATTGCTATTTTTAAACTCTTTCCTATAATAGCTCGCCAAATCTTTTCCTTAACTGGAACCGTGTTTTGTGTAACATCATTCTTATTTTCATATTCGTTTCCAAATAATTATGCAGTATGTCATAAGATAAGTCTAATAGTGCGTTTGGATACCTTCAGAATCCGGCTGAATCCCACAAAACTACTAAAAAACACGAATTTTCTCCCAAAACTGACATGGCAAACGCGCTATAAATAAGCTGTAAACTATTTCGAATGAAATATCACGACTCATTCACTTTTCTAAATACTTTGAAAATTTATAAATTTTGGGTAATAAATTAACCTCCTTATTTTCCCTATCTGAAATGTGCCTGTAAATGGGTTTGCAGGAAGTATTACAAATGTACAGGACAGAGCTACCTGGAATGAATTATGCCGCAAATACTGGAAAACAATCCAAGTTTCTTGAGAGATGTGTGACTAATGGGTATTAACATCTTATTCTGCTTCTTTTGCTTGCTTGGTTGTCTTGCTTCTAGTTCATTGACTGTGATGATTTAATCAGAATATACATTCACAGTTTTTCTTTTATTTATTATTGTGAACTTGTTTTAACAGTAGGTTTTGTCTAGCAGGAAATACCGAACCCTACTGGTAAAATCCACTCGTGTTGGAAATTCTGGAAAGGTATATATATTTGCTAGATAACTAAGTAACAGATTGGAGCACGTTTTCTGTCAGTGTTATATTTCTAAGCGGACATGCCAGACGATATTCATATCCTATAAATTAAAATTTTGGATATTTTGCTTTAGCATGTTTACCGTTTACAAACTATAGTAAACACGTATCAATTTCTTAAAGAGAAAGTGTGATGTAAAAAACTTAGCCCTGAGATGCTGTACTTTTGAAGCACAACATATCTATATCTTAAAGCGAAAACTTGACAGTTTAGCTCTGAGATTCAGTGGAGTGTGTTGGACTGGTAATCAAATCACAGAATATATTTAATCATGGAATGTTCTACAAACAAGTTGACACTGTCTCAACGATTCCCCTGATCGATCTTTGCCAATAATTCTCCCTTTTCATCTTTAGAAACCACCACACAGAGAAATAAAATGGTTAAAACTTTTCTTACCATCTTCTAATGTGAGCTATATAACGAAGCTTAGCAGTGGAAATTAGAGAAGTATTGTAGTTATGCATTATTACATCCTAAATTACGATTAACCGATGTTTGACAGGTTATAGCCGCAATCACATACCAAATCATCCCTGCAGATACAGAATTTGCAGAGGTCCCACTTGCAGCTGTCAATGCAATCCATCAACGAAAGGTCTTTCCAACATTTTACATTTTTTTTCTTTATTCCGCTTCTGAAAATGTCTCATTTAGAGTCAGCTTTAAAAATAAACTTGCAATGATTAATCACAAAAACATTTATATGGTATTGATTACAAGACTAAATAAAGCTTCTGGTTTAGCTCCAATTGTAATATGCTTGTCTTTCTCCTTTTTATCTTACAATAATGTTCAGTAGACAATGAAATTAAATAGTGAAAATTTACACGGTCATTTAGTTTATAGGTATTAGTTGTTTTGGAAGTTACCTGAATTTTAATGTTAAGCTAAGGTAATTCTTCTTTGGGTGTCAAATGATATACTGTGTTTGGATGTTGTTTGTTCTCATTTAAGTGTATAATTGTTTTGATCTTGGTAACTTATAATGCATGATAAGCCTTTTCCTAATTCTCTTTCTCATGTCATCTGTTGTCTGTGTTTACATGTGTGCTCGTTGTAATATGGTTCAATTAAGGTTTCTATCTTAGTCATTGGTTAATATCCTGCAGGGTTTTGGTCATTTATTGGTTCTGGAGCTACGGAAAAGACTTCAAAGTGTTGGCATTCGTTCTATTTTATGCTGGGGAGACAAAGAATCAGAAGGGTTTTGGTTTAAACAGGTAATTTATAAATAAGACTTCCCTGGAAGCTTGACCAGATCATCCAGTCATTTTTGGTTTATTCTATAAATGGTTGATATTTCATTTCTGAGCCTAGAATACTTTATTGATATGCGATCATCCTAGTGGTCCTGTAAAAGATGCTCCCTTAGTTCTCTGATGTTACCGTGTTTCATATTTTGTATTGCAATTACAGGGTTTTGTAGAAATAGCACAGGTGGATACCAAAGGAAGGGCCCGCAGGTTACCTGTAAAAGCTGATATTCAGAAATCATTATGCTTTCTTGGTGGTTCAACTCTCATGGTTTGCCACGTAATGAAAGAATGCTTAGCCGATGAGGATAACACTACGAAGTGTCTCCCTTCACAGTTTCATCAGAATTCCTTTACACCTGCCCTTGCTGAAGATGAGCAGCTGAAGATTTCAGGTAAGTTACACGCAGATTTGAAGTTTCTAGATAAATGTTTCCGTAGAACAACAACAGGTAAAAGTCAACATAAATCTTTGGTGAAAGATGAATCTTCCGCAGAATATGACAAACTGAGTGGTAGTGCATATATTAGTATCTCCCATATTTCTACATGTGAATATATAATTTATAATTTAAACGATTTCCTTTCTGTGTATGAAAAAAGGTAGTAAACATAATATCTTATATAGGGGCTATTTAATGTTTTTATGTATTTTTTGTTGTAACCTCTTACTCTATGAACAGGATCTGACAGTCGTAACCCTAAGAAACTCTGTAGTAGTATTGCTCCATTTGCCCAAGTAAACGATGATAGACAAGCCACTGGTTCGGAAAGTTCACAGGATGGAGTTGGTGCTAATGTGAATTATTGTTCTCAATCTACAAAAGGTGCGAAGAGGACCTGGGAAGCCTCTTTATCCTCATTAAAGTCAAAAAGAGTGAAGGGGAGCCAGCTGGTTGACAATCAATCAGGTTCTAGCTGCGGTTTTATCTTAGAGACTGATGAGGCCAATCCCTGTTTTGTAGAGGCCCTCTACGATCCTTCGATTACAGATGGTTCTGAAAAATGTGTCGATAATAATTTACATGTTGAAGCTCCTATCAACATGGAACCTCCGTCTACTAAACAATGCTTTAGAATTATGTTGATGAATATCGCTGATGATGCTAAGAAAACACAGCTTACAAAGGTATGTTTAATTACCCAAGCATTTTATAGATGTTTTGATAAATTGAAGAGTAACATTTTTTTGACTGCCCTTGAGAGACCTGGGCTCTTCTTCTCGACTGTATTGCCATTCTCTTCTCCACGATCGAGAAAGGGTCTAATTTTAAGCTTTCTAATTTTTTCTTGTAACAGGATAAAACCTGGAAATTAACTAACACGATGAGTTCTGGATGTTATTTTTAAGTTAACCCTGTTAAACATTTCTTCTATGCATAGGTGATTGAAGACCTTGGTGGAACTGTATCCACTTGTGGAAGTATGACCACACACGTTGTCACAGGAAAAGTGAGAAAAACTCTGAATTTCTGTACCGCCCTTTGTTCAGGGTAGGTTCAAAATAATATTTTCAAATGCCAACTTGCTTATTGTCATACTGAAATTTTAAGTTGAGATATAGTTTTAATATGAACCTAGTTGAAATCTTCGCATCTTGATTTGTGAATAAATTTCTGGAATTGTGTTCGAAACAGCTTCTAATCAAATTGAGCTATTGAAAAAATGGTATAGCCTAAAAGAGAATTATATTTAAATATGTAAAAGATGTTTTTATAATGTGGTTATGATTTTTTTCATATTATTCATCAACATGTCTACTACATTTTTCTATGTATTACTCGTGATGATTATTTATGACAAGGAGTTATTGTTGACTACACAGTGCTTGGGTGATCTCATCAAGTTGGTTAAAAGAAAGTTTTCGTGAAGGCAGATTTGTTGGTAAACTGGAGCAAACTTTTTTGTTCATATCCAATTATTATTATTATTATTATTATTCAGATAGCATACTCACTAATTTTTAAAATTGAATCTGCAGATGAACTGCCTCACATACTGAACGATACGGATTATTCGCTGAAGTACAAATGTGATTTAAAAAGTGCAGTTTTACGGGCAAAAGCTAGCTCTCATACATTGTTCAAGGGATATAATATATGTATTGCAGCTCATGTTCAAACTCCCGCTAAAACATTGTCTGCAATTGTCATGTCCGCAGGTGGTAATGTAAGTCCGATTATTTTTTAATGAAACCTAAATTTAAGCAGACCTTAAACAATGCTGCATGTGTTATTTGTTATCATTTCGACATGTTTAAAGCGTGAAACATCTAAAACAATAAATTATGGTCACATGGTATCCAAGCTTTTAAAAATGTCTATCTTTCGTAGATGATAGTGTACGTTACATTTCAGGCTTCTAATTCGGAGGCAACTGTAGAGAATATTTTCCACCTTCGGTATTTTCAAAAAGCTTCTTGATAAAATTAATTCAGTTAATCTAGTTTCAGAAATTAGCTTCCAGGTTTCTTAATCGAGGTCATGGCACACAGTTTACTTATGTTTTCTTGCAGTTCTTTCTACCCGTAATGTTTCCCTTTGAAATATTAGTCCAGCATTTTTCGAAAATGTAGGATTTTGACAATAATATTATAAAATTCTGAATGTATAGAGAAGAAGGGTTTTGCATGTGTGGGCATTTAAAAAATGTTGATTTAATTTAATTTTGTATTAGGTGATTAGTAGAGTGGAGAAAGTAAAAGAAACATCAACAACAATCTTTGTGACGGGCGAAGAAGACACGGAAGAAGCAATGGTAGCCGCAAAGAAAGGGATCCGAACTTTCAGTTGCGATTGGTTTATGAACTGTGTCATGAGACAAGAACTTGACTTGGAAGCCCCCCAGTTTGCTGAGACCTTATAAGTATGTCACATGCTTTTATCTTTTATCTTGTACATAACAATCTCTCAATTTCAGTCATATAAATATCATTAGGTTTAATACATACCGTAGATAACTGACTCGTTGTTGAGGTAGGGTTCGGATTGCAAACGAATTAGACTACTTTTATACCTTTTCCTTTAAATATACTTTTTTATTATGTTTTATCCAGGTCAGCTTGCAGATAGTTCACTTTTAATAGATATCTAATTGATGATATATATTATGTGTAAATGTTAATAATACCAATTACTTATCCATCTAAAATATTAATAAATTGTGTTATTTCCACAACCCCACACCCTTCTAAAATATCACCATCTTCATAAACCTTCATCTCCATCTTCCATACTATTTCCACAACCCCACACCCTTCTCACTCCATTGCGTTGCATCCCCGTTCTCCATCTCATTTCAGGTTTTTCCCTCATAAATCGCGGCAGGGCTATCGTGACTCGTGAGCATTCCCGACGCCGGACCATGCGACCGATGTTTTCCCACCAACATTCCTTCACTAATGTCATTTTTTTATATATATTTCGAAATGTATGTTATTTTAGATTTTCGATTACAGAATTTAATAAAATTTTTTATTTTCAATATTTTCAATACTGCAATCCAGAATATAAAATAAAAAAAATACGTTTTGCATAATTTGAATTCATAAACAAATTTTGTTTTTACATTTCGAAATTGAAAATTTGTATTTCGAAATACAGTTTTTATATACCAAAACATTTCTAGATCGCGTTTCCGCAACTCAAAAATAAAAATAGAAGATGGTAAAAGTGGAGTTTTAAAATGTATGGAGATGCAGGTGTTGCTCCATATTTAGAAATATTGTCTAGACTGACAGTACAGTTGGACTAATGAATATCATTAATGTACATGTATTTCTTCCTGGACCTCATATTTTCTTCTTGCACCTCCATAAGAAAAATTGAGAAGCCAAATCTATCCTCATCTTCTCTCTTCCTCTACCACCGCACCTTCATACTTTCTTCCACCTCTCCACCCCATTTTCTTCCTGCAAGCCCTTCATTGCATAGCGTATGGACATAATTCATTCAAGGTGTGCCCCTTCATTCTTCCTGCAATTCCACACAGTTCATTTTAACTTTAAAAGATACATTTCAAACTATATAACTCCAAATGCATTTTTTGTTTTGCATTCTGATCCGAAATGTAAAAAATTAAATTTCAAATTGTATAATTTAAAATACAGATTTTGTTTCAAAATATAATATTTCAAAACATTATCGAATTCTATAGTTTGGAATTCAAAATATAAAAAAAAAAAATTAGAATTTTAAAATATATGGAAATGCAGGAAGAAATTATGAAGGCGCAGGAAGATTCGCTCTAATGTATATATATAGGGAAAACAAGTTACGTATAGTGACGACGTCTATAAAAATAATTTTTAAATAACCACTTTATTTTTATAAAATGATATTTGAATTATCTTTTTGAGAATATTTTAAAATAAGTTCTTCAAAAATTTTAGAATAGAATTTTAAAAATAAGATTTCCAAAACAAAAACACATGAAATGCCGTCTCTAAAATAAGCTTTTTTGAGCAGTTAGTAATAATAGAGATGTTTTGGCCCGCAAGGCTCAGTACTCGCAAGAGGTCATTGTTAACCATACTTAGACCTATAAATAGTTCCAAACATCATCCGTGAAGGGGTGACGGAGGTAAAAAGAAACATTAAATGCTGCTAGCTTCAGTGCCCATTGGCTAGAAGAATGTCTTTTTAGTGCTTATGTGAATGAGTGAATCTTAAGAAATAGATTTTGTTATTTTTTTCATGCGACACTTACTCAATGCTCCTGTGCTATCCACCTCCTCTAAAATGGTTGAGTGTGTCACCCACCTTTCTCCCTGATGCAATCTGCGCCTTCAGCTTCTCCTGTCTAATCATTCATGAGACATCATTCTTGAAGAATATGAATGCTTGGATTTTAAAAATACCCGAACATGAAAAATACTATAAACCTTAAATATTCATAAACATATGAATGAATCAAGTTTATTATAATTGCCCCATTTTCTAATTCGATACTCGAGTAAGCCTAAGAAAACGATTATACCATTTCATCATTGACCCACAGACAGGTAGAATTCCCAGCTAAGATGTACTCACCTGTGATATAACTATCGGCACCTCGAGTCCTACGTTGGTTGATTAAACGAAAAAGACAAACAATAGATCCATTCACCTAAGCATTTGTATCCAGAGCTTTGTCTAGTACTTTGCAGTTCTGCTTCAGCATCTTCTCCATCAAGTTCACACACTAATTTGGAATTCATACCAAGAATAAGGTGAAAAAGCAAGAAGGAACTAGAGGCAAGGAAGTTGAACTTGCAGGGCATCAGCCGCCAATGCCAGTTGAAGCTGCTGAGGTGGATGGGCCAGGAAGCAATAGACCTCATGCTGCTCAGTTCCCAGCTTTGATAACATGTCTGCACATGCATTATCTTGTCTAAGAGAATGGATCAAGTCTAAGGACCAATTTCTTTGCATGAGGGAACGTATGTCAGCAAGCAAACCACCATAGGCAGAATCCTCAATATTGGCCTCCTTAATGAGATTTATTGCTTCTAATGAATCAGTTTCAACCAGCACGGTTCGGTAACCCAAATCCCAAGCTGCGATCAAACCCTGACAAATGGCATAAAGCTCAGCTTTCACATTCGTTGCAAGGCCAAGAGATCCATAAAACCCACCAAGCCACTTCCCCTCTACGTCACGAAAGAGACCCCCATAACCAGCATTTCCAGGATTGCCATTACAACAGCCATCAACGTTCAGCCTGACAAAAAGTTTTAGACGTGAGTTCTGGGAGAGAGAATTCGCAGCAGAAGTACCCTCTTCCCCTTTCAGATGCAAAAGAATTGAATATTCTTTTACTAGAGATTGAATCATTGAATACAACCCATCATTATCTGTTGGAGAATTTCGCTTGAAGATGGAACTATTTCTATCCTTCCAAAGTAGCCAGATCGTGATGGTAAACCTCAAACAGTCAGTATAATAGTCCCTGTCGGGAAACCAGAGCTTCAGAAGGAACCTGTGCATCCAGTCATGAAGAGATGTTGAAAAAAACTCATCACACACCTCAGGAGGAACCATTTGAACCCATATGGCAGTAGCTCTGGTACAGTCTCGTAAAACATGGATGACAGTCCCTTCCAAGCAGCAGAATGAGCACCTTTCGTTAGCAGGCAAGCGATCACAGAGGATGGCCAAGAGGAAAGTCTTGCAGTGTTGTGGAACCTTGAGACGGGATATCCATCTCCAGGATGAAAAATGTGGAGATAGACGACAGTTCCTTGGATTTTCAACACATTGATTGGTGGAATTAGTGTTGCATTCAGACAGTTTTGTGCGCCAGTTTTCAGCATCTTCCTTACTTAATATGTGCCATCCACATTTCTTTATCACTAATTTGCTCTTGAGACTAGAACAATAAAATATTAATTGAAACTTGTCATGAACATAAAACCAGCGAGCCCTATGAACCGGAATATATAAAATCAACAGGTGAGGATATTTATGATTATGGATTCCAGAGATGAACCCCTGCTCTGTCTTGTGACACAGCTGCTGCAAAATATTTTTGAAACTAGGAACCTTTGAAATCCAACCAATGCGATATTCCTGTGAAGGTGAAGACTCCACATCTTCTACAACCAGACAAACCAAAATTCCCCACCATTCACTTCTATGATACCGGTGACGAAGTTGAGCTAAGTCCATCGGTATTGACACAGTAGAGTCGGCCCAGATGTAGTTTTCTTTCAAGTATTCTATGTCTTGGACCTGGTTGAGATGCTTTTGACAGAAAAAAGATGATGGAATTTCGTTTCCTGGACTTACCAATAAGGTTTTAAAGTTACTGGCATCTTGAAACTGTTACAAGGAAATCAACATGTTAAAAATTTAACAAGAGATAAGACTTTATTATAAAGAGAAAGATGAATTGACTAACAGACCTTATCAAAGGCAAATGATGCCAAATGACCCCATATCTGTTGCGGATCTGATAAAGGTTTCATTGAACGACAATCACTTGCATTTACATAATGTACTTCTGGTGGCAGCTTAGGAAATGACTCCAGCCTCGGGCAGCACTTCAATAATAGTCTTTCTAGCTTCAAAAGTTCAGAGATGCTACCAGGAAAGCATACAAAATTGTTTCCACTTAGATCTAATGTTACCAATGATGATAAGCAGCCAAGATCTTCAGGAATTGATCCATCATGGAGATTGCAATAACTCAAGTCCAGTTTCCTCAATGAGGATAGACTAGAAAAAGAAGGCAAGATCAATCTCTTTGGTGTTGGATGACTATTAAACCGGAGAATGTTCTCAAAAGGGAGAAGAAGTGAGCTCCATGAGTTTGATGCTAAGTCTTTGCACCCACGAAGTGAAAGCAGTCTGAGATTTTTTAGAAGAACAATGGATGAAGGCACTTCCCTAATAGCAGTTTCGCTTGCATCTAAAGATTCCAAAGCCTCATTTTCATTCAAATTATCAGGCAGTTTAGAAATTTTTGAACAACCAGAGATATTGAGCCTTTTGAGAGATTTCAAATTAGAAATGGTATTTGGAAGGCAAACAATATTTTTGCAACCCTCTAAAAGCAAGTTAGTAAGACCTGTCAAGTGACCCACAGACACGGGTAGTTCAGCTATGGAAGTCTCCTCTAAAGCAAGCACGGATAGACTTTTCATACTTTCTCCAAACTCAGGAAGCTTTCTAACTGCGGAGCAGCCTGAAAGAACTAGACTTTTTAAAGAATCTAATAACAGCTTTATTGGAAGGATTTTGAGATTTTTGCAACCTTCAAATGTCAGGTACGAAAGCTTTTTAAGAAGTCCAAGAGATGCATGAATCTCAACTAGGTTTACACAGCCTTCAAGATCCAATTTTTCAAGATTTGGAATTCCAGTGAAATCTGGAGTTCTGTGTAGATTATTGCAATTTCTCAAATTGATGATCTTCAAATTTTCCAGAAACTGGAAATAAATAAATATATATTAGCTCTTAAAATAAATTACAAAAGAACCAGATATTGAATGGAAATGTTACCTTTGTTCCCCCCCAAAGGTGCTTTATTTTGCTTTGACACATATGAAGCTCAACAAGTTCATCGAGTTGGGGTCCGACAGGCAGGGATTCAAGAGGATATTCCTTCCATACAAGAACTTTTAATCCACTGGGAAGACATTTGAGACCAAGCGGAAGTTGCAATTTATTCAATATCATGAGCAATCTAAGATTACTCATCTTTGAAAAAGCGTCCGGATTCCAAAATGCTTCATAAGGCTCAGGCAAATTTAAAACTATAGCTTGAATGGATTCGGTTCCCTGATAGAACATGACATAAGATTAACACAAAGAGTAATGAGAAACAATTTGTAAATCAAGAATAAAATTGCAAAAAAGAACTTACATTATTATTTCTCAATACTTGATCAATGTCCTTGAGTGTCCACAGCCTACTCCTCTTGCTGGCATCATTAGGAGATTCTTGGAAAACAATATTCCTACCCATTTCTTGAAGCAAATCGTGCATCCCCAAATGCAATCCATCATAAGTTACTAATGACTTTTCAATTAGAACTTCAATACCAATCAGTGGATTGAAATCACAATTTTCCAATATTCGCGTTACATCATCTTTGGTGTTTCCTTTGAAAAAACAAGCAATATCTAGAAATATAGCCTTCTCATTATCTCGTAATCCATCATAACTTATTCTTAGAGTCTTGCAAATATCATTTTGTGCATCCTTCCTTAACATTTTCAAAGCGTCTTCCCATACGGAAACACTTCTTCCACAGAGAAATGAACCCAACACTTTGAGTGCCAAAGGAACACCTCCAGCATATTGAACCACAGATGTAGACAATTCTAAGTAATCTTGTTCAGGCTTTTCTCCTCTAAACGCTTTTTGGCAAAAAAGTTGAAGGGATTCATAATTATTCAAGACCTGAACATCATAATTCTCACACACATGAAGTGATTTAAGTTGATGCTTATCTCTAGTTGTTATAATTACTCTACTCCCTTGACCAAACCATTCTGGCTTCCCAGCTAAATTTTCTACTTGGATATCAGAACTTAAATCATCGAGAACAAGAAGAACTTTCTTATTGAATAAAAGATTCCGTATTGTCTCCTTTCCTTGGTCCAAACTTTCAATTCTCATGCTTCTTATTTTTAAATGGGAAAGCAATTTTCTTTGTAAGCAAAGCAGACCATCTCTTTCACTAGAAACCTCTCTAATATTCTCAAGAAAGCAAGAAATATCATATTGGTCATGGATTTTATTATAGACAAACCTGGCTAATGTTGTCTTTCCAATACCACCCATGCCCCATATGCTCATAAAGCGAACTTCCAGTGAGTCCATTCTTAAAAGTGCATAAATGCTGTTTATCCTAGAATCAATTCCAATCAGTTCATCATCATAGGATGGCAATTTAGTTTGTAACTTTTCCCACACATCTGCAACAATTTCTTCAATGAGTTCTGTTTCACGCCTGCATAAGAAATTATTAGGGTTTGAAACAAGGGAATTGACATGAATTATAACTAAGTAAAGGAACTAAATGATTATGAGCATTTATTTTGATTAATGTTTTGATTATTAGAAATCCTAGTATGAGTTGAAACACAAATTAAGTAAAAATGAAAAAGTTAAAAAAAAAGACTCACTTATCTTAAGGTTTTGGATTGAAGGTGGTGTTATAATATCTTATATGAATAAGTGATATCTCATGGTAAATCTCCCCAATTTATTCCCTCTAAAAGTTCCAATGTAGATTTAGCACTATGCCCTTTTTGTATTTTCATGAAGAAAAAAATGTTGATAGTGTTTTCATTAAATTTAAAAAACAAGGAAATATCCCCTAAAGGATTTAGTGATACTATTTTATTTTTTAGGTTAGGATGTAGCTTACTCATACTGAGGTTTTTTTAAAAAATTATTACTTTATCTTTATTAGCTGCATAGAGTGATCAAAGATGACTTATAGGTTATAAATGCAAATGTGAAATTCCTTCATATAGATACCATCTTATACGTTTCTCCTCCACTCGTCTTATCTTGATATCCTCCCTCATCTACTCTTGTTTCTTTCCTCTTCCTAATCATGTTTGCATAGGAAGATCTAGTGGTGATTACAAAAGTGGTGTTTATCAGAAACGTAAAATAATTTTTTCATTGATAATATTGGGCGGTCCTATTGTTGCTGCATAAGAATCTTTTTAGCAATAGGTGAAATAGGATCCATTAAGAGGACATGTGATCTAATATTACTATACTGATCATTTAATCTTTGTAAAAACTGCATAGCATAGTCACTCCATAGGTACATTTGTGTCATAGGAGCAGGTAGGTCAGGTATAAAATTCTCAAGCTCATCCCATATGACTCAATTTTGTAAAGAATTCTGTAATAGGGAGATCTCCGCGTTCTAAAGATGAGGCTTCCATTTGCAAACATGAAGTTCTTAAGAGATTTCCTTAAAAAAAAATAAAAAAATATTGATTTCAAATCATTCCACATCTCCACTTTATCTTTATGTTTTGTCTTATGGAGGGAGAAACCGAATGATGAAGAAGAGAAAAAAAAGGAACAAAAAGGCCAAGAACAGAAAAGAAAGCCAAAAATAACAAATCAGATATGTGTAGCATAGCTCTTCAAAGATTTACTCCTACAAGATAGTATTTTAACATTCATGAAAGGAAGACTCTCCAAAGAAGAAAAGAAAAAAAGAAGCGAATGTATGGACAGAGAGAAAACTGAGAAAAGGATTTAATTGAATCGGATCTAATGTTACAAAAGGTGAAACGAAAAACAGGTGACACAAAAAGAACAAAACTAAAAAACAAACACAGAAAAGGAAAAAACACTGAAAAACAATATCAGATGTGCATAAGATGAAACGTAAGACGCAAGAACAGGAGCGCTTAAAGATGAAACAAAAGATCCAGAGGGTTTAATAATTCATAAGTGAAGTCATATATTTTATGCTTGACAATAACTAACCAGTATGATCAATGTTCCCTAACACACATTTGGATTGGTGACTCCTTTAATATGGGAACAAATAACAATGAGTCACCAGGTGTGTGTCACCAGGTTCATTGATAATTAGTATTTGGATTGATAACACACAAATTTATTTTATCTTTTTTATTATCTTATAAAAAGTTTATCCACATATCACCTAAATCGTCCATTGATAATAGGCTTTGCTTTCTAAATATATAAATTACTTGTTTAGTTAGTTTAATTTTGAGTTTCATACTGAAGATATGTAATGCATTTTATTAAACGTAAAATTGTAAAGAGGTAATAAACAAAATTAAACTGGACTTTGTCCTTTAATTAATCGTTAAGTCATATCTTAGTAAAACTATACTTACTTATCCTTAGAGGTCCAGCCAGACAAAGCCGCGACGTCCTTCAACGCTTGTCTCCACATCCGAACCTCATCGCTCCCAAACCTCTCTACATGCTTCGCAAAAGCTTCGTCGAAAGTTCCTCGTTGATGCCTTACGTCTGCTGGATCCACGTTGTAGAAGATCGGCAGAACGTTGCGATCGAAATTCGCTCGCGATTCCAGTATCCTGAGGAGCTCGTCCAAGCACCACCGCGAAGAGGCGTAGTGCGGCGAGAGAACCACCACGGAACACAGAGACTCGTCAATCGCCTTGAGAAGCGCGTCCGAGATGACTTCTCCTCTCTCCAGCTCTTCGTCGTCTCTGAAAACGGCAAAGCCACGTCCCCTGAACGCAGCGTAGAGGTGGTCCGTAAAACCGTTGCGTGTGTCTTCTCCTCTGAAGCTGAGAAACACGTGGAATTTCCACGACGGAGCTTCACGCACCGATGCCATTGCAATGGAAATTGGAATCACTCTTTCGTTTGCATCTTTATACTCTCTTCATCGCACTCTCACTAGAGCTCTTAGTTTCATAAGCGTTGACATTTATTGAAG
This sequence comes from Vigna mungo, assembly GCA_036885675.1. Taxonomy (NCBI): domain Eukaryota; kingdom Viridiplantae; phylum Streptophyta; class Magnoliopsida; order Fabales; family Fabaceae; genus Vigna; species Vigna mungo. The sequence continues at coordinate 27,656,760 of CP144695.1, read as the reverse complement.
TAGTTGAACATCTAGCTACTCAATTACAAGTCACATCCAGCTAGTTCAACATTTTGTGTTGGCATCTTAATCATTTTTGTGTCTATTTCACTGCTTTATAAGCTTATCTTAAAATATAACTTATTTGAAGAAGCTATAATATTTAAGCTACTTTTTAATTTTTAATTTATTTAACTATTATTATTATTATTATTATTTACATTTTAGTATATATTTTTTATTTTTTAAATTATTATTACTTATTTTAGTTTTATAAAAATATTAACTATTATACTCTTTTTAATATTTATTGAATTACATTTTAATTTTTTATATGATTTAAATTAAAAAATTAGCATTACAAATTAAAATAACTAATAGCTAATTACAAAATATTATATTAAACAATATAAAATAAATTTTAAAAAAACAAACAATTTTATTATTCTCTAAACCTTTTTCCTAGTGTTGTACTTAATAAATGTATATATTACAATAATCATAATTTAGAATATATATATATATATATATATATATATATATATATATATATATATATATATATATATATATATATACTAATTAATAAGTCACAACTATTCATTTAAAATTTAACATATTACTATTTTAATTGTATATAGATTTATACATGAAGGGGATTTAACAAGCATGTTTTCGAAAATATACATATTAAGTATGTTTTATTAGAGATCTGAACCAATCTAAAAAACAAATTCATGAATCATAAAATCAAGTAAATTCATTACAAGTCATGTTTTATATCATGTTGTGGCGTATAAGAATTCTCATGTATATGATATATTAGTCAATATAACTCAAATCATCGATGAAGAAAAAGCTATCTCTATTACAAAATAAGTGTTAATACTTAATATTTAATCAAATAATAATTGACATCAGAGATATATAATCACACAAATTCACATAATTTTTTTATAAATTTTGATAATCATTTTTGTGTAATAAACAAATTTCATCAATCTCAATAAACATTGTTATATTGTCACATAACTCATTTAACTAAAATCATAATCAATCATATATATTAATTAATATTTATTTTCAATTTGAAAAAATATCCACACTCAATCAATGAGTTTAAGAGACAATAAGAGAAAAATCTATTTTTTGCTTGAGAAAAATATGCTTTCTTGAGTGGAAATTAGACAAAAATTAAGTTATATTGTGGTGGTATTTTTACTTGAATGAAAAATTCTTCGCTTAAACAAAAATAAAACAAAAAAAAAGTTATTTTAACAATTTTTCTTCAGTGAGAAATCTTTTAACCTTAAACAAAAATAGACAAAGTAAAATATGAGCCTCCATTTTTTTTTTAGCAAAAATCTTATGCTTGAACGAAAGTATGGTAGAAATCAACCTCAACAAACCAATTAGACTATATTTCAAGAATAATTATAAAAACATTTTTAATTACAATAAAGAATTAAATCTAGTTTTAGTTGTGAAACTTTTAACCCTGTAAATTTTTACTTACATTTTTAGTCCATTACTTTGTTTAAACTTAAATTAACTGCTTTTTAAATAAGTTGTTTTAAAATATCACTTATTAAGAAGTAGATAGAATTGTCTTATTAAAATAACTAAAAAATATTCAATCTTAAAATAAAGACTGGACAAAAATAATAGTATTTTTTTATTTTATTAAATAAGAAATTTTTAAAAATAAATAAACATTGGCAGATTCATTCAGCTGATAACATATTTGTTAGAGTAAAATGCATAACAGTTTATTAAACTTTACTATTAATATATTATGTATATGAATAACTGATGTTATGATCAATTACAAATATACTGTATTTTCCTGTTAGCAAATGGATTATATATTTGAGACACTGAATATTTAATTCAAATTTTATAGAAATTAAAACTATAAATTTTATATTATTTTTCATTTTCTAAAATCCAGTCTTATCTACAGACAAAGTTTGAAAAAAAATTCAAATTTACAAAGTAAAGGTTAAGATTAAATGCATATTAACATTAATTTTCTCTTTAATAAACGGACGTGACAATTAATTTAACAAATTTTGTTTGAACTTTATTCATTATTAAGGTAACTGAATATATGTTTTGTTTTTGTAAGGCTGAAAATTCTCTAACATTTTCTTCAATTTTTTTTACTTCAAATTCCAACTTCATACTTTTAGGTCGAAATGTTTCAGGTTCTAAAAATGAATAATGTGTGAATGTAAAATACACTTTGAGAAGTCAACAAATATACTATACGATAATAGATACAATAATAATATAACATAATTAATTTACATTATGTATTTTACTATTTATATCATATTAATGGACTTTTATCTAAATAGGTTTCGTTTATTTAACTAATTACCTTGATTAACTTTATCTAATACTTTACTCATATATTTTAGTCATTGTCTTAACTTATTCACATTTTAACATTATTAATGATGTGACTAATATGATATTGTTATAACTGATATAATGTTGTAGTGTTTGAATATACTTAGGTCTAAGTACGTCTGAATCCAAATGACCATAATATTCTCAAACATGTATAACACATTATTACTTAATCTTTAATAACTATTACATAAATTTATTAAAAAAAATTAACATTAATATGTAATTATCTATCATGAGATCACTAGTAATTTTAAATTTTAAAAAATAAATAAAAGTTAAGATTAATTATATATTAACATTATTTTTGTCTTAATATATAAATGTTACCATTATTAATTAATTTAATCAGCATACACACAAAATTAAAAAAAATTAAATTTTTTATACTAATACTATAATTTTTTTATTATATTAAAACCAACTATTTATTTAATAAAATATAGCTATGTTTACAAAAATTGTGTAAACATTATTTTCTTTTACTTAATTTTTCTTAATGAACAATACTAGTAGAAGTTGAGAATTTTAACAAGGAATGAAACTTGGGAACGCGGAAATTCCAAAGAGGATTGTACTATGTTGTCAAGTCAACGTTCGTCGAGACTTGGGACATCTCGATTCATCAGCCCCAAATGTCAATTATTTTAAATTTTTGTTTAGAAGGAATACAATTATTTTGTTAGCTTAAATTAATCCATTGAAATTAAAGATTCTGAAAAAAATAGGAGAAGACATAATAAAATGTTGAAAGAAAAGAAAATAAAGTTATAAATGTTAATAGATTACATTTTAACTTTTGCATATTTTGTTAGTTTGCCGTATTTTTATAGCGTATTGTGTAACATGTTGGATTTATGAGCAGCAAGTGAGTATGCATTGTTTTGAAGAGGTTAGTGATACATTATTGCCTTTTATTTTATTCAAACTTTCACTTTGTTATCTTAATCTCTTCTCTTCCTCACTCTTTCAACAAGTCTAATTATAAGCTAATAGTTCCTTCATATTTATCCCATCCTGGCCTGAATATTAAAAACAACTATGTTATTATGAAGGTTAGTCAATAATATTTTTATTAATCTTATTTAAAATATTGTTCTTAAATTACTTTTTATTTAAAAACCGTTTTAGTTGATGGGATTGAGGTCCAATATTTTCTTTGATACAATTTTTCATCTCCAAGTATAGGTTAAAGCTTCTTCTTCGTTTCAAGCTCTTTACCATTTAGTCAAGCTGAGAGTTATCTACAGAAGGAACTTTGTATTACCAATAGGAAACATTGGTGCTTTGAAGTAATTTTGATCATGATGTAAGTGAAGACTTGAAGACCTGAAGAACCTACATTGTAAATGTTAAAATCAATTTTTATAGAAATCATTTGTAAAGGAATCATTTTACTTTTGTAAATACTTAGAAGTTTTCCTTCTTAGGGATTTGTTGCGCAGATAATCAATTATCTCAGGTGATAATCGATTATCACGAGCCAGTTTAAAAAAGATTTGCTCGCACAAATAATCGATTATTACACAAAATAATCGATTATCATCATTTGATTTAATATTGTCCAGGTCACGCAAATAATCGATTATCCCTTAGAATAATCCATTATCACATTTTGAAAACCCCATAAAGGACACAAATAATCGATTATCACTTATGATAATAAATTATTTTTGACAGTTGGGAGATGTCTTTTCGGTTTCTGATTTTGCACGAACCTTAGGCTATAAATAATGTTTTCCATAACTCTTATAAAGTAACTTTTCATTTGAGAGTATTAGAGTTATGTGCCTAAGGGAAGCTCTCTGTGAGTGAAAAGGGAATATATGCCATTTGAGAATACAGTTTGTTTGAGGAAGTTCTCAATTGATAGTGTGCACTCTTGTTAAGCCTTGTGATTAGGAGAAGCTCGCGCTTTGTGTGTCAAAGGTCGAAACGGTTCTCTTCAATTTGACAGAGTTGTCTCTTCCAATTCATTTGTCGAAGGAAGGTTCTTCTGTTCGTTTGTTGAAGGAAGTTTTTGTTGTTCTTAACTTCTATTCATCTTATTGTAATTGCTAAACTAATTTGAGTAAAATAGTTAATCACTCTTTATAGTGATTAACAACTAGATGTAGAATTCGTTGATTCGAACCAGTATAAAAATCATGGCTTAATTACCTTTTTAGTCCCCAAGTTGGGGGCTGAATATCCGTTTGATACTCGCTTTTAAAAGTGATTTAATTAGGTCCCCAGGTTATTGATTTTGCTTTTAATAGGTCACTTCCGTTAAGTAGTTTGTAACGGCGTTAACTTTAGCTTACATGGTGGTATTTTTCTTCTCTCTCCTCTGTTATTCCTAACACTTCTTTCTCTCTCTTCTATTTCTCTCTCACCATATAACTAGCTCTCACTTTTTTCTCTCTCTTCTATTTCTCTCTCTCACCATTATCTTCATTTTTTCTTGCATTTTTACTGTTACTTTTACTGTTATTTAATGTTCTTTGACTTCTGTTCACGTCAAAGTCTTCTAAGTCTTCGTTGCCATCTTTCTCAACAATTTATCCTTTCTTTTCCGCCATGCCCAGCGAAAACGAACCCTCATTTGTTCTCACATCAACATTATTTCCACCACCTATACTTAAGATGATTCGACACGGACTTTGCTTTTTATTTTTATTTTTCATGTTTTTGTGAATATGGCCATTTTTTCCATTTTACTATTCAAACCCCTTCCCTCACTGTTTACCCTGATCCAGAAGCACTAGGTTCTCAGACAAACTATTACAAACATAAACATGGGAAAAACAATTCACCAACTGCAAATCTTTCTCCAAACCAACGTCACCAACATGCCTTATTCCAACTACTTAGCAATTTCCTCAGTTTTCTTCTTCCTCTTTAGTTCTTCCTTCTTTTTTTCAACCAAAGCAACGCCAATATACACTTCCCATGTCTGCACAGACTCCACCAAAAACCAACCAAACACCACATTTCAAACCAACCTTAACCTCCTCCTTTCTTCCCTTTCTTCCCTTTCTTCCAACGCCACTGAACCCACCCAATTCTACAAAACAACAATTGCCACCGAAACCCCCAACCCCGTCAAGGGCCTCTTCCTCTGCCGCGGCGACACCCTTGCCTCTGCCTGCTACGACTGCGTCACCACTGCAGCAACGGACCTAAAACGCTGGTGCCCTGTTCAGAAGGAGGCCATAATCTGGTACGACGTGTGCATGGTACGCTACTCCAACCATTACCTCAACAACATCGTACCTAAACTCCGCATGTGAAACTGCTCTTACATATACCACACATGCCTGCTGGGAAGACTGTGGCTGTTCGGTTGCAACATTGCTTGAGTTATGTCGGAGTGGAGGTTCAGTTGCAACAGAAAGAGTTGTGAAGGTGCCAACTTTGGCTGGCTTACTTCAAAACCTTCTTTTTACGGGGACAAAACGTACAAGAAGAGAAACAACTTCACTTGCGAGAGTGTTTCAAAGATGTGAGCATGCATCTTTACCTTACAGTGGATTAGGTGTAGGCTATGCGTTTGCTGACAATTCAACTACAGCCAGGGAAGCCAGCTTTGCCAGTGATGTTTCAGTACCAATGTCCATTTCTGTTTTATAGTGGTAAAACTTCTGCGTTTACTAAGTTCCCAATTTTTGTTGTAAGTTTTTACAGATTCTTTCATTGAAATTTAAAGTCATAAAAAATTATAGCAATATATTGTATCTAGGAGATCCACAAGTGTTGTGGAGCAGTTAGCCTCAACACATATGTGATGAGTTAAATTATGTAAGAACAGAGAATGCTCGAGAAAAGAGATAGGAACAAGTTCTGATATCATATTTGTTCAGTGCCACCCCTCCCACTTCTTTTCTACTTATTCTCCTAATCGATGATGGTCGTGGGGACACAACCACGCAAATATGTAGTAATATCATACGTAATTGGAGCATATACATCTGCCTTATTGCATTTTACCACACATTCACAAACAATGTACCAACTTCTTACTACATGACTTTATTTTTTTTATCTCCAAAAGTCTAAGGGTTGGACCAACCTAGTGATTTTTTAGTATTGAATTAAAACTGTTACGTTGGACCATAGTGTAAACAAGTACAATATTTGTGTGTTTTTTCTAGTTGGAGAGATTTTGCTTAACGTGCGTTTTCATAAATTGAATTTGTTCCCTAGTCAAAGAATAGGGTGTTGAGACTGAGTTGCGTCTAGCTAGATATTATGTGGGAATGGCTGAAACATGCAACATGCAGGATTCTGAATTCTTAAGATAGCACAGTCCACTAAATCTGTTCCAAGAAGAGAGAGAAATGATAATGGTGAGGGAGAGAAATAGAAGAGAGAGAAAAAGGTGAGAGATAATTATAATGGTATAATGGTGAGAGAGAAATAGAAGAGAGAGATAGAAGTGTCAGTAATAATAGAGGAGAGAGAAGAAAAATACCGCCAAGTTAACGTCGTTGCAAGCTAGTTAACGGAAGGGACCTATTGAAAGTAAAATCAATAACCTGGGGACTTAATTAAATTACTTTTAAAAGTGGGTATCAAAAGGAAATTCAACCTCCAACTTGGGGACTAAAAAGGTAATTAAGCCAAAAATCATCTAGTGATTTTTCTATTCCCTACACTCTTTAAACGTTCTGCATACCTACTGTACCGTACGATCGTACGGTCCTTCCACATGGTCGTACGGTCCTCCCACATGGCTGTCCGCGCGGACCTCCCAGGCTACCCTCCCAGGCCAACCTCCCGTCTCAGGACGTTCGTCCTATACCTTCAGAGGTGTGCCATTCATCCTTTTCCTAATCCGGCCGTCCGTCCTAACTTTCACAGTCCACAGGCCGTTCGTCCTATACCTTGCCACTACTTCGAGTGGTGTGCCGATCATCCTTTTCCTTATCCGGACGTCCGTCCTAACCCTTACAGTACACGGCCCCTATGACCTCCCAGGCTACCCTCCCAGGCCAACCTCCCGGGACGTCCTTACATAGTCGTCCACCTACGCCGCGCCAGCTGATAATGACTCATTAAGTGCTTAATGAGGATTAAGTTGTGATTGGGCCGCCATCAGGCCCACGAGAGGTAAAAGCCCATTACAGGTAGTATAAATAAAGGTCTCAGGTATGACTTCAGACCAGATTTGATTCTCTGCTTATTATGCATCCCTTTCTGATACCGTTCGGTCACTTAACTGACTTGAGCGTCGGAGTGCCTTTAACAGGTATCCGCCCATCCGGCTTGGAGAACTAGGAGGGAGAGCATTCGATTTCAACAGGTAAAGCGTCCAGTCTTCCCCAGACCGTCCGGTCTCTGTCAGCTTACGGTCTTTGCCAATCCGTTCGGCTCCACAAACTGCCCAACCTTCACCGTCCGTCCGGCTCTCCACACCATCATGAACGCTATAGCTTCGTCCGTCCCGCTTTCGACTCTCGGCACCACTTTATACCGAAACATTAATGGCGCCCACCGTGGGGCCGAGTGTGCATCCCCATTTGTATCCACAAGGTAAGGGTGAGCAGTGCTCTTCGGAACCTTGGGAAAGCTTCTCCAGCCACTCGGTCCCGGCCATCAGGCTTCAACCGTCCGGCCAAAATAGCAACCTATACAAATAGGTCTCGGCCAGCAGGCCTCGACCGCTCGGCCACAATTGTTCGATCATGAGCCCGACCTCATGTATTTTGGCCTCTAAGGTCTCAACAAGTCTCAACCTCGGTCGTTCGGCCTCATGGCCCTTCGGCTCAACCGGTCACCATTCGGCCTCCAACCATCTGGCCATCCGTTGGCCTCCACGTCGGTCTCCGAAGGCCCCTACCATTTGGCCATCCATTGACTCCACCTCGTCGGCCATTTATTAGGCCTCAACTCCTAGGCCTTCGGCCTCAAGCTCTCGGCCGTTCGGCCTCATTCTTAGCCAAATTTTGGTATCATCACTCAACATTGGCCATTCAGCCTCGGGCTCTTGGCCGAACATTGATCTCAAACACCTAGGCCTCAGCCTCAAAGCTTCCTGGCATCAATCTCTCGGACCTCTTGGCCATCAACCTCTCGGCCATCAACCCCTCGGCCATCAACTGGCGTCACCTCTCGCCCTCCGAGGACCCATACCGTTCGGCCATCCAAATGGCATCAATCCATTCGGCTTTCGAAGGGCCCCAACTTATTAGCCTCTAAACGGTCTAATCCGTTCAGCTATGTCTCGGCCTCCCTTAGGCCTCAAGTCTGGCCATATTTCGATTGTGTGAAATTGGCATCAACATTCAATCTCGGATGTTCAGCCTTAGCACCCGGCCGCTAAAGGCCTCAACATCTCGGACGGTCGATCTCATGCGCTCGGCCTCCACAGGCCACAACCTCTCGGCCTCCAAAAGGCCTCAACATCTCGGATAGTCGACCTCACTTAGCACTCGACCTCACTCCAAAAGGTCACATGTTCTTGGCCTCATCGCCTGGCCTCCAAAGGCCTCCACTTCTCGGCCTCCAAGGCCTCAAACCGTTTGGCCCTAAGGACCTCAAATTACCTCTCAGCCTTCAACTAGCCTCAGATCGCTCAGCCACCCAGGCCATTTGGCCTCAAGCTTTTGGCCCTTCGACCTCAGCCAAATTTGGCATCAGCATCCAACCTCGGCCGTTCGGTCCCAAGCTCTTGGCCATCAAAAGGCCTCGACTTCCTGGCCATCCAGCCCTCGAGCTCTCAGCCATCCATTGGCCTCAGGCATCTCGATCGTTCGGCTTTCACCATTAGGCCTTTCGGTCTCACGACGTCGCTCACCTCTCAGCCAGCCGGCCTATCAACCTTTCAGGTAACCTCTCGGACCTGTCCTCACAGGTACTTAGCGAGACTTAACGTCGACAAATCGGCCACTCAGCCCAGGCCATTCGTCAGTGTGGCGTCAACGGTTCGGCCTGTCGCAGGCCTCCAATCCTCGGCCAGACGATCTCAAGCTTTGACCGTTCGGTCGTAGCTTGACCCCTCAGTTCGGCTTTCCCCATTAAACTTTTTCGGCCTCGATGACTCAACCTCAGCCACTCGGCCATCAAACATCAGCAATTCGGTACCACGACCTCCTCAGCTTCTCGGCCAGCTTGGTCTCCACGAGTTCCCGGCCATCAAGTCTCAACTGATCGACCAGCATAGCCGACAACCACTTCTACAACCGTCCGATCTCGACCTTCGGGCCTCTACTGTTTGGTCATGGTATGACCTCTCAGGTAAAACTCCCAAACCTGTCTACGCAGGTACTTAGCCAAAGTCAGCACCGTTCGAACGTCAAACGCCCGCGCACTCCCTAAGGGATCCGTCCCTCATGGCCACCGAGTCCCTCAAGGGATCCGTCCCTCAGGGCCACCGAGCCCCTCAAGGGATCCGTCTCTCAGGGCCACCGAGTCCCTCAAGGGATCCGTCCCTCAGGGCCACCGAGCCCCTCAAGGGATCCGTCCCTCATGGCCACCGAGCCCCTCAAGGGATCCGTCCCTCAGGGCCACCGAGCCCCTCAAGGGATCTGTCCCTCATGGCCACCAAACCCCTCAAGGGATCCGCACTTCACGGCCACCCCAACACTTTGAAGAAACCCAAGTTGATGAACGGAGTACCACTCCTGTCAACTTGGTCGGGCGGTGAACGACTATGCCTGCCGCCCCCAACATCTTGAAGAAACTCAAGTCGATGAACGGAGTACTACTCCTGTCAACTTGGTCGGGCGGTGAACGGCTATGCCTGCCGCCCCCAACATCTTGAAGAAACCCAAGTTGATGCACGGAGTACCACTCCTGTCAACTTGGTCGGGCGGTGAACGGCTATGCCTGCCGCCCCCAACATCTTGAAGAAACCCAAGTTGATGCACGGAGTACCACTCCTGTCAACTTGGTCGGGCGGTGAACGGCTATGCCTGCCGCCCCCAACATCTTGGGGAAAACCAAGTTGATGAACGAAGTATCTCTCCTGTCAACCTGGTCGGGCGGTCGTTAAGGACCGCCCATTTAAGGAAAGGGACACCGTCCGACTTCATCAGCATTCGACCTTGGCCGTTCGGCCTCATGTTCTTGGCCTCCAAAGGCCTACACCGCTCGGCCATTCGGCTTCAGCACTCGGCCTCCAAAGGCCTCAACCTCTAGGCCCTTTGGCCACACACTTAGCCAAATATGGCACAAACATTCGACCTTGGCCGTTCGGCCTTATGTTCTCGGCCCCCAAAGGCCTCAAACGTCTTGGCCATTTCGGCTTCATGTTCTCGGCCTCCAAAGGCCTCAAGTTGTCGGCCATTCGGCACAGACGCTTAGCCACATTTGGCATCAACGCTCAAACATGTTGGCCGTCCGGCCTCAACAAATCAACTTTTCAGCCTCAACTTCTCAACCACTCGGCCATTTGGCCCCAAACTCTTGGCCGTTCAGCCACAGCCAATTTTGGCAACCTCCAAGCTCTCGGCCAAATAAATGGCCTCAAAACTGTTCAGCCATAACAGCCTTCAAGCCCTCGGCCATCAAAGGCCTCAGCTTCTCAGCCTTCAGGTACCGTTCGGCTATATCTCGGCCTGAACTACTCGGCCTCGTATGATCTCAAGCTTGGTCATATCTCCGCCGTGAGACCTCGGTCATCCGAACTTAAACTCAGCAGGATTTGGCATCACCTCTCGGCCATTTGGGCCTCAATGGTTCGACCATAAACTGGTCTCAACACTCGGCTTAAGGCCTCAACGTATCGGTCGTTCGGCCTCCAACTTCGTGGCCGTGTGGTCCTCAACTCTCGGCCTCTTAGGGCCTCAAACCCTTCGACCATCCACTGGTCTCGTATCTCGGTCTCCTGGGGCCTCATACCTTTCGGCTATAACTGGCCTCAGGTTCTCAACCTCTGAAGGCATCAATGGTTCGACCATAAACTGGTCTCAACACTCGGCTTAAGGCCTCAACGTATCGGCCGTTCGGCCTCCAACTTCGTGGCCGTGTGGTCCTCAACTCTCGGCCTCTTAGGGCCTCAAACCCTTCGACCATCCACTGGTCTCGTATCTCGGTCTCCCGGGGCCTCATACCTTTCGGCTATAACTGGCCTCAGGTTCTCAACCTCTGAAGGCATCAACGGTTCCGCCATCAACTGGCCTCAGCACTCGGCCTCCAAAGGCCTCCACCTCTCGGCCATTCGGCTTCAAGTTCTCGGTCTTTCAAAGGCCGCAACAATAGGCCATACGACCCTGACCACTCGGCCCTCCGGCCTCCACAAATTTACTTCTCGGCCTCAAATTCTTGAGCTCTTGGCCATCTGGCCGCAAACTCTTGGCCATTGGGCCTCAACCAAATTTCGCAACCCTCAAGCTCTCGGCTATCAAAGGCTTTCGGCCATCAACTGGCCTCAACCTCTCGGTCGTCAAGGCCTCAATTTCTTGGCTTTCGAGTACTGCTCGGCTATATCTCGGCCTCCTATGGTCGCAAGCTTGATCGTATTTCGGCCTTGAGCCCCCGGTTATCCGACCCTAAACTGTTAGCACATTTTTTCATCACCCCTCAACCTAGCTCTCCGCCTCTATAGCCTCAAGTTCCTCGGACTTCCAAGCAAAGGCGACTAAAAAGCGAAAACAAACTGGGTGAACCCGTCCTTTCCAGGAAGGCCACTTACAAACCCTTCGCATCATTAAAATCATGCTCGGGCTTGGGGGGCTGATGTACCGTACGACCGTACGGTCCTTCCACATGGCCGTACGGTCCTCCCACATGGCTGTCCGCGCGGACCTCCCAGGCTACCCTCCCAGGCCAACCTCCCGTCTCAGGACGTTCGTCCTATACCTTCAGAGGTGTGTCATTCATCCTTTTCCTAATCCGGCCGTCCGTCCTAACTTTCACAGTCCACAGGCCGTTCGTCCTATACCTTGCCACCACTTCGAGTGGTGTGCCGATCATCCTTTTCCTTATCCGGACGTCCGTCCTAACCCTTACAGTACACGGCCCCTATGACCTCTCAGGCTACCCTCCCAGGCCAACCTCCCGGGACGTCCTTACATAGTCGTCCACCTATGTCGCGCCAGCTGATAATGACTCATTAAGTGCTTAATGAGGATTAAGTTGTGATTGGGCCGCCATCAGGCCCACGAGAGGTAAAAGCCCATTACAGGTAGTATAAATAAAGGTCTCAGGTATGACTTCAGACCAGATTTGATTATCTGTTTATTATGCATCCCTTTCTGATACCGTTCGGTCACTTAACTGACTTGAGCGTCGGAGTGCCTTTAACAGGTACCCGCCCATCCGGCTTGGAGAACTAGGAGGGAGAGCATTCGATTTCAACAGGTAAAGCGTCCAGTCTTCCCCAGACCGTCCGGTCTCTGTCAGCTTACGGTCTTTGCCAATCCGTTCGGCTCCACAAACTGCCCAACCTTCACCGTCCGTCCGGCTCTCCACACCATCATGAACGCTCTAGCTTCGTCCGTCCCGCTTTCGACTCTCGGCACCACTTTATACCGAAACACCTACTGTTCGATAAAACTTTTATAAGAAAATTAAAGGAACCATTTTATTGACCGAACACACTTTTCCACTTTTAAAAATCCGTATCGTTTTTAAAACTGTTGCGCAAAATCCGTACCGATTATTCTTCCGACACTCTGATGCTAAAGTCAATAAGGGTCTAACAATATTAACAATAAATATGCAAAGAATGTAACCAACCTACCACAATACCATAAACCTGTCTTTATAGATTTCGAGATGAATTTTAGATTAACACTGACCTAATTACGACCCAATTGGTAATGATCTTACTTAGGTTTAACATAATCATTCTTAGTGTTAACTCCAATGTAGTCCGATCGATCCGTTATCCAACCGGTTCCTTTAGAATCATAGACTGGAAGAATAGTTCGATTCTCAGACTGATTAGACAATCACACTATACAAAAATAATAAAAAACATTATTAAAACTAAAGTTTCAAACAAATTAATATTATTTTTAAATGTCACTAAATAAAATAAGGTAAAATTTCTTTATAATTTAGACTGACATTTTTATTGGTACATTTACTTAAGTATAAGTGCTTATAGAAGTACCCCGACAATGATCATTCCAGAACTCTTATACCCAGACCCATGAACAGAAATAACAAGATGACTCATCGGTACAAATGTCAGAGAGGAATAATAGAAAACGAAATCTACAATGTATATTATTGAGTAAAAAATGGAAAGTATATATTGTTATGTAAAGATGATTACAAATATATATATATATATATATATATATATATATATATATATATAAATAAATAGGGAAAGAGAATGATGGATAACAATAAGTAGTTGAGCATTAAAGTGGTGGTAGTTATGATTGAGATTAGATGGTTGAGTGATGGAAGACAAAACCGAGCGGTGAGCGACTAAACCGAATGGTGGAAGGCTAAACCGAGCGGGGAGCGACTAAACCGAATGGTGGAAGACTAAACTGAGCGGTAAACGACTGATCCAAGTGGTGGAAGTCAGAACCGAATGGTGAACAACTGATCCGAACAGTGTAAGGCGAATCTGAGTAATGAATGAGTGAATCAAGCGGTGAACAACTGAACCGAGCAATGAGAGACGAAACCGATCCGTGATGAACGTATGAACCGAATGATAGAGGTTAAAAGTATGAAAGGAAAGACCAAACCGATCGACGGTGAACGTATCAACCAAACCTTAGGATTGTGAGTTCTGACAATTGCTAAATTCATCAACACTTTTGTCTCTGTAACTTTCTTATCTTTCACTTTTTAAGTTTTTGAAGTTGGTTCTCATTATGTTGTGTTACGACAATTACACACAGCACCATGCAATAACATTTTTATAAATTTTGTTATTCATTTACCACATAAACTAAAACGACATCATGCTTCTTTTATTTGGTGTCTTGAGACCATAACCATGGTTTAAGTTTAAACCTATTAAGGTTTTCATTAAATTAATTTTGTAGTCGTTAAATCCTTATCACTTTTCTCTTAAAAATCTAATATACTCACTACATTAAATTAGCACTTATACCAAACTATTTAAGTATTAATAACTAATATAAATATTAATATAATAGGTAGTTGATATTAATAAATTATTAGAAGTTATAAAATGCTTAACCTATAACCCGCGTCTTGTGGCCTTCGTTTATAGATTCTGTGGACTAATCTTACAATATGAACATATTTAAGAAATAAGGAATTGACTTCATGACGTGTTTACTATTCGTAATTGAATTTTGTTAAGTAAAGGAGAATTTTGAGTCATTTTGAATTTTTACATTTATTTTTTAAACTAGTCTTTAAATATAAATAATTTCAAAATAATTCTTATGGGAACTCTTAACTTTTTATTTCATTAGACTAATCACACGCAAAGCTTGATTAAATTAAAAAACAAATTCCTACTAATTGAAACGTTATCACCAATAATGTTATCAATTAAATGCGTGCACACACTAAAATAAATTGGGTACTTTTCTATTTATCAAACTCAGATTGGTTTGACGAGCTTGATTTTTGAATGCCTCCAATATGAATTAATCTTTGACTTAGATATTTTTAAATTGCACTTAAGAGATATTCATGACGCACGCACACACTTAGGTAGAATTAGTTCTTTAGCTTTGCCTTTTTTCTCTTAGGTTTGATCTTTCAACTCTATTTTTCATTTTTTTTATCTTTTTATTTACTTTTAAGTTAGTCTAATTTATGGATTATGACAAATTTTGTTTGTAAACAACTTCAATTACCGCCATAATTGATAAATTGCACTAAAATCCAGAAAAAATAAATGGCCAAAATTAATAAAAGAAAGTCAACAAACTAAAATAAAAATATATTAGAGGGTGAAAGTACATAATAATTACATGAATCTTCCCATCCTAATTTTTTATAGTAATTTTTTTTTCTTTTGATATAAGCTCAAATAAATAGGAAAGTTCTTAATCACATTTCAAAATTACTTCATTCTTTCCCATGTTAAATTTATCATCATTTTCAGCATATTTCATTGCCATGTATTTACCCATAGGCACAGCCAAAGGAAAAATAGAAGTAACTAACTAGATTTGCTAATCAAAACTCTTTGAAATCGTAAATTTAAACTGAGATTTTCTTCAAAAAGTTGTGTAGGAAATGTTGGGTTAATTCCAAATAGAAAACACACACAAGCTTTTAAAAGGGTAGAAGAAAGAGTTGGTAATATATATATATATATATATATATATATATATATATATATATATATATATTACTTTTTTTTTTAAATTAAAAGTTTCTTATAATGGATTTGAATTATACTCTATTCGAATCTCCTAAAATTTCCACCCATAGTATGATTTTGGAAGGAAAATGATATTTTGACATCAATTTTTTCACACCATTTTGACACTGTACACGTGTCAAAATGTGGTTGGACGATTTTAAATTAAAAAAAAAACTTTGGTTTTTTTCTTCCAAATATACTCTTATCTCAGCTTTTTTTTAATTTGAAATTGTCCAACCATATTTTAACACGTGTACAGTGTCCAAATAGTGTCAAAAATTGGTGTCAAAATATCATTTTCCTTTTGAAAAGCAACTTGTGCTAAAAAGAGAAGGTTCGATAAAGTGACACGCTATTAAGCACTTTAAATAAATCCTTTTGAAGATGAGAACTTTTTGTGTTTTTTACAAAGATCCTTTAGAAGAAAAAGTTAAATTATTTATTGAATGCAATTTGTCTATAGTAGTTGCCCTCCAAATAGGGTTGCTTCATGCACTGAAGCTTGAGCCAAATTATTGAACATTCACGTAATGACATTAATTGTATCTTTATTAACCATACAATCTCCCTTTTAATTTTCCCCCACTAAGAAGGCAACTATAATATACATTATAATTAATTAATAACCAAAATAGAAAGATGCCACGTCAAATTTCATCTCACCATCTAACCAAATCTCAATACAAAAGATGAAAATTACCCATCATGGCCATCACAATATTTCAGTCCCTTTCAAACCTTTCTCATAAACACAAAAAGCTAAAAAAACTAGACCACATATTTATCTAAACATTTTTAAAGATTTTACAATATTAGTAAGTCACAAGTCAACTCTTTGAAAAGTGACATTTCAAGTACACAAAATGGGTAAAAGAGAAAACGCTAGAAGGAGGGCTTGAACCTCCGACCTTGTGGTTAACAGCCACACGCTCTAACCAACTGAGCTATTCCAGCTTTTGAATTTCTTTATAATAAAGAAACTATATTTAGTAGTAAAACAAAGGTGAAAAAAAGTGGTTAGAGAAACGAAAATGGCAACGACAAAACGGCTCCTTTCAGCTGTTGTTATTCCTAACGTGTATTTCAGTTTCGAGTGAGTCGTCTCTCTCATTTTTTTCTTTTCTCCTTTTCTCTTCAATTCCTCTCACCACACTCTTACATACACACCAAACCAAACCAAACAATATATATAAACAACAACATTCTAATCTCATCGCATCACATCACATGAACCTTCCACCACTTTGATCCATTGCAGTTCCACCGATGGCGGGTGCACTCGCCCATAGACAATTCCAGCACCAACCACCATCCTCCTTCTCGCGCCTCCTCCTCCTCCTCACTCTCCTCCCGCTGACCCTCGCCTCCATCGCTTTCGTCCTCCAATGGCGCGGTGGCGTCACCGACCCCCTCACCCGCTGGTCACCCGATCAACCCCAGTTTCCCGGCATGTCCTTCGCCGATTCCACTCCCTCTCGCCGCACCTACGATTGTACCAACCCCCTTTCCCAGTCTCTCAACCCCTCTTTCCCCTACTTCCGCGACTGGAACTTTGATTTTTCCCCCCACCTCTCACCTAAGGTCCTCTACCCTGTCATAAACCCTTCGTCTTACCACTACCATCATCATTATCATCGTTCTTTAGCGAATTTCGGATTTCTGATTCTCCCTTGTTGACTCTTTTAAATTTTGGAATTCGTTCAGATATGTGTCACCACGAGCACCTCCGCTGGGTTGGAGCAGACGCTGCCGTGGATCTTCTACCACAAGGTCATCGGAGTCTCCAGCTTCCTCCTCTTCGTCGAAGGGAAGGCTGCGTTGCCTAATGTCACTAGGGTTTTAGAGAGCATTCCCGTGAGTTAGTTTTTTTGTTATTTTTTTATTGTTATCCGGGGATTCGTTTTTTTTTGGATCTTTGATTGGAATTTGAAACGTCTTTTTGTTTTTTTGAATCAGGGGGTGAAGGTTGTGTTTAGAACGAGGGAGTTAGAGGAGCAGCAAGCTAAAAGGTATTTTGTTTTGTTCCACTTTGAGACTTGTTCTGGATTGAAAAAGTTTTTCTTTTACTGTTTGAGTGGCGATAGTTATTTTCAAACGAACTTATTGCGCGTGGTTTTTGAATGCTTTTTTTCTTTTGTTTAGATGGTGTTGACTGTTTTATTAAGAGCACGTCTGTGCTGGTGGTATGTTTTTTCTGAGTTTGAAGTTCGAGATGCGATCTGGATCTGGTCTGTGTATAGTTTGTTGATACGGATCTTTGGTTGTGGTTTTTGTTTAAATTATTCTGTAGATTTGTGGTTAGTTTGTTGATGGAGATCTTTGGTAGAGGATTGAGCTTAGGTTATCCACTATATCACTGTTTGTGTTGTGGATTGCAATAGTTATTGCATCTTTTAGAAATTTTGTTCTGGCTTGGGTTTTTTTTTTTTTTTTTTTTTAATCTAAATCTAAATGTATGCCTATTTGGTGACATAATGATGGGATTCAGAATATGTATATGATCAAATGCTTGTCTTGGAAGATCTTGCTGGCATATGAAAAAATTGACGTCACCAAGGTTCTGATCCACAGAGAAATTCTTTCCCATTTTATCCTTTGTCACGAAATCCAGCATTAAACAGTTAAATCATTGCTAAAACAGTTAAACTGTTTCGGTCAAATGATTCTTCGACCTCAGATCAGAACTTGATTGGTCAAGTGCTCTATTGCTTTGATTTTTGTTTGTCATAATATTCCCATACTTGTTATCGTGTAATTCTCAGACATGAAACCTTTTCTATGAATTGTCTAGTTTACCCTTCAGTGGGTTTTAGTTGTGAAGAACATCATAGCACTAGTGGGAGCCAAGTATTCTGAATCTTGCTCTCTTTTATATAGAATAATGGATAATGGATAATGAAGTACTGAACATCTTAAAGGGATGGGGTAGGTTTAAAATATAAAATTCATCATTGGGGGGTTCTTATTTCACACACAGCGTAAGATATTGAGATCAGTAATTTGCAATAATCTTCGTAGCTTTTTTATTTGTATGGAGTTTCTGGATTTTAAGATTACATGCTAAAGTTTAACACAACGATTTGTTCCTTAGTTGCGTATTTCCAATGTCTGTTATCTATTATTTCAGCCGAATATGGAATGAGACTTGGTTGGCAAGCTTCTTCTACAAACCATGTAACTATGAGTTGTTTGTGAAGCAATCTTTGAATATGGAAATGGCTATTGTCATGGCAAGGGTATGGGTTGTGATTTCTTTTATTGTATTAATCATTATCATACCTTCAGTTTTGTAGTTTACTTTTTTTTTTTATGATTTTCTTTTTCTGGATGATATTTTTTTGTTTAGGATTCTGGAATGGATTGGATCATCCATCTGGACACTGATGAGCTGATGCATCCAGCAGGAACCCCGGAGTACTCTTTAAGGCAGTTATTAGCTGATGTGCCTGGAAATGTTGATATGGTCATTTTTCCTAATTATGTGAGTGCAGGAATTTTATTTTGATCCTGACTGTAGTATTTGATATTAGTTGATCGAACTGTATTCTTTTTGCCCTTTTGATATTCATTGATGATTTTAAACTTGGTTATGAAATGTTATTTGTTTCAGGAAAGCAGCGTGGAGAGAGATGATATCAGGGAGCCTTTCAGTGAGGTATTTGTTTAAATAGCTTATCTAAGTTTTAAGCCAGTGTATCATCTATATTTAAATCTAAATGTGATACAGTCAACACGATGTGTTTCGTCTGCTAGTGATGCGAATTGGAGATTGTATCTCTTTTGGGCATGACTTGCATAGTGATCACCAGAATCGTTTTGGAATTGTGTATGAATCACGATTTTTGGCTGCATCACATGATTATGGTGTGTAAGTTTTGCAATGGCAAGTTTGTGCTCCAAGGGTTGTCGGGTCTGCCTGGAATGGCACTTTTCACTTCCGAAGTTGAAGAAAATGACAGCCGCAGTGAGCAAATCATGTGCTGTGTATTTCTAACTTCTGTTCCCCTCATGACTGTACTTGTATCTAGCCTGTCAGAAAAATGAAATGACCTAATTGACAACTTAATGAACCGTAAACGACAGTGTTATACACAGAGACTTATATTTACATATTGTGTGTCTATTGTAGTTTTATCTGCAAGTCATACTGTGGTTCAACTTGGACTTTGATTTGACCATCATTTTAACTTTGATGTCTAGTATCAAATGAAAGAAGTATTGAATTGATATGATTATTGCTTTTATTAATTAGTGTTTAATGTCTGTTTATGATAATGTCTTTTGTAAAAACAGTAAAATCTATTAATGCTTATCATAACTTCTATTATACTAAAGCTGACATGCATATGCATTCATACCCAGGAGTTCCTTATGTGTTTTACAATGAACCTTTTATGGAATGTTTACAGCGCAGAAATGATGTATTTTTAGCCATGAAGATGCGTTATTTAGAATTTTATACTTTATTACAAGAGTATTTTAACTTCTAATGTCTATTGAATAAAAGTGAGGCAGAAGCTAACTTGGTAGGATTGAGTGATTCAAAATCCAACCTGTTAATACAGTTTAGGGCCTGTTCGGACAAACTTTTCCATAGAGATTTCTAGAATAAAAAAAGGAAATGATCTTGTAGCCTTTTCGCTAATGTTCTCTGTACCAACTTCTTTATCCTTTTCGAAATCAAGTGTGTTATTGTCACATTTAAGTTGCATGTTATCATAGGTTTCGATGTTCAAGAAGAACTACGATCATCTTCCAAAGGATGTATATTTTGGAAATTATAAAGAATCAACCCGTGGCAATCCAAACTATTTTCTTACTTATGGAAATGGGAAATCAGCTGCCAGGATTCAGGATCATCTCCGTCCCAATGGTGCCCACAGATGGCACAACTATATGAAGACACCCAAGTACGTTGATCCTGCCTGTCATTAATTTATGAGTGTGTATTATGTAATACATGTGCATATATATTCATTTTTAGTACCAACATGATTTCATTGTTAAGGGTACTTAGTACTGAATCTGCATTTATTTTGGAGTTTAATAAGTCTAGTTTACAAGTTGAAAGGTTAAACATAAAAAACTGAGTCGTCTATCATGTATAAATTACCCTATAATTATTTCGAGCTTAGTGTAGACTGTTTTGGTAGGTCTTATCTCAAATAAATTTCATACCATCATAGTGTGCTGAAAGTATTTCCTTGTGAATGTATTGCTGACTTTTCTTTTTCTTCTTGATCTTTTTCTGAAATACTTGGTAGCTGCTTATTGCTGTTAATTTCCTTATGTGAATACTTAATAGTGAAGAATGCATAATTCTGTGTATATATTTTACACTGATATGTATGCCAAATCTTTCATCAGAGAGATAAAATTGGAAGAAGCTGCTGTTCTGCATTACACCTACACCAAATTTTCTGATTTGACTTCAAGACGTGATCGTTGTGGCTGCAAGCCTACTAAAGAAGATGTTAAAAGATGCTTCATGTTGGATTTTGATAGATCTGTAAGTTATAGTTGCCGATTACACGCACTAGTTCATTGTAGTTATAAATTTTACCAGTTTTTTCTATGTTAAAAAGTAAATTATTTGTTGCAATTACATTCTTATATTCCAAAGATTATCTTATGGTTTTGACAATTTGATGTTTTTCTAAGCCCACACAAAGGTTTCGGAGTTGAATCTAGACCAGAACTTTCGTTTTGTTGTTATTTTTTTGCATGATTTTATGACATTCCCCGCTGAGTTTTCTCAGAAAAAAATTTGTTCTTTTGTTGTTCACTTGTGAATCAGAAATACCCTTCCGTCCTTTTTATCCTTTTTATTTGTTCTTGGTGGCTTGCCTAATGACTTGAGTAGTTGTTTTTTCGTTATGTTTTTGTTCTTTACTTCCTAGCTTGTTGGCCTGTGTGGGTTAACACTGTATCGTTTATATTTTTTTAATCGGACACAACTCTTCTGTTTAGGCATTCATAATTGCTTCCACTGCAACTGAGGAAGAAATGCTTCAATGGTAAGTGGTGATATGAGAATTACTAGAGTTTTTGATGGGGGTTCAGGGTAGTTAAACATCTGAACAATTTGTTCTTAATGGGCCTTTTCTTTCACGTAGGTATCGTGAACGCATTGTCTGGACTGATAAAGCACTTAACATCAGACTTATCAGGAAAGGCATCTTGACTCGTATTTATGCTCCCATGGTAAGTTCACATACATGGAGTTTGCTTTCTGGTCTCTCTCAAAACAATTTACATAGTCAACATAGTTGTCAGAAACGGTATTAATCTTTCCACCCAAAACTTATCTTTGCAGATTATTATTCAAAGTTTGAGGGAATCTGGTGTGTTTAGCTCAGTGATTGCAAAAGCTACTCAAACGAATTTATCAAAAGAGAAGTTTTTAAAATCTGTTGACAGTAGCAATTCAACTAGGAATTCCAGATCAGATATGTTCTCTTCTAGAAAATTTGATGCCGGCAGGTTATCCCAAGCAACTGGGAGAAGAATTTTGAAAGTTATAGATGATTCACTGCCATCTGCAATTCCACCGTTGTCTCCACCAAACTACGATCATGCTGACCTGATTACTTAATTTTTTGACTGATTCCTTGCCATGGCCAGAAATTATTTTGAAGAGAATGTTAATTGTGAGGAAGAAAAAGACAATGATAGAAGCTCTTCTGGCTGTCACGACGGGCATTCCAGTTTTTTTGGCTTCATGGGGTTTTTCCCGATCATTACCCAAGCGCTTATGTAAATTTCAGGTATAGATCGTAGCCTTAGTGTAGAAATCATACAAAGCAGATTTTGCTAACATTTTAAATTATTCTTTTTTACCTATTTTTGGAGTCATTTGAGCAGATTGGATACCATTGTAATGGAAATAGAGGCTGTTTGTATTTTTTTTTATACCCATTGAGAGAGACAGTGATATATACACAGGTTAAGATCTTTTTCCCCGGAAGTGGAAATGGTTCATGCAATGAAAAATGTTATTTTCCCCTAATATCACTTTAGTTCTTGGATGAAAAAGGTTGTAGCGTACTAAAATGTGTTGATAGCATTCTATCGAATGTTGAAAACATGACACGTCTTAGTTTCACTTTCACTTTTAAGAAAAGTACAAGTCTTTCTCCGCTTCTCTATAACAATTCCATTCAAACTAATAAACTTGTAGTCAATTTTTGCGTGAAGCATATGAAAGTAATAACCAGTATCGGGAAAATACGTTATAGATAATTGACAAAACGTATAAATGCAATAGTAATATAAAAAATAATAAAGTTAAAAGAAATCATATATTAATGTCAAAAACTTCAACTAACAGAAATATAAAATCAAAATATGATTAAGTTTAACTTCAAAACTTAAAATAACAATAGAACATAATGTAAATGTCCTAAATTTTTATTTATCTAATTCTTCTTTGGTACTAATATAATTATCTTCTATTCTACCCAATGAAATATATTCCTTCTCATCCCCTTCAATGAAATATATTCATAAATTTGGAATCAAAGCTATCAAACCTCATTTTGAATCTTCTCTTGATCCCTTCTTCCTCTTGGATTGAAGTTATGCAATTTTTTTTTAACGTCCTTTAAATAGTTAACGGATAATAAACAATGTACTATCCATTCTAGGCTTTTTTAACTTTTTTTTTTAATTTAAAATTTTTTCATGTTTTAAGCTAATATTGTATCATGTGGTAGGTATACTGTCATATGTCACTGTTAGTACCATGTGTTAGTGTATTATATTCAATTTGATTTCTAGATTCATTGTTTTAATTCAATTCACTCTCATGTTTTTTAAAATAGAGTAATTTTGTTCCTTTTCAAATTGAGACATTTTTTAAAATTCACATTTTTATTAAATATTTCTAATTTAGGGATAGAGTTAGTTTAAAATTAGAATAAAAATTTTAGAAGTGGAGATTATCACCATTGGTTAAAAATTTTACGAGGTTAAAAATTATATAACTATTTAATACTTTTATGTGACTTGTAGGTTAAAAATCGATTAAATAGTTTAACTTAAAAATCAGCATATCATTTATATAAAAATTCAATTTGGTCTTAATTGAAAAGGGAAAAATTATCATATACGAAAAATTGAGACTGAATTGAACAAAAATAACGAATTTAGAAACCAAATTGAATATAAGACACTAATATGTGGTGTTGGCACGTAACATTGACACTAACAAGTGACAATGCTACTTCAACATGACATTGCTATTGCCGCGTGACACAATCCTAGCTTGACACATACATTATTCATTATCCGTTAATTATTTAAATAACATTAACAAAAATATTAAATTGAACAAAATTAACGAAAATTGAAATCTTGTTAAACAAAAAGAAAATACTAGAATTGAATTGAAAAAAAAAACAAAAATAGAAACTAAATTAATATTTTAACCTTTTTATTATCATTACTACTCATTGTACTAATTAATGTTAGTATGTATAATATTGTTAATTTCACACTTAGTATTATATCTTTCAGTAAGCTATTTGTTATATTTTATGTAAACCAAACCAAGTAATTTTCTGTAATAAGATTATTAATATTTTCTAAATGAATTTGCATTATGAATAACTGAAATGTTAAGTAATTCCTTCCTACTTTCTAGAGTAAAAATAATAGTGAAATAAACTATGGAAAATAATTATTACTTTCCCAAATGTACTTTAATTGTCCTTGGATCTTAACGAACATGTCAAGCTTAAAATCTTTTATTGCTAGCTTTTGCAGGACTTAGAGTTGTGGTATAAAACTTGCAATACCTTCTATGAAAATGTTTAAATATCTTAAATGGAAATGTAGTTTTTCTTTATTCTTTTGCAAAGTCATAATCTAACCACTTAGAGAACAATTTTTGTAACTATTCTTTCCTTATCTTTTTTAGAAGGCTTGTTTTTTCTCCATTTATTTCCTCAAGCTGGACGATATTATATTTGATTTCTTCCACTAATCTAAGGCTTTTTCTTTCTTAAGCATACGAACACAATGCATTTTGAAACGTCACTTTAGTCCTAAATATTCCAATTTTGAAATATTTGTGATGCTTTAGTTTCTCATTATATGAATCTCAATTAAAGTCCTAGATGCATATAGTTGTTTCAACTTATATCTTGATAGAAGGAACTTACAATTCCATTTGAGAACCAACAACTAATTTCAATACACATAACTAAAGATTAAAGGATGAAGTTCCCTGAAAATAAATATTCAAAATCAATCCTAAAAACTATTGTTAAAAAGTTTCAACACGTACACATTCATATGCATGCATTAAATAACTCATTAAAGTTTTATGTTAAATTATAGTTTAATTAAGATAATTTTTTTATGAAATGAATTCTAATTAAAGTACAAAAATGTTAGATGTATACTAATATAATATAAGTAAGTCAATAACAATTTAGCTATTTTGTGTATCTCTTTTTTATTTCGTTAATTATCATTTTACATAAATTGTTATTAATAACTTTATTCTGAATATTGTATTTTAATAAACGTGTTATTTTAATTGTAATTCACAATATAAAACGTATTTAAAATGAATATAATATAAAAATCCATGTTAATATAATTTTAACTTTTTGGAAGTTTTTATACGATAACAATAATTTAGTTTAATTATTTAAAAATAATGTATTTTATGCGATTTGTATTATATGTATAAAATAAATTAAATTCCATTGATTTGTATGGAAGGAATGAGATGATGGATAGGGAGTTTTAACTTCAAATGTTGTATGCATTAGGAAAACTTTAATAAAGAAAAAGAAAAACTAATGATCGTTTTATTAAAAGAAATTAGCTTTTCATCAAAGATAAAACATCAAACTGTATTTAGACAAAAAAATAAAATAAAAATTGTGATACATGTTCTTTTATTCTTAATAGAATGCGTGTTTAATTTATTTTCTCTTATTTTTATATACATATTATGGTTGATGTCGCATCTTTCTTTTCCTTGCTTTCCCTCTCTCTTTACAATTTACTTTCTTCTTTCTCTGCCATATTTTTTTCATAATAGTTATGATATCCCATAACAGCCAACAAGTTAAAGAATATTTATATCTCACTATATTTTTAATCTTTCTATTTATTTTATAGATTTTTCTTTTTTACTTTTTGTATAATTTTGTCATGGTGAGATCACTTGAGAAAAGAGATCATCTCAATTTCTTTTATCATACACTAAAATTTGATTATATTTTGTGTATCTTACTTAGGTATTGGATTTTGAGTAAACTCGTACTTAAACTAGAAATTTAATAGATATAAAAGATTACTAAGTAAGGAAAATTATTCATCAATAGAACCATATGATAGATGACTTTTATGTAATGATAACTTGATCATTAGATTTTTTATTTTTATGGAAGGATTCTGGTTACTAGAAAATTTGTTTGAATGCTTGAACTTGAGTGTTGTTGGTTCTCAATTGAAAATTTGTTTAACATTGTAAAGAGACTTTCACTCTACAAACTCCTTAACTTTCCTTTCGTGGACTACTTTTCCTCCTCTTCTTGGTACTTGTCCTTCACAAGATGAATGAATGTTGTGTTTGTAGAAGATTTTTTAAAGCTCAAGTTAGCTCTCAAAATCAAAGAATAGTCAAAATGGGAATTAATGCGTAAAAATAAAGTCAAAATCTGATTATTGTTATATTTATAACAATATTTTAATACTTATGGACCCTTATCTGAATGGGCCATAGTGTGGGCCCAATGGCCCAATAGCTAATTTTACCTGCGTCTATGGTTAGTTGGTTTTGGCTAAGTTATGTAAAACATGGTTCATCAATATCTTCAGCAAACGACACATGGTAACAATAAAAAGCATACAACTCCTGACAAATGACAGTTATATACCCCTATGAGACACTAGATTGTAGTTGGTAACACTTAACCCATGGTAAGAGGCATGCGTTCATCATCATACAATGTTTGATCCTTGGTAGGGAGTACGCGATTTTCGATATTCGACATGTAACACATTGTACTTAGCCTTTGACAAACAGATGTTGACTTTTGGCGAGCAGTTCTCGATCTTTGATAGACAGTTATAACCTTTAAAAGATAGTAAGTGGTCATTGGTAGACAAATAATAAGCTTTACTAGGTAGCACCTGCAACTGACAATCAGCTTCTAATCTCTATTGGGTAGTGGTCAACCTTTGGCTTGAGAACGCTCAAAGGTAAAGACTATCACTTAAAGTTAGGGTCATTGAAGTTCTCTGACTTGAGCGTGCTTAGCGGTAGAAACTATCACTTAGCGTCATGTCTTGAAAATGCCACTGAATGTTAGGTTTTAAGACCAACGCTCAATTCTCCTAGCTTGCCTCTCAATGCCATATTAGATGCTTCGGAGAATGTGAGGTTTTGGATTGTTTCATTGTACAATTTGATATGTTGCATTTTTTCTCAACTCAAATTCATTTCAAATGTTTTATAATTGATACCTAAATTGACCAATTGCAAAAATTAAAATTTCTCATTCAAAAACAACCCAATTCATATAATTTGCCAAACCAACATACAAATTCCAATTTCAGCACAACAAAAATACAAAGTACACATTGCAAGAGTACCATTAAAAACAATTCATGTATCAAAACATAGATTCAACATGCAAACAATTCAACTAGCCAAAAATCAATCATGAAATGTGTGAAAAACCTAGCTTCCCCTACTTTAGAAGATAAATCAAAACTCTCTAAGAACCTTGGAACTTGTGAAAACTCTACCTCAACCTAAAGACAACAGAAAAACAATTTGAATTGAACCAAACAAACCAGTATTTAGTTGAGAGTGAAAAAAAGACATAAGGAATACATGCAATCCAAGAGATATTGCATGCAAAGCAAGAATAAATAATACAAAGTGTGAGAGATCGAAAATTTTACTTATCCAAATGAAGATTTTGTTCGGTTAAACTTTAAGAAAACTTTGCAGCGATTGTAATCTCAACCTCTATTATGAAGATGATGGAATTTAAGTGAGGAGAACGAAGAAATCATATCGAGATTGAAAGAGAATATGTTAGAGAAAAAGAGGCTTTTGCATTTTCAAACTCCTAAGAGTGGCTGGTTTTATTTTATTTTAAAAAAATCTTTATAAATTAAAAGGGTTTTAGAAAAAATATTTATACTAAAACATACGGGCGGATTAAGAAATTATTTAAAACTGATTTAAAAGTTAAAAATTGATTTAAGCTATTTCTTTTTAATTTTGAACAGTTTATTCAATTTCAGATTAAAAACACAGAACTACACTTCCATTAAATCAAACTATAATCTATAATATTATATATTTATACTTAATTAATAAGTTGTAAATATAGATAACTATGTTCTTCTATATATTTATTAAAAAGTAATAAAAAAATATATAAAGTTATTTAATTTATTTATAAATGTAAGATTATATTTTTAGCCATTTTTTGTCATAAATAATCAATGATTTTGTAATGATAAAAATAACAAAAATAAAAAAAAAATCATTTGGTCTGATTTAAATTTTATGTTAAATTAAAATTAAACTCCATTTAGATTTTACATTTATTTTAAATAAATTTTAATACAAATTTGAATCGTAATCGAGTTGATTAGATTTTTATTTTGGTAGTAAGTTTGTTTGGGTTTATATACGGTGGCAGATTTTGTTTAAGAAAGTGTGGTTCCTATAGATAGGTATTAAATTAAGTGGTCCCAAACCCTTAACGATTTTTTGTTGGAAATTTTTGTTTGTAATCTCCTTGTCTCTTTAAAGCTAGCAGTATGCATGGACCAAAATAAAGATGATCCATCTTTTGAAAAACTAAAACAAAATAAATTCATTCAATTGGATAAACTTTGTTTATAAATATTTATATATAAATGTAAGAAATTACTAAAGACAAAATATAATTTTTAAGTCTAGTAATTAAGAATATTATTGTCCATTTTTCAGTTGTTAGTGTTATAATGTTTTTCAGTAAAAAATAAACTTTTACACCCTCTAATTACAATATAACCTTTTATATCTAGCATCCAATTTTTGGTTGTTTCACGTCCTCTCACAACGTCTTCATCAATTAAAAATTAAACAATATTTATATTTTCTATAGATAATTCTCAATAAAGTAACTACATATTTTTTTTTCTTCAATTCTTTTATTAATTTTCGTATCAATCAATTCACACAAACTTTATCAACTTATAACCACCAATTGGGCAAGATAATCCATTTTTCTTTGCATAATACGGAATTTCTTTTTGAGCTAATATTGTTTGCACTATGTCTAGAACACAATAATTTTAATAATGGTATTATAAGACACATTACGCAAAGTTATTGGCCAAAAGCCTTTCATGGATTGCAATGCCTTTCTCTCTCAAATTAATGTTGATTACAAGTATTGTAAAGCTTCTCAAACACTTTTGAATAACTCGCAAAATTTCAGATTCAACAAAAACAATATTAAGAAAGCAAAAGTCTAAACAATTTTACATTGTATTTGGATGAGACAATTTAGAAAGATGATTTTTTTTGAAGAATTTAAAGTTTTTTATATTACAATAAAATGTTTGATAGAGTAATTGAAAAGTAATGAATTTTTATGCTGTGTTTGGTTGAAGATGAGATTGAGTTGGTTGGGTTGAAGGTTAGGCTAAATTGGTCAGGGTCGAAGATCGAGTAAAGTCAGCTAGAGTTGAAGGTCGAGTTGAATTGGTTAGTGTTAAAGGTTGGACTAAGTCGGTCTAGGTTGAAGATCAGACCAAGTCATTTCATGCTGAAGGACGAACTGAGTCAAATCGTGTCAAAGGACGAGTTAAGTCGGGTCGTGGCTAAGATTGAGTTGAGTTGTCTTAGGACAAAGGTTGAGTCTAGTTGGTTTGGGTCGAAGGTCAAATCAAGTTTACTTGGACCAAAGGTTGAGCGAGTTGGCTTACGCCAAAGGTCAAGCTAAGTTGGCCTAGACTGAAAGTTGAAATCAATTGACCCTAGTTGAAGGTCGAGACGAGTCAACCCGGACTAAAGGTCAGTGTTAGGAAAAACATGTCATCAATGAAGAATATTATTGTCTTTACCTCAGAGAATCACCCTACTAATAGAGAAATAAGATCAACACAAAGATACATAAAAATATAACGTGGAAACTTCAAATTTGAAGAAAAACCACAATTGTTGTCTAAAGGCAACTAGAGAATAACACTATGTGAAAAATTGTATAATAGATAGACCACTCTCCTGTGTCCTTTGACCCTTTGTACACCCATACTCTTTAAAGCAAGAATTTAACTCAAACCTCACAATACTCTACTACACGAGTATAAGAAAAGTCAAATACAAGTTTAAAGTATTTTTTACTAGGGTAATCAAAACCATGGACTTAGAGTCCATTATATAACCACCAATACTCACTCCCTTGTTTATCCTAATTGATGTGAGGTTTTTCAAGAAACATTATTTTCATCATACTCAACATTCAGACCAATGTGCTCAAGTTGAATCTTTTGGAGTCGATCCAAACTGAAAGTCGAAATAAGTGAATCCGGATTAAAGGTCGAGCTAACACTACTGAAAAAGTAATATTATCTATTGTATAAATTAGTAGATAATGTCCAAAATCCATAGATAGAACTAATTTACCTAGAAACAAAATTCCTTAACGTAATCATAGCTAACATTTAAGAAGTTTTGTTATATTCCTTGAGATAATCTAAAATGATTTCATCATACTCAACATTCAAACTTAGTGTGCCCAGATTGAATCTTTTAGAATTGATTCGAAATGAAAGTGAAAATAAGCCATCTCAGATAAAAACTCGTGCTAACACTACAAAAAAAATGATATTATCTACTGTATAAATTCATAAATAATGTTCAAATCCTTAGATAAAATTGATTTACCTACAAACAAATAGAGTTTTTTTTTTAGTAATAACATCGCCAAACTCTTTTATACTCAGAGGTTTAGATATTTATAAGGCAATTAATCCATTTTTCTTTTTCTTACAAATGAATTAATAAAAATACTAATTAGCTATGGATGTGAAGGAAAAAAAAAAGTAAGGAACGTGTTTTAAGATTTTAATATTAAAGATAAAACAAAGGATCAGAATCCTAAGATGGGCCATGTGTTTTAATTGAATGCTTCACAGCCTCTTATAGAAATCTATAAGTTAAAAATTACCTACTAATTGTAATTCATACGTAACTATCAAAAGATAATCAATAAATTTCACTAATATAACTAAATTCGAGTTTAAGGATAAGGTTGAATGTGTCTTAAAATATAAATTAAATTGTTTTATCCAAACATTAAAATTAAAATATAAAATATTTTATTTACTTCATCTAAATAAACCATTTAAAAATAGAGAGAATTTAATTATAAGTAATTTAAATATCACATATTTTAATTTTTTGAAATGGTTGAAATTCCTTGTCCAAACATAAGATAACACAATTTCTTCTTATATTCATCATCAAGGAAAAATATTAGATAACATAAAATAAAAATGTTTCTTATCATATTTATTTATCTCGAAAATCATTTCTGTTTGAAAAATAAAGTAATTAATATGATCATTTATAGTTGGATTTTTTAGCATGTTTTTAGCCGTTGTGCATTCATTAAATGTATAATCAATTACCTTATTTAGATAATTGATTATCATACAAGAAAATGCGGACAACGAATTTTTAGAGGTGTCCTTAAGTGAGGTCTTTATAAAGATATTTTAGACTCTCATTCTAACACATAACTAAACATTTTTAAACTGAGTAAAGTGTGCCTATGATTTGTGTAACTCTTGTGTTTTGACTTTGAGAACTTGGTGTTAACAAAAGTGAGAACATTCACTGGGAATGTGATTAAGTGTTGCTGCTATTGTTGAGTGAAGTTTGTCATCCTTTGTGAAGATTCAAAAGAATTGTTCGTCCTTCTTGAAGCATTTGGAGGAGATGTTCATCCCTTGTGGTTTTCAAGGGAAAGTGAGTATCATCTCTTAAGGGGTAACAAGACAGTTGTTTTTAAACCCTTACAATTGTATTTCTGTGTGATTATAACAATTTATTGGTTTTGTGATAGTGGAAAGTTAATCTTGTTTGAGATTTTTGATAGGAAAGCTATGTGAAAGCTAAACCCAAACCTTTATGTGTTTTTGATGATGGCAACATAAATATTTTTATAATTTCTTGCACACATTAAACAAAAAATATACAAAAAATATATTGTATATATTTTATACATATATAAAATATATTTTTTTACACATTTTGTTTTCTTAATATAATATATATTATTTTCCGCGTCACTTTCAATTAAATTATTTTGACCTCAATATTTATCATTTGTTTATTTTCTTTTATAATTGTCTTTATTAGTTCAAGTTCCATTTGTTTTTATCCCGAGTTTAACTTTCTTAAACACCACCTTAAATAAAACATCATAAAAATAAATAGGCTTAATATCTTCATTGGTCCTCGTATTTGTGTAAAATTTCAGTTCGATCCTCATGTTTTGAACTGTCTCAATTGGGTCATAATTTTTGTAAAAATGCACACATTTTACCCCAACCGTTAACTGATCTCAAACGGCGTTAAGAATAGCTGACGTGGTATGCTGACGTGTTGGCTTAATCCCTTCATGGTCCTCGTATTTGTGTGAAAATCTCAGTTCAGTCCTCAAGTTTTGAACTGTCTCAATTGGGTCATAATTTTTGTAAAAATGCACACATTTTACCCCAATCGCTAATTGATCTCACTGTGCAACAATTATCTTATGCTATCTGTGGAATAAATAGCTTAAAGGCTGGTGATGAACCTATAGGTTACCAAGTTGGTTCATTTACAGAAAAGGCTGTGAGACTGATTGCACTGGTTACGCGAGTTTTCCCGTGACTTTATTTTTTGAGCCGGCGAGATAATCTGTGTAAAATCCCTGATTCTCAGAGAGATGAATAAAATCCCTAATTCAAATAAACTAAATAATAAGCATTGTGCCACGTGAAACACTGCTTATTTTAAAAAATAATTCATATAATTAAATAATACACGTCAGCATGTCCTCTGGCTACCACGTCAGCTAAACTTAACGCCATTTGAGATCAGTTAACGATTGGGGTAAAATGTGTGCATTTTTACAAAAATTATGACCCAATTGAGACAGTTCAAAACTTGAGGACCGAACTGAGATTTTCACACAAATACGAGGACCAAGAAGGGATTAAGCCAACACGTCAGCATACCACGTCAGCTAAACTTAACGCCGTTTGAGATCAGTTAACGGTTGGGGTAAAATGTGTGCATTTTTACAAAAATTATGACATAATTGAGACAGTTCAAAACTTGAGGACCGAACTGAGATTTTCACACAAATACGAGGACCAACGGAGGTATTAAGTCAAATAAATAAACTATACAAATAATTATGTATTAAATATTAAAATCGTGGAGCGGAATAATGTGATGGACAAAATCAATAGGGGATGAATTGGTATGTCAATAAAACTGTGATGTTTTAAAAAAAAAAATCTCTTTTTAAAATCTAGCTTAACAGTAAAAGTGATTTATTTATGATAACATATAAATAAAGAGGGTAGAAAAAGAGAAATTTGCACAAATAAACTTATATTAGTTCAAAAAGATTCTATGTCCAGTTGTTAATATCTTCAAAAAGGAATTTAGTCAAACACTAATTTAGGATAGAAAGCACTCATCTTAAAGCCACGAGAGATTAACACCTCCCTTAAAATCCAGAAGAAATGAACACCTCTTTGGAGTCCCCACAAAGGATGAAGACACGTCTCTTGAATCATACAAAAGATGAACAACTTCTCCTAGCAACAACATCAACACTAATCACACAAGAACCCACTTTGTAAAATTTATTGCTCTCTATCTAGTAGGTTTTTCAAAGCCTTTCCATAAAGAGTTCTCAAGTACTCAACCTTCTTTAACTTTATTTTTAAATGAAAGTCTACTACTTTATTTACAAAGTCCATTTTCGAAATTAGGTCAAGAAAATAAAGAGTCAAGTCACAATTACCGTTTATAATAGATTATTACCTGATTTTTTTTAAACAACTTTTTTGCTATAATAATCTATTATACAATAATGATAATCAATTATCACAAAGACTCTTTTGAAAAACTTGATATAATTATATTATCGATTATTATTCATAAAACTTTGTGGATAAATAAAAACTTTTTCTAGATGATCTTCGTAAATGTTACTTTATAACTCTTTAAGTAAAGTCTTATACACAATTTAATCACATACATAGATAAAATACAAGTCTTCAAATATTTTTAAATATCTTTTTCTCATCGCTTTAAATTCTTGAACTTCTTTTATTATCATCCAAATTTATTCTTAAAAATGATCTCCATCATCTTTTTTCTTGCCAACCTTAAAAAATAAACTAAATTTAAAAATAATTTATATATTAATATATGAAATAATTAAAATAAATATGATAATTAAATTTTTACTCATTAAAATAAGATGACATGAAGAGACAAACACGTGTGCTTGTAGGTAAGTTTTCTTCTTTAAGTATATTATTTTGCGTTTCTTTCAAAACCAATTTCTTAAGCAAACCATCATATATTCAAGCATATGAATAACATATTAATATACATTATTATTTGTTTATGCTGGAAATAACCAGTAATGTTCAGTTTTGTTTTTAGAATATTAATAGATAATTCAAATAAAAAGTATGTATCTTTATATACTAAGATTCGTATGCAATTACTTTTTCTTTATAAGTTAAAAAAGAAATCTTATCAAACAATTTATAAAAAAAAAATATATTTTGAGGATTGAAATGAGAGAAAAAGATGATAAAATACAAAAAAGAAAAAGATGAACAATAAAGTCTGATATAATAAGTTAAAACAGCTTAAAGGTGTTTTGAAAGCTATTATATAAAACTATTTCCAAAAACAAATTTTAAAGATGAAAATAAAAATATAAATGTTTATATTTATACACTAAAACGGAGTTAAAAAAAGAAAAGAAAATAAATACAAATAGAGTAATAAAAGTGAAAACCACTTAAAGATAATATTTTGAATTTATTTAATTTTAAAAACAATTTTGTTTCCAAAGTTTTTATTTTTTAATTTCAGAAATTTTGGAAATAATTTTTGAAACATAAAAATAAACAGGACCCAGTTTTCCACTAATGTCATGTCAGATATAACAATGTAAAGCAACGGATATGAGACTAAGCAAAAGAAATAAAAAATAGGAAAATGTTTCTTTGACACACTTCCGTGACACAATTTTGACACACTTCCACGTGTCAAAATTCTATTGCATGCCAAGACATTTTAAATAAAATGGGTTTAAAGAGTTGCAGAAGGGTATTTTTGGAAGGAAGTTTGTATGAAATTTGGAATTGGCGGTTTAACATTTTCATCTTCTCCACTTTTCGAAACGAAGTCCTCGCGTCTTCACCATTGTCTCTGCGATAGTCTCAGCCATTGGGTTCCTGTCTTGATTTCTCTCGCACCCATTCGAAAGCAAAGTTGCGCGTCTTCATTCCTCTCGATTTCTATTCATCCATTCTCTGTTGGTAAGCAGTTTGGCGTTTTGCGTTTTGGTTTTGGTTTTGGGTGTGTTTTGTTTTTTGCAGTATATCCCATTGTTTGGGTTGGGGAGGGTTTTTGTGTTTTGGGTTTGGGTTGGGGAGGGTTTTTCTGTGTTGTATTGTGCGTTTTTTGTTTTTATGAACCCTAATAAAGCATTGCTGTGTTTTTCTGAAATTTGGACAGTCGCAATGACCTTTCCGAACCCAAAGGTGAGTAACAAATTTTTTTGGTGACTATTCATATGTTTGTATGAACCGAACCCTAATTCACTCTATATCGCATTTATATATAGTTTATGTTTTTTTTTTGGTAAGTAATAAATATTTTGTTGTTAATGTTGTGTAGTGGCGTGTTCGAGTCTCTGTTGATTCATCAATAATTGTTGCTATGAATGGGTTACTGAGAGAAGTGCATATAGAACGAATTTCAATGACACCATTTCGTTGGTGTTTGCGGCTTCGTAAGGCTCTGGAGATTAATTGTGAATTATTGAAGGTCATGTTATGTCGCTGGGTTAGGCATGATGTAAGCTTTAGGGTGAGTCATCAATTGGTTCCCTTTAGTGTTTTGGATGTTTTCATGACGACCGGTTTAGACATAGGTGGCTTAGAAGTTCCATTTGATGAATGTATAGTTGGTTTGGTAGGAGAAATGTTTAATTCAAATAGCACAACTTTATTAGATTTGGTTGAGAAGTTTAATGTGATTGTTTTGGACGACAACATTGAGGTTGATGTTGTGTGTAGGTTGTATATATTTGTTTGTTTGGTTGTTTTTTTTCTTTCCTAGGAAGTCTAAGGTTATTGCTAACATGCCTTCAAAAGTGTTAGACGACATAGATAGTTTGTGTTTATACGATTGGGCGACCGGTGTTCATAAACACCTTGTAGATAACTTGAATAAATGTATGAAAAAGATAATGTCCGGAAAGATCGCAAGCGCACTCAGTCTTAGTGGGAATGTGGCTGTTTTGCAGGTAACATGGTTGCTTTGTAGTTCTTTAAACACCTTTGTATTGTATTGTAATGTAAAATATGGTTCACTGTAAGTTATTTTGTTATTGTAGGCTTGGGCTGTTGAGAGGCTTTCTTTGGACGGTAATCCTAGTCATAGGAGGTTTCCTCGCATGTTGCGTTGGTTCGCCTATAAAACAAGATTATATGAAAAAATGGAAGAATTATTTATGACTACAGATGTAAGTATTTGATGCATATCCTTTTATGTTTTATTTAAATTGTTGATGGTTTTAATGTACAAATAAATGTGTAATAGGTAAACTTGGAGTGGTATATTCGGATTCGTGATCGTCAAATGCCTGAAATTATTGCAGCTTTTGATATGTTTGAAGGAGGAACAAATTTAGGAACACAACCGAAACGAGCCAGACTTGACGAGTTAGATGACGATACCTCGGATGACGGCACGTTTGAAGCAAATTTGGATGAGAGATTGAAGAAAAATACTAAAGAATTGATAACGTTGAATTCAAGGCTTGCTTCTTTGACGAAGGAGTTATTTGAAATACGTCAAAGGCAAAATTTTAAGGAAGATGTTTGTAATGAAGAAGTTGTTGATGGATGTGATGAAGAAGCAGTGGGTGGAGTTCCTGAAGAAGTCTTGAATGAAGAAGTTGTTGGTGGAGGTGATGAACAACGAATGGGTGGAGTTGCTGAAGAAGTCTTAAATGAAGAAGGGGTTGTTGGAGGTAATGATGAAGTTGTTGGTGGCGGATTGCAAGGAGACCTCACAGCTGCCTTCGATGAAGAAGTTGTACGGGATGTAGGAGGTGGAAATCATGTTCTTGACCTTATTGAAATTAATGATGATGGAGAAGCGGAGGCACCAAAAGCATTGGTTGTCGCCCCTCTGCGCAGTATTGTTGGTGATCCAAGGTCTACCATCAATATTGACCAACTGTACGTCGCTGTCAGCGTTAGAGATAGAGCATATAGGTTAGTAAAGTTTATTTTGGTTTTATATACTTTTATGGCCATAACTTACAATTAATAAGTACATTTTTATATTAAGGATCGTCTGTGAGATAATTGGGCAGACACTGAGCACAACATCTATTAATACCTTAGGTCCTTACAAATACGTTGATAACATGGTAAGTTTTTTTTTTTTTGATTAGTTGATTTATATTGTGTTGTCTTCATTTGAAATCATTGATGAATTGTGTATGTGTAGTTGGTTCTATTTGCAACCACCATATTTATGCACTATGAGAAAAGGAGGTCCGGGATTGTGAAGAGGATCCTTTTCAGTTCATTATATGCGATAAGTTGTTGTTTATAGAAATTTTTCATGGTGTTGTCATTTTACAAATAAAGTGTTAGTCGTTAGGCATTGATGATGGTTGTATTTGAACCTATTTGTAGGACCTTATAATCAATGATTATTTGAAAAAGGATAAAAATCGACGTGTTTTCAGTCTTCACAATTACAGCAGCTGTTTGTGTGCCAAATACTTTGGCCTTCAAGACATTGCAACAGCTGACTTTGTGAGTCAGGTTTAATTTCCGTTGTGTATGTGGTTGTATTTCACATTTAGCAGGTCATGATGTTTTCAGTTTCCCTTTGTTTCTTTATTTGTAGTTGTTTCTTCCATTTTGCCATGACTATCATTGGTGGTGCTATGTAGTCAAACTAAACACATTAGAGATATATGTTCTGGACTCTTTGGTGAAGGGTGTAAGAAACCGGAAAAAGATAGACATTCATGTGGTATGTGTCATAAAATTGAATAATGTTATTGACTTTGTTTAAATAATGTATTGTTAACGTCTTAATGTTATTTGTACATTGTAGGGTGAAAACCTTGGTCGATTTTTTTGCATGTTGTACAACAGACTGGAAGGCAGTATTGGACCTCTGTCTGTTGTACAAGCAAACATCCCATCCCAACCAAATCTGTAAGCCTTAAATTCAATGATTTGTTGTTGTAAGTAATGAAGTTTTCATAATTGGTCGTTGAGTATTTATTTATTTGTTTCAGGCATGACTGTGGAGTTATAATGTTACAAGCAATGCAAATTTGGGATGGTTCGAATAAATTCAATGGGAAAAGCATGCCAAATTACTCTAATGTAAGGAGTAGATAACATT
Source organism: Vigna mungo (assembly GCA_036885675.1). Taxonomy (NCBI): domain Eukaryota; kingdom Viridiplantae; phylum Streptophyta; class Magnoliopsida; order Fabales; family Fabaceae; genus Vigna; species Vigna mungo. Next base: position 27,618,397 of record CP144695.1, on the reverse strand, counting down.
TTCATTAATTTTTGATGATTTGGTTTGAATTGACTAGTTGAATAATTTTCTTTCAGGAGGAATTGCTTGCAATAAGAAAGCAATACGTACATGATTGGATCTTGGATAACGACAACATAAGAATAGTAGATGCGCTGGAGGTTTACGGATTGTTGTAGGACATTTGTTGTTTTGTAAAAATGTAGGGCAGTTTGTTTTTGTATAGTTTGTAAGATACACAAATGTATATGAATACATTGTGGAAATTAGTATTGTAATAATATTATTGATTTGAAGGTTCTTATGTCAGAATGTATAGATGATTGTTTATTCATGATTGATGTCGACCTTTATTTATGTGGAAATTATAAAACAAGTTTAATTTTGAGTAGGTGAAGCTTTAGGTGTATAAACGAGCATGGTAATCGTTTTAGGGCCTTGTAAACTATTACAAGAATGAAGTGGCACATTTGGTCGTCCTTGTGACTGATTGGGGGAGCACCCATGCTTGAAACAGGACCTAAGTCTGACTTGGTGAAGTTTTAGCTGTTTAAAGTAGCATGGTAATCGTTTACAGTGGCTTGTAAACGATTACCCGTATGACCTTGCACATTTGCACGTCCTAGTGAACTGTAGGAACCACCAAATTATACCTGAGGGACCACTGGGTCAAATTTGGGTTTTTAAGTCCACAAACACTTGGTTTTTGCTCCAAACAATGATTATGTGTGACACTTATCTTCAAGTTGATGTGTATGCCACCCAATGATTCATTGGGGGAGCACCCATGCCTCAAACAGGACCTATGTCTGACTTTAGCTGTTTAAAGCAGCATGGTAATCGTTTACAGTGGCTTGTAAACGATTACCCGTATGACCTTGCACATTTGCATGTCCTAGTGAACTGTAGGAACCACCAACTTATACCTGAGGGACCACTGGGTCAAATTTTGGTTTTTAAGTCCACAAACACTTGGTTTTTGCTCCAAACAATGATTATGTGTGACACTTATCTTCAAGTTGATGTGTATGCCACCCAATGATTCATTGGGGGAGCACCCATGCCTCAAACAGGACCTATGTCTTACTTTAGCTGTTTAAAGCAGCATGGTAATCGTTTACAGTGGCTTGTAAACGATTACCCGTATGACCTTGCACATTTGCATGTCCTAGTGAACTGTAGGAACCACCAAATTACACCTGAGGCACCACTGGGTCAAATTTGGGTTTTTAAGTCCACAAACACTTGGTTTTTGCTCCAAACAATGATTATGTGTGACACTTATCTTCAAGTTGATGTGTATGACACTTGGGGGAGCACCCATGCTTCAAAGACCACCTAATTGTGAGTTGGTGAATTTTTAGCTGTTTAAATCAGCATGGTAATCGTTTACAGTAGCTTGTAAACGATTACCCGTATGACATTGCACATTTGCATGTTCTAGTGAACTGTAGGAACCTCCAAATTACTCCTGAGGAACCACTGGGTCAAATTTGAGTTTTTTAGTCCAAAACCACTTGGTTTTTGCTCCAAACAATGATTAAGTGTCAGAGTTATCTTCTATGTTATTTGGGTGATAATGTCCCTGTTGGATCAATCAATCACATTGGCTTCTTAAGTGACAAAATAAAACCAAGGGATTCAAACAAAATTAAATAACTTCCAACATAACATGAACCAAAATATTACATTCATGACATAACATTAGTCAATCACAAAAGACAATAACATTGTGTTTTCTAACACAAATGCATTACAAAAGATAACACTGAACAACAGTAATCCACTAAAGACAATAACATTGTCACCTATAGATAACACTAATGCATAACAAAAGTTTGAACACTAATCGTTAAACTTCTGGTTGTTTGGATGATGATGATGATGCTTCGTCAGTAGGTGGAACAAATTTTCGGAGGATGGCTGCCACATCGACATTGTCTCCCAGGCCATTGGGAGTGCACTCCTTCACTAAGCAAGCAACACATGGAAGGGTCTGCATTTTTTTAGCCTCTTTGAGTGAGTTGACGTTCTCCATTTTTCCATCAGCAACAACTCCTACAAGACTCATAACAAACGCTTAAACAATACACAAAACATCCCAAAAAAAAAGTAAAACACATGAACTTCTGTCAAATCACTCTTCATTCAGGACGTGGTCCCCTGTGTTCTTTTTGGTGGCTCCTACAGATGGTCAGGACGTGCAAAAACCTCAGGAGGCTCGCGTAATCGTTTACACTGCATTGTAATAGATTACAATGCAGTTTTTCACACAAATCTTTCCATATCTTCCATTTTCTTAATGTTATGAGCAAGTCTCCATCCCCCACCTGCATGGGGGTCCAAAAACACTAATTTCAAAGCAGTACTAAGTCAATAACATCCCAAAAAGAATTAAAACACATGAACTTCTGTCAAATCACTCTTCATTCAGGACGTGGTCCCCTGTGTTCTTTTTGGTGGCTCCTACAGATGGTCAAGACGTGCAAAAACCTCAGGAGGCTCGCGTAATCGTTTACACTGGATTGTAATCGATTACAATGCAGTTTTTCACACAAATCTTTGCATATCTTCCATTTTCTTATTGTTATGAACAAGTCTCCATCCCCCACCTGCATGGGGGTCCAAAAGCACTAATTTCAAAGCAGTACTAAGTCAATAACATCCCAAAAAGAATTAAAACACATGAACTTCTGTCAAATCACTCTTCATTCAGGACGTGGTCCCCTGTGTTCTTTTTGGTGGCTCTTACAGATGGTCAGGACGTGCAAAAACCTCAGGAGGCTCGCGTAATCGTTTACACTGCATTGTAATCGATTACAATGCAGTTTTTCACACAAATCTTTGGCAGAAATTCAGTACTAGTGTTTATGATCTCATTCAAGCTTCATTCAAGCTTCCTTAAGTGTAACAGGTTGATCAAAATTAAAATTTAACTCAAATAGTCGTTTACATCAGACAAATGACCACAAACGCCTTCGGCATAGCATTATATCTAATACATTACTTTATCCTGCTTGGAAGCAAGAAAATAAACTCCAAACATTTCCATCTGTACACCAAATCAAAATAGAAACCACTTAATTTCAATAACTCAAATACACGGAACCAAACATAGATGAACTTCATACTGCAAGAAATAAGTTTAGCGACAACATCAAGTCATGGTGGTATTGAAAATACCATACATTAATCACTTATTTATTTTTTCTACATCCTATATTTCCGGTGTAAAGAGTCCTCAGGGCTTGGCTCTTGTGACGCATTCTTCTTCCCATCCTCACATACGTCTTCATTTGTGGTTCGGTGTCCATGTTCCCATCCGCTGCGTTCTGCGACAGTCCACCGTGATCGGTCTTTGAAAATCCTCCCGGTTGGTTGTTAGACATTACAGCAGGGGAAAAATATGCATTCTTACTATCATCAACGTGGTCGTTAGTTGTCGTTGTAGTTGTTCTTCTCGCCTTCTCTTGAGCCACCTCTGCCTCCAAAACCTCCACTTTCATTTTAAGTTCTTCAATCAAACATTCTTGCTCCTCAGCACTACGCAACATACTTTGTCTGCGTTCTCTTTTAAGTATTTTATTTTTCGCTTCTTGGTCATCATTCTTTTTTGGATGTGATTGTTTTTCCTTCACATATGTCTTCGACTTGGATGCACAACCAACCACATCATCAACAACATGGAACTGAAATTAGGCAACATATAACATGTTAGGTAACTATTTTTAATATATCAAATAATTCAAAACTCATTGAACACATCACATACCACACCCATCTCCAAAACCTGTTTGACAATGCTGCCTCCCACATTTCTATCCATCCAATGCAAGATCCTAGGTGACTTCTTAACTTGACCTTCTGCAGGTACAAAATGCTCACAAAACCATACCTAAACAACAACTAAATGTTACAAATTATTCATAAACAAATTTAAAGTATTCAATTCACCATTCAGTTATGAAATCAATAAGTAATAATTACCTGCAACATGTAAACACAACCATTCACAGTAACATCACTTATAGCTTTGCCTTTCTTCACTGAATCGGAAGCTTTGCTCAAACTTTTCACCAAATAACGATAAACTAAACTACCCCAACAGTAATTACTCAAACCACTTAGGTTGTCAACAATTTTAAACATGATAGGAAACACTCGTCCATAACGTCTAGGAAACAAAATCTCAGATATTCCAACCAATATATACAAGCTACAAAAAACACCACAAGGTATTTCTTTTTTATGTTTCTTCAATAAAAATTTGTAAATGAAATTCAAATCTTTGATTCCCTTACCCAAGTATTTAAAACAATTACTATTATCCTGTGTATGCTTCAAGTTTATATCATAACCCTCTGAACTCAACCCTAATCCATAACAGAATTCCTTTTCGTTCATGTTCACAACTTTATCTCCAATTACAAAACCGAAACTCGAATCTACCCATTTAAACGTTAACTCCCGCAAAATTTGACTATTCATTGTGACTTTACCACTCAATTGTAAGAACCAAGCAAAAGGAGTCTTCGAAATAAGTGACCGTTGATCATCTGTCAAGTGTTCGTTCAACGTGCACACATACATGGTTGAAAAATAGTGGCGCACCGTCAACTGCTCAACCAAAACAAATCAAATGTAATAGCAGAACCATATTACAAACATAACTAAATGGGGTGGAAAAACCCACAAAGAAACATAAAACAAACAACACAACACCCTTAAACAATTACACAAAACACAAAAACACACTATCATTAACACAACATCAACAACAACGAACACAAATTAAAAACCCAAAACAAATAAACACTAAACCCTCACCACAACATCCACAACGGAAGATCACAAATCAAAAACCCAAAACCTAACAACGCAAACCAAAAACCCAAAACCTAACAACGCAAACGAAAAACCCAAAAACCCAAAACCATTACCCAAAACTCGAACAAAACAAAAACAAAACTACCCTAACAAAATACCCAAAACCCAACAACGCATTTACCTTTCTACAACGAAGCTGCCCTTCTGGACTTTCCATTTCCACCCACCAACCGCCGACAACGAACAACGGAAAATCAAATGGGTAACCACAACGCAGAGAACAACTAAACGAGAGAGAGGACGAAACGAGATTGGTTGTGAAATGAGAAAGATTGTGAAATGAAACACAAAACAGAGTTAAGGGTATATTTGGAATGCCAAATTTTCCAAACGCTGCTCATTTTCATTTTCAGATTTAAAATATATATATATATATATATATATATATATATATATTAAACAACCAATGCCAGCTTGACACGTGTCTGTGTCAAAAATGTGTTAAAAAAGTTGTGTTAAAGTAACAGGATCCTAAAAAATAGTAGCACACATCATGAAGGAAACAAGAATAAACGATTTTGCTTCATCTATGCATACTTTCTCAGCATATACATAATAAACCTATCACCACATAAGGGACTACTATACTTAGACTATAAACTCCAAAATATACCATAGGCCTTCCATACAAATGTATTCAAATATAAAATTCTGTCTTGTCTTCTTATAAGCTACTTTATCTTACATGTTTTACTAACATAACAAAATTTATATCTTTAGCCACCTTCACAAAACTAACCTAGAAATTTCATTAAAGTCATTGCAGTCTCAGTCTAAGGTCTTTGACACTTAGCCTTTGTTTTGTATTCTTTTTACCATGCAGCAGGTGTAGGAAGAACCTCCTTAGGCACATAAATCAAATTCCCCTTTCTTCCTCCTCCACCTCTATAGTTTCTTCTTCCCCTATTCACATTATTCTCATTATTGTTACCATTATATGCATGAGGGGTTTTAGACCAAGCATTGTTTTCTCTCCTTCTGTAATGGCCATCACATGTTCCAGAATTGCCATATCCACCACCGTTTCTTCCTCTTCCCATTTTGTTCATGTCACCACCATATTGTTCCCTATGATTCCACCCCCAAGAATCATTCTTCCAACCTTGCAATTCGACTTCTTTTGCAGGGTCGGTATGATCCTGTTGTCCAAATTCTACTTCATTGTGTTCATGCAGGTTTGTCCCCCAGCATGTGATAGCAGTAGTTGGAGCAGAAGGCTTTGGCTGTTCCTCTTCATCATCCCCCCATCCAGTACATGGAAGCTTCTGATCATTTAAGTATAGAGCACCACCAATAATCACAACATCTTGATCATTTCTTACCACTCCCTTACAAGGGACTCTTAATGCTTCTCTTTCCAAATCCAGAATAAGTTCAGGGTCAACAATTGCATTCCAATCTACATTATCGATGTAAATGTCTGGATCAGGCGACGATATGCTGCAGGGAAAGCCGTTGATGTCAGCCCAATACTTCCTTTTTGCATTTTCAAATGCCTCCTTGCCAGCAGAGTCATCCCAGTTCACCACATTATCAAACAGATGCATATATTGCTTGGTTTCTACAATCTTTCGCCATGGAACTGAGCCAATTGAAGAACAAAATTTCTTTTCCCAGGCAGGCATGTTTGAATGGTAATTGTCTGAACCAAGAAAATTAAGCAGATCAGTTGTCAATAAAAGGAAACTCCTACCATCATGGCCAAATCACATAACAGAAGGTGTTGCAGTCTAAACAAAATAAAAACACAAGGAAAGACAATAAATAATATGTCAAATCTCATGCAAAAGAACTGTCTTACCCTTCATGCAGTTCAGATCTGATACTAATACATTCTCAATTTCTTTTTTTTTTTTTGCAATTACATTGCTAGTACTTTAACACATTTTAAAGGAAAGAAAAAGTTGTGACAAACCATTATACTCTCATCATGAAATATTCAATTAATAACTACTAACATTTGCCAAAATCAACAGTTTCAATTCAAACTTGAGATAATAGAGATTTTAACTAACCAAGGATCAATAACTACATTACTCTTTCAATAATTGAATTGTGTAGGTATTGCTTCAAACAGTCAAATATGTTTCCAAAAGATTCCATTAATATATACTTTGACAGTTTCAATTTAGAACACAACATACCAAGTTATTAAAAAAAAAGGAGATTCAGTTATGTTTGCAGTAATTGGATTTCACTTAAATAATACCATGCATAATTGGATGGATGAGTCTAAAGATATTTTTTAGAAATTGCCAAAATCAAGACATTTTCAGTTTCAGAAGATGACAGAAATCATAATTGCTACATTTGTAAAAGAGACTATCATAGGAATAGTTTAGACTAGGCTTCGACAATCTGCTAATGTGAAGTTTTATCATACAGCACACCAGTTTGGGCTCAAAGCACACACAAATATTATAACATAGCAGAACTTGCCTGGATCCACTACAAAAGTATAGTTAGTAATGCATGTTAAACCAGTCAATTTAAATAATTCAATGACATTGGAACCGATCAATCTATTGGCCATGCAAAGCATCAATACCAACAAACTACGACACAACAACCTACCAACCAAAGATATGACAGCACTTTATAACCTTAGAGGTCATCCCTTTGATAATTGAAGCTCATAGTTACTTTCAATGACAAGTAAATGAAACCTAAACCCTCCATCACAACCCTTAACTTCGCCCTTTAGCACACAACACAAACCCAACATTGAATAATCAAGCTCTAAGCCTTCAAACACAAAAGAGGCAGGGTTTCACAGCGGCCCAATCAAATCACTCCTCACTCAACTAAGTAAATTGAATATAACTAATACATTTAACAAATGAAAGAACTCCAATACAAACCTGTATCTAACTAAAGCTAGTTCCTAGAAACACACGACTAGGACAAAATTAGAACTCCATCACACAGCAAAGAAAGGCAAATGAGCCATGATTACTCAAAACCGACCATTTTCAAAAAAGGGAACCCCACTTTTTCAAACCAAAACCCCAATTATAATCACTAGAAAGCAGCGTCATCATAAAACGTGCAACAATTCCACCGCAACCCAATTTTCAAAACGGTATGAAAACGAAAAGAAAAGGAAAAAAGAAAACACCAAAAGAGTAATCCATGCAACAAGAATTAAACGCGGGTTCAGAACCCAAACGAAGAAAAAGAAAAGTGTACTAACCCAAAGGAGGCTTTCTGCTGTTGGAATAGGATCGCCAGTGAGCCACTTGATGATGACTCTCACCTTGTTGTTTTCTCCAATTAGCCATTCCCAGACCCAAAAAGCGAAGGACCCAGAAGAGGAAATTGGAAAGCTTCGGTGGCAAGCAGGGCAGAGGCACAATATAAGAGAAAATTTGCAAACTTTGGCAAAAGGGAGAAGCGGGCACGGATTTCACGAATTACCTCAGCAGAGAGAAAGAAAGAGAGAGAAAAGAGAGTTACCCGTATCTATATGTGTGTATGGAGACACCAGCACATGAGACGAAGAAAACAACAAAGAAAAGGATGATTGATTGATGGAAGAAGAAGAAGAAGATGAAATTAAGGATGTCTATAGAAGAAGCATTAGGATGAAAGCAGGAATGAAAGAATGAATGAATATGTGTAATTGTGAATGGACCCCAGACAGAGGAATAGCTCTGAGGTTTCTTGTCAAGCTTTGGAAGCAATTCCTTTGAAGTGAGACCCTATCATAGTCGTTTCTCTATTTATAGCACATGCTTTTCTTTCTCCTTTGTTTTGTTTCAGTTTCATGAATCATCATCATCTTCTTTCTTATTTTATATATTTCTTTTATTTATTTCTTTTATCACCTTCTATCTAATATCAATACAAAAATTAATTAATTATTAATGATCTCTCTACAACTTCCTCTTCCTTCTCCCTCTCATTGCAGATCAAACTAACAAATCCCTACAAAATCTCAACAATATCTAATTCTATTATTTTTCATCTAATCTTTTTCATTTAAGATATAAGATTTGGTTTTATACATATTAAATGATATTATTTTTAAATGGAAAGACTTCTTATTTTACTTTATGTAACAGTATTTGCATTTCATGATTTTTAGAATTAGATATTATTCCTATCTATATAACTATTAGGTTACCTACTTACTTTATTTATATAATTAATAGTCTTATTATACCTCCTTATTTTATGTATATAATCAATAGTGTCATGATTCTTTTTATTTGACCTTTTCTTTTTTCTTTTTATTCGTCTGTCATTAAATTAATACAGAGATGTCACCTACTTTAAGAAGAATTTATGCGGCAAAAACTAATATTTATATTTTATATTATTGAGACCAGTTAATTTCAATCCAAAATTCTTTTATTCAATCTTTATTTCCGTGCTTAATAATTTTTTGTTTTATTTTCTTTATATTTCAAGATTAGTTAGCATGAGGAAAAAAAATTAAAAATTGATAACATTCATAACGAAAACTTGTAGTTATTATAAAAAATATAATTGTGAATCTTGAATCAATTAAATTTATATAAAACACTAAAATATTCTAATATTAAAGAGTTAAAATTATATAAAAGTTTTTAATAAATAAAGTTTATTTTATAAAACCATCGCCTCTTTACAACTAAACCAAAATTTCTAAACTTTATGATATTTCTCTAGTTTATATAAAATCTACGTGTTCACTAGATCAAAGAGTCAAATAAAGAAGTCTTTGTTTTTTTTTTTCTCTCTTTAGGTTTTGAGCATGTGGCTTTAGAATCATGTATAAGATTCAAGGTTGTTCTTGGTAATTTTTCATTGTTTTTTTTATCATAATGGTAGGCTTAGAATTCTAATTAGAAATTTTGTTGCTTGTCTTGGGAATCCCGTATATTTTGGTGATATAGGGAACCTTGTTTGAGAGAAACATCTTTGGTTAAGGTGAGGGAGCTGCATTATAGTTTAATTTTGTTTTGTTGTCATTTAGGGTGAGATTTTTCTTGAGGTCATGAAATTGAATATGTTTAGAGTTATCTTACTAATATGTTGTGATGAAGAGTTGAAATTTCATGTTAGGAATTGGCTCGTGATGTAAGCAAATCTTTGATTTTTCAATTAAATGAAAACAACACACAGGATCTTGAATTTTCATAATACTCACAATTCCCACATACACAGTAAAGGAGAACTAACCTGGATCCATTGTATAATCCTTCCTGTTTCTTTCTGTCAATTGTTCTCTCTCCTCTTACTCCTCTTTAATGTCTTTTTGATGATATAGAAGTTGTTGGATGTTTTTCTCTATCAGTCACAATTTCCTTTTCTCTTTTCTGAGAACGATACCTTCTCTCTTTCTTTTCCAGAAACTTAACTCAACTGAAGTCAAAAAACTTTTTTCCCTCTTTTATGATATTTAATTAACTTTAATAAAATACCAAAATGCCTTTTTTGAAGTGAGAAGAGAGGGATTAATTTTAATAACTCTAAAATAATCCCAATAACTTTAATACCTTATATTCTAATAATCATCACATTAAAATCTTTACATCAAAGTTATACTTTAAATTACATGAACCAATATTAATTATTAATATAATTTAACACGTGATTTATTGGTTGCTTTTGGCATGTTTTATTTGTGTAAATTGGTAATTTGGAGTAAATGATTCAATATGCATGAATGTGTACATATTTTGATGTGAGTTTTGAATGAGGTATATGGTATGATCAAACTATTATTTGAGAATGAATTCGAAAGCATAAGAGTGTGTGTGTTTTAAAAAATTTGGACTGTAATGAGTTATGGGATTTCGCTTTACATATGGTAATAACAATTGGAAATGATTGATTTTTGGCTAAGATATTGATTGAATTTCAAAATATTGCTTATAATTATGCTTGTATTGCTTAATTGTTTGGTGTGGTTTATATTGGCTTGAAATATGCAAAGTTTTTGTTATTTGTAGACTAATCTAACTTTTTAATTGATTATGTTTGTTGGTAATTGATTAATAATTGTAGGATTTGAAATCTATAGTCTCATAATCAATTACACCTTGTTGGTACGACTACTAATTCAAAGTTATTAAAATTTGAACTACATGAAACGAAAATGTTAAGAGAGTTTTTTTATTTGAGGTATGTAGAAAATATGTATTTTAGGAATGATAAATGTGGGTGATAGGAAGTGTAAAACATGTCAACGTGATGAAGTTATTTTATATATATATTTTATGGATATGTGTTATGAATATATGAATGAGGAGGTTATATCATACGAATAATGTTGAAACTCCTATATCGACTAAAGATACAATCAATTTATACTATCTAGGTACAAACCTCTCTTTACAAACTATTTTTATGGGGTTGAGCTAGACTTAAAATCAACTTATTTGTTAAAAACATGCAACAAAATATTTAGAACGTAAGCAACAACCAAGAGGGGGTGAATTGGGATACCTAGAAAAACTGAGTCTTTTTAAAATCTTCCCTTTTTATAAATTGATTTTACAAATAAAATCGATAGCAAAAATAGAAATAAAGAGTACAGAGAAAGAAAAAGATTGCGCAAGTATTTTTATACTGGTTCAGATCAAAAGATCCTACGTCTAGTTGTTAATCTCCCTAATGAACTATTCACTTGAATGAAATTTGGGGGAGAGTGATTGAATGAATTTGAGAGGATTTGAAGATAAATTTTTTGTTGTTTATTTGAGTGGATTTGGAGGTAAGTGAGAGTTAATTTGGAAGTAAATTTTTTTAATCTGTCACATAAATCAAATCCTACACTAATTCTCAAAACTTTACTTCTAAATTCAATCTCACTTACCTCCAAATTCACTCAAATAAACAATAAAATAATTTACCTTCAAATCCATTCAATCACTCTCCCCAAAACCATTCAAGTGAATAAGGCATAATAAAAGAGAGATTAACTTATAAACTATAATGAATAAACAAGTATAATAATAGAATAACAAAAAGATCAGATAACACATCTCTTAATAGATACACCTCCTTTTGACACACAGAAGGATAAACCACTTGATTCTGCTTTACATACATGCTTCACCACTTAGACTCATTAAGATAAGCACTTCCTTCTACAAGCACCAAGTGCACAAGCTCCCTTTTCACAAACATGGAGAGTTTCCCTTAAGCACACAACTCTAATACTCATAGTGAGAATTTCTTTTAATTAGGTTTAAATTAAGTATTTATAGACTCTTACATTTGAAAATTAGGTCAGAAAACTAAGAGTTGGGTTCACAACTGCCACTGATAATCGATTATCATAAGTGATACACGATTATTCCAAAAACGTTTTCAAATGACAATTTCTTTTTGTGATAATCAATTATTATCGGTGATAATCAATTATCACAAGGACATTTCAAAAATTCTTGAATTTAATTGGATTATCGATTATTATTAGTGATAATCAATTACATAGATGATTTTTTGAAAAATAAAACTTTTCTTGGGAGCTCTACTGCTTGAGTTCTACATATTGACTCTTGAACCACTAAATTGAATACAATACACAAATTATAAGACTTTAACATTTAAATTCTTAAGACCTTAATATATCTCTTGAATCCAAGCATCCTTTAATTTCTCAACACTTCTCCATGAAACATCATCATCAAAATCCTTTATTAAAGCAATATGTCCATCTTAATCTTTTTTTGCTAACAATCTCCCCCTTCTTTTTATGATGATTAATTTTTTTAAAGGGTTGTGATATGTCTTGTCCTTGAAGGTCTTGTTCTTAATGAACAACCAAGGAAAAATAATAATTAATCCAAAATAGAGAAAAATAACAAGATATCAACATAATCATATATATTCCCCTTAAATAGGTATCAATTATCACAAGATGTCAATCAAAATATTTCTCCTTTTTTTTATCATAATAAAAAAATTATGTAATCTTTATGCTTCCCTAAATTAGTTAATTCAAAAAGAATTTAACTCCATTTCAATCATTAAAATTTTACTCGTCCTAAATGTAATATTTCCCTTAAAATCTAAAAGAGATTCTTAAGATTTACAAAATGTTGTTTTTACTCTATAACTTAAGATAATCGATTATCACTCTTGATAATCGATTATTTTAGAGCCAACTCTGTATATTTGAGCTAAGATAAACATTTTAAGACCTTGGTAATCCATTATCCCCCGAAATAATTGATTATTTCTAGACACTTAAAACATATCTAAGATTCTTGAATCTTTTCAAAGCTCATAAAATTTTTACCAGGATACCATAGATCTTTTTTTTTTCCCTTTTTGAATTTTAACCTATATAACAAAACCAATGAATTTTGGTCCCTAAACTTTTATTTGGGTCCTTTGAGGTTAGAGGCAGATTACTTTATAACAGAAATCAAAACATATCTTCCATTTACAGTACCATAATGTTTTATTCTACATTTATTTGAAGTGTACCCCTTTTCATTCAATAAAAACATGTTATACAATTCATATTCCTAGAATAAGGCTTACCTTTTATACCCATATCCTACGTGGTTTTTCATTCCTATTTGCTTATTTTTATGGAAGTCATTTTTCTCAAAATTTGCTTTTCAAGAGTTTACTTTTAGTTGCCTCTTTAAGAAAATTCTAAAGAATATCAATATCTAACATATGACTTTTACAAGACTCACATTCAACATGTATATTTTTAATTTCTTTTGAATTTGAAATTTTGCTATTTAAGGTTTCCACTTCTTCTAAACATTTTTCAAAATTCTTTTGCAAGGTTTTATATTCTTATTTCAATTTTCTATTTGTATATTTCAATTTTTCAAGTTCAGCATACAACTCTTGGAAAACACAAAATAATTCATCATAATTATTTGACTCACAAAAAATACTAGAATTACTAACCTTGTTGCAACTTGATTCATTTTTTGGTAATAAACAAAGATTGGCTTCCTCATCCGAATCAGTAAAGCTAGATGAACTTAAGTTGTTATAATCCCAAGTGATGTACGTCTTCTTCTTCTTGTGAGATTTGTTTTAGTCATGTAATCCGAAAAAAATTCAATACTTTCTTCAATAATATACCTTTCAATTATTAAACCTTCAGGACGATATGGATTTTTGACACGTCCTTTCAAAATCTTCATATAACGCTCAATATGATACATTCATATTAAGTATAGTGGTCCACACAACTAGATTTTTATGACCAAATGAACAAGTAAGTGTATCATGATGTTAAAAAAAGATGGAGGAAAAAAAAATCTAGCTGACACAAGATGATAACAATCTCTCCTTGAAGTTCGTCTAACTTTGCAAGATCAATGATTTTACTACAAATAGACGAGAAAAATAAGTACAATCGAATTATGGTCTGTCTAATATTTTTGAAAAAATAATATATAAAATTAATTTGTAGTGAGTTTTTTTATTTATTTATATATTTTAAATAAATTTTATTATTAATTGATATGAAATTTTTAACCTATTATTCTTGAGGTATGTATATCCTATCTTATATGAGATTAATTACAATATTTTTTTAAATCTTAATAAATATATATATATATATATATATATATATATATATATATATATATATATATATATATATATTAAGATTAAATATTAATGGATGGTCTTATAGTAATTCAATAGTAGATAATTAATATGTATAAATATCTTTAGAATAAGATTTAATTTATAATTTAGATACCATATTAAAAAATAAACTTTAAATCTTACTAAATTATCACAGAACTTAATTATAAAATGAAATTTATATTTCTTTATATATTCTAAACTGAAATTAGAGGTGTGACTTCTAAAATATTATGAAAATTAAAGTTAAACCAAAACTAAAAATAAGAAATATTAAAATATGTGCAGCTATTAAAAAAATAGAAATAATATTCTATGTACCAAGCAATCACAACTCTTTAGTTACCATTGACTTCGGTCAAAATACTGAAGCATGTTATGCACAATGTATACACAAAGAATCGATTTTCTATAACAGACAATCTTCATCTATATCTGATTATCTATAAATTCGTGACCCAAGTAAACATTTCGTTCTCTTGTAAATTTATTTAAACATTTTCAGAATTAAATTTTAAAATGTATTTATGCATAAATTAAATTTTAAAATTTATTTATTCATAAATTAAAATTATAAAATTATTTCAGCATCGCTTTTCTAAATTTTTACTTTTAACTTATACATAAATTAAGTTAAACTTATAAAAAAGATATGCCTATTTTATTTTTCTCTTATAAATTTGTGTTGTCCTGACAGAATAAAATAACACTATGGTTTAACAACACGAGAATATAGTCAATCACATAACTTATAAACATAAGTTGGTATTTTGTGTGACAGCAATCTTGCCATTAAAATTTATACTTTATAATTTAGTCAAAGTCGTACACATCAAAATTGAATAAAAGTTAGCTTAAAAGCTACGATGGACTATATTTTTCAAAATCCAATCTATATCTAAATGAAATGCAATAAAACATAAAATTCATATCTATTTTAATTACATTAATGTAGATTTTTTTTTTAATTTGATATAAATTAGATTAAATTTAAAGTAAGTTGAGTTTGTCAATTATATTAAATATGATGTATGATTAACCTAAAATTAATGTAACTCAACTTATCTTAACATAATCTCTACTTAAGGTAGGTCTAATGTTTCGGTTGAATGTGAATTGAATTTGTCTTGGTTTGATCTAAGTTGGTTTGTCTCGATCTCACCTATAACTCAACTCTAATATCGATCTATCTCGATTCAACATATATCCAACACAACTTGAATGAATGTGGGGTTTGATTGACTCAAAGAGTGACTCGTCTCAACTTTAATTTGAGTTTTCTCATGTCAAAACTAGTTCGGGTTATCTCAACTTGGCTAATTGGGTCTAGACCAATTCGACTTGACCTACCACAAGTTGACTCAACTTGATTAAGGCCTATGCTATCTTGACTTGACACGATCATAAACAATCTTGTCTTGACCTAGGCCTAGGTAGTCTCCTTTCAACATAGGCTCAAGCGACTCAACTCGACTTGGACCCAAAGCTACTATAATCAACCTAGGCCTGAGTGTCTTGACTCAAATTGGGCTTAAGTTGTCTTAACTCAACATGAGCCTGTGGTAAATTAGCTTGACTTGGGTTAAGGCCAACTTGACTCGACCTAGGCTAAGACCAACTTGGCTTGACTTGAACCCTTGATGACCCGACTAGACCTAAGTCCAAACTAACTCACCTCGACACGTTCACTTAGTTAAACTTATATCTAGGTTTAGTTGACTCTGACTAGATTCGACTTGGTTTTGATTGAGTTAGGACTAACTTGGTCTTGATTGGGCTAGACTTCAACATGTTCTTGATTAGGTTAGGGTTGACCTAATCTTGATTGATTAGGATCAACCTAGATGTAGTCCAACTCAATTGAACGTGGATTGATCCTAACTTAGATTATTGTGGACCTACTCTGAGTCAAGTGAATGTGGACTCATCTTGACTCTACTCAAGCTAGGTCCATAACTTACTCTACTAGACTTTGGCTGATTTGGTCGACTTGGCTTGACTTACAATCAAACCAACTCGAATCGATCTTGTGTGAATTCAATCCGATTCTACCTTATTTAAGTTCTCCCAATCATCTATTTGAAATACTTAAATGCACTTTCGATTTTAAAATCTAAAAAACTATTCAATTTATATTCAATCCAATAAATGAATTAGGCTTAAAATATAAAAATATGAATTTAAGTCTAAGTTAACTAATATAAATTTTTACAATTGTGAATAATGAATGAGATTTCGTAATTTGAATTTTTAAGTCACTTTTGCTTTAATGACTTCATTAATTAGGGATGGTATACTATGTATGTATTGTATAATCCTATTAGCATTCTAAATAAATTGTTTTTCCTTGTGTTTGAATAAAAAAGGTTGAATTATTGTAGAAAAGGTAAAATAAGTACATGAATGTGATTGATTGTATGTTTATGGAAGGAGGAAGAAAGGTGGGCGAATGGTGAATGAGAGAGGTTAGTCATGCATATGCTTTGGATACAATCATCAAATGCATATTTCACCTTAGAGTTCTTATTCCTTTCTCATATTCTTGCCAAACCCATGCAATGCAAATGGATTCACTGTGTTTCCTTTTTCAACTCAAGTACATCAACCTATCATGGTCCCACTTTATGTCAAAGTCCAACCTAGCTATTTAGATTCTAGTCAAATTAATTACCAACCGTTAAATATAATTAAATTCTGTTTAAATTAACTTTAATCACATATTTTATATTATAATATATTTTACCTCACCAGAACCAAAACAACGGTAAAACTCTCTCTCTCTGCTATCACTAATAGACGTGAAATGATAAACTCTACTATTGTAATCTTAAGAGTATAGATTAAGTCCCTTGAATTACTTAAAGTAAATTGATATCATAACTTATCATAAGCTATTTTTCAACTCTTTTTTTCTGAAACAAATTATTCTTTAACAGTGCTTTGGTTACTGTTTTCGTCAAAGATAATTTAATGAGGTATAATTTTATTCTAATTTATTTCTTTTTGAGTATAATTAATAAGATTTTTATGCACTTACGTTTTGTCCGTGATTAAATTATGTATTTTCTTTTAGCAAAAATATATTGTACTATCTTCCAATACATTATTACAAATAATATATTATTATATATTAATTTTTTATGATATATAACAATTGATTATATAGCATATTTAAAACAAATAATACATGAGAAGTTGTATATTAGTTGTTATTAAATAATATAGGTAAAGAAAAAGTTATTAAAGTCGGTGAAGGTCAAGTGAACGCTAAATAAATAAAAAAATAAGAAAAAAATAATGATAGAGTACTCTAAAAGAAACATAAATTCAAAAATAATAATTAAATACTATGTGAGTTAGACCAACACTAAATAACTATATATGAATTAAAAATTAAACGAGGGATGTATTTATTTCATATTTCATACATTTTGCTTACCAACTTTCCATGCCAAACATTTCTTTTATTTTCTTTACCACTTTTCACGAACACATTTTCACTTTCCCGCTCGATTTTATGGAAAAGCTGGATGCCTGGATTTGACATTACAATTAAAAGTCTATGAAAAACACAATTTCTTTTTATTTTAAATTATTTCTATTAAAAGTCTATGAATTAAAAAGACAATTTAAATTGTTTTAAATTATGTCAAACCGTCTCTAAATATAATATTTATTTAAAAGGACATTTAGCGAGGATCAGGTTGTCTACATTTATTTAGAATAGAAAACAACTAGTGAGGGTTGAGAGTGAGTTACATTCATGCTATTGCCAATTTTTCTTTTCCAAAAAAAAATATATATAGCTGAAGGTTCAACGTACACTATTTGTCAATTATTAATTAATATATAAATTGTTTTATCATTGTGATTGATGTTCCTTGAGTCGATTTTTCATATATTTACAAAACTCATTAGCCATCCTAGTATCCTTGATTAGAGGCTAGGTCACATACCTATACAAAGTTGATGCTAATGCATTCATTTTTTTTTTTATTTGTGGGATTCTAAAAATGCTAATTGTGACATATTTTGAAGGAATATCATCATATCATAATTTATTATTTTATAAAGATGTTATGTAATTTAACATATTTATATCTCTTTCTATACTATACATATTATACAAATATTTAAATTCTAATTGATTTGAGCATCACAGATTCTTTTACAAGTAAAATTTTCTTCTGTTTCTCTTTAGAACTCAGAGTTTCCATATCTAGAGACATAGTTCGACTCATAAACCTTACATTAAAGACATTTGGGTAAAATATGCTAAGAACATAAATCATCATATTAAACAAACAATACAATAAATAGATGAAGTCTAACAAATTTTAACATTTTGAAATTGATCTACAAAATAAATACTAGGAAAATATCAGGTCTCTAATTAAGATTATGCTACTACTTATGCCCACTAATTTGTCATTTGGCATTGTTCTATCAGTTATGGTCACTGCACTCGTGCTCGTGATTTGTATCAAATGTCCATCTTTTAATAGTTCACATCTTTTAGTTATATACATGTTTTATACATCCTTCATGAGCTGCAATATTATTGTATATTGCCACCACCATAGTAGCATAAGCTCATAGAAAATACCATCTACTGTTTGATTTTCTACAAAGAAAAAGAAATAAGAGGAAACACAAAAAGCCTTCCATGATGTTAAAAATATCAAACATTTCAATCCTTCAATGATCTTTTAAAAGGGTTTTGGTTCCCTTTCCATGTGGATCTCATAAAAACATGACATATGGATGGGTCAGAAACAACAAACACAATATTGAATTGGTGATGGCAAAGCTTTTGTGCAGCCTAAAGTGTCTAGAGAAAGTGAAATGTGAGCTTGATCAAGTGGTTAGTCATGGAAGAGAATGACATAAACAACCTTCTATACCTGCAATTCATGTTTAAAGAAACACTTCGATTGCACCCTTCTATTTCGTTGTTTGTTCCTCGAAAGGTCAGGAAGGACACACACTTCATGGGATACCACATTTCAAAAGATACTCAGGTTTTGGTGAATGCTTAGGCCATCAGGAGAGACCTTATGTATCGGAACAAACCTTTGACTTCAATGGCAAGAAGATTGAAAGTCTTCTTGATTAATATGAATGATGGTACGAAGGAGTACTCGTGGTTGGAAATGCTAACCCTTTATTTTAAAGGACATCGAAGAAACGTCCATGAAAAGAAAGACAAAAGGATCCAATGACCTCGTCATCAAATGTGCATGTTGTTTTTGAAAATAGTGAAGCACAACATTCATATCAAATAGTGGTTTGATCATCTATCTATGTGGAAGAGCACGATTTGTCCTTGAAGTAATAGAAACAAAAATTTCACATTTATGAGAGATAATATCAATTTGTATATAGAGTTTTTTAGGGTTAAATATGTTTTTATTTTTTAAATTTCATTAAAAATTAGAATTAATTATTCTTGGAAGGTATAATTTAGTTCCTCAACTTTAGAAATGTTTGTATTTAATTCTTTTAACCAAATTTTGTTAAGCTTATTTGATATTTTAAATGTACTTCATGATAACATTTGGGTTTTTTACACTGTTTGACACATTTTTTTTTTCAATTTTAGTTGAAAAACGTGTTTAAAATTTCAAATAAACTTAACAAAATGCAATTAAAAAGACTAAATTTACATAGTTTTAAAGATAAAGAACTAAATTAGTCTAAAATTTTGAAAAAAAATTAATTATAATTTTCACTTGAAATTAAAGAACAAAAACATATTTTAACCTATTTTTTATGGTATTGTAAAAATAAGTTTTACTCAAACCCACCTTTTAATATGGTAACAAAATTTAAGATTTGTTAGTATTTTATCTTCACTTTTGAATTTATTTTAACAAGATTGGTTATAATTAGTGTTATTGTTTAATTAAGTTTTAAATTTTATAAAAAAAAAAGTTTACATTGAATTAAATTACATATTTTAAAGATAAAATTTCAAGTTTAATTAAAGAACAAAACACAAATATCTAAATTTTTGGACACGAAAATAGACTTTCATGTGCAATGTTTGTTTGTGGTAAAACGTTTTCAATCATTAAAGGTCAATTAAAGAGTGTGGAGATAAAATCTTAAAATGCATTCAATTCAATGCAATACAATGGATTGGCTTTATCTACTCTCATACACTGTACATATTAATTTCTTAGACTGCCCACACACATTTAGTTCTCACTTCTTAATTTAATGAACATTACTACTTATAACTTTCTAATATTTTAATAAATTTTAATCAATAATATTAGTCATGTTAACTATGAGCAAGGTTTTTAAGTACTCAAAATATAGGTAATGATGTTAACTATATTTTGTACTACTACATCCATTCTAGTAAGGTTAAATGAATTGTCATATTATGTTTTATCCACATTTATTAGATTTAGAAGATTATTGATCATTGATTTTAAAAAAGTCCATTATTCTATTTTTCATTATCGTTTTAAACTAAATAAAATTTAAATATATATAAGAATTTTTGCAAGTTGAAGTTTATTTTATAAGAAAAAATTACGCCAAACTCATGGCAAATAGCAATCTCTTTTTAAGGAATGTAAGCTCGGTAAGATTTTAATAGAAATAAATTTTAAATAGGTAAAAATATAAAAACTTTATAAATTAATTATTAGTATTTATTATTCATTTCATTTTAAATTTTATCTTTCTAAATTTTAATTTTGATTAAGAAATGTATTTCTTTTTTTTTCTTCTCTTAGAACTGTGAAAAGTTAAACAATTTTCATTTTTTTGTTTGTTTAAAAAGTAAATCAGGCTTCATTTTACATTTAATTTCGATGTGTATATTTTTTATATAAATAGGGCTTAAAGCCCAAATTGAAAATCCTCGGCAATGAAATCAGCCCATCTCATGAAATTCTGTCCAATACGGTCTAATAGACTACATCCAAACATTGATCCAGGTGTTTAGTGAAATTTAAATTAATTAAATTTAGAATGTGTAAATAAAATTTAATATTTTGATTCAAGAATTTTGAATGGATGAAGTTAAAAATAATTAGTAAATTCAATGTGACTAATTTTAAATAGAAAATGATATTTAAAAATTTTAATTTTGTAATTTTTTTTTCTGTACTTTGTTGAGAAACCTACTTAATGAATTTTGACTGGCTACGCATACAGTACTTTAATTTAATTAAGTATCTATTAATATAAGATAATTCATAATGAAATAAAATATATTTTTCCCAACCATATGGCTCAAAATCCAAACAAAATGGTAATACATTAACCTCATCTCATACAACAATGAAAGACAAATAGTCTATTAAATTTGAAGGAAATAGAATAAATCTATAAATTATTTATTGCGTACTATAAATACTAAAAAGAGAAGTTCCATTTAAAAAATAAATACATGCAAACTCCATTGCCAAGTCTTCCATAAAAACTCTAGATTGTGCTTCTGCATAACAAAAGGATACCGTTAAAAGTTATTTGAATTAAACTTAGAATTCAAATATGAGTGATTAGTTTTAGTTTGATTTCATTTTTGTGATTTTTATTACTTGTTAAATACCTTTTACAAAAATAAAATTGTTAAACATTTTTATATTAAATATTTTATAATAAAAAGTTGTGAATCTAGAGATCTACGATATGATTTTTTTTATAATTATTCATATAATCATAATTTTAACTTTATTGTATATTAATAAATAAATAAATAACATTATCTTATAATTAAAAGTTATGATATAAATTTATGATTATATTTCATTAAGTATAAAAATATTATAATTGAAAAAATACCATAAACAACATTAAAGAGATACTTTCCATTGCTAATTAATTTTAAACGCATAATATTGTATTTAAATATAAGACGTGGTCATTTATATTCACTTTTTTCTTTACTTTAAAATCCGAGTCTTGTTCAGTTGCAAAATAAATAAATAAA
Organism: Vigna mungo; assembly: GCA_036885675.1. NCBI lineage: Eukaryota > Viridiplantae > Streptophyta > Magnoliopsida > Fabales > Fabaceae > Vigna > Vigna mungo. Next base: position 27,596,016 of record CP144695.1, on the reverse strand, counting down.
TAAAATCGATGTTAATAATGTTTTTTTGTTTTGATTGATCTGTGGTTATATTTTAGTCATTTTAAACGAGTTAAATGTATATATCTATAATAATGTATGAATTCTTTACTTAATGTATATAACCATTATCATTAATTTAATTTAATTATTATTTTTAAAATATATAACAACGAAGTTACTCTTGTTCACTATTATAATTATATATAAGTGAGCATATATAAACAAATTCTCAAAAAATATTTATAAAATGTTGTAATAATTATCTTGTTTTAATATTTCATATTTTTTTTCTGCACCTCATAAGTAAACCCTTGACACATAAAATTAATATCATCATCAAATAAATATGTAAAATTAAATCTTTTATGAACAAGAAAAATAAAAAGTAAATTATTGTTTAAGGTAACAAAAGATTATATCAAGTAATTAATGCTGAATGACACCAAGAAAACTCACTTATGAATTCAAGTATGAAGTAAAAGAATAACAAAAGTAAAATAAAAATAAAAGAATTATGTTTGAATTATATATAGATTAAAATATGAATTTTGTTTTTTTCGAATAATGCAAGGACAGCCCACTCCATCCGTCGTTAACCTACACAAACTACAAAGACTATAAGTTGTGTAGAAACGACTTAAACAAGTCAATAAACTAAAATACAAAATTCGCTTAGCATTTTTTCTTACAAACTCACATGCCTATCTACTTGTGTGTATGTATTCACAAAAAAATAAAATAAATTATAAACCCTAAGATATGTAATCAATTATCTTATTACTTCTTTCTAACACTCTCTTTAACATTCATCATATATGCATACAATATTTCATTCTTTTTTTTTTTCAGATTCCATAGAGATCTTAAAATAACCATTATTCATTTTTAAAATTAATCAAATGTATAATATGATATTTTACTATCCATGTTTTAATTAAAATAATTTATAAAAGTATTGTAGTGGTAAAAATTATTAAGACATATAATAGTGGATTTAAATCTCCACGTAATGTTAAAAATGTGTTCGGCTAAATTATAATATATATATTTTTTATAACTTAAAACCTACACTACATATCATGTGATTTATTTCCCAAAATTTTATAGTTTCTTTTAGAGTTTATTTTAAAATATTTGAGGTGTATATTAAATGGAAACTTAACTTATTTTGTTTAAAAAAATATGTTAAATTTATTAAAATCAATTAATATAGTTTGGAAATGATATGGAAAAATAATTATATTTGTGAGAACCTCAAATTATATCTCTTTCTCTTTCAGAAAGTCTCTTCTTTTCCTTAGTTCTATTTTCTCCAAAAATCCTCTTTTCTATCATAAATTTTTTATTAAATTCTAATCCTTTTGAAGATTCACCACCACTAATGTATACGAAAACATCTTCTATCTTTTTTAAAAAGTCATCTAACATTTCATATAACGGAAATGCAAATGCAAAGGCTTATCATAACATGGAAAAACATTCATAAGATATCAATAGAAAAACTTTTATTGAAAGCTAATAAGATTATAACAACGAAGATAAAGATCCATACATAAACTTGCATCTTCTAGGACAACAGTGGAATTGTTTTATTTTTGGAATCATAGTCCTTATTTCTTATAAACTTTGCTTCTATTAGCTAATTCAAATTAATAGGGTATTTGAGCTGTTTAGTAGTTGGATTGAAGAGTCCCCAAAATTTCTCAAAGTCTGGTTGCTTCTGATTTTCATCAAACATGGCAAACACATATGTTTCAATAGGTTTACCAGGCTTCTTTGGAGTTCCATTTTTGACATGTTGAACCAAGTTTGTGTTGTATTTTCTAGCATTGTCAAGTGAAGTTGCAGTGCCACCAGAAGAGGGCCATCCACTCTCAGACACAACTATGTTCACTGAGCCACCTCCTACTTTCTCCAATGCAGAATAAGCAGCATCCACCATAGCATCAAAAAGGTTTTGATAACCAAGTGAACCATCATTCACCACCACCGAAGGAGAGGTGAAAAGTGAATAATCAAGACCAATAGAAGGTTGGTTAACGTAACTGAAATAAGTGTAAATATTAACCAACAATGGCGAGTTATTATTTACTAGAAATCTGATGACACCATCAAGATATGCAGCTCTATAATTAGACTTGAAGGAGCCTTTTGATGGAGGGTATGATTCTGCCAAGGCACCAAACTCAATGGCAGTGGAAACTTTTATTTGGTTTCCGAGGCCTGCTGCAGAAATGGCACTTTGAATGTTTTGCATTGCAGGCACCACAAACTTTGCAGATGAATCTTCAGGCTTCACTTCATTTCCCACAGCTATGTATCTGAATCTGACATTGGCAAAGTTTTTAATGTTGTCTTGTACCCATTTGTTTGCATTGGCTTGGCTAGCTGCTAGATTTTGGAGGTTTTCCTTTGGAATGTCTAACAGTAACTGAATAGTGGAACCTCTCAAAGCTTGAAGAACTTGTGGATTTGGATCGTAGATTCTCATCCTGCGAATGTTGTATTGATTGTAGAGTGCCACAACTTCACTGGGGGATGGCAAGTTGTTACCAAGTCTTCCATAACATACTCCAGATTGTGCTTCTGAGTCAGACAGAGCAAAATAGTACCATTAATGAATACATAACCACGTGCATGATTTTCTTAGCATTGAAATACAATCAATAATTAGTTTAATGTATTTAGTTTTTAATCATATATAAAAGTCGTCTATATTTAAATAGTATTTTTAAGTTTTAAGATTTAAATATCTCTCCGGTAGTTTTTTTTAACTTGCCATTGGTGCAAAGAAAGTGTAAAAGAAATGATGATTATCGAAAGAGGGTGATACCTGTTATGAGTGAATTAGTGATTAGAAGCACAAAGAGAAGGAGTATATTAGTGATGGAAGAGTGAGATGGAGCCATGTATGATGAGAAGAATGTTATAAGGAAGAAGAAACAGAAGAGGGAATTGCAATTTAGGCTTCAAAAGTAGTTGCTTTATATAGAGAAATAAGGTAGGTTGGTAATTTGGTGCATTTAATTTTTGTTCTGCATTTTCTATGGCGTCAATGTCAATGACGGGTCAAGCACTGCATCATCCACGAAGTGGTTCTAATAGCAACAAAGACAGCTTTGAGTGGATGAGGAATATCAAATCTCAGAGGGTGATTATATATCCAGCAATTTGTTTATGCTCTTCTCACCTTGTCACTGTTAAAAACATTTAAGAAGAGTAATGATAAATCTCCATCTCAATAATTTTGATTCGGGTGAAAAAAAAGGACAAATAGTATAGTAAATGATGTAATGAAATTAATAAATAAATTACTAAATCCAACCCTCTCCCGTACGTACTTCCATTTGAGTTTCAGAAGTGTGTATACAATTTTAAAATATAAATTTATAAATAGATATTTTAAAAGTTTTCAATCCTTTAAATAGAAATGTTGGAATGTGTTCTTACCATAGTATTGAACGAGGTTATGTAGATAGATGGAAAGATTCGAGTGCTTTTGAAGTCTTTCACGTATATTCCAAACATTGGAACATGAAGAAAGATTTACTTGCAAAAAAATTTTCGACATTCAAATTAATAAATAGAGTTTTAAGATTTATGAGAACAGAGTAATGACTACAAGAATGAGTTAGTATTCCCAAATTAATATCATTTGTATTTATAAGATTAACATGAATCATAGACTTATGTTATCAATATATGTTGTGTATCAAATAATATCATTGAAATAATATTGATCTCAAATGAATAATAATAACAAAATGATACCTTAATGTAAATAATAACAATAATATCAAACTAGTGAAATTAGTTATAATTGCGTGAATATATGAATATTCTCCCGTTAAGTATTTTGGGTTGTTCCAAGATGAAAAAGGCTTAATGGGTCTCCTTGGACCGCACTCTTTAGTATATCTATTAGCTCGGATAAGTACATAAACCCAATAGTATTGAGAGTTTGATTAATATATGAGTGGTGATCATGACTGATCTCTTAATCGAGCTATGCCAAACTTGTAGAGTTTGTAGGTGGATTAGCCGCTTAATCGAACTGTATGAGTGCCATTATCTAAGGATAGTTTTTTCTTTATGCTGCTGACTTGGCGGTCTTAGTACTGCCAACTTAGACAGGCTTTATGTTGTATTGTCGACTTCGGTAGACTCTATTAGGTGCCATCTGTTTACGGGCATGCTTTTGTGTGCATTCGTGATTGTTTGGATTCTGCTACCAGGGATGGGAACATGCTTAACTAACAACAGAGGATGTATACCTGTTACATGCATTAAGAGCAAAGATTCCTACAAATTGGATCTCTGTCATCAGTGATCATATGATTAAGGTCAAATAAATAGAAGATTTATCATATTCCTTATGTTGTCTTCATTAGCAAGGTTCTAAGACATATTACTTTATTGACCTAACTGATGGAGTAACCTTGAGATGTTCCAAGAAGAACATGATTGAAAAGTTGGCTCTACACCACATGGGACTTAGAAAAGATGAGAATGGTTGGTCATTCAAAGATGAACATGTTCCTGTGATTGATGAAGCTGAACCACTGGGTGTAGACATGTTTGAATACAACTTCAAACCATAATTTGAGTTTGAAAAATTTGTGATTGATTAGTTCAAGAGGCAATTTGTCAAGCTGCCCAAGATTCAAAAGTCTTTGGCCAAAGCACATAGAAAGCTGATGAAAGTCTTGGAAATCAATCCTTTTAGAGGCACTTCAGAGGATGATAATGATGATGTTGAAGACCAAAGAGAAGAGGAGTTTATTGAAATCTCATACTCATATTAGGAATATGTTATTCCCTCTTAGTTGAGACACTTGACTTACTTATTTCCATAGAATAAATGAAAGAGTTAAAAAAATCTTTACATAGATAATTTTTGGGTTAAATATGTTTTTAGTCTCTATACTTTGGGGCGATTTTGGTTTTAGTCCATTTTCAAACTAAGGTACAATTTTGCCCTTCAAGTTTAGAAAACTCTAGTTTTAGTCATTTTTACCAAATTTTATTAACTTTATTTGGTGTTTCAAGCACGTTTCATTATAACATTTGGATTGTTTACACTGTTTGACACATTTTTGCTTCAATGTTAACTGAGAAACGCGTTTGAAACAACAAATAAAGTTAAAAAAAATTTGGTAAAAAGGACTAAAACCAAAGTTTTCTAAAGTTGAAGGACTAAATTGTATCTTAATTTGAAAATGGACTAAAACCAAAATCACCCCAAAATATAGGGACTAAAAACATATTTAACCCATAATTTTTTATATGTTAGTGGAAGCAATTTTTATTATTAATATATATATATATATATATATATATATATATATATATATTAAAATTTAATTTTATTAGTGACAAAGGAATTATAAATAATAAGATAAAATTAAAAATGATAAAATAGTATAAAAAATATTAATCTAAATATAAGTTATTTTGTAATATTTTATTAAATGAGGAAGTTATAAAAGAATATAATTAAGGATGCAAAATAGAGTATAAGCAAGTTAGTCTAAACGTAAAACAGAGATAAAAAAATAACTTCTATGCACAACAAAATAAATATAAATAAAAAAGAAAATATAAAATAAAACAGATAAAAACAAAATAAAATAATTTCCATGTATATGGGACAAGAAAATAAATATAAATAAAAAGTAAATTATAAATGTTAAATAACTAAAGACCAATTTTTGGGACACTTGTCCACAAAATAAATATGAAAAAAAAACAATTTGTATTAATATATATATATATATATATATAATTTGTTTTTAAAATAGTAATATTTTATGAAATAAAAGTAAAATATAATTTTTAAATTTAATTTTATTAATTACCAAATAATTATAAATGAGAAAGATAAAATTAAAAAGGAAAAACTGTTATAAAAAGTTAATGTTTTAAATATAACTGATTCTTTAATAATTTATTAAATGTTTAATTAATTAGAAGTTATAAAAGAATAAAATTAAGAATAAAAAAAGTATAGGTAAATTAGTTTAAAAATAAAATAAATACAAAAGTTAAAATAACTTTTATACATGTCTGATAAAAAATAAAATAACTATGACAATAAAATAATACAAATAAAAAATTAAAGTGTCAAAGAATTAAATAATAAATTTTTGAAACATTAATAAACTAAAAATTATAATATTTTTATATTATAATAATAGATTATAATGAGTAATATAGATCTGAAAAAAAAGACTTGACTTGGCTACATATGTTGTGAATTGCAGTGACGGGTCAAGCACTGCAGCCACTAATTAATGCTTCCATTTTAGTGTTCAAAATAATTAATAAGCTTCTCATCTTGCCAGGTAGTTTCCTTGAATGCAGGGAAACATGCACCTTAGAAAACTAAATTTGTACTTATGTTTTTTATTCGTCATGGTTTTTTGTAATTATTAACATCATAACATGGAAAAACATTAAATATATATATAACTTTCTGGAATGGGTAAACAAATTTGCAATTGGATTGAGTTCAAGAAAAATACTAACAAGTTGCACGAAATCACGAAAGGATTTGATTGAAACCACGAAAACATCCTGCTTATGACATGTTGAATTATTTTGACATATATGTTCTAAGACAATCTTATTCTCAATAATAAACCATATTAAAAAAATTGTAAAATACATACTTTGCATTAGAGTAGAAACAACTATAACAACAATGTCTTTAAAATGAAGATGAAGCTAGAAGACCAAAAACAGTATCAATGCATTGCCATAGTATTCGAGTACAAAGTCTCAATAATGCTAATAAAACTTAATCAACATGCAATATTTAACCACCAAATTTGAAAAACGGTCATATAACACTGTAGTTAATGTTACAAAATATATGAAAAGAAAATTAAACATAAATATTCAGTTCTGAGATTGGGTTCTACTTGTTTCAAAGAGTTAAAACCTCAGAATGAAAGAAAAATAGGATTATATCTTGTTGCATCACCTTACAACTTTATATTTTACAATTTATATATAACAAAACATGTTCTGTTACTAACATCGAAAGAGAACACTATTCTACCAGGCTGAGCTTCCTTTTCCTCTCTATGCTTCTAAGGTCTGTGCTTCCCTCACCATCGCACCTCTCCTAATACTCGGAAACAAGTAAAGTTAAAATGATTGTGATCACCATGCTGTTGCAAAGAGTTAGAAACCTTTAATTATACTATGGTTAAAAGTTTCATTGCACACCAAGTTTAGCTTAGGATCGAATTATCTCATTTCCTAATAATACCTAGCAAACCGGTCGATCAAAGCATAGAATTAGGACTAAAGACAATTATTTTAAATTAAAGCACAATCATTATCACTTTGACCATAATTAGGTCAGTGTTAATTCGAAACTCATTCAAAAATCTATAAATATAGATTTAAGGTATTATGGTAGTTAGTTACATTTAATACACATTTGTTGTTAGACTGTCAAATTTATATTGACTTTGACATCAAAATACTTTACACAAATAACCTTTTAGTTTGACTAAAGAGTGATTCAAGTAAAGTGAAGGATAACCTAAACAAAGAGTTGAATAAATCTTGGATAATTATTAATCTTGACTCACCAATCAAAACATATAAATGAGTTGATAGTTTTTTATATTTTTATATTATTGTTTTTATAGTTGTTGGAAGTTTCAGGTCGACTAGAGATAAGACCAAACTATAATATATAAATAAGTGTAAATCTCACTTTAAAAATCGATTTTGTAGGATTGAGTTAGGGTTGCATAATTATATATATGCCAATCTATAGCATAAAAAGATTATATAAATATCCCAATGAATAGGAAAAGTTTTATTGAAAGCAAACTGTGCTAGTAGATGGGTAATAAGATTCCAACAACTGACATAAAGCTCCATACATAAACCTGCCTCATCCAGGTCAATTTGGAATCATAGCCCTTATTTCTTAACTTTGCTTTATTAACTAATTCAAATTAATAGAGTATTTGGGCTGTTTATCTGGACGGAAGAGCCCCCAGAATTTCTCATAATCTGGATGCTTCTGATTTTCATCAAACATGGCAAACACATATGTTTCAATAGGGTTATCAGGTCTTTTCGGGGTTCCATTTTTGACATGCTGAACCAAGTTTGTGTTGTAAGTTCTAGCATTGTCAAGTGAAGTTGCAGTGCCACCAGAAGAGGGCCATCCACTCTCAGACACAACTATGTTCACTGAGCCACCTCCTACTTTCTCCAATGCAGAATAAGCAGCATCCACCATAGCATCAAAAAGGTTTTGATAACCAAGTGAACCATCATTCACCACCACCGAAGGAGAGGTGAAAAGTGCATAATCAAGACTGATGTCAGTAGGGTTGTTTATGTAACTGAAATAAGTGTAAACATTAACCAATAATGGAGAGTTATTGTTCACTAGAAATCTTATGACACCGTCAAGATATGCTTCTCTATAACTAGTGTTGAAGGAGCCTTTTGATGGAGGAAATGATTCTGCCAAGGCACCAAACTCAATGGCAGTGGAAACCTTTATTTGGTTTCCGAGGCCTGCTACAGAAATGGCATTTTGAATGTTTTGCATTACAGGCACCACAAACTGTGCAGATGAATCTTCAGGCTTCACTTCATTTCCCACTGCAATGTATCTGAATCTGACATTGGCAAAGTTTTTAATGTTGTCTTGCACCCATTTGTTTGCATTGTCTTGACTAGCTGCTAGATTTTGGAGGTTTTCCTTTGGAATGTCTAACAAAAGCTGAATAGTGGAACCACTCAAAGCTTGTAGAACTTGTTGATTTGGATCATAAATTCTCATTCTACGAATGTTGTTTTGATTGTAAAGTGCCACAACTTCAGTGGGGGATGGCAAGTTGTTACCAAGTCTTCCATAACATACTCCAGATTGTGCTTCTGAGTCAGATGGAACAAAATAGTAACAATAGTGATCAGTAGATCAAATACTACTACCTGGCTTCTCAATGAAATACCTCACTTGCATTGCATGATTGTCTTGCCATAAAATGTGTTTAGTTTTTAATAACATATAAAAGTAGTCCATTCTAAATGATATTTTTAATTTTCAATAAAATTTAAATATACTTTTTATCTCGCAAATTTAGAAGATAATTTTTTAACTTCTATAATTTGAAAAAAATTAAATAGTCCCTTTATCTAAACATCTAATACATAAACTTCTCAAAATAAATAATTTAGAAGGAAAACAAAGCATGTACTTGACATCAAAATTCAATTTGAGACTTATATGTCACCGCTACATATATTTAATTGATATTAGCTTCAATATTTTATCCTTACAAAACTTTTTGTAAAACAAGAATTTAATTTATCAATAAACCGTTAATTAATAATTATTATAAACTAAATTCACAAAATTTTATACATTTAAAAAGTTAGTAGATAGTCCATATAGTATCTTGTTTTCACCAATAATGTCTTGTTCAAGCCGAAAGTAAATGGCTAGATAACATTAAAAATAAATAATATTTTTGTCGATTTAATATAAACTAACTGAAATGATTATTAAAAAATAATAAAATAAGCATTAACTTAATAAATATTAACTAAAATAAATATTATAAAATAATAAAGTTGGTGTCAACTTAACAAAATGTAAACCAAAACAATTATAAAATGATAATAAGTTAGTGTACACGAACTGAAAGTATATTTATTTATTTTTAATATTTATATTTATTTAAGTTAGTATTAAGTAATATATTATTAATTCGTGTGTTTTCTTAACAACAAAAGTTAGTGTCAATTATTTTTAATCTAAAGATTTAAATTTAAAGATAATAAATATTTTCATTCACATTTTTTCACTCTGACTTTCAACTTTATTATGGGAACATTCTTAGAATCAACTTTCAAAAATCAATGCTAACATAGTAATGGTCACGATTTAAGAGACCCATGCTTGTGCGATATAAATCCAAACACTATTAACTATTTAGTGTTGTCTTTTGTTTATTATTATTGACCTTTTTATCATTGCTAAATACTTTGTTTTTCTTGTAAAACTATTTGTATTAATACAAAATCATTTAATAATCTATATTTGAAAATTGATGTTAATTATTTATACTTATAAAGAATAAAAATAAGAATTCGTTAGTTATGGTTAGTTTTGATAAAAAAATTTAAAAAAATATGAAAAACTAATGTAAAAAGTCTCATTCAACAAAATATATTGTAACAAAATTGTTAATAGTTGTAATAGTTCATATATTCTTAATAACTGTATTATTGATACAAACTACTTATATAATTAATTAATAAATAATCAATATGAAACCTAATTGGTGTCTATCTCTCCTTGTAATTACTTATTTTCTATACTATAAGCACAAATTATTTGAAAGGAAATATAATATCATTGTGGCAAACAACTAGATGGAGCGTAATAATGTATATGGCAGTTTCATTTTCCACTAAAAATTAGAATTTTGTTGTGGTGGAGGTTTTTATTCAAAGATGGAGATGCGAGAGATCACGGTAGGTGCTTGAGTGAACTTGTAGTTCATCGTTATAATGTAACGTTTTGCGATTTTGGTACGAAAATGGTTTTATGATTTGGACTGACTTTTTTTTTTCTTTGTAGGCTTGCGTGGTGCGATGATGAACACAAGGATTTCATGATTTGAGTTTTTTTATTCGTGATGGTAGTTGGTTTCTGGTTATGGGTTTATCTATTTGTAGGTTTGAGGCGAAGATGATGGCCTCTGATTACGTTGTGGTTTTATGTGGTGGTTGACAAAGATGGAAAGTTTGAACAGGTGGAGGAAATCTTGCGATTTAGGGTTCCTGATTTGGAATTTTGCAGTGTTATCAGGATTCCTGATTTGGAATTTTGCAGTGTTCTCAAACTATTACGGTGGCTATCATGGTAACAAGGGTTTTTTGTTTTCAAGTTCTTTGGTGCGAAGAGATTTGAACAAACTTGGATTTGAGTTTTCAAATGCAGGTTGCTCGTGGTTGTTCGATAAAAATGAACAGGCTCGCAGTGGCTATTGCTAGCTGATTTGCGAGGTTGAAGGAGATGATGATGGTGGGTTCTGATGCTGATGACTTTCGCGGTGGTCAGATGGCGGGTGATTGTTTTGATGGTGGCTAGGGTTTTAGGGAGTGAGAAGTTGAAGGTGATGATTCAATTACCATGTTTCCACGTCAATCTTCATTTAAGTTTTGCTTCATATGTAAAAAAGATACTTCTTATTTATTAATAGTTCACGCGAACACTAGACGTCGTCATAGAAAAAGATCAAATTAAACAAAAATTATAAAATTTGAGACCATTTTGAGCATATGAAAAAGTCTGATGACTACTTTAAATAAAACCCAGAAAAATAAAAATCAAAATAAGTATTAAGTTAATTAAAATTTTTGTACTTGTTGATTTTTTTACCGTATTAGCAATGAATTATGTCAATACATATTATACCGAATCAAATATTTATCCAATTTTGTTTAAAATTAGAAAATGAAAGTAAAAGATACTCACATGTATGAAATTTTTCTTCTTCTTAAATGTAGCCAATGAATAACAGAAGAGATAATGAGATAAATATCTGATAATGTATAAATATTATATATGTTGTGTGTCGTTGTGATCCTACTTCCATTCATGAATGCATGGAAAGTGTAAAAGAAATAGTGAGTGTTGAAAGAGAGGGTGATACCTGTTATGAGTGAATTAGTGAATAGAAGCACAAAGAGAAGTATATTAGTGATGGAAGAGTGAGATGGAGCCATATATATGATGAGAAGAATATAAGGAAGAAGAAAGGTAATAATTGCAATGTAGGTTTGAAAAATAGTTGGTATATATAGAGAAAGAAGTTGGGTTAGGATTGAATTTTTGTTGTGCATTATTTCTATGGCGTCAATCTGGATTGCATCATTCACCAAGTAGCTTCAATAACAACAAAAGACAGCTTATTACACTAAATGATTTTTTCTCATATGGTGGTTACCCAGCAACTTGTTTATGCTCTTCTCAGTCTTATAAAACATTTAAAGAGAGCAATGATAAATCTCCATCTTAATAATTTTTTATTGGGTGAAAAAAAAGACAAATATAGTCAATGATTAATGAGATGAAATAACGAGATAAAATTGAGATGAAAGAAAAGAAAAAGTGCATATATTCATATTTTTTAAGTTATAGTCACTGTTTAACAGCTAACTTGGTTGTTTTCATTGCAAGAGGTAACAAATGCAAAAAAAAAAAAAAAAGATAAGCAAATTGATTAACACTATCTTTTAATCAAGTAGCCAAAGTTCAAATCTTAATAATTTTGATTTATTTATAAAATAAAATACTGTTAGAAAAGAAATGTCCATAATGGGCCATAATTACCACAAAAAGAGGTAATATAAATATTTGACAATATTTTGGATTCATTTACTACTTTTAAGGTCTGAAGGCTGATTGTAAACAACAGCTCAAAACTTAAGAATGAAAAACTGGAACTGAGTTTCATGGTTTATTTTTTTCAAATGAGCAAAGCCAGCTTTATATTTTAGTGAAGTATTACTTTTTTTTCTTTTATTTTACATAAGTAATAAAATGATAACTGTTTTTAGATTTAAGATATTAGGATTTTAAAATATACTGAAGGGTTGAACAGAACATAAATTATGTCGACCATACATGGAATCTCCAGTGGATATTACTAGTATAAACATAAGTGTGTTGGACCAATTGTGCCTATTTTTTATTATGATAATAGAAATATTTATTATAATACAAAAAAATTATTAAAATAAATATTTTTATTATTTTTTATAATTTTATATGATAGCTTTGTTATTGTGAGTAGTTAATTGAATTTAAAAATAACAGTTAGGTAAAATGGTCCAAAATGGCAGTTAGAGAGAATCTCCATTATTAATGGAATATATATATATATATATATATATAATTAAAATATTTTATTTTATATAAATAATTGTATTATGTAGGTATATTTATTATATACCAAAAATAAATAAATGTTCACTTGTTCAATACATATTACTTTTTAACTCAAAATGCTCGTGTAAATATTTATCTTTGAGTATTTGGAAATAATCAATACAATAAAATTATTAAATACTAGTTAAATTTATAAATAAAAAATAATCCGTCATTTAGAGCGAAGCTTTTAAAAACATTGTTTATTTTATTTTTTAAAAATAATTTTTTTTATGATAACAAATTATTGATGAATATTAAGTATCAATATAGCTAAAATATCAAATATCAAAATTCATAATAATGTTCAATATGTCTTTATTTGGACTACGACACCATCTTATAAATTATTAATAAAAAATTTAATTATTTTATTAATTAAAATCTAAATTGATGTCTTGGTAATGTTTTAACTAGTTATTATTATTAATTATAAATTAATCTCTGTTTCAATTTTCTTATGATATAGGGCCTTATTTTCAATTAGTCCTTTTTAACAAATAGTATTTCATAATACATATGAGTACATGAAAATACTAATACTTGAACTCTGAATGAAATAACTCACTTGCATGATTTTGTTGGCACTGAAATCCAACCAATAATTAGTTTTAAAACGTTTTTAGTTTTCAATAAAGTTAGTCTATATTCAAATAATATTTTTTATTCTTAAGACGATTTAAATATCTCTGGTCTCTCAAATTTAAAATAGATTTTGTTTAACTTCTATAATTTGAAAAATAAACGGTCCCTTTGTCTATACATCCAATACATAAAGTTCTCAACATAAATAAGGAAAACAAAGGTAGCATATATTTGATATACAAATTCGTTTTGAGACTTATAATGTCATTGGTATTATACATATAATTGATAATTGGTTTCACCTTTTTATCCTCACGAATTTTTTGAAAAATAGGAATTTAATTTATCAACCAACCATTGAATGAATAACTATTATATACTAAAAGTGTACAAAGTTTTGTACAAAAAAAAAAAGTTACACCACTCCTGGTTTTCAAGTATTTTGACCACTTCTTGTTTACGAGTATTCTAACTATTTCTAGTATACAAGTATTCTAACCACTTCTAGTTTCAATAAATCCACAATGGGATGTATAACAAGATACACACGGTTAACTCTCTACAAGAGAATATGTTTTTGATACAATATAGTCGGTAAATCTTGATGGTGCTTCACTGTCTTTTCACTTGAAAGCTTCAGACGATTAATGAATTATAAGCGTAGAGATTAGAGCAAGAAAATGTATTCACTTTGTTATCCTTCTTGTCTTTTCTTCATACCTCTATCTATTTATAGCTTTCTTGAGAATTTGTTTGTTCTTGTAGATTAGATTGATAGCCTTTTTAACTTCTAAGTCATACTCAGGTGTATTATGTAGTATTGTATAGTGTTTTAATAGCACTTTGCAGTACATGCATTAATGGACATTTAATTTTTTGAACGTACATTTATATACGTTAAGTACTATTTCTTGTTGAATTTTTTTTTATCATATGTCATGTCAATAATAAATGCATTTTGTTTAATGCAACGTTCAAATATTAACAGACGATATAGAGTGTTAGACGCTTGTTAATGAAAAGCAATATTGAGGTATAATATTTGGCATGCTTTTCATTAGATTGTTTATTCTATAAGACATTTTCATTGATGACATGTTTAAGACCACGTTTTATTGTTTAGAGCTTATGTTCATTTAGACAATATATTTGCTTTACTTCTTCTTCTATTAACACTAATTGAATATAAAGAGTTAAACTTTAATGTTTTGTCTTTCTCAAGGATAGACATGTAAAGTTCAATGCTTGAGAACTTATCCTTAAGTTTTGCACATGTTCAGATAATGCTTATCATGAATCATCTTTGCAAAACATGTTTCTACCTTATAAGGGATTTTCACGCTTACTATTTCATAAGAGTAATTCAGACACTTTCTGTGTAGGTATATTAAGCATGGTGTCTTACTAAGCTTGTGTAGGCTTCTCCTACTGATTAGATGTTTCTGCCTAGAACATGTTATGTTGTTTAGTTCATATTTTTTTTCTTAGGTAACATCTTTGAAATTGTAGCTTGATAGACATTGTTTGCAAGATTTATTGTGATAAGACTTTTAGGTTTGTGTTGTAGACACTTTTAAGCATAAGTCTTCCAAGTTTTTTGTGTCTGGTTAAGTAATCATCTAAATGATTCATTTGATAGATGCTTAGATGATTTAATATTTTTAGTTACCACATGTTTACACGCTCTTTCTTTCTAAAGAATGTTTCATTTAATATATATGTCAAACTTCAAAACTTTGAGCTACTAGGCAGTCTAGTCTCTCTAAATGATTTTGTCTTAAGAAACAAAAACAAAGAGTTTTAACTATCAATTATAAAATTTTATTATTGATGGATATTTTTATTGAGGGTTGCAAAACGGGTCAATTCGATCCCTTTTGGCTTGACCTACAAAAATAGACTCGGGTCAAATTGGTCTATCACTAAAAAAAGAATTAGAAATTGCAAGTTGCTTTGCCAAAATATAGGTCAACAGGCTGGCGAATTAATGAGCTGATCCACCACCTTTTTTTCAATTTTTACAATTTTTTAAAATTTGTTTGTATATATCATTAGTACATAAAAGGACTTCTAACTTGTCTGTTACACTTCGATTTTGACGAAACTGAAACATAAAAAGATGTGGTGACATTTTTGCAATTTTTGTGAATATATTGCAAGTTGCTTTGCCACAATATAGGTCGGCATGCTGGCGGATTAACGAGCTGATCCACCACTTTTTTTTTTCTCAATTTTTACAATTTTTTTTTTAAATTTGTTTGTATATATCACTAGTACATAAAAGGACTTCTAACTTGTCTATTACACTTCGATTTTGACGAAACCAAAACATAAAAAAATATGGTAACATTTTTGCAATTTTTGTGAATATATTGGTCTTGGTTAAAAAAAACCGAAGTCATATGTACTTGTTGGTGTTGGTTTTTTTTAACCGAAGCCTAAAGTGATGCAACATAAGCACAAATTTGACCTTTTCAATTGACAACACTCTGAATAAGGTTTATGGCTTTTGTTTTCCTCAAAACTGATGTCATAAGATTTTGACATTCCATCCTGTAGAGAGATATTTTAGACTGTTCAAATTCTAAACAGGTCTATGACTTCGGTTTTTTTTAGAATAAATGTCATAGGGTCTTGACCGTGCCCCTTTTAGAGTGATATTTTAGACTGTTCAGGTTCTGAAGCGCACCTATGGCCAAGGTTGTTATGAGAACGGGTGCCATAGACCCCTTATGTCCAAACATTTTATTTTTTAATTCTTTGGGGAGGTTTTAGGCAATGGTTCTTAACATAACCGATGTCATAGACTACTTATTGCTTCTGCTAAATAACCGAGACAATATGCGTTCATAGGGGTAAAAAAAAGGAAAAATTCATAAACCCATGTACAATTTCTTCTTCATTGCTCACGAAACAGCGTTTATCCTACTCCATTAACTCCAAATGTCATGGTCATATCCTCTAAGTTGTTGTTAATGGTCTGAACTCGTCCTCACTAGTCTTCCATTAAATTGCGTTTCTTCGCAGTGAGTTAGTTTTGGTTCCTTAGATTAATATGTTGTTTGTATTTGTGTCTAAATATTGTTTTTTGTGGTGGGATTTTGTTCCATTCCAAAATGCTAGTTGTTACACCGTTCTTAATTGTTGTCTGTTTTTCACGCTCCCAAGTTCCTATTATTATGTTTAAATTTTACATTTTAATATGAACAGATAATTTTATATAATTTTGCAATAGGTTGTTCATTTGTTTTCTATATTTGATATGTGATTAGTTGTATGCTATTGTATTGAATTAGCATCAGTTTCCAGTTTGAGATTTAATACAAAAATTATTTGTTGTCTCCAAATTTTTTGAAGAAATGTATTTTTTGAAAATGAATATAAGAGGAAATAGTAATAATAATTTATCATATTGAATCTTGAATTTTTTGGTTGGACAATTTAAGAAGAGCAATTATATTTTCATAATTTATTAAAGCATATAAGTTTTAATATACATATCTTAAAATTCGTAAATATTTACAATTGTGTTTTGTATTGATCTTCGAGTGCATATTTGATTGTGGTTTATAAATTTCGTGAAATTTTAGATATGTTGTTTAAAATTTAGATGTTCAATAAACTAAAAAAAGTGAATCTTCTGGAATGAGATAGGTCAAACATTGAATACAAAAGTGATAATTCAATATTACTAAAATTATGTAAACAATTTCAGTATATATACGTATATATTGATATAGGATTAATTCACTACACATCAATGCTGAATATGAAAGAGGAATAAAAAAATTTAAACAATTTACATAATATAATAATATAATGAGGATAGAAGTGATGATGAAATGAAATTTAAATTTCATTGTGTTAATTGCTTGAATTTGAAAAAGTTAAATGCAACTGACATTAAGAAACATTTTTATTTGTGATGATTTCCTTCGGTTTTATATAACATGGACATGAGAGGACAACATAAAAGGATATATAGCTTCGGTTTTAACTCCAAGTAAGGCCTTAAATCTTTTAAAAGAATATTTTAAATAAAATCAAACTTATAATAACTATTATCCTAATAACTGGAGCATAAAAGGTTTTCGGTAACAGTTTCAAAAAGCAATTGAAATCTTGATCCTGATAGATTTTAAATAATTATTTAATTTTAAAAATTTATAACAGTGATTTATTTGGGAAACTGTTGTCATAATTAAGATTAAATAATTATTTAAAAGCTTATAGGATTTATGGAACGACACCAAAAACCCAAATTTATTTCCTTTTGGTTTACTACATTTTTTTATAATTAAAGAAAAAAACTCTATTTTTGTTGTTGTTCATAACTAAGTCCAAAAACAATTTTTTTACCTCATCGAAATATATTTAGATTCGTGAACAGCTACCTATTATTTAAAATAATCGTTAAGGTATATCTCCGTATACACTTATAAATAAATATTGATTATATAAATAGCAGTTAAAAATTATATAACTATGCCAAGAAAAGTTTTATTGAAAGCAAACTCTGTTAATAGATGGTAATAATTCCAACAATTGACATAAAGCTCCATACATAAACCTGCCTCATCTAGGACCGTTGTAGAATCATTTTATTTGGAATCATAGTCCTTATTTCTTATAAACGTTGCTTCTATTAGCTAATTCAAATTAATAGAGTATTTGAGCTGTTTGGTAGTTGGATTGAAGAGCCCCCAAAATTTCTCAAATTCTTGATTCGGCTTCAGATTTTCATCAAACATGGCAAACACATATGTTTCAATAGATTTACCAGGCCTCTTTGGAGTTCCATTTTTGACATGCTGAACCAAGTTTGTGTTGTGTGTTCTAGCATTGGCAAGCGAAGCTGCAGTCCCACCAGAAGAGGGCCATCCAGTCTCAGACACAACTATGTTCACTGAGCCACCCCCTACTTTCTCCAATGCAGAATAAACAGCATCCACCGAAGCATCAAAAAGGTTTCTATAACCAAGTGAACCATCATTCACCACCACCGAAGGAGAGGTGAAAAGTGCATAATCAAGACTGATGTCAGTAGGGTTGTTTATGTAACTGAAATAAGTGTAAACATTAACCAATAATGGGGAGTTATTGTTCACTAGAAATCTGATGACACCATCAAGATATGCAGCTCTATAATTAGACTTGAAGGAGCCTTTTGATGGAGGGAATGATTCTGCCAAGGCTCCAGTCTCAATGGAAGTGGAAACTTTTATTTGGTTTCCGAGGCCTGCTGCAGAAATGGCATTTTGAATGTTTTGCATTGCAGGCACCACAAACTGTGCAGATGACTCTTCAGGCTTCACTTCATTTCCCACTGCAATGTATCTGAATCTGACATTGGCATAGTTTTTAATGTTGTCTTGCACCCATTTGTTTGCATTGTCTTGGCTAGCTGCTAGATTTTGGAGCTTATCCTTTGGGATGTCTAACAGTAACTGAATAGTGGAACCTCTCAAAGCTTGAAGAACTTGTGGATTTGGATCGTAGATTCTCATCCTGCGTATGTTGTGTTGATTGTATAGTGCCACAACTTCACTGGGAGATGGCAAGTTGTTGCCAACTCTTCCATAACATACTCCAGATTGTGCTTCTGAATCAGATTCAAATTGAGACTTATAAATGCCATTGATATTATATGTATATAATTGATATTGGCTTCAATTATTATCTTGCAAACACTCTATTATATATTATCTAGTTTCCACCAATAATATCTTATTCAAAGTAAAAGTAAATGTTCATGTTAGATAACATACCTGTTATGATTGAATTAGTGGATAGAAGCATAAAGAGAAGGAGTGTGTAAGTGATGGAAGAGTGAGATGGAGCCATATATGATGAGAAGGATGTTATAAGGAAGAAGAAATAGAAGAGAGAATTGCAATTTAGGGTTCAAAGATAGTTGGTTTATATAGAGAAAGAAGTTGGGTTGGTAAGTTGGAGGATTGGATTTTTGTTGTGCATTATTTCTATGGCGTCAATCTGGATGACGGGTCAAGCATTGCATCATTCACCAAGTAGCTTCAATAACAACAAAAGACAGCTTATATTACACTGAATCAGGATATCATATCTCACATGGTGGTTACCGAGCAACTTGTTCATGCTCTTCTCACTCACCTTCCTTCTCTTCTCACTGTTAATAACATCTAATGATAAATCTCCAACACAATAATTTTGTTATGAGAATAGTCTCAATAAAGTCATCATGAGTATCAATTTTGACATATCATTTAAGTTCATATTCAGAGTCATCAATTATTTGTTATAGTATAAATTTTGTTAAATATATATATAAAAGCATTGATAATACCAAACTTATAATATGCATCATGAATGAAAAAAATTTAAATAAATAAGTACATGGAGGTGAATATATATTATGAAAAGAAAGACAAATATAGTCAATGATATAATGAGTAGAAATGACACGTGAATCTGTTTTTGCTAATATTATCAAATGGGTTTTTGCCAATATTGTCAAATAATGAGTGTGTGTATATTTTTGTTTCATCCTCTGTTATTTATCTCTTACTATCTTTATATTTATTTTTGTCTTAAATTACTAAACTATTTTTAGTTTATTAGATAATTTAAAATTTTTATATTAACTTTTTGTCTTAATTTTATAATTTATTTATATAATTATTTAATTTTTATCTTATTGTTATTTGATATTTATATCATTATAATTTCTTTTATTAAAATTTGGTATTAGAGAAAAATAATTATAGTTTTTTAAGATTGAATACTTAATAATATTGTATCTTTTTATTGTAATTTTTTTATAGGAAAATAATTAATATTTAAAATGAAGATAAATTTGTATTGTGTAGATAAGAATGGGACAAAGAAAGTCAGTGTGTGGCGTCCACTGGATGATATAAATATGATTAAAAATGAGAGGGAATCTTTAGAAGAAAACTAGGTTGGTTCCTAGCAAGGAAGTAAGAAGACCAAAATGATAAGCAAATTAATTGAAACAAATATTAATAATAAAGTTGTTAAAAATAAAATCGTAATCATAATATTAATAAAAGAAACTATGGTTAGAAAAGAAATGTCTATATTGGTCGTAATTACAAAAAAAAAAAGGTAATCAAAATGTTTTACTATATTTTGCATTCATTTGCATTTTTAATGAATATGAAGGCTAATGGTAATAATAGCTCAACTCAAAAGAAAGAAAAAAGTCCATTGTAATTGAGCTTTATGGTTTTTTTTTTCAAACTCTGCATTATATTTAGTGAAGTGTTAGTTTTCTTCAGTATTTTTTTCTTTTATTTGACACAAGTAATAAAATGAAAATATTAAAATTCAAATATTAACATTTTGAATAGAGAAGGGTAAAAACAGAACAAAAATTGTGTAGACGTATAAGAATCTTCATTATATATTACTAGTATAAACATATATGTCTATATGCTAATAAAAATGTTTACTATAATTCAAAATCTAATTATTATAATAATTAT
The DNA here is from genome assembly GCA_036885675.1 of Vigna mungo. Classification (NCBI taxonomy): domain Eukaryota; kingdom Viridiplantae; phylum Streptophyta; class Magnoliopsida; order Fabales; family Fabaceae; genus Vigna; species Vigna mungo. The sequence continues at coordinate 27,574,962 of CP144695.1, read as the reverse complement.
AAAATTAAAATATTATCAAACAATTTTTTCCATAAAAATAATTTTATTGAATCATATTTTTTATTGTGGTTAATTTAATTTTAAAAAATAGTTAGGTAAACTGATCCAAAAAGGTAGTTAAAGAAATAATATTTATGTCAAAAAATTATTTTATATAAATAATTATATTATGTAGATATGTTTTATATATCAAAAAAATGAATGCTCCTTATCTTTTACTTTAAACTAGTTTGAAACTCGGGTTGGTATTTGTTTATATATTAATTAAAAGAGATTTAAAGATTAAAAATAAAAGTAATCAATATTTTACGTTTATAATTGTGTTTTGAATGGAATCGTCAAAAACAATTTATAGTTTAAGAATATTAATATGATTTTAAACATATAAAGTAAATTTTGTAAAAGCTAAAAAGTAAACATGTATAAAAAATTAGGACGTAGACTTTTAAAACATATATAAAAATTGTAGAATAAATTTGCTAATCAAACAAAAATATATATATATATATATATATATATATATATATATTATTAATACAATTATCAAAATTAAATAATTGTAATAATAAAATATATCTAAAAAAATTAAGAAAAACTACTAGTTAATTAAGAAGAAAACTTCACTACATCATTGTCTTTCGTTAAAATACTTCAACACTTATCTCTTATATGTTCATACCAATAAAGTAATTATTAAAAAAAAAACAAACATAAACACAAGAAAACATAGAAGAGACGAAAAGATAAGCTAATGTGCAAAAATAATTTTCATAAAACAAACATAGAAATATCATTATATATCATACATTCATAAACATTCTATTCTACCTAAACTTAAATGTTTATTAGAGCGACAAGATAATTTCTAATGTCTTCCACATTAGTGTTAAAACTAGGAAAATGTCACCATAAAATCTTCCAAAACATCCATAGAAATACACCAACACATATACTATACTCATTATCATCACAATATCATATATGAATAAACACCGTATTATTCTTAGACATGCATAAAATACATTATAAACTTTATATCAAACATGCACATGATGTTCAAAAATGACACTAAACGTAAGACTTTTTGCAAAAAAAAATGACATTAAAAGCTCAATGATATTTTATAAAAGGTACGTAAAATATTCTTTCAACAAACTATACACTACTATTTAACTAATGTATTTTCACATTAAATTATAATATAATCTTTATACCGTTTATTAAAGAATGTTTTACATTGTCATAAAATATAGTAATAGAAATAGATATATGATTTAATTTAAAGTCATAAATTAAAACAAAAATATATTTACTTTTATATATTACCTTTCATAAACAATATTATACATAAATTATTTTAGATTATAAAATTTTACTTTTCCTTTTTTTCCTAAAATTAAATTAGTGTTTAAAATTTGTATGTTTTAAACCGTACAAATACAATTTAGTAATTCGTTTATTAAATTTGTATTGATAAAAATAATATTTAGGATGGATACTTTCTTTTAAAAGTATTCAGAAATGAGAAGGAATAAAGAGAGAAGAAGGTAAGAAAAAGTTAGAAAATAAAAAAAGAGTCCATATTCAGAATGTGGAAGGAACCTAAAGTGTGATAGTGACCCTTTTTTCGTTATTATAGATCTTATTGTTTATAGTAGGGTTTGTCTTTGATTAATTTGGTGGAAGAATTTATATTTTAATCACCTCAACTTGTTTTTGGTTTGTTTTATTTGATCATTAATTGGGCTGGTCAAAATTGGAGTGAGGAGAATTGACTCCTACATTTGTTTTTTTATAAATTAAAAGTTAAAATAAAAAATTATTTTAAAAAAATAATTATTTATTATATTATTTGAATAATATAACTATAAAATAATATATTAACTTAAATCAATATAACTTATAAATTGCCAATTATATTATAATAGTTTAACATATACACAAATATTTTTTAATTACCAATTAAAATTACTAATGGTGGTTTTTATATATAGTTTAAAAAATAAAAAAAAATTATTATAAAAAAGTTAACGGCTCTCAGTTTTCTAATAAAATGAGTAAGAACTTTCAATAATCCACGTAACATAACAAATGAACATGTTCAGTCTAATTTTTTGACCGATCAAACAAAAATGAACTGACTAATCCATTTTTGCATCCCTATATTTTACTAAAAATATTCTTAAAAGAAAAAACAAACCTATAAAATAGATAATTTGTAAAATTTATCACATATAATTTTTTATAATTTTATTTTCTAATTTATTTTTTTAAATTAATTTTAACCTATAAATAAATTTATCTATTGTTCAGATAATTCAATGTGTAGGTGGTGTACAGTTTTCTTACTGTGTGTGGAAGTTAAAGGAGTGTAACTTCAATTTCACTCTATTTTAAACTAAGGTGATATTTTTATTTTCTTTCTGGAAGGTAGACCAATAAAGTCTTCCAGTCACCTTAACGTAAGTGGCATAAATCACGTTCATATTAATTTGATAATGACACCTCTATTTCACAATAATTTTTCAAATATATATGGATTATTTGTTTCCAAATGGGTTTTAAAATTTATTTGGATAAACTAATGGCCTAATCCATATTATTTTAAATTATCAGGTTTAAAACACTCTATTGACAAATATTTATAATGTGAATAAGCTTAAGAAAAATTTAACATTAACACATGAAAATCTTTTTACATCGATTTTAGAATAAATATAGAACTAAGAATATAAAAAGTATTAACATTTTATACCAATTTCAAAATTAATATAAAATATATTACTTTTTATACCATAAAAACCCAAATTCGAAATCAACACACTGCAAACCAAATGCAAATATGAACTTTGAACCACAATCTATTCAACCTCTCACCATCGAACAAAAACTCTAGCGTCACCACATCAACACCAAGTTCATTCAACGTGCCACCATGAAGCAAAAACGAGAATAAAGATATCTAAGTATAAACACAAAACTAATGGTTAACTAACTTAATTATTAAACTTAATCATGACACTAATCCATACAGTTAAATAGAGTTAATTAACTAATCATATGTTAATCATATATGAAATGTTATAACTAAAGATATATGAAATACTCACAACCTTCCTCTACACTTCAAGGTGACAACAGAAAGAAGTTACAACATGCCCTTGAAAATAACAACTAAAAGAAGTTATAATGTAACAACTAAAAGAAGTTACAATTACCACATATATTTGAAAGTCACATGTAGAAAAAATTATAACCATGCTAGAAAATGACATATCAAAAAGAAGTTACAACTCCTGATGTCTTTCCAACCTTTTGACATCCAACCTTTGATATTATAAGAGATTATTGAATAATCTAAATTACAAATAATATTACTTTTTAATTTATTCTTCATTTAAAAAAAACTTTCCTTTAAATTTATTTATTTTTTTAAATTATTTTTATTTATTTCTTCTTTTAAATTCAATCTCTCTCACGCATATACATTATTATTCAAGTAACTTCCTTTTAAATTTATTTATTTATCTCTTTAAAAAAAACTTTCCTTTAAATTTATTTATTTCTTTTAAAGGTTTTTTTGAATTGTCTTTTCTAACTTTATTGAAATGTGTGGAAGATAAGTAAGTCTGAAAAATTAATCCTATAAAATATCATTTAGTAAAATTTGTTTATTATTTCTTTTATTTCAGAGGTACATATATAAGAAACAGAGAATGACTAATCTCAATAAAAATATAAAAGTGTTATGGTTGTTCTAAGAAGGAAGGAACTCAAAATTTAACCAAAAAAAAGGAGAGAATTCACAAAATAGAATGGACACCGAACAGTGAATCTTCCTTAATTGGATTAAAATGTTCAAAGAAAATTTTCTTACAAAAATAAATGAATACACTAATGCTAAAACTAATATATATATATATATATATATATATATATATATATATATATATATATATATATATATATATATATTCTAGTGTTCTCATGAATAAGTGTTCTTTTCATGAGAACAAGTGTTCTCACTAGAATCACTCTTATAAGGCCATCTGATTTTAAGAAAAATCGTGTGCTATTGAGGAATCTATAAATAATTTAAGAGGATGAACAAGAATTGAAGACAGTTCATTTACAATGTAGTTCCATAGTTTGAATGTTTCTTTGACAAATGAATATAACCAATTCTCCCTATAAATACACAAAGGAAGTTGTCAAATGGTTTGAAAGAGCAATCAAATTTCTCATTTGGTAGTGTAATTTTACAATGCGCTAGATCCAAGAGGATCGCATTCGGGTTACTTCAAATGCCCCCAGCTCATCTACACAATGGTTGATACTGGAATCCCACAGAAGGCAATGTTAATTGCCTTCATATAATATTGGCAATGCTCAATTACAGAAAGTTAGCCATGATACCAATGAAAGAGATTTGCCCTAGTAAATCCATGCTGGGCAAGTTCAAATGGTTTTAAAAATAAAGTCTTCTCATATCCTTAACCAACTTGTCACAAATGGCATCATTTTGAGCCAAAAACAGTTCAGCTGCTTCTCTACTATCAAAAATCCCCCCCTCAATAATGTAGCTCCCCTCGTCTTTCACAATGATTCCATGTTCACAGGCCAAATCTAAGACCTCTGACTCATGGCAAAAGCCTCTTCCAAACTTGATACCCAGTTCAGCCCTTTTTGTTGCTGCTGGTGCTAGTTTATTTTTCACCACTTGCGCACAGATCAGAACACCCTCTACCTGAAGCACCAGATATCAAAATAGAAGAATGAAAACAAGACAAGAGAGGGTTTTGGGAAAGGATGTGATAAATTGGGCAACTTCCCATGTTACTAAATAGAAAAAACATACAAAAGTCCCGTGCTAAAGGTGGTAGGAGTGGGAATGAAAGTCTTCCTCAAAAGAATAACACAAACTACCTAGTTGGTCATAGTTCAAACAGTATTTAAGAACTAACCTTATCCTCAGTTTTGATCAATCTTATTCTTGAAAGTCTCAAACGAACGGCTGCATAGAATCTCAAAGCATTTCCACCACAAGTGACTTCTTCCACAGATCCATGATCCTTGACGGATTTTGAACTCAATCTAATCTGTAAATGAAGATAATCCTGAATGATATATCTGATGGTTTGATATATCTTACTAATTGACTTTTCAAACTAGAAGGCTCACAAACGTTCAAGTGAATAAGGCTTCAACCTGATTAATGAAAATAATGAGAGTTTGAGAGTGAGATAATGAGTAGTGAATTTTCCGTAGTGCTTGAGTCATCATTCGTGATTGATAATCTCGTTTAGGACTAACTCCTAATTGATCAAGTTCGCATTTGGGGATGAGGGCAGCAACCTGGAGTGACAAAATTATCTTATATGCATGTGAGTAAAACAAAAGATGAAATAATAACACTATTTTAACTGAATATTTTACAGTACTCAGACACCCTCTTAGGAGTGACTTTCATATTTCATGTATTTCATTTGTTTCCTTATGTTCGTAGAATTAGGAGTATAGTCTTAGTATAAATGGAATTGAGGGCATTTTGTATTTTAGATCACATCAACTGTAGATTATTCATTGGCTTATTCCCTCTTTTCCTTCTTCTTAACCTAAATCCTACAATTTCAACAAAATGATGGAAAGAAAATATAAAAGAATAGGAGGATCCACATAGCTAGTTTAAATAATTGGATGAAGGTTGGTTACTGCTGTAACTGGGAGCACGACACTCATGAAAGATTTAATATAAACGAATTTCACAAAAATGTAGTTTTGCTAAGCTAATGAGAATGCCTAATTTACATTTGAAGAGAATTTTATTCTCCTTTTCTAAAATAATGCAGATTCTTTTTCTTTGTTTTTACCAGGGGGAAAGATAGAGAAAAAACAGGAGAAAAGAGAACAGAAATGCAGACTTTAAGGGAAGTTCAACATGAGTTATGAGAATAAGAACCAGTAGGGTAACGATTAAAAGCAATCTTGCAATGTAGTAGGTATTATAGACAAAATACAATAACTTACACTATCAATCACAATCACATCTACAGCTCCACTTTTTGTTAATGTATCAACCATGCTTAACAAATTTTCAGCACAATCAGGATGTGATACGAGAAGGTTTTCAGTATTTACACCTATCGATTCCACAAGTGAGAAGTCCAGAGCATTTTCTACATCAAGATATGCACAATATCCTGCCAACAGAAGAAATGGAAGGTATCAAATTGACAGGACACAATAAGTTAAAAAGAACGATCCAACAGAAATTGGGCACAAGTGAAGAGATGATTGAGCATCTTGCATGCTTCAATTGATAAGAAATAACATAAATTTGAGTCAATATTTAGGTTGAAACAAGTAAAAGAAAATCAGTTCTAGAGACAAATAGCTTAGTGCGTTTCATGCACGTTCACACTCTACCATTGTTATGGTGATCTAATTCAATTAAGTATAAAAGCTTAGATCATCACCAAGAAACTAATCCACTCCCAAATGAAGTAACGACTTCTAGCTGCCCCCTGTACATGTTTCATATTTTGTAAATTTTTCTTGTATGGTTTACCTCTTAATTATTTGCTTAGTTTGAAGTTCAAAAAAGATTATTCTTTTTCTATGCTTAACTTGAGGGTGCATGAAACGATATGATGTCAATTATAGAAAAAATAATTGATGACAGTTTACAACTTGCAAGTCCATTATGAAGTTTCTGTATAGTGACAGAGACCCTTTAACCTCCACATTTTACCACTTGAAGGAAACATAAATGTGCAAATACATGATTGAAGAATTTACAGACATTGAAACTTAATGTAGCCTGATAGGAAGTGTATGTATATGCTATGATGAATATTTGACCTCTAAAGCATCATTATTTTATCCCTCTACATTTTTTTAATCTGTTCACTCAGGAATGCGTATTAAGAATTGCAATCGATACTCTCATTCATATTAATTCCTTTTGATTTCCTATTCTCTCATTTATAACAAGCGAATAAAGTATTTAAGAATTAAATTAGGATACAAGAATGATTGAGAAATAGTTATTAATGTACTCTTGAACTTCCAAGAGGACAGATCAATAGAAGGAAAAGAAACCTCCTGTGAACATCTTAATAAAGTGGACTCTAATTCTAACTCATTGTCACAATCTGATATGTAAGATGAGATTTGCATCTATTTATATATATATATATATATCATAATTTGACCATATATCTAGTTGATATAGATTCTTTAACACAACAAATAAAAAATCGGAGGGAGTAGAGTACAAATAAAATAATTTTCCATAGCAAGTTCCAAAAGTTCACAACTACTCCACTGATAAGAACTGGTCATAATTCCTACCCCTATTAACAACATCAATAGTACTCCTAAGAAACTCAAACATAAATCTCCATGAACAGACTGTCTTTCTCTGATAATATATTATTACTAATTGAGAACTTATTAGATACTCGAAGAAGGTCTAACAAGCTGAAATGCTGATAAGTACCTCCAAGTTTTTGAGCTTCTCTAATAATTTGAAGAGCAAGTGTAGTTTTCCCAGCTGCTTCCCGTCCATAAATTTCCACAATTCTACCCTAAAATGGTGAAATGCAATTACGTTCAAAATTCAAGAATATAATGGAAAAAGAATCTTAAACTAGAAGTAAGAATCGTCATTTCCAGCCAAGCTAGTAAAGTGCCCATCTGTAATGAGTTGATCAACCAAAAACCATAATAATATACTATTGATAGCTACATATTTCAAATTAAAAGGAATAAGAAAGAAAGTATATTTCAAAAATAGAGAAAGGCTGCTATAGGTAAATAAATAAATGTTATTAGTCAAGTTCATGTGGTTTACTGCTTTACGCAGCTGAGAAATTCTGAAAGTGAATAATGCTTATACTATCATTATCAGGCTTAAAGAAAAATTCCCTTTGGCTGCAAAAGGTATAAATGCTGAATCTTAACGGCTGTCTCAAGAGCAGAAAGCTGAGTCGAAAGAGGGGAAAATAAAACCCTTTCAGGAGCTACTCTGAAAGAATCATTACAGCTCCATTTGCAGAATCAAAGCTCTTATAAACATAAACTTTCTAACTTCAGTAGAAAACATCCGTATAGGATACATAATATACAAGAAGTCTCTCTAATATCATAAATACTAAACAACAGAAAGAGAAACCATTCTAAGCTTTTATATTTGCAGATTAATAATGAGATATTATTAAGTGGAAAGGGAACTAGGATGAGGAATATGACCCCAAGATTCCTTGTATGAAATCTGAATATATGGATATACACTTAAATATCAATATTCAACACTTTTAAGAGCTAAATTAAATCTTGCAAAGAATTTTTTTCAAGCTCTGGTTTCATGTTAATATTGACTAGTAAATTCGGGGCATTTGAGGCCATCTAAATATCAGAGTAAAAGTATATATATGTTCCAGTGCTACTGCTACACAAATATCACTGGGTCATCCACTAGAAAACTATGAGCACATAATACATATCGCATCTTATGGATGTAAAAACATTTTTCTTCCGCCAAACAATTGTCAAAACTTTAAAGAGGAACTGCAGAAATCCTGTTTTACCTTTGGCAATCCTCCTATTCCCAGGGCTAGGTCAAGCTTCAAGGAGCCTGTAGATATCACACGAGCACGGCGTACACCAAAAAACTTCTGCAGAGACAACATTGATTCCTTGCTAAACTCACTAGCAAGCTGTGATACAGCCATGCAAAGTGCATTGGCTCTCTCTGCTGCTTTGACATCATCACGAGTCACATCACATTCTAAATCTGAAGCTTCAGCTGAAATGCTTCCAATTTTATTATTAACACATCATTTAAGATAATTCTATTCTCAAAGATGAAACGATACTTCTATTCATACATATATACATACTCAAAAAGAAAAAGATGCCCACAGAAAAAAGCAAACACGAGTTAATGCCAAAAGACAAACACAGGTACATTAGAGATAACATGGAACTAATACCTGTGGAAGAAAGCGAGCAGGTATTGATGCCAATTCTTGTCATCATTTGTCTACCTCCATTCTAGGTGGAAAAAAAAAGCATAAATTGTCACGAAAGGAGATGAAAATGGTTTAGACAGTGATCATTTGGGGGAAAGGGAAAAAGCATACGAACGTATACACAGACTAGACAGACAGAAAGGAAAATGAAATGCCAAAACCCATTAGCATTTTGAAAGAACCCCAAATCAAAAACTCACTAAGGCCAAGTTTCGATAAACTTCAAGAAAATAAACTCCTACCATAAGCTAAAAAGCTCACGTATAAGTTAAAACACGACAGAACTTCCATAAATTAGTTCACGTATAATCTAATTATAGTTCACCAAAGATATTAACTAATGTAAAAATTTAGTTCAAACTTATTTTATTTTTCTTTCTCATTTTCTTCTCCAGTTAAGTGCTTATACAGAAATTTATCCTGTCAGAAACTGAACCAATAACAATCTATGAATTAATAACATTAGAAGCACCCAGCTAGATGGAACTATCAAACCAAATCCACAAATCCGTTGCATAGAGCATAACTACACTTCAAATTCGCCTTCTAATTGAACATAGTACCTACATATTTAATAGACGAGACTTAGCCCATATCATATTCAATAAGCACACGTTTATGTTCAGTCCATGGGAAAGTTGTTGCAGACAAAATATGCGAGTTAGAGGTTTCGGAAAACGAAAATAAAAACAACGACAATGAAAGTATATATATACATAGAGAGAGAGGACCTGAGAGAAGGAGGAGAGGAGAGAAGATGAAAGTAAAGGGGTGGCGAAAACACGAAGACGAGGCAAAAGAGACATTTTGATGAGACAACGGAGGCGCGCCGTGCCACTCGCTGAGACAGCACAACATGAAACTAGCTGTTGCTCATGATGTTCTTCGATCCCAGCTTAGCTATGAGAGGAAAAAACAAGACAAGGGTTTTTGGCGCTCAAGTTAGCTAATATTAAGAGATAAAGAATAAAACAACTAAAACTTCATATATTTTCTTTTTCCACTTTTAATTATTTTCTAAAACTAAAATTACTTTTTATAATAAATAATATCTATAAAATAATAATTAAAACTGTAAAAATTACATATATATATATATATATATATATTTATAAAATAATTAATTTAATCATGTTCTAAAAATAAAATTACTTCCTATAATAAAAAAAATATTTATAAAATAAATAAAAAATATCTAAATTAAAATTATACAAGTTATTTATATTTATTTTTATAATTATAATAATAATATTTTTTTTACTATTTATAATTATAAAAAGTATTACACGTATACATAAAATAACAATGTAAATAAAAAGTGAGAGACTTACACATTTTAAGTGTGGATTTTAGTTATTATAAGTATTTTATAATGATTATTAACAATTGAATATGATGATATCACTAAAAACATCTTGAACTAATTTTGAAAACAAAAAATTATATTTATTCAGAATAACTGTTTACTAATATTTTACTTCCAATATGTTTTGGTAAACCAAAAAGTTATTTTGGTATCTAAATTAATAGAGCCAAAGGCTCATGGGTATGTGGATCGTTGACTGGTCTGTTTTTGACTCTCTTTTCCATAAAATCTTGTTTGTGTTCTGCACCGAACCAAGTCGAAGGCAGTGATGAATGCAAACATGGCCGCGGCTACCACGATTTCTCAGCTCGGATGCTTCTCCGCCGTCCACCGTAGCATACACCTCCGCAGCCGCTCGCTTCTATTTCCTTCTCCTCGCTCCAAGGTCTTTCTCCTCTTTCTCATTTCCAAATAGTTTATTGCCACCGTCACTGTAACTTGGTAGGGTTCGTGGTAAGAAAAAATGCGTGCATCAGGCTCGCGAATGTACTAGGTATTGCGCAGATCTAAAGCGCGGCTTGCTAAATCACACGTTACCAAGGGAAGTTTGAAGTAGCTGTCGTTGCAAAAAATTAAAGGAACTGTAACGTCGACGACTTAGTGTCCAGAGTGACTTTGTGTTAGAATCGCAATTTTAGGTTCTTATTATGGATTGACTAACTTTTAATGCGTGTTTGAACTAATTGGTTTCTCTTAGGGAAAAAAAAATGTTATCGTGTTTTGTTTGCGGCTTCTCGGTGGTTGTTTTAATGATTACTTCTTAACCAGTCTTTTCCTAACATGATTTAGTATTGAATATGGTGCTTTCTGTTCATATGGTTTTCTGATTTTGTTGGTTTCAGTCACAGGAATTTTTGAATTTGTATTACTTACAAACCAGATTACTAGAAGAAGAGAAGAAGCATTGACATAAATCCATTAAATTTTGGAATTCGGTAGAAAAAAGAAAGCAGTATGTTGTTATCATAAGCAATATATTTTTAATAACCGGAAATTTTGGAAATTTTGTGACGAGTTTCTTTCACATTATGTGGTTTTTATTATTTTTTAATATGGATGTATGACAGTTATAACTCTGTGTGTCCCATTCCATCATACCTATCATCCACGTTCCTCTTGTGACTTGTTTCCTTTTGGGGTATCACTCAGCCCTTCTATGCCTTGCTTCCATTCTACTATTGACTTTGTTTTGCTATGCACACATATATATATGCTTGTATTGGTTTATGTAATTGTAGTGAGAATACCCAAATTAAAAGGCATATAGCAGAGTACTGGGAGTCAATATGATCAAGTATTCAAGTTGGCCTTGTTGGTGATTTGATAGATTGGCACGTTTCTCCACATTTAGGGAAAGTCATATTAAGTCTATGTGCTTGCACATATCTTTACTTTGATATTGCAACCGTAGTGCTAGACAATATGGACAGGCTTGAATAACTGCATAAATAATATTTTTGTTAAGTAAAAGTTTTCTAGAGCAATTATTTAACATTGATACTGAACTGGAAGCATATCTCATTCAGTTATCAGTTGTTATGAGTCTGGAGAGGCATGACACAGATACTGCTGGGACTGATACCAAAAATACACTGAGTTATGCAGCTGATGTGTCAAAGCTACATGTTGAAGAAAAGCAGAACTCGTATTCAACAAAAGAGGACCATGATACTGAAAAAACAGGGGTTGGACAGGAAATACATGGAAGTGTTGATCAACCGAAAAAGACTGCAAAAATCCATGACTTCTGTTTAGGCATTCCCTTTGGTAAGTGTTTCCTTGTGTAGATTATTTGCACATTAGTTAAGTTATATGATGCATTTTCCATACTCTGCTTGTTTGGAGGGAAATGGAGGGGTAGAGATTATTAGTTTTTTTTTTTTAATTTTATCCTATTTGATTCAGAAACTTAGTGAAAAGTAGAAGAAATGGGAGAGCTAAAATCCCTCTCTGGGCCTACCTTCAATATTGGGGAGGGGGATGTTTGGAGGAGAGGGAAGCTAAATTATAGTTTTTGGACAGTGTAGAATGAATTATCTCAATTTATTTACTTCTCATCTCCACCATTACGGTTTATTAGGGTCTGACAGTATTTTCTCTCCCCCTCTCTTGCAAACAAAATAAGGTGATCATTCCCTTCCCTCCCTTTGAACAAAATACATTAGTAGTGTGGGTGATGGTGTTTGGTTTAATTGCTCTTTTATCCCCTTTAATTGTCAATCTAAACAAAAAGAGAAAAAGGTGACTCGATTGTTGTTGACAAGTTAAATCTGGCATACACTGTTTATTTTTGTTCCCTGAAAATTTCTCATTAGTTGATAGCACCGTGTCTACGGCAAAAATCAGGAGCAATTTCTGACCTTTGCGTGACACGAACACTGGTGCAGCATGTGCTTATTATTATGCAGCAGGTGCAGCTTTTTTCCGCGAGATTGCCATTCTGATTTCTTTTTATTTTTTAATCCTTTTTATTTTTTAAACCATTTCAGTTAAATTCCCTTATAAATTGATCAGTTACATTTTCCTATTGTAAAGGTTAACAAAAATGCCCCTTGTAATGTATCTTTCTTCCTCTCTTTTTTCTGAAGTGTAAACTTTTGAGTCTCCCCTATTAAGTCCCCCTTTTGTCCGATAATGTGTGAACGTGAAGACTTTTGTTCCCTTTTTCCAATATTCATGTGTGTGATATAATATTTTTAAATATGCATATTGTTTTCCAAACTTCGCAATAGAGGCCATCCTGCCATTTGAAATCCCAACTATAGTGTTCTGCGGGGGTCAGAGTTCCATGCTGCTATCAAAGATTAACTACTTAGGTTGAATTTGATGGAAGATGTTAGATTATCCCGTTTATTAGGTCTGATCTAGGTAAGTTGAAATTAAAGCTCGTTCAAAGGAGATAGAAAACGATTATACCTTCTGTTCATGTTTCAGAGAGTGTAGTACACTAGGTGAAAAATATTTGAATATAGTGAATAGATTTATGTTAGGACATCACTCAGAATGATTGTCTGGGAAGCTCTGAACAGTGCCTATGTCAACTAACTATTGGCTTCTCATCATTGCTAAGCTCACTTCATCAATGAGCTAAAGCAGCCCAAGTTGGTTTCCAAATGCCTATTTAAGACTTGGTTTGACCATCTGAATCTGGATGATGAGAGAGCTCATCTAACTAATGTCCCTCAACATAAACAATTCTTTCTAAGAATAGCTAATGAAAAAGGAATCAGTCTCTAACCACCGATTTTTTTGATACCGTTTAGCCTTACTGCATATCTTTAGAATAACTCAGTGACTGTCTTGTCCATACCAGGAGGCTTAAGCAACCAAAAAAGAGCTATATTGTAACTAAACCCCTATCATCAACGCAAATAGGTTGTATAAGCCTCTAATATTATGTAAACCCAAGAAATCTGTGTCTACTGAAATCTGTTTAGGAATCTCGAGTCTATTAGAGTCCAGCACTTGTAGCCTCATAATTGTTCTTTTCACAGACATCACAGGACCTCACAAAGTCCTGGACATCTCCCTGGCCAACCCAAAAGAGATAGCAGTAGAACAGGCTTGACTTTCCCTGTCCTCTCTCCAACCAAGGCCAGTCATTTTCTTCTAGAATTATCAATTTAAACTGTTCAACCAAGGCCAGTCATTTTCTTTTAGAATTATCAATTTAAACTGTTTATTAGGACAGGTAAGAAGAGGGTGGAATTTCGCACCACAATGAAAGCAAATGCCTTTTTTCACTGAATGAACACAGGGTAAAAGAGATGATGAAACCGTTTTCTCTTTTCTGTTGATGCTCTCCAATGTTGGCATACCAGTCACAAGGATAAAGGAAAAAGAAAGAGACGAGCTAAGATTAGGAAGAAAAATTGGAAGTACTGCACTACATAAGAGCTTGGGAAGAAAACCAGAGCTTAAGGCTCCTTCAGAAATTGTATCTCTGCCACAAAATTAGAAGTCTCTGATCAACCCTACATGCCCGCAGCTGCTTTCAAGTTTTAACTAACTGGTCATATCTCAACAGTGTCAATCCAACTATTGCCAGCTCAACTTACGCCAGCTAACTAACTTGCTTCTTGGCGTCCGTTCTTTCTCTTGTCGTATACTTTCTATCTAGACCCTTGTTCCATCTCTTTTATTGTTCACCAACCGATACTTGTTATTCATCTGAACCTTGGGTCCAAAAATTGACCTCCATATAGGCTTTATGAAGTTTAGTATTTCCTAGATTATGACTTATTAAACTTTTTCCACCTACCTGGCAGTTTAAACGGAACGCTATTCTGAACTGGATATATTATTTGTGGTTGATTTCTTTGTGACCCGTGGCATAAAAAATATAGAGGTGTGGTACATTATTTCAGTACTAAAAGAAAACATATATCGTACTCTATTAGGAAATCATTTCTTCCCCTTAAAGATGTTATATCCCATCTTTATCTTTTGTTTTAGGTGGATTTGTTTTAACTGGAGGGATTGTTGGGTTCCTTTTTTCACGGAGTCCTGCAACACTGAGCAGTGGTGTGCTCTTTGGTGGTGCTTTACTGTTCCTCAGTACCCTTAGCTTGAAGGTCTGGAGGCAAGGAAAATCGAGCTTACCATTTATTCTAGGACAAGCAGGTATGTGATTTAAGCAGTATTAATATAGTGATGGTCTTGGAAGAAAAAGAAAGAAGCTAAAAAGGCTGCAGCCCGATCTTATTTGAATAATTGTTATATACTCTCTTGACTTGTTTCGGTATTTTGCAGCATTGTCAGGGATTCTTATCTGGAAGAACTTCCAGAGTTACTCATTGGTAGTACATCTATTTTTGTAAAACTGTTCTTATCTTGTGTCTCATTTAATTGCTATACTTATTTGCTTTGCTGGATGATGCAGGCAAAGAAAATATTTCCTACTGGTTTTAGTGCTATTATAAGGTATCTCAATCCATTGCTTTTTATCCTATTTAGTTGGGTTAAATATGTTTTTTCGTTTTCAAACTATTTTCAAAAATGGTGTTCTGTCCCTAAATTAAATTTATATACTTATTTCATCCTTTCATTTTATAAAAGTCATGTAAATTATCTTCTTTGGCAAACGATGAAGATAATATTATTGTTTATTGTGGAACTTCATTTCTTACAGAAAACACTTCACGTGCCGTTTGTTAAGAGGATGTTTTACATTATTTGCAGAGTCAAAATAGTATATAATTTAGTTTAAGTACGAGATTCATTTATTTTAGAATAATTTGAAATCATATTTAACCCTATTTAATTATATACTTTGTATTTGAGATTGATAACTGTTTTTTTTTTTTTGCCCCTTGGGTGTTAGGCTGTCTCAATTTCGATCTGATTCATTTATGCTTCGAGATTTGTTTTTTTCGCAGTTCTGCAATGCTCTGCTTTTATTTCTATGTGCTTATCTCTGGAGGAAATCCCCCACCTAAGAAATTGAAGCCATCTTCCAGCACTGCATGATGAGATAGTCAAGGTTATACTAGCTTATAAAATATGGAGATATAATATCTTATTTTTCTGTGAATTGAAAATAAGGCTGTAAGCTAATTTGGCCTTGTTGCTTTCGAAAATAGGTCAGCCAAGAGGTACAACTGTGATTATTGCATTAGATTCGTAGGGCTTTTGTGGAGTATACACTTATAATATGAAATTTGATGGAAAAGATCATTTGTTTGTGACAACTACGTAGTTTCGATACTTTGCTTACAGGGCACGTGGAATGAATAAATATCCTGTAATTATTAATTTTGGTATGATTAAGAATGAATCTCGTTCTTTCTGCCCAATGTGTTTGGGATTAAAAGAAATTATTGAACATAACTCGAGGCCAAAATTTATGCTCAATATAAATATTTTCTTGGAAGCTTAAATATGTCTTACGTTTCCTTGTTTCTTAAGGTGTGCTGGGAAATGTAAGATATGAAGACCTAAACTTAGTCAAAACTTAAAAGTAAAAAGAAAAAAAAAAAATGTACCAATCTCCTTATTCTTTCGATTCGTGGTTTATTTCAAAAATTGTTTTACCTTGATATTGTAATGACCATAAGAACTGTGATGGAGTTAACTGGACAAAAACTATTCAAAATAAAAAGAGTACTGTCACCCGACAACCACTGCCATCAATGCAATTATTCGTAATAGCCTCAAATGGAACAAAATAAAAGAATTACTTAGTTAAGCAAACAAAAGATGCAGAAAAAAGTTGAAGAGCATATCATTTGGTAAGTTTTATGATATTATATTTCCTACTTAATCATAATCTTTTATTTATGCAAATTCATTTACTAATTAAACTATAATATTTTAGGTTGAATTTCATCGACCATTCTCAATTTAAATTGTTTGAATTGAATTTAGTTGCCAAACTTGTAAAAAGAATTATTAACATTTAATATGTATTATATAAAGATTAATGAAAACGACTTAAATTTTAAATGAGGATAAAATAATTAATAATGCTTAATTACGTGTTTCATAAAGATTTATTTGAATCATGAACAAATGGTAGTCTAAGAACACCTAATAAATTATCGATGATATGCATTAAAGTATGATGTTTTAATGTTTGTAATAAGAATGAAAGAAATGAATGGTGAACAATATTCAAGTTATGATATTGTACCAAAGAAATGCAATGGTAAAGGATTTCCAGGCCTATTCGGGAGCATATATATAATCTTTCATTGTTTGCACCACTTTTGTCATCTTTCGTATCTCTTGTCTCCTTTTCAACAAAAGTATTTTTAACAGTATACGTGGGACATACATTGTCTGGATATAAATACGTAGACTAAGCTTGTGATGCTGGTTTATGGTATGATGCCACCTGGGCAATGAAAGAAGTTCTTAGAAGTATTTTTAGAAGCAATTATTCTGCATTTTTCAACGCACGTTCAGCAGGATTTAACATGAAAAAGGTTTGGATGAACAGCAACTTAATGATGATAAACAGATGCAATTCAAAGATCATGATGATCACTGTTTGCGTGGATGTTGGAGGCATTATCTAATTGCGACCATGTGAAAAGCAAAAAGCATTAACAAAACAAGGAAGCTAAAAGAATAGTAAATATCAGATGTGATTATATATTCTGGATGCCAACTATAGGTCATCCTAGTTCCCAAGAACATGATTACCAAAACAACCACAACCTTCAATGGTGGTCAGAATATATATATATAGAACAACATTGTCTGTTGTGGATGTATTGTGAAAAATATGTAGAGTTTGATGAGATATGACAGAACTATATATGTATATGTATGTATATGCGTAACCCATGTTGTTGATTTGGAGATGGTGAAAGAAAAGATGATGATAGGGATCCCACTAGGAGTGGCAAAAGGGACAATCGGGTCGTTTAAGTCTGGTTTTATATTAGCTTGCTAAATTATCATGTTATTAGGTTGGACTATTAAATTTTGTAATTTGATTCGACCTGTTGTTAGATTGTTGGACTATTTTTGTTTTCTTCAGAAAAAAAATTAAAAGCAACAATAAATGCCAGTTTTAAAAATGATTTTGCTAAAAAATTTTAATAATTATATTACTTTTATTGACACATAGTAAGAGTATTTAATTTGAAAACAGATGGAGAGAAAAGTGAGGTTCGGTCAAAACTTAAAATATGAATAATTTAAAGAAAGCAAAACTGTTGTTATATTGAGATGGGAGAAGTATGGTACTATTGAAGTTGCGTAGGTCTTTGAAAGTTTAGGTCCTGCAGACTTTTGAAAAACATGTTTTTGATAGAATTGAATTAGGTTTAAAATCTATTTCATATTAAAAATCGAGTGTTCATATTATTTCTTTCTTGTTCTTCTTTATTCTCTTTAACTGGTCTTTTCATGCTTGACACTGCTCACAGCACTTCAACATTGATGGGATGTGAAATTATTTTCTGCTTAAAGGTGGCTTCCATAACTCAGTTGTTCAAAAATCGCTATATCTTTCCTCGTTCCCAATGTAAAATTTAACGGCAATGTTTTCCATACACTTAAAAGGATAAAAAATAAAATAGATAATAGGGAAACAAACCACAGACCATGGTTTCTATTAAAGAAGTATTGGAAAATTCTTATTATTAGTTGTACTGTTTTTATCTTTATCAAATGTAGCCCAAGATTTGTCTGACATTTTAATTTCCAGAATTAATTGATATATATCAGAAGTATGAGAGAAAATATGGTATGAAGTATATTATTAAGATCTTCAAGCTGTTGCAGACTTTATTATTTCGAATCTATTTTGGTTAAATTATGTTAATTTCTCTAAGCTTTGTTGACAAAAAAAATTGACTTTTTTTTATTAGTGATTTCTGATTAGTATAACAATACTTTTAATATATTCGTAAAATTTAATCTATTATTCCTATAGTTAACCATTTGACTATGTGATATATATGCTCGATGTAGCAATCAAAATGTGATTTTCCAGAAGCAAAATTGTGGTGATGAGTAAAATTCATATGTTAAAAGGCGAGAAGGATAGAATCTGTAAAGCTTTTCTAAATAAACATCAAATTAACATTATAATAACTTTTGTAATTATTAATGTAATTTTATCAATGAAAATAAATTCACAAGTAATTAGTAATGAATTTTTGTTGGTTTAATGGTATCATTTACCCAAGTAAATTCACAAGTAATTAGTAAAAAAAAAACAGTTATGATTGATTCACAAGTAATTAGTAATAAATTCACAAGTAATTAGTAAATTTACACGAAAGGAAATAAGTATATTGATTCACCAATTATGATTTGAAAGATAGACATATTCTTTTTGTTGGTTTAATGTTATGTGCTTATGTATTAAATGATTTGGAAGATAGAAATTTTGTTGTTGGTTTAATCTTATGTGCAACTGTATTAAGAAAACTATTTTTAGGATATTTTATTTACGTGAAATCAAGATGGACATGTTTTGGTTCGAGATAGGTCAAGCCATTTCAAACTAAGGTTTTGGTCGGTTCTAGGTTGGTCCCATTACGAAGAATGAAATATGAATTTGAGAATATAAAGAATTTTAAATTCTTATAAATATGTATTTAAAATCTTAATTTTTAATGTTAGAAACCAATTTAAATTAATTCACAAACTAAATATAATTTTTTTATTAAAAATTATTTTAAATATTAATAACTTTTAGTTTATGAAATGATATCATCTAATCTATGACTAATTATTTTTTATTTTTAAATTCTATTGTTTGTTATTTATTAATTTTATTGTAATATTTAAAATTTTAAAATCTTATAATTTTTATTGAATTTTTTTTATCTTTTACCATGCAGAAACAATAAATGTCTTTAATTGTTACTATAACTAAAAAAAGTCTTAAAAATCATTTTGGATCAAAGGAAAGAAAAGAAAGAGATGATTGAGACACATGTCAATGCTTGCATAAGGAGATTAATAAGAAAACCACCATTGTTTAACTAAAGGGTAAAATAAGTTTATTAAATCTGTACACAAAAATGTTATCTTTTACATACTGTTATAAATTACGGAAATTATATGATAGAAATTATAAATAATGTCATATTTTAGTAATACCTTTTATTATATTATTTTTATTTCTAAAAAATGTATTTTCTTGAAAATAATATTTTTTTATTAGCTTAAGATAATTCTATAATGAAGGTGTCTCTGGATCCCTCCCTAAATCGACACATATACTTGTTCGATCCGTAACATATTAATCTGGTATATAATAATGGAATAATTGTGTGGGAAAAAGTTGCAGCTGCATATCTCGAACCACAAAACCCTAGCTAAGTACGATAGAATTGCATAATTTTCTTCTTGAAAACTTTGTCTCCCCACCATGGTGAACTTTAACAACACATAGTGGTCACACATGGGATATGCAAATAATGACAGAAAAAGAGAAGAGGGCTATTTCTTAAGCTTCCTACAAGATAAGATAGCATGTGAAAACAAGGTGTAAATCATATTCGATGTTGGATCATGTACCCAAATACTTCCATAGTAACATTAAATCACTACACACATCTTTTAATATTAAAACTAATTAATGTCATCACAACTACCTTTGTCCATGATTAATATCAGAAGTGGAGATTAAGCCTGGTGACCTGACAACAGATAAAATAAAAATGTTCAATAAACAAGAAATATCATTAAGATAAGCTTTAACTATGACTCTAATATAATATTAGAAATGAATTTTAAACCTAACTCAATCCCACAAAACCCACTTGTAAAATGAGGTTTACAATCCACTTATATAATATATATTATAAATTGTAAACAATTAACTACAATAACGACATTACTTGCCTAATAATTATGCTTCAGGTCTCTTCAGTCTCGCTGTCAAGAGTGCTGTTCTCACTGTCATTTTCTTTTTCCACTTAAGAATAAGCATAGTTGAGTCAAAGAAAGGACTGGTTTCTCGTTCAGTATGAAGTAGAAGATTTTGATTCTTCGTTTTAGCCAAAGTACCTCTGTAACATTCATTTTGGACAGATTCTAGGTAATTTCTACGAGCATGGGACACACAGAGATTCGCATAATATATGTTTGATGTTGAGGAGTAAGAGAATAGCTACATGAGTTAGATCACATAGGCATGTGATGTGGCCACAGATCAGATAAATTATGTTATCAAGACTTAAAAAGTTACAAGCAGAAGGAACCCTTTCGCTATCAGAAGTTAAATTTGAGTCCAGAGACTTTGAATGTAAAAATGGTCCTCTTGTATAACACTGAATATTTTTTTTCTGTAAAAGCATAATAATGGAGGTGTAAATTTTGTGTGCTTTGGACGCATGACATGCACAATATGAGTATATATTTTCTATCAACGCAAGCACTTGTCTGCCAAAAGCTTTAGGGTTTGTGATCTCTTTGTCAATCATTTTCAGAATAGCTGTAGTAGTCACCTTCAGCACGTGACAACGACTTCCTACCTTGTATTATCTTCTAATCTATGTCCCCACTCACAAACAATGCTACTCTTCAAAAACGTGTAAAATAATATTTCACATCATTTAATTTATGACAAATTAATTGGTCCAGAGAGATCTATTGAATAGATACAACAACAATAAAATTTAAACTAACTCAAATATTGCCTTCACATCACCTCCAATTCAACACTTTAAGATAATAGATTTACTAAATGCTTAACTTTTTCATTTTTATACAATGTGAGACTTAAACTGACTTTTGAATTCTTAACAATCTCTCTTTCAATGATAAGTCTCTTTCACTTTGATATACTCTCCCTCAAATAGAGAATTTTCAAGCATGAGTATCTCAAATACTATTGTTTTATCACAAATGGGACACCTTGGTTGAAATCCTTATAAAAAATACTTTCAATACAAGAAACCCTCACATATAAGTCTATACACTCATATTGTACTTGTCTAAGCCAATCATCGGGATGAACTTGGCTCTAATACCATTCTTACAATAGAAACAACATAACAACCAAAATACCAAAGTATATATGTAGCAAAAATAATTCCTCCAAACTTGCAAGAATTTATAAGGAGCAACAACAATAAAAAATGACAATAATAATCACAAAAGACAACTCCAATATTTTTTAAAATGGAAAAGCACTCCTGATGTGAGAAGTAAAACCTTAAAGGCACAAGTCAATAAATCAAGTTTCATTAATATTGTAAAAGAGAAAGATAATTTAAATGTGTATCTTATTGTGTATTAGAGATAGGAACAATATGATATAAGTCAAGTATGTAATTATGCATAATATAATTATAGGAGATTTAATAACTTAACTGTAGAAATTTGATTAGCTTAATTATAGAGATTAATTGTTAATTGGCTTAATTTTTGAAGAATGATTGGATTCTATCACAATCTCGTAGTCTAAGCGAGAGGTTCAAGGACACTTAGACTGGTCCAGAAACCATAATAAAGAACTCGAGGTAGGCCTTGGTGAAGATGTCAATGATCTGGCAGCGAAAAGAGATGTGAAGAACTCGTGTCTAACCACGTGCTGCCTTTTCCTAAATAAAGTGAATATCCATATCAATATATTTTGTAGCTAATGCTACATAGGACTACCATATATATAAATGACCCTAACATTATCACAATATACCAAGGTAGCATGAGGGAGAGGAAATGGAGTTCCGGTAGGAGATTGTGGAGCCACAAGATTCAGCAACAACATATTGCAACACCTCGGTATTCAGCCTCTTCACTAGAACAAAAACTAGGATGTTGCTGCTTTGAAGACTAGGAGATAAGGTTATCACCAACAAACACACATTAACCAAATCTGAAGTGTCTAGTGTTAGGACATCCACACTAATATAAGCACTAATTTTCTCAATAGAGGTCAGATATAGGTGTAAATCATGTTGTTGAGTAATATAAAAATAAGACAAAATGTGTTTCAATGCTAGCATGTGTGTTCGGTACAAGGGGCATGCATGTGAAGACAAACTTGTTGAACAACATATGAAATGTCAAGGGGAGTGAAGGTGAGATACTAGAGGGCACTAGTATAAGACAAACTTGTTGAGATAGGCTTAAAGTCCACTTCTTAACATGGTATCACAAAGTAATGGTTAAAGCTTATCCTAACGATATTTGTTGTTTGTTGGACATATTGTTTCACCCACTATCGAGCCGCTATCGGACCACCCTTTAATGTTTAGCTTCACGCTCGTGATGTATAACATCGACTAGAAATAAAGTCAATTTATAATATATAAGTGAGTGCAAACCTTACTTTACAAGTTGGTTTTATGGGATTGAGTTAGGCAAAATCCACTTCTTAACAAACGGATTTGCAATTAAAACTATATTGATTATTATTAAAAGAAAAATAATATTTTTTTACATGGTAGCATGCGAAGGAATTACATTGAAAAGAAAAAAAAATCTATATGCAAACAAAAATTTGTTGTTTTGAACTTTGGAAAGATGTATTTCCGAGTAATATTTTAAAAATTATATTTTGTGGCAGATTTAAATGTTCCAAATTCAGTAAAGCAAAATCATTGAAACTCACTTTTTTTCCTTGCTGATTTAATTTCTGAATATTATATATAAATATCTTACTCGTTTACTTCATCTGGTGCAAAGGTGTTTGAGCAACATTATATGTGGAATATGAAAGTGAAATAGATGGTGGCATGTGCAACAAGTCCAATGAAAAGATGTTTTAGCAAACTAAGCATGTCTAAAGGAAGAAAAAGATACCTACATAACAAAAGTGTCCTAATATTTATAGACAATAATGGTTGACCTGAAATTACCCACTCTACTGAATAGATAGATACTTTGTAATTGCTGGATTGTGTAATGTTTTGCTTTTATGACAAAATTTTCTCATAGAGAAACAATGCATAATAAACTAAAAAGGATTTAAGATATTCTATTTTTTCTTGTTAAAAGATTTACATCCACTAAAAATAAGATGATTTTAATATATATTTAAGAGCAAACTTAATTTTGTAATCTAATTTTATAAAATTAAATTAAATTTAAAATTTAGTTTTTAACATTTTCTATCACTAAATACCAAAATCAGATTGATTTCCACCCTTACGAGAATATATAGTTTAACATTCCATCGTAGAAGACTAATATTAAACACTTCCAATTTCATGAACATTAATTATGCAAAAAGACAAAAAAAAAAAAAAAACTCTATAATGTGATGTAGCAAACTGATCATTTTGAAATTTGAATCGTGAACAGTTTATTGTATTCAATCTTGTAGACAACGGGGTGCACAAATTTTCTTATAAAAA
This sequence comes from Vigna mungo, assembly GCA_036885675.1. NCBI lineage: Eukaryota > Viridiplantae > Streptophyta > Magnoliopsida > Fabales > Fabaceae > Vigna > Vigna mungo. The sequence continues at coordinate 27,550,789 of CP144695.1, read as the reverse complement.
AAAGGATATCCCGTTTTCTTTTCTGTCACACTCCAACAATCCTCTCATGACTTTCAACATTTAAATTAGTAAGTTAAATTCAATTTCAAACATGTAAAATCATGAAAAAGTTGTCTACATATAAGGGAACAAAGTCTCTAATTTTATCTTATTTAATTACTTTATCTTATTTATATATATATCTTGTTTGGTTTCAATGTTCATAATCTTGTGTTATTTAAATATTTTGTTATTATAATTATTATTGTTCGGTGGTGAAATCTCTTATTGTTTGAATTTATTTCATGTTATTTAATAAATATTATATTTTTATTTATTAAATTTATGAGTATATGTAGTTCTTAATTTAAACTTAGAATATAATTTTTTGTTAATAAATAAATATAAACTAAATAATTATTAATTCTAAATTTGATGATGACGATGATTGTCATAACTCACTAAAAAATAAAATGAAATTATTAAATAATAATAAAATAAAGATTTGGAATAATTTATAGTTAAAGATTCAACATTGAGGATTTAAGTGAGTATTACACAAGATTAAGTAATCTTGCATATCTTATTAACTATCACAAAAGTCATGTATCCCAATTATACACTACAAAAATAATTCAAATATTTGAAAATAAAAATAAAAATAAAATTAAAATGTGAATGATATGTGTGTATTGTGATTTATTTATTTTTATTATCTAATTTAGTCATACGAGATTTAGTATCTCTCTTTTTTTTCTTGCATCTTGTAAAAAATAAATTTTTATAAACCAACTTAAATAGATAAACATGTCAATTTATTCAAATCCATTTACCATTATATATATATATATATATATATATATATATATATATATATATATATATATAGGGATGACAATGGGTTGGGTTGGACACGGATAGTGCATATCCGCAACTCGACCTGGATAAAACTGTACTCGTTATCTACACGGGTACTCCTTTAGAAAATACTCGCGGGTATTTTAAAATCAGTGGATATCCACAAAAAATAAAAAAAAATATATATTTTATAAATTTTTAAAATAAAATTTAAATAAAATTACAAATATATATATATATATATATATATATATATATATATATAATATAATATAAATTAAATTAACTATAAATTAAAATTTAATTTTAATTAAATTTAACCTAATAAAATATAATTTAATTTAATTTTTAATTAAATTTAATTAAAAAATATATAATTTAATTTTTTTTATTATTTTTTGTGGGTAACGAGTATCCACGGGTCGGGTAGTATACTACTTGTACCCGATCTGTTTAGAAGCAGGTATTAAAATACCCGTTATCCGTCAGTAGTAAATATCGGGGATAGTAACTATCCGTGTCCGTGATTTTTTTGTCATCCTTAACCACATATAAAATGAATATATAGAGTCACAATTACTATAAGGATATGAAGTGTAATATAACCTTCTTCATTTTTACTTGTTGTCTATATAATAAAGTTTGTTTGTATAAGGGTTGGATTGCTCGAAGTGTTTTCTTAATATAAATTCCTATATAAACAAATGTATATGTATGAATATCAACCTTTAACTTTCTTCTAGATTTAGATACTTCAATAAGCTTCTATAGATAAATATGTTCTCATCAATTTTATAAATATAATAATAAGGTAATGAAAATAGAATTGTGAAAATAATAAAAAAGATACATCCATATGTTATAAATAGTTACATAAATGTTACGATATATAAAGAAAAGAAAAAGAGACAAGAAACAACTTTTTTTTTATTTTGAGAAGACTACAAAGAGGAATAATAATAAGCATAAGAAGAAAAAGCAACAAGGGAAGCTCAAACAACAACAAATCGAGAAGAAGAAATGGAAGAACATACTGAACAAAGGAAATTGTTAAAAGATTATGTTGAGCAGAGCAGGGACCAATTAAACTAATTTTATAAGATTAGTTTAATTTCTTAACTAAATATATATTAATAGTGATTATATATATATCAGAGGATATATTAAGTTTACATAAAATTTTATACTAATTCAATATCTCATTAGGACACAATAAAAGTATATTTTAGTACAAATTGGTGAGTTCAACCACTATACAGTTTCATAAAGATCTACATTGTTAATCAATTTAAAGTAATCTTTCCATTCCAATGATCAATATCGATAATTTGTGATTAGATATTGCAAAAGTACTTTAGATTATATACATGCATTTCTTATTTTCTCGTGAGGGATTCTTTCTTTGGAAGATGTTTAAAGGAGAAATAGATATGGTACTCTGACTCTGGAGCAAATTAATACAATTCTTGTATCTGATTCTAAATTTTCAAAAGAAGTTTTGAAAAGCTTGTAGACCAATTTGGGGTCACTAATTAAAAGTATTCAAACTCACTAAGAAAGCCATTTGAAAGCATCTTATTTTCTTGCATTTTATTTTGTTGATGAATTCCATATAGAAAAACAAATGAATATCCTAAATTGTTTAGGAAGTTGGTTTGAATCCTAAAATGGTTAATGCACCTCTTTTTAATTATTTATTTAATTATCATTTTACTAATAAAATAATTTCGGGTTCAAGTAATTCTCCCAATGATGGAGTAATTCATCATATTTCTTGCCTTCATGTTATTTAATACTTTTAGTGTTATTTGAATTAAAAAATAAACGTCACAGTTTTTGAATTATTGGAAGATAAATAGACTTAGTAGGGGATCTTCATTTGTTATCTTTTATTATTATCTTAATTGTTATTTTTTACTTTGTAATATTATAAGTCACATTTTAGGACATTTTTTCTTCAAACTCCTTTTTTTTTTCACAACATGCTAGTTATTATGTATGTATCATTTTATAATTCACGCCCTATTAAACAAAGTATTTTCTTCGTCTTTATAATGCTTGGGTAACGTATTTTCTACGGGAAACATGTCCTTCCATAACTCAAGTAATTTCATGAAACTTATTTTAGTCTGATTCATTAATTTTTTTTTTTTCAAATTCATTAACTTCTAAGAAACTAATTTCTTCAACCCTTGTCTTTCTACCATTTAAGCACTTAACATAAGGATGCCTAAATTTTCCTCATTCAACACCAATGCAATCATTTTCTTCAGCAAACTATAAAATTCCTCCACTTCTTTCTTACTCATTAGTTATACGAGCTTTCTTAATCAATCTTTAACCCATCTTTAACTCTTATACCTATGAGATGGACATTTCAACTTACTTTAATTTCATCTCTTAAATCAAGGTGTGACTCGATTTTATTGGTAATGACATACTCTCTACATGACCAAACATTTTCAAAAAGAATTGAAGTCATTTGTGGAAAATGAGCTTAAACTCTATCTCTTGGGACATCTTGGACCATCATGAAGCTTTTAGACTAAGAATAATTTTGACTTTGTATTTTAGCCGAATAGTCTAGGATTTATTTGGACTTTGTATTATGGACCTAGTAGTGTAAGATTTAATTTGAACCTTATATTTTGAACTAAGTAGAATATGGTTTTGACCACCTAAGTCAACAAAGGGCCAAGGTCTAATGTTGACCAAGGTGGACTTCCACAGCAGGAGTTGACTAAGGGGTCAACATTCTAGCTTGGTGGACAAGAGAGAGTGGATGACCTTTACAAGTGTCACCCTCCTATTACAGAGTTTTTTCTCCTAGCTAGTGGTCACATGTCACTATAAGAATGAAGAGTATTTTCCATAGATAGTGGCCACATGTCACCCTCTCATTTGAGAGGATTTTCACCAATTGTCTCCTTCCTGTTGGAGAGGATTTCTCCCTGCTCTCCAAGCTAGCCAATGTGACTATTTCAGGTTAAAGTTTCTGCCCATTTTGAAATACCTTAGCCTATAAATAGAGGTTTCTCTCCTTCAGTAGTTACCTTTTGAATTTGAGTAAAGTTATGCTACTCATCTTAGGTCACCAAAGGCTAGAGCATCCCATGTGGTCTCCTCTAACCACCTTCCTCTAGAGTTGGCCTAATATCTCTAAGAACATCATTAAACACCACCTTCATCATCACCAAAGATCATAAAACCATGAGCTTAGCTCCCTTGTCCATCAAAGCTTCCGCACCATATCATCCTTCACACACCTCCATGACTTTTCTTCTAGTTTTAGTCCAACCTAACTAAGAGATTACCATTAATTGGGAAAAACTTTATAGTTGACAATTATGTAATTATTAATAGATATTTATTTTCATTAAATTTTGACAGTATTTTGTGGCGATCTCCATACGACATCAAATGACAATAGTGATATTAAGTCGGTTACACTTAAATATGCATATGAAAATTAATATAAAATGCAATCATCCAAAATTTAATGAAATATAATTAAAGCATATGTACTAATAAACTAATAAAAGGTTATTAATCTTTTCAAACTATTCAACCACAAAGTTTAAAATTCAATACAATTGCTACACTATATCATTTTGTTTTTATTTAAAATAAATAGTATCATTTGAAACTAGATATAACAGTTAATTTTGTATAGAAAAATCCATTTTTTACCATGAAAAAAAATGAAATCAAAGTCGTGCTATGAGCAGGACTTCTTATCAAAATTGTCTTCCCTCACATGACTTACTCATTCTCGTAATATGTTTAAAATATATTTCTTTGTCTAAAATACAATTAGATTTGAAACATTTTAATAAATTAAGACAATAAAATGTCAATAAACAAATAATGTAGTAAGAGACAACATACATGTAATCCATATCTTATAAATGTCAAACAACTTAACACCCTCAACCATTATAAAGGCATTGTTTCCTTTTTGCGAAATTATGTCCAAAATTGAAGGCTTATACACAACTTCATCCTCCTTATAAAAGATGTGTCAAAGTTTGTAAGTTTCTCTCTGAGTTCAAAACCTAAATGAAAGAGTGTGAATAAGATGTTTTAAGAAGTGCCAAAACACAATTACATCTTTAAACTAATTGACTCGAGAGGAGGGAAATGGTTTGACTCCTATAACGTACATGATTAGGAGAGAGGTTTCTTCATCTTTCTTCTATTAGTTTGTTTCATTTTTTGTCTTAAATAATTTCTAGGCTCATGTTTTCTTGTGTTTTATAGGGTTACTCGTGGCACCTCTCATTTTGAGGTCGTCACCTTTTTAGAAGAATGAATTGAAAATGGATCTACTATAATGAGTTTTCTAAGAAGACCTCTTAGAAGTAGAAAATGAGAGCATCTTAAAAGTGGACAAGAGAGCATCTTGGAATGGGGTATGCATATTTGGAGAAGAAAGAATGTACCTTTTTCATGAATTTGTAATGAGTGTGAAATATTCTCTCACCCTTTTAACATTATATTATTAAAATAAAGTTTATATCTATTTATATATTTTAAATTTATTTTATTTTTAATCGATATAAAACTTTTATATATATATATATATAAAATTTAAATTTATAAAACTAAATCATTTTAATATATGAAATTTATTATAACTAAAGCATTTAAAGAATGCGTTTTAAGGTTAATTATTAAAAACTTCTTTAAAATAAATATTCAAATTCAACTTAGAAGTAGAGATAAAAAAAATGATTAAAAGAGATAGATATTTAAGTATACAAATGTAATATATTTTGTATAGTTGTAAAATACAGAAAAGAAAATATGAAAAATGATTAATCAAGAGGAAAAATAGAACCATATTCTCTAAATTATTTATTTTAATTTATAATATATGAATATATTTTACCCATCTCTTAGAGAGGTTTGTGAATTTGTTTAGTTTGGAAAAATATTTATTTATAAAATAATTAAAAATAAGAAATTATTTTATTTTTATTTGTATATATTGATACGAAAAAAATTAATTGTTTAGTAACGTGATGTAAATATTTGAACAAGAGTATAAATACTATGATGTTTTATAACTAGTTGAGAAAATTAATCTTTTCTGAAATAAAATATTTAGAAGTAATTAATTATGGAGAAAATAATATAATTTAAGTATTTTCTATTTGTAGATAGGTACTTCAAAGTAGAAGCATGAATGCCCCACGAAATGAATCTTTGAATGAAAATTCAATGAATGGTGATTCATTTTACTGTAATAACATCAACTCAATGATATGCAGTGAACTGAGTGATATAATATATGTAATACTGTATATCAGAACCTTGCTAACAGCATCTTTTTGAAACGAAATTGAAATACACTCATTTGCTTTTTGTCGTTGCAAGTTTTGTCTTTAGATGTGATATTTTATGCATCTGATACTGTCATAGCAGAAGCTGCTGTGAAAGCCACTTTTCTTCTTTCTTACCGATGGATTTGGTGCAGTGCATGAAATAGGAGAAGGTATGCTGCAGGTTCAATGTGTTCAGAATCTGTGTGAGTAGTGGAAGTGGAAGCATGGTGCATTGAAGGTACAAAGCAGAAATATGATTGAATATTGAATATTGTTTCTCAGATGCTGACTTCCAGGGCTATTTTACAGTCAATCCAATGTGGTTTTCTTTTCTCTTTTCTTCATGCTTACGTCAAGTCTTTTATTTTGTGTTACTGTGCCTTGAAAATTTTCAATCTTCAAACATTAGATTAGATTTAAAATTTATTTTTTAATATGATATTAAAATAATAAACTAAAACCTATTATAACAAAATTTATTATTTTTCAATCTTCTTATATATACGCACTATTTTTGGACTTACGTTCTTTTGTTTTATAGGTTCGATTTTGTTTCATATGTAGTTCTGGTTTCATGGTATGGATTCAATGGAACGAGTCTTGTTTTGTTTGTATATGCAAAAGCAAAATACTGCTCCATGTCCTCATTCTTCACGTACTCTTTGACCCAACTTTTGTTTAATCTTCGAAAAAAAAACATTTATATTAAAATTTAAATTGATATGATAGGAGAAAATACATATGCACTTATAGTATAAAAAATGTAATATTAGGTAGTTTAATGTTGAAAAAATAAATATTACATTATCCAATACTTAATTAGATAGTAAATGATATAAATGTAGGTTTATTGAGAATGAAATTTATCGAAAGACACAACATCAATAAGATCTTAGTCTAGTTATATGAGAGATTAACATTACTTTCAACCTAAAATATTAAAGGATGGATTAATGAATTTTCATGCTTCACCTTTTCATTTCTATCTAATATAAAACTTAAATTCTTAACCAGATAAATTTTAAATAATTTTGATATTATAGTAGAAAATATTTGAATTATGATTCCTTTTCTAGGAGTACTAGTGAGCCACAAGTGGTAAACAATCACTTCCAAAGCTATAATGTCCAAAGGTTCTTCACACTAAAAAAAAAAATAGGTGCATGTGTTGTGTCTAAACTAGGGCACCAGTCTTTATGTGAAAATTACATGCTTTGCCTCAAAGGTCATGACAATAAAAGTTTCTTGACTTTGTTGCAATTGTAAGTGAGTGGAGTCATACCTTTCATCACATTCTCTAAAATGAAGCTCTGAAATAGATTGATAATGAAGCTTTCTTAGTTGAGCAACAATTACTTGCACATCAAACAGTTTTTGCCCTTCTTTTCTGTGTGGACAAGGATTGCACACCAGACGTTTCAACAATATAAACTGAACTTTCAAGAACCAATACATCTACACTGTTAACTACTAATATGGCTGCATTACATTTACTGTTTCTGATGGAGTTCATTATATCTTTTTAAAACAACTTTAATGAACTGTTTTCTTTTTTTCTCTATTACATTATATATTAAATTTCAACACTCTCTTTTGTTTTTACATGAAGAGGTAAAAATGTTGACTGACATATAATATATTGAATTTCTTTGACGAAAAGGTAGCAATATTTAGCTATAGTGAAAAACAAGAAAAGGTGGAAAAAAAAGTTTATAAGAACTGCAACCAAGTGCAAATAGTAAGTGTCTCTGCTATTTTCTTAAACATTCTCCAAATCAAACATAAATATACTTAGGTTTGTAAAATTTTCTATAAGTACCTCTAAAATGTTATTGTTCAATAAAACTTATCATCATCCTATAGCAGGAATCTGACATAAAGTATGAAACAAAAGTTACAAAATTTAGGTTAAGGTTTAGTTCAACTTTGCACACGAGAGTACCTTGCAAGACAAGTAAAATAGCACTGAAGCCCTATAAAGACTACAATGTCACATTATATATAGCACTTAGTCTATGTGTAATCTTAGCAAAGATGAAACCTAGCTAGGAAATTTTTCCATTTGTTTCTGCCTTTTCACCTTATTATGTTTGTCACAACTTTAGTTAGCACCACATGCGCCATGTTTTTACAAAAATGGTAGCTTAACTTTCGTGGAAAAAATGATTTGTTCTCTGTCATCTATGGATATCCTTCTCTAGCACTAACAGTGGTACATGTGCTCATTGGTAATGACAAGAAAATAGTCAATACAGAAATCCGTCAATATAGCGACATTTGGTCAAAATAAATTTGTGGTCCAACAAGGATAAATAAAGAAAGATTCGATTCATGTGACTTTCAATAGTTTCTTCAACATCTGAATAATATGATTTCAAGGAAAAAAACAACGTTATAATATATTCATCTAGTTTGAATGTGAGGAGCACTAACACAAAGGTTGATTAGGACCTTTTTCCATTTCCATTTGCACCTGTCACGCCTTATACTATATATGTTTGTCGCAAACTTTACTTATCATCCATATGCAATTTATCTTAACAAAAATAGTGCTGTTTTCTTTCATGGAAAAAATGATTCGTTTTTTGCCATCATTTTATGAATGCCCTTCACCACTAACCGTGGTACATATTCATCCATATTCATTGAATATTATTGACATAGTCGATGTATATGAATCTGTCCATTTAGTGAATTTGGTCGGAAAAAATTGTGGTTATAAATGGAAAATTCATATTTGCAATTCTTGTTAATAGTTTCATCAACCTTTAAATCATTAGAGAAAGGAAAATGCAGTAATGCAATACGTGGATCTGTTTTCCATGCGTTATTAGATTATCCAATAAATACCTTACTCGTTCATGTGTTAAACAAAGATTGAAATATAGAAGAAGGAATGTAAAAGTAATATGATAAGAATATTATCGCACGCTGTCGTGTATAGACCCGACATTAGAAGAGATAAATCTTTTCCTAACAATCAAGCTACAGTGTTGGAATGACGGCAATAAGTCTCACGCAATAGCAATTATACGTAAGTTACTATGCAGCATGATAATTGTAAATGTGAAGTTTTTATTGAATAGTATAATGCTTTAAGGTAGAATTCGAATGTGATGCAAATGTGTATATATATATATATATATATATGTGTGTGTGTGTATAATATGCTCAACTTTTTTAATGTCTTCTTTTTCATATGTTTTAATAAATGGAGTAAAACTAGATTATTGGATCAAATAAACTATTAGCTAAAATAAATATAGTGGAACTATCCAAAGATGTAATATCTTTCTTCATGGATTTATGTATGAAGTTCAAATGCAAGTAGGAAGAACGCTATAGTAGAGTCAGGGTAGATGGGTGCATCATACATAAATGGGAGTAGTACATAGAGTGGAGGAGAGATTAGTTTGAGTGGAAGAGATCCCCAAGCGTACCAACTTATTTAAATAATATAAAATTATAAGATCAAATATCGTTTTTTAATATTTGTGTAATATTAAATAATTGTACGATTAATAATTTATTTAAACTAAAAAATAATACAAGAATCTACACTATATATGTGCAAGAAGATAAACTTAAGAAGAATAAAGGGTGGACTGAATAATATGTTAGCTATATGTATCCCTTGTTTCCCAAATTCTCCTTAGCAACTTTATTCAATATAACTTTTTGTAAATGAAGAATTTGATAGCAATAAACTGGAAATAAAACAAGATTTTTCTTAAAAAATAATTTTAAGTCTAACTTAATCTACAAAACTAGTTTGTAAAGTGATATTTTCATTTATTTATAGATCGTAAATTCGTTTCATCTCTAGTCTATGAATGATCATCAAAACACCCTCTCATGCTACATATTCATTTCAAGCATAATATTGTACAATAATGGATTATCTGATAGCGTGTAACTCAATAAATCTAGTAAACAACAAATCTCACTAGAATGGATGTTACATGAGTTTGATATTATCTTAAGAAATGAACTTTAAATCTAATTCAATCCCACAAAACTAACTTATAAAATGATATTTGCATCCACCTATACATTGTATATTCATCATATTTTTAGTCCACATGAGATCTCCAATAATTATAGTTATATACTATTCAAGGAAATAGAAATAAAACAACCTTTTTTGGTTTAATTTTTAAAAATTTCATTCATCTTTACTCTTAAAATATTATTCCTTGTAAGCATCTCACCAAAATCCAAAATCATGTTATTTTTGTTAAAAAGTAAGAATTAAAAACAATTAATAACTTTTATAAAAAGATAACAAATCATAAAAACATTACGTTTCAACGCTCGACTAGATATGTAAATATTATTTGCCAACTCGTTGTGAAGTATCCATCATTGAGATGCATTATGATTCTTATGAGGTCTAAATCAATCGGTGGGAATATGGCAACAAGAGAGAAAGATGAAGAACAAATAAAGAAAGAGATGGATGGGAAACGTAGAAAAGTTCTTAAAAGAGAAGGAAGAGTGTGTGAACTGAGCTTTAAGCCTCTTGTCTCAATCAATCCATATAATACAAACTTTTGTACGTATAGCTATAGACATGTACCATCCAAAGTAGGGGAGAGTTCGACAGAAAATAATACCAACAAATAATTTATCATTGCTAAATTCCTCAACCATTTTCAATCCAATAATTTTATAATGATTCCAAATCTACATTTAAACCTATAAATTTCTTCTGTCCATATCACTCATCGAGTGTGTTCAATCTAACACTCATATTGAAATATAGATTCAAATAATTCATGTTTAGCCACATTGAATGCATTAATCAAGTGCCATGGGATTCTTTTAAAAATATATAAAACTTTTGTATTCACTAAAAGAGAGAAAGAAAAAAAAACAATAAAAATAGGCATTCACATAAGTCATTCCAATATTATCAACTAGCAAAAGAAGAACTAACTTGTAAATTTATCATATTGGAGAAAACTTAATCAGCATGTGATCAATTTTAGTCCTACCATAACATATTTCAAATACAAAATTTTATTTGTTCTGTTCTCTTAATTTTGTTTATAAATGTGTTCTTGATGTAATATTACATTAAGTATTCATCGACTTCTCATAAAACTAACTTTATTAACATATCCGACCAAGTCTTCATTTTCAATCATGTTCTATTTATTGGTCATACTTAAAATACGATTTTATTTAATATATATATATATATATATATATATATATATATATATATATATATATATATATATATATATATATATATATATATATATATATATATATATATATATATATTTGATAGAAAAAGTACAGGGAATACGACCCACCTATATATCAATGAGATGTAGCTATAAAATTATGATACAATGCATAGGGTTAAAAACAATCAAGAAAAAGAAAGAATTAATATCTCTTTATATAGTCATATAACGAAGACATAATCTAAAAACGACATTGTTTTTGTGTGATAAAATTGAGTAGAGTTCATAGCTTTTTATTAATATTATGTGATAAAGTATATATATATATATATATATATATATAAAAGAAGGAGAATGGTTGGTATGTGAAATGAATGAAGCTTAATTAGTGTGTTTTATTTGCGTGTATAGTTTGTGAGAGATATAAACATGTTTGCAAAGTATGACTAAGGAGTTTTGTTCTGATTAACTCATAATAGGACATTTTATATATTTATAGGAAGATAAATATATCAGTTATTGATCAAAATTTAATAATTTTTAGAAGGTGAGATCAAGTATTACATATTTGTTCTATTAATATATATTTTTTATTATTGATAAAAAAAAAAAGTAGGATTTTGCTATAGGTATATGATTATGTTAGCTTGTTAGGTGTCCTTTTGTATTCTCCATGTCAGGAGTGTCCACTTGTGTTGTGTAGGATCAAAATTAGGAGTGAAGATGCTTTCTTCTTCTTCTTCCACTCCATTGTGTGCCCGTGTGATCCCTTGTGAGCATCACGTGTTCTAGTCCCTACATGATTCCCCTTAACAACATCTTACCCTTTCCCCAAACTCATTCCTAAATCATGTCCCCATCCACATCTTAACATCACCAAAACAACAAAATATCACACACCACCTAACCTAATTTGTCACCTTCTAATCAATCTTCGTCATCTCATTATAATTTCATTCAATATCACTTGTTGCGAAAAAAACAAAACTATATGTTTCTATCACATTCAATAATCTCATATCGTTTAGGAATAGAGAGTTAAGATAGTTTAAATACGCATTTCTCCTTTTATCCTCTAATATGCTTTTTAAGGATAAAACTGTGATAGAAGCTCGAAAGCTTCAAAACGAACAATACTTCAAATATATGGTGACTAATTTTAATAATGTATATCAGGATACTTGAGATCCGAACATGTGAATTATTGAACCGTCTTTCTAATATCAAATCTTTAAAACATTACATGCATAATGAATCTTCTTAACTCACATTTTTCTTTAAAACTTATTGTTTGAGTAGTTTCCCATATTATGCAGGTCTCTTTCATGTGTATGTTCTTCCTTAAACAAAGTTTTGTTGTTTTGGTTGATTTGATTTGGATTTTAGCACGACTTATAATATATATATATACTTCCATTCTCACAAGAAACCATCCCAATTTGTTTGTACTTCAATAGTGATCTAAAGTCCACTTAATCATAGCTGAGACTTTGATGCCAGATATTAGAACATACTCTATCATGTCTACAGTTTCTTCGTACCACAACAATAGGGTTTCAATTCACTGTTAGTGAACATTAACGGGTAACTTTTACATTACTATAAATAAAAGGATAAAAAACACTAGAAAATCTTCATTAGAGTATGTTATAAACAAGTTATATACAAATGAAACAGAAATCATATATATTTAACTCGAAATTTAAAAAATTAGGTATAAATATATGATCATTCTCACTCGTTCATCAAATTTATTTATTTTTATTCAATTTAATATTTCCTTGTTTACACTTGTCATTCTAGTATAAAGAAATGGCAATTTGAAGGTAAATTCCTTTTTTTCCACCATTTTATTGGCGTGCTAACTTTTGTAAATGATTAATCTTTGTCAAAAATTATGATTAGCTGTTTTTAATGATGTCTCCCACCTTTTGATCATATATTTCATTTACAAGACTTTGAATCTGAAATTTACTTTGAAAAAAGAAACTGAACCACAGTCAGTAGTATCAAACCGTTGTTAATATTTGCTAACTATTATATCGCATATATTAACTGTTATTGAAGTATTTTAGATATATGTCTAAAATGTTAGAGATTTGATTGTGAAGAGACGAAGAGAGTGTGTTGAAAAATGTTGTTGGGGAATGATGAGAAAAAGTATAGAAATGGAAAGTAAGTTGATCTGATTTTGACTAAAAGCAGTGTTAGAAATGGTGAGAAAAGAAAGAGGAGGAAAAGCACTGAAGAAACATTTTGATTAGGTTAGTTTTAGAGTGTAGGGGACCCCAATTTGACTATCTCACTCAACTCTGACACCAACACCCTTAGTAGGGGCCTCACCCGCCAATCACTCTCCTAACTCTAAATGGAATTCTATTCCACTCTCTTCACCTAAGTTATTAACTACAACCTCCAAATCCTCTTCTTCCCACTTCAAAACCCTACCACATGTTACAAATTTCTCTTGGAAAACACCCAAGATTTATTTTTCAGATATATCGGCTACCCACATTTATTAAAAATAATACAGATCTACAATACATAAGTAAGTGTATATTTTATCTCCTAAATCGGTTTTATAATATTAAATTAGATTTAAAGTTTTCTTTTTATGATAGTATTAAAGTTATCTAAAACCTATTTTAGCAATTTGTTATTTGTTGGACATATCATATCTATTATCGAGTCAATATTATTAATGTTTAATATTATGTACAAAAGTGAATACAAATCTTACCTTAGATTTTTTAGGATTAAAATTTATGGATCTTTTGTTTTTCTTATATGCCTCTTTTTCATTCATATCCAGTGTGAAAACTTTTAACTCTTTGGATTCTTAATAGTCTTTCCTTCAAATGTAAATTAAGTTTTAACATGAATATAAAAAAAAACATTTGTCTTTTCTATTTATCTCCACCTCAAATTTTAAGTCTTTTAAGACATATTCTTATCCAAATTTTGAATTACAAAAGTATAAAGTATTTTTACACAAAAACAATTTATAAGATGCTTCCTACTTCTTTTTTCTTCTTGACCAAAACTAGCCAATTCTAAGAACCATTTATATGTTTTTTTTTTCTTTTTTACTCTAAGAACCGTTTATAAGTATTTGGTCCACATACATAAAATCTTAAACTTAAAACCTCTAGTGTATATGGTCCCCGATCAAGAAGGAAGCATTACATTTTCTTTTCACTTGAGAATATTACTTTTTGGTAGAATTTAGTTAGGTTTCACACTCACTTTACACTGTGCTTCTTTACGTTTCTTTCATTTGGAAAATGTATGTTAGAAGTACACTTTATTTTGGAGTGAATTGAAGAGGAACAAAGAGAGAAATGCAAAGAAAAAACATGCATAAGAAGAAAGGGACAGATGTGATAGAAGAAAAGAGAAAATGAAACCAAATTTCAATGGAAATGGGATAAAAGAAAAAGTGACGATGAGTGTTTATTTCTTCAAACTTTCTTTCTAATTATTTCTTCTCTAACATTACGTACTATAGCCAAATACTAAATATTCACTTCGTTATTAACTTTACTATTTCAATATAATGCCACAATAATCCAATTGTTACAGCTTCTTTTCTGAAAAATTACCTTTTTTAATTTATTTTTAAAACTTTGACTGTTTTCTCAACTTTCTAAAATATATAATCAAAATCTTTAATTTTATCCTTAATTTTATTATATAAATTGAATTATGCTTTTCATAGTCTCTGAAAAATAATCACTATAGTTTACTTTATATACTAGAATCACTATAGAATTACTTTATATATATATATATATATATATATATATATATATATATATATATATATATATATATCCAAAATATAAATAAAACCACTTAGTTGAATAAAAGAGTCAAGTTTAATTGGCCAGTAATTTAATGAACATATAAAATACAGTTTTGGTGTAGTAGAATATATAGACCACCATGTCTATATTTTTTGAAAGAGATAAATGCTGAAAATTTGATGTGTGTGCTTCACATATGAACACAGATAAAACAGTCACATGTAAAAAGTATTGAGTGAAATTTCTCCCACTTTTTGTCCCTATAAACTGATTTGGATATAGCTCTTTATAGGTTTTTAAACTCTATTTTACAATTAGAATAAATACTGTTTCTGATATGTTTTACGTATTAGTTATAAGTTATTAAAGACAAGAAAATTTAAGAAAAAACTCGTAAAATAGAAAATGATAAGATCCATAAAATTTATAATTTTTTTTATAATTTCAACCAATAGTAAAAGATGTATTCAAAATATATGTTTCTAATATTTAAAAAACAAAAAAATGTCATGGCCCATTTTTTCTCATAGTTTAATACCCAAGATTGATCATTCTCTCGCCAGAATTAATTTGGTGTGCCACTATAATATTGTTGGTAATTGAATATGCAAGACAAAAAAAAATCAATATATTGAAATAGCATCATCAAAATAAACTATCATAAATATTATCGAATTATATGTGTAAAATATATTTTGAACCCCGTGACATTCAAAAACCAGTAGTATTATAGTTGGAGTTTAAAGTACAAATATTTTACAGTGTTAATTGAACATGCATGGTGATGTTATTCAATTGAAAAATATATATACCATTTGGAATTACATCACCATATATGTTAAGAAGTGGATTGTAAGTCTAATTTAATTAACTTCACAAAACTAACTTGTTTGTAAAGTGAGGTCTGCACTCACTTCTTATATACTATGAATTAACTTTATCTCTAATCGATATGGAATTTTCAACACATCTCTCATGCCGAGATATATACATTTCGAGCATGGGGCTAGACATTAATTATTGTTCTGATAACGGGTGGAACAATATGTCCAACAAACAACAAATATCGCTAGCATAAACTTTAACGATTGCTCTAATAATATGTTAAAATGTGGACTTTAAGCCTAATTCATTTATATATTATGAATTAGCCTTATCTCTCAATTGATTACTTTCCGTATAGGAAAATAGTATACATTTATGCACTCAAATTGAAGAAAAATAAACAAAGTTATTCATTTACCAGACAAAGAAATGTACATTAAGTTTTCATGTCTATTATTATATTTTTTTAATTAATTGATACAAAAATTAATTGGTAAGAAATAAACATTTACTTTGCTAATGTGAAGACAATAGATATTAGTTCTTATAACAATATTATTGTTGTTGTTGTCAACATTTATATATATAATAATGTTTTATAATCAAAGTGTTAAATATATAAAAGTGATATATATGTTATTTGTGTAATCAATTGCAAGGTTGGCTCAAACGGATTCAATATTAACAAGTCATTGCTTAAACCAATGATTCAATACCACCATCAAGTCATGTACTAGAACATTTAACAGTGCTATTAACCTTATTATCTTCGTAAGTTCTTCGTAAATAGGATTTCACAAAATTTATTTAAATAAAAAAAATAAAGCTTAGTTATATTTTTTATCTTGGATTATACTAATTTAGTTATTCGGATTTCATCAAATTTATTAAACTTTTCTTTTTCTTAAATTAAACACCTTTGGCTCTACTCTGAATTTCGTTTCCTTAAACTCACAAATTGTCATGACACATCTATATATTTGGAGTTTAATTAATGATAGGTTTGAAATATGAAAACTTTAAAAAGCTTGAAAATCAAAAGTTCAAAGGGATTTAATAAAACTGGAAGGTGGAATGCAAGATTAAGGTTTAAAAATGAAAAGGTTTATTTTTTTTTTATGAATGAAATTTGATGCTTTGGTGAACGATTAAGCAAAGTAAGGTTTGAATAATAAGTTACTCTTACAAAACACCTAATGGTACTTTATCACTTAAAAGTTAAGATCAACAATAATTTAAATATATATTTCTTCTTTAATATTTAGAAATTATTTTTTAAGACAAAGCTAAAACAAAATTTCATGTTTCAAAAATGAATAATTTTTTTAAATATGATAATGTTATCTAATTCGATTTGAGGTCAGAATATTATCATTGTCGATAAGAAGAAAAATTCCTTAACCTTTGACTGGATTGTGTTAGGACTAAACTGTTAAATATTCAATACTTTAAGATATTATTAAAAAACTATTTTTTTGGAAAAAGAATAATACTTTTTTAACGAAATGAATGGTTTTTTGAAAAAGAAGAGTAAGATGCAGCACTAGAAGGAATGGCTATAAAAGGAGTAACTCCTTCAAACCATTCCTTCAACTTCTATGCCCTGCCTTCCAAACCAATACTCCTCTCTCTCACCTTCTTTTCTTATACAAAGCAATTCTTTCATAAAAATAGAAAGCATGGTGTCAAAACATGGTGGCTTCTATGAACAAGGGAGCTTTCCATCAATCAAAATCCTCATACTTTTACTCCTTCATTCTATACTTCACAAAGCCAACTCAGGCAGCAGCAATAACTCTTCTTCAAGTTCCTTAGTTCCATTTCCACCTCATGAGATTCTCTCATCATTGCAAACACTTCCTCTAGATGGCTACTTTAGCCTAAGTAACAATGAGGATGCTGCCAAGGACTTTGGCAACATACACCATTTTCCTCCCCTAGCAGTGCTGCATCCAAAAACAGTTTCTGATATATCACGCACCATAAAGCATGTTTTTGAAATGGGGTTTGCCTCAGAGCTCAAGGTTGCTGCCAGAGGCCATGGCCATTCCCTTCAAGGCCAGGCACAGGCAAATGGGGGTCTAGTCATTAACATGGAGTCACTGCAGGGTCCTGAAATGAAAGTTCACATTGGAGAGTTCCCTTATGTGGATGTCTCAGGGGGAGAGTTGTGGATAAACATTCTGCATGAAACTCTTAAACATGGGTTGGCACCAAAGTCATGGACAGATTACCTTCACCTCACTGTTGGAGGCACTCTTTCAAATGCTGGTATAAGCGGGCAAGCCTTCAAACATGGACCTCAGATCAATAACATCTTTCAGCTTGAAGTCATCACAGGTAACTAAGCACGGTCTACTCAATTTGGTGCTGTATTCTGTAGTGATAAAGGTTTTGTTTTAGTGCTTCTTTGGGATAGTTTGAAAATAGTAACTTATTTTTGTTAGAAATAACTCTCAGTAAGAGTTAAAAACAAGCTACTTCGCAAAAATAGTAAAAGTTGGTACATGTTGTCTTGCTTAGTGAGAATAGTAGTGCCCTCTTTGGAGTGTAAATGGTGCATTCTAGACAGTTAACCATTTTTGGTGGCAAACACTTTTGGTTTTGATCACATCAATCTGGTTTGCAAAATTTTGTTGTAGGAAAAGGAGAGGTGGTTACCTGCTCAGGGAACCGAAATGCTGACCTTTTTCATGGTGTACTTGGAGGGCTTGGTCAATTCGGTATCATCACAAGGGCTAGAATTTCTCTTGAAACAGCACCAAAGATGGTGAGTATACATTCACAACTCTAATGTAAGACAAAAAAATTTGTTCCCAGTAGTATTTATTTATGACATGATCCATGACTTTCTGGCAGGTGAAATGGATTAGAGTGCTCTACTCAGAATTCTCTATATTTACTAGGGATCAAGAGCATTTAATATCACTAAAAAACACATTTGATTATATTGAAGGGTTTGTGATCATAAACAAAACTGGCATCCTTAACAATTGGAGATCATCCTTTGACCCCAAAAGTCCACTTCAAGCTAGCCAATTCAATTCTGATGGAAGAACCTTTTACTGTCTTGAGATGGCAAAATACTTCAACCCTGATGAAGCAGAACTCATGAATCAGGTACACCACATCAAGCAACTCATTAACTGCATGATCAGAATTATAGCATTGGTTGTAAAGAAAAAGTTCTCATCTCCATCTCCTACGCTCATATGCAGAATATTGATCACCTACTATCAAAGCTGAGTTACATCCAACCAACTCTCTTCAGATCAGAAGTTTCTTACGTGGAATTCCTAGACAGAGTGCATGTTTCTGAGAAAAAACTAAGAGCAAAAGGCTTGTGGGAAGTCCCCCATCCCTGGCTGAACCTTCTGATCCCAAGAAGTGAGATTCATGACTTTGCTGAAGAAGTATTTGGCAAAATTCTTAAGGACACAAGTAATGGCCCCATACTCATTTACCCCGTCAACCAAACAAGGTACATATATGCATATGGCTTTTCAAACATGACTCAAACGAACCAGTTTAACTCTATGGATTAAGAGTAATATTTTTTACACGTTTATGAGAGTAACTACAAAGTTTGTCTTTTATGAGAATCAATGAACATATCAAATATGGCAACTTGTAATCCGATGGTTGCATAAAAATTATTTACTTTGAAAATATATTATTTCCTCCAAAGAAGTTGTAGTCAAACAATTGAATTCTCATGATCCGAGTATTCTTCTGTACTTTTTGTTGTTACAGATGGAACAGTAAGACATCTTTGGTTACCCCAGAGGAAGATGTTTTTTACCTGGTGGCTTTTCTATCCTCGGCAGTCCCAAATTCTACTGGTGCAAACAGTTTAGAACAGATTGAAGCCCAAAACAAAAGGATCATAGAATTCTACACCAGTGCACAGCTGAAAGTGAAGCAATACCTTCCCCATTACAGCACACAGGAAGAATGGGAAGCCCACTTTGGGTCACAATGGGAGGCATTCGTGGAAAGAAAAAGGGCCTATGACCCACTAGCACTGCTTGCCCCTGGCCACAGAATCTTTCAAAAGGCAGTGTCTGCTTCATGCTGGTCTTAGTGTGTGCGTGAGGTTGTGAACTAATGCTAATTAATCATGTATGTTTCTTCCCTGGCCTTCCTCTCAATAATTGTGAGCGTGGCCAATGCATTTTCTATTCAAAAGGGGGCTTGCTTTTTAGGTCATCATTACAAGATTGTCTCAGGAAAACACCAATAGTCAGTTAGTGGTGATATTTTAAGCTGATTGCAGGAAATTGTATGGCTAAATTTAGGGCCACCCTTGTAAGACAAAAATATCAGCAAAGAAAATTATTATTAAATGTAAAGAAAAGGTTAAATAAAGAGAAATTATTGTTTCCTTTTCTTCTGATTTTTTAACTGAAATAACTAGCCATTTGTTTGCTTCAACTTTCTTTCTACTGCCATAATCATACAAATAGCACAAAGCAAACTTGTTCAGAGAGAGGGGAAAACTCTATCTGGTCAAATTTTCGATTGATCACTTTCCAAATGCCTGTACAATTAGGCACTTGAGTCTTGTAATCTTATTCTACCAGAAGTGAGCTATATTGTTCATGGATTATGATTCATAATCAGAAGTCAAATTTCAGATTTCAGTAGTCATTTAAAAAGTCATGGGTTTTTCTATTTCCTCCCTTTTTTTTGTTAGATCATGCGATCAAACCATCTAGACAAAATTTTATCAACTCCTCAATGGAATAATTATTAAGTATAATCTATTGAGAATCTAATCAGAAAATATTGATAATGTGATACTTTTGCACCGTAATTATATTATTGAAAAATATTAATTTTTGTTATTTTTTTACTGCCCTCCATGCAGTTCGAATCCAATAGGCTCATTAACACAACTGTGAGTAACTATGTAATATAACAAACTATATTTTAAGAGCTAAGACCAATCCATTTTGAAATGCAACTGCAAAGGATCTCACTTCATCTAGCTACCAAGATTCCACTTAATTCTTCATCACCTTATGAAATTAACCTAAAATAACGAAACACCTAAGTAGACAACAAAATTTTGTCATACATGACAAAAGAAAACATGTTCAAAGACAAACAAAAAAATTATCTACTTCTGCTAACCTTTCCTTAATAGCCCTCGACCAATAGAATCCGTAATTTTCGTTCCATCTCTCCTTTCCCTTCTTAAGAATTGGAGAAGCAGTAGACCACTTTTCCGTATTTAACTTTAACCAAAATAAAAAGAGTTGCAAAGGTTCAAGGATAACGAAATTTTTATATGTAAGATCCCACTTAACAAAGACAAATCAAACACTAGGTTAACAACCAACTATTTTTAAGAGAAAAATCATCTGCTGATAGTACTAACAAGATTTTTTCAGTATCAAAGGACTTTGATTTTTAACCATTACCAGCTATTATTAGCCAGAAACACATGGTCTTCCAGCCAGAAACAAGTTCTGAATAATGGTCCTATATAACAGCACCAATATTCATTCCCCTTCAGCAGCAGCACCAGTCCATCCAAGGCCGGGTCTGCTCACTTGACCCTGTGGTTCTTCATAATCTCGTGCATCACGGATTGAAGCTTCAAAGTCAGTAGAATCACTTGCTACAGGAAGAAAGCTACTGATATCATCCCTGGCACCAAATCCTCCAGCCCTTATAACATCATCAGGTGTTATGGATGCCTCCATGTTTACATCTCCAGCTGCATCAATTTCCTCCGCACGTGCACCCTTTGGACAAGTTTCGCCACCTTTCCAATCAGCTGCTATCCTTGTTTCTGTAACATCTGAAGATTGTGTAAAATTTTTCAAAACACCTTTGTCCACTCCTAATACATTGTCCACATGAGAGCTCTCCTTATTATCTGTTAAACTCACAATCAAAGGGCATCATGTAACATGATCAGCACATAAAATGAAAATAAAAGTACAAAAAAAAAAATCTCACGTAACTAAAGAGAGTCGTATTAGGTAAACATCCACTTCAACCTTGTCTCTGAAGTAGTTTGAATTTGAAACAAAATTCAAATAACGTATCATGCAGCAGAAGACTATATACTCCCTCTTAAAAATAACCCTACCTCAAAGCAAATCCTAAAATAGGTGTTTGCACGAAAAGCATATCCAAATTCTTAATTTTAGTTATAGTCTTTGACTCTTTGAGAAGCAGTTACATATCATTTGCACAAATGGCTCGCAAATAAAATGGAAAAATACATGTCAATGAACTCGTACAATTCAAAAGGCAAAAGTAGTGAGGAGAAGTTTGAACCGAAAGAAAAAAAAAAATCCCGTAGTGCAAATATTGCCTCCAGATGAATGGTCAAAAGAATTTTAGCATGACATTGCTAGAAAATCAATATATATATATATATATATATATATATATATATATATATATATATATATAACAAACATTTGCGCCTAGCTTCAACAGAGTAAATTGGTTGACAGAATATATACTGTTGGATGCACTGTCAAGTATCAACTTTACATAGTAATATCAAACATTCATTCCAGATGAACAAGTGGTTGAAGTGAGCTCATAAAATAATGATAGCCCTTACCATTCAGCATCTTATCTGATTTGTTCTCCATGAAATATAAAAGTTTACACTAAAAGATCTACGTTGTATTCCTATGTAGGTTCATTCACTGCCTCTATAGAGCCGAACCCTCCACGTTCCACAGAATTCTCTTAAGTCCTTTCTACACAGAAAGAAGTAAATTACTTATCAATGTCAACGTACAAGTTGCATGATTGCCTAATACAATTACTCCAAAACAGAGGACTTTCAAAACCAATGGAGAAAAAACTGACATGGAAGGTAAAAGGGGAGAAACACCCCACTGTGACTACAATATCTATCAATATTTATAATTAAGTATTGGCATTTGCCTAATAATGAGAAAAAACACTAATAGGAATTGGAATGTTGGATTCCTCAGTTGAAATACTATCCATTTTAGTTATTAGTACTTATTTTTTAAGTTATGTAGTTGTACAAGTGAATTATTCTGCAATACCATGTATAGAATTGTAGGGATAAATAACGCAAGGATGCAAGGTAACACTCATGTTGACTTACTTTCATGGATTTGAATCGTCATTAATATTTTCCTGATGTTATAGAGGCTCACCCTACTGCTAGGGTGGCAAACAAGTATAGAAGTGTGTATTACACAAAAGGAATGAGAACATTATGCCTCTACAAGGATGAGCAATATTGTAGACTAGTAAGGGGACAGAATTATCTCACTATGATTCATCCAAAAATTTAATTTGTTCCTAAAGAGTGTTTAGTCAGTTACAGCAAGCCCGATGCGAGTGTCACTAGAGTGGTTTAATTACCCCGTGGAATACATCATAGCTGCGTATCAATATCTTCTATATGAAGATATGGGGCATACCCATGTAATAACCTAAACGAATGCAAAATTAAGTTGGGTCTCCATCTAAACGAATGTCCAAATTCAAAATATTAAGGTGTAATAGGAGAAAACCCAATTTCCAAAATAAAGTAAGAAATAATGTGTGGTTGCCAAGTCATTTTCAGAAGCAGACTAGAAAGTATTAGGCCTAAATGGATGAAAAAATAGATTTATGGGTCTTTTCTTTTATATGATATTTAACTTTGTGGTTTCTACCCGCTCAACATTCTTCTCTCACAAGCGAATCCTTTTCATATGGTATATTTATCTGACAACCTTTGTTGTGGTTATGGTGTTAACCCAAAACCTCAAAAAAGTGATCTTATATATATATATATATATATATATATATATATATATATATATATATATATATATATATATATATATGGTGTTTAACTTCATTTTTATTTCATAAAGGATTTAACAACAACTTTAAGAATAAAGATTTGGAAAAGAATAGAACATAAGCAGTGCAGCTAACTTATGATTCTGAACAAACGTTGGACATTGCTCCAAGCTCAATTGTCATGAGGACCAAACTCATGAAAATAGATAAACTACGTTTGGAAAACCAGTTTATCCATTTATACATCACCCGTCCAATATTTATGAAGAAATTATCTTCGTCAAATATTATCAGAAAAAGAAAATAAAAAATAAAACTAATTAAGTTTTTATTGTAAACAAGGAGAACTGCTATTAAAAGCATAACATGGTTTTAAGTTTAAACGCAGAAAAGTTTCAATTCATTTTACAAACTTATTTTCTTCTTCTATGAGCACTCACAGATTAGTTTATCTAGACAGGTTTATGATTCATCTCTTTAGGGAGAATATCTTATAGGGTATCACTACTTTACACTGATAGGCAAGCTTCACTCTACTCACCTTGGAGAGAGCCCAGCTTGAATTTAAAGCTCACACACACACACACACTTTGTTTGTCTATACAATTTTGAGGCAACTAGAACCACCATTCCCTGGAGGAGAAAAAACAAGTAAAATACTAAGTGTGTCAATCAAATCAACAGGTAATTGACATACTTAAAGACCCAGAAACTTGAATAAGAAGCTGACTCAATTATTTGTATCTACCATTATCAGGGCAAAAGAAAACAGAACATGGAACCTTTAACACAGACTTTTGCAACTTTCGATTCACCAGGAAATAGATGCATTAGCATATACATCGTAAATATAATGCACGGAACTTACACAAAAATGAAACAAATTGAAGCATCAGCATACACTGCATAAATAAATGTGAGAAGAAGAGGGTTCAATTGAAAATTGTAGGGTTTCAGAAGGTCGGTAACCAAATGAAAGAGACGCGCCACGTGTCTTCCGGGGGCAGCTTCAGTGCTACGCTGGTGAGTGTAGAGACCCTCTCGAAACACGACAAAGTGGGTGGTGGTGTGCTGCGTTAACAAAATATCTTTGTGGTTTGATATTATAAAAATGGTTTTATTTGTTTATTTTGTTGGTGCTTTATAACGAGTTATATTGAAAATCATGAAAGTATAATGCTAATTGTTTGTAGTAGATTTTTTTTTAGATCTAAAGAAAAATATATCTTTTAAGTGTTAATAAAAGTAAAAAAAATAAAATATTTTGTTAAATTAACAAGTATTTGTATTTATTAGATAAATTAGAGAAATAACATAAGCTTTAATGGTTATTTAGTTTGGTGTGTGTTATAAACCAAAACGTATTGTGCAACACACAATATATAATAAGGATTAAGTACAACTACACAATCGAAGATAATATGGATATGTAATGATTAAAGATGCGAGAACGCATACTAATAGTGAAGGTTAGATTTCATAGGTAGAATAGACCTCATGCTTCAAATGATAATTACAAAATGTAATAAAGGTAGAAAACTTATGGAAAATCCATGAAAATAGTTACGTAATACTTAATAATAATTAGTAATATTTTTTCTATTATTACTATTAGTAATAATTTTTTTAAGTGAATACGTGAAGAAAGGACTTATATAAAAAAAAGTAAGTTAAACAAGGAATTATGGTAGTTATGAGTTTTGGTTTTGGTTTCTAATAAATATTATTTTACTTTTACTTTTTGATTATAAAGTTGAGGTATATGATTAGAAGAATTAATTTCTCATTTTGAATAAACCGATCATATTTTGATTTTGTTTTTAAGTTATCTTGGTAAAATTTTAATTTTTAATTTGTTTATCTTTAGATTGATTTGAAATTTTGATATATTATTCATAACGTATATCAATTCATCTTAGTTGTTCAGATTATTAATTTGAAATATGTGTTTATAGATATTAATTTCACATTTTGGATGGAGCTGAAAATCACTTGAACTTTGTCCTTAAGTTGTTTCACTAAAACTTTGATCTGGATATGTAGTTCCTGAAGTATATTAATTAACTTTGACCACTATGATTATTAATTCGATGTTTAAGCTTAGAAAAATTTGTTCCGCATTTTGAGGAACCTAATTACCACCTTAGTTTTATCTCTAAACCATCACGATAAAATTAAGATTTCCACCTGTCGAATCAAACTGAAATTTTTATGATAGGTTTTAGATATATTGTTATTTATTTTTATTGGTCGGATCTTTAATTAGAGGCTTAGGTAAGGCAATTTTCTACATAATATTCTAGTAGTTTAGATGGTTGATAACCTTGACCTTGTTGTTTATTTAATGCATAACTTTTTTCATAATTATCTAATTGAGTTGATTCTTTTATATTTGCATTACTCATTCAATTATATCTAATTTAAATGCAAAAACATACATTTTTTAGTTTTGTGGAAATTGTAATTGTCTTTCTAAAGTCTTTAACACTTCATGCATATGTTGTTATGATGATTGTATAATATATCTAAGAAAGTGGTAAGAAAATCTATAATGAAATATGAAGGTTTATGTTGGTTTTGAAATAAGATATGAATTTATATTACATGATGAATTGATTGATGAATATGAACATGATATGAGATTCGTCAAGGATCTCACAGAGAGATTTTGTGTTTGTAATTGATTAGTGTACACATTGATGTGGGAGTCCTGACGTTGGAGGTTATCCTAATACTCTCTAATAACCATCTAGTATCAAGTAGAAAAAGATGAGTTATATTATAAACACGCTATTAAACGGAACAGAAATAACTTGAAGAAGAACTTTTAGTAAAAAAACCTTACATAGACTAGACGATATCTTGTGTCAAACTATTTATTTCTTCTAACGATGAAAAATTCATAAGTTATATGATATCCTAGTCAAATATTTAAAAAATCAAATCCTACCTAAATGGCAAAAAATTTTGTTAATTAGAATAAACTAATAGAAACAGGATTGGCCACACGAAATGCACACAAAAGTTCACCTCTAAAAGCAATTCAATCATGCATTATCAAGGCATACACGTTCTCATTAAAAGGAAAACATCAGGCTAAATTCCAATTGCAATATGCTCACGTAATATGATAAACACAAACCTTATAAATATATAAACATGGCTAATTTCTTAAGATAGACTAATTTGGGAAAGATGATAAAAGATGATGTAAAGAAAAACAAAAAACAAAGGAGTATTAATGATAAATGACGTGAAGTTTATAATCTGTTTTTTAGGATGTCACTAAAATATTTAAAGTAGAGAACGGAATTTGAAATGATTTGATTAAGGTATTAGAACAATTTTAAGATATTTTTATATCAACCTACAAATAATATTAATGTACTTTATATATATATATATATATATATATATATATATATATATATATATATATATATATATATATATATATATATATATATATATATATGCAAGTAAAACCATATGTAATGAAGGGATAAACTAATGTGATTCGATACTATAATTATTCGAAATGTTGGGAGATGTTGTTCCCCAAATTTTATAAATAATGTATATTTATAATGAGAATTAAATTAAAAAGGATTTTTTTACTTTTTTATAAAATATGTTATTTAATGTTAATAAATAATAAAATAAAATTAAACATAATAAAGAATAAAAGATTTATTAAGATATTTTTTTATTTGTTCTTCCTTTAACGTTGGTAAAAATGAAAATTAAATACAAATTTATTATTTATGTTTTTATATCTCAGATGTTTTGTTCTAACTTAATTCCTATTTTGGTTTTTATTTTCATTAGGTTTGTTTAAAGTAGTTATTAATTTTTTTTCACATGATTACAATTTTTGTAATTTTTGTTCAATTTGATCATTTTCCATGAGGGTATCTAAATCGTTAACGACACAATGTTCACGTGAGTCACGTGGCCCATTTTCTCTAATGTGGTTGCCCATTGTGTATATTCACCTCATCATTTTCAATCTCTAACCACCCAAAACCCTATATATCCACCATTAGATCATCATGGTTTCCTTCCAGTGGTGCTAGGAATTTGCCATCCTTGCACATTCCATCTTTGTCAACCACCACATAGCAACAAGCCACCACAAGCCACTACTGTTCATTATCATCAAACATCGTGAACCACAAAACCACTTAGAATCACGCCACCACCCATCAACAACAAACCATGCCAGTACAGCGTCGCAAGCCACTATTGTTCGACCACCACAACAACTACCTACATCTTCTTCCTCGTCACCGTGAGTACCACCACAAGCCACCATCACCACCTCACGAGCAGCCTACAACAAAAATCACAACATCACTCTATCAACCACCGTGAACCACTACACCCACAAAAAATCATAATCAATCTCTATTTATGTCGTCAACAACCATCACATGTTCGAACTTGCAAATTAGAAAGTCCTAAATTGGAAAATAAATCAAAACTTCAAAATCACAAGTAATCAAAATTGCAATCAACCTTCATTTACACCGTCAACAACCATCACAAAACCACCATCACCTGTTCGAATCTGCAAATTAGAAAGCTCCAAATTGGAAAAGAAATCAAAACCCTAAAATCGCGAATCACATCCCGATCTTGCAATCCCAAATCGAAATGTCAGTTCGCACCACCACAAATATCCTTTTTCTAAACCGTGACGAATCCTAGTTGCCATCACCACACACAATGTCATATGTCATCTTCTCCATCGCGAGCAACCTGCTAATCGAAAAAAGACCAGACTAGAAAATCTCAAATATCGCGGCCTCTTGTGCCTCCATCTTCAAACAACACAGTAAAACCTTAAATTTTTTTTCGTGAAAGATGAAACTGCCATGTTGTAATCTCTGAATGGGCAATTGCCACATATATCAAAAGACTTACACCTCATTGCTGACATAGACACTGTGTCATTAATGATTTAGACACCGTTAGAAAAAATGACCAAATTAAACAAAAATTGAGACATTTTTGAAGGTCGAAAAAAGTTAATAACCATTTTGAACGACAAAGATATAGATTAAAATAGGTATAAACCTTTCTTTATTATGAAAAAATAAATAACTCTATCTTGTCCACTTGACATTAAAATATTAATTTAATATTTTTTATGCAATGAAAATTTAAAAAGAAATATAAATTTAATTTTTTTATATATTATGAAATATAGTACTAACTAATTATTTATTTTTGTTTTATTAGTGATCATGATTAAATATATAAATTAAGTGTATTATTTTGATTTTTTAAAATTATTGATTAAAATGTATTATTGATGGTTAGGTTTCAATAATGTAGTTAGATGTTCTATTAAGATAACACTCTAAACATGTAGAATTGTCAAAATTTAGGAATGATCCTTTTATCATAAAATTGAAGAAAATCCCATAGAGAAAGTTATTTTTCTTTTTCGCTACATTTTGATGAAGCTGTTTCCTCACCACCACAAATAAATTAGTTGACATAGTTTACTTATTATAATTTTTTAATTATGATCCAAAATGTAAATTTTATTGGAATTAAATAAACTAATATTTATTTAGATTTATACTCTGTACTATATTTTATTTTATTTATCAAATTTATAGGTATTTTTCATTAATTTTTTCAATGTTCATAAATTACAACTAACATTTATGTTTTTTTTAAACCTAGTTGTAAAACTATACTCGACTCAGTAAAATAAAAGGTTCTAGAAGGAGTTATTTAAAAAAACAACCTAAATCGAATTTAACCAGTAAATTCTTAAAATGATCATTATATTTCAAAAATAAAAATAATACTATTTTAAAATATGAAATTTTAAAACTTTTTTCTATTACATAGCTATATATATAATCATGCAATAAAAAAAATAAAATTAGTTACGTAAGAAAATAAGTTAAAACGGATTGCTGACTCCACGCTGTACTCTACTGAACTAAAAAAAATCTATCTACTGGTTCAAATATCAATTTTTACATCTTAATTTCACGCATGTTTTACTTAGTTATGAAATTAAATAATACACTAAAAGTACCAATGCATTTTTTATTGTAATATTATATTAATTAAGAAAAGTTAGATCTTTATTTCTTCACATTTTTCTTGTTATATATATATATATTATTGACTTAAAAATATATATTTTGTTTTTCAATTTGTCTGTTTAAAAACCAAAATAAAAATAAATATTTTTAATTTCTTATTTTCTTAAATCTGAAAATTTTCTCCGGAAGAGTAAAATAGAAGGAAGATAGGAAAGTGAAAAGAAAAAGGATCCTAACTAGGTAGGTCCCACACTGGTTGACCCTTTTAACATGCCTTCCCAAAGTCTGTTCATTCTTTTCTATTATATTATTTGAATTTAAATCTATTTAATCTAATTTCGGATCATAAATCCTAAACTAAATTGCATTAGCCCAAAACCATTTCCATCTATTTAATCTAATTCAATCCCAAATCATAAATTACAATACATTACCCAAAAACCATTTCCATCACCTTGTGTTGTGGGAGACTGAGAATTTGAACTCTCAAACCCGTTGGAACCAACAATTTCAAACCCTACTCTTCTCCAATGTCGTCTTCCGCCGCGCTCCATTTCCAATCTCCGATAGACTCCACGGAGGCGCCGCCGCATTCTTCCTTCCTTCATTTTAATGCTGATTGCTTAAACCCTTCCGTCTCCGCCGCGCGCACGAAGCCCCGGCCGAGGCTAGTCAAACTACGCAAGCAGTCTGCGTCTCAGCAGGCCAGGTCCCGGAACAGAACTGGCGCCGACGACGGTGGCGCTGGCTTCAATCCGTTTCGCGCCGATCAGGTAACCGGTAATGGTAGTATATTAGAGGGTGGTTTTTCGAACTCTCGCGGTGACGATGGTTTTGTGTTTGGCGCTGGGAAGGCTGAGTCTGACTCAGCTAGGGATTTGAAGGGGGGAATTAGGAGTGGTGGTTTGGAATTTGTGTTTGGTGCTGGGAAGAGTGACGAGGGATTGAAAAAGAACGGTGCGAGTGTAGCGGAGACGGTTTGTGGTGAGGGAGGGAAGGTGGGGTCAAATTCGGAGGGGGAGTTGAAGAGTAGGGTGTTTGTGTTTGGTGCTTCTACAAATAATTTGGATTCTGGCTTGAGTACAGAAAAGGGGAAATGTTCTGTCGGGTTGGGGGATTCGGGTGCGGAGAAGGAGTGTAAGTATGAATTTGAGTGTGGACAACGTGATTGCTTTGGGGGTAGCTATAGTGGTAGGGAGTCGAGTGTTAACGTGGAGAAGAAAGCGCCTGCTGGGTGTGGGTGGAATTCAGATGTTGGAATGGGTGCTTTTGGTGTCAAGATGGGAATGAATGCTAATAGTGACACAGATGCTGATTGGTATGATCATTTGGGCAAAGGTGTTAAGTGTAAGAGTGGATGTGGGAGTGCTAATGGTATTTCTGCTACTTCTGGTAGCGTTCCAGTGCGTAATTTATCAGATGAGATGGAGCAACTTAACATCAAACATTCTGAGGGTGCTGATATTACTAGGAATTCGAAGAATTCACATGCCAATGGTTGTACTGCTGGTTTTGTTTTTGGAGGAAATGACATGGGTTTTGGTTATTCTAGTGTTAGTTCAAAAACCAAAGCTGGTGGTCAGCAGTTCTGTGCCCATGCTGCTTCTGTGAATGTTGGCGTTCAAAATGGAACTGCTTGCGGTATTTCCTCTGATTCTACAGGAATACATTCTAAGCCATCCACTAGTCAGGAAGGCGTCACAGATTTCCAGAATGGCAAAAATCCAGGATGTTCTGTGTCTGAAGATTCGAAAGTGAATGGAGCTGCAGCGTCATTTTCCTTCTCATCATCTGGACTTGATTCCCATCCAAACTATGCTTCCATGCGCCATCCCTCAAGTGCAGATGGTGATAAGGGCGATAATTGTTTTGCAAGTACTCCAGAGGCATCCAAAGAATCTTTTGCTGACTTCAAACCCCCAATATGGGATCCTTCTTGTTTCAAAGATAACTTATTTCCAAAGTTGAATAGAAAAGTTGAGTCCACACAGAAGGGTCGATCATGTAAGGAAAAAGGAGCAAAATGTACAAGGCGAAAATCAAAGCTTCATTCTTTAAACAAGAAAGAGACAGGGCCAAATCATTTGTCAAAAGAAAACAGTTCACTCAAAACCCCTGAGTCTTCTGGTGTCCACTCACCAATGGATTTTTCTCCGTATCAGGAAACAACAGCAAGTGGTAAAGATGTAAATGCTTCTAAAGGATTAAATGATCTGCATTCAACAATTCCTACTGATTGTAAAGGTGAAAACTTGCCTACTATGGGGAGAGAAGATATGAGTACAACTGATAGAAGACATGGAGATCTGGATAATAATAAACGAGTTGAAAATTCGTCTGTTGACAATTCTCATTCTTCTGGCCCTGATATAGTCTGGCCTAATTTGAAAACTGAGCAATTCTGCGGTGGTAGTGCAGAAGGAGCTTCAGTTGGTGCTGGTGTTGACTTCACCTCAAACATTGAAAGGCAAAAGGATGATATTTTTCGTTTTGTTCCTGGTCTGAATGAATCTAATGGGAAAGATTTTTCGTTTTCTGCATCTTCAACTGTGGCTGGTACTCCATCAGTAAAGCGTCAACAGAAGAAGAAATTTAGGAGGAAAGGGGGGTGCAACTCTTTTGTTATCTCGCCTCATGTGAATGGAAAGTTTGTATCTTCTGGACAATTTTCACCACATAGCACTGCCAACATGTCATCAAATTCTGATGGGATGGATAGATCTCAGATAAATGGCTATTGCAAGGATGGGGATGTTGCATCATCAGAGGCAATTCCGTCATCAGCCTGTGACAAGTGGAGACTCAGGTACTGACCATAAAAGAAATCATCTCCTTCATAAATATATTTTAATTAGTGAAATTTGATTTTTGTTATGCTGATTTCTGTTTAATGTTCCTGAAATTTGCGTGATTTATTTATCTGAAATCATGATTTTATTTAGGGGAAACCAGGCCTACAAAGATGGAGATCTTTCTAAAGCTGAGGGTTTCTACACACTAGGAATAAATTCTGTACCTTCAAGAGAAAGATCTGGATGCTCGCTTCAGCCTCTTTTACTATGCTATAGTAATCGTGCTGCAACACGAATGAGTCTTGGAAGAATTAGAGAGGCTCTAGAAGACTGCACGATGGCTACTGCTCTGGATCCTTCCTTTCCGAAAGTGCAGATGAGAACTGCTAGGTAAGAGGGTTTTTTTTTTTTTTTTTTTTTTTTTTTTTTTTTTTTTTTTGTGTACTTGTACCTTTATTTAGATCATAAAATATATAGAAGTTGAATTTTTCTCCCACTCAAGTGACGATAATGATTTTCCTGTCCAGCTGCCACCTTTTGCTTGGGGAAGTAGAAAATGCTCAGCAGTGTTTTAATAAGTGCATGGAATCAGGTAGTGTTATTTGTTTGGATCGGAGGGTTATAGTTGAAGCAGCTGAAGGTTTACAAAAGGCTCAGGTATTTCAATGATTGTCTTTTATGTGGATAGCACAATTTTGATATTGTAGATTTGGTGAACTTTTGTGAACTTGTACTAATATCATTATCAGTTTTATATCACAATCAACTACTATTACTACCTTAGCTATTAGTGTTTCAATTCTGCTATTTCTCCTGGTTAACTTTTAAGGTGTACATGATCTTATTAGATGTCTAAAAAGTGTTAATAAATATTAACAGGAAGTTCTCAAGTGTATAAACAATGCTGCCGAACTTTTAAAAGAGAGGACTTCTGATGCAGCTGCTACAGCGTTGGAACTAGCTTCTAAGGCATTGTCTATAAGTTTATACTCAGAAAAATTGCTGCAAATGAAGGCAGAGGCTCTATGTTTGGTATTTTATACACCAACTGTTTTCTCCTCTCATCCTTTTGCATTCTTATTCTGTTGTTTTGTTGTTTTTCTGAATTATTTTGAATGGATAGTATAATGTGCCGTTTGTTTATTGTAATGTCTTGCAGCTACGAAAGTATGAAGCAGCAATTCAGCTTTGTGAACAAAGTCAGCATCTTGCAGAGAAAAATTTTGTCTTGGCAAACAATGCTCATGTTTCTGATAGTTCCTTGTGTGATAGTTACTCAGGTGTAAAATTGTGGAGGTGGTCATTGATATCCAAGTGTTACTTTCGTTTGGGAAGGCTTGAGGCATCACTTAATGTTCTAGAGCAATTACAGCATGCCGTGTCTGTCAGTGACAAGTAATTCAATTGATTACTGATCAAGGCTAATTTCTCATTTTTCATTTCAATCAAGATAAGTTTTAATTTTCAAAAGCTAGGGATGCCTTGCGAATCATGATCAATTCAATTTTGTAGGTGTGTGATTGATAATATTGAAGACTCATTATCATTAGCTTCTACAATAAGAGAACTTCTAGACCACAAGGTAATTTCACAACGCCCTTTTCCTAAATTAGTGCCTGAATTATCTTGACCGTCCTCAGAGTTAGTTTCTCTGTGAGTTAAAGCATAAATACCATGACACCTGGATGAATAAGATTGTTTCGGTGTTCTTTTTGAAATTATTAATCACTAATAATAATATTGTTGATTCTTGAATCCATTTAATTCAGGATTTTATACAATAGAGGAAGTAGGTTGGCTTCTTATTCTTTCATTTGAATGTTTTCAGATTTTAGTTTAGTATTTCCAGGTAACTGTAGAAATTATGCTGATACAGAGGCCCAAGGTTTGAAACGCTACTCTAGGTGGAGCAAGAAATAACAGATTGGAATATTTTGTCTATTCAGGACGCTTATCTATTACTGCTTTGTCTTTTTTTTTTTTCAAAATTTCATATAAGGACTTTGTGGACTGTTAAGTACTGCTATATATTGCTGTTTTGTTCCGACACGTAGATTTGGGATAGGATTATCAGGAAGTTGACTACATATACGATTGCCTCGGAAATTGATAACAATATCGAACTACCTAGGATGTTGTTGAGGAAAATATTAAAAAGGGGTGGAAAGTCAGTCAGACAATCTTGTGTTATTTGAAGGAAATTATTTGCAGTTTATGCTATTTTGGGAAAGGAGGCAGTAGATCTCTGCTTATAAATGTCTTTATTTCAATAATTCTGCTCTTTATATTTTCAGGGCCCAATGTATGGCTATTAATTAATTGATTTTTATTATTTTTCTTAACAACAGAGGGCAGGGAATGAAAACTTTAAAGTGGGAAAGTATACAGAAGCTATAGAGAATTACACTGCAGCTCTATCATGCAATATTAAATCATGTCCTTTTATGGCAATATGTTTCTGCAACCGTGCTGCTGCTCATCAAGCTTTGGGTCAAATTGCCGATGCAATTGCAGACTGTAGTGTGGCTATTGCTCTTGATGGAAGTTATGCAAAGGTATGCCTTTCTAATGTCCCTTCAATTAGGTAAAATCACGAGTGCCTATTTGGATTTTCTTATTAAATATAGCTTCACATATTGAAATATACGTGTATTATAGTAATATGGATTATGGATAGAAGTTTCATTGAAACAATCATGATTGTTTTTCTGTTTGACTTGCTCATGAGGGGACAGGGGATCTCATTGATCTCATTTTGTAGGCAATTTCAAGAAGAGCCACCTTACTTGAGATGGTTAGAGATTATGAACAAGCATCTTGTGACCTTAAGAGACTTATAGCTGTTCTTGAAACTCAATCCAATGAAAGGGACAAACAGTCTGACTCACCCAATGGATCAAAAGGTGTGAAAGAATCAAGGCAAGCTCGTCAACGTCTTCTTTCAGTGGAGGATCAAGCCAAAAAGGGGACACCCTTGGATGTTTACCTCATTTTGTGAGTTCTTTATTCAATTAAGGATTACTTGCCCTAAATTTTTTCCGTACAACAAATGAAATTGTGATTTATGAGGTCTAAATTCCTGTAAAATCGATTGAAAGTTTAAGAGGGAAGGCTGCTTTATTGCTACATCAAGGCATGGCTCAACCCTCAAGCCTCAAGCCTCAATAAAGGTTTACTATAATACTTAAGGTCAGCCTGCAAATGAAGGACCAGTAGCATAATGCAAACCTTAGATGTTTGCATTGACACAGTCTGGTCATACTAATTGAGCCAACCCTCATTGGACATGGATGCTAATGTGGTAGAGATTAAATCGTTTCACTAGAAAATATGTAGGTACTGTAACATTTCACTAAATCCACTGATATCAACAACTGTATAGTTAGATTTACAATAGACTGCAAAAAAAGCAATGGGTATCTGTGTTATCCTTTTCCCTCACATCCGCTGAATAATCACTACTTCCTACTCCCATTTTGTAGTTCTTCGTATATTATGGTTACAATGGTTTTTAGATACCCCCTGTCCTTCTAGTTCCCTGCCCACCGCAGGCTATAATCCTTGTCACTGTAGGATGTTTCCTATCAATACTATGCTCTAAAGGTATCACCTTGCCCTCAAGGTAAAATGTAAGAAACAATCCTGTAGAAGTGTCATGGATTCCCAGAAGTTTACAAAATTATCAAGGTCTTACCCATTTGATGTGATGAGTATGAGCAACTAAATTGGTTCTCACTAGATCATATTGATCCCACGATCCAATCACAGTTTCATCTCAAACCGTTAGTGTATTATACATTGTCGAATGAAACTAGTTACACGTGGAACAACGTTTCAGAGTATTTATTTATTTATTTTGTGTTGGTCAACTAAAATTCTTTTCGATTCTATTGTCACTGTATCTCATGAATACCAATACGTGTCTCAATGTTCAATCATGCATTTAACTCCAGATTTCTATTGCTGATAGTTGTAAATTCTTCCAAAGACCAAATTTAAATTCTGTTTTATTATGTGAATACCAGAGGAATCAAATCAGTTGATACAGCAACAGATATCAAAAAGGCATACCACAAGGCAGCTCTTAGACATCATCCGGACAAGGTTCAAGTCTTTTTGTACCTGCAATATAGTTATCATTGTATAACTGTTTTAATTTGCTTTTGGATACAAGAGAGCTGGCGACTCTTTTAACTTTAAAAACTTTTGTACTTCAAATTTATTTTATCTGTTTTTGGTTTGAATCTAGGCTGGTCAGTTGTTGGCAAGAAATGAAGTTGGAGACGATGGCCAAGTTTGGAAGGAAATCTCACAGGAGGTGTACAAGGATGCTGATAAGCTTTTTAAAATGATTGGAGAAGCATATGCTGTGCTTTCAGACCCAACTAAGGTTCTGTGCCTGATTATTTTTGCTAGTTAATGAATCTGAATGCATTTTTAATAAATAATGATCGAATGGCTTATCTGTACTATATTCTTGCATTAACATACTCTTCTTAAAAGCCTAAGTTCATTCCTGTCTTAAAACATTTTTTTTTTCAAGCTGGAGCAAACATATTTATGTTGCTAGCTATTTTGCTAACAGAGCTAACAAGTAGTTAAGCAGTAGTTTAATGAGCTTTTACATCTATACGAGTTTTCTTGTGTAATGTAGCCCCTTATGATAATTTTGGTAAAATCTGTGTTGCTCCTACAACTAATATATGCAA
This sequence comes from Vigna mungo, assembly GCA_036885675.1. Lineage (NCBI taxonomy): Eukaryota > Viridiplantae > Streptophyta > Magnoliopsida > Fabales > Fabaceae > Vigna > Vigna mungo. The sequence continues at coordinate 27,513,421 of CP144695.1, read as the reverse complement.
TACTTGACTCTATATTCTGGTTGAAATTGAACCCTATAAAGTGGATAGGTTATAATACCCAATTATCTTAGCGTATAATTGTAATAAGTTTTCAATTGGATTTATTGAGTTTTAATAACCGAAACATTAGTATGTATTGATCTAGTTGGATGTCATCCATACAGAGTTTGATTTTGGTTTATCTTATGGATAGGCATTTCTTGTGCTCATGTGGCTATGCAGAGCTTATTTCTTCGTGAGGGATACAGGCATATTCGCAGAATACTTTAATAATCAGAATGCAATCATATAGGTGGCATTATTTTGAAAACATCTCTTAACTCTCTTTCTCATTATTAATATGTGATGGAGCATTCTGCCTCGCATTCCTTGTCTCCTCTACATCTGAATTCGAGGTGTTTCCTGTAGTTTCGGCATTATTGTGGCCTTGAGATGGCCTTTTTTCATCTTTCAGCTAGTATTGGACTAGGTTCCTCTTAATGGGTTAGGAATTGTGGTGAAAATGTGATTATGACAGTTAATGTTGTCCGTAAGACATGATTGGCCTTGCTAATTCTGAAACATGCCTACACGCTCTTTCGTTTAGAAAGCATAATTTTTTGTATCTAGTGTTGGGATGTCCT